>CM055118.1:991258031-992533031 GCA_029206835.1 Rana muscosa | reverse complement strand
TGAAAATCATTGAGAAAAATGGCATGGGTACCCCCCCCCCCCCCCCCCCCAGCCCACTACCAGTCCTTTTGGGTCTTGTATGGATATTAAGGGGAAGCCCACACCCAAATAAAAAAAGGCCCTATATACTCTGAACAGCAGAATACAGGCGGTGTAAACAAGACAGGGACTGTAGGATTATTCTCAAGTAGAATCTGTTTGTAATTTGGAACAGGTACATTGTTTAAGTGTAGCTCTAGCCAAAAAATAAATTTTTAAGCTTTTTGGAAAACATAGGGAAGGGTTATCACACCTGTAATGCCCCATACACACGATCGTTTTTCATGCCGTTAAAAATGCCATTTTAAAAAATGGCCATTAAAAATGATCGTGTGTAGGCTCCAGAGCATTTTTAACGACGTGAAAAACGGGCATTAAAAATTCCGGACATGCTCTCTTTTTTCACGTCGTTTTTCATGTCGTTTTTTTTAACGACGTGAAAAACGATAGTGTGTATGCTTTCACGACGTGAAAAAAAACGTGCATGCTCAGAATCAAGTATGAGACGGGAGCGCTCGTTCTGGTAAAACTAGCGTTCGTAATGGAGATAGCAAATTCATTACACAGTAACGGACTGAAAAGCGCGAATCGTCGCTCAACAAACTTTACTAACATGAAGGGTGGCGCCATTCGAACGGAACTTCCCCTTTATAGTGCCGTCGTACGTGTTAAACGTCACTGCGCTTTGCTTGATCGTTTTTTTTAATGATGGTGTGTACGCAAGGCAGGCTTGAGAGGAAACATGAAAAAAAACGAGGAGAAAAACGTCGGTTTAAAAAATGACATTAAAAACGATCGTGTGTACGGGGCATTACATTTGTTTTGCTGTCTGTGCACCTGTTCAGAACATTTCACCTCACTTTCCGTCCAATGACAAATGTTTTTTGAAAATTTGGGGTTTTTATTGAAACAAGGATTGCTGATAAAGCATGAGGGAAGAGGAGACACCTTTTTCCCATATTAACTCTTATGCCCCATACACACGATCGTTTTTCATGCCATTAAAAATGCCATTTTTAAAAATGGCCATTAAAACTGATTGTGTGTATGCTCCAGAGCATTTTTAACGACGTGAAAAATGGCCATTAAAAATTTCGAACATGCTCTATTTTTTCACGTCGTTTTTCATGTCGTTTTTTTTAACGACGTGAAAAACGATAGTGTGTATGCTTTAACGACGTGAAAAAAAACGCGCATGCTCAGAATCAAGTATGAGACGGGAGCGCTCGTTCTGGTAAAACTAGCGTTCGTAATGGAGATAGCACATTCGTCACGCAGTAACGGACTGAAAAGCACGAGGCTGAAAAGCGTGAATCGTCGCTCAGCAAACTTTACTAACATGAAGGGTGGCGTCATTAGAACGGAACTTCCCCTTTATAGTGCCGTCGTACGTGGTGTACGTCACTGCGCTTTGCTTGAACATTTTTTAAAATGATGGTGTGTACGCAAGACAGGCTTGAGAGGAAACAAGAAAAAAAATGACGAGAAAAACGTCAGTTTTAAAAATGACATTAAAAATGATCGTGTGTATGGGGCATGACAGGAGAGAATTTATCCTTCCTAGGGGTAGATTTCCTCTCACTTCCTGTTGTCTACTTCCGTTTGCAAGTACGAGTCGTTTGTAAGTTGGATGTTTGAAAGAAGGGGCCTGCTGTATATACTCTGCAGAAATTTGGCCCTTAGGTGTTGGTGTTGCCACAACACTGTAAGCCCTCACAGTTACTCTTGGTGGGCACTGGAATGCCCTGCTGTGAACTATTATATCAAGAATTGTAATTACATGCCATTGTTGAACAGTGGTAGGAAAAATTGGGCCTTTGGTGGTGGTGCTGGTGCATAAGTCCTCACAGTTACTCTTCGTGGGCGCAGGAATGGGCCCAGCTGTGAAATATTAGATCAAGAATTGTAATTACATGCCCCCGTTGAACAGGGGCATAAAAATTGGGCCTTTGGTGGTGGTGGTGGTGTTGCCACAACACTGTAAGCCCTCACAGTTACTCTTGGTGGGTGCAGGAATGGGCCCTACTGTGAATTATTAGATCAAGAATTGTAATTACATGCCCCTGTTGAACAGGGGCATAAAAATTGGGCCTTAGGCACTGGTGCCACAACACTGCAACCCCTCACATATACGGCACTTGGAGCGCAGCAATGAGCCCTGCTGCAAAGTACTGAATCCAAAATTTTAATTACAAGCCCCTGTTAAACAGGGGCAGAAAAATTGGGCCTTAGGCACTGGTGCTGGTGCCACAACACTGCAACCCCTCACAGATACTCTATTAGGAGCGCAGCAATGAACCCTGCTGCAAAGTATTGCATCAAAAATTGTATTTACACGCCCCTGTTAAACAGGGACTGAAAAATTGGGCCTTAGCCACTGGTGGTGGTGCCCAGAACCAAAAATGTTCTTACAAGCTATCAGCATGATCATTGAGGAGGAAGAGCATAGTCACTCAGCATAACAGGATAGTCACTCAGCATCAATATAGGCAGTCTTGAAGGGATCTGACATTTCCAAAAAAATAATTCGGTTACATCAGCATCAGGTGCTTGGTAGCTGGTGGTGAGCCAAGACTGATTCATTTTTATGAAGGTCAGTCGATCGACCGAGTCGGTGGACAGGCACACCCTGTGATCGGTTACAAAGCCTCCAGCAGCACTGAATGTGCGTTCCGAAAGAACGCTGGATGCAGGACAGGCCAGTACCTCAATTGCATACTGTGCAAGCTCTGGCCAGTGATCCATCCTCGAGACCCAGTAACCCAGAGGATTTTCGGTGGGAAAGGTGTCCAAGTTTGATCTTGCCCCTAGGTATTCCTGCACCATGTAAACCAGACGCTGGCGATGGTTGCTGAAACCGATTATACCTTGGGGCTGCGGACTAAAAAATTGTCTGAACGCATCGGTCAGACGGCCACCTTCTCCACCGCTCCTTCTTTGACTGACCAAAACCTCAGCAACACGTTGTCCAGGACCAGGAATTTGTAACCTCCCAGTCTCTGGGAACGCGTTGCACAGACCTTTCTGCAAGGCCTCCCGAAGATACTTCATCCTCTGCTCACTCTGCGACAGCAAGATAAGGTCCGCAACCGTACCCTTGTAACATGGATCAAGGAGGGTTGCCAGCCAGTAATGATCCCTTCCAGTAAGAGGAGGGGGTGGAGGAGAGAAGAGAGAGGTGTGTCAGAATCACCAGTAGTAACATTTTGAAGGCGTGGTGGCGGAACAACCTCCAACACTACTGCACCTTGTCCTGCATCCTTACCAGCTGCCAGCAGAGTCACCCAATGCGCAGTGAAAGATAGGTAAACAGTGGATATAGTATGGGATGCGTTTAAGGCATGTCTACGAGGACAATATATCTCAAATATTGCAGCAATAAACAAAAAACAGAAGGCTAAGGTACAGGAGCTACAAATACAGGTAGAGAGTGGTAAGGAAAAATATAGTCAAGACCCAAGTAACCTTAACTTTGATTTAATGATGGCCACGCAAAGAGAACTGCAATTACATATGGAGGAGATAACAAGACTAGAACTATACAAAAAGAGGCAAAAAAAATTTGAACTAGGGGACAAAAATGGGAGGTTCTTGGCGAGACTGGCACAACAGGAATACCAACCTACAATCATAGCAGAAATAGAAACGTCAGAGGGAATAAAAATAAAAGAACCAGATGAGATTTTGAGGGCCTTTGGTGAGTACTATGCAGGATTATATGCCTCTTTTCTCCCCTCCGGTCTCCGCCCGGAAGCCATGTCGGACTTATTGGACCGGGTGGCTCTTGGGTGGTTATCGGATAGGGAGAGGGAGGCATTGGTGAATCCAATTACAAGTGGAGAAATAATAAAGGCTATAAATACATTTCCAGGAGAAAAAACATCAGGCCTAGATGGAATTCCTGTTGAATTCTATAAAAAATATAAAGAGTTACTAGCACCAAAATTAGAAAAGGTACATTCAGAGGGATTGCTGCAGGGGATATTGCCAGACTCAATGAGAAAGGCACATATAACACTAATATATAAAGAAGGTAAAGATCCAAAACTGTGCCCCTCATATAGGGCAATAGCATTACTGAATATAGACTTCAAAATATTAACAAAAATCTTAACATCTAGACTTCAGCCTCTATTAAAATCTATTATAGACTCAGATCAGACGGGATTTATGCCACAGAGAACGACAGATGTAAATTTGCGTAGACTATTCACGAATATACACGCACATCATAACTGTGAAGGATCTAGGACGATAGCATCCCTGGATATAGAGAAAGCTTTTGATACTATAGAATGGCCCTTTCTATGGGAAGTACTTAGAAGAATGGGGTTTCCTCTAAAATGTATTAATTGGATTCAAACAATATATAGAGAGCCTATGTCAGCGGTTAAACTTGGAGGAAGGCTGTCATCCTTCTTTCAGCTATACAGAGGTACAAGACAGGGCTGCCCTCTCTCTCCAACACTCTTCGCGGTGGCAATAGAGCCAGTGGCAGAGGCTCTGAGGATGTCACAAGAGATTCAGGGACTTCGAATAGGAGGGCTGGAGGAGAGGGTAGCTCTGTATGCAGATGATATGCTGTTGTTTCTGAGGGATGCAGGTCCGTCATTGAATGGGGCATTGGAGCTATTAAATACTTATTCACGGTATACAGGACTTAAAGTAAATTGGGGTAAATCATTGTTATTTGCTATAGATCAAGGAGCACAGGATACAGCTACCCCAGACTTGCCACTGAAATGGGTAACAGAATTTAAATATTTGGGCATAGTGATATCGCGACAAGTTCAAAGATTTAAAACGTTGAATCTAGATCCAGTACTACAGGAAAATAAGAAAAAGTTAAAAATATGGGAAAGGCTTTACTAGGACGTATAAATCTGATAAAAATTAAGATTCTTCCTCAGCTGCTATATTTGTTTAGAAATTCACCGCAATGGTTACCATTTTTTTTTTTTTAAACAGCTACATAGTATGTTTTCTTCATTTATATGGCAAAATAAACTGGCTAGAATAAAATTAGATACACTTATACGCCCGGTATCACAGGGAGGACTGGCTTTTCCGGATTTATATAGGAATTACCTAACAGCACAGTTGGTAACAGTAGGAAGGTGGATGAATCCGGATAGATATGATCCCGCTACAATGGTGGAGGCTGCAGTAGTCCAGTCTCTGGAGGCGCTGCAGGCACTACCATTCCGCGGGTTGAAAAATAGTCGAGATTTGACTCCATCAATAATAACGACAGTAAAAGCATGGAAAGCTGGTATGATAAGAGAGAGTAATCCAAAATCAGAGATCTCTCCAAATACCCCAATATGGAGAAATCCTGAGTTTGGACATCTGGCTTCTATACCGGATCCTAGAGCATGGACAAAATTCGAAGTTAAAAAGATATCACAAGTAATATACGAGGGAAAAATATCTTCATTTACAGATATGAGAAGGAACTGGAAAATCCCCGAGAGCTACCTCTTTAGATATATACAGCTAGTACATGCACTGTCAGCCCAGTTTCCACAGGGCATCCCACAGTTAATAGAAACAGGCTTAGAGAAAATGGTGAGAAAGAGAAGAGAAAAGGGGATGATCTCAATTCTATATAATCACTTATTTAAGATAGAACTATCAGATACGAACAAACTGTGGGAATGTTGGTTAAGAGACATTCCAAGATTATCAACAGAAAACTGGGGAAAGATATATAAATTTCCATTTCAGATTTTAATTTCACTTAGAGATAAACTAATTAAATTTAAGATAACACACAGGAGCTCTTTCACACCATATAAACTATCTAAAATATCAATATCTAATTCTCCAAATTGTTGGAGATGTGAAGGTACACCTGGAAATTTTATCCATATCTTCTGGACCTGTCCGAAGATAAGGGTATTCTGGAGAAAGATTCTGAGAATAATTGATAAAGTCACATCAGTTCAACTTAACCCAGAGGCAGAGATCTGCCTACTGGGACTAGTTGAGGAAAACACACTTTCTATAGAAAGAAGAACACAACTTGGTTTTATTCTCTTTTATGCACGGAAGACAATAGTGCTGAACTGGAAGAAGGCCGAAGCTCCCCCATTGGCACAATGGAAAAATCTAGTAAATAGCAACCTGATACTGTATAAAGAGACATACTGCAATAGAGGAAGGGAGGAGAAATATGGGAAAGTCTGGGCAAACTGGATAGAGAGTACCATGACAGCTGCAGGAGAGGGGGATGGGGAATTGAGATAAAACTACACCAATGGAGGAAAGGGTTATAGAACAAACAAACCTATTATTGAGAATGTTAGGATGGATGGGATAAATTGCTGCCGTTTTTTTCTTTTGTTTATTGTTGGATGTGAAATGTAAGATGTAAAATGTATAATTTTATAAGATGTATAAGATGTAAAATGTATGATGTAATGTGAGAAAGAAAAGGAAAAATTAATAAAGAGAATTGAAAAAAAAAAAGATAGGTAACGTGCCTCTCCATGCCTGCTGGACCATGAGCCAGTGGTAATATGTACCTTCCCGCTAACCGCCCTGTCCAGCGAGGCCAAGACATTGCCTTCCACATGCCGGTAGAGAGCCGGAATCGCCTTCCATGAGAAAAAGTGGCGTTTAGGAACCTGACACTGAGGAACCGCACATTCCACAAACTCACGGAAGGGGGCAGAGTCTACTAACTGAAAATGCAGCAGTTGAAGTGCTGCTATCAATTTAGCCAAGCTAGCATTCAACCGCTGGGCATGTGGATGGCTGGGAGCGAACTTCTTTCAGCGGTGCAGCAGCTGGGGCAGGGAAATTTGCCTGGTACAATCAGACGTCGGTGTACCAATAGCAGATTGCCCGCAAGTACTTGGCTGTAACACACCTAATTCTACACCTTCATTCCTCTCAGTGCAGGTTTCAGAGAGGACTGAAGGTATAGTGGGATGGGGATCCCAGCTGATGAGGAGCAAGGAGAGGTCCGCTTTGTTCTTTTGTGTGGGTCTTTTAGGTAGACTTGCCAACGAACTGCATGGCAGGTCGACATATGTCTGGTCAAGCACGTGGTGCCCAAGCGACTGTTTTGGCCACGCGAGATACGCTTTAGACATATGTTGCAAATGGCAATGGTGCGATCTGCTGCACACGTCTGAAAAAGGGCCCACACCAAAGAACTTTTGGAAAAACGTGCAGAGACAGCAGCGCCCTGCACATGCGGAGCTCTGCAGTGTGATGCAGTCGGTGTGCTGCCCTTAAGCTGGGCCCTGGAGGGCATCCTGCCTCGTTGGAGATGTGCCTCCTCCTCCTCTCTCCTATCAGGCACCCACGTGGAGTCAGTGACCTCATCATCCCCTCCCTCCTCATCACTGGAGCAAATCTGGCAGTATGCTGCAGCTGGGGGAACATGACTGCCAGATAGCTGTCCTTGTTGGGCACCCCCTCTCTCTGGGTTCACGTTACTACCCCCTCTCTCTGGGCTCACGTTACTGCCTTCCTCCAGCTGGGTTCCATCATCGGAGCCTTTAAAACGCTGGGCATCCTCCTGGAGCATGTACCAAACACTGTGGTCAAACAGTTCGGGGGACTCCTCAGGAGGACATGGTGGGGCTAGGGAAGGAGTGACTGATGCCATTGAGCCGAGGGAAGAGGCCGCTTTGGCAGCTGCTTTGCCAGACAAAGTACCCTGAGCCTGGGTGAGAGAGGATGAGGAGGATGAGGACGGCTTGGTCATCCACTCTACCAAGTCTTGGACATGTTGCGGCTCAACATGGCCAGCTGCCGAAAAGAAGGACAAGTGTGTCCCACATCCACATGCTGATGAGGATGCACCGTGTCCACGACCAGCACTGTTGCCTCTAGACACAGAGCCTGCTTGCCCTCTTTTATTGCCTCGTGACTGTCTGCCTCTCCTTGTTTGCCTTCCAGACATACTAATGGCCTGCAGTGAGATGTAGCTGCACAAAGGTGGGATGTATATATATATATATATACTGTGAGGGGGTTAGCTCGGCAGCGGGTGTGTGTGACCCCCTGGATGGGTTCACCACACAAAGACAGGCACAGCAGACAGAGTTTGTAGTTGCAAAAACAAAAGGTGTGGTTTATTTAACTATTTACAGTGAAAAAACAGCAAAACAAAAAGAAACATAAAAAAAGAACTCCTGGTCAGCTTGACCACTTACTACACACGTAGGTTCCCTGTCTGACAACTGGGTGCAGCCTTGTGCTGCCCCAGCCCCTATCTCCCTGTTTTTGAAGGTTTTAGCCACACAGGCTTTGTCTCACCGCACAGGACAGAAACACACTCCCCAGTCTTGCACAACACAGAACTGGTTCCAGGATGGAGCATCTCCCTTAGCATGCTGGGAGTTCTTGTAGAGGCCTAATGAGCCACTTGATTCAGCTGGGCTCATTAACTCTTCCCCCGCAAGACTCCCAGCACTCCCCCTAGTGGTATGAATTTGCATAAAGCCTGAATCTAGTGAATACATACCTACCATCCTGGATGCAACCTGGTGATTTTACCTGCCTGCTGTCACATACCCCCCCCCCTCTTGTTTTAACCTTGGGGTTGGAACACCAGCAATCAGGCATGCATGTACTCGAGACAAAGCATCCACATTCCCCATTTGAACGCCAGGGCGATGCTTTACTGTAAAGTTGAATTCCTGTAAGGCCAGAAACCACCTATTCACTCTTCTATTTGTCTCTTTGTTTTGAGCCATCCACTTTAAAGGAGCGTGATCAATAATCATGTCAAAGTGCCTACCTAGCAGATAGTACCGAAGGGAATCTAGAGCCCACTTCACCGCTAAACACTCCTTCTCAATCGTGGCGTAATTTACCTCATGGGACTTCAATTTCCTGCCGAGGTAAATGACTGGGTGCTCTTCCCCGTTCCAGAACTGGGACAATACTGCTCCTAACCCAACGTCTGATGCATCACTTTGTACGACAAAGTCCCTAGAGAAGTCTGGTGAGTACAACACTGGCTGGCTACATAAGGCTTTTTTCAAGAATTGGAATGCTGCCTCAGCCTCTGGGGTCCATTTAACCATGACCGACTCTTTCCCTTTTGTTAGGTTGGTTAGGGGCACAGCCTGAGAAGCAAAGTGGGGAATGAATCGCCGATAATAACCAGCGATTCCCAGAAAGGCTCGTACCTGCTTCTTGCTGTTGGGACGTGGCCAATTCTGTATGGCCTCGACTTTGTTGACTTGGGGTTTTATTACTCCCCTCCCAATGGTGTACCCAAGATATTTGGCCTCCTCCTGCCCAATGGTACATTTCTTGGGGTTGGCCGTAAACCCAGCTTCCCGGATAGAGTCTAGGACTGCTTGCACTTTTGGCAGATGTGAGGCTCAATCTGTGCTGTAGATAATTACATCATCCAGGCAAGCCGCGGCATACTTCTGATGGGGCCTCAGTATCTGGTCCATTTTCCGCTGGAATGTGGCCGGCGCATTCTGTAACCCAAACTGCATTCTTTTATATTGGAACGCCCCGTCTGGGGTTACAAATGCGGTTTTCTCCTTGGCCGACTTGGCCAGGGGAATTTGCCAATACCCTTTTGTGAGATCAAGAGTTGTCATGTATCGGGCTGTTCCCAGGCGGTCGATCAACTCATCTATACATGGCATGGGGTAGGTGTCAAATTTTGTAACTTTGTTCAGTTGTCGAAAATCGTTACAAAATCGCCAGCTCCCATCCGGTTTAGGCACTAACACAATGGGACTTGACCAATCACTTTGGGACTCCTCTATCACCCCTAACTTAAGCATTTTCTGTACTTCCTCACGTATTGCCTCCCGTCGGGCCTCCGGGATCTGATAGGGTTTTAGTTTCACCCTTTCACCGGGCGGGGTAATAATATCATGCTCTACCCCAGACGTTTGTCCCGGCAGCTCAGAGAAAACCTCCTTGTTGCGAAGCACAAACTCCTTAACCTCCTGTTGTTGGGGGTTTGACAAGGTGACTGCTATTCCAACCTCAGGAATCACGCAATCAGAGTGAGCTGGTGACAAAGTTTGCCCGACTAGGGATTCCCTATCTCTCCAGGCTTTCAACAGATTAACGTGATAGATCTGTTCGGGCTTTCGCCTTCCTGGTTGTCTGACCTTGTAATTCACTTCGCTCACTTTTTCCATTATCTCATAGGGGCTTTGCCATTTGGCGAGGAATTTGCTTTCAACCATAGGGACAAGTACCAATACCCTATCCCCCGGGGAAAAGGTACGGGTCTTGGCTCCACGATTGTACACTCTCTGCTGTGCCAACTGCGCTTGGGCCAAATGTTCCTTTACAATTGGCATTACCTGTGCAATTCTATCCTGCATCAGGGCGACATGCTCAATCACACTCCTGTGGGGAGAACTCTCACTTTCCCAGGTTTCCTTGGCGATATCCAACAACCCTCTGGGGTGTCTCCCATAAAGTAATTCAAAGGGTGAGAAACCCGTAGAAGATTGGGGTACCTCCCTAATAGCAAACATTAAATAGGGAATTAGACAGTCCCAATCCTTTCCATCTCTATCCACCACTTTCTTTAACATTTTTTTTAGGGTTTTGTTGAATCTTTCAACCAACCCATCTGTTTGGGGGTGATACACAGATGTACGCAATTGTGTCACTTTGAACAACTTACACAGCTCTTTCATAACCCGGGACATAAAGGGTGTACCTTGGTCCGTAAGCAGTTCTTTACAAATACCCACACGGCTAAAAACAAGAGATAGCTCTTTGGCTATGGTTTTGGCCGAGGTATTTCGGAAAGGAATCGCTTCCGGATAACGGGTGGCATAGTCCATTATAACCAAAATGTACTGGTGCCCCCTAGCGGACTTCATTATCGGACCTACCAAATCCATTGCGATCCTCTCAAAGGGGACCTCAATGATGGGAAGAGGTACCAGCGGGTTACGGAAATGTGGCATCGGTGCCGACCGCTGACACACAGGGCAGGAGGAACAATAATTTTCTGTTTCCTTCATGACCCCAGGCCAATAGAATCTCTGCAATACTCTCTCTCGGGTTTTCTCTGTCCCCAGATGACCTCCAAGAATGTGCCCATGGGCCAACTCTAACACCAACTTCCTGTAAGGTTTGGCCACCACAAGCTGCTCAATGGTTTCTTCTGCCCTTTTAGCCACCCGATACATTAGGTCCTTTTCCACGATGAAGTATGGGTAAGTGCAGGTCTCATCTGGGTTCACTAATGCTACGTTTCCACTGAGCGGAACGGTTCGGGTCGGTACGGTTTGGAACGGTTAGAATGGTCCGGTCTATTCTCGTGAGCGTTTCCACTGCAAGTCGGACCGCCAGGGGCCATACAGATTTTAGAAAAAATGCCTTGCGTGATGTCACACTAGTGCGACGAGAAACGTGACGCAGCGTCAGTCAGCGCCAGCTACACAACAAAAACAATAATGGAGGTTATCCAGCAGCTTGTGTTTTCTCTACTGGCCTTTTGGTTCTTTGTAGTCCAAATACATGCCGCACTGTATGAGAGAAGGTTGCGAGCGGCAATGAGAAACACCGCATTCAAGAAAAGAAAACTGCTATCTTGGATGTTTAGCCGGGAGGAGAAGTACACCTTTGTGCGGCAAAGACAAAGACGGCAGCGCTATAGGGTAAGCACAACTAACTGACTTAACTCAGACCTACCTGACATACACACTACCTACCTTAAATACATACACACACTGACCCACCTACCTGACACACACACACACTGACCCACCTACCTGACATACACACACACTGACCCACCTACCTGACATGCACACACACACACACTGACCCACCTACCTGACATGCACACACACACACACTGACCCACCTACCTGACATGCACACACACACACACTGACCCACCTACCTGACATGCACACACATACAATGACCCACCAGACACATATGTTATATATGTATTATTATTTTTTTTTGTGATATGTTACCATCTGTGTTGTTTTTTTTTTAGATGCTTCTGCTTTTGGCAAATCAGCGCCGCCGACCTGTCATTTGGGCTTTCCCCCGTGCCAATGAGTGGTGGGATGTGACCGTCCCGGGATTCACACACACACAGTGGGTACAGAATTTTAGAATGTCTGAGGAAACCTTCTCATACCTTTGTACCAAGCTACGTCCAGCGATGGAGAAGCAAAGCACCAACTTCAGAGCCAGTTTGGCAGTGAGGAAAAGAGTTGCCATTGCACTGTGGAAGCTGGCTACCAACAGTGAATATAGAAGTATTGGTCATCTTTTCGGTGTCAGTAAATCTTCAGTGTGCCGGTGTGTGCAGGACTTCTGTAAGGCTCTCTGCACATTGCTAGCTCCTGAAATTGTGCATTTTCCGGACAGGGAAAAGCTTAAAGACATGGCTGAGTACTTTGAAAACAGGTGGGGCCTTCCACAGTGTGTTGGTGCTATTGATGGCTCACACATACCAATAATAGCACCACAAGAATACCACACTGACTATTTCAACCGGAAAGGCTGGCATTCCATCATCCTCCAGGGAGTAGTGGATGGCAAGGGACTATTCTGGAATGTGAATGTAGGTAAACCTGGGAGTTTGCATGATGCTCGTGTTCTACGATTGTCCACATTTTGGGACTGGGTTGGCCAGGGAGGACTGTACCCTGGTTCCACTAAGAACATTTGTGGGGTCAATGTTGGGTATTATGTTCTTGGGGACTCTGCCTACCCTTTACAAAATTGGCTCCTGAAACCATTTCCTGACAATGGCCGCCTGACAACAGAACAGCAAACCTACAACAAAAAAACATCCAGGGCACGTGTCGTAGTGGAAAATGCTTTTGGAAGACTTAAGGGTAGATGGAGGTGTCTTATGAAGAGGAATGACAGTGACATTAAACTTGCCAAATCCATGGTGCTTACTTGCTGTGCTCTTCACAATCTTTGTGAAAGTCATGGAGAAGACTTTGACCAGGATTGGAATACATCTCCAGAAGAGCCAGTACCAGTAATAGCACCCCATGATATGGAAGAAGAGTGCAGTGAAATATGCCAGGCTCTGATGCTGCACCTCAATGTTTAAATTTTTGCCATGATTTATTAAAAATTTTAATACCTTTTTGCTATATTTTTAATAATGTTATATAATAAAAAATACATACTCCAAAAATTCGCTCATGGTTTTTATTTCACAAAAAAATAATCGTTCCATATATTCTGTTAAAGAAAACTTTGAAAAATACATCAATAAAGATTTTTTTTTTATAAAAAATTAATAAAAAAAAATGGGTACAGGTCCTTTGCTACATGAAAGGAACTACGGTCTGGGTGGTGACCTGGGTTCACGACTGGCTGAAAGGACTTGAACAAGCTGACCTAGGACACCGAGGAAGGCCTGGTTGAAGGTAGACAGCTGCTCCATCTGCTGACGGGCGATTTCTGCCTCCTGGCGCATAGCTTCCTGTGCATCCTGACGCAGTGCCTGAAACCGCCTTTCAGATTCGTTCTCAATTCTTTCCAGCTGCCTTTCTTCTGCTGCCCTCATATCCTCCATGACTGTGTGCAGATCCAACTGCAAACGTCTCCTATGACCTATAATATACAAAATATCAAACTAGTGTTTTTGGTAACATCTGTCAAAACAATACTGTAACCTCCTTTCTCATCTGCCACACCAGACTGCATCACATTTATCTACTGCCCCACAACTGTAACCCCTGCACATCTGCCCTACTGCTCTTCTGCCCCACTGCTGAATCCCCTTCTCACCTCTTACACCTCTGTACCCCCTGCACATCTGCCCCACTGCTGAACCCCCTTCTCACCTCTTACACCTCTGTACCCCCTGCACATCTGCCCCACTGCTGAACCCCCTTCTCACCTCTTACACCTCTGTACCCCCTGCACATCTGCCCCACTGCTGAACCCCCTTCTCATCTCTTACACCACTGTACCCACTGCTCTTCTACCCCACTGATTACTTATTTTAAGAAAATGCACACATTTCACTATTATCATCATGTCTTACCATTGTGCCGGGGTGCATTGGGCGTACTCTGTGGTTGGGTACTCTGTAGTAGGCTAATCTGTGGTTGGGTACTCTGTGGTTGGCTTGATATAATACTACTGGTGCTGCTGAAAGACGTTGAAGGTCCATCATCTGACAAGTTTGACGCATCATTGGAGAGTCCATCAGCTGTTTCTGAAAAAAACATTTGGTTATATATATTTTTTTAAAAGGTTAGCATAGCGAAATCCTATGGCATCAAAAAAAATTAAAACTTACCAAAGGGGTCTACCATGGATTCGAGAATTGCAGTTGCAGAGTCCAGACCACCCTCCCTGTCTTGGTTTGCCGGCCTATGTCCGTAAATGGCGTCCAGGTCGTCGTACCACCTCCAAGTACTCCGACTGTTTCCACTACGGCTGTTGTCGTCCTTAATTTTTTTATATTGCCCTTTAAGCTTCTTAAGCTTTGCCCTGCACTGCCCCGATGTCCGTTCAAATCCCTCGGCTGCCATTCGTTGAGAAATATCTTTGTACACCTTTTCGTTTCTCACTGATCCATCAAGCTCACTCTGAATAACGCTATCACCAATAATCCTTAGGAAAGTAGATAGTTCCTCAGATGACCAGACCCTGCTGTTGTTTGCAGGCATCCTTCTACTTTATATTGAGGGCAACAAGGTGCTTGTTTAGCGCTTTGCTTTGACGTCAGCATTGACGTTTTTCTGTCCACCAATCAGTGGAATGTATCGTGTGACGCCAGTAGCTCCGCCCTAACCGTACCGTTCCATTTTCTATGGCCCCACGTCTGAAGCAGGACCCTGAATGGTGCGGTACGGTTCGGTTTAATGGCACGCTTTCATAATGGAAACACCCAAAATAGCGTACCGTACCGAACCGTACCGAACCGATCCGTGCAGTGGAAACGAGGCATAACTCGCCATCTATTTCCACTACGTTTTCCCGTGCCTTTATTAGGGTGGGGTCTTTTAACTGTTCTGTGGCAAAATTTTCCTTGTGAACCTCGAGATCAGAAAACTCCACAGACGGCATGTTTTCGTCTGAGGATGTTGGCTCCTCCCCAGTTTCTCGAGTCTCCCCTGCCAATACCGACAAGGGAAATTCTGGAGAGTCCTCACCACTCTCAGAGGAATTCTGGCTATCACATTCCTGGTATATAGGGGCACCAGTGGGGGGCTCAGGACAATCCCATAGTTCCCAGAACTTTGGAAAATCCCTTCCCACAATGGCATCATGAGGCAAGTGAGACACTAATCCCACCCGATGAGAGAGGGTACCTTTGGGGGTCTCAAAACACACTGTAGTCACCGGATACTCTCGGGTGTCCCCATGCACACAAATAACCGCTACCTTGCTATTCCCAGAAACCTCTGTAGTAACTAATTCAGCTTTTATCAGTGTCACGAGGCTACCTGAATCCAGCAATACAACAACATTTCTACCATTAACACACATTTTGCATAAATGTTTCTCAGTTCCCCGAATGGCAGTGCATGCGACTGTCGCAAACAGCGACTGACGTCTGTCCGTTAGAAAGTCACACTGCATGGGTTCATCGACAACCGGGCAATTTGCTGCAATATGTCCCTCTTGTCGGCAGTGGTAACAAACAATCCTTCTTGCTGCCTTTTGAGCCCCTGACTTCCCAGGCTGTTCTCGCCAAACCTTGGGTAGAACTCCCACCCTCTCACTCTCTCCACCCTCACCCCTTGGAATCATCTTACCCGCCACTGGGGATGGTCTGGTCTTAGGGTGGAAAGTCCGTGAGTCTCTGGAAGAGGCAGTCAGGTTCTCTGTAGCCAAGTACTTCTCTACACGATCCACAAGATTATTGGCCGTTTCTGGGTCTCCATGGCTTATCCACTTTTGGATGGCAGTAGGAAGAGCTCTCAAGAAACGATCCATCACAACGCGTTCCACAATCTTTGGTGCGGACAAAGTCTCTGGCTGTAGCCACTTCCTGCTCAGGTGAATGAGGTCATACATTTGAGACCTGAGGGGTTTTCCAAGCCGGAAAGTCCAGTTATGCACACGCTGAGCCCCGACAGCCAGGGTGACACCCAGCCGTGCCAATATTTCAGTTTTTAGTATCACATAGTCTTTTGCTTGGTCAGGTTATAGGTCATAGTAAGCTTTCTGCGATTCACCAGTTAACAGAGGAGCCACCAGTCCAGCCCACTGCTCCTTAGGCCACTTTTCTCTTTCAGCAGTCCTTTCAAATGTTGTCAAAAACACCTCTGGATCATCCTCTCCAGTCATTTTTGTCAATAAACGACTCACCCCAAAGGACGCGGTATTAATGGAACGACTTTCCTCACTGGTCTGCGGACGTTGCTGCATTACTGTTTCCATTTGTTGTAGTCTCTGCTCTTGCTTCTGCAACAGGTCTGTGAAACGGGCCTCCGATTGCTGCAGGGCTTGTTGCTGAGCTTCCAGACTCTGTTGGTGAGCTTGCTGCTGGGCTGCAAGGCTCTGTTGATAAGCTTGCTGGTAGGATGCAAAGCTCTGTTGTTGAGCTACAAGGCTCTTTTGCAAACCTGCATTTGTCTGCTGCTGATTAGCATTTGCTAGAGCCAGCTGTTTCAATATCTTCTCCATGCTGGCCTTAAAAAAAACTGCCACTGGTTCTCCACCAACTGTGAGGGGGTTAGCTCGGCAGCGGGTGTGTGTGACCCCCTGGATGGGTTCACCACACAAAAACAGGCACAGCAGACAGAGTTTGTAGTTGCAAAAACAAAAGGTGCGGTTTATTTAACTATTTACAGTGAAAAAACAGCAAAACAAAAAGAAACATTAAAAAAAAAAACCTGGTCAGCTTGACCGCTTACTACACACGTAGGTTCCCTGTCTGACAACTAGGTGCAGCCTTGTGCTGCCCCAGCCCCTATCTCCCTGTTTTTGAAGGTTTTAGCCACACAGGCTTTGTCTCACTGCACAGGACAGAAACACACTCCCCAGTCTTGCACAACACAGAACTGGTTCCAGGATGGAGCATCTCCCTTAGCATGCTGGGAGTTCTTGTAGAGGTCTAATGAGCCACTTGATTCAGCTGGGCTCATTAACGCTTCCCCCGCAAGACTCCCAGCACTCCCCCTAGTGGTATGAATTTGCATAAAGCCTGAATCTAGGGCACGCATACCTACCATCCTGGATGCAACCTGGTGATTTTACCTGCCTGCTGTTATATATATATATATATCTGTACTGATTATAATGCAGATCACCCCCCAGGTCACCCCCTGCACCCCCAGTCACAGTGTCACTGATTACAGTGATCATTTATTTACTGATCACTGCAATCAGTGTCATTTGTGACTGTAAAAAGTGTCAGGGCAGATAAATTTAGGCCCCTTTAGGTCCAGGGGTAGCCCCCAACCCCCCCCTAATAAAGGTTTAACCCCTTGATCGCCCCCCAGGTAACCCTTTCACCCCCTATCACCAGTGTCACTAAGCGATCGTTTTTCTGATCGCTATATTAGTGTCGCTGGTGCCGCTAGGTAGCCAGTTATTTTTTTAGGTTCGCCGAGAAGGTTTTTATAGCGTCAGGTACCCCCATATATTATCTAATAACGTTTTTAACCCCCTGATTGCCCCTAGAGTTAACCCTTTCACCAGTGATCACCGTATAAGTGTCACTGGTGAAACTGGCTAGTTAGTTTGCTTTTTATAGTGTCAGGGCACCCACCGTATATAACCCAATAAAATTTTAACCCCCTGATTGCCCCTAGTTAACCCTTTCACCAGTGATAACCATATAAGTGTTACGGGTGACGCTGGTTAGTTAGTTTGCTTTTTATAGTGTCAGGGCACCCGCCGTATATAACCCAATAAAGGTTTAACCCCCTGATCGCCCGGCGGGTGATATCAATTAGGTTTTAGCGTCCGAGAGGGTCTGCGTCGCCCCAGGCAGCGTCAGGTTAGTGCCAGTAATGCGAACACCCACGTGCAAAGCATACACCTCCCTTAGTGGTATAGTATCTGAACAGATCAATATATGATCTGAACAGATCTATACTAGCGTCCCCAGCAGTTTAGGGTTCCCAAAAATGCAGTGTTAGCGGGATCAACCCAGATACCTGCTAGCACCTGCGTTTTGCCCCTCCGTCCAGCCCAGCCTACCCAAGTGCAGTATCGATAGATCACTGTCACTTACAAAACACAACACACATAACTGCAGCGTTCGCAGAGACAGGCCTGATCCCTGCGACTCCAGTGCTGTAGGAGGTGATTTCACCACCACAGTAAAATAAAAGAGCATATATACCGAAGCATGAGGGCAGCAGGGGCGGTGGAACGATTTTGCACCTAATGCCGCGTACATACGGTCAAAATTCCGACGGAGGCTTGCCCGTGGAAAAGTCAGACGTGTGTCATTAGAAGTGGGTGAATGAAGGGAGGTATTCTAATGGTGGGCATACCCACCGATCAATCTCTTTTTTTCGTTCAGCCAACAGGCTGCATGAAAAAAAAGATTACAATACATGTCCAACAAGGACCAGCAACTTACTGGTATGTTGCTGGACTTTGAATGGTTATACCAGAATTATGCCTGTGGGTTTAAGTATCATCTTGGTATCATTATTTTCAGCCAGCGGCCGGCTTTCATGTAAAAGCAATCTTAGCGGCTAATTAGCCTCTGGACTGCTTTTACAAGCAGTGGGAGGGAATGTCCCCCCCCCCGGATATAAAAAGCGCCATTGGGTAATTGGGAAAGCATTTTATCACACCGATCTTGATGTGGTCAGATGCTTTGAGGGCAGAGTAAAGATCTAGGGTCTAATAGACCCCAGTTTTTTCAAAAAAAAAGAGTACCCATCACTACCTATTGCTATCATAGGGGATATTTACATTCCCTGAGATAACAATAAAAATGATAAAAATAAAATGGAAGGAACAGTTTAAAAATAAAATAAAAAAGCAAAATAAATACTAAAAAAAAAGCACCCCTGTCCCACCCTGCTTATGCGCAAAGGCGAACGCAAGTGTCGGTCTGGCGTCATATGTAAACAGCAATTGCACCCTGCATGTGAGGTATCACCGCGAAGGTCAGATCGAGGGCAGTAATTTTAGTAGTAGACCTCCTCTGTAAATCTAATGTGGTAACCTGTAAAGGCTTTTAAAAGTTTTTAAAAATGTATGTAGTTTGTTGCCACTGCGCGTTTGTGCGAAATTTTAAAGCATGTCGTGTTTGGTATCCATGTACTCGGCCTAAGATCATATTTTTTATTTCATCAAACATTTGGGCAATATAGTGTGTTTTAGTGCATTAAAATTAAAAAAGGTGTATTTTTTCCCCAAAAAATGTGTTTCAAAAATCGCTGCACAATTACTGTGTGGGAAAAAAAAATGCAACACCCACCATTATAATCTGTAGGGCATTTGCTTTAAAAAAATATATAATGTTTGGGGGTTCAACGTAATTTTCTTGCAAAAAAAAAAAAATTTTTTCATGTAAACAAAAAGTGTCAGAAAGGGCTTTGTCTTCAAGTGGTTAGAAGAGTGGATGATGTGTGACATAAGCTTCCTAATGTTGTGCATAAAATGCCAGGACAGTTCAAAACCCCACCAAATGACCCCATTTTGGAAAGTAGACACCCTTACGGGGATACCACATGTGTGAGACTTTTTGGGAGCCTAGCCGCGTACGGGACCACAAAAATTAAGCACTGCCTTAAAGCTTTCTAAGGGTGTAAATTTTTGATTTCACTCCTCACTGCCTATCACAGTTTCGGAGGCCATGGAATGGCCAGATGGCACAACCCCCCCCCCCCCAAATGACCCCATTTTGGAAAGTAGACACCCCAAGCTATTTGCCGAGAGGTATGGTGAGTATTTTGCAGATCTCGCTTTTTGTCACAAAGTTTTGAAAATTGAAAAAAGAAAAAAAAAAAATTTCTTTCTTCATTTTCAAAAACAAATGAGAGCTGTAAAATACTCACCATGCCTCCCAGCAAATAGCTTGGGTGTCTACTTTCCAAAATGGGGTCATTTGGGGGGGTTTTGTGCTATTTTGGCATTTTATGGCCTTCGAAACTGTGATAGGTAGTGAGGAGTGAAATCAAAGAGTATTTGCTAGGCATTTTGCTTGTTATAGATATCTGTCAGTCTTGTATTGTATTTCTAATATTGTAATAGTTTTGTATGTACAGCATCTTTGTATAGTAAAAGCCCATTTACACACTGCAGAAGTCTCAGCTTCCTTGCTTATACCACAAAGTAACCTTGCTATATAGACGCAAGCAAAACACCAGCCCATCTGAGTATCTGTCCCCAGCTCATCAGAGTACCCGAGTACCTGTCTCCATTCCAGAGTATCTGAGTACCTATCTTCAACCCATCAGAGTACTGGAGTGTCATGGATATGCAGTAGTGTTTGTCTGTCAGCTTACCTTCCTTCCCATGTGTTCATCTTAGAGGCCAGAACCCTTTCACCTGGCTTCCTTTATAATCTCCTCCCAGCCTGACTCCACCCCAGGCCCTATCACAGAACACTACTGTATATTAACCTGTGCACTGCAAGCCTGCTTTGCTGATCAACGTGTTTGTTAGGCATTGTGTGTTTGGGTTCCTGCCTGCCGTGTGCTTCGTCTGTCTCTCTGTTACATATTTGGCTTGTCCCCGTCTATCCCTGTCTGCTCGTGACCCTTGACCTTCGGCTCGTTCTCTCGTTATCCTTGTCTGCTTGTGGCCCCTGACCTTCAGCTTGTTATTCGGTTCTCTCATATCTTGTGCTGCTGCTTCCCCTCTTTTCCCCTTATCCTACGGGGCGTGAGCTAGGAAACTCCAGGGGCCGCGACCTGGTCCCAGCCTGCAGCATAACATCCTCACCACTAGAGGCCCTGGAGAAGACCTGCTGGGTCTTAGACTCCGCGCCCTGGGGAATCTTGGCTCTAGCTTCCGTTAGGATCCCGGTTGTGCTCCTCTGGTCCCGCTTTCCACAACCACCCAGTTTCCTATCCGCAGCAGTCAGCCATAGGGTTCACTACCTTGCGGTGCACTCCTGTCCCCCTACGGTGTGCATCTGTCACCTGGCCACAGGTGACCTTGACATGGAGTACCTATCTGCAGCCCATCAAGTACCTGAGTGCCTGTCTCCAGCCCATCAGAGTACCTGAGTAGCTTTCTCCAGCCCATCAGAGTACCGGAGTACCGATCTGCAGCCCATCAAGTACCTGAGCGCCTGTCTCCAGCCCATTGGAGTACCGGAGTGCCTGTCTCCAGCCCATCAGAGTACCTGAGTACCTTTCTCCAGCCCAGAGTACTTGAGTACTTATCTGCAGTCCACAAGAGTACCTGAGAAACTGTCTTTAGCCCATTGGAGTACCCGCATACCTTTCTCCAGCCCATCAGAGTACCTGAGTACCTGTCTTCGGCCCATCAGGGTACCTGAGTACCTGTCTCTATCCCAGAGTACCCTACTACCTGTCTCCAGCCCAGAGTAATCAAGTACCTATCTGCAGCCGTCAGAGTACCCAAGTACCTGTCTCCAGAATACCTATCTGCAGCCCATGCCCCATAGAATATACCTTGGGGTGTTTGCTTTCCAAAATGGCGTTTTCATTGTCCTGGTGCTCCAGGGCCTTCAAAAGTGTGATAGGTTGTCAGGAAATTATACTGTATGTGTATATATAAAAAAAGGGGAAAAAAAGAAGGGTTTTTTTGGGACTTTAAATGAGGTTCAGGGGCCGTTCAGATCCCCTCCTCCATCCCGGGTTTAGTATTCAAAAAGGAAAGTAGAGGGCGGGACTTTGTATGAGGCACACGGACACAAAGAGATAACTTTGATGGAGGATAGCTTTTAACCACTTGACCACTGGGCACTTAAACCCCCTTAATAACCAGACCAATTTTCAGCTTTCGGTGCTCTCACATTTTGAATGACAATTACTCAGTCATACAACACTGTACCCATATGAAATTTTTGTCCTTTTTTTCACACAAATAGAGCTTTCTTTTGGTGGTATTTAATCACTGTTGGGTTTTTTATTTTTTGCGCTATAAGAGAAAAAAAAATGAAAATTTTGTAAAAAAATGATTTTTTTTTCGTTTCTGTTATAAAATTTTGCAAATTACTATTTTTTCTTCATAAATTTTGGCCAAAATTTATACTGCTACATATCTTTGGTAAAAATAAGTACAAATTGGTGTATATTATTTGGTCTTTGTGAAAGTTATAGAGTCCACAAGCTATGGTGCCAATATCTGAAAATTGATCACACCTGAAGTACTGACGGCCTATCTCAATTCTTGAGACCCTAACATGCCAGAAAAGTACAAATACCCCCCAAATGACCCCTTTTTGGAAAGAAGACATTCCAAGGTATTCAGAAAGAGGCATTGTGAGTTTTTTGAAGTTGTCATTTTTTCCCACAATTCTTTGCAAAATCAAGATTTTTTTTTTCTCTTTTTTTTTTTTCACAAAATTGTCATATTAGCAGGTTATTTCTCACACACAGCATATGCATTCCACAAATTACACCCCAAAACACACTCTGCTATTACTCCCGAGTATGGCGATACCACATGTGTGAGACTTTTACACAGCGTGGCCACATACAGAGGCCCAACATGCAGGGAGCACCTTCAGGCGTTCTGGAGCACCAAGGCCAATTCTGACATTTCTCTCCTACATGTAAAAATCATCATTTATTTGCTAGAAAATTACATAGAACCCCAAAACATTATATATGTTTTTTTAGCAAAGACCTTAGAGAATATAATGGTGGTTGTTGCAACTTTTTATCTCGCACGATATTTGCGCAGCAATTTTTTTAACGCGTTTTTTACGGAAAAAAAATGTTTTGTGCTTAAAAAAAAAAAAAAACAGTAAAGTTAGCCCAATGTTTTTGCATAATGTGAAAGATGAAGTTACGCTGAGTAAATAGATACCTAACATGTCGCCCTTAAAAATTGCACACACTCGTGGAATGGCGCCAAACTTCGCTACTTAAAAAATCCCCATAGGCGACGCTTTAAATATTTTTACTGCTTACATGTTTTGAGTTACAGAGGAGGTCTAGGGCCAAAATGATTGCTCTCGCTCTAACGTTCGCAGAGATACCTCATATGTGTGGTTTGAAAACCGTTTTCATATGTGGGCGGGACTTACGTATGCGTTCGCTTCTGTATGCGAGCTCACGGGGACAGGGGCGCTTTAAAAAAAAAAAAATAATTTATTCTTCATTTTACTTTATTTATTTTAGTTTGACATGTTTTTCCGCCCTAAACATTTTTTTGATCACTTTTATACCTATTACAAGGAACGTAAACATCCCTTGTAATAGGAATATGGCATGACAGGTCCTCTTTACAGTGAGATATGGGGGGGGGGGTGTCAATAAGACCCCACATCTCACCTCTAGGCTGGGAAGCCTGAAAAAAATACAAAAAAAAAAAACAACAATCCTGGCTTTGATCGTAGCGGTGAGTCGGTAGAAGCACCGGAGGGCGGCGGGGGGGGGGGACATCCCCTCTCGCCTCCCGTAAGAATGATCAAGCGGCGGAACAGCCGCTATGATTGTTCTTATGGTGTAGGGAATCGCCGGCTGAAAAAGCCGATATCTGAATGATGCCTGTAGCTGCAGGCATCATTCAGATATCCCCGCACAAAGTCAAGGACGTCATATGACGGCCGGAGGGCGGGAAGTGGTTATTGCAGAGTATTGCCGGGCATTGCGGAGTATTGCCGGGCATTGCGGAGTATTGCCGGGCATTGCGGAGTATTGCAGGGCATTGCGGAGTATTGCAGGGCATTGCGGAGTATTGCAGTGTATGGCAGGGTATTGCGGTGTATGGCAGGGTATTGTGGAGGGTATTGCACAGGGTATTGTGGAGGGTATTGCAGAGTATTGTGGAGGGTATTGCAGAGTATTGTGCAGGGTATTGCAGAGTATTGTGCAGGGTATTGCAGAGTATTGTGCAGGGTATTGCAGAGTATTGTGCAGGGTATTGCAGAGTATTTTGCAGAGTATTGCGCAGGGTATTGCAGAGTATTTTGCAGGGTATTGCAGAGTATTGTGCAGGGTATTGCAGAGTATTGTGCAGGGTATTGCAGAGTATTGTGCAGGGTATTGCAGAGTATTGCACCAGGGTATTGCAGAGTATTTCGCAGGGTATTGCAGAGTATTTCGCAGGGTATTGCAGAGTATTTCGCAGGGTATTGCAGAGTATTTCGCAGGGTATTGCAGCAGGGTATTGCAGAGTATTGCAGCAGGGTATTGCAGAGTATTGCAGCAGGGTATTGCAGAGTATTGCAGCAGAGTATTGCAGAGTATTGCAGCAGGGTATTGCAGAGTATTGCACCAGGGTATTGCAGAGTATTGCAGAGTATTGCACCAGGGTATTTTGCAGAGTATTGGCAGGGTGTATTGCAGAGTATTGGCAGGGTGTATTGCAGAGTATTGCACAGGGATGGCTGAGCAGGGATGGATGGATGGATGGATCTGTGACTGCAATTGTCACAGATCCAGCCCACAGTGCTTCTGCTGCCATCCGCTCCCTCCCCCTCCCCTCTCACACTGTACCGATCGGTACAGAGAGGGGAGGGAGGAACCGGCGTCATCAAATGACGCCGGTCTGTTTACAAGTGATTGCTCCGTCATTTGACGGAGCGATCACGTGGTAAACGGCCGCTATCAGCGGCGATTTACCGCGATTCGTGATCCGCCGGGTCCTCTGGACCCGGCGGTCACGGAGTTTCCCGTGTGCGCGCCCCAGGGGGCGCGCGGGAGCGCGATTCTGGGAGGACGTTATATAACGTCCTCCCAGAGTTAAGCAACCACCCTGCCGCCGTTATTTGTCGGCAGGTGGTTGTTAAGTGGTTAATTGGTTCAAATCGCAATACAATTTCATATTAAAATTTTATGCATTTTGCTATATATCAATACTTTTTTATATTTCATCCGAACCAAATATTGCACAATAGTAAATAGTTAATAAATATTCCATCAAGGATATTTCATATATTTGCAGATACACAGTACATATCTTCCAGACATTGCAGTCGCTACCTATGCAACTTGGTAATCCACTAAAACATTTTTTTTAAAAAGGAGACATAAGCAGGGGGGGATTTGGTATATATTGGAAGGAACGTCCATAAAGGTTGATGGGTATATACACTTATCGGTAGATATTAGCTCTATGCATTTCGGGCCTTGCGGGCCGCTCATCAGGAGCAAAAACCGAAGTGATCATCTGGGGATGAAAAAGACAGATACATTTCTTTTTCGTACATCACGGGACACAGAGCGACTTAGTCATTACTAATAGGTTATATAGTTTACCTTCAGGTGCTGGCACTGGCAACTTCCAAACCGGAAGTACCCTCCCCTATATAAGCCCCTCCCATCCGGGAGCACCTCAGTTTTTTGCCAGTGTCTAAGGTGTTGGCCAAAGAGTAACATGTGTTTTCCTGGGCTTGCGTACAGGTTCTTTTACGGGCCTTAGTAAGCTGTTCCGGATCCCACCAAAAAAGCTTCATAGCTAAACGGTCGGTACCCGGGCCTTGCAACAGAAGAGCAAGGTTTTGCCTGTAATGCCTCTCTTAGGAGGGCTGGACCCTGGGATCCAGAGCTCTGGTCATACCCACGACCAAGATGTTTTCTGTGCAGGGTGCTATACAGGTCCAGGGGAGTGGAATCCTTGGGAACCCGGTCCCTGAAGGTTTAATTACAATGCCTGCCGTGATAGGTGAAGTTTGGGCTTCTGTGGACCAAACAGAGTCCTGCGGCGGGGAACAGGTAAGTGGGGGCCCCCAGGAACTTGGTTCTATTGGGGGACCCCCAAGCCTAATTTGTCTTTCTGTCTGTTACCTAACGGTATTCCCGCTAATATCTGTGTATGCCTTTAACTACTGGAAAATGTAAAATTGTAATAGTAGTCAAGAAAAAAAAAAAAAAGAGGACCGCGGTACCTGTGTTAAACCACTAGAGGCCGCTGTGGTCCATTTTTCTTGTCATGTGGATCTTTGGTTTTCTCAAGTCAAAAGATCCAGGCAGTTGGTAAGTTTCTCTGTGGGAATCCAGTTCCTCTGCCCTGTTGCTGCGCTCATCCACCGCACAGGCCCTCCGGCAAAAAGGGCCCTGGCTCCTAGTCCCTGCTTGGTTTCAAAAAAGGGCGCCAATGGCGCACGGGCGCGTGCGCGGGCGCATGCACGCGCCTCCTATGAAAAAAAAAGGGGCGGGGCGGGTGGATGACGCTCGATGCGTGCCGCGGCGCTTCTGCGCATGTGCAGGCGTCCCAGCATGTATAAAAGACACAGTACAAGTGTCAGCTGGATGCAAACAGAGCTAGCAACAAAACGGTGGCACACAGAGGCGGTTGATGCAGGCATCCCCATAGAAAGGCACTTTAGTGGACACCAGCTGGTATATAGCAGCAACTGTGTTAGACTATTACCAGCAAAATTGGTGTATGACGACGGGAATACCTCAGCTTTGTGCTTAAAGGATATGTCGTCCAGACGCTCCGGAAATAAGTCTTCCAGGAAGCCAAAGGGGTCTCCATCGGGCTCTGAGGATATTGGGCATGCTTGTACTGCACCAATCTCCCCTGAAAATTCAGAGGTCAGTAGCCGTAGGAACCCCGCAGGAGTGCCTGGTGCTGCGGCTGTCCCCAGTCCACCTGCTCCTGTATATATAACAGAGGAGGTTTTATCCTCAACTCTGGGAGGATTGGAAGAGAGATTAACAGCATTGATCGCTGCTTCCCTGTCACAGGGAAAGCGCGTCCGATCTCCGTCTCCTCCTGCAGAGTGCCTGTTAGTGGAGGAACAGCCCCACACAGAGATCGACCTACCTGAAGGGGATCAGGATGAGGTTGATTCAGTTATAGAGGAATCAACAGTGGAAGAACCTTTCTCAGCATCTCAGGCTGAAAGATTATGGGTTCAGTCTCTGACTAACATGGTCCGATCAGCATTTAAAATGCCTCTGGCGGAACCATCAACCACTACGGTTTCCTCGCTGGGGTCGCTGAAAGCTCCCCAGGCTGTCTGTTCCTTCCCAATCCACCCTTTATTGGAAGGGCTTATTTACCAGGATTGGGAGCATCCTGATAAAATATTTACTCCCCCCAAGAGATTTCCAGTGATCTATCCCATGGAGGATAAGTTCATAAAAAAATGGAGGGTCCCTACAGTGGACACAGCCATCTCTTGTGTAAATAAATCACTGACATGTCCAGTAGATAATGTTCCAATGTTCAAAGACCCAATAGATAAAAAATTGGAGTCTTTACTAAAATCTGCTTTCTCTACAGCAAGCATGGTGACACAACCTGCAGTAGCAGCGATTGGAGTCTGCCAAGCAATGAAAGATCAGTTGAAACAAGTCTTAAGGGACTTACCAGATCAGCAGGCTCTTGCCCTAGCTGACCTACCTAGAGCCTTGTGTTGCGGTGGACGCCATAAAGGATACAATCCAACAGGCATCCCGCTTTACGCTGTCTGTAGACATATGCGTAGGCTTCTATGGCTCAAAAACTGGTCTGCTGAAGCTCCCTGTAAGAAATTGCTGATTAGCTTCCCATTTCATGGAGAACGCTTATCTGGAGATGATCTGGACAAATATATCCAGAAAACTTCTGCCGGTAAAAGTACACTCTTGCCGGTTAAGAACAAGGGTAGAAGTCCTTCTTTTAAGAGGCCTACTTCTCCAGTCCCTGGCACATCGGCTGTGAAACAGTTCCGACGGCCTCCGCGGTCAAATCCAGGGGGCAGAAATCAGGGACAATCACAGGGTAACAAGAAACCCTGGGTCAATAGAGGTACAAAACCTCCCCCCAAGTCATGAAGGGTTGCCCCCACTCAATCGGGTGAGGGGAAGACTTCAGTTGTTCACAGAGACCTGGCGGGACACCATCAGAGACAGATGGGTGATCTCCGCAGTAAGTCTGGGATACAGGCTGGAGTTAAAAGACATTCCTCCTGCCCATTTTATAAGGTCAAACGTGCCAAGCGATCCCCAGAAGAGTGGATCCCTCCTTCTGGCACTAGAACAACTATTGCTCCAAGGGTAATCATGAAGGTTCCCTTGGAAGAAAGCGGGTTCGGGTTTTACTCGAACCTTGTCACAGTCCCCAAACCAAATGGGGACGTGAGGCCCATATTAAATATAAAAGGGCTAAACAAGTTCCTACATATCAGGACTTTTTCGGATGGAGTCGATCCGATCGGTGGCCACCGCCCTACAAGGGCAGGAATGGTTAGCCTCGATCGACATAAGGGATGCTTATTTGCATATTTCCATCTGTCCGGCCCACCAGAAATTTCTACGCTTTGCAGTAGAAGGGCGCCATTTTCAGTTCAGAGCCTTACCTTTCGGTCTGGCCACAGCACCACGAGTGTTCACAAAAATTCTGGCCCTACGATTGGCCAAACTAGGAACACAAGGTGTAACGATAATGGCATATCTAGACGACTTGTTGCTGATAGACCACTCAGTGAAAAAAACTAGAAGTGGTCGTTCACAAGATAATCAAGTATCTGGAATCTCACGGTTGCATTATCAACCGAGACAAGTCAGCCCTAAAACCAGTCAAAAGTCTGGAATACTTGGGGGCTAAGACTGGATTCAAATCAGAGAAAGATTTTCTTACCTCCAGAGAAGGTGTCGTCTTTGAAAGATTTGACCCACTTAGTGGGTACAAAAAAGAAAACCATCCATACGCCTGTGTATGAGGCTGCTGGGAAAAATGGTGGCTTCATTCGAAGCAGTACCCTACGGTCAATTCCATTCAAGGAACTTGCAGAGGGCCATACTGTCAGCCTGGAACAAAAAGAGTTCAGGCTTTAGACTTACCAATGTCCCTGTCCCCTTCCGTTCGCAAGAGCCTCCATTGGTGGTTGGTGCCCCAGAATCTGGAAAAAGGGAAACCCTTCAGTCCGGTTTCTTGGAAGGTGGTCACTACAGATGCCAGCCTCATAGGCTGGGGGGCAGTACTGGAGCAATGGTCTCTCCAGGGCAAGTGGTCAGAAGCAGAGAAGGCCCTGCCCATCAATCTCTTAGAGATACGAGCAGCCCGGTATGCCCTAGTAGCATGGACATCCAAACTCCAAGGGTCACCTGTCAGAATTCAATCAGACAATGCCACGGCAGTGGCATATATCAATCACCAGGGTGGCACCAGGAGTCGTGCAGCCCAGAGGGAAGCGAATTGCATCCTGGAATGGGCAGAAAGATATGTCACAGCCATATCCGCGGTTTTCATCCCAGGAGTGGAAAATTGGAGAGCGGACTTTTTAAGTCGCCAGCAATTATGCCCGGGGGAATGGTCTCTTCACCCCGAGGTTTTCCAGGCAATATGCCAGCGGTGGGGAACACCGGATGTAGATCTGCTAGCATCCAGATTCAACGCAAAGGTGGACAGATTTGTGTCTCGCACAAAGGATCCCCTAGCTTGCGGTTCGGATGCCCTAGTGTTCCCTTGGGATCAGTTCAAGCTGATATATGCATTCCCACCGCGATTAATCCGCAGAATCAGGGTAGAAAAGAAACCAGTGATTCTGGTGGCTCCAGCGTGGCCCCGAAGGGCATGGTACGCGGAGATTGTAAAAATGTCAGTGGGAAGTCCTTGGACCCTCCCACATCGTCTGGACCTGCTTTCGCAAGGACCGATATACTACCCTTCCTTACCAGCCCTAGGTTTGACGGCCTGGCTATTGAAGCCCACATTCTAAAAAAGAGAGGGCTCTCTAATCCTGTGGTATCTACCATGATCAATGCCAGGAAGCCGGTATCCAGGCAGATCTATTATAGGATCTAGAAGGCGTACATCACGTGGTGTGAGGCCAAGAAATGGCATCCACGTAAGTACGTAATAGGTAGGATTCTGGACTTCCTACAGTGGGCTGTACATAGGAAGCTTGCCTTGAGTACTATCAAGGGTCAGACGGCCTTGTCAATATTTTTTCAAAGGCCCTTGGCTTTGCATTCATTAGTCAAAGCTTTCATACAAGGAGTGATGCGTATTAGCCCTCCGGTTAGTATTCCCATATGTCCATGGGACTTAAACCTGGTTCTGTCGGTTCTACAGAAACAACCATTTGAACCATTGCGGCACATTTCCTTAGTTCTTTTCACCAGGAAATAGATTTTCTTAGTAGTCATTTGTTCGGCTAAAAGAGTATCGGAATTAGCCGCCTTGTCCTGTAAGGAGCCATATCTGGTTATCCATAAGGACAGAGTAGTGTTACGTCCTCATCCAGCCTTCTTCCTAAGGTGGTATCGAGGTTCCATTTGAACCAAGATGTGGTTCTTCCTTCCTTTTTCCCCAAACCTAGTTCGGTAGAGGAAAAGTTATTGCATTCTTTGGATGTAGTAAGAGCAGTTAAAGCTTATCTTAAAGCCACTGCTCAGATTCGTAGAACGGATACTTTGTTTGTTCTGCCGGAAGGCCCCAGAAAGGGTCAGGCAGCATCAAAAATCTACTTTAGCCAAGTGGATTCGACAGGTCATAATACAAGCCTATGGCTTGAAAAGGAGACCGCCTCCGTTCAAAGTTAGGGCGCACTCCACAAGAGCAGTTGGAACTTCATGGGCAGTGCATCACCAGGCCTCCCTGGCTCAAGTCTGTAAGGCCACAACATGGTCCTTAGTACACACGTTTACTAGATTCTACCAGGTAGACGTCAGAAGTCAGGAGGATGTCGCCTTTGGGCGCAGTGTGTTGCAGGCCGCAAAAGAGCCTCATGCCTGATGGCGCCCAGCTTATGTATGGTGTATCCCTCCCCTCATTTGGCATTGCTTTGGGACGTCCCATTAGTAATGACTAAGTCGCTCTGTGTCCCGTGATGTACGAAAAAGAAAAAGGGATTTTTATAACAGCTTACCTGTAAAATCCTTTTCTTGGAGTACATCACGGGACACAGAGCTCCCACCCCTCTTTTTGGGACACTTATTGCTTTGCTACAAAACTGAGGTGCTCCCGGATGGGAGGGGCTTATATAGGGGAGGGTACTTCCGGTTTGGAAGTTGCCAGTGCCAGCACCTGAAGGTAAACTATATAACCCATTAGTAATGACTAAGTCGCTCTGTGTCCCGTGATGTACTCCAAGAAAAGGATTTTACAGGTAAGCTGTTATAAAAATCCCTTTTTTAATGATCTAAAAGAATGCTACAGAGCTGGTGGGCAAACATAGAATAGGAGAAAAATCCCCCAACCATACATTTAACCCACAGAACTTACGGATGCGTCTGCATGGGGGTGGTGTGTCCACGAGAGTCACGGACCAGCCAGAGGGCGTCACAACCGGGAGCTGGGGAGGCATGGCAGGGCGACAATGACCCATACTGGCAACGCCCCGTGAGGGTGGGAAAATAAGATTCAAAGTGGTTGTGAGCTATGTAGGGTAACCCCAAATGTGGGGACCTCTGTGAAAAAAGAAATTAAAACTGTCACACTGAAAAAATGTTGTAACACTGAAAGCTGTGTGTATCTGTATGTGAAAAAGTGGTGTGTGTCAGAGTGTGGGGGAGGGTAGTGTGAGGTGAGAGGACATTAATTAGGCAGGGAAAGAAAAGAAAAAGGGAGAAAAAGAAACAGAGAAAAGGCTGAGAAAAAAAAAAAAAAAAAGGAGCAATAAAAGGGATTAAAGATAGAAAAGCCAAATAGTGAGTGAATATTGGGAAGAGAAGAAGATACCTGTTGCAAAGTGGAAAAGGCATACAGATAAAAAAGCCAGATAGTGTGTGAATATTGAGGAGAAAAGAAAATACCTGTTGCAAAGTGAAGAGAGCAAGTTATGCAGTGTGAGTGCTGTTCCAAACTGAGAAGTGATGTGTGTGATCCTGAGTGTAGGGCCCAACAAAGGGAGAGGCTTATATGGGAAGTGCCGCAATAACCACGCCCCCAACATCACACTGACACATGCAAGTGGGGGAGAGAGGAGGGAAGGCGCCATCAACCAGGCCGTAAGACCAGGTGAGATGCGCCCAACCAACCAATCATTCCCCCCTGCGCGCCAGCTATGGAACACACTAACGTCGGTGGTGCAGTGCCCAAAGGACACCGCACGCCCGGTGTGCTATGCGAGACGTCGACGCGCAGTGGCGGAACCCCCACTCACCCCAGGCCACAACAAGGCGAAGGGAGAGGGGGGGACCCCAGTGCACGTCGCAGCTCCCTGAAGCGAAGGCGACGGCAAAGTCCAATGAAGGACATGCACAGGACCACCCACATACGCATTAGCATTATAAAAAATGAAAAAATGGAGCAGGGTAGGATGTTGGAAAAACTTTTTACCGTTTTTTGGGAGGAACTAGTTGTAAAGTAGAATATACGCGAGCTGGACATCGAATCAGCTAACGAAGGAGCCATGTGTGGAAAATTCAAAAAATATATTAGTGCGACCGTGTGCCTCCATCCCTAATTGATTGATAAAAAAAGGGGGAAAAAAGAAGGGTTTTTTTGGGACTTTAAATGAGGTTCAGGGGCCGTTCAGATCCCCTCCTCCATCCCGGGTTTAGTATTCAAAAAGGAAAGTAGAGGGCGGGACTTTGTATGAGGCACACGGACACAAAGAGATAACTTTGATGGAGGATAGCTTTTAATTGGTTCAAATCGCAATACAATTTCATATTAAAATTTTATGCATTTTGCTATATATCAATACTTTTTTATATTTCATCCGAACCAAATATTGCACAATAGTAAATAGTTAATAAATATTCCATCAAGGATATTTCATATATTTTTGTATGTGTAATTTATGCTCCTAGAACACCTGACAGTGCTCCCTGCATGTTGGGCCTCTGTGTGTGGCTAGGCTGTGTAAAAGTCTCACACATGTGGTATCGCCATACTCAGGAGTAGCATAATGTGTTTTGGGGTGTAATTTTTGCTATGTACATACTATTGGGTTGATTTACTAACGGCAAATCCACTCTGCACTACAAGTGCACTGCAAGTGCACTTGGAAGTGCAGTCACTGTAGATATGAGGGGAAGATCTGAAATGAGGGGAAGCTCTGCTGATTTCATCATCAAATTATGTGCAAGCAAAAATGCTGTTTTTTATTTTCCTTGCATGTCCCCCTCAGATCTACAGTGACTGCACTTCCAAGTGCACTTGCCTTTAGTAAATAACCCCCTATGTGTTAGAAAAATCTTATAAATTGATAACGTTGTGTAAAAAAATAATAGGTTTTCATTTTTTTTCCACATTTTCCAAAAACTTGTTGAAAAAAATTACATGTTCAAAAGACTCTATGTCTAGACTATGCCTCATAGATTATAAGTTGGGGTGTTTGCTTTCCAAAATAGAATCATTTTGTGGGTAAGTCCTCTGTCCTGGTGCTCCAGGGTGTCATGGATATGCAGTAGTGTTTGTCTGTCAGCTTACCTTCCTTCCCATGTGTTCATCTTAGAGGCCAGAACCCTTTCACCTGGCTTCCTTTATAATCTCCTCCCAGCCTGACTCCACCCCAGGCCCTATCACAGAACACTATATTAACCTGTGCACTGCAAGCCTGCTTTGCTGATCAACGTGTTTGTTAGGCATTGTGTGTTTGGGTTCCTGCCTGCCGTGTGCTGCGTCTGTCTCTCTGTTACGTTATTGGCTTGTCCCCGACTATCCCTGTCTGCTCGTGACCCTTGACCTTCGGCTCGTTCTTTCGTTATCCTTGTTTGCTTGTGGCCCCTGACCTTCAGCTTGTTATTCGGTTCTCTCATATCTTGTGCTGCTGCTTCCCCTCTTTTCCCCTTATCCTACGGGGCGTGAGCTAGGAAACTCCAGGGGCCGCGACCTGGTCCCAGCCTGCAGCATAACATCCTCACCACTAGAGGCCCTGGAGAAGACCTGCTGGGTCTTAGACTCCGCGCCCTGGGGAATCTTGGCTCTAGCTTCCGTTAGGATCCCGGTTGTGCTCCTCTGGTCCCACTTTCCACAACCACCCAGTTTCCTATCCGCAGCAGTCAGCCATAGGGTTCACTACCTTGCGGTGCACTCCTGTCCCCCTACGGTGTGCATCTGTCACCTGGCCACAGGTGACCTTGACAGTTTGATCAGCCATGGACCCGGCTGACATCCCGATCCCCGCGGATGATCCATTGCGGGGCATAGTCCACAGACTTGAAACCCAGGAATCAAATCAGACTCAGGTGATGCGATTCCTCCAGGATCTGGCTTCTCGATTCGAGCAGCTTCAGGCCTCCTTGGGAACCCCGAATCCGCAACCTCAAGTACAACCAGCGGTGGTACCTATCCGACCAGTCGCAGCCACACACTCACTAACACTGCCAGCTCCGTTCCGTTTCTCTGGGGACTCCAAGGCCTGCAGAGGGTTCCTTAGCCAATGCACGATTCATTTTGAGCTTCAGCCTCAAAACTTTCTGTCTGATAGGGCAAAGGTAGCCTATATCATTTCCCTCCTCTCCGGTGAAGCTTTAGCCTGGGCAGCCCCTCTGTGGGAACTGAATGATCCAGTGGTTTCTAGTATTAATTGGTGGGAAGGGGGGGAGGGGAGGGGGGGAAGGGGGGAAGTGGGAATAGAAGAAAGGGGATCAGTCTGTGTAGGGCAGACCGAAAGCGGTTACTATAGACAACAGATTATAGATCCAGAGGCGGAAATGATTTTAAAATTAATCATTTATTCCTGTTATCATTTCAAATAGATGTAAGAGGAAACATATGGAAGTGCAGCATTATTTTCAAAAGGTGAATGATCATATATTACATGAATTGATTGGAAACATCTAGTAGACAGACAAGACAAACAAATAACTAAAACATATAACAACACACTTGTCCGGACGTATGGTTCAGTCTTATATAAGTATGTGACCCAGTGAAGGATAATATTGTTTTATATATTGATTACCGTCCACCAGGGAATATAGGGTAATCTCGGCCACCTGCTAATAAGTGGATTTATTAATTAAGGTCAAATGGGTTTAACATTTAATATAAGACTGAACCTGATGGGGTGGGAAAGGGGGACCGGGGGAGGAGGGTATTGGCGCTGAGGGCATGCATTAGGACTGGTACAAATCGAAGCCGTTTGCCTAAATGCAGTATTGCATTGGGTATACTCTGGGAATCCACTAATGGAAAAGTTCTTTGAAGATTGAAAGGGTTAATTGATGTTGGTAGAAGGGCTGTTGTATTGGCACAATGGTAATGAATAAATGTCCTCCAAAAGTTGCTAGCAAAGAAAGTTCATCAATACGGTTATTAGTACAGATATCTGTGATGCTTTTACAACATAGCTCTGGTTTGTACATATAGGCAGTGTGTAATTAGTCTCTTTATCATTGTCTGCAGCTCAATTTCAACCTACAAGTCAAAGTACTTTACCATAGGTCCCGGGTTACCTGGTATTTGGCAGCTGATTTGAGGGTGTTATTTTGGCCATACCTATTTGTTGTGTTGGCCGTCAACCCGAACGGATATTGTGGTAAAGTCCAGGTCCCCCAAGCGTTACCTGCGCCGGTGTCAAAGTGGGATCCAATGTGGCTGCTTTGCAAATGCCTAGTGTCAGTTGCCGCGGTCGTAGCCGCTATCGTGTGTACTGACTATGGCTTACGAGCTCCGTGCCATATCGATCCGCCCACTCCATTCAGGACAACGATACGTCCAGACGAAGCTACGCCACAGAGCACGGCGAAACGCGTTGACGTCACATCCCACACAGTCACGTGACGTTGTCCTGAATGGAGTGGGCGGATCGATATGGCACGGAGCTCGTAAGCCATAGTCAGTACACACGATAGCGGCTACGACCGCGGCAACTGACACTAGGCATTTGCAAAGCAGCCACATTGGATCCCACTTTGACACCGGCGCAGGTAACGCTTGGGGGACCTGGACTTTACCACAATATCCGTTCGGGTTGACGGCCAACACAACAAATAGGTATGGCCAAAATAACACCCTCAAATCAGCTGCCAAATACCAGGTAACCCGGGACCTATGGTAAAGTACTTTGACTTATAGGTTGAAATTGAGCTGCAGACAATGATAAAGAGACTAATTACACACTGCCTATATGTGCAAACCAGAGCTATGTTGTAAAAGCATCACAGATATCTGTACTAATAACCGTATTGATGAACTTTCTTTGCTAGCAACTTTTGGAGGACATTTATTCATTACCATTGTGCCAATACAACAGCCCTTCTACCAACATCAATTAACCCTTTCAATCTTCAAAGAACTTTTCCATTAGTGGATTCCCAGAGTATACCCAATGCAATACTGCATTTAGGCAAACGGCTTCGATTTGTACCAGTCCTAATGCATGCCCTCAGCGCCAATACCCTCCTCCCCCGGTCCCCCTTTCCCACCCCATCAGGTTCAGTCTTATATTAAATGTTAAACCCATTTGACCTTAATTAATAAATCCACTTATTAGCAGGTGGCCGAGATTACCCTATATTCCCTGGTGGACGGTAATCAATATATAAAACAATATTATCCTTCACTGGGTCACATACTTATATAAGACTGAACCATACGTCCGGACAAGTGTGTTGTTATATGTTTTAGTTATTTGTTTGTCTTGTCTGTCTACTAGATGTTTCCAATTAATTCATGTAATATATGATCATTCACCTTTTGAAAATAATGCTGCACTTCCATATGTTTCCTCTTACATCTATTTGAAATGATAACAGGAATAAATGATTAATTTTAAAATCATTTCCGCCTCTGGATCTATAATCTGTTGCCTATAGTAACCGCTTTCGGTCTGCCCTACACAGACTGATCCCCTTTCTTCTATTCCCACTTCCCCCCTTCCCCCCTCCCCTCCCCCCCTTCCCACCAATTAATACTGTATGCTTATATGGTTACAGCAACTATACCTTATCAGGTAAAAACGATCCCCAGTGGGTGATATTTCTTTTCACCCACTCACCAGCGGAACTTGCGCAATTCCCCATCCCCAAACCCTAATACGTTTCCAGTGGTTTCTAGCCTGTCTGGCTTCTTGAAACTTTTTCGGAATATCTTTGAAGAACCGGCTCGTGTCTCTTCAGCGGCCAGCGCCCTTCTACGTCTCCGCCAAGAGTCTGCTTCAGTGGGACAGTACGCCCTTAATTTCCGCATACTGTCGGCTGAGTTGAGCTGGAACAATGAGGCCTTAGTCGCAACCTTTTTGCATGGCCTGTCTGATAGAGTGAAGGATGAATTAGCAGGAAGAACCATCCCCACTGATCTGGACGGAGTTATCTCCTTGTGTAACCAGATCGATATTCGCTTTCAGGAAAGGACCCTAGAAAAGCGGCGCCAGCACTCCTTGGTCCTTAGTCAGACTGAGCTCCCCTCTCCTCGACCCGTGGAGCATCTCCTGCCAGCTGAGGAACCCATGCAGCTGGGCAGGACCAGGCTATCCCCAGAGGAACGTGCTAGGCGCAGAACTCTAGGCCTGTGTCTCTACTGTGGGGGCAAAGGTCATTTTCGTGACACTTGCTCTCTTTGTCCAGAAAAACGTTTGGGTCCACTTCATCTGGAAAGTGGAGTATTGGACCCAGAAATATCACCTTCCCCTTCTCGTCTTCTGCTTTCTGTGTTCCTTCATGTTGGTGCTTCTTCTCATTCGGTCTCAGCATATCTGGATTCCGGAGCCGCTGGTAATTTCATGGACTGGGAAATCGCGTCGTCCATGAGACTTACTCTTTTGCCCCTCACCACGCCATTGGTGGTCTTGGCGATTGATGGTACTGTTCTCCCAGGGGGACCTATCCGCTTCCAGACCCTCCCTGTTAAGATGTCGGTAGGGACACTCCACCAGGAGTGGATATCCTTCCTTATCTTACCCAAGGCCTCAACGCCTATAATTTTGGGTCTCCCATGGTTACAGCTCCATTCTCCTCATGTGGACTGGACTACTGGACAGATCCTGGCTTGGGGTTCCTCCTGTTCCTCGTCCTGCCTACCCAAGGTTGCCCCCTGTGAACCTGAGCCGGTCATTCATTCCAGGTCGCATAACCATTTACATTTCTCTGTCCCTAATCGCCCTTGGACGCACAGCAAGGCTAGCTTGTCTACAAGTCCTGCAGTCGCTACGTCTTGCGATGCGATTCAGGTAGTCGCTACACCTGACTCTATTCACTCGGCCTCTGTACTAGTTATGCCAGTCCAGCCCATGCCCAGTGAGCCGCCTACTTTTTCTTGTTCAGGACATTCTGCTTGTCTTTCAGCTATTCAGCTTGACTCCTGTGACATGTCACCCTCTAACCAACCTGACTTCAGGGTTCCACTGACATCTGCCCAGTTTGATGGTCCTGTGCTAGATGACCAGTTCATCTTTAAGGGTCTAGGGGACCCTCCTCAGATTTCTGTTGATCCTCTCATGCCCTTGCTTATTCCTAGAGAGCCTTTGGTCCTCAATAGATCTTCTTGTCATCTCCCTACCTCGGTTCTGGTCTCTGAGGATAATCTAAAGTACGAGGTTAGACAAGTTCTGGATTCTCGGCTCTGCAGAGCTATTCTTCAGTACCTTGTGCATTGGAGAGGTTTTGGTCCTGAGGAGGCGTCTTGGATCGCTGCATCTGATGTCGTTGCACCTCATCTGTTGAGGAGGTTTCATCTGAGATTTCCCTTTAAGCCTGGGTCCAGGCGGGGGAGGGCCCATAAGAGGGAGGGTACTGTCATGGATATGCAGTAGTGTTTGTCTGTCAGCTTACCTTCCTTCCCATGTGTTCATCTTAGAGGCCAGAACCCTTTCACCTGGCTTCCTTTATAATCTCCTCCCAGCCTGACTCCACCCCAGGCCCTATCACAGAACACTATATTAACCTGTGCACTGCAAGCCTGCTTTGCTGATCAACGTGTTTGTTAGGCATTGTGTGTTTGGGTTCCTGCCTGCCGTGTGCTACGTCTGTCTCTCTGTTACGTTATTGGCTTGTCCCCGACTATCCCTGTCTGCTCGTGACCCTTGACCTTCGGCTCGTTCTTTCGTTATCCTTGTTTGCTTGTGGCCCCTGACCTTCAGCTTGTTATTCGGTTCTCTCATATCTTGTGCTGCTGCTTCCCCTCTTTTCCCCTTATCCTACGGGGCGTGAGCTAGGAAACTCCAGGGGCCGCGACCTGGTCCCAGCCTGCAGCATAACATCCTCACCACTAGAGGCCCTGGAGAAGACCTGCTGGGTCTTAGACTCCGCGCCCTGGGGAATCTTGGCTCTAGCTTCCGTTAGGATCCCGGTTGTGCTCCTCTGGTCCCGCTTTCCACAACCACCCAGTTTCCTATCCGCAGCAGTCAGCCATAGGGTTCACTACCTTGCGGTGCACTCCTGTCCCCCTACGGTGTGCATCTGTCACCTGGCCACAGGTGACCTTGACACAGGGCTTTCAAAAATGTGATATGTAGTCAGGAAATTAGATGTGTAATGTATGCCCCTAGAACACCTGACGGTGATCCTTGCATGTTGGACCCCTCTATGTGGCTAGGCTGTGAAAAAGTTTCACACATGTATCGCCATACTCAGGAAAAGTAGCAGAATGTATTTTGGGGTGTAATTGCAAGTATGCATATGCTGTGTGTGAGAAATAACTTGTTATTATGCCAATTTTGTGTAAAAAATTAAAAATAAAAATACATTTCTTCATTTTCTAAAGAATTGTGGGAAAAAATTACAACTTCAAAATACCTTGGACTGCCTACCTTCCAAAAAGGAGGGTCATCTGACGAATATTTGTACTGTCCTGGTATTTTAGGGCCTCAAGAAATGAGATAGTACATCAGGTGTGATACATTTTTTACTGATTGGCACCATAGCCTGTAGACTCTATAACTTTCATAGAGACTAAATAATATCCACTAATTTGTGTTATTTTACCAAAGATATGTAGCAGTTGTGACAGCAGGAAGGTAAAGTCACCTGGTTGCATCCAGGGGGGTAGATATATTTCGCCCAGATTCAGGCTTTACGCCGACTTATACAACTAGGTGGAGAGTTGTATAAGCCCAGCTGAGACTAGTGGGCTCATTGATGACTCATACCTCTAGGGAGAGGGCTGGGCGTCGTGCAGACAGGGAGTTGATGAGACCAGCTGAGGCTTGTCAGCTCGTTTAAGGCCTCTATAAAAACTCCCAGATTCATTAGGTGTTAGCTCATGCCTGGAAGCAGACCTGTGTGGACTGTCTAGGGAGAGTGAACCCTTGTGCGGTGAGACAAAGCCTGTGTGGCTATTTGCTTGGACATTTAAAACCAGGGACTTAGGGACTAGGACAGCACTAGGCTGATCCCAGTTGTTAGTTAGGAAACCTGTATGTTTAGTCAGAGGTCAAGTTGACCAGGATTTATTTTGTTTATGTTTCTTTTGCCTTGCTGTGTTTTTGTCACTGTAAATAGAAAATAAACCGCACCTTTTTGATTTTGAAAACCACAACCTCCGTCTGCTGGGCCTGTTTTTGTGTGGGGAGCCCATCCCGGGGGTCACACACACCCGCTGCTGAGCTAACCCCCTCACAGTTGGTGGAGAATGCGGGCAGTTTTTTTTAAGCCAGCATGGAGGAGATACTGAAACAGCTGGCTCTAGCAAATGCCAATCAACAGCAGACAAATGCAGGTTTGCAAAGGAGCCTTGCAGCCCAGCAGCAAGCTCATCAACAGAGCCTTGCAACTTTGCAACAGAGTCTGGAGGCTCAGCAACAAGCCCAGCAGCAATCTGAGGCCCGCTTCATAGACCTGTTGCAGAAGCAAGAGCAGAGACTACAACAACAGATGGAAGCAGTAATGCAGCAACGTCCGCAGACCAGTGAGGAAAGCCGTCCCACTAATACCGCGTCCTTTGGGGTGAGTCGTTTATTGACAAAAATGACTGGAGAGGATGATCCAGAGGTATTTTTGACCACATTTGAAAGGACCGCTGAAAGAGAAAAGTGGCCTGAGGAGCAGTGGGCTGGACTAGTGGCTCCTCTGTTAACTGGTGAATCGCAGAAAGCTTACTATGACCTAGAGCCTAACCAAGCAAAAGACTATGTGATGCTAAAAGCTGAAATATTGGCAAGGCTGGGTGTCACCCTGGCTGTCCGGGCTCAGCGTGTCCATAACTGGACTTTCCAGCTTGGAAAACCCCCCAGGTCTCAAATGTATGATCTCATTCACCTGAGCAGAAAGTGGCTACAGCCAGAGACTTTGTCCGCACCAAAGATTGTGGAACGTGTTGTAATGGATCGGTTTTTGAGAGCTCTTCCTACTGCCATCCAAAAGTGGGTAAGCCATGGAGACCCAGAGACGGCCGATGGTCTTGTGGATCGTGTGGAGAAATACTTGGCTACAGAGAACCTGACGGCCTCTTCCAGAGACACTCGGACTTTCCACCCTAAGACCAGACCATCCCCAGGGGCGGATAAGAGGATTCCAAGGGGTGAGGGTGGAGAGAGTGAGAGGGTGGGAGCTCTACCCCAAGTTTGGCGAGAACAGCCTGGGAAATCAGCGGCTCAAGAGGCCGCAAGAAGGATCGTTTGCTACCGCTGCCGGCAAGCGGGACATATTGCAGCAAATTGCCCGGTTGTGGAGGAACCCATGCAGTGTGACTTTCTGACGGGCAGACGTCAGTCGCTGTGTGCGACAGTCGCATGCACTGCCATTCGGGGAACTGAGAAACATTTATGCAAAATGTGTATTAATGGTAGAAATGTTGTGGTATTGCTGGATTCAGGTAGCCTTGTGACCCTGATAAAGGCTGAGTTAGTTAAAACAGAGGTCTCTGGGAATAGCAAGGTAGCCGTTATTTGTGTGCATGGGGACACCCGAGAGTATCCAGTGACTACAGTGTGTTTCGAGACCCCCAAAGGTACCCTCTCTCATCCAGTGGGCTTAGTATCTCAGTTACCGCATGACGCCATTGTGGGAAGGGATTTTCCGAAGTTCTGGGAACTGTGGGATGATCCTGAGCCCCCCACTGGTGCCCCTATGTACCAGGAATGTGATAGCCAGAACTCCCCTGAGAGTGGTGAGGACTCTCCGGAATTTCCCTTGTCAGTATTGGCAGGGGAGACTCAAGAAACTGGAGAGGAGCCCACCTCCTCAGACGAAAACCTACCGTCTGTGGAGTTTTCTGATCTTGAGGTTCACAGGGAAAACTTTGCCACAGAACAGTTGAAAGACCCCGCCCTAATAAAGGCACGGGAAAACGTAGTGAAAATAGATGGCGAGTTAGTGAACCCAGATAATACCTGCACTTACCCATACTTCAGCGTAGAGAAGGACCTACTGTATCGGGTGGCAAAAAGGGCAGAAGAAACCGTTGAGCAGCTTGTGGTGCCCAAACCTTACAGGAAGTTGGTGTTGGAGTTGGCCCATGGGCACATTCTTGGAGGTCATCTGGGGACAGAGAAAACCCGAGAGAGGGTATTACAGAGATTCTATTGGCCTGGGGTGATGAAGGACATAGAAAATTATTGTTCCTCCTGCCCTGTGTGTCAGAGGTCGGCCCCGATGCCACATTTCCGTAGCCCGCTGGTCCCTCTACCCATCATTGAGGTCCCGTTTGAGAGAATCGCAATGGATTTGGTAGGTCCTATAATCAAGTCCGCTAGGGGGCACCAGTACATATTGGTTATAATGGACTATGCCACCCGTTATCCAGAAGCGATCCCTCTCAGAAATACCTCGGCCAAAACCATAGCCAAAGAGCTATCTCTTGTTTTTAGCCGGGTGGGTATTTGTAAAGAACTGCTTACGGACCAAGGTACACCCTTTATGTCCCGGGTTATGAAAGAGCTGTGTAAATTGTTCAAAGTGACGCAATTGCGTACATCTGTGTATCACCCCCAAACCGATGGGCTGGTTGAAAGATTCAACAAAACCCTAAAACAAATGTTGAAGAAAGTGGTGGATAGAGATGGAAGGGATTGGGACTGTCTACTTCCTTATTTGATGTTTGCTATTAGGGAGGTGCCCCAATCCTCTACGGGATTCTCCCCCTTTGAGTTACTGTATGGGAGACACCCAAGAGGGCTGTTGGATATTGCCAAGGAAACTTGGGAAAGTGAGAGTTCTCCCCACAGGAGTGTGATTGAGCATGTCGCCCTGATGCAAGATCGAATTGCACAGGTAATGCCCATCGTGAAGGAACATTTGGCCCAAGCGCAGTTGGCACAGCAGAGAGTGTACAACCGTGGAGCCAAGACCCGTACCTTTTCCCCGGGGGATAGGATATTGGTACTTGTCCCTACGGTTGAAAGTAAATTCCTTGCCAAATGGCAAGGCCCCTACGAGATAATGGAAAAAGTGAGCGAAGTGAATTACAAGGTCAGACAACCAGGAAGGCGAAAGCCCGAACAGATCTATCACGTTAATCTGTTGAAAGCCTGGAGGGATAGAGAGTCCCTAGTCGCAGACACTTGGTCACCAGCTCAAACTGGTTGCGTGATTCCTGAGGTTGGAATCGCAGCCACCTTGTCACAACCCCAACAACAGGAGGTTAAGGAGTTTGTGCTTCGCAACAAGGAGGTATTCTCTGAGCTGCCGGGACAAACATCTGGGGTAGAGCATGACATTATTACCCCACCCGGTGAAAGGGTGAAGTTAAAACCCTATCGGATCCCAGAGGCCCGACGGGAGGCAATACGGGAGGAAGTACAGAAAATGCTGAACTTAGGGGTGATAGAGGAGTCCCAAAGTGATTGGTCTAGTCCCATTATGTTGGTGCCTAAACCGGATGGGAGCTGGCGATTTTGTAACGATTTTCGTCAGTTGAACAAAGTTACAAAATTTGACACCTACCCCATGCCACGTATAGATGAGTTGATCGACCGGCTGGGAACAGCCCGATACATGACGACTCTTGACCTCACAAAAGGTTATTGGCAAATCCCCCTGGCCAAGTCGGCCAAAGAGAAAACCGCATTTGTAACCCCAGACGGGGCGTTCCAATATAAAAGAATGCCGTTCGGGTTACAGAATGCGCCGGCCACATTCCAGCGGAAAATGGACCAGATGCTGAGGCCCCATCGGAAGTATGCTGCGGCTTACCTGGATGACATAATTGTCCATAGCACAGATTGGGCCTCACATCTGCCAAAAGTGCAAGCAGTCCTGGACTCTGTTCGGGAAGCAGGGTTTACGGCTAACCCCAAGAAGTGTACCATTGGGCAGGAGGAGGCCAAATATCTTGGGTACACCATTGGGAGGGGAGTAATAAAACCCCAACTCAACAAAGTCGAGGCCATCCAGAGTTGGCCACGTCCCAACAGCAAGAAGCAGGTACGAGCCTTTCTGGGAATCGCTGGGTATTATCGGCGATTCATTCCCCACTTTGCTTCTAAGGCTGTGCCCCTAACCAACCTGACGAAGGGGAAAGGGTCGGTCATGATTAAATGGACCCCCGAGGCTGAGGCAGCATTCCAATTCTTGAAACAAGCCTTATGTAGCCAGCCAGTGTTGTACTCACCCGACTTCTCTAAAGACTTTGTCGTACAAAGTGATGCGTCAGATGTGGGGTTAGGAGCAGTATTGTCCCAGGTCTGGAACGGGGAAGAGCACCCAGTCATTTTCCTCAGCAGGAAGTTGAAGTCCCATGAGGTAAATTACGCCACCGTTGAAAAGGAGTGTTTAGCGGTGAAGTGGGCTCTAGATTCCCTTCGGTACTACCTGCTAGGTAGGCACTTTGACATGGTTACGGATCACGCTCCGTTAAAGTGGATGGCTCAAAACAAGGAAACAAATAGAAGAGTGAATAGGTGGTTCCTGGCCCTCCAGGAATTCAACTTCACAGTAAAGCATCGCCCTGGCGTTCAAATGGGGAATGTGGATGCTTTGTCTCGAGTACATGAATGCCTGATTGCTGGTGTTCCAACCCCGAGGTTAAAACAAGAGGGGGGGGTATGTGACAGCAGGAAGGTAAAGTCACCTGGTTGCATCCAGGGGGGTAGATATATTTCACCCAGATTCAGGCTTTACGCCGACTTATACAACTAGGTGGAGAGTTGTATAAGCCCAGCTGAGACTAGTGGGCTCATTGATGACTCTTACCTCTAGGGAGAGGGCTGGGCGTCGTGCAGACAGGGAGTTGATGAGACCAGCTGAGGCTTGTCAGCTCGTTTAAGGCCTCTATAAAAACTCCCAGATTCATTAGGTGTTAGCTCATGCCTGGAAGCAGACCTGTGTGGACTGTCTAGGGAGAATGAACCCTTGTGCGGTGAGACAAAGCCTGTGTGGCTATTTGCTTGGACATTTAAAACCAGGGACTTAGGGACTAGGACAGCACTAGGCTGATCCCAGTTGTTAGTTAGGAAACCTGTATGTTTAGTCAGAGGTCAAGTTGACCAGGATTTATTTTGTTTATGTTTCTTTTGCCTTGCTGTGTTTTTGTCACTGTAAATAGAAAATAAACCGCACCTTTTTGATTTTGAAAACCACAACCTCCGTCTGCTGGGCCTGTTTTTGTGTGGGGAGCCCATCCCGGGGGTCACACACACCCGCTGCCGAGCTAACCCCCTCACACAGTATAAATTGTGGCCCAACTTTATGAACAAAAATTACTTATTAGCAAAATGTTATAATAGAAACTAAACAAAAGTGTCTTTTTTTTCAAAATGTTGCTCACTTTTCACTTATATCACAAACAATAAAAAAAAAACAGTGGTGATTGAATACCACCAAAAGAAAGTTCTATTTATGTGAAAAAAATTAAAACAATTTTGTTTGGGTACAGTGTTGCATGAGTAATATTCAGTCAAAGTGTGAAGCCCCGTACACACGATCGGTTTGAGTGATGAAAACCGTCCGATGGATGGTTTTCATCAGACCAACCGATCGTGTATGGTACCCATCGGTCTTTTTTCCATCGGTTGGAAAAAATAGAACTTGTTTTAAAATTTTCTGATGGATAAAAAACCGATGGTAATTTCCGATCGTCTAGGGGCAAGTCCATCGGTTAAAATACCCACGCATGCTCAGACTGAATTAGGAGACGGGAGCGCTCGTTCTGGTAAAACTAGCGTTCCTAATGGAGAGAGCACATTCGTCATTCTGCAAGTTATTGCTTCGTTTAATGCAGCGCATGTTTTTTTGCTTTAGAACGGTCTTTAAAATGTCATTTCGGCAGCAGATCTTTCTCATGAGTTCTGACAAACGTATGTCTTTCTTCTTTCTTGTGATCTTAGGAATAATGTGTTTAATTCTTCAAGGCCGACCTCACAAATTACACCTTTTTTTTGGTTTTTGTCTTTAATTTTGTTGTGCATTTTTTGGTGTGTCAATTTCTCCGAACAACATATTTTTTTTATTTTTTACTCATGGAGGTTGGTGTCCCTTGTTATTAATTACACATTGTATTTATGAAATCTTATTGCTACTTCAAAAAAAAACACATCAGGCATGTATGTTGGCTGAAATCAAATTTCCCTTTATTTCGGAAAAAAAACAAAAAAAAACCGAAGGGCAACTATTCAGAAATTAGCAGAGAATATCAAGTCATTAGATCCAGGGCCGGCCCTACCATGGGACCCGATGGGACCATGGTCCTAGGCGGCACTTTAAGAGGGGCGGCAACAGGGGCGCACTGCCTGAGGACCTGGGTTTCCCTCCATCTAGTGTGCAGTGTCATACTGTACTGCATCGCCGGCGCCGCTGTCACTGGCCGCAGTGGCAAGACCCACTTCAAGGGTCTCTCCAGCGGCTCCTGCTTCACTGCCCAAACTGGTTGCTAGCCGCGGACCGCTTTGTGTCTAGCAACCAGTGACGTCAGGAGAGAGAGGCCCATCATTCATTGCAGAGAGTATTTCACTTCCTCCTCCTCCGCTAGCTCCACCCACCTCCTCCCTGTATGTAACAGCATGAGATCGGAGCGGCTGTGTGTGTGTGTGTGTGTGTGTGTGTGTGTGTGTGTAGAGAGAGCAGCTGCGGGCTCTTCTCCCCCCTCCTTCTCCTCCTCCTCATGCTGCTGTTCCTAGGACAGCCACCGCTATGTTTCTTCCCCCTTTTCCTCCCATTGGCCAGGGAAAAAAACTAAAAGGAGAAAAGAGGATTATGGGATGTGTAGTGCAAATGGCTCGCCCATTGCAATTCTAGGGCGGAAACTGCAGCCCCCAGCATGCCCATCTGAAGGGGAGGGAGAGAGAGCCAGGCTGAGTGACAGGCTGCATCTGGTGACAGGCATCAGTGACAAGTGACAGGCTGCATCTGGTGACAGGCATCGGTGACAAGTGACAGGCTGCATCTGGTGACAGGCAATGGTGACAAGTGACAGGCTGCATCTGGTGACAGGCATTGGTGACAAGCGACAGGCTGCATCTGGTGACAGGCAATGGTGACAAGTGACAGGCTGCATCTGGTGACAGGCAATGGTGACAAGTGACAGGCTGCATCTGGTGACAGGCAATGGTGACAAGTGACAGGCTGCATCTGTTGACAGGCATCAGTGACAAGTGACAGGCTGCATCTGGTGACAAGTGACAGGCTGCATCTGGTGACAGGCAATGGTGACAAGTGACAGGCTGCATCTGTTGACAGGCATCAGTGACAAGTGACAGGCTGCATCTGGTGACAGGCATCAGTGACAAGTGACAGGCTGCATCTGGTGACAGGCTGCATCTGGTGACAGGCATCAGTGACAAGTGACAGGCATTGGTGACAAGTAACAGGCTGCATCTGGTGACAGGCATTGGTAACAAGTGACAGGCTGCATCTGGTGACAGTCAATGGTGACAAGTGACAGGCTGCATCTGGTGACAGGCATTGGTGACAAGTGACACGCTGCATCTGGTGACAGACATTGGTGACAAGTGACAGGCTGCATCTGGTGACAGGCATCGGTGACAAGTGACAGGCTGCATCTGTTGACAGGCATCAGTGACAAGTGACAGGCTGCATCTGGTGACAGGCAATGGTGACAAGTAACAGGCTGCATCTGTTGACAGGCAATGGTGACAAGTGACAGGATGCATCTGGTGACAGGCATCGGTGACAAGTGACAGGCTGCATCTGGTGACAGGCAATGGTGACAAGTGACAGGCTGCATCTGGTGACAGACATCAGTGACAAGTGACAGGCTGCATCTGGTGACAGGCAATGGTGACAAGTGACAGGCTGCATCTGTTGACAGGCATCATTGACAAGTGACAGGCTGCATCTGGTGACAGGCATCGGTGACAAGTGACAGGCTGCATCTGGTGACAGGCATTGGTGACAAGTGACAGGCTGCATCTGGTGACAGGCATTGGTGACCAGTGACAGGCTGCATCTGGTGACAGGCATTGGTAACAAGTGACAGGCTGCATCTGGTGACAGGCATTGGTAACAAGTGACAGGCTGCATCTGGTGACAGGCATTGGTGACAAGTGACAGGCTGCATCTGGTGACAGGCATTGGTGACAAGTGACAGGCTGCATCTGGTGACAGGCATTGGTGACAAGTGACAGGCTGCATCTGGTGACAGGCATTGGTGACAAGTGACAGGCTGCATCTGGTGACAGGCATTGGTGACAAGTGACAGGCTGCATCTGGTGACAGGCATTGGTGACAAGTCACAGGCTGCATCTGGTGACAGGCATTGGTGACAAGTGACAGGCTGCATCTGGTGACAGGCATTGGTAACAAGTGACAGGCTGCATGTTGTGGCAGGCTATGGGTGGCAAGTGGCACAGCTGCATCTGGTGGCAGGCAACGGTGGCAAGCAATAAGCTACATCTGGTGGCAAGCAATGGTGGCAAATGACAAGCTCAGGGTTCCCAATGATTCTGCATTATGGTGAGTTAAACTATTTCATTATATATTACAATGTAGTAATAGAAATAATGTGATTTGATCATCCTGACACCATATCAATCATAATGTTAGGATGATTTATGTGCTAACACCAGCCATTCGCCCGACAAATCACCCGCTGCCAAATTCCCTGTCAGCGAGACTACACCCCCCCCTCATCTTTTTTTGGGAAGGAAGGGCGGTATCCCTGAATGGCAGTTTGGAAATCGGGTCAATGCAGCGCTGTTGTTGCAGCATGTTGCATTACTGAGCTGGGATCAGAGCGTAGCTGGTCGGTGGCAGTGAAGAGAAAGGGGGGAGCTTTCGTGGTGCTACACAATACTCTTTGCAGGAAGGAGCTAGGGTGACCACATTTTTAAACTACTATTCACGGACACCCCCCTTCCCAAACATCAGCTTGTTCTGTAACGAATCACAGCACAGTGATTGGACACAAGAGGTGGGATTTATGATTTCTCCAATCACATGCAGGGGGCGGGGATTGTGCTCCTCCAGGCATTCCCGGCCAGGACAAGTACTGTCAGTGAGTAAAGAGGTGATGTGGCGGCCTTTTTTGGGGGCATCAGATTGGCCCGGGGGGTAGCTGTGTCAGTTTCATTCCGGGACACTGTATTGTCCTGGAATGAATGTGCCCGGGACAGACCTGCAAAATGCGTGGTCACCCTAGAAGGGGCATGTCTGTTTGCTGAATATATGGGATGTCTCTTGCTGAATATATTGGGCTGTCTCTTTGCTTTATGGAAACGTCTCTTTGCTGGATGGGCATAGGATTTTTTTTTTTGGGGGGCAGCATTTCATTCTTGGGCCCAGGCAGCACAATGTCTTGGGCCAGCCCTGATTAGATCCCAAATGCAGACCTGACTATGATCAATAATAAAATCAACAACAGCATGAAATCAGGAACAGCAGCCAAAGACATTCATCATCCCAAGCTGTGGTACTCCATCAACCTTCAATTTCTGGATGAGCAGCTCGAGGCCAGGGAATCACCTCCTGCTCTTCCCTGTAGCCTTCCTTCCACGCCTCTCTGCAGCGTTCTCTCCACGGCCCCGTCCACGCACCCTTGCAGGCTGGGCCACTGTGGGTGGTGATGTGGCGGGAGGAGAAGGAGGAGAGGGATTGGCCTGCTGCGAGATATTTTTTAAAAAGTTTTTTCAAAAGTTTTTTCAAATGAATTTCACATAAAACTTTTGTTTTGTATTAATATAGACTTGCAATGTTATGGTCATGATATTTCACATTTCCTATAATTTTATACTAGGTTATATTTATACTCACAGACACAACACAGAAACCATTCCCCCTTTTTATAATGATTTTTTTCATATAAACATAATATAAATATTTCTTACTTTTTTATTCATCAAAAACATTTTTTTCATGTTCACAGACACATATACACACATTATTTACATATTTATACATATATGTATTTTTTAACATATTCAACGGGTTTTCCTTTAAATCATGTTATAATATGAATTTCTTTTTACTTAATAGTCTTTCTCACATTTGTTTCCACTTAGCCAATATACACACCTGCACATTTCACTATTAACACCACTTCTCCTTAATTAATGCTCAATGTTTATTGGCTACTTTGGGTCATGTGATTTTGTGCACTTTTTGTATTTATTTGAAGCATGTTTTCATTGTGTGTTAGCCATGACTAAACACTAGTTTTCAGTGTGAAACGCGTCGGCTGTACCCCCCCATTTCTTGCTGTGACTTGCAGTGCTGTAAGTTTTTTTACCCAATAAAGGCAACCTTCATGGTTTTCGGAGTGCGGCTGTCCATTCATTCCACACACCCTTTTTCCGCATCTATTGCATCGCCAGCACCCTGGTTCCTGGGAAGACACTAATCATTTACTTGCACTCACCTGGAGCGGTGATCTCTTTTCTCTCCTCGTTTCATTGTTTGGACCTTGCATCCATTGAACACCAGCTCGGAAGTGCTTGTCAGCGTGTCTTACACATCCAGACTTTTTCTTCATCCAGGATACCAGCCTAACTATGGATACTACAATGCCTGCACAGCTCACAGCAGATCAGGGTTACAGTAGGACCCTCAAAGCGCCTTCCGAGAATCCTCTCAGATCCCATTCACAAACGCGCATGCCAGCTAATGAAGATAACCAAATCTCGTTAATCAAGATGTTCAGAAAATTGGAACAGCTAATGACTAAAGAAATCAAATCCTATTGGGACACCCATTTTCTTCAGGAATACATCGCTTTGGCCCACATTCCCCAAGGGTTACGTATCAAAAAATTTCCATCCTCAGATCTCTTTGATGATGATCTTAAAAAACTGTGGACAGACACTTTGAGCATTTGCTCGCTCAAACTAATGGACATTCTGATACAATCTAATCAGAAACATATAGAAAAACTGCAAACAGAGATGGCCACCATTCAGAGAGATCTAACTCCGCTTCAAACCCACACCGAGTTCACAGAACTTGACGGCCGCCTAAATAGGAAATTAGACAAGCTAGAGAAATTTGTCATGGAGAACAAAAAAAGCAAGATGAGCCGTGATCGCACTGATTACGAAAGTGACAATGTCTATGTTTGGAGAAAATCCCAATTTCCATTCAGGCGTAACAATAAAAACCGTGTGAAAAAAGTCAGTTTTTCTGACCCTGAGAGTGAGTTTGCGGACGATATCTCGGTCACGGTCGATTCAGAATCTTCACCCGAACCGACCCCTACATCTTCAATACGATCATTCAACAACAATGATACACACACTCGAGGACACCCTCACGAATCAGACCATCGAACCAAGAAGAAAAATGGCACCATAGGAAAACAAGACGAGGAGGTAAACGGCATAAGGACTGTAAAAAAAAACCACTATGCCTTAAGGGGAAAAGCGAAACGATAATCTCCAATGTTTTGAACATCTCCAATAGAATTCTCAGCACTGAGGAAAACAAATTACTCTCTAGAGGCCTCAATTTTTGCCCAACCAAACACTTCAACCTCTTTGGAACTCTATTGGATGTGAATAAATTCTCCCGAAGCCTTACTTTAAAAAAACATTATTACACTTCCAGGCAGGAATCTGAACTTTCTTCTCCTGTTGGTCCGGATAACGGTGAGTTAATCCCCTCTCCAGTACTCTTTAAAGAAGTATGTGCTTTACATGATTTGATTGATTTGGCTGCAGAGTCAAACCTTAACCCCATTGATCCAACTGACACACACAGCCATATATCATTCAAATTAAAATCGGACTTCTATCCAACTGAGTCGAGGGGAAAAAATTTGGATCTGTTCCAAAAATTAGTTGAGGGAGATCTCACCCGTTTATCTCGGACCTGTCGCAAGGGACACATTGTGAGCAATTTATCCAATGCAGAACTACATGCTCTAAATAATTTACAGAAGGATAGTAGCATCACTATTAAGAATGCGGATAAGGGGGGTACTGTTGTTGTTCTGGATTCTATCATGTATAAAAATGAGGCACTACGCCAACTATCTGATATTAACACTTACCAGTCACTTCAGTCAGACCCCACCATTCCTTTCTGTAAAGAACTCACTGCTTTATTAGATCGGGCTGTACACGTGGGCATTTTTTCCAGCAAAGAACGGGACATGTTCATACCCACAGACCCCATAACACCCATCTTCCATCATCTACCCAAGATACACAAGGGCCTCCACCCCCTCGTTGGGAGACCGATAGTGGCCGGTATCGGCTCCCTTAACGAGCGCTTGGGAGAATGGATGGATGGGCAGTTACAACCCATTGTAGTAAACCTCCCTGGTTACCTTCGTGACACCAAAGATTTATTAACTAAACTACAGGGGTTCATTTGGTCTGACACCCATAGATGGATCACATGTGATGTAACTAACCTTTATTCCTGCATTCCACGTGACTTAGGGCTATGTGCGGTTGCCTGCTTCTTTAGAGAATCAGGGAAATTTTCTCTTACCTTACAAGAATTCATACTACAGGCTTTGGAATACCTTCTCACTCATAATTATTTTATGTTTGACGGGGGCTACTACCTCCAAAGATGCGGTGCCTCCATGGGAGCCAAATTCTCCCCCTCTCTTGCCAACCTCTACATGGGTTGGTGGGAGAGGTCCCGCGTCTTTGGACCTAGCAGCCCCCGCCGTCTGGACACATTGTTTTATTGCCGCTATATTGACGATTTACTGTTTATAGTATCTGATGATGCTATATGTTTAGATGTTTGGTTAACATACTTAAATGATAATATACTTAATCTCAAATTTACAGGCAATATGCAGAACAAAAATATAGATTTTTTGGATGTAAAACTTTCTGGTACCAATGGTACAATATCTACAGGATTGTATAGAAAAAGTACTGCTGGCAATGCTCTCCTACGAGCAGATTCAGCACACCCTAAACATACTATCAAAAATATACCTTATGGGCAGTTTCATTCTGAGCCTGAGGCTCAAACGTTTATGCAGCACAACAGAGGATTTCTCTAGGGAAGCTCTAGATATGTCACACAGATTTAAATATAGGGGTTATCCCACAAAATTGATTAATAAAGCTTTATTTAAAGCTAATAAAACACCTAGAGATTCTCTGTTGTGCCATATTGATAGAAACACGACCAAAACACAACTGGGCACATCTTTTAATAATATCCCTGTTTTCTCTACACCCTACAGTACCGAATTTGACCAGATTAAAAACACCATCAAAAAATATTTACCTGTACTTTATAACGATATCATATACCAAGATATTTTGAAACAAGGCATTAAAACAGTATGACGCAGAGCCCCCACATTAGGCAACACACTTTCACCCAGTCTTTTTTCAAGCAAAACAGCCAATGCTAATTGGCTACAATTCTCTGGTACTTTTAAATGTGGAGCCAATGGCTGCCAATACTGTCATCATATAAAAACGGGCCAGTTCATACATTCCTATGCCACAGAAAAAAGCTTTGAAATCAAACAATTCATAAATTGTAATACAAAGTATATTGTATATGTAATCAACTGTAACATATGCCAAATACAATATGTCGGACGCACTATCAGAAGATTAAAGGATAGACTGTATGATCACTTATATGACATACAGAAAAATAATAACACCAATGTGGCCAACCACTGGAACAATTTACATCATAAAAATGTGTCCAGCTTATCTATCCAGGGCATTGAGAAGATTTCCACTCCCATCAGGGGAGGTAGTAGATTTAAACAGCTGTGTAGACAGGAGGTTTTCTGGATATTCACTCTCCAGACTCGGCTACTGAAAGGGTTACATTTTGAGTGGGATGTATCCCACTTCTATAAATAATGTTATCTGCCACCATCCTGTCTCCACACCATCTCGTTGCACATTTTAATCATTTCTTCAGTTTTTTTGTCATTTTTACTCCTTCTCCTAATGGGTATGTAGATTACCCCACACATCGCATTCCGAGATACTATATCATTTTGTCTTACTCACAGTTGGTACATACCGTATATATATGGGACTGCCACGTATACTATCAGTGAGTCAAGTAGACAATCATATCTACTATGAGTCCAATGATTAAAATATGGAGATGTCTTTTTGACTTCTCCATTTCTTTACATATTATCTCATTTAGCTACAGCCGCCTTCTCACCTATATCCATTTCTGTCTAAGTGTGGTCTTTATACACGAGAAATGTATTGATACTATACACACACATACAGATGGACTGGTTTTTGTAGGCGGCTCTAGCATTCAGCTAGATATGCGCCTATTCATTTATTCATATTTATATCAGCCAGAGGGTCCTATTGGGTTTTTCTATAATACACTTAACGATATACATTTAATCCACCATACAACACACTCAACACATCGATTTAGTTTTTCTTTAAATTGTGTCTTTTCTTCTCAAATTCACTCTTGCTTTCCCTTCCTTACAGGGATTACCAAATATCATCTCAATAGAAGCAACAGCACTTATTTGGGTTTACTATTGGAACACCTGTATGATGCAATAGTTATATTGTGATCATCTTCTAAAAGGAGATTTTGTTTTAAACTATTTGCATTTTACGCATTTTCTCTTTGCATCATACATTAATTTCTTGTTCCATTGACTCTATCGATCTTTCTATGTTGTTGTAGTGTGTATGCTTATATTCATAAGTTTATCGTTTAATGATGATTATCTTCATTCATCTAGTGTAGACATTTTTTATATATCTCATTATTTTTTCATGTTATACATGACATTATGTGCTGTATGTTTATATGTACGTTCTTATACATTTATGAATAATTGCATATTATGAATGATTTTATATTATTTCTGATTTCTTTTAAATTGAGGGAACATCTGACACATACAACATATGATATGTTGCCTCTGTGTGTGGTCATATCTACACACTGACCTGCTCAGTCACAACATTAATTTGTATGCATTTTTTGTCACATTTGTGTCCAATAATATTTCTCATTAATATTCCATACTTTTTGATCATAACAGATTTGTTTAATACCTCCACATTTATGTGATATATATTTAACAATTTATTTCTATCATATATATGTGCAAAAAGTTTTTTTAAAAAGTTTTTTCAAAAGTTTTTTCAAAAGAATTTCACATAAAACTTTTGTTTTGTATTAACCACTTCCCGACCGCGTCATGGACAAAAGACGTCCACAGAGTGGTCGAGTTATCCTGAGCTCACGTCCCTGGGACGTCCTCGTGCATTCGCGCTTCCCGCGCGCCCCCTGGTGCGTGCTCGCGGAAGTGTCCGTGCTCGCTGAGTTCACGGCTCCCACTGCAACAAGGATCGCGGTGAAGAGCCATTGATAGCGGCTCTTTACCACCTGATCGCTCCCTCCAATGAGGGAGCGATCAGAATGTAAACAAACTGGGGTCAAACAGAGGTCCAGCTCTCTTCTCTCCTCACACCGATACAGCGTGTGAGGAGAGGAGAGATCCTTTTAACAGTGAGTGTCTCATATATATTCAGCAGTGCCCTTAAGTGCCACACAGTGCCACACAAGTGCCAATATGTGCCCCACACTACCCATCAGCACCCCTACAGCTCCCCTACAGTACCCATCTGTGTAAGCAGTGCCACAAAAATACTCATCAGTGCCACTACAGTGCCCATCAGTGCTACCAGTGCCACCAGAGTACATATCAGTGCCACTAGTGTCCATCAGTGCCACCACAAGGCTGATCAGTGCCACCACAAGGCTGATCAGTGTCACTACAAGGCTGATCAGTGTCACTACAAGGCTGATCAGTGTCACTACAAAGCTCATCAGTGCCACCAGTGCTCATCAGTGCCACCTCTGCCACTTCAGTGCCCATCGGTGCCGCCAGTGCTCCACCAGTGCCACTACAGTGCCCAGTGCCACTACAGTGCCCCATCGGTGCCATCAGTACCACATCAGCGCCACTATAGTGCTCATCTGCACCCTCATCAGTTACCAGCAGTGCATCCTCATCAGAACCCAGAAGCACCCTCCTCAGAACCCAGCAGCACCCTCATCAGAACCCAGCAGTGCAGCCTCATTAGACCAGCCTCATCAGCACCCATCAGTGCAGCCATATCTGTTCCAGTTTTCCTACCACAGTTTGTCACCACAGCCCACAGTCACCAGTATGGCGAAAAAAATGTTTTCCGCTGAGGAGGCATACCAACAGCTTTGCTTGACTGACGAGAGCAGCGACGAGCTCTCCGAGTCTGATTCTGGTTCAGAATATGAACCTGTTATAAGCAGTGGGTCTTCTACAGATTCAGAGGAAGAGGAAAGTGTGCCCAGGAAACGAAGGCGTTCTGACATGGATCAGCAGGCTACCACAAGTAGCGCTGTGGCATCAACCAGCAGCTCAGTGCCATCCACCAGTAGCACAGTGCCATCCACAAGAAATGAAGTACCACTACAGCAAAGGCCAAGAACTAGCGGGATGTCATCTCAGCCCCAAAGGGTTAGGACCCATGCCAGCCTTCCCTATGCCCTTGAAAACCCTCTGTGGCTTCCCCCCAATTCAGGAGCAGCAAACATCCCCCCTTTCACCGCCCAGCCAGGTGTTCAGGTGAACACAGAGAATTTTGCCCCTATTGATTTTTTTAATTTAATTTTTACCCAAGACCTATTATCCTCCATCGTGACCCAGTGCAACCTCTTTGCACAACAATTCATAACTAACAACCCTGATTCAAGTTATGCCCGTCCCTATGTGTGGAGAGAATTGACAGTGGAGGAATTTAAATTATTTTTAGGCCTAACGTTCAACATGGGGCTCTCAAAAAAAAATGAAGTATACTCCTATTGGTCCTCCAAACCCATCCAGCACATGCCAGTCTTTTCATCCATTATGTCAAGATCCAGATACCTCATGATAATGCGCTTTCTCCATTACAATGACAATACCCAGTGCCCTCCCCGAAATGACCCATCACATGACAAATTATTTAAAATTCGGCCACTTCTAAATTTTTTCTCTGAGAAATTCCCCCAGTTATATATCCCCGACCAAAATATATCCGTGGATGAGTCATTGGTCCACTTCACAGGCAGGCTTGGCATCAAGCAGTTTATTCCAAGCAAAAGGACCCGATATGGGGTTAAAATCTACAAGCTATGTGACCGGGTCACTGGCTACATTTACGCCTTCCTGGTGTATGAAGGGAAGGACTCCCAACTGCATCCCCCTGAATGTCCTGAGTACATCGGTGCCAGCGGAAAGGTTGTTTGGGAGCTTATATATCCACTCCTTGAAAAGGGTTACCACCTTTATGTGGATAATTACTATACCAGCATCCCCCTCTTCCGCAACCTTTACCGGAAGGGCACTCCAGCGTGTGGTACAGTGCGAGCCAACAGGAAGGGTTTCCCGCAAAGACTCGTTACTGAAAGACTACGAAAAGGGGAGACGGCGTCTTTGCGGAATGAAGAGCTATTGGCTATCAGGTGGAGGGACAAAAGAAATGTCCACATGCTCTCAACGATACATAACGACACCTACGTGGAAATCCCCAAAAGAAACGGCCCTATCCAAAAACCAGCATGTGTTCATGATTATAATTTGTTCATGGGGGGAGTCGATTTTAATGATCAGATGATTGAACCCTATCTTCCCACAAGAAAAAGCCGCTATTGGTATAAAAAGGTCTCCATATATCTTTTCAGTATGGCCCTTTACAATACTTATGTCATTTACCGTAAATCTACAAGGACCCCCTTATCTTATTTTCAGTACCAAGAAGAAATTATCGAAGCCCTTTTGTACCCTGAAGACCCACCAGAAAGCATTCGCTCAGATTCAGTGAGCAGACTCCATGAACGCCACTTTCCTGATAAACTCCCCCCCCCATGAAACAGGCCGAAAACGTCAGAAGAGATGCCGGGTGTGCTCCAAAGAAGGAACTAGAAGAGACACTGTGTATTATTGTCCCGATTGTCCTTCCCAACCAGGCCTTTGTTTTGGTCGATGTTTCCGTCGTTACCATACTTTTCTACATTATTAGGAAAGTATGGTAAACCTAATTGTCATTTACCGCCACACCCCTTATGCCACTGTACATACCGCTGCCTTCTCCGGAACTGACCCTGACCTGCTAAACGACCACGCCTCTGCCTAACGCTAAACTGTACCTACCTCTGTCTGCCCTGGAACTGACCCTGGCCTGTTATACGACCACGCTTCTGCCTAACCCTAAACTGTACCTACCTCTGCCTGCTCTGGAACTGACCCTGGCTTGTTATACGACCACGCTTCTGCCTAACCCTAAACTGTACCTACCTCTGCCTGCTCTGGAACTGACCCTGGACTGTTTGACCACGTTTTTTGCCTGCCTCTTGGATTGATCTTTTACCCTGCTATGCTAATGGGGACACAGGGGTCTCACATATGTGAGGGGCTCCAGAATTGTTTTTCTGGATGAAGAAAACTAATTTTTTAGTTTTCTCATTCCCGGATTAGGGTCTGGAGACTCGGAGGCTTCAAAGAGATTTGGGTGGGAGAAGCCTCTACCCCTGTCCCCATTCTTTCCTGGCCTGCTACTTGGACCATGTTCCTGCTTACTACCAGGACCAATATTTTGGCACTGCTGGCAATGTCTCTACTTGCACTGACCTTGGACTGTATATGGACAGTATCTCTGCCTGTACTGACTATGGACAATATTCCTGCCTGCTGCCTGGACAATTACATTCACTGACGCTGACCACGTCCCTGCCTGCTGCCTGGATCAGGGCTCTCCTTCTGTGGACAATTGCACTACTAAAACCACAGGTAATCTTTTGTTTACCATTTACTCAGCAGAATGTAGTTCAGGGTGTAATTCTTGGTATGTACATGCTATATGCTAGAAATATGAAGGGCCTTCAAAAATGTGATAGATTGTAAGGAAATTAGATGCGTAATTTATGTCCCTAGGTCACCTGATGGTGCTTCCTGGATATTGGGCCTCTATGTGGCCAGGCTGTGTAAAAGTCTCACACATGTGGTATCGCCATACTCAGGAGGAGTAAGAGAATATATTATGGGGTGTCATTTTTGCTATGTACATGCTATGTGTTGGAAATATCTTATAAATGGGCAACTTTGTGTAAAAAAAATGTGTTTTTATTTTTTTTCCACATTTTCCAAAAACTTCCTGGAAAAAAATGAACAGTTCACAAAAGACTCATAATGCCTCATAGATTATACGTTGGGGTGTTTGCTTTCCAAAATGGGGTCACTTTGTTGGCGTTTCCATTGTCCTGGTGCTCCAGGGCCTTCAAAAGTGTAATAGGTGTTTGAGAGATTAGATGTGTAATTTATGCTCCTAGAACGCCTGAAGTTGCTACTTCAATGTTGGGCCTCTGTATGTGGCCAGGCTGTGTAAAAGTCTCACATATGTGGTACCGCCATACTCAGGAGGAGTAGGAGAATATATTTTATGGTGTAATTTTTGCAATGTACATGCTATGTGTTGGAAATATCTTATAAATGGACAACTTTGTGTAAAAAAAATGCGTTTTCATTTTTTTTCCACATTTTCCAAAAACTTCTGGAAAAAAATGAACAGTTCAAAAGACTCATAATGCCTCATAGATTATATGTTGGGGTGTTTGCTTTCCAAAATGGGGTCACTTTGTTGGCGTTTCCATTGTCCTGGTGCTCCAGGGCCTTCAAAAGTGTAATAGGTGTTTGAGAGATTAGATGTGTAATTTATGCTCCTAGAACGCCTGAAGTTGCTACTTCAATGTTGGGCCTCTGTATGTGGCCAGGCTGTGTAAAAGTCTCACATATGTGGTACCGCCATACTCAGGAGGAGTAGGAGAATATATTTTGGGGTGTAATTTTTGCTATGTACATGCTATGTGTTGGAAATATCTTATAAATGGACAACTTTGTGTAAAAAAAATGCGTTTTCATTTTTTTTCCACATTTTCCAAAAACTTCTGGAAAAAAATGAACAGTTCAAAAGACTCATAATGCCTCATAGATTATACGTTGGGGTGTTTGCTTTCCAAAATGGGGTCACTTTGTTGGCGTTTCCATTGTCCTGGTGCTCCAGGGCCTTCAAATATATTTTGTGGTGTTATTTGTGGAATGTACATGCCATGTGAGAGAAATAACCTGTTATAATGACAATTTGGTGTGAAAAAAAATAAAAATAAAAAAAATCTTCATTTTGCAAAGAATTGTGAGAAAAAATGACAACCTCAAAAAACTAACTATGCCTCTTACTAACTACCTTGGAATGTCTACTTTCCAAAAAGGGGTCATTTGGGGGGTAATTGTTCTTTTCTGGCTTGTTAGGGTCTCAAGAAATGAGATAAGCTGTCAGTACATCAGGTGTAATCAAATTGATACATTTTCAGTGATTGGCACCATAGCTTGTAGACCCCTATAACTTTCACCCAGACTAAATAATATCCACTAATTTCGGTTATTTTTACCAAAGATATGTAGCAGTATACATTTTTTCCCAAATTTATGAAGAAAAAATACTTATTTGCAAAATTTTATAATAGAAATTAAGAAAAATTCATTTTTTTACCAAATTTTCGCTCTTTTTTCATTTATAGCACAAAAAAAAAAAACCCAGAGGCAATCAAATACCACCAAAAGAAAGCTCTATTTGTGTGAAAAAAAGGACGAAAATTTCATATGGGTACAGTGTTGCATGACTGAGTAATTGTCATTCAAACTGTGAGAGCACCAAAAGCTGAAAATTCGTCTGGTTAGGAAGGGGGTTTAAGTGCCCAGTTGTCAAGTGGTTAATATAGACTTGCAATGTTATGGTCATGATATTTCACATTTCCTATAATTTTATACTAGGTTATATTTATACTCACAGACACAACACAGAAACCATTCCCCCTTTTTATAATGATTTTTTTCATATAAACATAATATAAATATTTCTTACTTTTTTATTCATCAAAAACATTTTTTCATGTTCACAGACACATATACACACATTATTTACATATTTATACATATATGTATTTTTTAACATATTCAACGGGTTTTCCTTTAAATCATGTTATAATATGAATTTCTTTTTACTTAATAGTCTTTCTCACATTTGTTTCCACTTAGCCAATATACACACCTGCACATTTCACTATTAACACCACTTCTCCTTAATTAATGCTCAATGTTTATTGGCTACTTTGGGTCATGTGATTTTGTGCACTTTTTGTATTTATTTGAAGCATGTTTTCATTGTGTGTTAGCCATGACTAAACACTAGTTTTCAGTGTGAAACGCGTCGGCTGTACCCCCCCATTTCTTGCTGTGACTTGCAGTGCTGTAAGTTTTTTTACCCAATAAAGGCAACCTTCATGGTTTTCGGAGTGTGGCTGCCCATTCATTCCACACGCCCTTTTTCTGCTGCGAGATATGGGTGGCCTCAGTCAGCAGCCCCCTCGCCCCCATGTGTATGGCCATATATATGAGGTGCTCACAAAGGGCCCGTTGTCCCGCCTCCATTCTGAGCAACTTATCCGCCAGATAGGTGCTAAAGCCCTCCGTAGGGTTGAGGGTGGCCCTCATAATGGCAGCAGCCTCCTGAATCATCTTTAGTGACTCCTCCTCCACTTGTGTCATCCGCCGTTGTTTTGGCGGTCTGACGTGGAGGGGAGCCACTTGGGAGACGGTGCTGCCACTAGGCCTGGGGACCTGCTGAGTCCCACTTGGCCCTGCCTCCTCCTGCCTGCCACACTCCTGACCCTCTTCCTCCTGGCTTGCCTCATCCTGTTTTTAAAATAAAAAGAAAAATTGGATTATTTGGGGAATCTATCACACACAATTTTGATCTCATTACTGGTTTGGTTTTTTTTGGGGGGGGGGGGGGGGTGATATCATTTATGGCTAATCCAAACAGTTCAACACAATATTACTTAGTGGACAATAATTATGATCAAAAATACTATACCTGGCTGAAGATGCGAAGATCTGGCTCTTCTAGCTCGGGAGGCTCCTCCTCCGCCTCTGCAGGGGTGGAGGGAAGGGTGGAAGGAACGCTGGAGGGAAGGGTGGAAGGAAGGGTTGAGGGAAGGCTGGAAATAGATTCCCTGGCCTCGATCTGGTCATCCAGAAATTGAAGATGTCTGTAGCACCACAGCTTGGGCTTTACTACATCGTCGGCTGCTGCTCCTGATCTCTTTGACTGGCGCGCTTCCTTGTATTTTTTTTTATAGGAATTACGCAGGTTGTTGATTTTATTATTGATCATAGTGTAGTCTGCATCTGGGATCCATGGCTTCATATCCTCTGCTAATTTGGTAATAGTTGCCCGACGTACATCACTCTTGTGGTACGCAGGGTGTTTCAGTTCCCACAGGTTGCGCTGTTCCTTATATTTTTCAATAAAAGTCAGCATCACCTCCGGCTCTCGTAGTTTATGCATCTTTTTGGATCAGCAAGTAAAAAAAAAAGTAAAAAAAAGAAAAGGATCAGAATTGTTTCTCCTCAACTTATCACAATATTGCCCTTTACAATCATGAACCATTATAGGCCACTGCAGGCCCGAGTTCCCTTCTTACCTTAGTTCACTTCGTTGGTTCACTTCCGGACGTCCTTACTCCGCGCATCCCTAATAACTTCTTTCCCCTTTTTATACCCTGCGCATGCGTGTAACTCCGCCCTCGTCGCCCGCCCATGACGGACTTTTTCAGCATTTCCCCGCCCCTTAACGATCGGCGCACAGTGTGAGACGGCGACATGTCGCAGACACAGGTGGCTTCTTTAGTTAAAATTACCGACGAGGAAAGCCCGGAGGCAGAAACGTCCCGATCCAGTAAAAAAAGATACAAGGCGACTAATATGTCTTTTTCTGAGATGGCGGAGATGGTGGACATTCTGTGGAGGAAGGATTACGACAGCAAGCATGGCCCATACAACACCCCTAATCTCCGGAAGTCACAAATTATGGACAAAGTGGCGAAGACTCTCTATAAAAAATATGGGGTCAGGAGATCCAAGGAACAACTCCGTAAAAGGTGGTCAGACCTGAAGCTCAGGGAGTCGGAGCAGTAGGAAGCTCATAAAAAGCATTGAAAAAAGTAAGTATATTTTACTGTGTTCTTTCACATTGTAATATGTATTCTTCCATGTTTTGCAACATGTGCTTGGCTTGACTGGTTTCACATTTTAAAATCTCAACTTTTATGTTAAGTGGAGAGTCCACTTATTTGCTAAATGTGTGGAAAAAATAATTGCTGCTCTTCCCCCAAACATGTTTGGCACATATCCACGTTAACTACATGTGGGCATGCCTCATTTTATTTCAACAATGTTTATCTACACATTGTTGGCTAGATGATGTGTTGTAAGGAAAAAGGGATTTTTATAACAGCTTACCTGTAAAATCCTTTTCTTGGAGTACATCACGGGACACAGAGCGACTTAGTCATTACTAATGGGTTCTATAGATTACCTTCAGGTGCTGGCACTGGCCACTTCCAAACCGGAAGTACCCTCCCCTATATAAGCCCCTCCCATCCGGGAGCACCTCAGTTTTGTAGCAAAGCAATAAGTGTCCCAAAAAGAGGGGTGGGAGCTCTGTGTCCCGTGATGTACTCCAAGAAAAGGATTTTACAGGTAAGCTGTTATAAAAATCCCTTTTTCTTTTTCGTACATCACGGGACACAGAGCGACTTAGTCATTACTAATGGGACGTCCCAAAGCAATGCCCAATGAGGGGAGGGATACACTATACATAAGCTGGGCGCCATCAGGCATGAGGCTCTTTTGCGGCCTGCAACACACTGCGCCCAAAGGCGACATCCTCCTGACTTCTGACGTCTACCTGGTAGAACCTAGTAAACGTGTGTACTAAGGACCATGTTGTGGCCTTACAGACTTGAGCCAGGGAGGCTTGGTGATGCACTGCCCATGAAGTTCCAACTGCTCTTGTGGAGTGCGCCCTAACTTTGAACGGAGGCGGTCTCCTTTTCAAGCCATAGGCTTGCATTATGACCTGTCGAATCCACTTGGCTAAAGTAGATTTTTGATGCTGCCTGACCCTTTCTGGGGCCTTCCGGCAGAACAAACAAAGTATCCGTTCTACGAATCTGAGCAGTGGCTTTAAGATAAGCTTTAACTGCTTTTACTACATCCAAAGAATGCAATAACTTTTCCTCTACCGAGCTAGGTTTGGGGAAAAAGGAAGGAAGAACCACATCTTGGTTCAAATGGAACCTCGATACCACCTTAGGAAGAAGGCTGGATGAGGACGTAACACTACTCTGTCCTTATGGATAACCAGATATGGCTCCTTACCGGACAAGGCGGCTAATTCCGATACTCTTTTAGCCGAACAAATGGCTACTAAGAAAATCAATTTCCTGGTGAAAAGAACCAAGGAAATGTGCCGCAATGGTTCAAATGGTTGTTTCTGTAGAACCGACAGAACCAGGTTTAAGTCCCATGGACATATGGGAATACTAACCGGAGGGCTAATACGCATCACTCCTTGTATGAAAGCTTTGACTAATGAATGCAAAGCCAAGGGCCCTTGAAAAAAATATTGACAAGGCCGTCTGACCCTTGATAGTACTCAAGGCAAGCTTCCCATGTACAGCCCACTGTAGGACGTCCAGAATCCTACCTATTATGTACTTACGTGGATGCCATTTCCTGGCCTCACACCACGTGATGTACGCCTTCTAGATCCTATAATAGATCTGCCTGGATACCGGCTTCCTGGCATTGATCATGGTAGATACCACAGGATTAGAGAGCCCTCTCTTTTTTAGAATGTGGGCTTCAATAGCCAGGCCGTCAAACCTAGGGCTGGTAAGGAAGGGTAGTATATCGGTCCTTGCGAAAGCAGGTCCGGACGATGTGGGAGGGTCCAAGGACTTCCCACTGACATTTTTACAATCTCCGCGTACCATGCCCTTCGGGGCCACGCTGGAGCCACCAGAATCACTGGTTTCTTTTCTACCCTGATTCTGCGGATTAATCGCGGTGGGAACGCCTATATCAGCTTGAACTGATCCCAAGGGAACACTAGGGCATCCGAACCGCAAGCTAGGGGATCCTTTGTGGGAGACACAAATCTGTCCACCTTTGCGTTGAATCTGGATGCTAGCAGATCTACATCCGGTGTTCCCCACCGCTGGCATATTGCCTGTAAAACCTCGGGGTGAAGAGACCATTCCCCGGGCATAATTGCTGGTGACTTAAAAAGTCCGCTCTCCAACTTTCCACTCCTGGGATGAAAACCGCGGATATGGCTGTGACATACCTTTCTGCCCATTCCAGGATGCAATTCGCTTCCCTCTGGGCTGCACGACTCCTGGTGCCACCCTGGTGATTGATATATGCCACTGCTGTGGCATTGTCTGATTGAATTCTGACAGGTGACCCTTGGAGTTTGGATGTCCATGCTACTAGGGCATACCGGGCTGCTCGTATCTCTAAGAGATTGGTGGGCAGGGCCTTCTCTGCTTCTGACCACTTGCCCTGGAGAGACCATTGCTCCAGTACTGCCCCCCAGCCTATGAGGCTGGCATCTGTAGTGACCACCTTCCAAGAAACCAAACTAAAGGGTTTCCCTTTTTCCAGATTCTGGTACCAACCACCAATGGAGGCTCTTGCGAATGGAAGGGGACATTGGTAAGTCTAAAGCCTGAACTTTTTTGTTCCAGGCTGACAGTATGGCCCTCTGCAAGTTCCTTGAATGGAATTGACCGTAGGGTACTGCTTCGAATGAAGCCACCATTTTTCCCAGCAGCCTTATACACAGGCGTATGGATGGTTTTTCTTTTTTGTACCCACTAAGTGGGTCAAATCTTTCAAAGACGACACCTTCTCTGGAGGTAAGAAAATCTTTCTCTGATTTGAATTCAGTCTTAGCCCCCAAGTTTTCCAGGCTTTTGACTGGTTTTAGGGCTGACTTGTGTCGGTTGATAATGCAACCGTGAGATTCCAGATACTTGATTATCTTGTGAACGACCACTTCTAGTTTTTTTCACTGAGTGGTCTATCAGCAACAACATTATCGTTACACCTTGTGTTCCTAGTTTGGCCAATCGTAGGGCCAGGATTTTTGTGAACACTCGTGGTGCTGTGGCCAGACCGAAAGGTAAGGCTCTGAACTGAAAATGGCGCCCTTCTACTGCAAGGCGTAGAAATTTCTGGTGGGCCGGACAGATGGAAATATGCAAATAAGCATCCCTTATGTCGATCGAGGCTAACCATTCCTGCCCTTGTAGGGCGGTGGCCACCGATCGGATCGACTCCATCCGAAAAAGTCCTGATATGTAGGAACTTGTTTAGCCCTTTTATATTTAATATGGGCCTCATGTCCCCATTTGGTTTGGGGACTGTGACAAGGTTCGAGTAAAACCCGAACCCGTTTTCTTCCAGGGGAACCTTCATGATTACACCTTGGAGCAATAGTTGTTCTAGTGCCAGAAGGAGGGATCCTCTCTTCTGGGGATCGCTTGGCACGTTTGACCTTATAAAATGGGCAGGAGGAATGTCTTTTAACTCCAGCCTGTATCCCAGACTTACTGCGGAGATCACCCATCTCTGATGGTGTCCCGCCAGGTCTCTGTGAACAACTGAAGTCTTCCCCTCACCCGATTGAGTGGGGGCAACCCTTCATGACTTGGGGGGAGGTTTTGTACCTCTCTTGATCCAGGGTTTCTTTTACCCTGTGATTGTCCCTGATTTCTGCCCCCTGGATTTGACCGCGGAGGCCGTCGGAACTGTTTCACAGCCGATGTGCCAGGGACTGGAGAAGTAGGCCTCTTAAAAGAAGGACTTCTACCCTTGTTCTTAACCGGCAAGAGTGTACTTTTACCGGCAGAAGTTTTCTGGATATATTTGTCCAGATCATCTCCAGATAAGCGTTCTCCATGAAATGGGAAGCCAATCAGCAATTTCTTACAGGGAGCTTCAGCAGACCAGTTTTTTTGAGCCATAGAAGCCTACGCATATGTCTACAGACAGCGTAAAGCGGGATGCCTGTTGGATTGTATCCTTTATGGCGTCCACCGCAACACAAGGCTCTAGGTAGGTCAGCTAGGGCAAGAGCCTGCTGATCTGGTAAGTCCCTTAAGACTTGTTTCAACTGATCTTTCATTGCTTGGCAGACTCCAATCGCTGCTCCTGCAGGTTGTGTCACCATGCTTGCTGTAGAGAAAGCAGATTTTAGTAAAGACTCCAATTTTTTATCTATTGGGTCTTTGAACATTGGAACATTATCTACTGGACATGTCAGTGATTTATTTACACAAGAGATGGCTGTGTCCACTGTAGGGACCCTCCATTTTTTTTATTTTTTTTTATGAACTTATCCTCCATGGGATAGATCACCGGAAATCTCTTGGGGGGAGTAAATATTTTACAGGATGCTCCCAATCCTGGTAAATAAACCCTTCCAATAAAGGGTGGATTGGGAAGGAACAGACAGTCTGGAGAGCTTTCAGCGACCCCAGCGAGGAGACAGTAGTGGTTGATGGTTCCGCCAGAGGCATTTAAATGCTGCTCGGACCATGTTAGTCAGAGACTGAACCCATAATCTTTCAGCCTGAGATGCTGAGAAAGGTTCTTCCACTGTTGATTCCTCTATAACTTTATCAACCTCACCTGATCCCCTTCAGGTAGGTCGATCTCTGGGACTGTTCCTCCACTAACAGGCACTCTGCAGGAGGAGACGGAGATCGGACGCGCTTTTCCTGTGACAGGGAAGCAGCGATCAATGCTGTTAATCTCTCTTCCAATCCTCCCAGAGTTGAGGATAAAACCTCCTCTGTTATATATACAGGAGCAGGTGGACTGGGGACAGCCGCAGTACCAGGTACTCCTGCGGGGTTCCTATGGCTACTGACCTCTGAAATTTCAGGGGAGATTGGCGCAGTACAGCATGCCCAAAATCCTCAGAGCCCGACGGAGACCCCTTTCGCTTCTTGGAAGATCTATTTCCAGAGCGTCTGGACGACATATCCTATAAGCACAAAGCTGAGGTATTCCCGTCATCATACACCAATTTTGCTGGTAATAGTCTAACATAGTTGCTGCTATATACCAACTGGTGTCCACTAAAGTGCCTTTCTATGGGGATGCCTGCATCAACCGCCTCTGTGTGCCACTGTTTGTTGCTAGCTCTGTTTGCATCCAGCTGACACTTGTACTGTGTCTTTATACAAGCTGGGACGCCTGCACATGCGCAGAAGCGCCGTGGCGCGCATCGAGCGTCATCCACCCGCCCCGCCCCTTTTTTTTTCATAGGAGGCACGTGCACGCGCCCGTGCGCCATTGGCGCCCTTTTTGAAAATCAAACAGGGACTAGGAGCCAGGGCCCTTTTTGCCGGAGGGCCTGTGCGGTGGATGAGCGCAGCAACAGGGCAGAGGAAGTGGATTCCCACAGAGAAACTTACCAACTGCCTGGATCTTTTGACTTGAGAAAACCAAAGATCCACATGACAAGAAAAATGGACCACAGCGGCCTCTAGTGGTTTAACACAGGTACCGCGGTCCCCTTTTTTTTTTTTTTCTTGACTACTATTACAATTTTACATTTTCAGTAGTTACAGGCATACACAGATATTAGCGGGAATACCGTTAGGTAACAGACAGAAAGACAAATTAGGCTTGGGGTCCCCCAATAGAACCAAGTTCCTGGGGGCCCCCACTTACCTGATCCCCGCCGCAGGACTTTGTTTGGTCCACAGAAGCCCAAACTTCACCTATCACGGCAGGCATTGTAATTAAACCTTCAGGGACCGGGTTCCCAAGGATTCCACTCCCCTGGACCTGTATAGCACCCTGCACAGACAACATCTTGGTCGTGGGTATGACCAGAGCTCTGGATCCCAGGGTCCAGCCCTCCTAAGAGAGGCATTACAGGCAAAACCTTGCTCTTCTGCTGCAAGGCCCGGGTACCGACCGTTTAGCTATGAAGCTTTTTTGGTGGGATCCGGAACAGCTTACTAAGGCCCAAAAGAACCTGTACGCAAGCCCAGTGAAAACACATGTTACTTCTTGGCCAACACCTTAGACACTGGCAAAAAACTGAGGTGCTCCCGGATGGGAGGGGCTTATATAGGGGAGGGTACTTCCGGTTTGGAAGTGGCCAGTGCCAGCACCTGAAGGTAATCTATATAACCCATTAGTAATGACTAAGTCGCTCTGTGTCCCGTGATGTACGAAAAAGAAATGTAGAATGTGAATGAAAGGATAAACTGTATTCTGGGTAAAGGAGATGACACTCCAGCAGTTGTGTACTCTTTTTTGTTCTTCATCAAGATACTATACTCTGGGCCACATGACCAAATTTATAAACGGTGTCACACACAGGTGGTCCAGTGGATACCTTGGTGGTTATCCAAGTGTATTTGTGAGTGTCCTCAAAAATAACATGTTGCTTTGTTGAGTTAGCAAGATCTCATATGTTCATCTTGAAACTCAGGGCCAAATATCAATTGGACCCCACTTTAAAACATTGAGAATCCATTTTCAGGCCTAAAAAGTCTGTGTGCTAAAGGATACATTTTTTTTGCTATTCCCATAGGGGAGAGGAGTGTGGGAGGACACCATGCTCAGGAGACGAGGAACCCAACACCACAGAAACTCCCCGAAGATCCCAAAGCAGACCAAGTTCAGCAGGTTCAGGAAGCGGAGGGGGAGAAAGTGGAGGTGGAGGAAGGGGAGGTGGAGGAAGGAGAGGTGGAGCTTATCAGCACAACAGGTCAGTGTCTGTCACCACAACTTCAAGGTAAATACAGATGTAGGCCTGCATAGTTTTAAAATAATTGTTTCTTTTTAGGGACTGAAAGTGGGGGTGTGTCAGGAAGTCCAAATCCTCCATTCTCGAGGGCCAGCGCCAAAATAATCATTCAGGAAATCATGGAATGCAGTAGCGAAATGGACATTATGAGAAAGAGAATGATTGTGATTGAGCAAAAATATAAAAACATGATAGATATTTTGGGGAGAATAGTGTGAACCCCCCCCCCTTTTTGTGTGTTTTGTTATGCGTCTGAATTTTTTTATGGGATTTCCACCAGCCCAAATGTGAGGATGCACACACTGAAGACTCAACATGTGCTATCTGCCGTCACAGGATATCTATGTCCCTGTTTTGGGGGTGCAACCTCTTCCTCCCTCCTCAAGTAGGGGAGAGGAAGGGTTTTCACCCCCAAAGCATGTCCATTGATCCCCCATGATGGCAGATAGCACATGTTTACCCTAGCCATGGGATCATGTTGAAGATACCCATTTGAGCCCAAAAAAGAAAGTGTGGTTCTTCACATTTGAGATGGATCAGGGGTAACATCACCCCATCTCCTGTTTGTATTTTTCACTGTGTTATTTTATTACTTTTTCAGAATAAAAAATGTGGCTTTTGACCCATGCATGTTTCTGCAAAAAAAGCCGCACAAAAAATAAAAAAAAATATTTAAAAAAAAAACAAAACTGTGGTGCAATCAATAAAAACATTTGGGAAGTCTAAAAAAGGTGTGCCTTGTTCTTTCTATGCTCAATAGCAGTTCTGAAGATGCAAAAAGAGTGTTTTTACCTCTGAGATTGGAGGCTATTTACTAAGGAGAAATACACTTGGCACTACTAGAACCTGGGAGACACAAACCCCAAATACAAGAATGACAACACAAGTTTGTAGTAAATCAAATATTTTTGTTTATTTTAAAATGGTAAAAGCAAAGGTCAGATGTGGTCTGGCATTGCGATGGCCCCCCTACCCGTGAAGTACTCTACGTATTTCTGACGTACTTCACAGGCACTTTGGGGGGCCAAGCCAGTACGGGCAGTGCTGAGGCCGGTCAGATTTATCAGTTCAGAGGGACCGGCCTCAGGCCCAACTGATGACACATAATTTGTGGAGAATTTCCGTAAAAAATTGTGCAACAAGCAGCAGCAGTACACAATGTTGTTGAGTTTATAATCCGCCAAATGTATAGCTGTCTGGAACAGGCGGAACCGGCTGGCCATTATCCCGAAGGCATTCTCCACAACTCTCCGGGCTCTGGCCAGCCGGTAATTAAAAACCCTCCTCTCCGGGGTGAGGGTGCGTTGGGGAAACGGCCGCATGAGGTGTGGTCCTAGTCCAAAAGCTTCATCCGCGATGAAAACGAACGGTAGCCCTTCCACGTTCTCTGCATCTGGAGGCAGTGCAAGACCCCCAGCCTGCAGACGGTGAGTGAACTCCGTCTCTGCGAATGCTCCGCCATCGGACATCCGGCCGTTCTTCCCCACGTCCACATACAGGAACTCGTACCGTGCCGACACCACCGCCATTAACACAATACTATTGAAACCTTTATAGTTAAAATAGTATGACCCCGAACGGGGTGGCGGCACTATGTGGACGTGCTTCCCATCAATTGCCCCTCCACAGTTGGGGAAATCCCACCGCTGGGCAAATTGGGAGGCCACAGTCAGCCATTCCTGTGGTGTGCTAGGGAACTGTGGAGTCAAACAAAAAGAAGACATTAGTACGGTTTATGTTTACAGTGCAAGCAGATTACACGCAAAAACAGTGTTGACCAACATCATTCTAACATTATTATTTAAGGGAGTTTTTCCTACCAATAAACAAAGGCCCACTTAGCAGATGCCTCACCCCCGCTGAGTGGACATTCTAAAATAATCTAAGGGGGGGCCTAAGGTGATTGTGGGGGATCCAAAAAAAGGCTCTACCTGCTAGTCTGCTGAGCTTGATTGAGAACTAAAATTTTTTTGACATCTTTAGGGGGGGGGGGGAGGGAGGGTTGTCAAACTACGCGGGCAATGACCCCAAAAAAAGGAAAAGGAAAATAGAAGGCTAGCTGGGTTTGCGCCCAAGATAGCATGCTGGAGAGGTTAGTGAAGGGAAATAGGCATGTAGGGCCCAAAAAGGCCTTTACAGGTAAAAACATGCATGGGGAAAATGGGGATATTACCAGGATATTACAAACAGGCAAATTTGGGTTAGGAGGGAAAAAAAAGAGAAGATTCTAAAACAATAAAAACATATAATGTGAGGTTAAAGGAGCAAAATTACCTTCATATAGTCCGTCTGCAGGACCTGAATGATGGCCGAACACGTCTCAGGGATAATGATCCCGAGAGCCTGGGGGGAGATGCCTGTTGAGAACTTGAGGTCCTGCAAGCTTCTCCCAGTCGCCAGGTATCTCAACGTGGCAATAAGCCTCTGCTCGGCAGTGATGGCCTGGCGCATCACAGTGTCCTGCCTCGTTATATAGGGGGACAGCAAATCCAACAGACGGTGAAATACGGGGTCCGTCATCCTGAGAGATAATTCCTGAAATCATCAGGATTATTCTCATGGATTTCCCGCAGCAGAGGCATATGAGAGAATTGGTCCCGCTGGAGCAACCAATTCTTAGTCCATGAACTCACAGACTGAACTCGGGTTACAGTGTTAACTGCAACACCAAGCCCAAAGCCAGCACGAGCTCGAGAACGAGAATGCACTTCAAACATGGTTTTAAACCGGTCGGCTGGTCAGAACGCACTCAAACAGAACGCACCGTGGAACAGCAAGGCCTGAGAAGAACGACCTGAAAAACAGTAAACGAACGGCCAAGAAGGCACTGCAAGGCAGTAACGACCTGACTGCACGCACTGAATCACAAATACAAACCCACAAGCACAAACTGAACACCAGGAAACGATCTGCAAAGCACGGAGACTGAAAAGAGCGAATCGGCTCTCACCAAACTTTTACTAACACGCGGTAACACGAAATCAGCAAAAGCAGCCCAAGGGGTGGCGCCATTAGATTTGTTTGGCCCTTTTATAGCGCGTCGTACGTTTTGTACGTGCCGTCGTTTTCTTGCCGTCGGTTTTTTAACTGATGGTGTGTGGCCAAGACTGATGAAAAACAGTTTCATCGGATTTCCGATGGTCAAATCCATCGGACGAAAATCCATAGGTTATCCGATCGTGTGTACAGGGCTTGAGAGTACTGAAAGCTGAAAATTGGTCTGGGCAGAAAGGGAGTGAAAGTGTCCTGTATTGAAGTGGTTAAGGTAGGCCTCAGACAAAGTGTTAGCTTTCTGTATATTTTCAGTTTGTGCAAAACCATATGTAATAGAAGCCTTTTTTTAATGATTGTGTAGCACACGGACCCTTTTCCCTACCTTTGGCTCACTTGCAGGAAAAAGGCACACCGTACTATATGCTGTACCCTCCTGGTTGAGGAGGTTGAGCGGTGTTATGTAATTGGGTCCCACAGCTAGGTTCTTCCATCAGTTGGTTCTTATCTCCTAGGATATAGGGACAAGTCTCAGTTTCCCCCCCCCCCCCCAAGTAATTCCAATGTCCATACCACTTTAAACTCCAACGTTGAGTTTATTTTCTCAATGTTCAGTAGATAGGAAAGGGTGGATAAGAGACAGGACAGCAAAGTTTTGGGAGGTTAGTCCAGGCACAAATGGATCTTACATTCACTACTCTATCCCAGAGTAGGTTTAGCTCACCCGGATAGTCTCCTGCAAAGTGGATCCTAGCAGCTGAAGTGATGCTCGGACGATCAATCAGGTTCTTTTCCTAGATGCGATCGGGAGACTCTCTGCCACAGAATCTATCAGACCCCGAACCTCTCAGCTTTTGGTACATGAAGACAGGTGCCAGCAGCAGCACATCGCTAGGCCTTTGGTGGATAGAAGAATCCCTCCAGAAAGTTACCGGGCCCCTTCCTTCACCGTGAACTCTCACCAGTCCGTCAGAAAGGTCCTCCTGCGGCCTCCACTTCTTAGAAGCGGGCTCCCTCACGAGGGACACCCTGGGATTCCTCTTTTAGAAGTGGGCTTCATCTAAAGGTGCTGGGCCCGGTGTTGAAGATGCAGCCCCAGGGCTAAAGGTGCCTGGGACTGATGCACACGTGGCCCCATGGCCTGGAGGGCCATGCGCCGCTCACTTGGACTCCGACTCCTCTCCTCCTCTGAAGAACCCTCCCAGGCGGCATCTGCCCCTTATGTATCCTCTCCCAGCATGCACAGCAGGCCAAACACACCCACTGTACCGCTGCCGAGAGAGGACACCCCAGGCACAGCACTAATACTGATGGTTCAACCCTGACCCATTATGGCAGTGCCACCTACAGGACACAGGGAACTGCACACCAGTATACCACCTGGAAATAAAATAGCACAACCTATAAATTGAGAATGGTCTGAGCCCAACTACTATCTCAGACCAGCCCCTAAATTTGGGTATATAGCACCCCTAAATGGGGTGGGCGCTACATACACCCCCCTCTAAAAGAGACACTGTCCCCAGTGTCTGGGATAAACCCACGCTCCTCAAGCCTGAGCCAGCGCAAATTTATCTCCAACTATGTACAAATTTGAAATCCTTGTGCTGGAACCAACATAATGGGGAAGGGACATGAAATAAAGAGATGAAGGAAGGGTTAACAAGAATACAAACAGGACATCCCATACTCAATGTCACATTCACATAGCATTATACACTTTTTTTTCAATCCCACCCCTCTAGACTAACTACTCCACCCATTCTCCGGCAGTTGCTAGTAGTCCACCTGCAGAGGGAGAGAAAACACACAGAAACAAATAACATCCTACCGATATCTAATTGTACATGAAGTGAACCATCTTTCCGAGAAAACTAAAACTAAAGCTGCATACACTAGGCCTAGCATATGTAATAATGCTCCTCAAGGGAGATGCATAATAAAATAGAAGTCCTGCAATTCACCGCCACCTGGTGGTAGTGCAACCATCATAGCACTTGACACTTCTCGCTCCTGGTTACAAACAACCACCCGATCCGCATTGATGTGTCGCACATAGCTCCACTCTTGTTTGCATCCTTTGAACCGTTCAGTCATATTAGCGGAGCACACAAAGTATCTGCGGGCGTTAGGCACTTTTAGGTGGTTCCACACAAAGTCCGCATACCACCTCTCTCTATATGCCTCAACCTTAAACAACAAGTCCCTGGGAACATAGGGATATTCCCAGCCGTACTCAACAGCCACTCTCTTGTTAAAGAGCCGCTGCAGTCTTGAAAGGAGAGGAAGGGTTGCACGGTCTCCTGCACCTGGTAAATGTCATGGATATGCATTAATGTCTGTCTGCCATCTTACCTTCCTCCTCATGCGTTCATCTAGAGACCAGACCTCCTTCACCTGGCTTCCTTTATAATCTCCTCCCAGCCTGACTCCACCCCAGGCCCTTTCACTGAACACTATATTAACCTGTGCACTGCAGGCCTGCTTGGCTGATCAACGTGTTTGTTAGGCATTGTGTGTTTGGGTTCCTGCCTGCCGTGTGCTACGTCTGTCTCTCTGTTACGTTATTGGCTTGTCCCCGACTATCCCTGTCTGCTCGTGACCCTTGACCTTCGGCTCGTTCTTCGTTATCCTTGTCTGCTTGTGGCCTCTGACCTTCAGCTTGTTATTCGGTTCTCTCTTATCGTGTGCTGCTGCTTCCCCTCTTTTCCCCTTATCCTACGGGGCGTGAGCTAGGAAACTCCAGGGGCCGCGACCTGGTCCCAGCCTGCAGCTAACATCCTCACCACTAGAGGCCCTGGAGAAGACCAGCTGGGTCTTAGACTCCGCGCCCTGGGGAATCTTGGCTCTAGCTTCCGTTTGGATACCGGTTGTGCTCCTCTGGTCCCGCTTTTCACAACCACCCAGTTCCCTATCCGCAGAAGCCAGCCATAGGGTTCACTACCTCGCGGTGCACTCCTGTCCCCCTACGGTGTGCATCTGTCACCTGGCCACAGGTGACCCTGACAGTTTGATCAGCCATGAACCCGGCTGACATCCCGCTTCCCGCGGATGATCCATTGCAGGGCATAGTTCGCAGACTTGAGACCCAGGAATCAAATCAGACTCAGGTGATGCGATTCCTCCAGGATCTGGCTTCTCGATTCGAGCAGCTTCAGGTCTCCTTGGGAACCCCGAATCCGCAACCCCAAGTACAACCAGCGGCTGTACCTATCGCACCAGTCGCAGCCTCACACTCACTAAGATTGCCAGCTCCGTTCCGTTTCTCTGGGGACTCCAAGGCCTGCAGGGGGTTTCTCAGCCAATGCACAATTCATTTTGAGCTTCAGCCTCAAAGCTTCCTGTCTGACCGGGCTAAGGTAGCCTATGTCATTTCCCTCCTCTCCGGTGAAGCTTTGGCCTGGGCTGCCCCCCTGTGGGAGAGGAACGATCCGGTGGTTTCCAGTCTGTCCGATTTCTTGAAGCTCTTTCGTAACATCTTCGAAGAGCCGGCTCGGGCTTCTTCAGCGGCTAGTGCTGTCTTACGTCTTCGCCAAGAATCTAGTTCAGTGGGGCAATATGCTCTTCAGTTTCGTATCCACACAGCTGAATTGAGCTGGAATAATGAGGCCCTGGTCGCTACCTTTTTACATGGCCTCTCTGACCGAGTGAAAGACGAATTAGCGGGAAGAGCCATTCCCGTCGGTCTGGACGATGTAATTTCATTATGCAACCAGATCGACATTCGTTTTCAAGAGAGGTCCTTAGAGAAAAAACGCCAGCACTCTCTGGGTCCTAGCCAGTCTGAGCTCCCCTCCCTTCATTCCGTGGAGCATCCTCTACCTGCTGAAGAACCTATGCAGCTGGCCCGGACCAGACTAACCCCCGAAGAACGTGCTAGGCGCAGAACTCTGGGCTTGTGCCTCTATTGTGGGGGCAAGGGTCATTTTCGTGACTCCTGCTCGCTTCGTCCGGGAAACGCTCGGGTCTAATACATTTGGAAGGTGGAGTATTGGACCCAGAAACATCACCTTCTCGCCTGCTCTTGCCGGTGTTCCTTCATGTGGGCACTTCTCCTCAGTCGATCCTTGCATACCTGGATTCCGGGGCTGCCGGCAATTTTATGGATTGGAGAACTGCTTCTTCTATGAAGCTTACCCTTTCACCTCTCACTACCCCATTGGTAGTCTCGGCAATTGATGGCACTGTTCTCCCAGGGGGCCCTATTCGCTTCCAGACGCTACCCATTAGGATGTCGGTAGGGATTCTCCACCAGGAGTGGATATCCTTTCTTATTCTACCCAAGGCCTCTACCCCAGTTGTATTGGGCCTCCCTTGGCTACAGCTCCACTCTCCACATGTGGACTGGGTCTCTGGGCAGATCCTGGCCTGGGGTTCCTCATGTTTCTCGTCGTGTCTTCTCAAGGTGACCCCCAAGGAGAGTCTTCCGGTTGCTGCCACTTCTGTTTCTTCTGATCTTCCTGCTGCATACAGCGATTACCGGGATGTGTTCTGTAAGAAATCAGCTGAGGTGCTTCCTCCCCACAGGTCTTTTGACTGTGCTATTGATCTTGTCCCCGGAGCAACTCTACCCAGGGGTCGTACCTACCCTCTGTCCATCCCAGAGACCCAGGCCATGTCGGAGTATGTCGCAGAGAATCTGGAGAGAGGTTTCATCCGGAAATCCTCATCGCCTGCAGGGGCAGGGTTCTTTTTTGTTGCCAAAAAGGATGGTACCTTAAGACCCTGCATCGATTATCGGGGTTTAAATGCGGTTACTATTAAAAATCGATACCCCTTACCCTTAATATCTGAGCTATTCGATAGGTTGAAGGGTGCCTCCATTTTCACCAAGTTGGATCTCAGAGGCGCGTACAATCTCATTCGAATACGGGAGGGTGACGAATGGAAGACTGCATTCAACACTAGAGACGGGCATTACGAATATCTGGTGATGCCTTTTGGTCTGTGTAATGCTCCAGCCGTGTTTCAAAACTTTGTCAATGAAATCTTCAGAGATCTGCTGTACCAGTTTGTTGTCATCTATCTGGATGACATTCTGATCTTTTCTGAAAATCTGCTCGTCCACAGAAACCATGTCCGCACTGTACTTCAACGTCTTAGAGAGAACAATCTCTATGCCAAGCTAGAGAAATGTTCCTTTGAATGTTCTGAGGTCCTGTTTTTGGGGTGCTTCGTCTCATGTTCGGGTCTTCGTATGGACCCTGGGAAGGTCTTGGCTATCACCAACTGGCCTCTTCCTGCTAGCCTCAAGGCCACACAGCGCTTTCTTGGCTTCACTAATTATTATAGGCAGTTCATAAGGAATTACTCTTCCATTGCCGCGCCTATTATCGCTTTGACCAAGAAGGGTGTGAATGCCAGAGACTGGCCTCCCGAAGCTGTCTCTGCATTTCACAACCTGAAACAGGCCTTTGTTTCTGGCCCCCTCTTGAGGAGACCAAATCCTGGGAATGCATTTTTTATTGAAGTGGACGCTTCTTCAATGGGGGTGGGAGCTGTGCTTCTTCAAATCTTTGAGAAGAGACGCCAACCATGTGCGTTCTTCTCCAAAAAAAATTCTCAGGCAGAGAGGAATTATGCCATCGGTGATCGGGAACTTCTCGCAATTAAATTGGCGTTAGAGGAGTGGCGTCATCTCTTGGAGGGTTCCCCTCACTCCATAACGATCTTTACCGATCACAAGAATTTACAGTATCTACAGAATGCTAAACGTCTGAATCCTAGACAGGCCAGGTGGAGTCTCTTCTTTGCCCGTTTTAATTTCACGATTACCTACAAACCTGGTTCCTGCAACGGTCGGGCTGATGCGCTCTCTAGGTCATTTGACACTTTGGACGAGGAGTCCGCCCCTGAACCTGAGCCGATCATTCCCACCTCATGCATTGTTGCCCACTCTACCACCCTGAAGTCAAAAATTCCGCCTGGTAAGACCTTTGTCCCCACTGAGCTAAGAGCTAAGATCCTTCGTTGGGGACATGATTCCAAGGTGGCAGGGCATTCTGGATTCCTCCGATCCTTCCTACTCATCAGTCGTCACTACTGGTGGCCTAATCTCCGCTCAGACGTCAAAGACTACGTTAAAGCTTGTCATGTCTGTGCTCAGTCCAAATCCTCCACACAAGCTCCTGCTGGTCTCCTCATGCCCTTGCCCATTCCTAAGGAACCCTGGGCCCATATTGCCATGGATTTTATCACCGATCTCCCACTGTCTGAGAATAATACAGTCATTTGGGTGGTAATCGATCGATTCTCCAAGATGGCTCATTTTGTTCCTCTTCCTGGTCTTCCTTCTGCCCCTGCCTTGGTTCCCATTTTCATTCGGGAAATTCTCCGCCTACATGGGGTCCCTTCTCATATTGTTTCCGACAGGGGAGTCCAATTCACGTCTCGTTTTTGGAGAGCCTTTTGCAAATCCCTCAATATTGTCTTGGATTTTTCTTCTTCTTACCATCCCCAATCCAATGGACAGACTGAGAGGGTTAATCAGGAGTTAGAGGTCTTTCTTCGCACCTTTGTGTCTTCTCACCATGACGATTGGTCCTCTCTACTCCCGTGGGCAGAATTCTCCCATAACAATCATGTGAATACCAGTTCGCAGAAGACACCCTTTTTCACAGTTTATGGAAAACACCCTCAACTTCCACTTCCCATGATCTGTTCTCCAGACATTCCAGCTTTGGCTTCGGTTCAGGAGTCTCTCAATTCCGTTTGGGGTCACGTTCATGATTCCCTCCGGGCAGCTGCTGAAAAATTCAAAGGCTTTGCCGACCGCCGCAGGCGTAAACCGCCTTCTCTTCAGCCAGGGGACAAAGTCTGGCTCTCTACCAGGAACATCAAGCTCCGAGTTCCTTCGCTGAAGTTTGCTCCACAATTCATCGGTCCATACACGGTAACTGCTAAACTGAATCCGGTTTGTTTCAAACTCCAGATTCCTAAGAGCCTTAAAATCACTAACTCCTTTCATGTTGCTCTTCTAAAGCCTTTAGTCCTCAATAAATTCTCTCGTCCTCTCCCTACCGTGGCGCCTGTCTCTGAGGATAATCAGGAGTACGAGATCAGTCAAATTCTGGACTCCCGACTCTGTAAAGGCGTTCTTCAGTACCTCGTTCATTGGAAAGGGTTTGGTCCTGAGGAGAGGTCTTGGATCACTGCATCTGAGGTCTTTGCACCTCGTCTGTTAAAGGAGTTTCATCTGAAGTTTCCCTCTAAACCTGGGCCCAGGCGGGGAAGGGGGAGGCCTCGTAAGAGGGAGGGTACTGTCATGGATATGCATTAATGTCTGTCTGCCATCTTACCTTCCTCCTCATGCGTTCATCTAGAGACCAGACCTCCTTCACCTGGCTTCCTTTATAATCTCCTCCCAGCCTGACTCCACCCCAGGCCCTATCACTGAACACTATATTAACCTGTGCACTGCAGGCCTGCTTGGCTGATCAACGTGTTTGTTAGGCATTGTGTGTTTGGGTTCCTGCCTGCCGTGTGCTACGTCTGTCTCTCTGTTACGTTATTGGCTTGTCCCCGACTATCCCTGTCTGCTCGTGACCCTTGACCTTCGGCTCGTTCTTCGTTATCCTTGTCTGCTTGTGGCCTCTGACCTTCAGCTTGTTATTCGGTTCTCTCTTATCGTGTGCTGCTGCTTCCCCCTCTTTTCCCCTTATCCTACGGGGCGTGAGCTAGGAAACTCCAGGGGCCGCGACCTGGTCCCAGCCTGCAGCTAACATCCTCACCACTAGAGGCCCTGGAGAAGACCAGCTGGGTCTTAGACTCCGCGCCCTGGGGAATCTTGGCTCTAGCTTCCGTTTGGATCCCGGTTGTGCTCCTCTGGTCCCGCTTTCCACAACCACCCAGTTCCCTATCCGCAGAAGCCAGCCATAGGGTTCACTACCTCGCGGTGCACTCCTGTCCCCCTACGGTGTGCATCTGTCACCTGGCCACAGGTGACCCTGACAGTAAAACAATGGCATCCGGGGACCTGGGCACTTTCACTGCCTGAAGTTTTGGTAAAGGGGCCCACAGTGGCGCACGCTCAGCCTCAGCAGCAGGCGCGGACAATACAGGTGTGAGAACATCTCCTTCCTCACATGCAGGGGCTTCCACCCGGGGTGCAGTCTCCCCAGAATCCATGGGCGATCCCTCTTTTATGCTTGGGGGTGCAGACAACAGGGTTTTGTCCCATCCCTTCCTGGCAAATAGTTCATCTACTTCAAAATCATCTCCCACATCAGAAGACGACTCCAAATCGGAGGTATCATACTCCTCTGCCGGCAGGTAGTTTTTATTCGACATTGACTCATTGTCTCTCAAAAGTTCCCATGGGTCAGGCACCCAAGCGTCCCCTATGGTACGGACACTGAGCCTCTTCCCTTTCCCCGGCAAACTCTTCACTGTCATGGTCCCAGCCTCCTTATTGTGGCCTGTCGTGGATCTCCTCAGGCAGGCGCTGGGGTGTACCTCGACCGCAGCCGTGGGAGGCTTTCACGTAGCCCACTCTCCGCTTGGGAGGTGGAAGGGAAGTCTCGGTAGTGACAGAGGCAGCATCCACCGGCTTCTCCATCTCCGGCTCTGCAGCAACCGGAACCTCGAGCTTGACTTCCTTCTCGGTCACAGTGGTGGGCGTGGGGGTGGTCGTGGAAACGCAGGTTTCCTCCTCTAGAGTGGTGGCTCCTGTTAAGCAATTCACCCGATAGACCCGGGGCTTTTCCGTAGGCTGCTCCACCTCGAAGAGGAACTCTCCACATCTGGTACATCTCCTGAAAAGTCGAAGGTGCACCACCAGTCCCTGGCACGTGGGACAAATCATCCCCAAGACCTCAGCATCTCGGCATGTATACAGTGCAAAGCGGCCCCGAGGCTTCAACCGAATCCCCGTATCTGTCAAAGGGGCAGCTAGTGAGGCAACGTCCATGGTTGATGTAGACACCGAACTCCATGGAACAGCAGATATGTTGTTCACTCACTTTTCCAGCACGCACTGTCCACTTAGCGCCAAGGTCACCACGTGCAACTCACGATATGTCGGGGCTCCTCCCCTTTCTTCTTCCTGTTGCACGCAACTCGCGGGCTTATCTTGTTGAGACACGCCCATGAACTACGCAGCCAGAACTACAGTTTAGGCCTTTACCTCCATTACTCACATCAGTGGCACAGTTCAGAATTCACCAAAAATGGCCAACCTCCTCGGTACCACACGGGGAAACAAAGTGCAACTTCTGGGGGGGTATAGCTGCAGAATCCCGAACTCGAGCCCCCACGTGTAGCACAGGACCCTTTTCCCTACCTTTGGCTCACTTGCAGGAAAAAGGCACACCGTACTATATGCAGTAGTGTATTTAGGTTTTGTGCTGCCCTAGGCCTGACTAAACTCGTGCACCCCCTAATTTAAATATGACCCACCCTTTCCTGTCAAGGCCACACCCCTTTATTTTTAAGACCCGCCCTGAAATTTTCGAGTGGGGACACTAGTTCTGAGGGCCTGGTGGGGCAATGGATTCCCTTAATTTGCATAGATTTCCTCTCACTTCCTGTTTGGCTATGGGGCAGGAAGTTTAGGGGAATCTCTGCAATGGGACAGGGATGGTAAAAAATAAACCGACAGGGGCTATAACCCTCCCTTACTCTATCCAAAAGGAAAAAAAAAAGTGTTGCCTATAGTTCTACTCTAAGCACAAATTTCTGATAATTTTATGGAGAGGACTAAGAAGATATAACCATGCCAATGGTGCAGCAGAAAACATATAGCACAGTGAGGAAGGTTTGTGGTCCAGGATGATAGGACAGTCAAAATTAGAAGCAGAGCCCCCCCCCCCCACAGTTACCAAATGCCGGCCGCCCGCATACCGGAAGCAGTGTGGCCGCTTTATGGGGGCGCTAGACTAATTTGCCTCTTAGCCCAGTATGCCCCATAAGACTGGCGCTACCCTAACAGTTTAGTGCAAGCCGACTGGGACTCTTTCCATGCTGCCTCCCTGCAAAGTGCTGCTCTAGGCCTGGGCCTTCTTGGCCTAGGCCAGGATACAGCATTGACTATATGCCCGGACCCTCCTGGTTGAGGAGGTTCTTCCATCAGTTGGTTCTTATCTCCTAGGATATAGGGACAAGTCTCTGTTTTCCCCCCAAGTAATTCCAATGTCCACACCACTTTAAACTCCAACGTTGAGTTTATTTTCTCAATGTTCAGTAGATAGGAAAGGGTGGATAAGAGACAGGACAGCAAAGTTTTGGGAGGTTAGTCCAGGCACAAATGGATCTTACATTCACTACTCTATCCCAGAGTAGGTTTAGCTCACCCGCATAGTCTCCTGCAAAGTAAATCCTAGCAGCCGAAGTGATGCTCGGACGATCAATCAGGTTCTTTTCCTAGATGCGATCGGGAGACTCTCTGCCACAGAATCTATCAGACCCCGGCCCAGCTAAAGGTGCTGGGCCGGGTGTTGAAGACGCAGCCCCAGGGCTAAAGGTGCCTGGGACTGATGCACACGTGGCCCCCATGGCCTGGAGGGCCATGCGCCACGCACTTGGACTCCGACTCCTCTCCTCCTCTGAAGAACCCTCCCAGGCGGCGTCTGCCCCTTATGTATCCTCTCCCAGCATGCACAGCAGGCCAAACACGCCTACTGTACCGCTGCCGAGAGAGGACACCCCAGGCACAGCACTAATACTGATGGTTCAACCCTGACCCATTATGGCAGTGCCACCTACAGGCCACAGGGAACTGCACACCAGTATACCACCTGGAAATAAAATAGCACAACCTATAAATTGAGAATGGTCTGAGCCCAACTACTATCTCAGACCAGCCCCTAAATTTGGGTATATAGCACCCCTAAATGGGGTGGGCGCTACAATTGCTTTAGGGTTTATATGTGTCTGGGAGACTCTTAGTTGTGACACAGCATCTAAAGCATATTATATGGCTAAAAAGAAGCCTGGGTTTGTTTAACCACGCCCCTTAAAGTGGATGTAAACCCACTCTCATCCCTTTTAAACTACTGCCATAGTGCTGATCTATAAGGATATACATACCTCCTGCATGCATCCTTACCTGTCAAATGTCAACCCTCTGTCTGTTATAAGAACTGAAAAACTGCAGATTCTGTGTGTGGATCTGTTGTCTGGAGCTCGGTGGGTGGAGTCGTGATGTCAGTAGACTCCCCGCCCACCTTTACACTCCCCTTGTCAACATGCATTTTCTCCTGTGTATTCCTTCTGCTATGATAACTAACATCCAGTCAAAATCCAGAAAAGTAACCACATGACTTCAGAAAAGGAGTGGGGGTCTAAAGCTAGTGCACAAGATATGTAAATAACCTGTCACTCAAAGCAAGGGGGCGGAACAGACAAAGGTTTTTCTCTGTTTGTCCATTTTATCTCACTGAACAATAAAAGAGGATTGCTCAGAGCTGGATTAACTCTTTGTGGCAAGACCTGACACAAATGGTAGGAAATCTTATACTCTGCATTGTGACAGCAAAAAAAAATAATAAAAAATTCGGGTTTACATCCATTTTAAGCATTACATTACAGTTTGACCACATCCACTTTTTGTTGTGGCGTGCATAGTGCACCCCAGGGCACTGAGTCCCTGAAGTGTCCCTCATTCTCAAGTTCTAAAGTTGGGAGGTATATACATCTGTTTTCCTTGAGTTCAAATTTAGAGCAACGCATTGTAGTCTAAATACTGCAATATTAGGTAATTATAACAGCATACTGTATCACAGAGTACAAAGTTCATGTTTTAGACACATTTCCTTTACATAGATACTGACATAAACTGAACAAACAAATAAAAAGTGAAACAGGGAGAGTAACTAGAGTTAAAGGGGTTGTAAAGGTTCGTGTTTTTTCACCTTAATGCATCTTATGAATTAAGGTGAAAAAACACCTGGCAATCACGGGCCCCCCAGCCCCCCGTTTTACTTACCTGAGCAAGTTCACCTGCTCTGCACGTCCCCGGCGTCCTCTTCTCCACGAAGTCTCGGCGTTGATTGGATAGATTTATAGCAGCGCAGCCATTGGCTCCCACTGCTGTCAATCAAATCCAATGACGCGGCCGTCGGGGGCGGGGCCGAGTCATACACTCGGCGGCTATAGCCGCCGAGTGTATGACACGAGAGCGCGCCCGCAAGGTAACCCCCTCGGGAGAGAGCTTCCCAGAGGGGGTTAGCTATTGCGGGGAGGAGCCGTGAGAGCCGCCGTGGGACCCCAGAACAGGAGGATCAGGGCCATTCTGTGCAAAACGATCTGCACAGTGGAGGTAAGTATGACATGTTTGTTCCTCTGAGGGCCCAGACACATTGTGGTGCATTAACACGTGTTATATTGCTCCTAGTTGTGCGTTGTCTTAAGGCAGCCTGTAGGGAGGTGCACTGTGGTGTGGCAGCAGCAGGGCCGCCATCAGGGGGCATTACACCTGTAAGGGGCCCGGATGGCAACCCCCCTTTTTTTTTGCTTTTTTGTTTTTTTGGAAGGGGCCCAGAGGTCCCCAGGGCCCCGAATGGTAACCCCCCTTTTTTATGTATTTAAAAAAAAAAAAAAATGTTATTTTTTTTATTTATTTTTATTTATTTTTTGTAAGGGGCCGAGAGGACCCCAGAGGTCCCCGGGGCCCCGGATGGTAACCCCCTTTTTATGTATTTTTTATAAATTATTATTATTATTATTATTTTGTAAGGGGCCCAGAGGTCCCCAGAGGCCTGGAGGTCCCCATGGCCCAAAGCCCCCCCGACCTCAACAATTCGCGGTGGCAGCACCCCCCGCTTCTCAATGTGTGGCCCCCCGCTTCTCAATTTGCGGCGGCAGCACCCCCCCGCTTCTCCTTTGCTCCAGGGGGCCCATGCCTGAAGCTGTGTAAGGGGCCCCAAAATTCCTGATGGCTGCCCTGGGCAGCAGTAATCACATGGAGTTGCAGAGAACAGAACTTGTATTTACCACTTTAAGAAGTTTTTTTTCTGGCACTTTTTATTTAACCACTTCCTTCCCTGCCTATAGTAATATGATGTCTGCAGATGGGATCTCCCATCCTGGGCGGGCATCATTTGACGTCCTCGGTTTCCTGGCGGTATAGGGGATGCGCGCGGCGCGTCACCAAGGAGCCAGTGCGCTTGCCCGGCGGCCGCGATGTCCGCCAGGCACCCGCGATCGCTCGTGACAGAGCAGGAGCGTGGATCTGTGTGTGTAAACACACAATCTGTCTCCTCTCCCGACAGGACATGAATCTGTGTGTTAGGAACACCGATCGGACTCCCTAGGTAACACATTTAACCCCTTGATCGCCCCCTAGTGTTAACTCCTTCCCTGCCAATGACATTTATACAGTAATCAGTGCATATATGTATAGCACTGATTGCTGTATAAATGTCAATGGTCCCAAAATAGTGTCAAAAGTGTCCGCCGCAATGTCACAGTCACGACAATAATCTCAGATAACCGCCAGTAATAGTAAAAAATAAATAATAAAAATGCCATAAATCAATAACCTATTTTGTAGGCGCTATAACTTTTGTGCAAACCAATCAATATCCGCTTTTTAGGATTTTTTTTACCAGAAATATGTAGAAGAATACATGATTGGCCTAAACTGAGGAAATTCTTTTTTTTTTTTAATTGGAATATTTATTATAGCAAAAAGTAAAAAATATTGTGCTTTTTTTCCCAAAATTGGCACACTTTTGTAAATAAAAACTGCAGAGGTGAACAAATACCACCAAAAGAAAGCTCTATTTGTGGGGGAAAAAAATATAAAAATGTCATTTGGGTACAGTGTTGCATGACCGCTCATTTGACATTCAAAATGTGACAGCAATGAAAGCTGAAAATTGGCAGAGACCCTAGGGAAAAAAAATGGCGATCATTGCAATTTTTTATATCACACGGTATTTGCGCCGCGGTTTTGCAAATGCAATTTTGGGGAGAAAATACACTTTAATGATTTGAAAAAAAAAATAAAACACAATATTCATGGCAGTTTTTTTTGTAAAATGTGAAAAATGATGTTACACTGAGTAAATAAATACCTAACATGTCATGCTTTAAAATTGCACATCCTCCTGCAATGGCGACAAACTATGGTACCTAAAAATCTCATTATTTTACTTTTTATTTTTAATTTTTACACTGTCCCTTTAATAAATTTTTTATCACTTTTATTCCTATTACAAGGAATGTAAACATCCCTTGTAATAGAAATAAGGATGACAGGTCCTCTTTTTGGAGCGATCTTTGGTCAAAAAGACCCCAAATCTTTTCTTTTTTAAAAGCAAAAGATAGAACAAAAAATGTTTACTTCCAGCCTGGACCGGAAGTGACGCCATTATGTCGCTCTGGTACTTCAAGGCCATAGAGGTGATAAAAGCAGATGTACTCTTAGATCTTCTGTGTGACCAGCCGGTGGCACCGTCAGATTGTTTCTCGGGTGAACCAGCAGAAACAGTAAGCCAGAGAAACACCGCTGGCTGTAAACAATGATACCAGGCCAGGTTTATGGCTGATATCTTCAGCTATAATCCCCACAATCCCAGAAAACCACTTGCAAACAGCAACATATACAAGTACAGTGGGGATCCAAAGTTTGGGCACCCCAGGTAAAAATGTGTATTAATGTGCATAACGAAGCCAAGGAAAGATGGAAAAATCTCCAAATGGCATCAAATTACAGATTAGACATTCTTATAATATGTCAAAAAAAGTTAGATTTTATTTCCATCATTTACACTTTCAAAATTACAGAAAACAAAAAAATTGCGTTTATACCATTTTATTAAATAGTATGATTTTTACTGCACTTCTGTCTCAGTCTGATTCATGGTTCCTGACACCCTGCTATGCCTCTGCGGCTGAGCGCCACCTGCAGTGGGGAAGGTAGACTGCACCTGCCTACAAGCCTATTAATTTTTCTTTTACAAAGGTTTATTGAGAGAAAAGTAAATACAACAAATAAGTGCAACAATATGATGGTTACATCAGACATAAGTTGAAAAAGAGGATCCCAACAAAGGGATGCTATATACGAGGCACAATATTCGTTAGTATAATAAGAAAAAAAGATGGGAAAAAGTAGCGATACACCACAATGAAAGGCAGTCAATGTCCCAGAATATGTTGATTGGTAGGCACAAATGCAAAGAAAATAATAAAAAGGGAAAAAGCAACATAAAGGGGTGCATAGATTCTTATATCAACTGTACATTGAGTATGGAGTAGAGAAAAATAAGAAAAAAAAATTAAAAATTAAAATTAAAAATCAAGAGATAAGTAAAATAATGTAAAGTTCTTTTTTGTTACGACTTTTTCCCCATGGTTCAGACTTTTTATTTGGTTTGTTTCGTATCACTGCAACCATCGTTAGTAGACCGACTTCTTTCTATCAGGAGTCTCAGAGGCAAATACTCAGGAAAAGATAATGAGTAAACTGCAGAGAGTGGAGGGAACATAAGAGAAAAGAAAAAAGATTGAGGAAGAGGAGGGGAAAGAAAGGGAAGAGTCCACAGGGGGGGTGCATCCAGAGGCCTTTAGATTGAAAGAAGTAGGTTGTTGAACCTGGAGGGTTGATCATAAGATATCCGTGGTTGCCAGACCCTAAGAAATTTATTGCGCGTGTCCGAAGCAAGGGATGTCAGTTTCTCATTAATCATATTATCGTTCATGCGTTTTTTCACTGCTTCGAAGCTAAGTACAGGGGTTTTCCAAGCCCTTGCAATGGTCATTAAAAAGGTGTTGAGCTAATTGGCTTTCCGGGCAGAGAAGTTCAAGGATAGGTTTACATAGAAGGGCTTCATACGGGTCTTCTTTAAAGCTGGAGTTGAGCATATTGCGTAGAAGGGTGTAGACCCTGACCCACAGTCTACATACTTTTGGGCATGTCCACCAAATGTGGGCCATTGTACCTTCCAGTGAACAGCCCCAGAAACAATGAGGAGAGTAAGAAGGGATAAAACGAGCTAGCCTAGCAGGCGTGTAGTACCATCTATAGAACACCTTGTATGCATTCTCTAGAGTAAGAACATTCCTAGAGCTCTTTGTAAGGGCTATTGTCATGATCTGCCAGTCCTCCGGATCCAACTGTTTACCAAGGTCTCTTTCCCATTGGAGATGGTATGATCTCACTGGGGGTTTCCTAGTGGAAATGATTGAGGAGTAGAGTATGGATATTACTCCCGGGGAGTGAGGTGTAGCCCTGCAAATCCTTTCAAAGGAGGTCAAGGTGTATGGGGTAGGTTGGGCCCTTATGAGTTGTTGAAGGAAATGTTTAAGTTGGAGGTAGCTATATTTTTCCCAAAGGGGTATATCGTGGGAGGATCTAAGCGTTTCAAACATGATTATTCTCATGGGGGTGAACAGAGAATGGACATCAGTGAATCCAATCTCCGCCCACCACGAGAATTGTTTAGGGTTCTCACAGCTGGGGGGAAATAATGGGCAATTAATAAGGCGCAATAGAGGTAGGTGGGGGGACAATAGTCCGGCCGAATATTTGACAGAGTCCCATAGGCGGAGAGTGTGAGCCATACACGGCCCATAACCATGTGGGCGTTTCGGGGGAGGGAGACAGGGTACAGAGGAAATGGGTATAGGGTGTGATTCAACCAGGTCAATTGTGGCCCATAGCGGCATTTGATATGTGTCATGAAGACAAGTTAAAGGAGCAATGTTCGCTGCCGTGTAGTATGCCTGAAGGTTGGGGACCGAGAGACCCCCATTGATCCGCCGAGCCTACAAAGTCCGCTTATTAATTCTGGGTCGAGTGGAACCCCAGATAAATTTCAAAAGTTTGCTTTGGTGGATTCGTATTATATAGGAGGCAATTGGGACCGCCAATACTCGGAAAAAATACAACAATTTTGGAAGGTAGGTCATACGGACCGCAGAGATCCAACCAAACCAGAATAGCGGGAAGTGGGACCAGGAAGATAGCATGTCAGTAAGCTTCCTAAAGAGAGGAGGAAAATTAGCCTGGTATAATCCATCACATTTAGGAGTAATGCCGCATACACACGATCGTTTTTAATGACAAGAAAAATTTCATTTTTTAAAATGGTCATTAAAAATGATCATGTGTGGGCTTGCCAGCATTTTTCCCGACGAGAAAAACGCAGAGAATCACGACGAGAAAAATTGGAACATGCTCTAATTTTTCACGTTGTTTATTTCATCGTTGTTTTTCTCATCATGAAAAACGTCCGTGTGTGGGCTTTAACGACGTGAAAAAAATTGCGCATGCTCAGAATCAAGTATGAGACGGGAGCGCTCGTTCTGGTAAAACTAGCGTTCGTAATGGAGATAGCACATTAGTCACGCTGTAACGGACTGAAAAGCACAAGGCTGAAAAGCGCGAATTGTCTCTCAACAAACTTTACTAACATGAAGGGTGGTGCCATCCAAATGGAACTTCCCCTTTATAGTGCCATCGTACGTGTTGTACGTCACTGCGCTTTACTCGAACATTTTTTTCCACGATAGTGTGTAGGCAAGGCAAACTTGAGAGCAAACACGAAAAATCACGTCGAGAAAAATGCAGTTTTTTTTCAATGACATTAAAAACGATCGTGTGTACGCGGCATAAGGCGTATGCCTAAGTAGGGCAGCGAAGGGAGCCATTGAAATGGGAAGTTTTCTTTTAAAGAGGTCAATTCTAAGGGGAAGATGTTTACAGACATTGCCTTAGATTTAGAAGGGTTAACTTGTAGACCCCAGAGAGACGCAAAGGTCTTCAAAAGGGAAAACAGGTTAGGCAATGAGATTCTGGGTGATGTCATTGTCAAAAGAATGTCATCTGCAAACAAAGAGATCTTGTGAACAGAGCCCACCACTTCAATACCTTTTATATCTGGATGTGAACGGATCACCTCTGCTAGCGATTCCATAGCCAGGACGAACAAGAGAGGCAAAAGCGAACAGCGTTGCCGAGTGCCCCTCCGGATGGGGAAAATGGAAGATTCAAACCCACAATATAAAATTTTAGTACTGTCATGAGATATGGCCAAGACAAGGTGTCAAAGGCCTTCTTCACATCCAGTGACAAAAGCATAGTTTCCAATGAGCGGTTATGGGCGAGATGCTGCAGTTGGATTATTCTCCTAACGGCATCCCCTGCCTGTCTCTGTGGCACAAAACCGACTTGGTCTTTTTTAATTAAGCGGGGGAGAAACCAATTCAGACGGTTAGCAAAAATTTTGGTGAGGATCTTCACATTAACTGACGATATAGGTCGGAAATTGGCCCAAGAGGAATGGTCACGGTCAGGCTTCGGCAACATCACTATATTAGCTGTCAAGAGATCAGGCGAAAAGTTCAGACCGTTTTTAACAGAATTAAACATGGGCATCAAGGGAGAGGCTAACACATCCACTAGCTTTCTATAGTAAAGTGCCGTAAAGAAGCCATCTGGACCCAGCCTCGTCCCTATTTTCAAGTCTTTTTTTTTTAAACTTTATATTCTTTATTGTTTTTCCTCAGTACAAAACATCTATTAAAAATACATATATTTGTTTTACCTTTATTTTACATACAGTGTTTTAATGTAATATTCTACTGATACCCACTTTACCTTTTCCCTCCCGCCCCCTGACTGGTTTTTCTTCACACCACAGAGAGAGAATAAATTCTACCACTACTTATCCCTATTACAGAAATCTATTTTATTTTTATTTTTATTTTCATTTTATTTTGTTTTTCCTTTTTCTTTCTCTCTCTTCCTTTTCCCCCTTTTCTCCTTCCTTTCCCTTTCTCCTCCCTTAGTCTCCCGACATGTTTGTTTTCTTTATCTGGAGCCCATAGCTTCTCTTTCCCTCTACATTCTCTACACTCTTCCTATCACATCAAGCCAAATTCCAAATTTGGGTTTATTTTTTCCTCTTCTTTCTACTACTCCAACTGAGGCGGGCACCCCATTCTTCTCATCCAGGGATCCCACAATATTTAAAAAATGTTGTAGTTACCGCGTCTGGTCAGAACTGCTTTTTCCTTCCACACTGTCGCATTTATTTCATTGACCCATTCTGCCGATGTCGGTGCTTTCTGTGCTTGCCAATTTTTTGCTATCACCTTTCTGGCCAGAAACAGGCACCTCAGCACTACTTCCGGGATGCCTTTTTGCGCATGTCCCTCCTCTATACAACCTAATAGGCATACCCTGGCCTCCGGTTCCAGAGTTATCCCAAAGGTCGTGTTTATGATGTTCAATACCTTAACCCAGTATCTATGTAACTTCGGGCATTTCCACATCATGTGTATGAGATCCCCTGTTTCTTGACATCTAGGACACTTATCATCTAGCCTCCTTCCAAAAATTTGTAACCTCTTTGGGGTGTAATAGACTCTGTGCACTAATGGCAGGTGCGACACTCTCTGCGACGGGGAGAGTGACACCACTGTCCCCTGCTCCAGTATCCGTTCCCATTGTGCGGCTGTTATAGGGCCTATGTCCTCCTCCCATTTTGCTTTATTTTTTCCCAACCTCTCCTCAGGTATAGAGCCGCCCCTGATCTGTGAATATAATTGTAGCGATACCTTCACTTAAGAGGGCCGCAGATTAGTTTGGGCCCTGAAGACAACTCCGCCAACCCCCGGCAATTTACTCGACCCCCTTCTGGCACAGGTAGTCTAGGGTAACAATATATTTCTTATGCTCTATGATCAAACTCAAACACCAAGGCAATAATAAAGGAATATCTGATTTACTTTAGATTGTGCTAAAAGAATCAACAGTGATAACAGTTTACATGAAATTGATTGCAGAGCCCTGCAGCAATAAACACACTATGTATTCATGGAACAGTAAAGGGGCGCCCTGGACCGTTAGCTAGGCGTCCTGTGGCGCAGCAACTAAATGAACTATCTATCTAACCAGGCCTGGCTCAGATACATAAAACTCAGTCTCTAGGGGATGATGGTTTCTCCACCGGCAAGTCTTTAAAGGTGGTGCACATAACAGAACAACATTTGTAATCCAGTGGGAAGATTGTGATAGAACAAACACTTTACTGAAGAACCTCTGAGTTCAACTCTGATATGGATCTCCAGTGAGAGTATCAGATATAAACTTGTGGGCCACGGCAGTCTATAGGCACATCAACAATAAACAGTATATGGTCTGAGCATACGCTCGCTCACCCCTCCGGACGCGATCCCAGTCTGGGAACTTCCACCGACTGTGTCTTCACACACAGTGTCTCCAGCAATCGGGTCCCCGATCCAACCAAGGCTGTGGATAAGCGAAGTCAGATGCCACCCAGGCTCGCAGCAGGGTGGAAGGTTCTTTGGTGCTGCACAAGGCCTCAGGCTTCAGGCCTTGCACACCAGCACATCGGCACAGGAGGATCAGTCACTGAAGTCTCGTGTCCCAAAGAGGCCGAGCGCAGCCACACCTCCTCCTTATATAACCCCTCCCATGAGTCTCTGGGGTGAAAGAAAAACATCCTGGGTGCCAAGGGGGGTTCTGGCAAAGGTAGTCCATGAGTCTTCAAGAAACTCCGCTACACACTCCCCCCACTTAAACTCTTTGGTCCCCAAAGGTAACTCTAACATACACTGCGTACAACCCTAGACAGTGTTGTGTATGATGTTGGCGCAGGGAATTCCCACCAAAACCAAGGGGTAGAACTCCCTTGCCCACAGGTCACACTATCATGAGTGGCCTGCCTAACTGTGCCAGAGAGTGAGTTGCGGTTGCCCTCCACCAAATGAACAGTGGAGGGATCCGGATTCTCAGCACTCCTCCTGGCAGTAACTACAGAGTCTTCTGAGCTCTTCCCCATTTGTGGGTAGGTCAGCTTCTTAGGAGGCCTGATGACTCTTCGAGCCCTTTGCTCTCTTGGGTTTTCTGGCTCTGGTGCCACCGGTTCTTCTTCCAAAACAGGCTCAGGGATGGAGTCTCTGGGGTCTTCCTCTGAATAAGTATCACAGGCGTTCTCCCAGTAGTCTGATGAAGGACTAGATGGGATGAACTCTGTGGCCTCTGGATTCAGTGTTCCATCTACAGTGCCCTCAGCAGTTGGAAGATCTATAGCAGAAGTTCCTTGAGTTGGGGAAGGCCACAGCCAGTCAAGTTCCCTTCCTTCATCTTCACTGAGTTCAGAGGCCTTTCCATCTTCAGCTTGAGAGGTCTGGGACCGAGTGTTTGGCCTGGGAGTGTCCAGAATAGAGACTGGTTCAGGGGAGTCTATTATTGGAGGTATCCTGACTGCTTCAGTGAGTGGGAGCAGGTGATTTCGATGCCACGTCTTCAGTGGTCCTACCTTTCCTTCTGGCTTCAACTTGTAGACAGGTAGGCCCGGCAGCTTCCTACAGATGACATAGGGTTCAGATCTCCATCTGTCTGCAAGTTTATGTTTTCCAGGGACCCCCAGATTGCGTAGCAGTACTCGGTCCCCGGGCTGCAGGTCTTGCACCCGGACCTTCAAGTCGAAATTTCTTTTGTTTCGGGCTCCCCTTTGATCTGAGGCCGCTTGAGCTTGTTCATAAGCTACTTTCAGGCTGTGTCTGAGCCTGTCCACATATCCTTTGTGGGATGTGGCTGAGGAATGGTCTAAAGAAGTGCCAAAGGCCAGGTCCACAGGCAACCTTGCTTCTCTCCCAAACATGAGTCGATATGGGGAGTAGCCTGTAGCCTGTAGCCTGGTGCAGTTGTAAGCGTGTACTATAGCTGCTATGTGTTTGCTCCAATGTTGTTTCTTCTCACTATCCAGAGTTCCCAACATGTTGAGCAGGGTTCGGTTAAACCTCTCCGGCTGAGCATCTCCCTGTGGGTGGTAAGGTGTGGTTCAAGTTTTGATTCCTAACGAATCCAGGAGTTTCCGGATCAGCCGACTCTCAAAGTTCCTTCCTTGATCTGAATGAAGTCGCTGGGGCAGCCCATAATGGACAAAATACTTCTCCATAAGTACCTTGGCTACTGTGGAAGCCTTCTGGTCTTTGGTTGGGAAAGCTTGGGCATACCGGGTGAAATGATCAGTTATCACCAGAACATTTCCTAGTCCACTCAGGTCGGGTTCGAGGCAGAGGAAATCAATGCATACCAGATCCATTGGGCCTTGACTTTGTAGATGGCCCATTGGGGCTAGGGATGAGCTCGGTGTTCGAGTCGAACATACGTTCGACTCGAACATCGGCTGTTCGATCGTTCGACGAAGATCGATCGATTTGGGCCGTTCGCGCCTAATTCGAGTGACGCGAACGGCCCACAATGCACTACGCCATTGCAGTGTCATCCAGGCGCTGTGATTGGCCAAGCATGCACTGTGACCCCGCATGCTTGGCCAATCACAGCGCCGGCAGCGAGGAGAGCAATGATTGGCCACAGGCAGGATGCCTGTGGCCAATTATTGCTGAGGGTGTTTAGTACACGCCCCACACTATAAAAGGCCGCCAGCACGGCGGCCTAGTGTAGTGTGTTCCGGAGCAGGGAAAGAGAAGCATAGGCAGGGACAGTGACATTTATTTTTTCTTGCTTAACCTGGATTCCTTTAGTTTAGGGAAAGAGAAGGATAGGTAGGGAGAGTGTCAGTGTGTTTTACTGTGCGAATCCTTGTTTCTAGGGACAGGGAAGGACAGTGAGGGAAATTCTCCTTGTGCTATAGTGTGCTAAAGCATTGATCATCAATCAGCTTTAAAAAAACATTTTTTCTAGGGACAGAAAACTATAGGTAGGAAGAGTGTCAGTTTCTTTCACTGTGATAATCCTTGTTTCTAGGGACAGGGAAGGACAGTGAGGCAAATTCTACTTGTGCTATAGTGTGCTAAAGCATTGATCATCAATCAGCTTTAAAAAAAAAAATTCTAGGGACAGAAAACTATAGGTAGGAAGAGTGTCAGTTTCTTTCACTGTGATAATCCTTGTTTCTAGGGACAGGGAAGGACAGTGAGGCAAATTCTACTTGTGCTATAGTGTGCTAAAGCATTGATCATCAATCAGCTTTAAAAAAACATTTTTTCTAGGGACAGAAAACTATAGGTAGGAAGAGTGTCAGTTTCTTTCACTGTGATAATCCTTGTTTCTAGGGACAGGGAAGGACAGTGAGGAAAATTCTACTTGTGCTATAGTGTGCTAAAGCATTGATCATCAATCAGCTTTAAAAAAACATTTTTTCTAGGGACAGAAAACTATAGGTAGGAAGAGTGTCAGTTTCTTTCACTGTGATAATCCTTGTTTCTAGGGACAGGGAAGGACAGTGAGGCAAATTCTACTTGTGCTATAGTGTGCTAAAGCATTGATCATCAATCAGCTTTAAAAAAACATTTTTTCTAGGGACAGAAAACTATAGGTAGGAAGAGTGTCAGTTTCTTTCACTGTGATAATCCTTGTTTCTAGGGACAGGGAAGGACAGTGAGGCAAATTCTACTTGTGCTATAGTGTGCTAAAGCATTGATCATCAATCAGCTTTAAAAAAACATTTTTTCTAGGGACAGAAAACTATAGGTAGGAAGAGTGTCAGTTTCTTTCACTGTGATAATCCTTGTTTCTAGGGACAGGGAAGGACAGTGAGGCAAATTCTACTTGTGCTATAGTGTGCTAAAGCATTCCTCATCAACCATCTTTGAAATCCTTGTTTTTTGGACAGTCAGGGAAATTGTCGTTGTGCTATTCTGTGCAAAAGCAATCATCCTCAACCATATTTAGAAATCCTTAAGTAAAGGGACAGAGAAGGACACCTGAAGGTAGCCCTTATTGCTTTTTTCCCATCTCCCTGCAGGCCATCTATTAGAATGTCTGGAAGGCAAACAAGGAGAGGCAGACAGTCAGGAGGCAATAAAAGAGGGCAAGCAGGCTCTGTGTCTGGGGGCAACAGTGCTGGTCGTGGACGCGGTGCATTGTCATCAGCACATGGCCATGGGACACGCTTGTCCTTCTTTTCGGCAGCTGGACATGTTGAGCCACATCATGCCGAAGACTTGGTAGAGTGGATGACCAAGCCCTCCTCCTCCTCCTCATCCTCTCTCACCCAGGCTCAGGGTACTGGCAAAGCAGCTGCCAAAGCGTCCTCTTCCCTGGTATCAATGTCAGACTCATCATCAGTCACTCCTTCCCTAGACCCACCGTGTCCTCCTCCTGAGGAGTCCCCCGAACTGTTTGAGCACAGTGTTGGGTACATGCTCCAGGAGGATGCCCAGCGTTTCGAAGGGTCTGATGATGAAACCCAGCTACAGGAAGGCAGTAGCGTGAGAGCAGACAGAGGGGATGCTCAAGAAGGACACCAATCTGGCAGTCATGTTCCAGCAGCTGCAGCATACTGCCAGATTGGCTCCAGTGATGAGGAGGGAGGGGATGATGAGGTCACTGACTCCACGTGGGTGCCTAATAGGAGAGAGGAGGAGGAGGAGGATGAGGAGGAGGCACATCTCCAACGAGGCAGGATGCCCTTTGGTGGCCAGCGTAAGGGCAGTACACCGACGGAATCACACCGCAGAGCTCCGCCTGTGCAGGGCGCTGCCTCTGCCCGTCATTCAAAAAGTTCTTTGGTGTGGGCCTTTTTTGAGGCTAGTGCATCAGATCGCACAGCTGCTGTTTGCAACATATGTCTCAAGCGTATATCGCGTGGCCAAAACATCAGCCGCTTGGGTACCACATGCCTGACCAGACATATGTTGACCTGCCATGCAGCTCGTTGGCAAGCCTACCTCAAAGACCCACACCAAAGAACAAAGCGGACCTCTCCTTGCACCGCATCAGCTGGGATCTCCAACCCCACTATAACTTCAGTCCTCTCTGAAACATGCACTGAGAGGAATGAAGGTGTAGAATTAGGTGTGTCACAGCCAAGTAGTTGCGGCCACTCTGCTAGCAGTACACCGACGTCCGATTCTAGCAGGCAAATTTCCCTGCCCCAGCTGCTGGACCGTCGAAAGAAGTTCACTCCCAGCCATCCACATGCCCAGCGGTTGAATGCTAGCTTGGCTAAATTGCTAGCGCTTCAACTGCTGCCTTTTCAGTTGGTAGACTCGGCCCCCTTCCGTGAGTTTGTACAATGTGCGGTTCCTCAGTGGCAGGTTCCCAAACGCCACTTTTTCTCACGGAAGGCTATTCCGGCTCTCTACCGGCATGTGGAAGGCAATGTCTTGGCCTCGCTGGACAGGGCGGTCAGCGGTAAGGTGCATATTACCGCTGACTCATGGTCCAGCAGGCATGGACAGGGACGTTACCTTTCTTTCACGGCCCATTGGGTCACTCTTTTGGCAGCTGGGAAGGATGCAGGACAAGGTGCAGTAGTGTTGGAGGTTGTTCCACCGCCACGCCTCCAAAATGCTACTACTGGTTGTGACACACCTCTCTCCTCCACCCCCTCCTCTTCTTCTTCCTCCATGGCCTCTTCCTGTGGTTTGTCCTCTGAACCAGCGGTGCTCCGTAGCCGTTCAAGGGGCTACGCAAGTACGCAGGCAAAAAGATGCCATGCCGTGCTTGCGCTGGTGTGTTTGGGGGACAGAAGCCACACTGGGGCAGAGGTCCTGTCTGCTCTGCAGGGCCAGGCCGAGAGGTGGTTGACGCCACGCCAGCTTAAGCCAGGAATGGTGGTTTGCGACAATGGCACCAACCTCCTCTCCGCCCTCCGACAGGGACAACTGACCCATGTGCCCTGTGTGGCTCACGTCCTTAACCTGGTGGTGCAGCGGTTCTTGGGCAGGTACCCGGGCTTACAGGATGTCCTGAGGCAGGCCAGGAAAGTCTGTGTGCATTTCCGCAGATCTTATAATGCCAGTGCTCGCCTGGCTGAGCTGCAAAAGGAGTTGAACCTGCCCAAGAACCGCCTTATATGTGACATGCCCACCAGGTGGAACTCAACGTTGGCCATGCTGCAGCGGCTGCACACGCAGCAGAGGGCCATCAATGAGTACCTGTGCGACTACGGCACCAGGACAGGGTCAGGGGAGCTTGGTTTTTTTTTCTCCACGCCAGTGGGGCATGATCAGGGATGCATGCACTGTCCTGGCACCATTTGAGGAGGCCACGAGGATGGTGAGCAGTGACAGTGCATGCATCAGTGACACTGTACCTCTTGTCCACCTGTTGGAGCACACGCTGCGTGGAATAATGGACAGGGCACTTGAGGCAGAACAGAGGCAGAAAGAGGAGGACTTCCTTGCCTCTCAAGGCCCCCTTTACCCAGACAGTGTTCCTTCTGTCCCACCCATCGCACAGGAAGAGGAGGAGGAGGAGGAGGAGGAGGAGGAGGATTGTGTCAGCATGGAGGTGGAGGCTGGCACTCAGCATCATCAGCAGCAGTCTTTTAGGGATGATTTACAGTCCCTAGAAACCAGTGGACTTGTACGTGGCTGGGAGGAGGTGGCTGCGGATCATGTCGTCCTTAGTGACCCAGAGGACTCCGGAGCGAATGCCTCAGCAAACCTACGCTGCATGGCCTCCCTGATCCTGCAAAGTCTGCGGAAGGATCCTCGTATTCTTCGGATCAAGGAGAGGGACCATTACTGGCTGGCCACTCTCCTTGATCCACGGTACAAGGGTAAGGTTGCGGACCTTATGTTACCGTCGCAGAGGGAGCAGAGGATGAGACAACTCCGGGAGGCCTTGCAGAAAGGTCTGTGCAACGCGTTCCCAGAGACTGGGAGGTTACAAACTCCTGGTCCTGGACAACGAGTTGCTGAGGCTTCGGCCAGTCAAAGAAGGAGCGGTGGGGAAGGTGGCCGTCTGACCGATGCGTTCAGACAATTCTTTAGTCCGCAGCCCCAAAGTATGATCGGTTCCAGCAACCATCGCCAGCGTCTGATAAACATGGTGCAGGAATATCTAGGGGCAAGGTCAGACTTGGACACCTTCCCCACCGAAAATCCTCTGGCTTACTGGGTCTTGAGGATGGATCACTGGCCAGAGCTTGCACAGTATGCAATTGAGCTACTGGCCTGTCCTGCATCCAGCGTTCTTTCGGAACGCACATTCAGTGCTGCTGGAGGATTTGTCACGGATCACAGGGTGCGCCTGTCCACCGACTCGGTTGATCGACTGACTTTCATCAAGATGAACCAGTCTTGGATCACCACCAGCTACCACACACCTGATGCTGATATAACAGACTAATTGATTTTAACATGTCACATCCCTTCAAGACTGATGCTGATGCTGAGTGCCTGTGCTGTTATGTTGACTGGCTATCCTCCTCCTCCGAGTCCTCAATGATACGATTGATGATGATAGCTTGGAAGATCATTTTTGTTTATGGGTGCCGCCACCAGTGGCTAAGGCCCAATTTTTCAGCCCCTGTTTTACAGGGGCGTGTAATTACAATTTTTTTAGCAATAATTTGCCATAGGGCTCATTGCTGTGCTCCAAGTACAGTATCTGTGAGGGGTTGGAGTGTTGTGGCACCAGTGCCTAAGGCCCAATTTTTCAGCCCCTGTTTAACAGGGGCGTGTCATTACAATTTTTGAAGCAATACTTTGCAACAGGGCTCATTGCTGTGCTCCAAGTACAGTATCTGTGAGGGGTTGTAGTGTTGTGCCACCAGTGCCTAAGGCCCAATTTTTCAGCCCCTGTTCAACAGGGGCATGTAATTACAATTCTTGATCTAATAATTCACAGCAGGGCCCATTGCTGCACCCACCAAGAGTAACTCTGAGGGCTTACAGTGTTGTGGCAACGCCACCACCACCACCACCACGAAAGGCCCAATTTTTCAGCCCCTGTTCAAAAGGGGCATGTAATTACAATTCTTGATCTAATAATTCACAGCAGGGCCCATTCCTGCACCCACCAAGAGTAACTCTGAGGGCTTACAGTGTTGTGGCAACGCCACCACCACCACCACCACGAAAGGCCCAATTTTTCAGCCCCTGTTCAAAAGGGGCATGTAATTACAATTCTTGATCTAATAATTCACAGCAGGGCCCATTCCTGCACCCACCAAGAGTAACTCTGAGGGCTTACAGTGTTGTGGCAACGCCACCACCACCACGAAAGGCCCAATTTTTCAGCCCCTGTTCAAAAGGGGCATGTAATTACAATTCTTGATCTAATAATTCACAGCAGGGCCCATTCCTGCACCCACCAAGAGTAACTCTGAGGGCTTACAGTGTTGTGGCAACGCCACCACCACCACCACCACGAAAGGCCCAATTTTTCAGCCCCTGTTCAAAAGGGGCATGTAATTACAATTCTTGATCTAATAATTCACAGCAGGGCCCATTCCTGCACCCACCAAGAGTAACTCTGAGGGCTTACAGTGTTGTGGCAACACCACCACCACCACCACCACCACGAAAGGCCCAATTTTTCAGCCCCTGTTCAACAGGGGCATGCAATTACAATTCTTGATCTAATAATTCACAGCAGGGCCCATTGCTGCACCCACCAAGAGTAACTGTCAGGGCTTACAGTGTTGTGGCACCAGCACCACCATCAAAGGCCCAATTTTTACTACCACTGATCAACAATTATATGTAATTAAAATTCCTGATATAATAGTTGACAGCAGGGCGTTCCAGCACCAACCAAGAGTAACTGTGAGTGCTTACAGTGTTGTGCCAACACCAACAACTAAGGGGCCTATTTCTGAAGAGTATATACGGCAGGTCCCTACTTTCAAACATCCAACTTACAAACGACTCCTACTTGCAAACGCAAGAAGACAACAGGAAGTGAGAGGAAATCTACCCCTTGGAAGGAAAATTCTCTCCTGTAAGAATTAATATGGGAGAAAGGTGTCTCCTCTGTACTGATGCTTTATCAGCAATCCTTGTTTCAAGAAAAACACCACATTTCAAAAACAGTTGTCATTGGGACGGAAAGTGAGGTGAAATGTTCTGAACAGGGGCACAGACAGCAAAACAAATGTTACAGGGGTGATAACCCTTACCTATGTTTTTCAAAAAGTTTAAAAATAGATTTTTGGGCTGGAGCTACACTTAAACAATGTACCTGTTCAAAATTACAAACAGATTCTACATAAGAACAAACCTACAGTCCCTGTCTTGTATGCACCGCCTGTATACGGCTGTTCAGAGTATATAGGGCCTTTTTTATTTTATGTGCGGGGTTCCCCTTAATATCCATACAAGACCCAAAGGGGCTGGTAATGGGCTGGGGTAGGGGGGGGGTCATGGGGTAGCTATGCCATTTTTCTTAAAGATTTTCATCCATATTACCGGGACCAGACATTACATTAAAGCCGCAAGCAGTTTTAAATGGCTTTTTTTTCCTTTAGAAGTGTCATTTTGTGCAGGTACAGTTCTAAACACGGGAAACATGTGGCACTTCACAGGCATACTTTAGACACCCCCCAGGTACGATATTTAAAGGAATTTTTGACTTTTTTTTTTTCACTTTATGCATCATTAAAATGACTGCTCCCGAAAAACGACCGTTTTTAAAACTTCTTTTTGCATTGATACATGTCCCCTGGTGCAGAACCCGGGTTCCCAAACCCTTTTTAGGACAATAACATGCATAATAGTTGTTATAATTAGCACTTTAGAATTCGAACGTTCGCATCCATTGTATTTAATAGGGTTCTAATGTTCGTACGAACTTTCGGTCCGTTCGCGGGTTCTGGTGCGAACCGAACCCGGGGGTGTTCGGCTCATCACTAATTGGGGCAGCTTGATGGGGTAAAGTCTTCCTCTGGATGCAACGTGCACATGAATGGCAGTACTCTTCTACTTCTGCCCTCATGCAGGGCCAATAGAACCGACTTCTGACAAGTTGAAAGGTCCTCTCCGCCCCTAGATGGCCGTGATTGTCATGTAGGGCAATCAGAACAGTCTCCCGATGTTTTTCCGGAAGGAACAATTGCCATTTATCTTCCAGGTCATCAGAGGGGCCCCTTCGGTAGACCACTCCCTGATGCACCTGTAACCTGTCCCACTCTTTCCTCAACAGGCGAGCTGCCTTTGAGGAGTGACTCAGGAGTCTGTTTGGATCCTGATTCTCCAGGGCTTCCAGAACCAATTTTCCCATGGGATCTTCTAATTGGTCGCATCTTAGTTCCTTCTTGGACAACTTTGGCAGATGGTCTTCCTCCAGTTGAGTTACTCCACAGTATTGTTTGGGGACTCCTACCATGGTAACTCCTATCTCTTCCGCCCTTGAGCCCCCTCTGGCTTGTAATTCAGCCCCTTGACAAAGGGCCCGCACCCCGTCAGGTGCCACTTGAGTCCAGTCTTCCATGTCACTGGTGGGACCATGAGATCTCCTGGACAGAGCGTCTGCATCTCGATTCCCAATCCCTGGCCTGTACTTTAGGCTGAAATTGAATCCAGACAATGCAGCCAGCCACCTGTGTCCAGTGGTGTCCAGCTTTGCTGTGGTGAAAAGGTAGGTAAGGGGGTTGTTGTCGGTCTTCACAGTGAACTCCGCCCCATACAGGTAGTTTTTGAGCTTGTCTACTACCGCCCACTTAAGGGCCAGGAACTCCAGCTTGTGAGTGAGGTAGTTTTTCTCAGAGGTGGTCAGGCTCCTGCTCACGTAGGCAACAGGCCGCAGTTGTCCTTCGTGTTCTTGGTAAAGTACTCTTCCCAGACCGTCATGACTAGCATCTACGTGTAGTTCATAGGGTTTGGTTGGGTCTGCGTAGGCCAAGACTGGGGCAGTGGTTAGGCTCTTCTTCAATGCCTGGAAGGCCTCTTCACACTTCTGGTTCCACTGATCTCTGACTGACTCTCCCGGCTTCCTGGGCCCTGAGTCGTCCTCTTCCCCCTCGGTCTTGAGTAGTTCATTCAATGGACTGGCAATTCGGGCGAATCCCTCCACAAACCTCCTGTAATAGGAGCAGAACCCTAAGAAGGATCTGAGTTCTGTTACTGTGGTGGGTCGTGGCCAGGAGGTAACTGCCTCCAATTTCTCAGGGTCTGTGGCCACCCCTTCTTCAGACACTATGTGCCCCAGATAGTTCACAGAAGACTGGTAGAACCGACACTTCTCAGGCGAAAGCTTGAGTCCCTCCTCACTGAGTCTCCTCAACACTTTTTCCAGCCTCTCCTCGTGTTCCTCCAAGGTTCTCCCAAAGGCAATGACATCGTCCAGGTATACAAGGACTTCAATAAGGTTCATGTCTCCTACAGTCTTCTCCATGAGACGTTGGAAGGTAGCAGGAGCTCCAGACAGTCCCTGGGGCATTCGATCAAACTCAAAGAACCCCACTGGGGTTATGAAGGCTGTCTTCTCCTTGTCTTCTGGATGCATAGGAATCTGATAGTATCCACTCTTGAGATCCATAACGCTGAACCACTTGGCTCTAGACAAACTCTGTAAAGCGTCCTCTATCCTCGGAGTGGTGTACTGGTCGGGTATGGTTCTCCTGTTGAGAGTCCTGTAGTCTATACAGAGCCTCAATGACCCATTCTTCTTCCTGACCACCACTATCGGGGAGGCATAGGGGCTTCTAGACTCCCGGATCACACCAGTCCTCTTGAGTTCTGCAAGTTGTTCCCTTAGATCCTCCAGATCTGCTAGTGGGACCCGCCTGACCCTCTCTCTGAAGGGCTTGTCTTCTTGGAGGCGGATCTGATGGGTGGCACTCCTTGCACACCCCACATTGAACTCATCTTTGGAGAAGATCTTCTCCCATCTGGTCAACTGGGCCTTGGCTCTCTCTTTCTAAGCCCTGGGCAGATTCGGGTTTTCCATGGACAGCTTCTCCCAAACATCTCCTCCTTCACCCGTCCCCTTGACTTCTGACAAGTTGACAGGGGCAGCAGGGCTCACCTGGCCCAGCAGCATCCTTGCTGGGATTTCCATGGGGCCATCTGTAGTGTTCCTAACACTCGCCGGAACTCTACAATGGGCCTTCTTCAGGGCCTTCAGTGGAATCACTTCTGGTATCACTTCCAGACCGGGGGACTCTTCCCTTGAGTCGGACTCCAACATGACAAAGGGTCCAGGCTGCTCCCAAGTAAGCTTCACAGTGGCTCTGAGACCGGTTACTTCGCCGGGCTGCAACACTACCCCTTCTCTTCCAAGTCTCCACACCTTCCCTATCCCCTCTCCAGGGGTCTTCTGCTCTAGAACCAGCCATTGGTAGGCCGTCTTCAGCATGGGGTGGATCTTGGTGGCCGCTTGCCCCTTCTCTTCCACTAGAGGGGTCAGGAGTCTTCGGACCAGGTCCGTTTTTGTCCCTATTATAAGGGAACTCTTGTTGGCTCCTGGCGGTCGAGGGCACACAACAGCCAGGGTGTCAAACACTTCGGCCTTGCCAGCCACGGATGGGTCAAAAGTAATCTTGACGGGCAGATAGCCATCGTAGGGGAAACTCTGGGTTCCAATCCCACATATTTCCAGCCCCTCTATCTTCTGGATGGGCAGGTGACTCAAGTGTTTATCGTAGAAATCCCGGTATAATAGGGTCACTTGTGCCCCAGTATCCAAGATTGCTCTGGTGTAGACTCCCTCCACTTGAATGGGCACTATAGGAGATGGGCCTACCAGCTTCTCCGGATATGGCCTGGCAGGGGTCGCCTTCTTCTGGCCCTTTCCCTTCGGACTCTCTCTCGTCCAACTCCCTTTGGACTTTAATCTTTCTTGAGCCTGGTATGCATTGATTTCCCTCCTTTCAATGGGTGTACAGACCCGCTGAGGGATACTATTGTTTTTCTTAGGTGTGCACCCCCTCTGGGGAGTGCTGTGCCTCTTCTGAGGGGTCTTGCCCCCTTTCTCTGGGGTGTATCTCTGTTGAGGAATGTTGTGTTTCCTCTGAGGTGTTTTATCTCCTCTTTTCTTCTGCTTCGCATTCAGCTTGGAGCTCACTGAAGGTGATGGGCACCCGGTTGACTCCTTCACCGGGGCCCTCTGAAGTTTCCCGCCGGCTTGCGGTTGTCCGTTTTCTTCTTCTTGGGACTGGAACATGTAGCTGCAATATGGCCAATTCCTCCACAGTTAAAGCAGACTATATCTCCCCATTCTTGTAAAGATGCGGGTGCTGAGGCAATTGGGAATAGTTCCTTCCTTGGTACTTCTCTCCTGGGGCCCTCTGAGTCTTTTGCTATCAGAGAGGTCAGTATTTCTAACACCTTGGACATTTGTGATTTTAAAGTGTCCACTTCTGAGTCTCTTTCAGGGGTCATTACTGGGTTGACTAACACCTGTGCGGGGGCAACATTTGTCTTGATCATTTGCTGGTCCTGTTGTAGTGCCTCCTCATCTCTGATGATTTTTATCAAATCAGAGTAAGTCAGTGACGCTCCTCCTCCCGAAGTTTTCAGGTGCAGCCAGACTGGATCCGAGCGCAATGCTCCCTTTAAAACTTGTTTCATTCTTGCCGCATCTGTATCTTGGGGCTTCATCCCCTTCTTTAACACAATCTTGCACAGCAACCTGTTCAGTCTCCTAACATACTCCGAAAGTTTCTCCTTCGGCTGTTGGAAAGTATGTTCAAATTGGTAGACCATCTCTGTCACCTTTTCCAATTGACCAAACTCTTCCTGTAGCATGGCTAGACAGTCTTGAGCCGTGCAGTCTACATTCCCAAACCGAAAACTTTTCACTGCTTCTGCTGCTGCGCCTTTGAGGCTTTCTATCACTCGTTGCCTCTTCTGCGCTTCAGGCACCTCCCATGCCTCTACTGCTTGTAATGCCTGCTCCACCCAGGTATCAAAATCTTCTTCCCCTGCAGGGACAGGGAGCTTCCCTGAGAATGTCTTTAGTCTCCGGTAGCTAGTCTCTACATGCACCGTGCTTGTCTTCTGACATTTAGTTAGCAAATCCCCTATTGCATTTATCAATTCTGGTGATATAGCCGTGGCAGGTGCAGGTGCCACCGGAGGTGTCGCTCTGCCTGCTGTTTCTGGCGAGGTACGGGCCGCAGCCTGCGGTGATCCCGTTAGTGATGGCTCCTTCTTGATTGCGTGTGCCAACCTATAGGATCTATTATCTGGCGTCCGTACACAGTTGCGCTTACAAGCCTCTGGCATCCCGTCCAAGTACTCCACTAGTGCATACTGGTATGAGATGTCTGGGTCTGACTTTATTCCCATCACCCACGGTGTGTGATCTGGGGTCACTGACTTCATTAACTCCTCTATCGTTTCAGTTGACCATTCCTCCCCTGGTAGGTTGATGACCACTGACTGGCTTGGGTCTGTCTTAGCCGCTTCGCACCATGCTCTTATTCCTTGCGGGTCCATTCCGGCACTTCTGGCGTTCAACTGCTGTATCAGGATCCCGGACGAGCCCCCACGTGTAGCGACCTCACCCCATCTCTTTCTTCTAGGGGTATCACACACGATAGAGTGAGATGCGCTACGGCCCATGTCCTCCCCATAGCTATGGATGAGGTGAAGGCCAGTACCAGGTATTTCCTCGGGCCTGTGTGCTTCTGTAAAGGATTAAGTCCTGCTGTGCCAACACTCTCCTTTGCTCCCATTAACCAGAGTTCCACACACCGATCACAGTCCAACTCTTGTTTTATTGCATATCTCACAATAAACAGTGCTTCAGTAGCCAACTGGTTGCGACTTGATAACAGTTTGATACAAGGGGATGAGCAGGTCGAGGCACTGTCCTGATTGTTAGCTAAACCACTGCGATCTCGCCAGCGGTTACTATAGCCTTAGCTAGAAAGGACTTAGAACTTGAGAGTCTCTACCAGTGACTCAAGAGAACGTAGAAAGGAGTACCTTTGCTGCGTTGTGGCCCCTGTCAGGGGAAGATGACCCTCCAAGAGAGTTACCAGAGGCCCATCCGTCACTGGGTTGATGCTGCTCCAGACTCTCCGAATGGGTAACCTCCCCGGCCTCCTCACCTCAGACATGGGCCCCATCCACTTCAGGGACCCTCGGACTTCTCCACCCTTGCGGGACCCAGTCGAAGTCACTGGGCCCCAGGCCTCCTGGTTTAGTACCTCACCCCAGGCTGAAGGTGCCTGGGATGGACTCCAACTCCATCCCGGTCAGGCCTAGGGCACCTGAGCCGGAATCCAGAACCGCCCACACCCAGGCCTAAGGTGCCTGAGTGCGTGATGAAGAACCTCCAGACAAGAAAGACCTCGTGACCAGGGCGTCTCCCCCATTTATCCCCTCCAATGACGCCACGGCAGGTTCCCCGCCCTCGTCGTACCATCTCCGAGAAGGGACAAAAAGGACAGCACTATGGCAGTGAATCTACCTTGAGCCTGCGGGCACCCCGCCACCCACAGGCCAAGGAGATTATTACACCGCCCAATCCTCCACGAATACAAATGGTCCATTCACTCCCATACTTTACCACCCAGGTGTACCCCACCTAAATTTAGAGACCCCGCTACAAAATTCTGAGATAAGGCCTTTAGATATTCCTGGCTTAATTAACCATTGAAAGTGGGGAATTTGTTGCCAGCTCACCGGTTGTGTTTTAAATTGGGCTTGAAGTGCGTGTCTTATCTGCAGGTAAGTGTAGAACAGGGAGTTTGGAATGGCATACTCTCTACTTAATTCTGAAAAGGCTTTCAATGTGTTGCCTTCATATAATTGCGTCAGTCTAGTTATACCCCGCTTTTCCCATTCTTTTAACTTTCCCATAGCTTGAATTTCTGGTAGATGTTTATTTTCCCAGAGAGGGGAATATTCCGTTAGCCCTTTGTACCCCAAAGCCTGTTTGCCTGCCAGCCATGTTCTTATGACCATCTGCAATGTTGGATTCTTAACGGGGAAGGAATCAGCCTCCAAATTTTCTATTATGGTGTTATGTGGGGCCCCCATTAGCATCATTTTCCCGCTGGCCCCTCCTCCCCCCTCTGTTATACACCCCCCCAGGTGCTATAGCTGGGCCGCTAAGAAATAACTGCGAGGGTGTGGAATGGCCAGTCCTCCCTCATTTGTTGGCAGCTGTAATGTTTCGAGACTGATCCTTGCCCTGCTCTTCTTCCAGATTAATTCCCTGAAAAGGATCTCTATTTTTTTAAACCATGCTTTCCCGATCCATACTGGGGAGTTATGGAGCACATAAAGTAGTTGTGGCAATCTTGATGATCTTGATGAGATTACTTCGTCCGGCCACTGGTAGGGGAAGTCGTTCCCATATGTCGGCTTTTTGCTTGAACTTAACTAAGAGTGGCCTTAAATTATTATTAATGTATTGTTCTGGGTCTCGTGTCACCACTATCCCCAGATAATCCATTTTTTCCACTACTTTTAATAAAGGGACTCCTTCACAAACGGCGTTGCCTACTAGATCCACCGGCAGAAGTGCAGACTTCTCCCAGTTTCTCACCAGGCCCGAGAATCACCCAAATGCTTCCACTGTCTGCACTGCCGTTTTTAGTGACGTTGCGGAGTCCCCCAAAAAAAGCAAGATGTCGTCCGCGTAAAGTGCGATTTTTTCTTCCCCCGCTTTCCTCTGGAATCCCTGTATCCCCTTTTTAGTTCTAATCGCTATTGCTAATGGCTCTATTGCTAACGCGAAGAGAAGGGGGGACAGGGGACATCCCTGCCTTGTCCCCCTCTTTAGCCTGAACCCCTTTGAGTATTCGTTTATAATTCCCCTAGTGCAAAAATAAAAATTAATAAGTGTTTTTATCCATTTGATAAAGACAGGACCGAATCCAAATTTCTCTAACACGTGCCAGAGGTAATCCCATTCTAGGCAGTCAAAAGCCTTGGTGGCATCCAGGGATAGGATAGCTCTACCACCTCTATTCTCAGTTGGTGTCTGTAGATTCAGGTACAGTCTTCTAATATTGGTGCTGGTAGCTCTATTAGGGATGAATCCGGATTGATCCGGATGTGTTAATTTCTGGATGTATTTATTCATCCTGGCCGCCAGCATCCTAGCCAATATCTTGACGTCTGAGCACAATAATGAGATTGGTCTGTAGGATGATGTATCTAGTTGATCTTTCCCCTCTTTTTGGAGTACTATTATGGTAGCCTCTGACATTGAGGCTGGCAACTTCCCCCCTTCTACTGCCCAGTTCAGCACCTTTAGCAGTTCTGGGAGGAGCACCTCCCCATATTGTTTGTAAATCTCCACCGGTAAGCCGTCTGGCCCAGGGGACATCTGGTTGGACATTCCTGCTACTGCCAATTGGAGTTCATCTAGGGTTATTGGGGCTTCTATGGCTCTTCTATCTTCCTCTGTTAAGACTGGTGTTTCTATTCCCCCCAGAAATTCATCCATCTGTGACGTCTCATCTTCCCTCTTTGACTTGTAAAGGTCCTGATAGTATGCCTCAAACGTCTCCAATATTTCAGATGACTGAGAGGATATCCTACCCCCCAACATCCTTATTGCAGGGATACTAGAGGGGGCCGAGTTCGTTTTAGCCAATAGAGCCAGTGTATGACCTACGCTCTCCCCTTCTGCAAAGGTACTCTGTCTTTGAAATAGGCGCTTATTCTCCACTTTCCTTACAATCGCCATTTTATACTCCTGTTGTTTCTCGAGCCATTTCCTTTGTTTCATCAAAGTTGGGTTCTCCACATAGTGTTTTTATGCGTCCGCCACCTCTTTCATTATCTTCTCTTCCCATTCCCTGGATTTTTTTTTTATCTTAGCCACTTGTTGGATCAATACTCCCCTAAGGAAGGCCTTTAGGGTGTCCCACATCACTCCCACCGGCGCTGTCCCTTCATTAAAGCCCACCATCTGTCTTAATTTTATATTTATCTCCTCTGGTTTTCCCATTAGTTCCAGCCAAAAGGGGCTTATTTTCCAATTACTTGGGGGACACTTTTTCCCTGTATTCATGGTCAGCACCAGTGGGGAGTGATCTGACACCCCTCTTGGGTAATAAACAATTTTGCTAACCAGCTGTAGGCTTATCCAGTTTCCCAAGGCCATATCTATTCTAGATAATGTAGAATATGAGCTTGAGAAGCAGGAATACTGCCTCTCGTCTGGATTTCCCACTCTCCAGATGTCGCACCATCCGACCTCTTCTAGAAACTGGCTTAAGCGTCCCTCTCCCCCCCTATTGGGCCATGTCCCTGGTGGGAATCTATCTACTGTCCTGTCCAGTACTACATTAAAGTCCCCTACTACTATTACAGGAATTTCTTCCTTATTTAGCACAAACTCCACGAGTTTATACAGGATCTCCATATTAAAAGGAGGGGGGACATAGACATTTGCCAGTACATATGGTTCATTTTCTATCAAACAATACAAAAAAATAAAGCGACCCATTTCGTCTATCCTAACCTCTCTGCAAACAAAAGGGATCCCCTTTTTCACCATTATACTCACCCCCCTAGAGTAGGAAGAGTACACTGAATGGTACTGACACTGATATTTCCTATTGGATAATTTGTTTCTTTTGTTAAATGGGTCTCCTGGATACAAATTAACTCCACCCCATACCATTCAAGTGTGGAAAATATTGCAGCTCTCTTTACCGGATCCCCCATCCCCCGGACATTCCAGGAGCCTATATTGAATGTTTTAGGACGCATACCAAAAAATTAACATAGTACCAAGCAGAGCATATAGAGCATACAGGAGAAAGATACCCATCTGGACCCCAATAAGTTACATTTTAGGTAGAAGAAAGCATTTTATTCAATCATAACCAAAAAGAGAGATACTAAACAAACCCAACGGTCAAAAAAATTCCTCAGCACAGAGAAAAAAAAAAAGAAAAGCAAAGAAATACAGAAAGAAACAATTACTCTACTACTCCATCTTTGCCCTTGGTCTACTACGAAATTGCTTTTTTTAGTTGTGTTCTTCAAAAAATGTGAGTATTCCCTAAATTTTTTAGTCTCAAACTCCCTTCTTTTCTGTGCTTGAAATGTGACTTTTGTGGTTTTATCCAATTTTACTCCCCTCTCCCGCCTCTTAACTCATGCCCCACCCTCCCCCCTCCCCCTCCCCTCCTCCCTCTGCCTATATAGGCAGACCCCAGGGGCTATACCTGTGACCGGCTCCTGCCATCCCTCCCATACATACCATACATACCCCACGCAAACCATATTCTCTTTTAACCTCTCGTGTCCCTTCCCGCTAATCTCTCCCCCACCTTTGCTAATAAAAATGTGAGCTGTAACACAAAAAATTTTTTTTTTATCTATAATGTGTCACTTTCATTCATTATTGGTCTAGACTCAAGGGTACCTCCTCACTCCATCCCCTTATCTTACAAAACAAAAAACAAAAAAAATCTACCCCTGCACATGCATATATGCACATGTATGCGTACATACATGTGCACATATACTTCTATACAATCCCCCACCTTATAAACGCAACCCAAGTGACCAATGGGTGCAAATTAAAAAAAAGGGGGGGAAACACAATTGTCCTTCTAAAATTTAACCCTGAAAGATTTCCATAAATATTTGGAGTGTAGTCTATGGGTGTAATTTATTCTCTTCCAGCCATTGTGCTGCTTTTCCCGGTGAATCAAAAAACTGGAAACCGTCCAGAGTCGTTATCCGGAGGCGAGCTGGATACAATAGTGCATATGTGACTTTATTCTTTAACAGGCTTCGTTTAATTGGTGTAAACTCGGATCTACGTTTACTTAATTCTGGGGAAAAGTCTGGGTATAACGAGATTCTTGCACCATTGTAAAAAATGTCTCCCTTCTCTCTTGCTTTTTGCATTGCTACTACCTTATCATTATAGTTAAAGAATTTCAAAAGTAGGGTCCTGGGGGTGACCATCCTTCAAGTGAGCTCTAAATGGAACTCTATGGGCCCTTTCAATCGCAAAAAGCGGTGAAAAAACGTTCTCCCCAAAAATGTCTGTAGCGGGTATTTGAATTTAGGGGAAGCATCTGGGTGGTAGTGTAACCCAGATGCAATGATTGCTAGGGAATCCGAGACCCTTTTATGGTTCTTGGAGGACTCTGGTGGTGTGAGGTTCCCTGCGGTCCACAGGTGGCGTTGTTGCCCTGGGCCGGAGTTGGACTCACACCGCAAGACTGTGCCTTTTTGTCCTCCCCTGGAGCTGGTACAGCGGGGCGGGGAACCCGCTGTGGCGCGAAGGGAGAGGAGATAAAAGGGGCGGACACCCTGACCACGAGGTTCAGAGTTGAAGTCGGAGGATGCTGCCGCACCCAGGCACCTTCAGCTTGGGTGCTGGCGTTCCGGTGTTCCGGGCCCAGGTGCCTTTGACCTGGCTGGAGCAGAGATGGAGTCCATCTCAGGCACCTTTAGGGGGTGAGGTACTATGGCGGATGCCTGGGGCTCAGTACCTTTGACTGAGTTCCGCGAGGGTGGAGGAATCCGAGGGGGCCCTAACTCCTTGGGTGCCCGTGTCTGAGTTCGTGAGGACTGGTGTGCGGAACTTCTCTGAAGAGTCCGGCGCAGCATTGCTGGTGACAGTGAGGCCTCCGGTTTCTCCCTTGGACGGATTTCCGTCCCCTGACAGGGGCCGTGCTAGCGAAGATCGAAGGTAATTCACTTTCTACCTCAGTGGCAGTGACTATTTACCACTGGTGATACCACAGTGGTTAGCAACAGAAGGGAAAGGATTGTGCCTCCATCTACCCCCATTACAACTAAGGAAAATAAACTGTATGTTTGTACGCCAAGAAGAATAAAACTGTGTTGGACCTATTCACTGTGTGGAACTCTGGTTACTAGGAGCAAAGGAGTCAGGAACGAAGTACAGGACTTGACTCTAGGACACCTACACAAGGCCCGATTGTTCTGGCCTTCACCTCTCAGCTATGGAGGACATGGGCCGTGGTGTATCTCATCCTTCTCCCAGCACTAATACCCCTAGACGAAGAAAGACAAGCCGAGCATAAGAAGGGGAGAGAGGGGTGAGGCCGCTACATGTCTCTGAACCACTTCTTGAGAAAGCTTATGGGGTGGGCACCTTCACTACGTTCTGGGAGGCCTACCACCCGTATATTATTTCTCCGTAGTCTATTTTCGATTTCATCGAGTTTAGATGCCTGCCACCCCATTTGTTCTTTCATTGCTTTCATCTCCTGTTTTAATGGATAGACCTCATCTTCGATTTGGCTCAATCTTTCCTCGGCCGCTGTTGTCCTTAGTACAGTTTTCTGCAACTCCTGGCTCATTGACACTAGCTCTTCCTTAATTCCTTTTATCTGATCACATATATTGTTCAATGATCCCCTACATGCATTCACCGCACACAATACTTCTTTCAATGTCGGCTCTTCCTCCTCTGGTAGATCAACTGCCGGGGACACTGCAGGGACTGCTACAGGATTTGTTACAGGTACAGTCCCACTCCCCGAGGTCTCTCCCATAGGTCCCTTTTTACTTGTCGTTTTTGGGGCTGGTGCACCTTGACCATAACTTTTCCTATCTGCCGGTACTCCCGCTTGAGTTTTTCCCTGTGCTTGTTGGTGCTGACTGCCTTTCCCTGGTGAGTTTGCCGACGCATGGGCAAACCGCTCCAATTTGGCTGCTGCTGCTGCTGCTTGAATGGCTTTCTCTTTCGCTGATCGCGTGGTTTGAATCCCCCCACTCTCCAGGTTAGGTTGCTCCTCTTTTTTCTTTGAAACCATCTTTTCTGCTATACCAGGTACACTTTTTAATGACCTTTCCTCCCTCCCCTTATTCCCAGCCATTTAGACAAGCTGGTAGCTGGAAAAATAGAGAGCTGGCTGGGCTAGCATAAGTGTACCCCCTCAGACAGCACCACCGTCCAGTTCTTAGTTCTGTAGGCAAAAAAAAACTCCTTTAGCTCTGATCCTGATAGTAAGCCAGTGGGGTCGCTACAGAATTCTTCCACTAGCCAGAGCTCACAATGCAGTTCTCCTTTGAATCTAGCTCTGATGGGTTCACCCCCACTGATAACGCCACAGTTCTTAGTTTTATATATAACTCAGCAGAGCTCAAAAAGATCTCTCATAGATCCAATGCCGCCAATAAGCTAAGGGGACCAAACCAGGGGCAGAACAGGGGTAGCTCCACTGGGCATAATTCACAATGTAACACAGTATGTCACCTCACAAGCAGTTCAAATGTACAGGTTAAACTCCGCTGCTTCTCTGCACAGTGGTCCATACAATGCACATTGATCTTTCACTTTGTTTATGCAGTCTAGCTGCTGCTGCTGCTGCTCCGCTTTAAACTCAGCTCTCCAGCCCACACACTACACACTTTATGATAAGATTGCTGTACTTAATCTTAGGCTCACCGCTTGGAAGTTGGTGGTTTCAGGCAGTCAGGCAGTCAGAGATAGCTGAGAGATAGCTGAGATGTCCCTGGCAGTGGCTTATCTTCCCAGCTTGCTGAATTCCTCTCCACTTCCCCCTCCTCCTCCTCCACTCGTGCTGTCTGCAGCTTCCTGCGGCTCCGTTCAAGGTCTCGCGAGAACACCGGGTCACAGCGGGGTCACTGCAGGGATTCCAGCCGCAATGGCTCCGTACACCATGCCCGACCCACACACGACATGCTGACCGCAAGATAAAGGAAGGTACTATGGCGGTATTGTAGCAGATTATGTCGTCCTCTGTCTCATACTCACCATATGGTACAGTTATTTGGGGGAGATAGAGCGGTAGAGATCACTCAAACATCCTCTCCCTCCTCCTCACTCCACACAAGCTCTCACCACCTCCATCCACATCCGGACACGCCCCCAGGTACTGACTTCCATTTTCAAGTCTTTGATACATTGCCGAACTTCCGATTCTTGAATGTCACGATCCATAAGGTCCACCTGTGCCTCGGACATGGTAGGCAGCGAAATAGGCTGCAGAAAATCTACCCTATCCTGTTCAGTCGTAAGGTCTTGGGCTGAGTACAGGGTGGCGAGTCTATGACGGAACTCGTCCAGTATGCGGATCGGGTTACTAGTTAGTATATTATGTTGGGTGCGTAAAGTAATAGGGGTGGGTTTAGGGTTGAAAGTGCGTAACCTTTTGGCCAGCATCGCATTTGGTTTGTTCGCTTCAAGGTACCAGTGTTAACGAGACCAGTGCAGTGCACGTTCTGCTTGATCAGTGAGGCATAAGTCCAATTCTGTGCGAGCTTGGTGCAAAAGTCTACGGTTAGCAGGTGTAGGGGTTTGTTTAAAGGTCGTCGAAGTGGATTCCAGCCAGGATTCCAATGTTTTCTGTAGCTTTTGGCGCTCTTTTTTGCGTTTTGAGGCTATTTCTATATGACCCCTGAGCACAGCCTTGTAGCCCCCCCACAGGGTCACGGGGGAGGGGACAGAAGCGGAATTGGGGCGGAAGTATTCTACAGAAGTTTTTAACAGATCGTCCTGAATGTCGTGAAGGGATGATAACGAATCATTCATGATCAATGAGGAATGTTGAGGGTTATGCACTAGGGACGGGCAACCACAAGAAGGGGATCATGGTCCGTCCATTGGGCTGCAAGAATAGACACCGAATCTATTAAAGGGAGATGTTTTCTAAGCATTATCACGTGATCAATTCTGGAGTGGGAATGGTGCGGGTGGGAGTAGTAGGTGTAATCTTTACCCTGTGGGTGCAATTCTCTCCAGAGGTCTACCAGATCATGAGAGCCTAGGGAGTGGGTAAATGTTTTTGCTGCGGGTGAAGCGGCCACCCATTCTGATGGGTATTTAACCAGTACAGGATCCAAGGCCACATTCGAATCCCCTGCTAAAAGCAGGGTTCCTTTTTGGTGAGCTGTCAATAGGGAGCAGACATGGGATAAAAAGTTATAGTAACTTCTGTATCTTGAATAGTACCCATGAGCAGGAGGTATCTACCATGAAAAGGCACGACTTGCGAAAAGATATCAAAACTCCTCTCTGTTTGGTTGGGCCGTTAGCCATAAACACCTGGGGGTATTGGGCGTCAAAATACTTAGGGCTGGAGGCAGAGGAAAAGTGGGTTTCCTGTAGACATGCTATGTTTATATGCTGTTTTTTGAGATACTTAAATACTTTCACTCTTTTTTGGGGCAAATTCATACCTTGAACATTTAACGACAACCAGTGTAGCGTCATGGTGGGAAAATGGGTAAGGGTGTATCGTTGTCTCCGGATGCAGCCCCCGTGGACTCAAGAAAGAGAGGAGAGAAATAAGAGTGAGGGGAGAGATGAAGAGGGCAGTGACAGAAAGAGATAAAGAGAAGCACAATAAAGCCAAGGAAATCTCGGGAGAGAAAATTCTAATAAAACATTAGTGCAACCAAACGTGGGTCTGTGGACCCACCAAGAGGTCGGTGGTTGGCCAGGACCATAGTCCTAGGCAAGTGCCGACACTGTGGGGCGCAGAGGCCCACCGGACCCACCCGGCCTATTTAGCATTGAAAACAAATAAAAAAAATACATAAAAATGAGCACTTAATATAACGTAACATAATAGACATAATAGACACAATAGACACAATCTAGAAATGGAAAACAGAAATTTCTAGCTCAAAACACAAAAGTGGGCTAGATCCAGTTCGGGCTCCCTGGTAAAGCCCTGGGGGGGACCCGGAAGAGGAAACCTGACCAAAAATTGAGCAACTGATGTGCCAGTGTCAACCAGCCGTTAGGTAACTGTTGTTGCAAATCAAGTCAACCCGTGAAAATGTGCCTTATCTAACAGGTCAGAAGCCATCCGTGGAGGCCAGAAGAAATAAGGTTACAGTCCGTATACCAAAATGGGCACAGACTGGACCTTAAACCTGAATAAATAGCAACTGGCCAAGGATGACTCCAATGTATTAGCCAGCACGCCAACTGTGGGCCATCCCCCCCCCCCCCGACCGCCATCCATCAAATTGGGCGACCCTGGGTGGCTGGCCCCACACCCGACGGCGCCGGCCATTTCCAAAATGTAAGGCACCAATCATGTAGGCAGTACAACAGTCAACAGAAAAATAAAATAGGTATATCAAAGGTTGATACCAACAATACAGCAATGTAGAAGAGGCCTGAAAAACCACTCAGGCCCATATAGAGGTGAAAACCCGAAGTCCAGGGAAGATCAGTTCTTCAGCCATTGGGGACATCCTGGAAGCATTGAGCCTGGAGAGAACGGAGGGCCTGGGAGCCTTGGTGGGATGTCTGCGATGGTTTGCGGGGAGGCTGCACCGACCGTGCGCAGGAGGACGAGGAGGATAATTCCTCTTGGGATGGAGGGAGATCCAGTTGTAAGTCCTGAAAATGGCGTCTCAGGTCAGGCAGGGAGGAAGCTTGAAATTGTCAACCTCGATGGCAAAAAGATAGCTTAAAGGGGAATCCCCACCTATATTTAATACCCTGAGATTGCAGGATTTGGAGGTACGGTTTCAAGTTCCTTCTCTTTGCGATCGTGACTGGGTAAAGATCCACAAACAGCTGGAGAGAATGATTTTGAAAGGAGATATCGGGGCGATCCCTTGCTGCCTGCAGGAGTCTCTCTTTAGTGCGATAAAAGTGGAACTTTGTAATGACATCTCTGGGAGGGCCATCTGTAGGTTTCGGTGCAAGGGATCGATGAATGCGATCAAATTCCAGGCGTTCCAATGGGATCTCAGGTGCTAACTCTTGGAAGAAAGCGGTGGCAGTGCCTTGCAAGTCAGTGATAACCTCCGGGATTCCACGAATTCTGAGATTATCTCTGCGGGCCCTATTTTCAGAGTCCTCCAGCTTGTCACGCAAGCTTTCAAGCTCAGCATTAAGCTTATCAACTTCATCCTCATGACCCTCTAGCACTGTGGTGGTTAAATCCATCCGCTGTTCAAGCTGATTTGTGTGGTGGCCTAGCTCTTTAAGGCCCCGCATGAGGTCAGAGGAGAGCTTGCGAGAGGCTATAGAGATTTCATCTCTCACTATGGAGCGGAACTTGGCTAGCAATGTGTCTGAGTCAGTCATATCAGGGCTTACCAGGTCAGTAGGGAATTGTAGCAGGCTCTCTGATGGGGAAGCTGGACCTGCAGCCGAGAGCCTTGTGGTGTCATCAGGCTCAGGAGGTTCGGGCGCCATCTTGCTTCTCCCCACTGCATGGGAAACTTTGTTCTGTTTGACGTTTTTTGCTTTGTGTTTCTGCGAGCGGTAAATACCCACGGGTGCCTGCCGGTGTCCGCTGTCTCGGGGGCCCGGCAGATTGTGTCAGCGGAGGAGCAGTGCTCTGTCAGCCGGGGATGTTGTGTCCGGCAGCGCGGAGTGCAGGGATTAGGCAGCCATCTCCCGCGATCGCGCGCATGCACCCCCCAAGCCTATTAATTTTTCATGAGCTGTCCACACACTACAACAGATAATAAAAAATAAAAATAAACTTTTTTTTTATCAATGCAGAACACCACAAAACATGGTATGTGTGTTGCACTCTGCACTCTACTGTACAATCTGTTGCCATTCACAATAAAAATTCACAATTGCATTGCAAAGCTTGCACTGTCTGTGATGTGTAGTGTAAGGTGACCATATTTTTTTAATGAAATCCGGGACATATTTTATTTTTACTAGTAATGGCGGCAATCAGTGACTCATTGCGAGACTGCGATATTGCGGTGGACAAATCGGACACTAATGCCGCGTACACACGATCGGACATTCCGACAAAGAAAACGTGGATTTTTTTCCGACGGATGTTGGTTCAAACTTGGCTTGCATACACATGGTCGCACAAATGTTGTCGGAAATTCCGATCACCAAGAACGTGGTGGCGTACAACACTACAATGAGCCAAGAAAAATTACATTCAATGATTCCGAGCATGCGTAGGACTTTTGTGCGTCGGAATTGGATACACACAACTTTTGTTGTTGAAAAATTGAGAACCAGCTCTCAAACATTTGTTGTCGGAAATTCCAACAGCAAATGTCCGATGGAGTCTACACACGGTCGGAATATCCGACCAAAAGCTCACATCGAACATTTGTTGTCGGAATGTTCGATCGTGTGTACGTGGCATAAGTGATATTTTTGACACTTAGTGGGAACCAGTGACACTAATACAGTGATCAGTGCTAAAAATATGCACTGTCATTGTACTAATGACACTGGCTGGGAGGGGGATAACATCTAGGGAAATCAAAGGGTTAAATGTGTGCCTAACAAGTGGGGGAGGTGCTTTTACTAAGGGAAGGCATAGATCCCTGTACCTGCTTTGCAGGAACACAGGATCAATGTCTTTCATACTGACAGAACGGCGAACTGCCTTGTTTACATAGGCAGACCACCATTCTGCCTGTGTACATAACGATCAGCGGGTACCGGTGGTCATCGAGTCAGCCAGATCCAATACTCAGAAATGCAGGATCACGTATATACGTGATCCTGCGCAGCGCGACCGCCCTGTAGCATTAAATCTGCTATGGGGCGGTTGGCAACTGGTTAAGATCATCAGCATTATGATAACTCACAGGCAGCAGGCACTCTATCATGGGTCTGTCACAGTGTGTCATATAACATGGGTGCTGATTTTGTTAAAAAGGAGCTCCGCGGGGGGCGTGGCCGGATGTGATCGCGGTAGGACGTGTTCTCCCAGAGCTCCGGCTTATCTCCGGTCTATTCTCCTGATAGCGGCTGACCGTACACTCTGACAACCGCTGCACCTACTACCAGACCTGGGGGAACAGACGAGGCACGTAATTATGCCGTCCTCGGCTTCCAAGAAGTTCCTGAAACTCCTTAACCAGCCACAGATGGAGCAGAGACAGCTCCGCTCTCAGACCAGCATGGCGGCTGACTCCACCCACTCCTTCTTGCTTCCTGCGGTTTCGCGCGCTGCTTCCAAGATGGCGCAGACGGCTGATGCGGCTCCGCGGGTCTCTGGGGCCCCTTCACTCCTCACGCCCGAGATCGAGGTGGACGCGGCGGCTATAACAGGCCCGATTCTCGAGGCTATAGCGGCGTCCAAGGCGGAACTCGTGACCCGTATGGACTGCCTGGCCTCGGAATGTAGTCTCATCCGACATGATCTGGATAAGATCAGAGGCCGTCTGACTACTGCGGAGGATCGCATTTCGGGGGTGGAAGATGTGACACACGCCCAGGGCTCACAGCTGTCAGAGCTGGAAAGCGTGGTCCGGATGTTGCAACACAGAGCGGACGATGCTGAGGACCGCCAAAGGAGGAATAATGTAAGAGTGGTGGGATTACCTGAGGGAGCTGAAGGGGTTGCCACAACTACTTTTGCTGAACAGTTTTTCAAAACTCTGTTAGGCCTGGGTGACCTCCCCCCACTTATGTAGTTGAACGGGCTCACAGGGTACCCACTGGAGCTTGGAAAGCGGGCGCCTCACCGCGTCCCTTCCTGGTCAGGTTCCTAAACTATAGGGACCGTGACATGCTGCTGGCTGAAGCAAGGAAGCATCCGGACCTGAAGTATGAGAACGCCCGCATCATGCTGTTTCCGGACTTCTCGGCGGAGACTCAGAGGAGGCGTCGCTCATTCACAGATGTGAAAAAGAGGCTCCGTGAGAGGGAGCTGAAGTACAGTATGCTGTATCCCAGCCGTCTCCGTGTGCAGTACAAAGGATCCGTGAAGTTTTTTGATACGCCGCACGATGCGTGGGAGTGGCTTGATCGTGCCCAGTGATGTTGCTGTACACGAATAATCCTTCTTTCACAGTGGTTCCTGAGGGTTGCCGGGTGGATCTGATTGACCCATTTATGGTGTTGCTTCTTGTTTTTGTACTTTATTTTGTCCTCTCTTACTATGGAATAGTCTCAAACTTTTCAGTACTATCCGGACTGGGGTTCTCCCTTGGAGTGATATCCTTTTGTTTGAAACTTGTTTTTTCCTTTTGGGGAGTAACTCGCTGATTCAATGGACTATTAACTCTGAATTGGTGCAGTGGTAACTAGTAATATAGTGCACTCCTTGTTTTGGGTTATCGCGGTATGTGGTTCCCAATGCAAGGTTAGCTGCACACATCCTGTCATAGAAAGGTCGGGAATCTGGGGTGACGGACACGGTCAACTTTGTGCTTGTACTTTTTTATTTTTTCTCTTCTTCTTTTTTTTCCGAATACCGGACTATCGACACGTCAGGCTGAACCTCTACGGGGTTGTTCGTTTCAGGGATCAAGCTGCATACTGGACAAGCTGTTGTTTTTTTGAATTTTTAGTTTTTGTGCTCCAGTTTTTTAATAGTTTAGTGGTTTCTGGTATGACAGCAGGGGAGTTTTTTTGTTTTCTTGACCAAGGCCATGGGGGTTATATTTGTGCTGTACCACCACTGAATATGCTGTTACTATTGAAATATGTGCTAACCCCGCCTACCCCTCCTCCGGTACTTAAAATTGTATGGGTTTCCTATATTTTTTTTTGTTTTCTACAATGGATAGCAAACTCAAAATACTTTCCTGGAATGTCAGGGGTTTAAATAACAAATTTAAGAGGGCGGCTGTATTTCAGTACCTCAAGCAGGTCAAACCACATATCGTCCTCCTGCAAGAGACACATTTAGAGGGGAGTAAAATATTGTCCTTGCGCAGGCCCTGGATACAAAGGGCGATGCATTCTACGTACTCTACGTACGCTAGAGGGGTATCCATTCTAATAAGCAAATCAATCCCATGCAACATTCACGAAGTATTTACAGACCCGGGGGGTCGATATGTGGCAGTCCTCTTGGATATATATTCTCATAAATTGCTGCTGGTCAATGTGTATTTACCCCCTCCTTTCAAGGTGACCTTACTGTGTGATTTGTTGGTTAGACTGGCGCCCCATCTCCATCTCCCAATGGTTCTCCTGGGGGATTACAATGCCATTTTAGACTCGGTGCTGGATTCCTCCAACGCTGGTAGGTCGGCGTCGGTGGACCTCAGCTCCTGGGCGTCGCTGGCGGGCCTGACGGAGCTTTGGAGATGGAAGCACCCGGATACTGTGTCGTACTCTCACTTGTCTTCTACTCACAGATCTTCAGCTAGGATCGATTTGGCGTTTGGTAATTCTCTGATCCTTCCGTTGGTATCGGAGTCTGACTACTTACCTGGGGGAGCATCGGATCATAATCCACTTCTAGTCACCTTAGCCTTTCCTGCAGGGGGTAGGAAGGGAGGTTGGAAATTAGCGCCGGGGTGGTTGCTGGAGGACCAGGTGATTGCACAGATGCAGACGTTAATGTCCGCTTACTGGGATGATAATGAGGGCTCGGCTGAGCCCCCGGTGGTATGGGATGCTTTTAAAGCAGTGGCGAGGGGGGAGTGCATCTCTGCCATTAAGGCGGTCCGGAAGGAGCATGGACAGGAGAGTAAGCTTCTCATGGCCCATGAACGAGAGAGGGCAAAGAGGCAGGCAGACTCGCCCTCGGAGGTCAATTATGCTTCCTTATTGGAGGCTCAACGTTCGGTGGCATTGCACTTTGCAAACTTGGCACACACTGAGATACGGCAAAGGTCGGCGGTGGTGTTTGCGGAGGGTGATAAAAATGGCAAGTTGCTGGCTAACCTTGCTGCTGATTGTAAGACGCCGGTCTGTGTACCGGTGGTGAGGACTAGGGGGGGATCCTTAGTCACTGACCCCAAGGAGATACTGGAGGAATTTGTACAGTTCTATACAACACTTTACTCGCCTATTCCACCTTACAACCCTTTAGAATTAGAGGAACTGTTACGGTCCTTGTCTATGCCAAAATTGTCGGATACTGATATGGCAGCTTTAGATGAACCTATTTCTGCTCTGGAGATTGAAGCAGCCATGCTCTCGTTCCCTCCACAGAAGGCGCCGGGGCCTGATGGATTCCCGGCGGACTTCTACAGGGCTTTTAGGTCTCGTTTGGCCCCTAGGCTTAATGTTCTCTTCCGGCACTGCTGGGAGCATGGGGCCTTACCGGCCTCGATGATGGAGGCGTACATGGTCCTCCTCTTGAAGCCGGGGAAGGATCCCCTGGAATGCTCGTCATATCGTCCCATAGCACTTTTGAATGCGGATCTGAAGATCCTTGCAAAGGTGCTGGCGTCAAGGTTGGCCGGGGTTATTTCAACTCTGGTCGACATTGACCAAACAGGTTTTATCCCGGGCATGTCCACAGACACCAATCTGAGGAGATTGTTTACGCATCTCCAAATTGATGCAACGGATGCCCCTGCCAAAGTAATTGTTACGATCGATATAGAAAAGGCTTTCGACTCCGTGGATTGGGACTATATGCACAGGGTGTTGGAGGTAATGGGGTTCGGACCTGGTTTCCGTCGGTGGATCACTATGCTTTATGGGGATCCTCGGACGGCAATTCGGCTGGGTGCAACAGTCTCAGAGTTTTTTCCCTTGGGCAGGGGTACCAGGCAGGGGTGTCCGCTATCACCGTTTATTTTCGCGCTGATGATGGAGCCCATTGCTAGAGCTCTTAGACAATCCAATGGAGTGGGGGGTATACAGGTCGGCTCCATTAGGGAATGTGTGGCCCTCTACGCAGATGACTTGATACTGTTCCTCAGGGACCCGGGACCTTCTCTCAAATCCGCCTTACAAATTATGAATCAATTTGCCTCCTATTCGGGCCTACGGGTAAATTGGGGCAAGTCATCCGTTCTGCCGCTGGGTCCGGAAGCTCAGTCATTAAGGGATAATGAGTTGCCATTGCAGTGGGTGACCTCTATCACTTATTTAGGTGTCAGGGTCACAGCAGAAATTAATGATTACATGACCCTTAACCTTCTTCCACTGGTGTCAAGTCTCAAACAAAAGACACAGGTATGGCGGAAGCTCCCTCTCTCGTTGATTGGACGAATCAGTCTTATTAAAATGAAATTTCTCCCAGTGATTCTATATTTCCTGCGTCACTCCCCAGTTTGGATCCCCAAGCATTTTTTTACTACATTAAATGGAATAATAGGATCCTTTTTGTGGTCCCCGCAATCACCTCGTATCAGTATAGCGGTCCTGCAGGAGCCATTGGGGCAGGGTGGGTTGGCACTTCCAGACTGGCAGAAATACTATATGGCAGGCCAGATGGTGTTTGCCAGGCGCTGGCTGTTGGCGGACGAGGGAGATGCTGCCACAGTATTGGAGGCGGCACATCTGGGATCATATGAGAGCCTGAGGTTGGCTCTCTATAGGGGTCCTAGGTCTAGTCTACCTCTAACAGTCTCAATGAAGGCCACGGTTAGGGCATGGGGGGCTACTACGCTCCTAATGTCCCCGTCATATACGGGAGTGTCGCCCTCGGCCCCATTGTGGCTGAACCCGAACCTTCCAGACTTTTGCTCGCTTCCTGACCCTATGATATGGGCATGCAGGGGGGTTAAATTACTGGAGGATGTTACTAGGGAAGGTGAACTTATTTCATTTGACCAGTTGAAGGATAGACATGACCTGCCAAATTCTTTCTTCTTCCGCTATTTACAATTGCGTCATGCTTTTCAGGCGCAGTTCGATGGCCGGAGAATTGAGTTATTTCCGTCAGCGCTAGAGACCCTTCTAAAAGATGAGGACCTGATTAAACCTCTATCAACGGTGTATAAATCCTTGTTTACTAAATCGCCCCTGGGGGTCATTAGATGTAGAGAGAGGTGGGGAAGAGAAATTCTGGGAATACAAGGGGAGGAGTGGGAAAAGATGTGGGATCATCCTTTTAGGCACTTGGTCTTGGCTAGGGACCGTCTAATTCAATTCAAATTCTTACATAGAGTGTACCTCACCCCGGCTAGACTTACTCGTATATATCTCTCCTCTAGTGGTCAATGCTGGCGGTGTCCGCACACTCCGGCAGACTCGGAACACATTTTTTGGACATGCCCTTTGGTTCAGGTTTTCTGGGCTGGGGTGGTGAGATGCCTGTCGGAGGTGCTCGGTGTCCCGGTTCCTCTATCACCTAGGGTTTGTCTTCTGGGGCTGGTGGAGGAGGTGGTTCCGTCTCTGGCTCTCCGAACTTTGCTGAATATTGGGTTATTTTTAGACATGTGCATTCGTTTTCGTCTGAATGCATTTTCGTCCGAATTTCAGCTATTTTCGTTATCGTTTTAACAAACGAAAACGAAAGCACAGGATCCGAAAACCGAAAGATCCGACATAAACAAATGCTTTATTTTCGTTTTCGTTGCTACAACAGTTCGATATAGATAGGAGATTCGACGTGACGCTGACAATAACAATCTGTGTCTATCGAACCTGTGGTCGAATGTGCCTAACCTTAACTCTATTAGTCCAAGATTATTCTACATAGGAGAGAAAAGATTCGACATTATAGAGAGAAAAGATTCGACATAGGAGAGAAAGATTCGACATAGGAGAGAAAAGATTCGACATGGAGAGAAAAGATTCGACATTATAGAGAGAAAAGATTCGACATAGGAGAGAAAAGATTCGACATAGGAGAGAAAAGATTCGACATAGGAGAGAAAAGATTCGACATAGGAGAGAAAAGATTCGACATAGGAGAGAAAAGATTCGACGTAGGAGAGAAAAGATTCAACGTAGGAGAGAAAAGATTCGACGTAGGAGAGAAAAGATTCGACATTATAGAGAGAAAAGATTCGACATAGGAGAGAAAAGATTTGACATAGGAGAGAAAAGATTCGACATAGGAGAGAAAAGATTCGACATAGGAGAGAAAAGATTCGACATAGGAGAGAAAAGATTCGACATAGGAGAGAAAAGATTTGTTATTATAGAGAGAAAAGATTCGACATAGAGAGAAAAGATCACTGCTGGAATTGGGTGGGGGAAGTAAAATAAAAATAAAGTTGATGATGAATGTTATTGGCTGATTGTAACCAAAGAGGAGGAGCAGTAAAATAGCTAGAATGACGAAGATTCGACAAAGCATCGAAAGTTAGAAGATTCGATGGTGCAGCAAAACTGTACGACGCTGCAATCGTACATTTCTGGTCAAATGCATCCTCCCATAGGCTATAGAAGAATTCTAATGTTGGTTGACTAGTAATAGTAATGAATAAATATAATTATTACTAGTCATACAACATTAGAATTCTTCTATAGCTTGTGGGCGGAACATTCGACCGGAAATGTATGATTGCAGCATCGTATAGTTTCACTGCTCCGTCGAATCTTCTTTGAACATTCGACAGACACCATAAGCCTTCAATGACAGATTCGACCTTAATTAATTCAGATTTTCGGACGAATGCAATTTCTAACGAAAAACGAAATAAATAAAAACGAATTTCGGGAGTAACTAAATAAATTTATTTTTCGGACGAAAACGAAATTCCGAAACGAAATATTTCAGTGTGCACATGTCTAGTTATTTTATGGTAGGAAGGCCATTTTATTAAAGTGGAAGAACCCTGGCGCCCCTACTATTTCATTCTGGAAAGGCCTGGTCAATTCCGTTGTCCATTTATATAAAGCCGCTTACAAAACTAGGGGTTGTGCAAAAAAGTTTACGAGGATCTGGCGGGCCTGGTTAGACTCATCGGCAACGGTGGGTTGATTAATGTTATAGGTTAGTGGGTTGTATGGAGTGCTTTATAATTACGTTTTTCACAATTGGCCGAAAGTACTGCATAAGACATAATTGGGAGTATTACTGATTAATGTGTCAATGTCAACTGCTAATGTGTAATGGGTATGGTGGGGGGATAAAGCATATTTTGGTATTTATTGTTGAAATGAGTGGAACGTGGTACAGACACTGGCTATTCTTTTATAAACTTTTATTTTATTTCTAAGGTTTAATGCTTAAACTGCTCGACGGCCGGGCTTTGGTCAAGACGGGAGGGGGGTGGGGGGGGTTTTAGATACTGATTTAGGAAGAATAGGAAGACTATGTTAGTCTGAGTAAGTAAAGCCGAGTTTGGCACATGCCAGGTGGGTAAGTGGCCTACCCGGATATTTTTTCTATGTACGATGTGTGTCTTTGTATGTAGTTACATTGTACTGTATTGTATTAAAAACTAATAAAAAGAATTAAAAAAAAAAAAAAAAAAGGAGCTCCGCCATAAAAAAATATTAAAAGCCAGCAGCTACAAATACTTTTAATATTAGGACACTTACCTGTCCTGGAGTCCAGCGACGTCGGGAGCAGAAGACGAGCAAACGCTCGTCTCTCGGCTGCCCCCACCGCCATCATGGGTGAGGGAATCAGGAAGTGAAGCGTTGCGGCTTCACTTCCCAAGTTCCCTACTGCGCATGCGCGAGCAGCGCTGCGCGTCTTTCACTGGTCCCCGCTGTGTTCTGGGAGCCGTGTGTTTCCCAGAACACAACGGGGGGGGGGGGGACGGGAAGTGACGCACTACCCGCAGTCTACCCGCAGTGTGGATTCCCAGAAGTGGGTGCAAATACCTGTCTTAGACAGGTATCTGCACCCCCCTCCCCCCTGAAAGGTGCCAATTGTGGCACCGGAGGGGGGGAGGAATCCGATGAGCGGAAGTTCCACTTTAGGGTGGAGCTCCACTTTAACTTATAACAAATAAGTGCCTGCTGCCTGTGAGTTATAACATCCATTATGCCAGAGAGACAGACCAAGTGCAATGTAGGATATTCACAGACACCCCCAAAGTACACCTACAGTAGGTGCTGCCAATTTTGTGTCAATCTCGCCTCTTCTAGCGGCGAGATTGACACCCTACGAGCCCCGTCGCGAGAGCCAGCGCCGAGCTGTCTCGTCATCGGGAAAGCAAAAATTTTGTTTTTCCTTTCGCAATGAGCGACACGCATTTCTGACATTGAGGCCGGTGGACGGAGATCCGACGTGGATTCCCGCCAATACCAGGCACTGTGTTTGGTATGAATCCTGAGCGGGAACTCCACGCCAAATTTTAAATAAAAAAACGGCATGGTTCCCCCTCCAGGAGCATACCAGGCCCTTCGGTCTGGTATGGATTTGAAGGGGAATCCCCTAAGCCGAACAAACGGTGTGGGGGTCCCCCTCAAAATCCAAACCAGACCCTTATCCGAGCACGCAACCTGGCAGGCTGCAGGAAAAGAGGGGGGGACGAGAGAGCGCCCCCCTCCTAAACCGTACCAGGCCACATGCCCTCAACATGGGGGGTTTGGTGCTTTGGGGCAGGGGAGCGACCTGCTGCCCCCCACCCCAAAGCACCCTGTCCCCATGTTGATAGGGACAAGGACCTCATCCTGACAACCCTGGCCGTTGGTTGTCAGGGTATGCGGGCGAGGGCTTATCGGAATCCGGGAGCCCCCTCTAATAAGGGGGCCCCCAGATCCCGACCCCCCACCCTATGTGAATGAGTATGGGGTACATCGTACCCCTACCCATTCACCTGGTGCAAAAAAAATGTCAATAAAAAAACACACACAGGTTTTTAAAGTAATGTATTACACAGCTCCGGGGGGCTTCTTCCGACTTTGGGGGTCTCTTCCGACTTCGGGGGTCTCTTCTTCCGACTTCGGGGGTCTTCTTCTGCTCTCCGGTGCCTTTTTCCTTCTGTCGGGCTTTTCCGCTATCTTCTTCCAGCTCTTTTGCTAGCAGAGAGGCCCTGGCTACTACTGGGTGGGGAGCGGAGGAAGATCACTCTGCTGGGGAAGGCAAGGCCGGTATTTGAGCCAAAGCAGAATGGAGGATAATAAATTACATACTCGGATATATAAATATGTTTAGTTAATCACATGCATAAACACACACACTTAAATTTATACAGATACTGAGATATATACATATGCTTAATTACATACAGTACACACACACACACACACACACACATATATATATATATATATATATATATATATTGTGAGGGGGTTAGCTCGGCAGCGGGTGTGTGTGACCCCCGGGATGGGCTCCCCACACAAAAACAGGCCCAGCAAACGGAGGTTGTGGTTTTCAAAATCAAAAAGGTGCGGTTTATTTTCTATTTACAGTGACAAAACACAGCAAAGCAAAAGAAACATAAACAAAATAAATCCTGGTCAACTTGACCTCTGACTAAACATACAGGTTTCCTAACTAACAACTGGGATCAGCCTAGTGCTGTCCTAGTCCCTAAGTCCCTGGTTTTAAATGTCCAAGCAAATAGCCACACAGGCTTTGTCTCACCGCACAGGGGTTCACTCTCCCTAGACAGTCCACACAGGTCTGGGTCCAGGCATGAGCTAACATCTAATGAAGCTGGGAGTTCTTATAGAGGCCTAAATGAGCTGACAAGCTTCAGCTGGTCTCATCAACTCCCTGTCTGCACGACGCCCCACACTCTCCCTAGAGGTTGAGTCATCCATGAGCCCATTAGCCTCAGCTGGGCTTATACAACTCTCCACCTAGTTGTATAAGTCGGCGTAAAGCCTGAATCTGGGCGAAATATATCTACCCCCCTGGATGCAACCAGGTGACTTTACCTTCCTGCTGTCACATACCCCCCCCTCTTGTTTTAACCTCGGGGTTGGAACACCAGCAATCAGGCATTCATGTACTCGAGACAAAGCATCCACATTCCCCATTTGAACGCCAGGGCGATGCTTTACTGTGAAGTTGAATTCCTGGAGGGCCAGGAACCACCTATTCACTCTTCTATTTGTTTCCTTGTTTTGAGCCATCCACTTTAACGGAGCGTGATCCGTAACCATGTCAAAGTGCCTACCTAGCAGGTAGTACCGAAGGGAATCTAGAGCCCACTTCACCGCTAAACACTCCTTTTCAACGGTGGCGTAATTTACCTCATGGGACTTCAACTTCCTGCTGAGGTAAATGACTGGGTGCTCTTCCCCGTTCCAGACCTGGGACAATACTGCTCCTAACCCCACATCTGACGCATCACTTTGTACGACAAAGTCTTTAGAGAAGTCGGGTGAGTACAACACTGGCTGGCTACATAAGGCTTGTTTCAAGAATTGGAATGCTGCCTCAGCCTCGGGGGTCCATTTAATCATGACCGACCCTTTCCCCTTCGTTAGGTTGGTTAGGGGCACAGCCTTAGAAGCAAAGTGGGGAATGAATCGCCGATAATACCCAGCGATTCCCAGAAAGGCTCGTACCTGCTTCTTGCTGTTGGGACGTGGCCAACTCTGGATGGCCTCGACTTTGTTGAGTTGGGGTTTTATTACTCCCCTCCCAATGGTGTACCCAAGATATTTGGCCTCCTCCTGCCCAATGGTACACTTCTTGGGGTTAGCCGTAAACCCCGCTTCCCGAACAGAGTCCAGGACTGCTTGCACTTTTGGCAGATGTGAGGCCCAATCTGTGCTATGGACAATTACGTCATCCAGGTAAGCCGCAGCATACTTCCGATGGGGCCTCAGCATCTGGTCCATTTTCCGCTGGAATGTGGCCGGCGCATTCTGTAACCCGAACGGCATTCTTTTATATTGGAACGCCCCGTCTGGGGTTACAAATGCGGTTTTCTCTTTGGCCAATTTGGCCAGGGGGATTTGCCAATACCCTTTTGTGAGGTCAAGAGTCGTCATGTATCGGGCTGTTCCCAGCCGGTCGATCAACTCATCTATACGTGGCATGGGGTAGGTGTCAAATTTTGTAACTTTGTTCAACTGACGAAAATCGTTACAAAATCGCCAGCTCCCATCCGGTTTAGGCACCAACACAATGGGACTAGACCAATCACTTTGGGACTCCTCTATCACCCTAAGTTCAGCATTTTCTGTACTTCCTCCCGTATTGCCTCCCGTCGGGCCTCTGGGATCCGATAGGGTTTTAACTTCACCCTTTCACCGGGCGGGGTAATGATGTCATGCTCTACCCCAGATGTTTGTCCCGGCAGCTCAGAGAATACCTCCTTGTTGCGAAGCACAAACTCCTTAACCTCCTGTTGTTGGGGTTGTGACAAGGTGGCTGCTATTCCAACCTCAGGAATCACGCAACCAGTTTGAGCTGGTGACCAAGTGTCTGCGACTAGGGACTCTCTATCCCTCCAGGCTTTCAACAGATTAACGTGATAGATCTGTTCGGGCTTTCGCCTTCCTGGTTGTCTGACCTTGTAATTCACTTCGCTCACTTTTTCTATTATCTCGTAGGGGCCTTGCCATTTGGCAAGGAATTTACTTTCAACCGTAGGGACAAGTACCAGTATCCTATCCCCCGGGGAAAAGGTACGGGTCTTGGCTCCACGGTTGTACACTCTCTGCTGTGCTAACTGCGCTTGGGCCAAATGTTCCTTCACGATGGGCATTACCTGTGCAATTCGGTCTTGCATCAGGGCGACATGCTCAATCACACTCCTGTGGGGAGAACTCTCACTTTCCCAAGTTTCCTTGGCAATATCCAACAGCCCTCTTGGGTGTCTCCCATACAGTAACTCAAAGGGGGAGAATCCCGTAGAGGATTGGGGCACCTCCCTAATAGCAAACATCAGATAAGGAAGTAGACAGTCCCAATCCTTTCCATCTCTATCCACCACTTTCTTCAACATTTGTTTTAGGGTTTTGTTGAATCTTTCAACCAGCCCATCGGTTTGGGGGTGATACACAGATGTACGTAATTGCGTCACTTTGAACAATTTACACAGCTCCTTCATAACCCGGGACATAAAGGGTGTACCTTGGTCCGTAAGCAGTTCTTTACAAATACCCACCCGGCTAAACACAAGAGATAGCTCTTTGGCTATGGTTTTGGCCGAGGTATTTCGGAGAGGGATCGCTTCTGGATAACGGGTGGCATAGTCCATTATAACTAATATGTACTGGTGCCCCCTAGCGGACTTGATTATAGGACCTACCAAATCCATGGCGATCCTCTCAAACGGGACCTCAATGATGGGTAGAGGGACCAGCGGGCTACGGAAATGTGGCATCGGGGCCGACCTCTGACACACAGGGCAGGAGGAACAATAATTTTCTATGTCCTTCATCACCCCCGGCCAATAGAATCTCTGTAATACCCTCTCTCGGGTTTTCTCTGTCCCCAGATGACCTCCAAGAATGTGCCCATGGGCCAACTCCAACACCAACTTCCTGTAAGGTTTGGGCACCACAAGCTGCTCAACGGTTTCTTCTGCCCTTTTTGCCACCCGATACAGTAGGTCCTTCTCTACGCTGAAGTATGGGTAAGTGCAGGTATTATCTGGGTTCACTAACTCGCCATCTATTTTCACTACGTTTTCCCGTGCCTTTATTAGGGCGGGGTCTTTCAACTGTTCTGTGGCAAAGTTTTCCCTGTGAACCTCAAGATCAGAAAACTCCACAGACGGTAGGTTTTCGTCTGAGGAGGTGGGCTCCTCTCCAGTTTCTTGAGTCTCCCCTGCCAATACTGATAAGGGAAATTCCGGAGAGTCCTCACCACTCTCAGGGGAGTTCTGGCTATCACATTCCTGGTACATAGGGGCACCAGTGGGGGGCTCAGGATCATCCCACAGTTCCCAGAACTTCGGAAAATCCCTTCCCACAATGGCGTCATGCGGTAACTGAGATACTAAGCCCACTGGATGAGAGAGGGTACCTTTGGGGGTCTCGAAACACACTGTAGTCACTGGATACTCTCGGGTGTCCCCATGCACACAAATAACAGCTACCTTGCTATTCCCAGAGACCTCTGTTTTAACTAACTCAGCCTTTATCAGGGTCACAAGGCTACCTGAATCCAGCAATACCACAACATTTCTACCATTAACACACATTTTGCATAAATGTTTCTCAGTTCCTCGAATGGCAGTGCATGCGACTGTCGCACACAGCGACTGACGTCTGCCCGTCAGAAAGTCACACTGCATGGGTTCCTCCACAACCGGGCAATTGGCTGCAATATGTCCCGCTTGCCGGCAGCGGTAGCAAACGATCCTTCTTGCCGCCTCTTGAGCCGCTGATTTCCCAGGCTGTTCTCGCCAAACTTGGGGTAGAGCTCCCACCCTCTCACTCTTTCCACCCTCACCCCTTGGAATCCTCTTATCCGCCCCTGGGGATGGTCTGGTCTTAGGGTGGAAAGTCCGAGTGTCTCTGGAAGAGGCCGTCAGGTTCTCTGTAGCCAAGTATTTCTCCACACGATCCACAAGACCATCGGCCGTCTCTGGGTCTCCATGGCTTACCCACTTTTGGATGGCAGTAGGAAGAGCTCTCAAAAACCGATCCATTACAACACGTTCCACAATCTTTGGAGCGGACAAAGTCTCTGGCTGTAGCCACTTTCTGCTCAGGTGAATGAGATCATACATTTGAGACCTGGGGGGTTTTCCAAGCTGGAAAGTCCAGTTATGCACACGCTGAGCCCGGACAGCCTGGGTGACACCCAGCCTTGCCAATATTTCAGCTTTTAGCATCACATAGTCTTTTGCTTGGTCAGGCTCTAGGTCATAGTAAGCCTTCTGCGATTCACCAGTTAACAGAGGAGCCACCAGTCCAGCCCACTGCTCCTCAGGCCACTTTTCTCTTTCAGCAGTCCTTTCAAATGTGGTCAAAAATACCTCTGGATCATCCTCTCCAGTCATTTTTGTCAATAAACGACTCACCCCAAAGGACGCGGTATTAGTGGGACGGCTTTCCTCACTGGTCTGCGGACGTTGCTGCATTACTGCTTCCATTTGTTGTAGTCTCTGCTCTTGCTTCTGTAACAGGTCTATGAAGCGGGCCTCAGATTGCTGCTGGGCTTGTTGCTGAGCTTCCAGACTCTGTTGGTGAGCTTGCTGCTGGGCTGCAAGGCTCTGTTGATGAGCTTGCTGCTGGGCTGCGAAGTTCTGTTGTTGAGCTGCAAGGCTCTGTTGATGAGCTGCAAGGCTCTTTTGCAAACCTGCATTTGTCTGCTGTTGATTGGCATTTGCTAGAGCCAGCTGCTTCAGTATCTCCTCCATGCTGGCTTAAAAAAAAACTGCCACTGGTTCTCCACCAACTGTGAGGGGGTTAGCTCGGCAGCGGGTGTGTGTGACCCCCGGGATGGGCTCCCCACACAAAAACAGGCCCAGCAAACGGAGGTTGTGGTTTTCAAAATCAAAAAGGTGCGGTTTATTTTCTATTTACAGTGACAAAACACAGCAAAGCAAAAGAAACATAAACAAAATAAATCCTGGTCAACTTGACCTCTGACTAAACATACAGGTTTCCTAACTAACAACTGGGATCAGCCTAGTGCTGTCCTAGTCCCTAAGTCCCTGGTTTTAAATGTCCAAGCAAATAGCCACACAGGCTTTGTCTCACCGCACAGGGGTTCACTCTCCCTAGACAGTCCACACAGGTCTGGGTCCAGGCATGAGCTAACATCTAATGAAGCTGGGAGTTCTTATAGAGGCCTAAATGAGCTGACAAGCTTCAGCTGGTCTCATCAACTCCCTGTCTGCACGACGCCCCACACTCTCCCTAGAGGTTGAGTCATCCATGAGCCCATTAGCCTCAGCTGGGCTTATACAACTCTCCACCTAGTTGTATAAGTCGGCGTAAAGCCTGAATCTGGGCGAAATATATCTACCCCCCTGGATGCAACCAGGTGACTTTACCTTCCTGCTGTCACAATATATACAAACTCAGATATATACTATCAGATACATGCATACACAATCAGATATATACTATCAGATACATGCATACACAATCAGATATATACAATCAGATACATGCATACACAATCAGATATATACGATCAGATACATGCATACACACTCAAATATATACAATCCGATACATGCATACACAATCAGATATATACACAATCAGATACATATTTTGACAGCAGGCAGGTAAAATCACCAGGTTGCATCCAGGATGGAAGATATATATGTCCTAGATTCAGGCTTTATGCCAATTTATACCACTAGGGCAGGCATATGCAATTAGCGGACCTCCAGCTGTTGCAGAACTACAAATCCCATGAGGCATAGCAAGACTCTGACAGCCACAAACATGACACCCATGATGGGACTTGTAGTTTCTCAACAGCTGGAGGTCCCCTAATTGCATATCCCTGCACTAGAGGGAGTGCTGGGAGTCTTGGAAGGGAAGAGTTGAAGTAAGTGGGCTCATTAAGGCCTCTACAAGAACTCCCAGCATGCTAAGGGAGATGCTCCAACCTGGAACCAGATCTGTGTGTAGAGTCTGGGGAGTGTGTTTTCTGTGTGGTGAGCCAAAGCCTGTGTGGCTATTGCCAAGTCCTTCTAAAAGCAGGGAGCTAGGGACTGGGGCAGCACAAGGCTGTACCCAATTGTTAGTTATTCGTCCGACCAACGTGTGTAGTGAGCGGTCAAGTTGACCAGGATTTATTTTCCTGTTTCTTTTGTTTTCTGTTTTATTTTTTTGTCTGTATATAGTTCAAATAAAACCCCACCCTTTTGTTTTTCTCCTACCACTGTCTGCTGTGCCTAATTTTGTGTGGTGAACCCATCCAGGGGGTCACACACACCCGCTGCCGAGCTAACCCCCTCACAGTTGGTGGAGAACCAGTGGCAGTTTTTTTTTAAGGCCAGTATGGAGGAGATACTGAAACAGCTGGTTCTAGCAAATGCCAATCAGCAGCAGACAAATGCAGGTTTGCAAAAGAGCCTCACAGCCCACCAGCAAGCTCATCAACAGAGCCTTGCAGCCCAGCAGCAAGCTCACCAACAGAGTCTGGAAGCTCAGCAACAAGCCCAGCAGCAATCTGAGGCCCGCTTCATAGACCTGTTGCAGAAGCAAGAGCAGAGACTACAGCAACAAATGGAGACATTAATGCAGCAACGTCCGCAGACCAGTGAGGCAAGCAGTTCCACGAATACTGGGTCGTTTACTGACAAAAATGACTGGAGAGGATGATCCAGAGGTGTTTTTGACCACATTTGAAAGGACTGCTGAAAGGGAAAAGTGGCCTAAGGAGCAGTGGGCTGGACTGGTGGCCCCTCTGTTAACTGGTGAATCGCAGAAAGCTTACTATGACCTAGAGCCTGACCAAGCAAAAGACTATGTGATGCTAAAAAATGAAATATTGGCATGGCTGGATGTCACCCTGGCCGTCCGGGCTCAGCGTGTGCATAACTGGACTTTCAGGCTTGGAAAACCCCCCAGGTCTCACATGTATGATCTCATTCACCTGAGCATAAAGAGAGAAACCCCCCACATAGGACGGGACTTTAACGGCAACGAATTTTGGAAGATTTGGAATAAATGTTAAATTTTATTGTACAAAAAATACATATCAAAACACGACAAAATTTTACAATATTAAAATCATAAAAATTGGATAATGCTTGGGTGATTCCAATAGCTGAGTCCGCTTGTCGCCCAACGCGTTTCGGGATGTATCATATCCCTTCGTCAGGGGCTGTAATACGGACGAAATCACACTGTGCAAGATACAAAAAATGAATTTAAACACAAAGTTAAAATGATATATATCAACATCTACTGGACAGAGCGACTAAACCTCAAAACTCTATATTGCAAAGCATGGTTTCACATACCTACTAGGAAGAGCAAACTCATAAGAGACCGGCAAGTAAGACCCCTACAGCGGTAACACAGCAGCGTCTCCAGCGCAAAAAGCGCCAAATTTGGGTCGATACCCTCACCTCCCAGCGAATCCCAAGGGGCACCACTGACACAAGCATAAGGGTCTGAAAATGCAATAGTATTTTATTGACATATCTGGTTCACAGTATGTCAACATATACACCAATCCCATATTCAAGCATATTGTGAAACAACACATCTGTCACAAAAAAGAGAGAAAGACTGGGCCATACCTGGTGACAACCACCTACGGAAAGCACCCAGATCCTTTTTATATAAAGACTTTAATCATCCCAAGATGCCCTGATTATCCCTTACAACGGGGAGGGAGACAATAACTCTACCATCTGTGGATAGAGATAAAAAGCCTTCCATAAGGAACACAGGCATGATTATATGGCTGCTATGCATGCAATCATGACCGTATAATGGTGTACATGAGAGAGGAGAAAGATACACATGGAGGTTAAAACCTACCTCATGCAGAAACATACTAAGTTTGTATAGATGGGTAGTCAAATAAAGAGCTTCCCTATTGAACTCCACAGGTGACTGCACAGGATGGTATGTGCAAAGTGTGGAAACGAGTAGGAAGCCCAATCTGTGGAGTAACATAATAGTGACGCTTAAAAATCTAATGCCAATTAATCAAAAGATTAGCTCTGCTCAATAGAACTGTACAGAGCCTTACCTTGTATTATTGCCGCCACGTTTGTCCGTATGCTTGCCGCTCAGTTTGTCAACATATTGACACTGAGTTTCATGCTTTATAAAGGGGGAGCTGCGGACGGTATCACCTGACATCATGACGCAATTGCGTCTGGTGCCGTGCATCCCCGCCTGTCTCCCATTCATCAAGTCGGACGAATAATGCGATACAGCATCACGTGACGTCATGACGTAACCACGTCCAGCGTCATGCGTTCCAGCGTGCTTTCATGTGACCACAGTTGGAACGCAGGAAATAAGGCCGAGTGCAGGGGCGTGCCTATTCACCAGGAGAGCTCGCAGATTGTACAATCAAGGTCCTGGCAGGGAAAAAAGCCTAACTGCACTGAGCAAGGTCCTATGCTGATATAATAAAAAATGTATGGCATAGAATAAAATGAGGATATAGATACAAAACAAAATATCCCATGTATACAAACCACAGAAAATTATATACCGCTATGAGCGATCACATATACCGCTATGAGCTCGTTATTGGGCATTGGTGTATATAGTAATTATTTTATTTGCTTGTTCTTGGGCATTGGTGTATATAGTAAATAAGAATATCAAACCCATAATACAAAGTGCCAACATAGCCCAGGATCCCGGGTGAAGGGCGCGAGGGTGCCCCCCGCACCAAAGCACCCCAGGACAAACTATTGTCTAGGGGGTCAGGAGGCGATGAGGGCATCCCGCGCCACAACAACCACCGACGCATACGTAGCCCCCACATCCCCGGCCAAAGCCAGGTGAGAGGGCCAATGGCCACCTAGGTGGCCTGGGTGCGCCGGGTGGGGGGTGAGAACAGCACACCCAAAAGGAGACGCAACCATTCACCACCCGAGGGGCCAACCCCGACAAGTCAATCAGAGCAGCTCAATCTCAAGACAGATATAAACATGTAGGGGAAGGGAGATGTACAAGAGGACAAAAAAGGAAGACAAAAAAGGGGAACAAAAAAGCAGGACCATATTGAAAGGAAATCTTACTCTTGTATAGGGAGAGACCTCTACTCTTTCTCACACCCCCCGGATGCGAATCCTTCCAAAAATGGTCTAAAACTTAGCTGCTCATTTAGGCCGGGAGGTATAGTTGCCCCAAGGTCCGCGATCCAGCGGGTTTCCCTTTGGAGTAACAATTTATTCCAGTCTCCTCCCCGTGAATTGGAGTGGACACGATCCAAGATTAGAAATTGAATCTTTGGAAATTTGCCGTTATGTTCTAAAATAACGTGTCTCCCAAGGGGTAGATCTGGATTTGCCATTTTCATGGAACTTATGTGTCTAGATGCTCTCTTATAAAACTGGAGCTTTGTTTTACCTATATAGAAACGAGAGCAGTGGCATGTTAGGAGGTATATCACACCCTCCGTCTTGCAATTAAAGAAATGGCGAGGCTTGTATGGACCGCCGTTTGGTAACACGTTGCCTTTTTTGGTGTTCATGTATTGGCATATCTGGCATCCTCCACAAGTGAAGGTGCCAAGTCTCTTGCATGGATCCTTCCGGAATTCACCTCGGAATTTGCTTTGGACTAGGTGGTCTCGGAGTGATGGTGCTCGTCGATAAGTGATGAGTGGTACATCGGAGACAAACGGACTTAAGTTCGGGTCTATGCGAAGCAAATGCCAGAACTTAGAGATGATTTTTTTCACAATGAGATGTTGGTTATGATATCTTGTGATGATTCTTACGTTTTGAGAATCATCACTTGTATCCTTCCGGGCAAATAGGAGCTTATGTCTCTCCTGCCCATTCGCATGTCTGAAAGCTTTTTTCAGGCATGTATGGGAATAGCCCCTAAGGAGGAGTCTATCTCTCAATGAGTTGGCTTCCTTAATAAAAGTCTCGTGCCTAGAGCAATTTCGTTTTAGCCGTAAATACTGGCTGTATGGAATAGAATTAACCAGGGCAGGAGGGTGAGAACTGGTTGCATGTAAAATTGTATTCCCAGCCGTGGCTTTACGAAATAGCTCACTGGATATGCTCCCATCGACGTTTTTCTTGATGGTTACATCCAGGAAGGGTATACCAACAGAGCTAGAAGTCATTGTGAATCTCAAGTTGAAATCATTGGAATTCATGATAGACATGAATTCATCCAATTCCACTATAGACCCTTTCCAAATCATGAAGATGTCATCAATGTAGCGGAACCAAGCCGCCACATTGTGACAGTGCATTGGTGTAGTGGTCCGAAGGGATTCCTCCCATTCCCCCAGGTACAAGTTGGCGTACGATCTTTGTGGATACTCATCTTCGGCCATTTGTAGTTGAATTACCATCGTACATTAGAATCCCTTCGGACCACTACACCAATGCACTGTCACAATGTGGCGGCTTGGTTCCGCTACATTGATGACATCTTCATGATTTGGAAAGGGTCTATAGTGGAATTGGATGAATTCATGTCTATCATGAATTCCAATGATTTCAACTTGAGATTCACAATTACTTCTAGCTCTGTTGGTATACCCTTCCTGGATGTAACCATCAAGAAAAACGTCGATGGGAGCATATCCAGTGAGCTATTTCGTAAAGCCACGGCTGGGAATACAATTTTACATGCAACCAGTTCTCACCCTCCTGCCCTGGTTAATTCTATTCCATACAGCCAGTATTTACGGCTAAAACGAAATTGCTCTAGGCATGAGACTTTTATTAAGGAAGCCAACTCATTGAGAGATAGACTCCTCCTTAGGGGCTATTCCCATACATGCCTGAAAAAAGCTTTCAGACGTGCGAATGGGCAGGAGAGACATAAGCTCCTATTTACCCGGAAGGATACAAGTGATGATTCTCAAAACGTAAGAATCATCACAAGATATCATAACCAACATCTCATTGTGAAAAAAATCATTTCTAAGTTCTGGCATTTGCTTCGCATAGACCCGAACTTAAGTCCGTTTGTCTCCGATGTACCACTCATCACTTATCGACGAGCACCATCACTCCGAGACCACCTAGTCCAAAGCGAATTCCGAGGTGAATTCCGGAAGGATCCATGCAAGAGACTTGGCACCTTCACTTGTGGAGGATGCCAGATATGCCAATACATGAACACCAAAAAAGGCAACGTGTTACCAAACGGCGGTCCATACAAGCCTCGCCATTTCTTTAATTGCAAGACGGAGGGTGTGATATACCTCCTAACATGCCACTGCTCTCGTTTCTATATAGGTAAAACAAAGCTCCAGTTTTATAAGAGAGCATCTAGACACATAAGTTCCATGAAAATGGCAAATCCAGATCTACCCCTTGGGAGACACGTTATTTTAGAACATAACGGCAAATTTCCAAAGATTCAATTTCTAATCTTGGATCGTGTCCACTCCAATTCACAGGGAGGAGACTGGAATAAATTGTTACTCCAAAGGGAAACCCGCTGGATCGCGGACCTTGGGGCAACTATACCTCCCGGCCTAAATGAGCAGCTAAGTTTTAGACCATTTTTGGAAGGATTCGCATCCGGGGGGTGTGAGAAAGAATAGAGGCCTCTCCCTATACAAGAGTAAGATTTCCTTTCAATATGGTCCTGCTTTTTTGTTCCCCTTTTTTGTCTTCCTTTTTTGTCCTCTTGTACATCTCCCTTCCCCTACATGTTTATATCTGTCTTGAGATTGAGTTGCTCTGATTGACTTGTCGGGGTTGGCCCCTCGGGTGGTGAATGGTTGCGTCTCCTTTTGGGTGTGCTGTTCTCACCCCCCACCCGGCGCACCCAGGCCACCTAGGTGGCCATTGACCCTCTCACCTGGCTTTGGCCGGGGATGTGGGGGCTACGTATGCGTCGGTGGTTGTTGTGGCGCGGGATGCCCTCATCGCCTCCTGACCCCCTAGACAATAGTTTGTCTGGGGTGCTTTGGTGCGGGGGGCACCGTCGCGCCCTTCACCCGGGATCCTGGGCTATGTTGGCACTTTGTATTATGGGTTTGATATTCTTATTTACTATATACACCAATGCCCAAGAACAAGCAAATAAAATAATTACTATATACACCAATGCCCAATAACGAGCTCATAGCGGTATATGTGATCGCTCATAGCGGTATATAATTTTCTGTGGTTTGTATACATGGGATATTTTGTTTTGTATCTATATCCTCATTTTATTCTATTCCATACATTTTTTATTATATCAGCATAGGACCTTGCTCAGTGCAGTTAGGCTTTTTTCCCTGCCAGGACCTTGATTGTACAATCTGCGAGCTCTCCTGGTGAATAGGCACGCCCCTGCACTCGGCCTTATTTCCTGCATTCCAACTGTAGTCACATGAAAGCACGCTGGAACGCATGACGCTGGACGTGGTTACGTCATGACGTCACGTGATGCTGTATCGCATTATTCGTCCGACTTGATGAATGGGAGACAGGCGGGGATGCACGGCACCAGACGCAATTGCGTCATGATGTCAGGTGATACCGTCCACAGCTCCCCCTTTATAAAGCATGAAACTCAGTGTCAATATGTTGACAAACTGAGCGGCAAGCTTACGGACAAATGTGGCGGCAATAATACAAGGTAAGGCTCTGTACAGTTCTATTGAGCAGAGCTAATCTTTTGATTAATTGGCATTAGATTTTAAGTGTCACTATTATGTTACTCCACAGATTGGGCTTCCTACTCGTTTCCACACTTTGCACATACCATCCTGTGCAGTCACCTGTGGAGTTCAATAGGGAAGCTCTTTATTTGACTACCCATCTATACAAACTTAGTATGTTTCTGCATGAGGTAGGTTTTAACCTCCATGTGTATCTTTCTCCTCTCTCATGTACACCATTATACGGTCATGATTGCATGCATAGCAGCCATATAATCATGCCTGTGTCCCTTATGGAAGGCTTTTTATCTCTATCCACAGATGGTAGAGTTATCGTCTCCCTCCCCGTTGTAAGGGATAATCAGGGCATCCTGGGATGATTAAAGTCTTTATATAAAAAGGATCTGGGTGCTTTCCGTAGGTGGTTGTCACCAGGTATGGCCCAGTCTTTCTCTCTTTTTTGTGACAGATGTGTTTCACAATATGCTTGAATATGGGATTGGTGTATATGTTGACATACTGTGAACCAGATATGTCAATAAAATACTATTGTATTTTCAGACCCTTATGCTTGTGTCAGTGGTGCCCCTTGGGATTCGCTGGGAGGTGAGGGTATCGACCCAAATTTGGCGCTTTTTGCGCTGGAGACGCCGCTGTGTTACCGCTGTAGGGGTCTTACTTGCCGGTCTCTTATGAGTTTGCTCTTCCTAGTAGGTATGTGAAACCATGCTTTGCAATATAGAGTTTTGAGGTTTAGTCGCTCTGTCCAGTAGATGTTGATATATATCATTTTAACTTTGTGTTTAAATTCATTTTTTGTATCTTGCACAGTGTGATTTCGTCCGTATTACAGCCCCTGACGAAGGGATATGATACATCCTGAAACGCGTTGGGCGACAAGCGGACTCAGCTATTGGAATCACCCAAGCATTATCCAATTTTTATGATTTGAATATTGTAAAATTTTGTCGTGTTTTGATATGTATTTTTTGTACAATAAAATTTAAAATTTATTCCAAATCTTCCAAAATTCGTTGCCGTTAAAGTCCCGTCCTATGTGGGGGGTTTCTCTCTTTATTCTTATCTCAGGGATGTTGGCAACTACCCAGGTCCAAATTGATGTCCACACCTTTATTTATATTCACCTGAGCAGGAAGTGGCTACAGCCAGAGACTTTGTCCACACCAAAGATTGTGGAACGTGTTGTGATGGATCGTTTCCTGAGAGCTCTTCCTACTGCCATCCAAAAGTGGGTAAGCCATGGAGACCCAGAAACGGCTGATAAGCTTGTGGATCGTGTAGAGAAGTACTTGGCTACAGAGAACCTGACTGCCTCTTCCAGAGACTCACGGACTTTCCACCCTAAGACCAGACCATTCCCAGTGGCGGGTAAGATGATTCCAAGGGGTGAGGGTGGAGAGAATGAGAGGGTGAGAGTTCTACCTAATGTCTGGCAAGAACAGCCTGGGAAGTCAGGGGCTCAAGAGGCAGCAAAAAGGATTGTTTGCTACCGCTGCCGGCAAGAGGGACATATTGCAGCAAATTGCCCGGTTGTGGATGAACCCATGCAATGTGACTTTCTAAGGGACAGACGTCAGTCGCTGTTTGCAACAGTTGCATGCACTGCCATTCGGGGAACTGAGAAAAATTTATGCAAAATGTGTATTAATGGTAGAAATGTTGTGTTGCTGGATTCAGGTAGCCTGGTGACACTGATAAAAGCTGAATTAGTTACTACAGAGGTCCTAGGGAATAACAAGGTAGCTGTTATTTGTGCGCATGGGGAAATCCGAGAGTATCCTGTGACTACAGTGTGTTTTGAGACCTCCAAAAGGTAACCTCTCTCATCAGGTGGGGTTAGTGTCTCACTTACCACATGATGTCATTGTGGGAAGGGATTTTTCAAAGTTTTGGGAACTCTGGGATTGTCGTGAGCCCCCCACTGGTGCCCCTATATACCAGGAATGTGATAACCAGAATTCCTCAGAGTGGTGAGGACTCTCCAGAATTCCCCTTGTCGGTATTGGCAGGGGAGACTCGAGAAACTGGGGAGGAGCCAACATCCTCAGACGAAAACATGCCGTCTGTGGAGTTTTCTGATCTCGAGGTTCACAAGGAAAATTTCGCCACAGAACAATTAAAAGACCCCACCCTAATAAAGGCACAGGAAAACGTAGTGAAAATAGATGGCGAGTTAGTGAACCCAGATAAGACCTGCACTTACCCGTACTTCATCGTGGAAAAGGACCTACTGTATCGGGTGGCAAAAAGGGCAGAAAAAACTATTGAGCAGCTTGTGGTGCCCAAACCTTACAGGAAGCTGGTGTTAGAGTTGGCCCATGGGCACATTCTTGGAGGTCATCTGGGGACAGAGAAAACCCGAGAGAGAGTATTGCAGAGATTCTATTGTCCTGGGGTCATGAAGGAAACAGAAAATTATTGTTCCTCCTGCCCTGTGTGTCAGAGGTCGGCACCGATGCCACCTCTTCTCATCATTGAGGTCCCCTTTGAGAGGATCGCAATGGATTTGGTAGGTCCAATAATGAAGTCAGCTAGGGGGCATCAGTACATTTTGGTTATATTGGACTATGCCACCTGTTTTCCGGAAGCGATTCCTCTCCGAAATACCTCGGCCAAAACCATAGCCAAAGAGCTATCTCTTGTTTTTAGCCGTGTGGGTATTTGTAAGGAACTGCTTATGGACCAAGGTACACCCTTTATGTCCCGGGTTATGAAAAAGCTGTGCAAGTTGTTCAAAGTGACACAATTGCGTACATCTGTGTATCGCCCCCAAACAGATGGGTTGGTTGAAAGATTCAACAAAACCCTAAAACAAATGTTAAAGAAGGTGGTGGATAGAGATGGAAAGGATTGGGACTGTCTAATTCCCTATTTAATGTTTGCCATTAGGGAGGTACCCCAATCCTCTACGGGTTTCTCACCCTTTGAGTTACTCTATGGGAGACACCCAAGAGGGCTGTTGGATATCGCCAAGGAAACTTGGGAAAGTGAGAGTTCTCCCCACAGGAGTGTGATTGAGCATGTCGCCCTGATGCAAGATAGAATTGCACAGGTAATGCCAATCGTAAAGGAACATTTGGCCCAAGCGCAGTTGGCACAGCAGAGAGTGTACAACCGTGGGGCCAAGACCCATACCTTTTTCCCAGGGAATAGGGTATTGGTACTTGTCCCTACTGTTGAAAGCAAATTCCTCGCCAAATAGCAAGACCTCTACGAGATAATGGAAAAAGTGAGCGAAGTGAATATACAAGGTCAGACAACCAGGAAGGCGAAAGCCCGAACAGATCTATCACATTAATCTGTTGAAAGCCTGGAGGGATAGTGAATCCCTAGTCGCAGAAACTTTGTCACCAGCTCAGTCTGATTGCGTGATTCCTGAGGTTGGAATAGCAGTCACCTTGTCAAAACCCCAACAACAGGAGGTTAAGGAGTTTGTGCTTCGCAACAACAAGGTTTTCTCTGAGCTGCCGGGACAAACTTCTGGGGTAGAGCATGATATTATTACCCCGCCCGGTGAAAGGGTGAAGCTAAAAACCTATCGGATCCCAGATGTCCGACGGGAGGCAATACGCGTGGAAGTACAGAAAATGCTTAAGTTGGGGGTGATAGAGGAATCCCAAAGTGATTGGTCCAGTCCCATAGTGTTAGTGCCTAAACTGGATGGGAGCTGGCGATTTTGTAACGATTTTCAACAACTGAACAAAGTTACAAAATTTGACACCTACCCCATGCCACGTATAGATGAGTTGATCGACCGGCTGGGAACAGCCCGATACATGACAACTCTCGATCTCACAAAAGGGTATTGGCAAATTCCCCTGGTCAAATCGGCCAAGGAGAAAACCGTGTTTGTAACCCCAGACGGGGTGTTCTAATATAAAAGAATGCCGTTTGGATTACACAGAATGCTCCGGCATCATTCCAGCGGAAAATGGACCAGATACTGAGGCCCCATCAGAAGTATGCTGCGGCTTACCTGGATGATGTAATTATCTATAGCACAGATTGGGCCTCACATCTGCAAGCAGTCCTAGACTCTATCCGGGAAGCTGGGTTTACGGCCAACCCAAAGAAGTGTACCATTGGACAGGAGGGGGCCAAATATCTTGGGTACACCATTGGGAGGGGAGTGATAAAACCCCAAGTCAATAAAGTCGAGGCCATACAGAATTGGCCATGTCCCAACAGCAAGAAGCAGGTACGAGCCTTTCTGGGAATCGCTGGTTATTATCGGTGATTCATTCCCCACTTTGCTTCTCAGGCTGTGCCCCTAACCAACCTGACAAAAGGGAAAGAGTCTGACATGGTTAAATGGACCCCAGAGGCTGAGGCAGCATTCTAATTCTTAAAAAAAGCCTTATGTAGCCAGCCAATGTTGTACTCACCAGACTTCTCTAGGGACTTTGTCGTACAAAGTGATGCATCAGACGTTGGGTTAGGAGCAGTATTGTCCCAGGTCTGGAACGGGGAAGAGCACTCCAGTATTCCTAACAAGCAACATAAGGGGTCAGAAGGAACGTTGGTCTGGAACACCAAATTAAGTGTAGCCAGTACCTCCGTCCAATATCTATGGAGTTTGGGGCAACGCCAGAGGAGGTGAATCAGATCTCCAGGCACCACTCTACATCTACCACATAGCGGATCGGGCAGTCTACCCATCTTGAATAGTTTTACCGGTGTAAAATGTACTCTCAGTAATATATATATAGTTGGGATACCTTTTGTGCCACATTAAGCGAGCAGGCGTTTACCACCTGCATTGCCTCCTCCCAGAGCTCCCCCTCTATAAGACCAACATCCGCCTCCCACTGGCTCATCACTTTCATGGGATGTCCCTCCAAAAACGAGGACAACAGCATGTTATAGCACTGAGAGATGACACCCCTGGTCTCACAAGCGTCCTGCAGCATGTGAAAGACAGGGGTGGGGGACTGAACCCACTCCACTGCATCTCCCTGAGCCCTGACAGCATGTCGCAGCTGCAGGTAGTAAAACAGCATATTGGACGGGAGCGCATATCTCGATTGAAGTACATGAAAAGGAAGTAAGGCCCCATTATGAAACACTTGTCTCAGGTGGGTTATACCTAGTGACCTCCACTTAGGGCCCTGCTGAAGTTTGGCCAGTTCAGTGTAATTGCCGTTCCCCCATAGCGGGCTGTACCTAGTGAACCCCGTGACATTCTGGAGTTGTTTGGCCTTATTCCACACCTTCTGAAGGAGTGAATAAGTGGGCATCTTTTTAATTGATTTCTGAAACCGCTGAGCCTCCAGCCCCTCCGGCACTGTGTCGGCCCCCGAGCCAAGCAGCATTAGCCTAGCCGAGGAGCCCACAGGAGCCGGTACCATGACACCTATCAGGTGCTGCAGTTGCGCTGCTAGATAGTATATCCAAGGGTTGGGGAGGGCAAGCCCCCCCCTCCTATGGTCGCTGTAGTTGTTCCAATTTGATCCGGGGGGGTTTGTTGTGCCACAATAATTGTCTAAAGAGGGAGTTGACGACCCTGAAGATTTTAAGCGTGATAACAACAGGAGCATTGTGTAGCAGGTACAGCAGCTGGGGCATTAGTATCATTTTAATAAGGTTCGTCTTGCCGGCCAGGGACATCCGCAGTCTGTTCCATATCTGTATTTTATCCCTGAATCTGGTCAATAAGGGGTATATATTCAGCTGACAGAATTCTGTGATCACCGGGGAGATGAATACACCCAAGTACTTAAATGAGGATACTATGGGGACCGGGCAGGAGGGCCCCTCACCTAGCGCGGGGGCCTCATCCAGGAACATCAGAGCCGACTTGGACCAGTTAATTGTAAGGCCCGAGAAACGGACAAACTCTGTGATAAGGGACATGACCTGAGCCAGTGATTCATCCACATCTTCCAGGAAGAGGAGCATGTCATCGGCGTATAGCATAATTTTCTCGTGTATATTGCCATAGCGGAAGCCCCTGACCGACCGGCAGTCTCGCGGCTTTATGCCAATTTATACCACTAGGGGGAGTGCTGGGAGTCTTGCAGGGGAAGAGTTAATGAGCCCAGCTGAAGTAAGTGGGCTCATCAAGGCCTCTACAAGAATTCCCAGCATGCTAAGGGAGATGCTCCAACCTGGAACCAGATCTGTGTGTAGAGACTGGGGAGTGTGTTTTCTGTGTGGTGAGCCAAAGCCTGTGTGGCTATTGCTAAGACCTTCTAAAAGCAGGGAGCTAGGGACTGGGGCAGCACAAGGCTGTACCCAGTTGTTAGTTAGGGACACCAACGAGTGTAGTGAGCGGTCAAGTTGACCAGGATTTCTTTTCTTGTTTCTTTTGTTTTCTGTTATGTTTGTCTGTATATAGTTCAAATAAAACCCCACCCTTTTGTTTTTCTCCTACCACTGTCTGCTGTGCCTAATTTTGTGTGGTGAACCCATCCAGGGGGTCACACACACCCGCTGCCGAGCTAACCCCCTCACAATATATACACAATCAGATACATGCATACACAATCAGATATATACAATCAGATACGTGCATACACACTCAGATATATACTGTACACATGCTTAGTTATATACATGCACACAACACCCAAATATTTACACACTGAGATACATACATACACTCAGATACACACAAACCAATATAAATACACTAGACATAACATACTGTGAGATGAATACTTACATAAATAGTCTGGTAATGGGCAGCCAGCTTTTCTCCTCCCCTCTCTGTCCTGCTGTCCCCTCACAGTCTGTGCAGCTCCTTCCTCTGCCCACTCACACACACACTCACAGCTAATCTACAATACATCGGTCTGTGAACAGTCCTGACAGGGCTCCAGTAGCCAGAACTAGAAGCAAAGCATCAGAAATAGTGGCCAGGGGGTTCTGTATCTCGCCACAGAGAGAAACAAGTCCCTTGTAATTAGGGCTGTTTCCATCCAGACAATTACATATGTGAAGATAGTTAAAACATCTGATACATGTTATGGAAGCAAGATTCTAATTAAGCTTTTATGGGGTTGCTATGGGGGTGTTGGAAGAGTTTTCGGGGTTGCCCTGGTGTCCGTGTGTCAGGCAGTGAGAAACCCAGGCAGAGGAGAATCCCAGACAGGTGGCAACCCTAGTCTGAGGTGTCTGTGGAATCTTCCATACTGGCTGTACAAGACGATTCTGTCTCTGGTTTGGCTCCATGTTACTCCCAAGTGCCTGCTCTGGCTGTCCCTCATCCCAGCTTCAGTTGTTACAGTGTGCTCCTGTCTCAAGCCTGCTGGGAGCTCTGGCAAGCCATGCATCTAGAACCTGAAATCCTGCTGTAGTGCCCTTTAACTTTGGCTGATCTACTCTGCTTCGCCTCTGTTCCTGACCTGCTGCTCTGCTTGATCCAGCGGGTCTACCACTCCAGCTGCAAGTATTCTACAAATGTATTCTGCTACTCCTCCTGAGTATGGTGATAGCACATGTGTGAGACTTTGCCACATACAGAGGCACAAAGAAAGAAAGAGCTGCGCAAAAATATTAGACAAAAACTGAATAAGTGTATACATGTGAAATGATCATCTTATAACGGACTATTGATGTAAGTGACAAATAAATGACAATAATGTGAACACCAATAAATTGATAATTCGATGAACACCAATAAAAAACAAAATGAACACCAATAAAAAAATTAATTAATAATGTGAATATCCATAAAAAAATCCATAATGAAAACCAAAATAGAATCCATGATGTGAATCTTGAAATGGAGATGTGAATGGAGAAGAAAAGGGTGAACTTCAAAACTCGCACCAAACTGCACACGTGCACCACCACCAAATCAATACGCTTACCAAAGGCAAGCTAATTCCAAGCCAAACACCTGAATAGTTCACTTCCTCGCAGTGGATGAAGGACTCAAGGATGGAACACTCCAAAGTATCCAATGGTCATTATCCAGAAATAGAAAAGGAGAGGCACATAGTGTGTATCGTCTAAACAAACTGGTTTATTTGAATAAAATGGCAACTTACAGGAATGCTGAAATTGCGAGCATAAAATAGAGGAGAGCCGGCCAGCCGGCCGGCATGCAGTCTCCCGTCCAGCAGCGATGACGTCACACACAAACTCACAGCTCCTCTACAATACATCGGTCTGTGAACAGTCCTGACAGGGCTCCAGTAGCCAGAACTAGAAGCAAAGCATCAGAAATAGTGGCCAGGGGGTTCTGTATCTCGCCACAGAGAGAAACAAGTCCCTTGTAATTAGGGCTGTTTCCATCCAGACAATTACATATGCGAAGATAGGTAAACATCTGATACATGTTATGGAAGCAAGATTCTAATTAAGCTTTTATGGGGTTGCTATGGGATAGCACATGTGTGAGACTTGGCCACATACAGAGGCCCAACATGCAGGGAGCATGTCAGGTGTTCTGGGAGCATAAATTACTTATTTAGTTTCCTGAGTACCTATCAAATTTGTGAAGGCAACTTATATTTTATGAGACATAGTGAGTCTTTTGAACATATCATTTTTTTACACAAGTTTTGGGAAAATGTGGAAAGTAAATGAAAACTTTTTTTTTTTTACACAAAGTTGTCAATTTATAAGATATTTCTAACACATAGCATGTACATAACAAAAATTACACACCCTTTTTTTCCCCTTTATTTTGTTGTATGTTTTGTACCTTGTATTTTTAAATAAAGAGAAAGGTTGGGCAGTCAGTTTTTATGTTTTCCTTTGGTGAATATTTGAAAGGGGGAATTTCCCTTTCTCAGGTCCCCGGAAAGAAAGGTCATGTATGCACTTGAATGTATACTTGGAAGTTCTGTTGAAGTGTCAGGACTGGGCTCAGCCCTTCCTTCTCAGAGCAGGTCGCTCAGCTTTCAGTTAATTGCCAGCTCTAATCTTTCCACAGTGACTCACCTAGTGATGATATCCTGCTCGTCAGTCCTGCTGGCTATGTAAGCTGCTCAGTTCAGATCTTCTCTGCCTTTGCCTGGTCAGCATGCCTGGTCAGCATATCAAGAGACGCTCTCCTGTGTTCCTGTTTCGACTTGTTTGGCTGACGTCCCTTCTGGTTCCTGATCCTGTGTCCTGATTTCCTGGCCTGTTCTGAAGTATGCTGATTCCTGGCTCCCTGACGTCCTGGCTTGTCCGACTATCCGTTCTGGTTACCGAACTCTGGCTATGTTTTGACTACGTTTGCTCCGTTTACCTTTTACCATTATTATTATTAAACAGTGTGATTTTTACTGCACTTCTGTCTCAGTCTGATTCATGGTTTCTGACAGTAGGCGAATGCCATGAACTCAGAAGATGCAGTCAATCCACTTGTTGATAATATTGTTTCCTGATTGGATGAGCAGGATCATCGCATGGATCAGTTTGCCATAGCGTCACAGATGCTCCTGAGTCGCACGGCTCACCTGGAATCTCCCACTGTGGCTGCTCCGGTACAACCTGTGTTGCAGGCCTTCCCTGCTGCTGCTCCAGTCTCTGTGCAGGCACCTGCCTTGAGTATTACCTCTTTAAGAGGTATGTCTGGTTCCGCTCCATTTCCCTAGCGATTTGGGGGTGATCCAGTTCAATGCAGAGGGTTTCTCAACCAGGTTGAGATATACTTTGAGATGCTGCCCAAGGCATTTCCCACGGACAGAAGCAAAGTAGGTTTTGTGATATCTTTGCTTTCTGAGAGAGCTTTGGCCTGGGCAAACCCTCTATGGGAGACGCAAAAACCCGTTGTCCTGAGTTACCCAGAATTTGTGGCTTTCTTCAAAAGGGTATTTGAAATTCCCACACGCTCCGTTTCTGCTGCCAAGAGCCTCATGTCCATCAGAGTACGAGAACTGTTGCCGATTACGCCATTAAATGCCTTACTCTGGCAGCAGAGGTTGCTTGAAACAATGAGGCCCTCGTGGCTGCCTTTTCTCATGGTCTCTCGGATACCATCAAAGATGAGATAGCAGCCCGATATACAGTATACCTACTGAGCTGGAGAAGTTGATCATGTTTGCCACCCTCATTGACTCCAGACTCAGAGAAAGACTCTCTTTTAAGGAGCGCTTGCGGAAGCCTCCTGTACATTTGTCTCCAAGCTTTGCAGTCCCACCCTTGCCTCCCTCACCTCCCATGCCTCCTGGTACCGAGTCAGTCAGTGAAGTGGAACCCATGCAGTTGGGCTTCACATGTCTCTCTGCGGATGAGTGAACCCTTAAGAGGAGGGAGAGGTTGTGCCTTTATTGTGGCCAGGCAGGTCACTTTTTGAGGTCTTGTCCTACCCGTCCAGGGAACGCCCGAACCTTGAGGTCCTGTAGGGGACATACCTTAGGTGGCGTTGTTTCGTCCCCAGCTATCCATAAGAATAAGCCCCTGGTTCCAGTTACCTTTTCTTGGTTTGCGTCCGTCGAAATACAGGCTCTAATCGACTCTGGGGTTGCAGGCTCAAGGCTCTTGACAGGAGACCTCTACAGCCTGCCCATGTGACTCATGAGACTTCTCCTTTGTCCATGCCTGTAGGGGCTCTTCACCATGAGATAATCCAATTTCAAGTCATTTCCTCGCCTAGGTTTCCAGTGGTTATTGGTTATCCTTGGTTACAGAGGAACAACTCTTCTTTTGATTGGCTTCGTGATGAGGTTTTTTCCTGGTCGCCACAATGCAGCAAGACATGTTTTCAGAATGTGGCCAAGGTCCTGTGCACCTCTTCACTTTCCTCCCTGCCAGAGGAGTACTGGGAGTTTAGCGATGTCTTTGACAAAAGTCAAGCCAGTAGTTTGCCTCCACACCGGTCGTATGATTGTACCGGGAATTATTATCGGAAGATTATTTGTAACTTCTCGTCTCTGGTCAAGCCCCTGACTGATATAACCAGAAAGGACGGTAACCCACAGAGTTTGTCTCCAGAATCCATTAAGGCCTTTGAGAGTCTCAAAGCTGCCTTTGTTTCCGCTCCTGTGTTGGCACATCCTGATCATACGTTACCCTTTATCCTTGAGGTTGATGCTTCTGAGACTGGAGTTGGCGCCCTTCTGTCTCAACGTCCTACCTCTGAGAGTGCTATGCATCCTTGTGGCTACTTTTCCAAGAAATTGTCACCTGCGGTATGCAATTACGAGATTGGGTGACAAAATTCTCGCCGCTCAGATCCGTGCTCCTCCTGAGAAACCTTGTGACCACTGCTTTGTCCATGAGAGTCTCCGTACTGCCTTGCTCCAGACTTTCTATTTTCCCAAGGCTGCTTCCCAACAATTCTGGTGGCCTAGTCTACGTGCTGATGTAGCCACCTTCGTACCTGCTTGTTCTGTGTCTGCTCAGAGTAAGACCCCCCAACACCTTCCAGTGGGCCTCCTACAACCCACACCCAATGGAGAGAGACCTTGGACCCACCTGTCTATGGATTTCATTGTGAATTTACTAGTGGTGCAACGGATTGGTGACGATTCGTGATCCGAACGGATCACCCTGTTCGGATCGGCACACCACGTGATCCGCGGAGCACTCCGCAGCCTTGGCCATAGGAAAGGCCCCAGCTTCGGCCTAGCTCTAGAGCGGAGGCCATCTTGGTACACCCGGCGGTGGCTGTCTCGTCAGGAAGTGACGTTTCCTTGCCGCCATCTTGCTCCACCCCACACTCCTGCACAGTAATGAAAGTGAGAAGTGGGCAAGCGGACATCTTGTTACACCCAACAGAGTTCTAGATTTCACAGTTATTTTCAACACAAAACGGAGCTTATATGCTTAAATACAGTATTTGGAAATCCAACGGATTGTTTACATGTTAAATTTTAAAAGCAGCAGCAAACCTTACATGCTTGCTAATGTGACAGAATACCTCTGACTGAAAATCAGAGGTGTTCTGTCACATTAGCAACCATGTAAGGCCAGCAGGTTTGCTGCTGCTTTTAAAATTTAAATGTAAACAGTCCGTCGGATTTACAAATACTGTATTTAAGAGCCCATTCACACAGGGGCGTCTTTGGATCCGACTCCAAATCGCCCCAGGTCACCCCTAGTCGCCTCAGGTCGCGCTGGCTGAAGAAATCAATGTAAGTTAATGGAGCCGTCCTTATGCACACTACTGCAGTCGCTCCGACTTCAAAAAAGGTCCCTGTACTACTTCAATCCGACTTCTAGGCGACCTGTAACCATTCATTTCAATGGGAGTCGCCTATCACTGTCTTAATAGGAGCGACTCTCCAGGAAGATAACACACATTTATCAGGCAAAGCTCTCCCTCCCCCCTCCCTCCCACAGAGCTGATTCTTGTTTGATTGGCCACTGGAATGTCTCCTGTCCTGCAGGCAGCTTGGAGTTGCCTTGTAAATAGCTCCAGGTCGCGCTGAGTTGCCTCATAAAATCGTGTCTGAGTTGCCTAATAAAATCGCGCTGGAAGTCGTGTTGCCCCAGTGTGAATGGGCTCTTAGGCTCCATGTACACAGAAGCTGATAAACTGCAGTTTATTGGCGTTTTGGCGTTTTTTTAAAAAGCCCATTAACTGCACTCTATGTTAGCCTATGTGTCCATGTACACATAAAGTTTTTTAGCTTTAATGAGCAGTGGAGTTAATGGGCTTTTTTCTGAACGCAAGAAATTTGCGTTCAAAGTGCAGTTTTTCGGTAGAAAAAACGCAAAACGCTCATAAACGCTCATAAACGCTGGCCGCGAGCGTTTTTGAGCGTTTTTTGGTCCATTGAAAAAAAAAAGCTACACTGAAAAACGCTAATAAAAGCTAGTAAAAAAAGCTGATAAAAGCTAGCTTTTTCTGCTGCTTTAAAAACGACAGTTTTTGAGCTTCTGTGTACATGGAGCCTAAGCATATAAGCTCCGTTTTGTGTTGAAAATAACTGTGAAAGCTAAAACTCCGGTGGGGGTAACAAGATTTGTCTTGTCTTTTTTTTTTTTTGGCTGATCCGAAAAATTATTCAATCCGTGACTCTGATCCGAGGATCGATCCGATCCGTGAGTTTTTTGATCCGGTGCACCCCTAGAATTTACCCAATTCTCAGGGCAACACAGTTATCGTTATGGTGGTTGACCGGTTCTCGAAAATGTCTCATTGTATTCCACTTACGAAGTTGCCCACATCTAAGGAACTGGCTTTTTTGCTCAGGAGATCTTTTGCTTACACGGGCTACCCAAGGTGTTCGTCTCAGACAGGGGTAGTCAGTTTGTGTCCCGGTTCTGGCAAGGCATTTGTGCACAGTTGGGAATTCAGCTTTCTTTCTCCTCTGCGTATCACCTGCAGTCATGTGAATGGGTATCGGTACATTGTACCCCTATACATTTACCAAAAAAAGTGTCAAAATGGTAAAAATGTCAGGAGACAGCTTGGGACAACCCAAGGGCCTGGTATGGATTTTGGGGGGACCCCCACGCACTTTTTTAATTTTTGTGCAGGGTTCTCCTTAATATTCATATCAGACCCAAAGGGTCTGGTAATGGACTGGGTAGGGGGGGACCCATTTTTTTTTATCTATATTGCCGGGATCTGACAATTCATTACAGCCGCGAACAGTTTTGAATGAAATTATTTCCTTTACAAATGTAATTTTGCTGTGGTACTATTCTAAACAGGGGAAATATGCGCTAATTTACAGGCATACTAAGGACACCCCCCAGGCACAATATTTAAAGGAATATTTCTTTTTTATTGTTTCACTTTAAGCCTTATTAAAATCACTGCTCCTGAAAATTGATACATGTCCCCTGCTGCAGGACCTGGGTCCCCAAACACTTTTTAAGGCAATAACATGCATATAAGCCTTTAAAATGAGCACTTTTGATCTTTCATGTACATGTCCTATAGACTTTAACGGTGTTCGCACAAATTTTTTGCCTGTTCGCAAGTTCTGGTGGGGTGTTCGGCTCATCCCTATTGGTGATGATATCCTGCTCGTCAGTCCTGCTGGCTACTTAAGCTGCTCAGTTCATATCCTCTCATTCTTCGCCTGGTCAACATATCAAGAGACGCTCTCCTGTGTGAGTATGGCGATACCACATGCGTGAGACTTTTCTGCAGCCTGGCCGCATACATAGGATCAACATTAAAGTAGCACTGTCAGGCATTCTAAAAGCATAAATGTCACATTTTCATTTGCTGACTACCTATCACATTTGTGAAGGCCCTGGAGCACCAGGACAATGGAAACACCAACAAAATGACCATAATGTACAGTATCTTACAAAAGTGAGTACACCCCTCCCATTTTTTTAAATATTGTATTATATCTTTTCATGCGACAACACTGAAGAAATTACACTTTGCTACAATCTAAAGTAGTGAGTGTACAGCTTGTATAACAGTGCAAATTTGCTGTCCCCTCAAAATAACTCAACACACAGCCATTAATGTCTAAACCGCTGGCAACAAAAGTGAGAACACCACTAACTAAGTAAAAATGTCAAAATTGGGCCCAATTAGCCATTTTCCTTCCCCGATGTGTTGTGACTCGTTAGTGTTACAAGGTCTCAGGTGTGAATAGGGAGCATGTATGTTAAATTTGGTGTTATCGCTCTCACACTGGTCAGTGGAAGTTTAACATGGCACCTCATGGCAAAGAACTTGCTGAGGATCTGAAAAAAATAATTGTTGCTCTATATAAAGATGGCCTAGGCTATAAGAAGATTGCCAAGACCCTGAAACTGAGCTGCAACATGGTGGCCAAGACCATACAGCGGTTTAACAGGACAGGTTTCACTCAGAACAGGCCTCGCCATGGTCGACCAAAGAAGTTGCGTGCACGTGCTCAGCATCATATGCAGAGGTTGTCTTTGGAAAATAGACGTATGGTCTACATGGCTGTCATCCCAGAAGGAAGCCTCTTCTAAATATGATGCACAAGAAAGCCCGCAAACAGTTTGCTGAAGACAAGCAGACTAAGGACATGGATTACTGGAACCATGACCTGTGGTCTGATGAGACCAAAATAAACTTATTTGGTTCAGACGGTGTCAAGCGTGTGTGGTGGCAACCAGGGGAGGAGAACAAAGTCAAGCATGGTGGTGGGAGTGTCATGGTCTGGGGCTGCATGAGTGCTGCCGCCACTGGGGAGCTACAGTTCATTGAGGGAACCATGAATGCCAACATGTACTGTGACATACTGAAGCAGAACATGATCCCCTCCCTTCGGAGACTGAGCCGCAGCTCAGTATTCCAACTTAACGACCAAAAACACACCTTCAAGATGACCACTGCCTTGCTAAAGAAGCTGAGAATAAAGGTGATGGACTGGCCAAGCACGTCTCCAGACCTAAACCCTATTGAGCATCTGTGGGGCATCCTCAAATGAAAGGTGGAGGAACGCAAGGTCTCCACCAGCTCCATGATGTCGGAATAGCAACTTGTGAAGCTCTGGTGAACTCCATGCCCAAGAGGGTTAAGGCAGTGCTGGAAAATAAGGGTACTGGTGCTGGGGAACATTCTGTGAACCCTGACTGGGTCCCTGTACCACTGATATAGGAGTTTGTAATTCTTCTCCTGGGTGAATCCGGAGATAGATGTTTTGTGTGTGAATGTAAAATTAGGTATGATATTGTCCCAGGGATATTTCAATCCCCACGTCTCTGGACCACCTTTGTGTAAAGTTAGTTAGTACATTATGGGTATGGGACAAAATGTCTTTGTAGATCAGAGAGAGAGACTACACATATCCTCAAACAGTGAGTGGTCTGTGGATCTGTCCCCAAAGTAGAGCTCTAAGGTCCACTTGAGCCATGTTCTACAGTCATAGAGGGTTTGGTCAAGGGGCGGGGGAACCATTCAAGTAGTCTGGATATTATGGCGGAAGCATGATAAACCTGAAAGTTGGGGAGACCAATGCCTTCTCTGAGCCTGAGAGAGCACAGTATTTTATGTTTAAGTCTAGAGGGGTGGTGTTGCCAAATTAATTTGATCACCAGGGAGCGGAGTGTGTGGAAAAAGGCATTAGGGAGGGTAATAGGGAGGGCTTGAAATAGATGTAGCGGCCTCACCCTCCGTCCCCTTTTAGTAAATAAAATGGCTTGCTTGTCTAGGGGTATGCGGGAAGAGGATGAGGTTCACTACGGCCCATGTCCTCTAAGGTGTAGAGGTGAAGGCCAACACTATTTTACCTCCGAGTCCTGTGTTCTGGATGGAGCCTCTGACCCTCCTGCAGAGGGCAAGCTTGACTGTCAGTAATAGACCCCCACACCATAAAAAGTCCAGCACTCCTTTATTCTTCTTCACATATGAACAGAATCAGTTGAACTTTTAAACAAACAAACAGGGTGTGGATACGAGTAGGCCCAGGCACAATGAACTCTCCTATTCCCTCTTTGGCGAATAGGCTTGGCGCACAGTCGCTGCCACCGACCGTGAGTTTGGTCGCTGCCACCGACCGGGTGAACTGTTGAGGCCCCTGCCACAGGCCTAATAGCAGGTCTCTGCCACCGACCTAAATTGACTAGATGTACCGCAGCCACCGGTCACAGAACATGAATTACCTTCCTTTATGAATAGGCCCTTGTTGGAGAAGGATATCCATCCAAGCGGTCTCCGGAGGTCCACCCGACACTGGCAATATGCTGCACCAGCTTCACGAAGGGTCCCCTCTCCGGTCCCTTACGCTCTGGATTCAGGTGCCAAACACCCAGGGCACCTTAGGACGATCCCTCCCTCGCGGGACCTAGCGGAAGATACTGGGCCCCAGGCCTCGGGCTGAGTACCTCACCCCAGACTGAAGGTGTCTGGGATGGAACACAAACTCCTCGTGTACAGGCCAAGGGCGCCTGAACACCGAACACGGACAGCAGCCCTCAGGCTGAAGGTGCCTGGGACTCGGACCTCGTGGCGAAGATGTCCGCCCCCTTTATACCCTCTCCCAGCAAGCACAGCGGGTTCCCCGCCCGCAGTACAGCAGCCGCGAGAGGTTACAAAGGGTACGGCACTGCAGTAGTGGTTCAACCCCGGCTCAGAGCGACATCGCCACCTACTGAGCCGCAGGGAACTGTGCACCACTGATGTCCTCACCCGAACAGAATACAGCCCTATTCTTCCAATCAGTGCATCTGGGTCATGCTACCACCCATATGTTTCCGCTAAATAGTACATGCCCGCTACACTCTCCCCCCAGTGATTTGACACTGGTCCCCAGTGTCTGGAACAAGCCATCTCTCCAACAGGAGGTAACATAACCTGATCCAGAGACTAGCTGAAAATCTCAAAAAAACTTTGGAAAACTGACAGTTGTGCCTGGACCTGACATGAAAAGGAAGGGAAGGGAAACAACACACAACAGTAAAACATTTCAAGTCACATCATCGACATTTTTCCCCCCTCCCACATCACTAGCTAAAACCCGCCTTATTCTCAGCGGCTCTTGATGGGATGTTCTTCTGCAGAGGGGAAAGAAAGAAATGTTAAGCACACAAATCCCTGACACATATGTTCGTGTGGGAATGAAAAAAACTCTCCTCAGAGAAATTTTTTTCTCCCTGAAGCGTGTGTGTGTGAAAAGTGAATGTCGTTGCGCAACACCGCCACCTGGTGACAGCGCCAAGGTCATAGCACTTGTCAAATCCTGAGACAAAACTTCTCTGTACCCTGGCTCTAACTACCCCAAAGTCAATGATTACTTTGCTGGATGGAAAAAAGGAGAACAAACAACGGAAACAGTCTCCATTCCTCCGAAGAGCACAAACACCCCTTTAACTAGGGCACAGTCACGGAATTTTCCGGAGAAGCAAACACAAACTCCAGAAAGTTCCACCACTTGGGAAAAAAAAAAAGGACAAAGGAAAGGAGTCTTTTCTCCTACAGATAGAATCTGGGATGCGGCAGGACAAGGGGCTTCAAATGCTGATCCATGGTCTCAATCTGACACTCGGCATCTTCCTTGTCTTTCCGGCGTATCAGCACTTTATCCGCGTGGATGTGCCGACCCAGCATCCATTCTGCCTTGCAGTCCTTGAACCTTTGTGATGCCTTGGGAGAGCAAGCAAGGTACCTACGGGCATGTGGTACCCCAATATGTGTCCATATGAAGTCATTGTACCAACGCTCCCGATGGACTTCAACCTCATATAGCAGTTCCTTTGACAAGTATGGGTATTCCCACCCGTACTAATGAGCAACCTTCTGACCAAACAAGCGTTGAAGCCTGGCCAAAGGAGGCATAGTAGCTTTGTTCCCCACACCTGGTAAGACAATACAGTCTGGATGGCGAGGGGCCTTGATGACTTCCAAATTGGGCATGGGCGCCCGCAACGACAGTCTCTGACCCCCGGTGTTAGATGCAGGTGGCACCGGTGATCGAAGGGCAGGCATGGGACGGGGCTCCTCCTCAGGCGTTGGTGTCTCCACCCGGGGTGTACTAACCCCTGCAGACATGGGTGAGTCCCTTTTTGCACGGGACGAGGACAGAGGTATCTTGTCCAAGGCCTTTCTGGCAGAAAATCTTGTCGATCTCTGCATTGTCTCCAATGTCGGAGAGCGACTCCAGGTCGGAGGTGTCATACATTTCGGCAGGTAGGTAACCCCTTGTAGACTCGGAGTCACCCCCTCAGCGGGCTCCACCGACTGTGGACTCCCGACACCTCCAACCACACCAACAGTCCCAACCCCTGGCTCACCTGGGCCTGTAGTAGTGTCGCGATGTCTAGGACTCTTTCCTCTGGATCCATCGAGGCCAGGCAAGCAGCGGGGGCGAAGCTCCTCCGCGGCCACAGGAAGCCTTGACCAGGCCGACCTTCCGTTTTGACGGTGGGAGCAGGGACTCTGTGGTGACCAAAGCAGCATCCTCGGATTTCTCTTCTTTGATGGAGACCTCCTCCAAGGTCTCGGCAGTGCGCGTGGGGACGGCTGTCCAAGCAGTGATTCTTCCTCCTTGAGTAGTGGCGCCTGTGCGGTCGAGGTAGATAGCTCTTGGCTTTTCAAAGGACGGTTCCACCTCGAATGAGAACTCCCCTGCAGGCCTCGCAGCGCCCGAATGGCTTCAACTGCACCACTAGTCCCGAACAGCCGGGACAAATCATACCCAGTGCCTCAACGTCTCTACAGGAGTACAGGGCGAATCTTCCCCGGGGCTTGAGCCGGATCCCCGTATCCTTAAATGGAACATTAGTCAAAGCCATCCTCGTGGAAGTAGAAACTGGAAACCACGAGGCATTTTCAAACATGGTCACGGCTTGTTGTTCCATCGCGCACTGCGTAGTTCTTGCCACAGCCCCCACGTGATCCTCCTCACATGGCTGGACTCCTCCCCTTTGGCACTTCAGTTTGCGGGCTTTCTCCGAGTCACGCCCACGAACTGTGCAAGGAAGGTGTGCCTCGTGGCGTGTTGGCCAATATGGCCGACCTACTCGGAACTCCATTGGGCAGACACACTCAAACTCCGTCAGCTTCGGCTCCATAACACAATCCCAGCACCAAGACCCCACGTGTAGCGGCCTCACCCTCCGTCCCCTTTTAGTAAATAAAATGGCTTGCTTGTCTAGGGGTATGCGGGAAGAGGATGAGGTTCACTACGGCCCATGTCCTCTAAGGTGTAGAGGTGAAGGCCAACACTATTTTTTTTTTTCCATAAAGTTTTATTGAGCAAATTCACACAATTCACAGTACAAGGTATAAAACAGAAGAAGTACAGTCAGGGAAAACCAGCTTTTGGTACAACATATACTGACATGACAGGCCTGAGTGTAAATGTCTCCAGCTTTTGTATAAATGAGAGGGGAAGTGCGGATGGGCCGGAGCCTTTATTATTTTGATTCACGTTCCAACTGCCTGCTAACTTTGCTACCTAACTTAGTGTTTCCGACACCAATAAGGTGGTGTCTATGGAATGGTGACAGAGGGGTGAGAGGAGGGGGACAGTGCCTACTCATGCGGAGGGGTTATGGGAACGAAGGGGGGGTTGGGGAAGGAGGAGAGGAATTAGGGAGTAGTGGAAAACAACGAGAGAGGGGACCATGGGTAGCACACTGATGGGGGCAGGGGAGTATTTGTAATAGAGATGAGGGGGGAAAGTTTGGAGAGAGCTAAGGAGCAGTAAGATGTGTAGGAGCGGATAGAAAAGGGGAGGAGGGGGTGGGGTAGGGGTAAGGGTAGGGATAAGGGGAAGGGTGAGGGGAGTGACAACTCGCTCAGGCCTCTGTAGGTGAGAAAGGGGTGAAGTGACCATAAGAGATCGTACTCTAGTCTGGGGGAGCATGCTGTTTGTATTCAGCGGTTGTTTTGAAATGTGACCAGCAGGTCCAGGTAATCGAGAAACTCTTCAGTCTCTCCTGTGAAATGTGGATCAACTCTTCCATGTCGCAAATTCTAGAAATGGTCGCAAACCATTCTTTAAGTGACGGTGTATGGCAGGAGCGCCAGTGTTTGGGAATGCACAGCCTAGCAGCATTCACCATGTGCATGGCTAGGGATTTGAAGTAGTCTTTTCTTGAAAGGGAAGTGTGATGCAGGAGGAATTGAGCTGGTGTGAAGTCCAGGTTGTAGGTGGTGATTGATGCAATACATCTGTGGACCTCCCTCCAAAAGGGTTGGATGTGTATGCAATCCCACCAAATATGTATCATGGTTCCCACCCCTGCATTGCATCTCCAGCATACATTGGAGGTCGAGGGGGCAAATTTATGAAGGAGAGATGGGGTTCTATACCACCTAGTGAGCACTTTATACCCATTCTCCTGGATGGCGACATTCAACGACCCCCTATGTGCGTATTCATGGATTCTCGTCCATTCAACTGGTGACAAAGGGGTAGGTAGGTCCCTATTCCATGAGATCTGTGATGGCGAGAGGGTGGAGTCATTAGGTTCTATAAGTAAGGCGTAGAGAAGGGAAATGAGGTGTCGTTGGAGAATTTTACGATAGCAGAGAGTTTCGAAGGGGGTAAGTGGTCTCGTCCAGCTGTCATGAGCTGCATGCGTGAATAGAAAGTGACATATTTGTCTGTAAGTCCAAAAGGGGAAGGTAGAAGTGTTGGAAATGAGCCTAAGGTCCTCTAGCGAGGCGAGTTTACTGTCGGTGTACAGTTGGGAAGCAAGAACATCCTGAAACGGCCATTCTAGTTTGAGGAAATTAGGTGACTCGCCTGGGATAAAGTCGGGGTTTCCTCTCAGCGTAGTCAGCGGGCCTGGGGTGTGTGAGAGGGATCCTCTGGGGAGGGCCGACCTGAGAAGCGTCAGAGAGGTGTGGATGAAAGGATGTGAGGCCAAGGACTGTGGCCATTGTTTCGAGGTCAGCCATGGGAGGAGACGTATTGGGATGGGTGAGAAGGAGTCTTCGAGAGAGATCCAGATCTTTTCAAGGGGGTGAATGCACCAGTCCGCGATTCTCGTGAGGTGGCAAGCCACAAAATATTTATACAGGTCCGGGAGAGCAATACCCCCTTTAGACTTGGGCAAGGTGAGCCTAGCGTATTTGATTCTAGAAGGGGAATTTTTCCATAAGAATGTCGAGCAAGCCTTCCGATAGGAGGAAAAAAATCCTGCGGGGATATGCATTGGGATGGTTTGGATCAGATACAATATACGTGGTAGTATAATCATTTTAATCAGAGCAGCCCGGCCAAACCACGAGACATTCAGTGCAGACCACTCCACGAGGTGGTATTGGGCTTTTTTCAGAGCTGGGTGGAAGTTGAGGGCATATAGGTCTTTGAGACAGGGCGGAATCTGAATTCCAAGATAGGAAATAGCAATCTTTTCCCAATGAAATGGGAAAGATTCCTGACAGTGGGTGACTTCCTCTGGTGGGAGGGTGACATTCAGGGCGTGGGACTTTATGTAATTAATTTTAAGGTTTGAAATTGTACCGAAGGCCTCCAGATCCCGCAAGAGAGATGGAAGGGAGGTTCGCGGGGATGTGAGAGAGAGTAAGATGTCGTCCGCGAAGGCGGCCACTTTAAATTCTCTACCTTTAACCGTCAATCCTCTGACATCCGGGTTCTCTCTAAGTTTGTTTAAGAGGGGTTCTAAGGAGAGAATGTAGATCAGGGGGGAGAGGGGGCAACCCTGGCGTGTGCCATTGCTGATGGAGAAGGCGTCTGACAAGTGGCCGTTAACTCTCACCGCAGCCGTGGGACCCGAGTATAATGCCATTATGGAGGTGAGCATGCGGTCTTCCAGACCTATACCTTTTAAAACTTCTCGCATGTAGTCCCAGGCCACCCTGTCAAAAGCCTTTTCTGCATCAAGGGAAAGTAGAAAGCCTGGGGTTTTAGTTGAAGTGAGCCAATGGTGTAGGTTAAGGGTTCGTATGGTGTTGTCCCGGGCTTCCCGGCCCGGGACAAAACCCACCTGGTCATTGGAGATAAGGCCGGGGATTAGAGGTATTAACCTGTTGGCAAGGATTTTGGCATAAATTTTTATGTCGACATTAAGGAGTGAGATCGGCCTATAATTTGCCACTTGAAGGGGATCCTTCCCCTCCTTAGAGATTACGGTGATGTGTGCCTCTAATAATCTGTTTGGTCAGTTTTGTGGGTTGGCCAGGGCGTTAAACGTCTGTAAAAGGTTGGGGGTAAGGACATCTGCAAAGGACTTATAATACTGAAGGGTGTACCCATCAGGGCCCGGGCTTTTGCCTAGCTTCATTTGTTTCAGGGCTATCTCCAGCTCCCCTGACGAAAATTGCCCTTCTAGGGATTGTGTCTGCTGGGAGGAGAGGGGTTTGGGGCCATAATGAGAGAGGAAGTCCGTGATGAGCGTTTGGCGTGTCTTCCCCGAGGCTCGGGGCGGTTGGGTAGGGTGGAGGTTGTAGAGCTTACGGTAAAAGGACTCGAATTCTTTTGCGATGTCCTCACTCTTAGCCAGGAGGGTACCCCGGGGGTCGCGTAGGGCATGTATGGTAGACGAGAGTTTGGCCTTCTGAACCGACCGCGCCAGAAGACGCCCACTCTTGTTACCGTGTTCATAAAAGACCCTCTGGGCAAGAACGTAATGTCTCCTCACGCGTTTACCCAGTTCGTCTGCGAGAAGCGTGCGGGACTGAATTAGTTCCTGTAGGGTGTTCTGGGCTTGTGTCTGTTTATGGGACATCTCTAGTGCTCTAAGCCTTTTGAGAAGGGTATTCACTCTTTCCTGATGAAGTTTTTTGGCCTGCGAATTCAGGGTCAACAATTCTCCCCGTGTCACGCACTTGTGGGCTTCCCATATGGATATTGGAGAAATGTCAGGATTAGCATTTTCCTGGAAGTATAGTTTAATACATGAGCGTATGCGTTCCATGGAGATTGGGTCTGTTAGGCAGGATGGGTTGAACCGCCATACTTTAGTCTTGGGGTATGTTTCCGGGAATGATAATGTGACTGTGATGGGGTGATGATCTGATAAGAACATCAGTTCAATGGTGGAGTGTTGAAGGGCGGGGAGGTCAGTCTGGGACAAAAAAAAGAAGTTGATTCTGGAGTATTTCTGGTGGGGGGCCGAGAAGTAGGTGTAGTCTTTGGTTGAAGGATAGAGGGTGCGCCATGCGTCGTGAAGAGTCAGGGTTTGTATTTGGGCTTTAATTTTTCGTAAAGCCTTGTAGGCAAGAGAAGACGAGCCCGTGGAGGTGTCTAGGAGGGGATTTAAGGGCACATTGAAGTCGCCCCCCAGGAGGACCAGGCCACTCTGGAATGTGGACAGGAGGGCACATGTCTTGCGGAAGAAGGAAACCTGATGTTCATTAGGGCAATAAATGTTAGCCAGTGTGATTGGCTTAGATGCATACGTCCCCTTAATAAAGATGTATCTACCCTCTGGATCCACTAGGGAGTCCGTCAGGAGGAAATTGGCGTGCCTTGAGATGAGAATCGAGACCCCCTTGGATTTGGCGACCGGGTTAGTGGCGTGTAGGGCAGAACGATATATGTGATTAGCTAGTTTAGGGATGGCGTCATTTCGGAAGTGTGTCTCCTGTAAGAAGATAAAGTGAGCCTTAAGTTTGGTGAGCGAAGCTAAGACTTGTGACCTTTTTTCTGGTACGTTGAGGCCTTTCGTGTTCAGTGAGACACACTTCAGAGTCAGTGGGATATTAGTCCTAGGCGGGGTCTGCATTGTGAGGAGTAAGGAAGAGGAGAGGGTGCTTGTCTGGTTGTCGGAGAGGTTGGGAACTTTATTCAGAGGATGGGTGCGAGGGTCACTCCCCCGGGAAGAGGGAGAAAGGGGAAAAGACACCAAGGGGAAAAGATGGGGTGGGGAGGGAAGACGCACAGGTGGAGAGGTCAGGAAGAGTTGGGAGTAGGAAGAGTCAGGAGGATCAGGGTATGAAAAAGGAGAGAAGGAAGGGTAGAGGGATCAGGGCCAAGAGAGGGGAGAGGTGTGGGATCAAGAGAGCGGGGGGGTAAAAGCAAGATATGTGGGCCAAGAGTAGTGGGATAGATAAGGAGAGGGGAAAATGAGTACCAGAGGTGGGAGTAGCTAGGCTACCCACCTGTAGGAGTCAAGGGAAAGCCTGGAGTGTCAGCTGCGTCTCAGTGAGACCGCTGTGTGGGGGTAGTAGTGTGAACAGAGACCACAGCCTAACTGTGGACCGGGGATCTAAGTGGAGCGGATGAGGAGTCCCGCTGACGGCGAGAATCCAATTAGCTTATCGGGGAGCCTACCATGAGGAACAAACTACAGAGGGTTCAAGTGTCAAGTGCAAAGAAACAACACGCAAATCAACATAACAGAACAAAACATTCTCCAGCTCGCAGGGCTGGAATCAATAAAGGCCTACTAAGCTATTTAGAAAGTAGAACTCTGAGATATACTCAAGAAAAATCAACCGCCTATGAAGCATGCAGGGGAGGTAACGACCTCTTCCAGCTATTCAGATAAGGCAGTCTGTGGTGAGGGGGAGGGAGGGTGTAGGGGGGGGTGGAGGGGGGGGACAGGGAGGGCGAAAGAGGGAGGAGGGGGGAGGGGACATGGGAAGGGGGAGGGAGGAGAGTGGGGGGCAAGGGGATGAGCCGGGGGAGGGGTAGGGGTGGGGGGATGGGGGGAAGCAAAGGAGAGGAGGGAGGAGAAAGGGGGAGGATGGAGATGGGGGGTAGGGGTGAAGAGAAGGGAGAGTGGATTACGGGGGAGGGGGGGAGAAATAAGGGGGAGAGAGGGGGGAGAAGGGTAAAGGGAGGGTGGCGAGGTAGGGCGAAAAGAGAAGGGAGAAGCGGGATGCGGCGGGGGGGCGGGATGAGGAGGGGTGAAAAGGAGAGGGGGGGTGGGGATGGGTGGAGGGACCTCCAGACTGAGCTAGGGGAATGGTGTCCCGGTTCTCACCTTCGCTTCCAAGAGGGGGGGAATCTCCGGGTCTTAGTGTAGATTGGCATCGCACGAGCCATACTCTGCCCGTCTGGTGTCTGGCACAGCATATTCCTACGGTGAGAGTTAGGGGAGAATAGGAGCGAGTGGGGCACATAGTATAACCCTTGCAAAGTCAGTGAGACACGAAATAAAGTAACATATGATGGGCTAAGACTAAAACAAATATTGCAAATACGTTGCCTGCCGGAGTGTAGGAATGTCATCATTGGATCCAGCGCCCCAGGGGAAGATAGTGCGCTCGGGTTGCAGGCCAGAGTGCAGGGCGATAGAGAGTTCAGTCCTCCCGCTTCCGGAGGAGGATGCCTGTGTGGGCCCAACTTGCGGAGCGGTCCTTAGGCCTTCCAGGAAAGGATGTCCATAATTGCTTGGGTGGGGACCAATGTCAGAGTCCCAGGCATAATCCTAGGCTGCCGCGGGAAGTCTCCCGCAGGACGGGATCAATCCGTGGGGGCGCATATATCTTCCGGAGGTCGGGGTGTCTCGCCATTTAGTGCGGACTCCCGGCTCAAGCCATGGGGGGTCTGGGCATGTAAGGGGGTTCCGGGGCTATAGGATAAAGAGGTATAAACAGCTTCTCCGGGGATACGCGCAACCCATGGCCGACGCCTGAATAAGGCAGGCCTCAGTCAGTCCGATGAGTTCCATACTGTAGAGTGGCTGGGTGACTCTGAGTGGCAAAGCGGTGCAAAAAGGCCTGTGGTGAGGGGAGATCGCCGGGAGGGGTTCCGGGAAGAGGGGGTACCAGCCGTGAGGTACAATGGGCCGGGGTGGTTAACCATGTCAAGGGGGGGTCTGAGAGTTCTCTGGCGGGGCAGCGGCACAGGGAATAACGTGCAGACAGAAAGGAAGGGGGGGGGAAGAAGGCATACTCACAGACTGCAGATCTCAAGCCATCTAGCGAACAGTCAGTCAATAAGCGTCACGCGTCACATGCGCGGCGGTGAAGGGCTGTGTTGTTGCAGGTCCCGGCGTGAGGAATGGGCGTTCGGTGACATCGGTCTAGGCCTACGATTGCGTGGTCTCTGGCGCGAGGCTTTCGGTGACGGGTGGAGCGAGACTGGAAGCCAGGGTTCCGCCGGGAAATAGAGCGCATACCAATCAGGTAGTTCCAGGTTAGGCAAGTCGAGTTGTTCACAGAACGCCTGAAGGTCCTCCGGTGAGCGAAGCTGGGCAGAGCGCCCAGTTGCGGACACAGACAGTCCAAACGGGAATTTCCAGCGGTACTGGATAATAGGATTTTTATAACAGCTTACCTGTAAAATCCTTTTCTTGGAGTACATCACGGGACACAGAGCGGCATAGTCATTACTATGTGGGTTATATAGTTTACCTTCAGGTGCTGGCACTGGCAACTTCCAAACCGGAAGTACCCTCCCCTATATAAGCCCCTCCCATCCGGGAGCACCTCAGTTTTGTAGCAAAGCAATAAGTGTCCCCAAAAGAGGGGTGGGAGCTCTGTGTCCCGTGATGTACTCCAAGAAAAGGATTTTACAGGTAAGCTGTTATAAAAATCCTATTTTCTTTCTCGTACATCACGGGACACAGAGCGGCATAGTCATTACTATGTGGGACGTCCCAAAGCAATGCCCAATGAGGGGGGGATACACCATACATAAGCTGGGCGCTATCTTAGACATGAGGATCTTTTGCGGCCTGCAACACACTGCGCCCAAAGGCGACATCCTCCTGACTTCTAACGTCCACCTGGTAGAACCTAGTAAACGTGTGTACTGAAGACCATGTTGCAGCCTTACAGATTTGAGCCAGGGAGGCCTGGTGATGCACTGCCCATGAAGTTCCAACTGCTCTCGTGGAGTGCGCCCTAACTTTGAACGGAGGCGGTCTCCTTCTCAAGCCATATAGGCTTGCATTATGACCTTTCGAATCCACTTGGCTAAAGTAGATTTTGACGCTGCCTGACCCTTTCTGGGGCCTTCCGGCAGAATAAACAAAGTATCCGTTCTGCGAATCTGAGCAGTGGCTTTTAGATAAGCTTTAACTGCTCTTACTACATCCAAAGAATGTAATAACTTTTCCTCTACCGAACTAGGTTTGGGGAAAAAGGAAGGAAGAACCACATCTTGGTTCAAATGAAACCTCGATACCACCTTAGGAAGAAAGGCTGGATGAGGACGTAACACTACTCTGTCCTTATGGATAACCAGATATGGCTCTTTACAGGACATAGCGGCCAATTCCGACACTCTTTTAGCCGAACAAATGGCTACTAGATAAATCTATTTCCTGGTGAGAAGAACCAAGGAAATGTGCTGTAATGGTTCAAATGGTTGTTTCTGTAGAACCGACAGAACCAGGTTTAAGTCCCATGGACATATGGGAATATTAACCGGAGGGCTAATACGCATCACTCCTTGTATAAAGACTTTGACTAGTGAATGCGAAGCCAAGGGCCTTTGAAAAAATATTGACAAGGCCGAAATCTGACCCTTGATAGTACTCAAGGCAAGTTTCCTATCTACAGCCCACTGTAGGAAGTCCAGAATCCTACCTATTACGTACTTACGTGGATGCCATTTCTTGGCCTCACACCAAGCGATGTACGCCTTCCAGATTCTATAGTAGATCTGCCTGGATACCGGCTTCCTGGCATTGATCATGGTAGATACTACAGGATTAGAGAGACCTCTCTTTTTTAGAATGTGGGCTTCAATAGCCAGGCCGTCAAACCTAGGGCTGGTAAGGAAGGGTGGTATATCGGTCCTTGCGAAAGCAGGTCCGGACGATGTGGGAGGGTCCAAGGACTCCCCACAGACATTTTTACAATCTCCGCGTACCATGCTCTTCGGGGCCACGCTGGAGCCACCAGAATCACTGGTTTCTTTTCTACCCTGATTCTGCGGAGTAATCGAGGTAACAATTGTGGCAGTGGGAATGCATATATCAGCTTGAACTGATCCCAAGGGAACACTAGGGCATCCGAGCCGCAAGCTAGGGGATCCCTTGTCCGAGAGACAAATCTGTCCACCTTTGCGTTGAATCTGGATGCTAGCAGATCTACATCCGGTGTTCCCCACCACTGACATATTGTCCGGAAAACCTCGGGGTGAAGGGACCATTCCCCTGGGCATAACTGTTGGCGACTTAGAAAGTCTGCCTTCCAATTCTTCACTCCTGGAATGAATACCGCGGATATGGCTGGGACATATCTTTCTGCCCATTTCAGGATGCAATTTACTTCCCTCTGGGCTGCACGACTCCTGGTGCCACCCTGATGATTGATATATGCCACTGCCGTGGCATTGTCTGATTGAATTCTGACAGGGGACCCTTGGAGTTTGGATGTCCATGCTACTAGGGCATACCGGGCTGCTCGTATCTCTAAGAGATTGATGGGCAGGGCCTTTTCTGCATCCGACCATCTGCCCTGGAGAGACCATTGCTCCAGTACTGCTCCCCAGCCTATAAGGCTGGCATCTGTAGTGGCCACCTTCCAAGAAATCGGACTGAAGGATTTCCCTTTTTTCCAGATTCTGGGGAACCAACCACCAACGGAGGCTCTTGTGAACGGAAGGGGACAAGGACATTGGTAAGTCTAGGGCCTGAACTTTTTTGTTCCAGGCTGACAGTATGGCCCTTTGCAAATTCCTTGAATGGAATTGACCGTAGGGTACTGCTTCGAATGATGCCACCATTTTTCCCAGCAGCCTCATGCACAGGCGTATGGACGGCTGTCTTTTTGTACCCACTAGGTGGATCAAATCTCTCAAAGACGACACCTTTTCTTGAGGCAAGAAAATTTTTCTCTGGTCTGAATCCAGCCTTAGCCCCAAGTATTCCAGACTTTTGACTGGTTTTAGGGCTGACTTGTCTCGGTTGATAATCCAACCGTGAGATTCCAGATACTTGATTGTCTCGTGAACAACCACTTCTAGTTTTTCCACTGAGTGGTCTATCAGCAACAAGTCGTCTAGATATGCCATTATCGTTACACCTTGTGTTCTTAGATTGGCCAATAATGGGGCCAGAATTTTTGTGAACACTCGTGGTGCTGTGGCCAGACCGAAGGGTAAGGCTCTGAACTGAAAATGGCACCCTTCTACTGCAAAGCGTAGACATTTTTGGTGAACTGGAAAGATGGGAATGTGCAAATAAGCATCTTTGATGTCGATCGAGGCTAGCCATTCCTCCCCTTGTAGGGCAGTGGTCACCGATCAGATCGACTCCATCCTGAAAGTTCTGATATGTAGGAATTTGTTTAGCCCTTTTAGATTTAATATGGGCCTCACGTCCCCGTTTGGTTTCGGGACTGTAAAGAGGTTTGAGTAAAACCCGAACCCGCATTCTTCCAGGGGAACCTCCATAATTACTCCTTGGAGCAATAGTTGTTCTAGTGCCAACAGGAGGGATCCTCTCTTCCGGGGATCCCTTGGCACGTTCGACCTTATAAAATGGGAAGAAGGGGAGTCTTTTAACTCCAATTTGTATCCCAGACTTACTGCGGAGAGCACCCATCTGTCTCTGATCGTGTCCCGCCAGGTCTCTGCGAACAACTGAAGTCTTCCCCCCACCCGATTGAGTGGGGGCAACCCTTCATGCATTTGATTTTGGGGGAGGTTTTGTACCTCTCCTGACCCAGGGTTTCTTGTTACCCTGTGATTGTCCCTGATTTTTACCCCCGGGATTTGACCGAGGAGGCCGTCGGAACTGTTTCACAGCCGATGTCCCAGGGACTGGAGAAGCAGGCCTCTTAAAAGAGGGACCTCTAACTCTATTTTTAACCGGCAAGAGTGTACTTTTACCGCTGGAAATTTTCTGGATATATTTGTCCAGGTCTTCCCCGAATAAGCGTTCACCATGAAATGGGAAGCTAACCAGCAATTTTTTACAGGGAGCTTCAGCAGACCAGTTTTTGAGCCATAGAAGCCTGCGCATATGTACTACAGACAGCGTAAGGCGGGAGGCCTGATGGATTGAATCCTTTATGGCGTCAACCGCAAAGCATAAGGCTCTAGGTAGATCAGCTAGGGCAAGGGCCTGCTGATCTGGCAGGTCCCTTAAGACCTGTTTCAACTGATCCTTCACTGCTTGGCAGACCCCAATAGCTGCCACTGCTGGTTGTGTCACCAAGCCTGCTGTAGAGAAAGCAGATTTTAATAAGGACTCCAATTTTTTATCTATTGGTTCCTTGAACATTTGGACATTATCTACTGGACATGTCAGTGATTTATTCACACAAGAGATGGCTGCGTCCACTGTAGGGACCCTCCATTTTTTGATGAACTTATCCTCCATGGGATAGACCACCAGAAATCTCTTGGGAGGAGTAAATATTTTATCAGGATGTTCCCAATCCTGGTAAATGAGCCCTTCCAGTAAAGGATGGATTGGAAAGGAACAAACAGTCTGGGGAGCTTTTAGCGACCCCAACGAGGAGACAGAAGTGGATGATGGCTCCGCAAGGGGCATTTTAAATGCTGATCGGACCATGTTAGTCAGGGACTGAACCCATAATCTTTCAGCATGTGATGCTGAGAATGGCTCTTCCACTGTTGATTCCTCTACAACAGAATCAACCTCATCCTGATCCCCTTCAGGCAGGTCGATCCCTGTATGGGACTGTTGCTCTGCTAACAGGTACTCTGAGGGAGGAGACGGAGATCGGGCGCGCTTTCCCTCTGACAGGGAAGCAGCGATCAATGTTGTCAATCTTTCTTCCAGTCCTCCCAGAGCTGAGGAAAAAACCTCCTCTGTTATATACACAGGAGCAGGTGAACTGAGGACAGCCACAGTACCAGGTACTCCTGAGGGTGCTCTACGGTCACTAACCTCAGATTTTTCAGGGGAGATTGGTGCAGCCAAAGCATGCCCAAGATCCTCAGAGCCCGATGGAGACCCCCTTTGCTTCCTGGGATTCTTAGTCCCGGAGACTTTAGACGGCATATTCCTAAGCCCAAAGCTGAGGTATTCCAGCCAAAATACACCACTTACTGAAAATAGTCTAGCACAATTGCTGCTATATAAACAGTTGGTGTCTACTAATGTGCCTTTCTATGGGGATGCCTGCATCAACCGCCTGCTGTAGGCCTTTCTAAATGTTGCCAGCTCTGTTTCTGCCTTCCATAACCAGCTGACAACACCTAATTGTGCTTTTTAACATGCTGGGACGCCCGCACATGCGCAGAAGCGCTGCGGCGCGCACAGAGCGTCATCCACCAAGCTCCACCCCTTTTTCCAGCTCACCTCTATAAATAGAGGCGCATGCACGCGCACGCGCGCAGGCACGTGCACCTTCGGCGCTCTTTTTGAAAAGGAACTAGGGACAGAAGCCAGGGCCCTGTTTGCCACAGGGCTGGGAGATGGACGAGCATTGCAACATGGCAAAGGAAACAGTTTCCCATTCAGAGAACTCACCATCTGCCTGGATTTTGACTTGGAAAGAAAAAATCCACATGACAAGAAAACAACGTTCCACAGCGGCCTCTAGTGGTTTAACACAGGTACCGCGGTTTAACCATTTTTTTTTTCTTGACCACTCTTAAAATTATTAAATTTTTTAGTAGTTACAGGCATGCACAGATATTTAGCGGGAATACCGTTAGGTAACAGGCAGAAAGACATATTAGGCTTGGGGGTCCCCTAATAGAACCAAGTTCCTGAGGGGCCCCCACTTACCTTTTCCCCGCCGCAGGACTCTGTTTGGTCCACAGAAGCCCAAACTTCACCTCTCACGGCAGGCATTGTAATTAAACCTTCAGGGACCGGGTTCCCAAGGATTCCACTCCCCTGGACCTGTATAGCACCCTGCACAGAAAACATCTTGGTCGTGGGTATGACCAGAGCTCTGGATCCCAGGGTCCAGCCCTCCTAAGAGAAGCATTACAGGCAAAACCTTGCTCTTCTCTGCAAGGCCCGGGTACCGACCGTTTAGCTATGAAGCTTTTTTGGTCGGATCCGGAATAGCTTACTGAGGCCCAAAAGAACCTGTACGCAAGCTCAGTGAAAAACACATGTTACTTCTTGGCCAATACCTTAGACACTGGCAAAAAACTGAGGTGCTCCCGGATGGGAGGGGCTTATATAGGGGAGGGTACTTCCGGTTTGGAAGTTGCCAGTGCCAGCACCTGAAGGTAAACTATATAACCCACATAGTAATGACTATGCCGCTCTGTGTCCCGTGATGTACGAGAAAGAAATTCCTTGCACGTAAAGCATCCAGCAATGGTCGTAGTGCTCTCCTATTTTGGAGAGTGATCTGCGAGAGATCCTGGAAGAGTTTCACCTCCGTGCCATTAAAAAGTATGCGTCCCCTCTCCCTCGCCTTGCGGAGAATCTCTTCCTTAAAGGGGAAGTTGACAATACAACATATAATGTCTCTGGGGGGTTTGTTGTCTCGGGGTGGGGGACGGAGAGCTCGGTGGGCTCTTTCCATGTCAATGGGGGAATCCGCCGGGCGCTCAATCAGGTCGTTGAAGATGGCGCTGATGGTTTGCTGTATGGCGGTAGGATCTACGGTTTCGGGGATTCCTCGTATCCTAATGTTGTGTCTCCTTCCCCGGTTATCCAAGTCTTCCACGTGTCTGTGGAGCTCAAAGACTTGAGCCAGTTGGGAATCATATGCAGACTGTACCTGGCGAATGGCCGCCGCATGCGTCAGGGTCGTTTGCTCCACGCTGTCCATCCGGTGGGCCACCGCAAGCATTTCGGTCTTTAGGTCTGCTATGGCCGCCGTCAATGTGTTCTTTATGTCTGAGGCGACTTTCTCCAAATCGAATAAGCTGGGGGGAAGAGCCCCACTGGGGCTGGGAGAGGACGTTCCCGGCATGGTGGCGAAAGGCGGTCTGTCAGGCGAGGCCGAGGCTTGGGCCTGTATTGGCGCGTGGGTCTGCAATGGGGCTAGGGCCTGCAGTTTTTGTGACCGGAATATGTCCGGTATGTTCCTCCCCGAGCGGGTCTGAGAGTCCTTGGAGGTGTGGGAGGTGGACGAGCTTCTTGTGGACCTGTGCATAGCAGGATTAGAACGGTAGGCTCCCGTTTAGGCAGGTAGATCAGTCCGGTCACACAGAAGCTCTCAGATTAGGCGTCCATCTCGGTCTCCGCTCAGGCCACGCCCCCGGCCAACACTATTTTACCTCTGAGTCCTGTGTTCTGGATGGAGCCTCTGACCCTCCTGCAGAGGGCAAGCTTGACTGTCAGTAATAGAGCCCCACACCATAAAAAGTCCAACACTCCTTTATTCTTCTTCACATATGAACAGTATCAGTTGAACTTTTAAACAAACAAACAGGGTGTGGAAACCAGTAGGCAGAGGCACAATGAACTCTACTATTCCCTCTTTGGCGAATAGGCTTGGCGCACAGTCGCTGCCACCGACCGCGAGTTTGGTCGCTGCCACTGACCGGGTGAACTGTTGAGGCCCCTGCCACAGGCCTAATAGCAGGTCTCTGCCACCGACCTGAATTGACTAGATGTACCGCCGCCACCGGTCACAGAACATGAATTACCTTCCTTTATGAATAGGCCCTTGTTGGAGAAAGATATCCATCCAAGCGGTCTCTGGAGGTCCACCCGACGCTGGCAATATGCTGCACCAGCTTCACGAAGGGTCCCCTCTCCAGGCCCTTACAATCTGGATTCAGGTGCCCAACACCCGGGGCACCTTAGGACGATCCCTCCCTCGCGGGACCCAGCGGAAGATACTGGGCCTCCGGCTGAGTACCTCACCCCAGACTGAAGGTGTCTGGGATGGAACACGAACTCCTCGTGTACAGGCCAAGGGCGCCTGAACACCGAACACGGACAGCAGCCCTCAGGCTGAAGGTGCCTGGGACTCGAACCTCGTGGTGAAGATGTCCGCCCCCTTTATACCCTCTCCCAGCAAGCACAGCGGTTTCCCCACCCCACAGTACAGCAGCAGGTCACAAAGGGTACGGCACTGCAGTAGTGGTTCAACCCCGGCTCAGAGCGACATCGCCACCTACTGAGCCGCAGGGAACTGTGCACCACTGATGTCCTCACCTGAACAGAATACAGCCCTATTCTTCCAATCAGTGCATCTGGGTCATGCTACCACCCAGATGCTTCCCCTAAATAGTACATGCCCGCTACATAGATATAATAATTTGGGGAGAGTGTCCATCTTGAGGATATTCATTTGCCTGAATCATGAAAGTTTGAGATGGTGACATGATTCTAGGGAGCGTCTTATCTAAGTCAGTAAGGGGCTTAAGTTCAGGGGATAGATGTCGTGAAAGTCTCAAGGGATTTCAGTCCCCAAGTACTTAATCGACCGGGATTGCCAATGGAAAGGGAATCGCTGTCGGATTGTGGTCAAGACCTTTGGAGGTAGCGATATATTTAGAGCTTCTGTTTTGGAAACATTCCGTTTAAAATTACTATGAGCGCCAAAGCGATCAAGCTCTTGGATGAAGGCGGGGATGCTAATATGTGGTTGTGTGACATAAAGTAACAAGTCGTCAGCATATAGTGATAACTTGTTATACGCCGAGGGTGTGGGGATGCCATGTATAAAGTCATTCTAACAGGTCGCCTGCGTTAGACCTATCTGTTGTAGGGACGCTTGAAGGAACGACCAGCTGACCCTATCAAAGGCTTTCTCAGCGTCACAAACCAGAACGCAGGTGGGAATTTGTTTACGTTGAGCATAGGATATTGGGTGGAGTGTTTTAGTAGTGTTATCCCTGGCCTCTCGGGCCCAGGATGAAACCTACTTGATCACTGTGAACTAGGGAGGGGAGCAGGGGACCCAGACGATTTGTGATCATTTTTAAATAATGTTAATGATAATGTTTAATATCGACATTCAATAACGATATGGGTCTATAGCTGCCGCAGTTCGCGTGGTCTTTCCCCGGTTTGGGTATCACTACTATTTGGGCCTGAAGTAGCTGGGGTGAAAAGGGGTGTGTTTCTTCTACCTCTTCAAATTCTTGTGCCATAATTGGGGCCAGGAGGGATGCGAACGATTTATAGAACCGGGAAGTGTATCCATCCGGGCCTGGGCTTTTGCCATTTTTGAGCCCTTTGATCGCACTCAGGAAATCTGAGGTTGTGATCGGTTGCTCAAGACTTTCTACGTCGTTGGGGGGGATCATAGGTAGGGCAGTGTCTTGTATATGTAGCGGGTATGTACTTTCCCGGGTGTGAATTTGAACTTGGCAGAGACATTGGTGATGTGTAATTCCCTGCAGCACAGCAGGTGGCGCTGTCGCCCTGGGCTGGGGTTGAATCATTGCTGTGTGTCGTGCCTCCTTTTTGTCCTCCCATGCTGGGAGAGGGTATAAAGGGGGCCGGCCATCTTTGTCACGGGGGAGTCCAGGGCACCTTCAGCCTGTGGACGGTGGTTCGTGTCGGTTCTCTAGGCGGGCTTAGGCCTAGAGGACAACCGGAGGTCGTGTTCCATCCCAGGCGCCTTTGGCCTGGGGTGAGGTACTCAGATGGAGGTCTGGAGCTCAGTGCCCAACACTGAGTTCCGCAAGGGAAGGAGATCCTAGAGAACCCCGGGAGTGGGTACCCGAATCCGGAAGGTGTAATGGACCGGGGGGAGCTCCTCACTCGAAGACCTGGTGCAGCAGATTGCCAGTGACGGGTGAGTCTCTCATCGGAGACCGTCTGGAAGGAAATTCCCCCTCGCTCGGAGACCGCAACCCACTTTCAGGAGGGAAAGTGGAGAATACATTGTGTCTGGGCCTATTCGCATCCACACCTCCTTTTCTGTTCTGTTTCTACCAAGGGAGTTCAACTGATTGTGTTCATTCAAGAAGAATAAAGGAGTGTTGAACTTTAACGGTGTGGGGCTCATTTCCTGACAGACATTGTTCAAGGTAACTCTCGTGGAGGCTCCAGGTGCACAACACTGACCCGAAGGTAAAAGAACTTTGCTTGTATCACACTGACACCTGTGGTGAAGGCCAGGCGTGGTGTCCCGCTCCCTTCCCCTCTAAAAGATACCCCTAGACAAGAGACAGACGAGCTGAAGAAAGAGAGGGGAGTGAGGAGGGCGCTACACGTGGGGGCTCGGGTCCGGTATAGTGTTTGTGCACCACAGTATTGAACGTGTCTGCTGGAAGAGTTACGCGAGTAGGCAGGCCTTCATTGGCCGAAGTGCATCCCTGCTCGAAGTCGTGGACATGACCCAATGAGGGTCTGTTCCTACATTCTGGCTTTGTGAGTTTGCACTAATTGGAAAAAAGTTTGTTGAATATTAAAGCAGACTTTCAGCTTAAATGTCATGTTATGCTGCCTCTTCCCCCCTTCTCTTACAAATGCAAATTAGCTTTTGGGTTGCAGACAAGTATATGTTACATTGTGTTTTTTTAAAAATTGTTTGTCCCAAAGTTTGTGTGTCTTAAAGTGGAACAAAAGTTCTGTCATTACATGCTGCGAGCAGGCGGGCTTTTTTTTATTGCAGAAGAGACATGCAATTTCTCTTCTACAATAAAATACACCTACCTGCTTGCTCACAGCAATCCATGGAATGGAATGCTTACAGCAGCCGGCCTGAACGTGTGTGTCAGGATGACTAGCTTTTGTGCATGAAGTAATGCAAAAATAAATGTGCTGAGTCTGTGAGACTCTTACTTATGGCACAGCAATCAAAGCATATTTTATGGTTAAAAGAATGCTTTTGTTTTACTATGTAGTCTCCTACTGTCAATTTGGCCACACCCAATGTTCGTCGATACGCACGCCACATTATTACTGGCCTTGGGGCACCCAAAGGTGTCCAAGGTCTTTTACAATACTATAGAGTATACTAAAAAAATATTGCTGTGCGCTGGAAAAATGTTCGGGTTTGACTTGAAGAAAAGGTGGCAACCCTATTCCCATCCAGTGGAGAGAGGGAGGCCAGGGGTTGCAGATTGAAGAGGTCAGTCTGGCACACGTATTTGGGGCAAGTCAAAAGTTCCTAGAAAATTAGCCAGGTCTCCAAGGCATCAGTAACTGGTTTCATGGCTTTGCTCATAAGCAGATTTAATTTGGTCAGATCAGCAAGTAACGTGACAGGGGTGTCATTGAATAGGATGGGATTTTGTGAGCGAGCTGCCTACATGATGTCAGCTTCAATGTTGAAGAAATGGATCCTGCAAATGACATCTCTTGGGAAGGCTGGGTTTGGGTTGCAGTGTCCCAGGGATCTGTGGATGCGGTCTATTTCTATTGCAGATTCTTTAGGTTTACCCAGAAGCTGGTTAAACATGGCGGTAGCTGCACTCGCCAGATCTTTGTTTTCCACAGACTCTGGTAAGCCGCGGATGCGAATATTATTGAGACGACTTCTGTTCTCTTGGTCATCTAAGCCATAGAACAGTTGTTGGATCTGTATAGTGTGCTCCTGCAGAATCTCGTCGTGCTCAGTGATTCTAGCAATAGATTCTTCTACAGAGTGTTCAATATCGTCCATGCGGTGACCTATATCCTTGCGGAGGTCAGTAATCTCCCTCTTATATGATCTTTCCAGTTTGCCTATATAAGACTCAATGTCCTGCTTAGTGAGGAGGACTTTTACGTAAGCCTCCATGTCCCAGCTATCTTTGGAGCTGTGTGGGGAAGGGATTCTGGAGTGGACGTGATCAGGAGCAGAGGCCAGGGGGGAGTGGGGGGGGCATGTGGCCTGTACCTGAGAGGCAGCGTGTGCTGCCTGTGCAGCCACCGAGTGGGTCACTGCCATCTTGGAAGCCGGCGTGGTCTTGGGATTCGGGTTGTTTTGATGAAAAAACGGCTGATTTCTCCCGGTTTTTGGGTCCCTGGAGCTCGGGGTGTAGTGCTGCCTCCTCGCCTGCTCATCTGATAAGGTTATGGTGGATCTTCCGGTAGTACTGTGGCGTGAGATAGAGACCAGAGCGGGAGCTGATCAGCCACACGTCCTATCCCGCCATACATCAAGCCACGCCCTCCTTATTTGTTTTTTATAATAAACTCTTTATTATGATTTATGCTTCAGGCCACGTGCCTTCCTTTCTTTTTTCTACATAAAAAAAAAAGGATTACCTGTGGTTTTAGCAGGCAGGAATACTGTCCCATCACAGTCAAAGCATTGGTCAAGACATCCAAAGGAATTGTCCAGGAATTGTCCATACAGCAGGCAGAGATATGCCAAGTATTGTTCCTGGAGTAGGCAAGGACATGGTCCATAAGCAGCCAGTTCAGGTGGCAGGCAGAGACCTGGCCAGTTCAGGTGGCAGCAGGCAGCACTATAATGCTTAGGGCATTGGTCAGGTAAGACCTGAGGACAGGGGTAGAGGCTTTTTTCCACCCAAATCTCTTCGAAGCCTTTAAATCTCCAGACCCTAATCCGAGAAAACAAAAACCTGGAGAAAAATGTTTTCTCCACACGGAAAATCAATTCTGGAGCCCCTCACATATGTGAGACCCATGTTCTGTCTTGAATCCCACTAATACAGTGGTAGGGCAAATGATCAGTTTAGGAGGCAGGCAAAAAGCATGGTCATTTACCAGGCAGAGGTCAATTCATGTGGAAGGCAGAAACGTGGTTGGCAGAGGCATAGTCGATAAACAGGCCGGGTCATACACAGAAATAGTGGAAACTGGAAAAATATCTTCACTTCACAGTCGATAAACAGTCTGGGTCATACACAAAAACAGCAGATAGCGGAAACTGGAAAAATATCTTCACTTCACATATACTTCACTAATAGTGTAGTGAAGTGGGATAGATCCGATAGCACTCTCCAATACAGAGGCCTGGCTGGGAAGGACATTGGGGACAGCAGTGTCGGGTGTCACTGCAAAATTCCTCTACTTGAACATGGAGTTTTTTACTGTGTGGGGACACTGTGACAGGACACTGTTTGGGGAAACTAGCTGGGTGATCAGTGTGTAAAAAGCTGTAAAAAGGGTCAAAACTCACTGATCCTCAGGTGGCAGCACAGATCATCTCTCCTCCTCACTGATAGGCTCTGTGTGAGGAGAAACAGAGCCGTTACAGCAGCTGTGTTTACATTACATAATGGCTGTTATTGGACACAGCCATCCTGTGATCAGGAAGACCTATCACAGAGCCCTCCTGCTGAGCGGTGTTGCTCTGTGTCCGGGAAACACAGGCACACCAGGATCGCGCAGCTGCACGGGCACGCGGGCGCGCAATCCCGCTCCTTCTGAAGGATGTTCAGGAATGTCCACTCAGGACGACGAAATGCCGGGTGGCCAAATGGCTGAAGGCCACTGCCAGCAAAACCTTGATCAATAACAGGGTTTCATTTCTTCTCACTAGGGATGAGCCGAACACCCCCCGGTTCGGTTCGCACCAGAACCTGCAAACGGACCGAAAGTTCGCACGAACTTTAGAACCCTATTAAATGCAATGGACGCGAACGTTCGAAATCAAAAGTGCTAATTATAACGGCTAATATGCATGTTATTGTCCTAAAAAGGGTTTGGGGACCCGGGTCCTGCCCCAGGGGACATGTATCAATGCAAAAATACGTTTTAAAAACTGACGTTTTTTCGGGAGCAGTGATTTTAATGATGCATAAAGTGAAAAAAAAGAGAAATATTCCTTTAAATATCGTACCTGGGGTGTGTCTACAGTATGCCTGTGAAGTGGCACGTGTTTCCCGTGTTTAGAGCTGTCCCTGCACAAAATGACATTCCTAAAGGAAAAAAAGCCATTTAAAACTGCTTGCGGCTTTAATGTAATGTCTGGTCCCGGCAATATGGATGAAAATCATTGAGAAAAATGGCATGGGTACCCCCCCTGCCCATTACCAGCCCCTTTGGGTCTTGTACGGATATTAAGGGGAACCCCGTACCCAAATTAAAAAAAGGAAAGGCGTGGGGCCCCCAAGCCCTATATACTCAGAACAGCAGTATACAGGCGGTGCAAACAAGACAGGGACTGTGTAGGTTTGTTGTGTTAAGTAGAATCTGTTTGTAATTTTGAACTGGTACATTTTTAAAGTGTAGCTCCAGTCAAAAAATCTATTTTTAAGCTTTTTGGAAAACATAGGGAAGGGTTATCACCCCTGTATAATTTTTTTGACCGTCCGTCTTTTTTCATCTCACTTCCTGTTGTCTCCTACCGTTTGCAAGTAGGAGACGTTTGTAAGTTGGATGTTTGAAAGTAGGGGCCTGCCCTATATGCTCTGCAGAAATTTGGCCCTAAGGTGTTGGTGTTGCCACAAGTTATTACTGTAAGCCCTCAAAGTGACTCTTGGTGGGCGCTGGAGCGCTCTGCTGTGAACTATTATATCAAGAATTGTAATTACATGCCATTGTTGAACAGTGGTAGAAAAATTGGGCCTTTGGTGGTGGTGGTGGTGCTGGTGCCACAACACTAAGTCCTCACAGTTACTCTCGGTGGGCGCTGGAACGGGCCCTGCTGTGAAATATTATATCAAGAATTGTAATTACATGCACCTGTTAAACAGGGGCTGAAAAATTGGGCCTTAGGCACTGGTGCCACGACACTGCAACCTCTCCCAGATACTCTAGTTGGAGTGCAGGAATAAGCCCTGCTGCAAAGCATTGCATCAAAAATTGTAATTACACGTCCCTGTTAAACAAGGGCTGAAAAATTGGGCCTTAGCCACTGGTGGCGGCACCCAGAACCAAAAATGTTCTTCCAAGCTATCAGCAGGATCATTAAGGAGGAAGAGGATAGTCAGTCAACATAACAGGACAGTCACTCAGCATTAGCACAGGCAGTCTTGAAGGGATGTGACATTTAAAAAAAAAATATTCGGTTACATCAGCTTCAGGTGCTTGATAGCTGGTGGTGATCCAAGACTGATTCATCTTTATGAAGGTCAGTCGATCAACCGAGTCGGTGGACAGGCGCACCCTGTGATCGGTTACAAAGCCTCCAGCAGCACTGAATGTGCGTTCCAAAAGAACGCTGGATGCAGGACAGGCCAGTAGCTCAATTGCATACTGTGTAAGCTCTGGCCAGTGATCCATCCTCAAGACCCAGTAAGCCAGAGGATTTTCGGTGGGAAAGGTGTCTGACCTTGCCCCTAGGTATTCCTGGACCATGTAAATCATATGCTGGCGATGGTTGCTGGAACCGATCATACCTTGGGGCTGCGGACTAAAAAAATTGTCTGAACGGATCAGTCAGACGGCCACCTTCTCCACCGCTCCTTCTGTGACTGACCGAAGCCTCAGCAACTCGTTGTCCAGGACCAGGAGTTTATAACCTCCTAGTCTCTGGGAACGCGTTGCACAGACCTTTCTGCAAGGCCTCCCGGAGATGTCTCATCCTCTGCTCCCTCTGCGACGGCAAGATAAGGTCGGCAACCTTACCCTTGTACCGTGGATCAAGGAGAGTGGCCAGCCAGTAATGGTCCCTCTCCTTGATCTGAAGAATACGAGGATCCTTCCGCAGGCTTTGCAGGATCAGGGAGGCCATGCAGCGTAGGTTAGCTGAGGCATTCGGTCTGGAGTCCTCTGGGTCACTAAGGATGACATGATCCGCAGCCACCTCCTCCCAGCCACGTACAAGTCCACGGGTTTCTTGGGACAGTAAATGATCCCTAAAAGACTGCTGCTGCTGATGCTGAGTGCCAGGCTCCACCTCCATGCTGACACAATCCTTCTTCTCCTCCTCGTCCTCTTCCTGTGTGATGGGTGGGACAGAAGGAACACTGTCTGGATAAAGGGGACCTTGAGAGGCAAGGAAGTCCTCCTCTTCCTGCCTCTGTTCTGCCTCAAGTGCCCTGTCCATTATTCCACGCAGCGTATGCTCCAATAGATGGACAAGAGGTACAGTGTCACTGATGCATGCACTGTCACTGCTCACCATCCTCGTGGCCTGCTCAAATGGTGCCAGAACAGTGCATGCATCCCTGATCATGCCTCACTGGCGTGGTGAAAAAAAAAACGAGCTCCCCTGACCCTGTCCTGGTGCCGTAGTCGCACAGGTACTCATTGATGGCCCTCTGCTGCGTGTGCAGCCGCTGCAGCATGGCCAACGTTGCGTTCCACCTGGTGGGCATGTCACATATAAGACGGTTCTTGGGCAGGTTCAACTCTTTTTGCAGCTCAGCCAGCCGAGCACTGCCATTATATGATCAGCGGAAATGCCCACAGCCTTTCCTGGCCTGCATCAGGACATCCTGTAAGCCCGGGTACCTGCCCTAGAACCGCTGCACCACCAGGTTAAGGACGTGAGCCACACAGGACACATGGGTCAGTTGTCCCTGTCGGAGGGCGGAGAGGAGGTTGGTGCCATTGTCGCAAACCACCATTCCTGGCTTAAGCTGGCGTGGCATCAACCACCTCTCGGCCTGCCCCTGCAGAGCTGACAGAACCTCTGCCCCAGTGTGGCTCCTGTCCCCAAAACACACCAGCTCAAGCACTGCATGGCTTCTTTTTGCCTGCGTACTTGCCTAGCCCCTTGAACGCCTACGGAACACCGCTGGTTCCGAGGACAAAGCACAGGAAGAGGCCATGGAGGAAGAAGAAGAGGAGGGGGGGGGGAGAGAGGTGTGTCACAACCAGTAGTAGCATTTTGGAGGCGTGGGGGCGGAACAACCTCAAACACTACTGCACCTTGTCCTGCATCCTTCCCAGCTGCCAAAAGAGTGACCCAATGGCCCGTGAAAGATAGGTAACATCCCTGTCCATGCCTGCTGGACCATGAGTCAGCGGTAATATGCACCTTATCGCTGACCGCCCTGTCCAGCGAGGCATGGACATTGCCTTCCACATGCCGGTAGAGAGCCGTAATCGCCTTCCGTGAGAAAAAGTGGCGTTTGGGAACCTGCCACTGAGGAACCGCACATTGCACAAACTCACAGAAGGGGGCCGAGTCTACCAACTGAAAAGGCAGCAGTTGAAGTGCTAGCAATTTAGCCAAGCTAGCATTCAACCGCTGGGCATGTGGATGGCTGGGAGTGAACTTCTTTTGACGGTCCAGCAGCTGGGGCAGGGAAATTTGCCTGGTACAATTGGACGTTGTGTACTGGTAGCAGAGTGCCCGCAAGTACTTGGCTGTGACACACCTAATTCTACACCTTCACTCCTCTCAGTGCAGGTTTCAGAGAGGACTGAAGGTATAGTGGGGTTGGAGATCCCAGCTGATGAGGAGCAAAGAGAGGCCCGCTTTGTTCTTTGGTGTGGGTCTTTAAGGTACGCTTGCCAACGAGCTGCATGGCAGGTCAACATATGTCTGGTCAAGCATGTGGTGACCAAGCAGCTGATGTTTTGGCCACGCCAGATACGCTTGAGACATATGTTGCAAATAGCAGAGGTGCGAACTGATGCACTCGTCTCAAAAAAGGTCCACACCAAAGAACTTTTGGAATAACGCGCAGAGGCAGCGCCCTGCACAGGCAGAGCTCTGCAGTGTGATTCAGTCGGTGTGCTGCCCTTAAGCTGGCCCCCGGAGGGCATCCTGCCTCGTTGGAGATGTGCCTCCTCCTCCTCTCTCCTATCAGGCACCCACGTGGAGTCAGTGACCTCATCATCCCCTCCCTCTTCATCACTGTAGCAAACCTGGCAGTATGCTGCAGCTGGTGGGACATGACTGCCAGATTGCTATCCTTCTTGAGCATCCCCTCTCTCTGCGCTCACGCTACTGCCTTCCTCTAGCTGGGTATCATCATCAGAGCCTTCAAAACGCTGGGCATCCTCCTGGAGCATGTACCCAACACTGTGGTCAAACAGTTCGGGGGACTCCTCAGGAGGACATGGTGGGTCTAGAGAAGGAGTGACTGATGACATTGATACGAGGGAAGAGGACGCGTTGGCAGCTGCTTTGCCAGTACCCCGAGCCTGGGTAAGAGAGGATGAGGAGGATGAGGAGGGCTTGGTCATCCACTCTACCAAGTCTTCGGCATGATGCGGCTCAACACGTCCAGCTGCCGAAAATAAGGACAAGCGTGTACCATGGCCACGTGCTGATGATGATGCACCGCGTCCACGACCAGCACTGTTGCCCCTAGACACAGAGCCTGCTTGCCCTCTTTTATTGGCTAGTGACTGTCTGCCTCTCCTTGTTGGCCTTCCAGACATACTAATGGCCTTCAGGGAGATGGGAAAACCAGCAATAAGGGGTAGCTTCAGGTGTATACTGTGCAGGAGACACCTACACCCACTGTAACTGCTGCAGATGCCTGTGTTACACTAACAGAACAACACCAGCAATAAGGGGTAGCTTCAGGTGTATACTGTGCAGGAGGCACCTACACCCACTGTAACTGCTGCAGATGCCTGTGTTACACTAACAGAACAACACCAGCAATAAGGGGTAGCTTCAGGTGTATACTGTGCAGGAGGCACCTACACCCACTGTAACTGCTGCAGATGCCTGTGTTACACTAACAGAACAACACCAGCAATAAAGGGTAGCTTCAGGTGTATACTGTGCAGGAGGCACCTACACCCACTGTAACAGCTGCGGATGCTTGTGTTACACTAACAGAACAACACCAGCAATAAGGGGTAGCTTCAGGTGTATACTGTGCAGGAGGCACCTACACCCACTGTAACTGCTGCAGATGCCTGTGTTACACAACAGAACAACACCAGTAATAAGGGGTAGCTTCAGGTGTAGACTGTGCAGGAGGCACCTACACCCACTGCAACTGCTGCAGATGCCTGTGTTACACTAACAGAACAACACCAGCAATAAGGGGTAGCTTCAGGTGTATACTGTGCAGGAGGCACACTACACCCACTGTAACTGTTGCAGATGCCTGTGTTACACTAACAGAACAACACCAGCAATAACAGGTAGCTTCAGGTATATACTGTGCCGGAGGCACCTACATTCACTGTAACTGCTGCAGATGCCTGTGTTACACTAACAGAACAACACCAGCAATAAGGGGTAGCTTCAGGTGTATACTGTGCAGGAGGCACCTACACCCACTGTAACTGCTGCAGATGCCTGTGTTACACTAACAGAACAACACCAGCAATAAGGGGTAGCTTCAGGTGTATACTGTGCAGGAGGCACCTACATCCACTGTAACTGCTGCAGATGCCTGTGTTACACAACAGAACAACACCAGCAATAAGGGGTAGCTTCAGGTGTATACTGTGCAGGAGGCACACTACACCCACTGTAACTGCTGCAGATGCCTGTGTTACACTAACAGAACAACACCAGCAATAACAGGTAGCTTCAGGTGTATACTGTGCAGGAGGCACCTACACCCACTGTAACTGCTGCAGATGCCTGTGTTACACTAAAGAACAACCCCAGCAATAAGGGGTAGCTTCAGGTGTATACTGTGCAGGAGGCACGCTACACCCACTTCAACTGTTGCAGATGCCTGTGTTACACTAACAGAACAACACCAGCAATAAGGGGTAGCTTCAGGTGTATACTGTGCAGGAGGTACCTACACCCACTGTAACTGCTGCAGGTGCCTGTGTTACACTAACAGAACAACACCAGCAATAAGGGGTAACTAAAGGTGTATACTGTGCAGGAGGCACACTACACCCACTGTAACTGTGCTAGGTTAACAAGCAAAGATGACACTGACACTGTCCCTGTCTATCCTGCTCTCTCACTGCACGCCAACACACTACACCCACTGTAACTGCTGCAGATGCCTGTGTTACACAACAGAACAACACCAGCAATAAGGAGTAGCTTCAGGCGTATACTGTGCAGGAGGCACACTACACCCACTGTAACTGGTTAACAAGCAAAGATGACACTGACACTGTCCCTGCCTGTCCTGCTCTTTCCCTGCACGCCAACACACTACACAAGGCCGCCGCGCTGGCGGCCTTATATAGTGTGGGGCGTGTACTAAACCCCCCTGAGCTATAATTGCTCAGTGGCCAATTATGGCTCTCCTCGCTGCCGGCGCTGTGATTGGCCAAGCATGCGGGGTCACAGTGCATGCTTGGCCAATCATCAGCCAGCAATGTACTGCAATGGCGCAGTGCATTGTGGGCCGTTCGCGCCACACGAATATGGCGCGAACGGCCCACAAAGTTCTGGATTCGCCAAACAGGCGAACAGCCGATGTTCGAGTCGAACATGCATTCGACTCGAACACCGAGCTCATCCCCACTACTCACCCGGCCACTGCATATAAATATATGCAGTGGCCGGGGGAGAAGAAATTAAACCCTGTTATTGATCAAGGTTTTGCTGGCAGTGAGCTGAAGGCTTGTTTATACAAGTTGGTGGGCTGTTTGGCTTTGTTTATGCTGAAAAGAGCTTCTTTGTTTTGCCTGTTTTAAAAGTAAAGACTGTTGGCTTTTACCAACATGGCTTCCTGCTAATCTGGACTGACATTTAAAGGGCCAGTACCTGTTTTTGTATGTCATGTGTCATTGAGGAACAGGCACTGCAAGCCACTGAAAAAGGTATGGATGAAATGCTAAAAGCCCTTGTTTAAGCTACAGAAGCCCAGCAGCAGGCCTCTACAGAAGCTAACTGTCACCTATCTCAGGCATGCCAGAAGAAGACTTTGCCCCTATTGATACAGACTCATCAGTCCCAAGTAGTATGTGCAGGCCCAGCTGACTGCTCTAGTGGATTGTTTGAAGGAGGTTGTTTCCCCTAGTATCCCAGTAATGGTAAGAGGTTAGCCACATCTTGCAAAAGCGCACTCCCTACAATGATGTGGAAGTGCTCCTGCCAACTTTTGAATGAATGTCAAAGAGAGAGAGAGGGATAGCCACAGGACCAGCAGGCCAGCCTCATTACACCATTTCTATCAGGGAAACAGCAAAAGGCCAATAATAACCTACTGGCAGGTGGTGCCAAAGACTATGCTAAACTTGTGGGAGATCTTAGCTTGCCTTGGTGTGACTGTTGCTCTTGGGGCACACTGGATGCATTGCTGGAAATATCATGCTGGCCAGTTACCGTGGTTCCCAATGCATGACCTATTACAACTAACCATGAAGTGGTTGCAGCCAGAGAATCTAAAAGGATGTCAGCTTGTGTAATGGGTCTTAATGGACCCCTATGTAGCTACCTAGTGAGCTTTAGCATTGGGTCAGCCACAGGGAACCCCAGCCGATGGACTGACTGGTAGAGCTGGTGGAGTGGTACACCATGGTGGAGGAACTGCTCTGACCTACTAAGTCTTAAGGACCTCATAAGCTACCCACCCAGGAATCAACACTCAGGAAAGTCAGAGATTGACTACCCCAGTGTCCCATGGAATGGCTCCAGCATGAAGGATTGAGAATGTGTTGCGCTGGTGGTGTCACTACCGGGGCCATATCCAGCACCCTTGCATGAAAAACCTATGGAATGGGGAGCTATGCAGAGGGTGTTCTTCTATTCCCAGAGGGTCTATACTGTCCACATAATTCTGAGGGGTGGTTCAAATGTGACATCTGGGAGAACCAACTACACACCTCTGATGAACTCAGGCAGTATGGTGACTCTTGCCCATACTGGGGTGGTTGGGGGGGTGGGTCCTGTAAGACCCTGAGAGTAGTGTGCATACAGAGGTACAGAGGTACCCTAAGGAGTACCTGCTGGTGCCAGTAGCAATAACTACTGCTTGTGGCATGGTTACCCAGAAGGTTGGGGTGGTACCGAACATAATTTATGACATCATAGTTGGGCAGGACTGTCCTCTACTCATGGAACTGTGACACTATGTGAGGCCAAAAGGTTTCCACACTTTACAGTCAACCATGATTTCCTATGTCAAGACAATGGAGTGTCTGATGGAAAGTTGTGGACCAGTTACTGGTCCCCCAGTCTTTTAGACACATGGTACTAGACTTGGCTCACAATGATGCATTGGGCGGTCACCTGGAGGTCGAGAAAACAGTGGCACAGATAACCAATGGGTTTTACTGGCTGAGAATCATGGCTGTGGTAAAAAAATATTGGGCTTCCTGCCCCATTTGTTAGCTAACTGCTTCAATGTCCCATTTTAGTGACCCATTGGTGCCTTTGCCAATTATTAAGGAAGCGTTTGAGAAGATTGTGATGGATATGGTGAGACCTTTGGTAAAATCAGCCCAGGGTCACCAGTATATCCTTGTCATACTTGATTATGAAACAAGGTATCCCAAAAAGGGTCTCTGAAAGTTTTAAGAACTGGGTTCCCTAAAAAAAATCCTGATGAAACAGGACACCCCTTTTCTGTCAGAGGTGGCAGCAAACTTGTGCAAGTTGTTCCAGAATAAAAAATCGTGTACTTCTTTCTATCACACACAGATGGATGAACTGGTTGTGAGGTCTAAAAAACATTAAAAAGTCTATGCTCAAAAGGGTTGTACAAAGATGGAAAATTTTGGGACTGCTTGCTGCCATCGCTGATGTTTGCCATCAGAGAGGTGCCTGAAGCATCCACTGGGTTTTCCCTGTTTGAGTTGTTGTACAAGTGAAGATCTTGAGGGTTGCCTAACTTGGTTAAAGAAATCTGGGAAAGTTAGTCTTCTCCACATAGGACGGTGGTGGAGCATATCACCCAAATGAGAAAGATGAATAGCTGAGGTGATGCCTCTAGTAAAGAGCTTTTACAGAAGGTACAAGAAGCACAGAAAAGGCTGTACAACTTGTCAGCTGGACTAGGTTGGGGACTGTGTGGTTGTGTTTATATCCACAGTGGAGTGTAAGTTCCTAGCCAAGTGGCAGGGACCATTTGAGGTGGTAGAAAAGACTGGTGATGTAAATTATAAAGTATATCAACCTGGGAAGTGGAAACCTTACCAAATCTACCATGTGAATCTATTAAAACCCTGGAAAGACTAAAGCCGCGTACACACGATCAGAATTTCCGATGAAAAAAGTCAGACGGAGTTTTTTCATCGGAAATTCCGACCGTGTGTGGGCCCCATCAGACTTTTTTCCGTCGGAGATTAGAAATAGGATTTTTTTCCATCGGAAAAAAATAAAACATGTTCTATGGGAAATTCCGATCGTCTGTGTGGAACTCCGTAGGAGAAAAATCCACGCATGCTGCTGCAATTAGTGGGCACAGAGGCTGCAATTGGTGGGCACAGAGGCTGCAATTGGTGGGAACACAGAGGCTGCAATTGGTGGGCACAGAGGCTGCAGTGGTGGGCACAGTGAGGCTGCATTCATGGGCACAGAGAAGCTGCATTGGTGGGCACAGTGAGGCTGCAATGAAGTGAAGCTGCATTGGTGGGCACAGCGAGGCTGCATTGGTGGGCACAGGAAGGCTGCATTGATGGGCACAGTGAGGCTGCAATGATGGGCACAGAGAGGCTTCAATGATGGGCACAGGGAGGCTGCATCGATGGGCACCATGAAGCTACAATGATGGGCACAATGAGGCTGCATTGATGGGCATAGGGAGTTTGCATTGGTGGGCACAGGGAGGCTGCATGGTGGGCACAGTGAGACTGCATTCATGGGCACCGTAAAGTTGCATTTGATGGGCACAGTGAGGCTGCAATGATGGGCACGGTGAGGCTGCAATGATGGGCAAGGTGAGGCTGCATTGATGGGCATGGCGAGGCTGCATTAATGAGCACAGTGAGGCTGCAATTGGTGGGCATACAGAGGCTGCAATTGGTGGGCACAGAGGCTGCAATTGGTGGGCACACAGAGGCTGCAATTGGCGGGCACACAGAGGCTGCAATTGGCGGGCACACAGGCTGCAATTGGCGGGCACACAGGCTGCAATTGGTGGGCACAGAGGCGCTGCAATTGGTGGGCACAGAGAGGCTGAAATTGGTGGGCACACAGAGGCTGCAATTGGTGGGCACAGAGGCTGCAATTGGTGGGCATACAGAGGCTGCAATTGGTGGGCACACAGAGGCTGCAATTGGTGGGCACACAGAGGCTGCAATTGGTGGGCACAGAGGCTGCAATTGGTGGGCACAGAGGCTGCAATTGGTGGGCACACAGGCTGCAATTGGTGGGCACACAGAGGCTGCAATTGGTGGGCACACAGAGGCTGCAATTGGTGGGCACACAGAGGCTGCAATTGGTGGGCACAGAGGCTGCAATTGGTGGGCACAGAGGCTGCAATTGGTGGGCACAGAGAGGCTGCAATTGGTGGGCACAGAGAGGCTGCAATCCTCATGGTTGCAGGAAAGAAATTTGCACCATCTATGGCCAGCCTAACTGGTTGATCCAGATTCTGAGAAGCTGATCGGAGCGGTAGGCAGCAGATAGATGGTGCAAATTTATTTTTTGCAACCACAGGTTGCAGGTAAGAAATTTGCATGATTCCCCCATCAACAAAGACAGTGTTGACAGGGGAATCGCTCCTGCAGAGCAATTGACTTCTCCCAGCAGGGGGGTGGGGGCAGGAGAGGTAAGCTGTCCCGGCCAGGAGAAGACAGTGATTTTTGCTAGCGGCTATAGCAGCCGATTGCGAAAATTATTTTCAAATTCAGCAGGCTGCTTTTCCAAGTGGTCTTCCATTGTGAGAGCTATCTCTCGACTTATCCATGTTGCTGTCTTCCTCTCTGAAGAAATTGATTAAAAGGCAGGTAAGAAGGACTTGTACATATTGGCTTCCCCTCTGAATATATACTGTGCTATTTTACAGGCATGAGTAATGACTTCTCATTTTAAAGTATGATAATGTTGCTTTGTTCTTTGTTCTCCCCTTTCTTCTTCAGGTGTTCCTGGAATAGGGTGTTTAATTTTTACTAAGTTTTCAAATTGATACTCAATTTCAACAGAGAGTATCATGTTACACATGCATTGTTGTTTGTTTTCCCTTAATAGTTTTGTCCCTACCTCAGTCCATAGTTAGGGGATCCTCTATGTAGTTGGTTCCACCATTCTTCTTCATGCTTTAGCCTCCATTTACCACATGTACTGCATTCTGTTTGAGCTAGACACACTATGTTTTTTTGACCTACAGTATCCGACGATCATCTGGTATGATCTGCACAAGTTTTTGAATTAAAGCTTTCTGCAATCTGCAAGATATCATTTGGATTGAGTCACTGTCTTCCAAGCTACCGAGACTCTAAATTAAGCTATCTCACCACAATTGGATCAGTTTTAGAAAACACACTTTCAGTGTTTGAATTGCAGAAGCAGAACAGCCACCCTTTTACATCTGTCAACTTCATCTGTAACAATTACTTTTGTTTTAAAGAAAACTCTTTCAATAAATATTTAATTAAATAAAAAAAAATGTTCTATAAGATTTTTTGTTTAAAAGTAATGCACTTCTAATTCCAAACTACCGTGGTATTGTACCTTGTTTTGTGTAACACTCTCCTTCACTAAAAAATGTTGTTGCTTGTCGTTATGTATATTTACAAACCTGAAGCCCTGTACACACGATCAGATATCCTATGGATTTTCGTCTGATGGATTTGTCCATCAGAAATCTGATGAAACAGTTTTCCATCAGTCTTGCCCACACACCATCAGTCAAAAAACCGACCGTTCCAAACGTGGTGACGTAAAACACTCCGATGAGCTGAGAAAAATGAAATTCAATGCTACTGAGCATGTGTCGACTTGATTCTGAGCATGCTTGGGTTTTTTATCTGATGGATTTCCCCACAGACGATCGGAAATTGCCATCAGTTTTTTATCCATCAGATAATTTTAAAACATGTTCTATTTTTTAAAACTGATGGAAAAAAGACTGATGGGTCCCATACACGATCGGTTTGTCTGATGAAAACAATCCATCAGACGGTTTTCATCAGTCAAACTGATTGTGTGTACAGGGCTTTAGAATTAAAAAGGTATTGAAACTGAAAAAAACCGCAAAGGCAATTTAAAGCCAACTAAGTCACCTAAAAATGCATAAAAAACACCATGAACCACGAAAATTTAGCCTTGCCTATTGACTAAAATGCATTGTATCCTAGACAAAATTTCAGTAAAGCGAAACTTGCCGTATTTGTACAATCCAAGATATCTGCTACTGTTCAAAGCACAACAAACAGGAAACAATAACTCAGCAATTTGAAATCATGCAAGTCAGAAGAAATTATTTTAAACTATAAGTTACTACTGATTATTTCCTTTTTTCTAAAATGATTTTTCTTGAATCTCCTTTATAGACAATTCAACAAAAATGTATTACAGAAAAAAAAAGAGAAAAAATTGTAGTAACTTACACTTGATGTGATTTTGCCAGCCATAGATCAGCTTACCATCTGTGTGTGTTATTCATACAAAAATATAAAAAAAAAAGTATGGGATTCATTTTTTATACTTACCTAGGTGGATGCAGCATCAGTCCAATGCTGAGTCTGTCCCCCGCCGACTCTAACACTGAGAAATAAGCGATCAAACACCACCGATCACTTGGTTCTCACAGCTCCCTGAGCAGAGAGCCGGTGACACTCTCTGCTCTGCCCCACCCCCCCACACACTCATTGGAGCGCTGGACTGTGGAGGGGGAGGGAGCGGCAGGCTTAGGCTCTCAGCAGCTCGCTGAGAGGCTGTGCCAGTCCAGGCTTCTGGGTGGAGCCCGACCATTTGGTCACAATCTTTCCCAAACCTGTGGACTGGCTCTGTGATGTTAGCTGACAGTGGGCTTCAAGTTCACAGAGGTGGGCTTCAGGTCCACAGGAGGTGATCCACAAGAGAAGTACAGCCAAACAAGCTTTGGCTGTATTTTTTTCTTTCCCTTATTTTTTCTTGCAATTGCCAGAGGCTTATACTACCATATACAGTATAGAAGAACATTCAGAACCCGTGTTAAAGTGGTTGCAAAGTCAGAAGGGTTTTTATCTTAATGCATTCTATGCATTAAGATAAAAAGCCTTCTGTGTGCAGCAGCCCCCCTTGGCCCCCCCCCAATACGCTCTGTCCAGTGATGTTCACGAGTGTCTCTGCCGTCCGAGACTCTCACTCTTGATTGGCTGAGACACAGCAGCAGTGCCATTGGCACCCACTGCTGTCAATCAAAATCATTTAGCCAATCAGGAATGAGAGGGGGCGGGGCTGGGGCGGGCCGCGGCTCAGTGTCTGAATGGACACAGGGAGCTGTGACTCAGCTTGGGTGCCCCCATAGCAAGCTGCTTGCTGTTGGGGCACTTAACAGGAGGGAGGGGCCAGGAACACCAAAGAGGGACCCAAGAAGAGGAGGATCCGGGCTGCTCTGTGCAAAACCACCACACAGGGCAGGCAAGTATAACATGTTTGTTATTTTTAAAGAAAGAAACAAGACTTTACAATCACTTTAACTTGGGCAGTGTGATCCTAGTACTGTATTCATGACATCCAGGGGTGCCAGCCATTAAAATATAATAGCCGGCACTGAAGATTCTTCCATCTTTGCTGATTAGTGTGGATGGGTGAATCCTAATGTGTATAGCTAGCTAGATTAAATATGGTACACAACACAAAACTATATCCTTGGAATGTACTTTAAGTGGTTTATCTGAGCACAATATTGGGCAGTGTGGTCCTAGTACTGTATTCTAGTATTCATGACAACCAGGGGTGCTAGTTGTCAGAATATAATATCTGGCACTGAAGATTCTTCCATTCATGCTGATTAGTGTCGATGGGTAAATCCTAATGTGTATGGCTAGCTTAAACACAGTGCACAACACAAAGCTATGTCCTCTGAATGTACTTTAAGTGGTTTATCTCAGCACAGTATTTCCAGTTTGGTGAATAGGGAACAAATTGATAGGCTTTAAAACTGCACAGGAAGTAACCCCCCCATATGTAGGAGTCCTTAGTGGAACTGCCTTTAAAATAATAGAATACAGGAGGGTGAAATCTTGTAAAAAATTGTGGCATATCAGAAGTTTAGGTCTTTCAAGAAAATTACTTACCAAAAATCCATGGTGAAATATACTTAGTGCAGTTTGCAATGAAGAGAAGCAAATAGAAACATTCTATATTGCAAAAATGTTCTAATTGTGCATTGTTACAAACAGATTAGAGATACAATCAAAACATAATCACCAGTAAATAACTGTGTATAAAATGATTCTGATAAAAACAAAAAACACCTGAAGTAATCTTTAACATTATCCATTGTTTGAATAATGATGAGTTTCTTGTCCACTTTGAAGGAAATACACTTCACTCCTGGACTGCAGTGTATATTTACTTGGCATATTTCCTGAAGTGCACTATTGGCCCTTAGGAAAGTTTTTGATTCTTTGTGTGTGCCATTTATTTCTTCTTGGTAGTCTTGTGAGAGATGTAACAGCATCTTCGCAATTAATGTAACTTTTTCTTAGATTCTTGTAATTTTTCTGCAATCAGCTGTTGAATCCTCTGGTTTTTGGTTTTTTCATTAATGTTCCTTCTTCTAGGAATGATATTTGGTCTAGGAACCTCATTCTCATGTGTTATAATTGTATATGGCACATCCACTCTGTTGGTGTCTTGGGGCTTTTCAGTTACATTGATTGCTGAAACAATTACATTGTAAACAGGTGTTGGTGGCGGTGTAGAAAAGATACGTGGTGTGGTTGAAAAAGAATGTGCAATATTTTCAATACCATTATTTTTTCCAGAATTTTGGTCACTTTTAGGTAGAGATGAATTGCAGGACTTACAGCAGAGTCTGCTATAACCAGTCATTGAACAATAGCGAGAGAGAATTTCCAGCCGACAGAAATAAGATTTGTCTCCCAAGCAGTGTTCTTCTACAAAAGGAGAAACAAAAACATATTTATTATCTGAAGAATGGTAAAAAATATGTTGTAAAATAAGAAATGTTTTAAACTGTCTCACATGTTAGGACGATAGTGTACATTTATACCATGTAGAATTCATACTCTAAAGGACACAGAAGATAGAAGTCTGAGTAGTCATATGTCTTGGATAGCCACATTATGCATTTTGAAACAGTTTTTGTATTAACCACTTCAGCCCCAGAAGGGTTTACCCCTTTAATGACCAGGCAATTTTATGCGATATGGCACTTATTTTAACTGACAATTGTGCAGTCGTACGATGCTGTACCCAAACAAAATTGATGTCCTTTTATTCCCACAAATAGAGCTTTCTTTTGGTGGTATTTTATCACCTCTGCGGTTTTAATTTTTTGTGCTATAAACAAAAAAGCGACAATTGTGAAAAAAAACTATATTTTTTACTTTCTGCTATAAAACACATCCAATAAAAAAAATAGAAAATATAATTTCTTCATCAATTTAGGCCAGGCATCACTAAATGGCAGACCGCAGGCCAGATCCAGATGGAGCCACTGTCCCATCCGGACCCGCGGTCGCGTCATTTACGAGCATCTTCTCTTCCCCAGTCTCGGCTGTTGTTGTTCTCTGCATGTCGGGAGGCACCATAGTAATATCCCGGGTGCAGGAGGCATCCTAGCCACCAATCACTTGCTGGTTAATATGAAAAGCAGCCAGAAGCTCTCGTTCCCATCCAATGCAGAGCTGTGTCTCCCGAAGTCCATCTAATACCAGCTCTCTGCTGATTACCCGCCCCTAATGCAGAGCATCAGGATGCCTCCCAAACTCCGCTTGATCTAAGGTAGGAGATTGAAGGATGGAGGACACTACAGGAGGAGGGGGGGTGATGTGAGAGGAGGCAGTGCTGGAGGGGGGAGGCTGGATATTCAAAACCAAGTACACTGCTGTGGGGGGTAAAGGGGGAGGGGGTTAGTAGGGGGGCTGTGAAGATAGGCAGTGTTGTGTGGGGCTGTGAAGGAAGGCAGTGCTGTGGGGGGGCTGTGAAGGTAGACAGTGCTGTGGGGGGCTGTGAAGGAAGGAAGTGCTGTGGGGGGCTGTGAAGGAAGGCAATGCTGTGGGGGGCTGTGAAGGAAGGCAGTGCTGTAGGGGGCTTTGACAGTGCTGTGGGGGGTTGTGAAGGTAGGCAGTCTTGTGGGGGGCTGTGACAGTGCTGCAGGGGGTTGTGAAGGTAGGCAGTGCTGTGGGGGGCTGTGACAGTGCTGTGTGGGGCTGTGAAGGAAGGCACTGCTGTGGGGGGCTGTTAAGGAGGGCAATGCTGTGGGGGACTATAAAGGAAGGCAGTTCTGTGGGGGGCTGTGAAGAGGCAGGGTTGTGATTTGAGAGGGGACAGTGCTGTAGGGGAGTGAAAAGGGCAGAATATATTACTGGGGATTTGTAATGTAAGGGTGATCTAATGAAGGGAAGGTGATGTGAAGGGAATGCAGGTGCTGTGAAGAGTGCAGATCATGCTACTGTGGGGGATTTGTGATGTGAGGGGGCAGTGCTGTGGGGAGAAGTAATGTGAAGGGGCAGCGCTGCGTGTGTGTGGGGGGTTTATGTGAAGAGGGGCAGTTCTGGCGGGGTGGAGAGGTGATGTGAAGGGGCAGTGCTTTAGTGGGGGGAGGAGTGATGTGGAGGGGGTTTGGGCAGGTGATGTGAAGGGGAGCAGTGCTGTGGGGGTGATGTGAGGGGGGTGGGTGATGTGAAGAAGTCTTTGCACATTCATTGCGATTCAGACCTCTGCTGGCAGAAAATTTGGCTGATCGGACCTCCGTAAAATTTGATTTAATGCTCCCGATTTAGGTTAATATGTATTCTGCTACATATTTTTGGTAAAAAAAATCCCAATAAGCGTATATTGATTGGTTTGCGTAAAGGTTATTGGGTATGAATTTTTAATGGCGGGACTGCGACATTGCGGTGGACAAATCTGATGCTAATGCCTTGTACACACGGTTGAATTTTCCATCGAAATAAACTCCGACGGGTTTTTCTGACGGAACTCCATTCAAGTTGTCTTGCATACACACTGTCACACAAAATTCCGACCGTCAAGAACGCGGTGATGTACAACACTACGACGAGCCGAGAAAAATTAAGTTCAATGCTTCCGAGCATGGACTTGATTCTGAGCATGCGTGGTTTTTAATCCGTCGGAATTGCATCCAGACGAACAGAAATTCCGATAGAAATTTTTTCCGTCGGAAAAAAAGAGAACATGTTCTCTTTCCAAGTATGTCGGAATTTCCGAAGGAAAAAGTCCGATGGGGCATACACACGTCAAAATATCAGATGAAAAAATTCTGCCTGACTTTTTCCATCGGAAATTCAGGCATAAGTGACACTTTTTTGGGACCAGTGACACTAATACAGTGATCAGTGCTAAACAAATGCACTGTCATTGTACTAATGACAGTGGAAGGGAAGGGGTTAACATCAGGGGGTGATCAAAGGGTTAAATGTGTTCCCTGGGAGTGCTTGCTAACTGTGTGGAATGCTCTGACTGGGTGAAGACAGAGATCCGTGTTCCTATTTAGCAGAAACACAAGATCTCCATCTTCTCCCCTGTCAGAACGGCGATCTGCCTTGTTTACATAGGCAGATGGCCATTCTGCCTTGTTCAGGAACGATCACAGGTGGCCGGTGGACCTCTCGGTCCGCCGGACCCACCGATTGGCTCCCCCTCTGTCCAGTCAGCGCGTGATCGTGTCTCCGGTGGCACGCACGCACCCCTAGAGGCTGTTGCACGAATTATACACGTACGTGATATCGCACAAAAGAGCCACTTAGCCGCAGTACAAGTACGTTACGCTCTCGGCAAGTAGTTAAAGTATACTGTAACTAAAGGCAAAACTTTTTTTTGTTTTGGATGAAGTGGATAGGGATTAGAACACCTGTCAGTTTTTATTGCTGTCTGTGCCCCCGTTTAGGAGATTTACACTCTCTATTTGTCCTGTTTACCATTTTTTAAAATGAAAGTAAAAGGTTGTCCACAAAAAAGTAATAAGGGGGAACCCTTCCAATGGAGATACTAGTTCTGGTGACCTGGGGGTCCCCAAAGAATTCTTTTAATTTGCAGGGATTTCCTCTTACTTCCTGTTTGTCTATGGGACAGGACGTAAAGGTAAATCTCCGGGACACAGATGGGGAAAAAAAATCAGGGGTTATGACCCTGCCTTGCTCTATCCAAAATGAAAAAATAAAGTTTTGCGTATAGTTCTACTTTAGGTAATAATCTATCACAAACATTCTGAAACCTTTAAATTTTTTCACAAAACGGGTATATGTTTTGCGGATACTCCAACACGATCTGATTTTGGAAACTGTAAGGTAGGCTTTTGAGCCAAGGTATTTAAACTTCTATACACACTATTCCAGCAGTGTCCCCTTACTAAAGATCCTTGGCTTGCACTTATCCACCTTAAACCTCCATCTTTTAATCATTAGGGACTCATTAATGACTGTACTGGTACTACTGGATTTGCTTATGGCCAATTTAGCGCCAAACTTTAAAAAGGGATCAAAGTCTTTACCAAGTAACTATAGACCTGTTAGTTTAACTTCTATATTCAGGAAGATACTGGAGAGTTTAATAAAAGATGAGTTTTTGCTGGAAAAAATATTTTAAGTAACAGACAGCATGGATTCATGAAAGACAGAAGTTGTCAAACAAACCTGATTTTGTTTTATGAGGAGGCAAGAAAAACCTTGGAGAGAGGGGTTGGACGAACCTTGGACGTAGTGTACTTGGATTTTGCAAAAACGTTTGACACAGTTCCCCACACACGGCTAATGTGTAAGGTAAAGTCTACAGGCTTGGCAAGGTCAGTTTGTAAATTAATAGAAAACTGTCTAAAAGTTAGAATTCAGAGAGTAGTTGTTAATGATTCTTACTCTGAATGGTTTAAGGTTATTAGTGGTGAACCCCAAGGTTCAGTGTTGGGACCATTACTTTTTAATATCTTTATAAATGATATAGGGTCTGTAATTAAAAAGTACCATTTCAGTGTTTGCAGATAACACCAAGCTATGCAGTGGAATGACCTCCTTACTGGATGTCTCCAACTTACAAGCCAACCTCAATGCACTGTTTAACTACTTGCCGACTGCCCACCGCAGATATACTGCGGCAAGGTGGCTGGGCTGCGCGAACCGACGTACCCGTACGTTGGTCCGTGCATGTGATCATGTGGGCGCGCGCCCGCTGCATGTAAGGGGGAGCATACGCACGGGTCCAGCGAACTCGATGTCGGCTGCCCACCCACGGTACAACATTGCTTGACCGTGCAATTGTCAGTTAAAGCAACGCAGTGCCGTATCGCAAAAAATGGCCTGGTCATTAAGGGGGTAAATCCTTCCAGGGCTGAAGAACTTAATTAGGCAACGATGTGGAAAATTTGATTTAATGTTGATAAATGTAAAGTTATGCACTTGGGGGCTAAGAATATGCATGCATCATGCATACTAGAGGGAGACTGGGGGAATCCATAGTGGAGAAGGATCTGGGGGTTTGATAGATCATAAGCTTGATAATAGCATGCAATGCCAAGCTGCGGTTTCCAAAGTGAGCAAAGTCCTTTCTTGTATTAAGAGAGGTATGGACTCAGAGAGAGAGAGATATCATTTTGCCCCTGTACAAATCATTAGTAAGACCTCATCTGGAATATGCACCAGTTCCCAAAAAAGGATATCAGGGAACTGGAGAAAGTGCAGAGAAGGCCAACCAAACTTATGAGAGGCATAGAGGAGCTCAGCTAGGAGGGAAGATTAGAGGAACTAAATTTATTCTTGTCACAGACACTGGCTGCAGGGACCTTTTATTGCCCACATTCACCCTGTATTTATTGTTATGTAGCGCCCCTTTACTTTTCAGGGGTGCTATGTACTTAAATGTAGGGGTTGGTCTGAGCTAGTAGCCAGGCTCAGACCAAGTTGATTTGTTAGTACTCGCTTCTGCCTATGTGATGTAACCTGATGTGCAGTTCCCTGTGGCCTGTAGGTGGTACTGCCATATCAGGTCAGGGTTGAACCATGGGTTACATTGCTATGCCTTAAGGTGTCCTCTCTTGGCAGTGGTGCGGTGGGTGTGGTTAGCCTGCTGTGCATGCTGGGAGAGGATACATAAGGGGCAGACGCCATTTTTTGGGGGTCGGAGACGGGAGCGCTGGAGAGTGAGCGGTTCACGCCGCCCGGCCCTTCAGGCCAAAGGTGCGCGCATGTATCAGTCTCAGGCACATTTAGCCTGGGGCTGCAACTGCACTAGTAGGCCCAGCACCTTTAGCTGGGGCCTATCTCCAGAAGAGGAATCCCAGGGTGCCCGGGAAAGGGCGGACCCGCTCTGAGAAGAGGAGACCGGGGGAGGACCTTTTTGATGGACCGGTGAGAGTTCATGGTGAAAGAGGGGCCTGGTTACCTTCTGGAGGGATTCAAAGATCTGTCACAGGCCTTGCAACGTGCTATCGCTGACACCTGTCCTTGTGTTGCAATTGCTGAGAAGTTTGGGACTTAAAGATTCTGTGGCAGAGGATCTCCCGATCGTATCTCTAGGAAACCTAAAGTGAACGTTCGAGCATCACTCCGGCTGCTAGGATCCGCTCTTACAGGGGACTATCCGGGTGAGCTAAACCCACTCGGGATCGAGTGGCGACTATTGTACCAGTTTGTGCCTGGACCTATCTCCCAAACCTTACTGTCCTTTCTCTCATCCACCTTTCCTGTCTGCTGAACCTGAACTTTGCTGATAAAATAAACTCAGTGTTGGAGTTAAAGTGGTGTGGACATTGGCCTTCCTGGGGAGAAATAGAGACTTGTCCCTACACTCTAGGAGACGAGAACCAGCTGAATGGGATAACTTGCTGCAGGACCCAAAATTGTTAACACCGCTCAACCTCTTAAAACAGGAGGGTACGGGCATATAGCGCGGTGTGCCTTGACCTGCAAGTGAGCCAGAGGCAGGAAAAAGGTCCGTGTGCTACACGTGGGGGCTCGGGTCTGGGATTCTGCAGCTATAACACCCAAAGGTTGAACTTTATCTTTCCCGTGTGGTTCCGTGGAGGTCGGCCATTTTGGAGAATTTGAACTACGCCACTTAGGAGAGAATTGGAGGTACAGGCCTAACTGTATTTCTAACTGCGTAGTTCGTGGGCGTGTCCCCGAAAACTGTGTGTTGCACGTGGTGTCTTTGGCACCAAAGGACAGTACAGATTGGACTAGTGAGTAAGCAACATGTCTATCGCCCCATGGATTTCTGTTTCATCGGGACCTCGTGTGTTCCCACCTGCTCCATCCATGGACGTTGCTCCACTAACTGCCCCCCTGACGGATACAGTTATCCGGCTAAAGTCTCGAGGCCACTTTGCGCTTTACACATGCAGAGATGCAGAAGCCTTGGGCATGATCTGTCCTAAAAGCCAGGGACTGGTGGTACAGCTTCGGCCCTTTGGAAGATGTACCCAGTGTGGAGAGTTCCTTTTTGAGGTGGATCAACCCACGGAAAAGCCCTGGGTCTACCGGGTAAACTGCCTAACAGGCACTACCACTCTGGAAGAGGAAACCTGTGCTCCCACAGCCATGCCCACGCGCACCAGTGTGACTACAAAAGAAGTCAAGGAGGTGGATCCGGTCACCACGGAGCTTGAGACGGAGAACCCTCTGGATGCTCTCTCCGTAACAACCGAGACCTCTTTTCCACCTCCCAAGCGGAAGGTGGGCTATGTTAAAGCCTCCCGCGGCCGCGATCGAGCCCCACCCCAGCGCCTACCCAAACCGGAGCTTTGAACCGGAGGGACCTCCAGGAGATCCACGTCAGTGGACGGTAAGGAGGCTGGGGACAATGCAGTACAAAGTTTCCCAGGGAAAGGAAAGAAGCTTGCGCCCCGTACTATTGGGGATGTACGGACAGCCAGCCCATGGGAACTTTTGCCCGCAGAAGGCAGTGGGTCCGTGTCTACTAGAAATTGCCTGCCCGCAGAGATGTATGACACCTCTGATATAGATTCCTCATCTGATGTGGGAGATAACTTTGCCATCGATGAGGTGTTCATTAAGAAGGGCTGGGATGGAATACCAGTGACTTCTCCCCGTAGCTTTCGGGAGGAATCACCCATGGACTCTGGGGGAAACTACACCCCAGCTGGAAGCCCCTACTCCAGCAGAAGGCCTTGTCTCCCTACCCGCTTTGCCTGCTCCGGAACCCCTCTAAGTCTTCTATAGCGGAGGCTCATTCACCTTTGCGGCCACCTATGCCTCAGCTAGAGCCCATGCCATTAAAGAGGTCTCATGCCATTGTTCTTCCTGGAGCGGGGGATCGGGCCACCATGCCGCCTTTGGCCCGGTTGCAGCGGCTCCTCAGCAAAAAGATTGCGGGTGAGTACGGGTGGGAATACCCATACGTTCCCAAAGAACTGCTCTTTGAGATTGGGGCCTACAGTGACCGGTGGTACTCTGACTTCGTTTGGGACTTCCTGAAAGTAAAGAGAGGCCACCAGTACTTCAGATGTTCTGCCGCCATGGCAGATTGCTTCAAAGGATGCCGGGAGGACTGGACTCTGGGTCGGCACATTCATGCGGACAGGGTGGTGATCTGCAATAAGGACAGAGACGATGCTGTGTATTCCATAAAGACACTTGAAAAATAATGGAAAACCCTTGTCCTCCCAGACCCACACTATTACCTCTAGAGTGAGAACTTGCTTTTTTTTATTACTCACTTTAGAAACCAAACTGCCTGAACAAGTAACTTTGTCCCTGCCGGGGAATCTACTCTGTTGAGGAGCCGGAGAGCTGTTCTGTTTTTTTTTCTCTCCTCTTCAGCCAATGGAAAATAAAGTTTTTTTTTTGAAAGAACTGAACTTTGGGGTAGATTTAGCTAGGGTCAAGGCTGGAAGTCGCCGTGTTCAAGATGAGGAATGTTTTATAACAGTAATACATTTCCATCCGAGTTAGTGCCAGATGTGATGACGGTTGCACTACCACCAGGTGGCGGTGATTTGCAGAACTTTAATGATTAACGCATGAAAAAAAAAATCTGTGCACTTAGTGAAGGGAGTTGTCTTTCTTCGGGGAGACAGCTCACTTCTTTTGTATAGTGGTTAGATAGGAGGTTTGTTTTGTGTGCTGTTTTTTTTTTTTCTCTCCCTCTGCAGGTGAAATACTAGCAATTCTGCTGGAGGATGGGTGGAATGGTAGTTTAGAAGGGGGTGGAACATGTATATTATGCCATGTAAAATGTGACATTGAGAATGGGATGTCAATGTTTGTACTCTTTGTTATCTATCTCTCCCTCTCTTTTATTCCTGCCCTTTCCCATTATATTGGTTCCGGCACAAAAATTCAAAATTTTGTACATAGTTCAGAAATAAATCTGCGCTTGCTCAGGCTTGAGGGGCGTGAATTTATTTCAGACACTGAAGACAGTGTCTATTCTCGAGGTGGGTGTATGTAGCGCCCCTTAACTTTTCAGTTAAATTTAGGGGTTGGTCTGAGCTAGTAGCCAGGCTCAGACCACTTTGATTTGTTAGTACTCGCTTCTGCCTATGTGATGTAACCTGATATGCAGTTCCCTGTGGCCTGTAGGTGGCACTGCCATATCAGGTCAGGGTTGAACCGTGGGTGACAATGCTATGCCTTAGGGTGTCCTCTCTCGGCAGTGGTGTGGTGGGTGTGGTTAGCCTGTAGTGCATGCTGGGAGAGGATACATAAGGGGCAGACGCCATTTTTGCGGGGTCGGAGACTGGTGCGCTGGAGAGTGAGCGATTTGCGCCGCCCGGCCCTTCAGGCCAAGGGTGCGCGCGTGTATCAGTCTCAGGCACCTTTAGCCTGGGGCTGCAACTGCACTAGTAGGCCCAGCACCTTTAGCTGGGGCCTATCTCCAGAAGAGGAATCCCAGGGTGCCCGGGAAAGGGCGAACCCGCTCTAAGAAGAGGAGACCGGGGGAGGACCTCAGCGTTGGAGTTAAAGTGGTGGGGACATTGGCCTTCCTGGGGAGAAATAGAGACTTGTCCCTACACTCTAGGAGACGAGAACCAGTGGAATGGGATAACTTGCTGCAGGACCCAAAATTGTTAACGCCGCTCAACCTCTTAAAACAGGAGGGTACGGGCATATAGCGCGGTGTGCCTTGACCTGCAAGTGAGCCAGAGGCAGGAAAAAGGTCCGTGTGCTACAGTTACATTTCTCTTTCTTTTATTTTGGAGGGACTGTTTTCTTGTATTTGCCCTAAAGACTATTCCTGGTTTGTTTGATTCAGAATTATACATGTTTTTTTAAAAGAGCTGGTCACATTGATCCCTGTTTCATGTTCTTCAATGTAGGAGCCGGACAGTCTGCTACTGAGGTCTCCTGCTAATGTTTGTTGCCTACTTAGCTGAGGAGGGGGGGAGATCAGATTTTTTTAAAAGCCAGCAGCTACAAATACTGCAGCTGCTGACTTTTAAAAAATGGACACTTACCCGTCCAGCGTGCCCGCGATGTCGGCAGACGAGGTCGAGCAGTTGCTCGATCCTCGAATGCTGCCGCCCCCATTCTCGGTGAGGGAATCAGGAAGTGAAGCCTTGCGGCTTCACTGCCCGGTTCCCTACTGCGCATGCGCGAGTAGCGCGACGCGCCGTCACTGGTCCCCGCTCTCTCCTGGGAACAGTGTGTTTCCCAGAAGACAGCGGGGGAGTGCGGGTAGGGGCGTGTCTGCCGCAGGAGTGTATTCCCGGAAGTGGGTGAAAATACCTTAGACAGGTATCTGCACCCCCCTCCCCCCTGAAAGGTGCCAAATGTGACACCGGAGGGGGGGAGGGTTCCAAAAAGCGCAAGTTCCATTTTTGTGTGGAACTCCGCTTTAATTGTGTTAATTGGAACACTTATTGTCTCTGCTAGCAAACCCTTGTGGGATGTGTTTATACTTGTAATTAGGGATGAGCTTCGAGTTCGAGTCGAACATCGTCTGTTCGCTTGTTCGGCGAATTTCAAACAATATGGGCCGTTCGCGCCAAATTCGAGTGGCGCGCCACGTCCCATAGTGCACTGCGTCATCGCAGTGCATTGCTGGCTGATGATTGGCCAAGCATGCACTATGACCCACATGCTTTGGCCAATCACAGCGCCATCAGCACAGAGAGCCATAATTGGCCAAAGGCAGGGTGCCTTTGGCCAATCATGGCTCAGGGGGACTAAGTACTTGCCCCACACTATATAAAGGCCGCCTGCGAGTCGGCCTTGTGTAGTGTGTTGCGGCGGCGGAGAGAGAGAGAGAGAGTGTCATTTCATTTAGCTAGATTGAGCAGGCAGTTGATTCAGTTAGATTCAGTATATTTAGTATATATATGCATTCCAGGCTTTGTATATATATATATATATATATATATATATATATATATATATATATGTAGCGGGGTATTCCCCTTTAATAGAGAGAGACAGGACTTTCCGGGTGAGAGGTGAGTCGGGAGGGAGTAGAGAAGAGACTTTACTGGAAGTGAAAGCAGAGGAGAAAGACTACGTTACCCAGAACCCCTTTCGGCAATGTTTCCACCCCAGAGACTCATGGGAGGGGTTATAAAAGGCGGAGGCGAGGCTGGGCTTGGCCTCTTTGGGACACGAGACTTCAAGGGATAGATCTTCCTGTGCGGATCCGCTGTAGTGCAAGGCCTGAAGCATGGGGCCTTGCGCTGCTACCTAAAGAGCCTTCCACCCCATCTCGAGCCTGGGTGGCATCTGACTCAGTTGTCTTCAACCGCTGCTGAGCCGGAGACCAGACTGCTGCAGAGCTGTGTGAGGAGACACAGCAGGTGGAAGTTCCCGGACTGGGATCGCGTCCGGAGGGGTGAGCGAGCACTTGCTCAATCCACAAATACTTTATATCATTGTTCGGCCTACAGACTGCCGTGGCCCACTAGTTCCTATTTGAGTTCTTTTCCCCATTTGAGATCCAAAGCAGAACTGAGTTGAACGGATCTTTAGTGGCGTGTACTGTGTTGGCATTTTTACCCCCCTTGGATTACAAATGTGTTCCTGAAATGTGCACCACCGTTTAAAGACTTGCATGCGAAGAATTTTACCCCTACTAGAGACTGAGTTATATGGTCAGGCCTGGCCATCTAGGTAGTTTATTTAGTTGCTGCGCCATAGGGCGCATAGTGAAGTACTGTTACACGTGGCGCGTGTGCGCCATATCTCTATAGTTATAGGGTGACTACTGCTGCAGGGATCTGCAGATAGATTCCTATAATCTGTTATCACTGTTGATTTCCATTGCCATAGAAAGTAAATTGGTTATTCTTTTATCACTGTCTTGGTGTTTGAATTTAATCATAGAGCATAAGATATACACATATTACCCTAGACTAACTGTGCCAGTAGGGGGTCGAGTAAATTGCCGGGGGTTGGCGGAGCTGTCTTCAGGGCCCAAACTAAATCTGCGGCCCTCTTAGTTGAAGGTATCGCTACATATATATATATATATACACTGTATACAGTTTAGCTAGATCTTACTGCAGAGCATTCCTGTTATTCTCTTCCTAATAATACTACAGGCAGGCAGTTGATTCAGGTAGCTGCAGTATATTCAGTCAGTGTACTGTATCCTGGGCACAGTGTGCAGCTAAACCTCACTGCAGACAATTCCTGTTGTTCTCTTCCTAATAATACTACAGGCAGGTAGTTGATTCAAATAGCTGCAGTATATTCAGTACTGTATCCTGGGCACAGTGTGCAGCTAAACCTCACTGCAGACACTTCCTGTTGTTCTCTTCCTAATAATACTACAGGCAGGCAGTTGATTCAGGTAGCTGCAGTATATTCGGTCAGTGTACTGTATCCTGGTAGCTGCAGCTTCCTAATATTAAGTCAGTGTACTGTATCCTGGGCACAGTGTGCAGCTAAACCTCACTGCAGACACTTCCTGTTGTTCTCTTCCTAATAATACTTCAGGCAGGCATAGGGTTGCCACCTTTTCTTCAAGCCAAACCCGAACACTTTTGCGGCGCACGGCAATTTTTTTGTACTACACGCTATAGGATTGTAAAATACCTGGGACACCTTTGGGGTTACCCAAAGAGAGTAGTAATGAGGTGGGCTACAATGAACAGTGGCTGTGGCCAAATTGCATTAACAGTGGGGGAAGGGGACTTAAAGGGGCATGGTTAAATAAAACAAAAGCATTAGTGTACCCATAAAATATCAATTAATAAAAGAAATGTCAGTTAAAATATGAAACTAGCCTACCTTAAAAGTGGACAGTGTCAGCCAGTAGAGCAGTGGACGGTGTCAGAAAATCAGTGGATGGTGTCAGTAGAGCAGCGGACGGTGTCAGTAGGGCAGCGGACGGTGTCAGTAGGGCAGGGGACGGTGTCAGTAGGGCAGGGGACGGTGTCAGTAGGGCAGGGGACGGTGTCGGTAGGGCAGGGGACGGTGTCGGTAGGGCAGGGGACGGTGTCGGTAGGGCAGGGGACGGTGTCGGTAGAGCAGTGGATGGTGTCACCTGGTGAGAACTGTATATATGTATGGTGTATGGGGGGGACTGTATGTATTGGGGGGAGAACTGTATATATGTATGATGGGGGAGAACTGTATATATGTATGGTGGGGGAGAACTGTATATATGTATGGTGGGGGGGAGAACTGTATATATGTATGGTGGGGGGAGAACTGTATATATGTATGGTGGGGGGAGAACTGTATATATGTATGGTGGGGGAGAACTGTATATATGTATGGTGGGGGGAGAACTGTATATATGTATGGTGGGGGGAGAACTGTATACATGTATGGTGTATGGGGGGGGAGAGAACTGTATATATGTATGGTGGGGGAGAGAACTGTATATATGTATGGTGGGGGGAGAACTGTATATATGTATGGTGGGGGAGAGAACTGTATATATGTATGGTGGGGGGAGAACTGTATATATGTATGGTGGGGGGGGAGAACTGTATATATGTATGGTGGGGGGGAGAACTGTATATATGTATGGTGGGGGGAGAACTGTATATATGTATGGTGGAGGGAGAACTGTATATATGTATGGTGGGGGAGAACTGTATATATGTATGGAGGGGGGAGAACTGTATATATGTATGGTGGGGGGAGAACTGTATACATGTATGGTGTATGGGGGGGGAGAGAACTGTTTATATGTATGGTGGGGGAGAGAACTGTATATATGTATGGTGGGGGGAGAACTGTATATATGTATGGTGGGGAGAACTGTATATATGTATGGTGGGGGGAGAACTGTATATATGTATGGTGGGGGGAGAACTGTATATATGTATGGTGGGGGGGAGAACTGTATATATGTATGGTGGGGGAGAGAACTGTATATATTGTGACAGCAGGAAGGTAAAGTCACCTGGTTGCATCCAGGGGGGTAGATATATTTCGCCCAGATTCAGGCTTTACGCCGACTTATACAACTAGGTGGAGAGTTGTATAAGCCCAGCTGAGACTAGTGGGCTCATTGATGACTCATACCTCTAGGGAGAGGGCTGGGCGTCGTGCAGACAGGGAGTTGATGAGACCAGCTGAGGCTTGTCAGCTCGTTTAAGGCCTCTATAAAAACTCCCAGATTCATTAGGTGTTAGCTGATGCCTGGAAGCAGACCTGTGTGGACTTCCTGGAGAGAGTGAACCCTTGTGCGGTGAGAGAAAGCCTGTGTGGCTATTTGCTTGGACATTTAAAACCAGGGACTTAGGGACTAGGACAGCACTAGGCTGATCCCAGTTGTTAGTTAGGAAACCTGTATGTTTAGTCAGAGGTCAAATTGACCAGGATTTATTTTGTTTATGTTTCTTTTGGCTTTGCTGTGTTTTGTCACTGTAAATAGAAAATAAACCGCACCTTTTTTTGATTTTGAAAACCACAACCTCCGTTTGCTGGGCCTGTTTTTGTGTGGGGAGCCCATCCCGGGGGTCACACACACCCGCTGCCGAGCTAACCCCCTCACAGTTGGTGGAGAACCAGTGGCAGTTTTTTTAAGCCAGCATGGAGGAGATACTGAAACAGCTGGCTCTAGCAAATGCCAATCAACAGCAGACAAATGCAGGTTTGCAAAAGAGCCTTGCAGCTCATCAACAGAGCCTTGCAGCTCAACAACAGAACTTCGCAGCCCAGCAGCAAGCTCATCAACAGAGCCTTGCAGCCCAGCAGCAAGCTCACCAACAGAGTCTGGAAGCTCAGCAACAAGCCCAGCAGCAATCTGAGGCCCGCTTCATAGACCTGTTACAGAAGCAAGAGCAGAGACTACAACAAATGGAAGCAGTAATGCAGCAACGTCCGCAGACCAGTGAGGAAAGCCGTCCCACTAATACCGCGTCCTTTGGGGTGAGTCGTTTATTGACAAAAATGACTGGAGAGGATGATCCAGAGGTATTTTTGACCACATTTGAAAGGACCGCTGAAAGAGAAAAGTGGCCTGAGGAGCAGTGGGCTGGACTAGTGGCTCCTCTGTTAACTGGTGAATCGCAGAAAGCTTACTATGACCTAGAGCCTAACCAAGCAAAAGACTATGTGATGCTAAAAGCTGAAATATTGGCAAGGCTGGGTGTCACCCTGGCTGTCCGGGCTCAGCGTGTGCATAACTGGACTTTCCAGCTTGGAAAACCCCCCAGGTCTCAAATGTATGATCTCATTCACCTGAGCAGAAAGTGGCTACAGCCAGAGACTTTGTCCGCACCAAAGATTGTGGAACGTGTTGTAATGGATCGGTTTTTGAGAGCTCTTCCTACTGCCATCCAAAAGTGGGTAAGCCATGGAGACCCAGAGACGGCCGATGGTCTTGTGGATCGTGTGGAGAAATACTTGGCTACAGAGAACCTGACGGCCTCTTCCAGAGACACTCGGACTTTCCACCCTAAGACCAGACCATCCCCAGGGGCGGATAAGAGGATTCCAAGGGGTGAGGGTGGAGAGAGTGAGAGGGTGGGAGCTCTACCCCAAGTTTGGCGAGAACAGCCTGGGAAATCAGCGGCTCAAGAGGCCGCAAGAAGGATCGTTTGCTACCGCTGCCGGCAAGCGGGACATATTGCAGCAAATTGCCCGGTTGTGGAGGAACCCATGCAGTGTGACTTTCTGACGGGCAGACGTCAGTCGCTGTGTGCGACAGTCGCATGCACTGCCATTCGGGGAACTGAGAAACATTTATGCAAAATGTGTATTAATGGTAGAAATGTTGTGGTATTGCTGGATTCAGGTAGCCTTGTGACCCTGATAAAGGCTGAGTTAGTTAAAACAGAGGTCTCTGGGAATAGCAAGGTAGCCGTTATTTGTGTGCATGGGGACACCCGAGAGTATCCAGTGACTACAGTGTGTTTCGAGACCCCCAAAGGTACCCTCTCTCATCCAGTGGGCTTAGTATCTCAGTTACCGCATGACGCCATTGTGGGAAGGGATTTTCCGAAGTTCTGGGAACTGTGGGATGATCCTGAGCCCCCCACTGGTGCCCCTATGTACCAGGAATGTGATAGCCAGAACTCCCCTGAGAGTGGTGAGGACTCTCCGGAATTTCCCTTGTCAGTATTGGCAGGGGAGATTCAAGAAACTGGAGAGGAGCCCACCTCCTCAGACGAAAACCTACCGTCTGTGGAGTTTTCTGATCTTGAGGTTCACAGGGAAAACTTTGCCACAGAACAGTTGAAAGACCCCGCCCTAATAAAGGCACGGGAAAACGTAGTGAAAATAGATGGCGAGTTAGTGAACCCAGATAATACCTGCACTTACCCATACTTCAGCGTAGAGAAGGACCTACTGTATCGGGTGGCAAAAAGGGCAGAAGAAACCGTTGAGCAGCTTGTGGTGCCCAAACCTTACAGGAAGTTGGTGTTGGAGTTGGCCCATGGGCACATTCTTGGAGGTCATCTGGGGACAGAGAAAACCCGAGAGAGGGTATTACAGAGATTCTATTGGCCTGGGGTGATGAAGGACATAGAAAATTATTGTTCCTCCTGCCCTGTGTGTCAGAGGTCGGCCCCGATGCCACATTTCCGTAGCCCGCTGGTCCCTCTACCCATCATTGAGGTCCCGTTTGAGAGAATCGCAATGGATTTGGTAGGTCCTATAATCAAGTCCGCTAGGGGGCACCAGTACATATTGGTTATAATGGACTATGCCACCCGTTATCCAGAAGCGATCCCTCTCAGAAATACCTCGGCCAAAACCATAGCCAAAGAGCTATCTCTTGTTTTTAGCCGGGTGGGTATTTGTAAAGAACTGCTTACGGACCAAGGTACACCCTTTATGTCCCGGGTTATGAAAGAGCTGTGTAAATTGTTCAAAGTGACGCAATTGCGTACATCTGTGTATCACCCCCAAACCGATGGGCTGGTTGAAAGATTCAACAAAACCCTAAAACAAATGTTGAAGAAAGTGGTGGATAGAGATGGAAGGGATTGGGACTGTCTACTTCCTTATTTGATGTTTGCTATTAGGGAGGTGCCCCAATCCTCTACGGGATTCTCCCCCTTTGAGTTACTGTATGGGAGACACCCAAGAGGGCTGTTGGATATTGCCAAGGAAACTTGGGAAAGTGAGAGTTCTCCCCACAGGAGTGTGATTGAGCATGTCGCCCTGATGCAAGATCGAATTGCACAGGTAATGCCCATCGTGAAGGAACATTTGGCCCAAGCGCAGTTGGCACAGCAGAGAGTGTACAACCGTGGAGCCAAGACCCGTACCTTTTCCCCGGGGGATAGGATATTGGTACTTGTCCCTACGGTTGAAAGTAAATTCCTTGCCAAATGGCAAGGCCCCTACGAGATAATGGAAAAAGTGAGCGAAGTGAATTACAAGGTCAGACAATCAGGAAGGCGAAAGCCCGAACAGATCTATCACGTTAATCTGTTGAAAGCCTGGAGGGATAGAGAGTCCCTAGTCGCAGACACTTGGTCACCAGCTCAAACTGGTTGCGTGATTCCTGAGGTTGGAATCGCAGCCACCTTGTCACAACCCCAACAACAGGAGGTTAAGGAGTTTGTGCTTCGCAACAAGGAGGTATTCTCTGAGCTGCCGGGACAAACATCTGGGGTAGAGCATGACATTATTACCCCGCCCGGTGAAAGGGTGAAGTTAAAACCCTATCGGATCCCAGAGGCCCGACGGGAGGCAATACGGGAGGAAGTACAGAAAATGCTGAACTTAGGGGTGATAGAGGAGTCCCAAAGTGATTGGTCTAGTCCCATTGTGTTGGTGCCTAAACCGGATGGGAGCTGGCGATTTTGTAACGATTTTCGTCAGTTGAACAAAGTTACAAAATTTGACACCTACCCCATGCCACGTATAGATGAGTTGATCGACCGGCTGGGAACAGCCCGATACATGACGACTCTTCACCTCACAAAAGGGTATTGGCAAATCCCCCTGGCCAAGTCGGCCAAAGAGAAAACCGCATTTGTAACCCCAGACGGGGCGTTCCAATATAAAAGAATGCCGTTCGGGTTACAGAATGCGCCGGCCACATTCCAGCGGAAAATGGACCAGATGCTGAGGCCCCATCGGAAGTATGCTGCGGCTTACCTGGATGACATAATTGTCCATAGCACAGATTGGGCCTCACATCTGCCAAAAGTGCAAGCAGTCCTGGACTCTGTTCGGGAAGCAGGGTTTACGGCTAACCCCAAGAAGTGTACCATTGGGCAGGAGGAGGCCAAATATCTTGGGTACACCATTGGGAGGGGAGTAATAAAACCCCAACTCAACAAAGTCGAGGCCATCCAGAGTTGGCCACGTCCCAACAGCAAGAAGCAGGTACGAGCCTTTCTGGGAATCGCTGGGTATTATCGGCGATTCATTCCCCACTTTGCTTCTAAGGCTGTGCCCCTAACCAACCTGACGAAGGGGAAAGGGTCGGTCATGATTAAATGGACCCCCGAGGCTGAGGCAGCATTCCAATTCTTGAAACAAGCCTTATGTAGCCAGCCAGTGTTGTACTCACCCGACTTCTCTAAAGACTTTGTCGTACAAAGTGATGCGTCAGATGTGGGGTTAGGAGCAGTATTGTCCCAGGTCTGGAACGGGGAAGAGCACCCAGTCATTTACCTCAGCAGGAAGTTGAAGTCCCATGAGGTAAATTACGCCACCGTTGAAAAGGAGTGTTTAGCGGTGAAGTGGGCTCTAGATTCCCTTCGGTACTACCTGCTAGGTAGGCACTTTGACATGGTTACGGATCACGCTCCGTTAAAGTGGATGGCTCAAAACAAGGAAACAAATAGAAGAGTGAATAGGTGGTTCCTGGCCCTCCAGGAATTCAACTTCACAGTAAAGCATCGCCCTGGCGTTCAAATGGGGAATGTGGATGCTTTGTCTCGAGTACATGAATGCCTGATTGCTGGTGTTCCAACCCCGAGGTTAAAACAAGAGGGGGGGGTATGTGACAGCAGGAAGGTAAAGTCACCTGGTTGCATCCAGGGGGGTAGATATATTTCGCCCAGATTCAGGCTTTACGCCGACTTATACAACTAGGTGGAGAGTTGTATAAGCCCAGCTGAGACTAGTGGGCTCATTGATGACTCATACCTCTAGGGAGAGGGCTGGGCGTCGTGCAGACAGGGAGTTGATGAGACCAGCTGAGGCTTGTCAGCTCGTTTAAGGCCTCTATAAAAACTCCCAGATTCATTAGGTGTTAGCTGATGCCTGGAAGCAGACCTGTGTGGACTTCCTGGAGAGAGTGAACCCTTGTGCGGTGAGAGAAAGCCTGTGTGGCTATTTGCTTGGACATTTAAAACCAGGGACTTAGGGACTAGGACAGCACTAGGCTGATCCCAGTTGTTAGTTAGGAAACCTGTATGTTTAGTCAGAGGTCAAATTGACCAGGATTTATTTTGTTTATGTTTCTTTTGGCTTTGCTGTGTTTTGTCACTGTAAATAGAAAATAAACCGCACCTTTTTTTGATTTTGAAAACCACAACCTCCGTTTGCTGGGCCTGTTTTCGTGTGGGGAGCCCATCCCGGGGGTCACACACACCCGCTGCCGAGCTAACCCCCTCACAATATGTATGGTGGGGGAGAGAACTGTATATATGTATGGTGGGGGGGGGGAGAACTGTATATATGTATGATGGGGGAGAGAACTGTATATATGTATGGTGGGGGGGAGAACTGTATATATGTATGGTGGGGGGGAGAACTGTATATATGTATGGTGGGGGGGAGAACTGTATATATGTATGGTGGGGGGGAGAACTGTATATATGTATGATGGGGGAGAGATCTGTATATATGTATGGTGGGGGGGGAGAACTGTATATATGTATGGTGGGGGGGAGAACTGTATATATGTATGGTGGGGGGAGAACTGTATATATGTATGATGGGGGAGAGAACTGTATATATGTATGGTGGGGGGGGAGAACTGTATATATGTATGGTGGGGGGGAGAACTGTATATATGTATGGTGGGGGGGAGAACTGTATATATGTATGGTGGGGGGGAGAACTGTATATATGTATGGTGGGGGGGAGAACTGTATATATGTATGATGGGGGAAAGAACTGTATATATGTATGGTGGGGGGGGGGGAACTGTATATATGTATGATGGGGGGAGAACTGTATATATGTATGGTGGGGGGAGAACTGTATATATGTATGGTGGGGGGGAGAACTGTATATATGTATGGTGGGGGGGAGAACTGTATATATGTATGATGGGGGAGAGAACTGTATATATGTATGGTGGGGGGGAGAACTGTATATATGTATGGTGGGGGGGAGAACTGTATATATGTATGGTGGGGGGGAGAACTGTATATATGTATGGTGGGGGGGGGAGAACTGTATATATGTATGGTGGGGGGGGGAGAACTGTATATATGGGGATCTGTATATATATATATATGGTGGGGGAGAACTGTATGGTGTATGGGGGGGGGGATGATAAATGTGTATATGGATGGTGTATGGGGAGGAGAGGGAGAACTATATGGATGGATTGGATGGTGTATGGGAGGGGGTGGCAGAACTGTGTGCATGTATGGGGGGGGGCAAAAACGTACCTTGCGAGCTGAGCTTCAATCTCAGCGCGATCTCTGCAAACTTTCCATCAGAGCAGCAGGGAATGGTGAGGCTCCGCCTTTGACCCCACCTCCTTGTCCCTTCTGCAGCCAACCAGAGAGAGTCCCCGGCAACATGGAGGTTCCCCAGTACAGCCCCCACCCCGCCTCCACATGTTTCCAGAGTCACCAGACCAGTCACCAGCTAGCCTCCACTGGCCCAATCACAGACCGCGGCTCTTGCACAGACGTCACATGACCCATGCAGCCAATCTCACACAGGCTAATGTGACAGTGAGGGTGTAATGGCGGCGGACACGGGAATCGCCGCTCTAGATGTTGCGGTTATGTGCCCGGGTTTCAGGCGGCTTGAAAACCGGGCACATGTGTCCAAACCCGTACTGTCCGGGTCAAAACCGGACAGGTGGCAACCCTAGGCAGGCACTTGATTCAGTTAGCTGCAGTATATTCAGTATATATATGTAGCGACCTCACCCCTCTCACCCCTTCTTCTTCTCGGCTTGTTGTCTCGTCTAGGGGGGAGTATGGGAGGAGGGATGCGATACACCACGGCCCATGTCCTCTTTTAGAGGTGAAGGCCAGAACCTATTTTACCATCGGGTCGTGTGCATAACCCAGAGCCAAGTCCTTTCTGTAAATAACCCCTCTGCTCCCAGTAACTGGAGTTCCACATCACTGATAAGGTCCAACCCGTATTTATTTTTCCACAGCAATAAATCGTCATTTAGCATAGAGAGGTTGTGACTAAAGAACAGTTCAGTATAGGTGTGGAGTAGGTCGAGGCACAATCCTTAGTCAGAATCAACCATTGTGGTGTCACCAACGGTTATGGCGTACAGTCGCTGCCACCGACTGTGTAGAACAGAAAGTGAATTACCTTCGCTAAGCGCAGCACCTGTCAGAGGGAAGATATCCGTCCAAGAGAGTTACCAGAGGCCCCGCCGTCACCAGCAATGCTGCACCGGACTGTTCGGAGGGGTTACGCTCCCTGGCCTCCTCGTATCAGACTCGGCCACCCTTGCGGGACCCAGTCGAAGGTACCGGGCCCCAGGCCTCCTCAATAGTACCTCACCCCAGGCTAAAGGTGCCTGGGATGGACTCCATCTCCCTCTACGGCCAGGTCAAGGGCACCTGGGCCCGGAACTCTGGAACGCCGGCACCCAGGAACAACCACCGGAAGAGGACAAAAAGGGTACAGTACTGCAGTGAGGGTTCAACCCCGGCCCAGTGCGACAGCGCCACCCACAGGCTGAAGGGAACCTCACACCACCAGAGTCCTCCAGGAACAACAAATGGTCCCTAACAATCCGTGCATCTGGGTTACACTACCACCCAGATGCCTCCCCTAAATTCAAATACCCGCTACATATATACATCCCAGCTTTGTGCAGCTACATCTCATTGCAGGCCATTCCTTGTGTACCTATTCCAATACATCAAATACAGTATGTCTGGAAGGCCAACAAGGAGAAGCAGACACTCACAGGCCACTAAAAGAGGGCAAGCAGGCTCTGTGTCTAGAGGCAACCGTGCTGGTCATGGACATGGTGCATCCTCAGCACGTGGCCGTGGGGCACGCTTGTCCTTTTTTTCGGCAGCTGGCCATGTTGAGCCACAACATGCAGAAGAGTTGGTAGAGTGGATGACCAAGCCGTCCTCATCCTCCATATCCTCTATCACCCAAGCTCAAGTACCTTGGCTACCAATGCAGGTGCCAAAGCGACCTATTCCATCAGCTTGAGATCATCATCAGTTACTCCTTCCCTAGCCCCACCATCATGCATGGAGGAGTCCCCCGAACTGTTCGACCACAGTGTCGGGTACATTCTGCAGGAGGATGCACAAGGTTTTGAAGGCTCCGATGATGGTACCCAGCTTGAGGAAGGCAGTAACGTGAGCCCAGAGAGCAGTCATGTTCCCCCAGCTGCAGCATACTGCCAGGTTTGCTCCAGTGACGAGGAGGGAGGGGATGATGAGGTCACTGACTCTACATGGGTGCCTGATAGGAGAGAGGAGGAGGAGGAGGAGGAGGCACATCTCCAACGAGGCAGGATGCCCTCCAGGGGCCAGATTAAGGGCAGCCAACCGACTGCATCATACCGCAGAGCTCCACATGTGCAGGGCACTGCTGACTCTGCGCGTTTTTCCAAAAGTTCTTTGGTGTGGGCCTTTTTTGAGACGTGTGCAGCAGATCGCACCGTTGCTATTTGCAACATATGTCTGAAGCGTATCAAGCGTGGCCAAAACAGCAGCCGCTTGGGCACCACATGCTTGACCACACATATGTTAAAGTTCCATGCAGTCCGTTGGCAAGCGTACTTAAAAGACCCACACCAAAGAACAAGGCGGACCTCTCCTTGCTCCTCATCAGCTGGGTTCTCCAACTCCACTATACATCCACTTCTCTCAGAAACTTGCACTGAGAGGAATGAAGGTGTAGAATTAGGTGTGCCACTGCCAAGTACTTGCGGGCAATCTGCTATCGCTACACCAACTTCCGATTGTAGCAGGCAAATTTCCCGACCCCAGTTGCTACACCGGGTGAAAGAAATTTGCTTCCAGCCATCCACATGCCCAGCGGTTGAATGCTAGCTTGGCTAAATTGCTAGCACTCCAACTGCTGCCTGTTCAGCTGGTAGACTCTGCCCCCTTTCGTGAGTTTGTGGAATGTAAGGTACCTCAGTGGCAGGTTCCCAAACGCCACTTTTTTTCACGGAAGGCGATTCTGGCTCTCTACCGCATGTGGGAGGCAATGTCTTGGCCTCGCTGGACAGGGCGGTCAGCGATAAGGTGCATATTACCGCTGACTCATGGTCCAGCAGGCATGGACAGGGATGTTACCTATCTTTCACGGCGCACTGGGTGACTCTGCTGGCAGCTGGGAAGGATGCAGGACAGGGGGCAGTAGTGTTGGAGGTTGTTCCACCACCATGCCTCCAAAATGCTACTACTGGTGATTCTGCCACACCTCTCTCCTCCACCCCCTTCTCTTCTTCTTCCCCCATGGCCTCTTCCTGTGCTGATTTGTCCTCGGAACCAGCGGTACTCCGTAGGCATTCAAGGGGCTACGCAAGCACTCAGGCAAAGAGATACCATGCAGTGCTTGAGCTGGTGTGCTTAGGGGATAGGAGCCACACTGGGGCAGAGATTTTGTCAGCTCTGCAGGGGCAGGCTCAGAGGTGGTTGACGCCATGCCAACTTCAGCCAGGAATGGTGGTTTACGTCAATGGCACCAACCTCCTCTCCACCCCCCAACAGGGATACCTGACCCATGTACCCTGTTTGACTCACGTTCTTAATTTGGTGGTGCAGCGGTTCTTGGGCAGGTACCCGGGCTTACAGGATCTCCTGAAGCAGTCCAGGAAAGTCTGTGTGCATTTCCGCCGGTCATATAATGCCAGGAATTTAACCTGCCCAAGAACCACCTAATCTGTGACATGCTGCAATGGCTGCACACGCAGCAGAGGGCCATCAATGAGTACCTGTGCGACTATGGCACCAGGACAGGGTCAGGGGAGCTTGGCTCTTTTTCGCCATGCCAGTGGGTCATGATCAGGGATGCATGCACTGTCCTGTCACCATTTGAGGAGGCCACAAGGATCATGAGCAGTGACAGTGCATGCAGCAGTGATACTGTCCCTCTTGTCCACCTGTTGGAGCACACGCTGCGTGGAATAATGGACAGGGCACTTGAGACAGAACAGAGGGAGGAAGAGGAGGACTTCCTTACCTCTCAAGGCCCCCTTTATCCAGACAGTGTTCCTGCGGGCCCGCCGATCACACAGGAAGAGGAGGAGGAGGATTGTGTCAGCATGGAGGTGGAGCCTAGCACTCAGCATCAGCAGCAGTCTTCAAGGGATCATTTACAGTCCCCAGAAACCCATGGACTTGTACGTGGCTGGGAGGTGGCGGCTGTGGATCATGTTGTCCTTAGTGACCCAGAGGACTTCGGAACGAATGTCTCAGCAAACCTATGCTGCATGGCCTCCCTGATCCTGCAAAGCCTGCGAAAGGATCCTCGGATTCGTGGCATCAAGGAGAGGGATCATTACTGGCTGGCAACCCTCCTTGATCCACGTTACAAGGGTAAAGTTGCGGACCTTATCCAGCCGTTGCAGAGGGAGCAGAGGATGAAACATCTTGGGGAGGCCTTGCAGAAAGGTTTGAACGCATTTCCAGAGCCTGGGAGGTTACAAATTCCTGGTCCCGGACAACGTGTTGCTGAGGCTTTGAAGCTTTGGTCAGTCACAGAAGGACCAGGGGAGATGGTGGCCGTCTGACTGATGCATTCAGACAATTTTTAAAGTCCGCAGCCCCAAGTTATGATTGGTTCCAGTAACCATCGCCAGCGTCTGATTTACATGGTGCAGGAATACCTAGGGGCAAGATCAGACTTGGACACCTTTCTCACCGAAAATCCTCTGGGTTACTGAGTCTTGAGGATGGATCACTGGCCAGAGCTTGCACAGTATGCAATTGAGCTACTGGCCTGTCCTGCATCCAGCGTTCTTTCGGAATGCACATTCAGTGCTGCTGGAGGCTTTGTAACCAATCACAGGGTGCGCCTGTCCACGACTCGGTCGATCGGCTCACCTTCATAAAAATGAATCAGTCTTGGATCACCAGCTACCAAGCACCTGATGCTGATGTAACCGAATAATTTTTTTATGAATGTGAGATCCCTTCAAGACTGCCTATGCTGATGCAGAGTGACTATCCTGTTATGCTGAGTGACTATTCTCTTCCTCTTCAATGTTCATGTTGATAGCCTGTAAGAACATTTTTGGTTCTGGGCACCGTCACCAGTGGCTAAGGCCCAATTTTTCATCCCCTGTTTAACAGGGGCGTGTAATTACAATTTTTGCTGTAATACTTTGCAGCAGGGCTCATTCCTGCGCTCCAACTAGAGTATCTGTGAGGGGTTGCAGTGTTGTGGCACCAGCACCAGTGCCTAAGGCCCAATTTTTCTGCCCCTGTTCAACAGGGGCATGCAATTACAATTCTTGATCTAATATTTCACAGCAGGGCCCGTTCCTGCGCCCACCAAGAGTAACTGTGAGGGCTTACAGTGTTGTTGCAACACCAACACCTAAGGCTCAAATTTCTGCAGAGTATATAGGGCAGGCCCCTACTTTCAAACATCCGACTTACAAACGACTCCTACTTACAAACGGAGAGAGACAACAGGAAGTGAGAGGAAATCTACCCCTAGGAAGGGAAATTCTCTACTGTGAGGCCTCGTACACACGACCGATTTTCTCGTCGTAAAAAACACGTCGTTTTTTTCGACGAGATTCTTGTTAAGCTTGTCGATTTTCTCGTCAAGCTTTCCATGCGTACACACTGACAATTTCCAATTTCGTCGTTGTTCTTCGCGCTCACGTCCAGCACGTACGACGGCACTATAAAGGGGAAGATCTTTTTTCTTGGCGCCACCCCTTGGGCTGCTTTTGTTGATCTCGTGTTACCGCGTGTGAAGTAAAAGTTTGGGAAGAGACGATTCGCGCTTTTCAGTCTTCGTACTTTTCAGATCGTTTTCTGCGGTTCAGTTTGTGCTTGTGGGTTCGTATCCTGACTTTCAGGGCGTCTCGGCAGGTCGTATCTATTTTACAGTGCGTTCTTGCCTGTTCGTTTCTGATTTTCAGTTCGTTATTCATAGGCCTTGCTGTTCTAAAGTGCGTTCTGTTCTGTACGTTCTGATAAGATGACCGTTTCTTAGCCATGTCGCCTGGACGTTCTCGTCGTCGAGTTCGTGCTGTGCGTGCGCTTGGTGTTGGTTTGCTTGTTTTGGACCAAGACCAGTCCATGAATGGTGTGAGGAGGGACCAATTCTGCCATATGCCTCTGCTGCGGGAGATCGTCGAGAATAATCCTGAGGACTACAGGAATTTTCTGCGGATGTCTGACCCCGTTTTTCAGGAACTGTTGGCTTTGGTGTCCCCCTATATTACCAGGAAGGACACCGTTATGCGGGAAGCCATCAGTGCTGAGCAGAGGCTCATTGCCACCTTACGTTATCTGGCGACAGGGAGAAGTCTTCAGGACTTGAAGTTCACCACAGGCATCTCCCCCCAGGCTCTGGGCCTCATAATCCCAGACACCTGTTCTGCCATTATACAAGTCCTGCAGGAGGACTATATTAGGGTAAGTTTTCTCCCTTAGCATCACATTTTATGTATTACATGTATGCTAATGTATTGTATTTCTTTCATCCTTCCCTAATTACCATGATTGTAATTATGCTGAGAATGTCCCCTTTGTCCCCATGCATGCGGGAAGCTTTAGATTGCCCCTTTTTTTCTCCTCCATAAATATTTCCCTTCACTAACTTTTCCAGCAGGGGCGCCTGTTGCTCCAAATGTTTGGGGGTTCAAACCCCAATTTAGGAAATAAACTTCCTCCTTTTTTGCTCTGGTGCCTATTAAACGCCCCCAGTTGTCCCCTCTAATGCAGCCATTTTGTTCCCTCCAATGCAGCCATTTAGTCCCCTCTAATGCAGCCAATTTCCCCCCAGCCCTGCACTTACCTTCTTGTGGTCAGCGCCATCCTTCTTCTGTCCTTGATGTCTTCTCCTTCCCTTGATGTTGCATCAGCCAATCATGTTACCATTAAACAGACTTGGTGAACATGATTGGCAGAGCAGCCTGCCAGTGTTTCCCCAAGGAATGCCCCCCCCCCTGCGTCCCCTATTTTACTTTTAGGAAGCCAATTACATCCCTCAGGTTGCAATGTGCAAGACTATTTTACTACCTGTTTCTGCTATGCAATTTGAACCCCCTAAATGCCGCAATTATTCATATGTCGGTCGCTTTACAAGAGGCCATCCACCTGAATAGTGAGCGGCATAGACAATACATAGGTTAATGCAACGCATGAACCTATGTATTGTTCTGAGTGATGGGCACAGGAGAGAGGGGGCAGTGCTCCAGCGCCCACTCTGGACGCACCGCCACTGCAATGCTATCCTGTGGCCAAACACATCTCCCCCCCCCCCCAAAAAAAATTTAGTAATGGCCCATCAGAGGGGGTGATGAATATGATAAATGAGCCTTCCATTATACTTATTTTAAACACCTTAATAAATGTAGAATTTGACTGATGTTGGCCTCTAATGTTTTTTTCAGAGAATTTCCTTGTAATGTATGACTTTTGTATTCTAATATTATTTCATCTTGTTTCACTCCACAGCTTCCTTCCACGCCACAGGAATGGCAGACTGTGGCATCGGAGTTGCCACGCGGTGGGACTTCCTCAACTGCGGTGGTGCCATAGACGGGAAGCACGTCCGCATCGTGCCGCCACCCCGTTCTGGGTCCTACTACTACAATTACAAGGGGTTTCATAGCATTGTGCTGATGGCGGTGGTGTCAGCACGGTATGAATTCCTCTATGTTGATGTAGGGAAGAATGGCCGGATGTCCGATGGGGGATCCTTCATCCAGACGGAGTTTGCCCTCCGTCTCCAGAGTGACGACCTTGCATTGCCACCGGATGCAGGGAATATTGAAGGACTCCCCTTTGGTTTTTTGGCTGATGAAGCCTTCGGACTCGGACGGCATCTTATGAGGCCATTTCCACAGAGGACCCTGACCCCAGACAAGAGGGTGTTTAATTACCGGCTGGCCAGGGGCCGAAGAGTTGTCGAAAATGCCTTTGGCATAATGGCCAGCCGGTTCCGCCTTTTTATGACTTCAATACACTTGGCGGACTACAAAATAAACTATGTCGTATTATGCTGCTGTGTGCTACACAACTTTCTGAGGCAAAAATCAATTTCCTATATGGCCTCAGTTTTGCCAGAGGCTGGACTTTCCCCTGCAAATCCCCTGCCGGGCCTGGAATCTGCCCGTCCTGGCTTGCCCTCCCAAAATGCCCGTGAGGTTCGGGACAAATACATGGAGTATTTCACGGGTAGGGGGGCAATTCCTATGCCAGCCTATGTCTAAGGATCCAAATAAAAAGCTTGTTTAAACCTTTAATTATTTGTTCTTTCCTGTCTCCTAGTTTGTCTTAGTGCATTTGTAGTGCCAAGTGTATTTTACTTTAGTAACCAACAACCATTTCACTATGTAACCTAACAAAATAACCAAATAAGCTTAGAGGGTATTATAAAAAGAAGCTACACGTTGTTTGTGGTCAAATATTTTACTCTGTGCACATTCTCACCATTTTTAGTTTTTTCTTGTTTTTTGGGTTGGCCTGGCCCCAACCCGGCAATTTTTTGCTTATGAAAATACAAAAATAACAGTTGCATTCCAAAAATTACAACATTGGATACCTCTGAGCAATCTGAGACATTCACTTACACAAACTATGTCTCTATGTGCCCGTCCTAATATGGGGTCCTGCCACCCCTTGCCCAGGCAAAAATTGAATATGCACACATTTGGGATTTTTTTCATCTAGGAAGTTTACAATCCTGATCCCTATTGTCAAAATGTGCTATCTGCCATCAGGGGTGATCAATGGACGTGTTTTGGGGGTGCAACCCCTTCCTCAGTTCACCGACTTTAGATACGAGGAAGGGGTTGCACCCCCAAAAGACGTACATGGATATCCCCTGATGGCAGATAGCACATGTTGACACACTGTGTGCAGATTCAATTTTTGGCTGGTTTGATTGTCAAAAATATTCGAAAATGTGCAAAAACAAACATGTAAAAACAAATGTGTTTGGATGGCTTATTGAATTCTCCCCAAAACATCGAGAAAGTCTTTAAATGTTTGTTCCATCACATGGATTCTTTGTTTAATTAGGTCCAGTTCCGTGCTACATTCCATCACTTGCTGGATGAGGCGGAGGGCACTGTCAGCAGAGAACCGTGTACTATCCTTCACAACATTTATATCCCCTAAAAACAAAAAACAAAAAACAAAAAGGTATTATAACTCTGCAGGCCTACATCTCTTACCTGAAGCTGTGGTGACAGATACTGACCTGTTGTGGTGACCAGATCCACAACGTCATCCACCTCTCCTTCCTGCACTTCTCCTTCCTCCACCTCAACTTCCTGCACATCTTTCGGTTGTGGGTCTTTGGGAGTTTGGGGTTGCTTGGAAGTTGTGGGGTGCATGTGCTCCCTGGAGTGTCCTCCTCCCAGTCTTCTCTCCCCTATGAGAATCAAACAAAAGGTCTATTTATCACACTGTAAATCTCAATGTTAAAATAAAAACAGGCTAAATTGCTTGGAAGTGTGGTACAAGTGTGTGTTTGGGCAGAATTTAAAGAAGAATGCATTATTTATGACCAAGAATATGTTTAGTATTCACCTTTGGATGTAATTTATTTGACATGGAGGCACCACAAAAATTCACTGATGCACCTGTGTGGGACACCCAAAAAAGGCGGGTCTGGTGGCCCACACTATAGTGCTCCAAAGTACAGATGTGGAAGCAGCTGCTGAGTGTCCTCTCCTTTACACTGATAAAAGTTTGCATTTCATTCTCTTTACAAACACATCATCTAGACTAAAAATTTCGCCACAATATTTGAGCAAAAATGGCAGATGTCTAATTACTTTTGTGGCTCTAAAATAAGCCAAAACCGCGGCAGGTGGCCGAACGAAGTGTCGGTAACGTAACGAACGATTACTGTGCCCAACCAAGTTCAAAATATTACATTTTGGAAGGGAGTCCAATATGAGAAACCAAAATAAAGCGCAACATGTCAGTTTAGAAAAAGATTAATAGCAGAAAAGTCTACATTTTACTTACTTTTAGCGAGCATTCTCTTTATGCTCCTCAACTGCTCTGGCTCCCTCAGTTTGAGGTCTGACCACCTCTTTCTGAGCTGCTCATTTGGGCGTTTCACCCCGAAATTCGCCTTCAGACTCTTCACGACTTTAGTGAGGATTTTGGCCTTCCTTCTATTTGGTTTGCTATACGGCCCATGCTTTGCATCATAATCAGACTTGAGCAAGATGTCCACCATCTCCGCAATAGACATATTCGATGCCTTGAATCTCCTCCTTGATCGTGACGTTTCCTCGGTCTCCGGGCTTGTCTCCTCCTCGTTAGTTGCGGAATTATCAGACACCTGCTGTAACTCCGCCATATCTGTCTGTGCGCCGAAAGAGAAGGGGCGGGGAAAAGATGTTAGTTAGAACGTCATGGGCGGGCGACGTGTGCGGAGCGACGTGTTCGTATTTTGACGCATGCGTGGTGTGTATATAGCAAACACACATGTGACTATAGTACGTTCGGTGTGCGGAGAGAGGAGTTCAAGTGACAGACGTGCGAACGAAGGTATGTGATTTTGTGACTTGTACAAATTGTTGGCCTATACTGTCTTGAGAATGTTGGAGGATATATATGGTGACTAGGATGTTAAGGAGGTTAGACTGTTTGCCTCACATTAGTTATATATAATTTATTTAACTTGCAGATACAATATGAATGTCTTTATAAGCGACAAGGATTTCCTGGCGGAATTTATTGACCGGGTAAGGGAGCTGCTGGCTCTGTGGGAGACGAAAAACCCCATACACAAAAAAAGAGGGGTGAGAAAAGCAGCGCTGGAGAAGCTGCTCCCATTTGTGCATACCAAGGTGCCCACAGCCACAGCAAAACAAGTGGACACTAAAATTGGGAGCTTGAGAGGTACCTACAGGACTGAACGCTCTAAGGTGCTGGCTTCTCAGAGGTCAGGAGCAGCAGCAGGTGATGTTTATGTCCCGATTTTGTGGTACTACAACAGGATGTCCTTCCTGGATGACCACATTGAGGCAAGGCCATCACTCTCCACTCTTCCCCCCAGACTTCCCTGCAGCCAACCTGAGCCTTCTCTGGAGCAAGAAGAGGCAGCCATCCTGGATGATCCTGATTTGGCCATCTGGAGCCAGGTATAGTATTAACTGAAAATGTATTGGGATAAACTTAATGTTTGACAAATATGTCAAGATGACAAACATAAAATATTTTGGATTCCACAAGTGAAATCAAGATCTGTAGACATTAGTCTGCACTTAATTGGGTGCTAAATAGTCAATCTGATGTAGTGGTAAATTTAAAGCAAGGATTTATGGATTTACATTCTAATTGCTTCAATCAGGATTACAAAGTTTGATGCAAAGATTAAACCAACATATTAAACTATGTCCCTTTTTCATACACAGGATGAAATCAGCCAGGAGGAGGGTCTGGAAACTGTCAGGCAGGAGGAGGAAGGGCCCAGTGGCAGCCAGGAGGTGGCAGGGCCCAGTGGCAGCCAGGAGGTGGCAGGGCCCAGTGGCAGACAGGAGGTGGCAGGGCCCAGTGGCAGACAGGAGGTGGCAGGGCAAAGGAGAAGCACCAGATCCCAGGTGCCTCCCATCCGGCTTCCCAAAAGAGGCAGGAGGGACAGGAGCACGAGTGAGGCAGCAATGGCCCTTATTCCTGAGGCCCATGCCACCCTCCAGGAGCCCACATCCCCTGAAGAGGCCATTGCCGGCCGAGTGGAGGCTAAGTTCAAGGTGATGAGCATGGAGCAACGCCTCCTATGCGAGCCCCTGCTCATCACCTTGCTCAACAAGGGGGTGATGTAGAAAATTACCCCCAATACCGCCATATGTAAGGTGGCACAACTGACCCAACCTCAACCTCCACCTCCCCCTTCTTCTTCTGCCCCACCCCCTTCTGCTACACCTCCACCTTCTTCTTCTGCCCCACCCCCTTCTGCTACACCTCCACCTTCTTCTTCTGCCCCACCCCCTTCTGCTACACCTCCACCTTCTTCTGCCCCACCCCCTTCTGCTACACCTCCACCTTCTTCTTCTGCCCCACCCCCTTCTGCTACACCTCCACCTTCTTCTTCTGCCCCACCCCCTTCTGCTACACCTCCACCTTCTTCTTCTGCCCCACCCCCTTCTGCTACATCTCCTCCTCCTCCTCCTGACAGGAGTACCCCTCCAGTGGCCCAGCCTCCAGCCAAACGAAGAAGGAAGGCTGCAGGGAAGGCTTCAGGGAAGGTTGCAGGGAAGGTTGCAGGGAAGGTTGCCAGGAAGAAGAGGAAGTGATGGCCTTGCTTCATTGTGGTCGGACAGAAGGCAGCCTGTTGTAGTACCACACACTTGGGACATATATATCACCTGCTGCTGTTCCTGACCTCTGGGAGGCCAGCATCAGATTGTGTTCAGAAATGTTGGCCTTCTCAAGCTCCCAATTTTAGTGTCCACACAGGGTTGCAGTGTGCTCTGGGGTCCCTGGGATGCACAAATGGCAGCAGGTTCTCCAGCGCTGCCTTCTCTTTATTTTATTTCGAAACATGAATAAATGTGATTTTTGTTTAAGTTCATACTTGACTATGTGTATTTGTAAAAATTAAAAATCTAGCTTTGGAGTAAGCAGATACATTTGACTGACAAAAAAAGGGACAGATATCACCCCCCAAAAGAATAACTAAATCTGATTTGCAAAAAAACATGGGGGGAAATTTAACTAATATAGATTCCAAAATTAAATGGGAGATCACTATCAAAACATTGCGAAATTATAATTAACATCATTTTGAAAAATATAACCATTTAAATTATTCCTAAAAACTTGCACGATATAATACACATAAATCTTCTTAGGAGCAGGATGAAAAAGGTTAAAAAAAAAGTCATAACTCTGTGTGAATATCAGCAGCAAAAGAAGGTCACTCGTTTTGATTAATGTAACATTCTAACGAAGATTTCAATGCAGAACATTTAAACGATGCAATATTTTTGAGCGTGACGAATGTGCTCTCTCCATTACGAAGGCTTGTTTTACCAGAAGATGCGCTCCCGTCTCATAGTTGCTTGTGAGCATGTGCGCTTTTGGAAGAGTTGTAAAAGCATACACACGAACCATTTTCTCGTCACAAAACAGCCCGACGAGAAACACGACGAGGAAATCTGGAATCCTGACGAGAAAATAGAGAGCAGGTTCTCTATTTTCTCGTCGAAATTCTCGGCAATTTTCTCGTCGTAAAACCATACACACGAACGTTTTTCTCGACAAAAAAGCTCTCGCAGCACTTTTCTTGACTGTTTTGGACGAGAAAATCGGTCGTGTGTACGAGGCTTAAGAGTTAATATGGGAAAAAGGTGTCTCCACTGATGCTTTATCACCAATCCTTGTTTCCCTAATAACCCCAAATTTTCAAAATCCAATTGTCATTGGGACAGAAAGTGAGGTGAAATCTTCTGAACAGGGGCACAGACAGCAAAACAAATGTTGCAGGGGTGATAACCCTTCCCTAAGTTTTCAAAAAAGCTTAAAAATTTATTTTTTGGCTGGAGCTACACTTAAAAAATGTACCTGTTCCAAATTACAAACAGATTCTACTTAAAGCGGAGGTGCCGCGGAAAAAAAAATATTAAAAGCCAGCAGCTGCAAATACAGTAGCTGCTGACTTTTAATATATGGACACTTACCTGTCTTGGAGTCCAGCGACGTCCGCAGCAGAGGATGAGCAATCGCTTGTCACTATGCTGCCCCCACCGCCATCCTCGGTGAGGGAACGGTGCGGCTTCATGCCCGGTTCCCTACAGCGCATACGCGAGTCGCACTGCGCCGTTCTGAATGGTCCCCTGTGTTCTGGGAGTGACGTGCTTCCCGCAGATTTCCCGCAGAGAGGACTCCCGGAAGTGGGTGCAAATACCTGTCTTAGACAGGTATCTGCACCCCCCTCCCCCCTGAAAGGTGTCAATTGTGACACCGGAGGGGGGGAGGGTTCCGATCAGTGGAAGTTCCACTTTAGGGTGGAGCTCCGCTTTAAGAACAAACCTACAGTCCCTGTCTTGTTTGCACCGCCTGTATACTGCTGTTCAGAGTATATAGGGCCTGGGGGCCCCACGCCTTTCCTTTTTATTTTTTTGGGTGCGGGGTTCCCCTTAATATCCATACAAGACCCAAAGAGGCTTGTAATGGGCTGGGGGGGGGGGTACCCATGCCGTTTTTCTCAATGATTTTCATCCATATTGGCGGGACCAGCCATTACATTAAAGCCGCAAGCAGTTTTAAATTACTCTTATTCCTTTACAAATGTCATTTTGTGCAGGGACAGTTCTAAACACGTGAAACACGCGCCACTTTACAGGCATACTATAGACACCCCCAGGTATGATATTTAAAGGAATATTTTATTTTTTCACGTTAAGCATCATTAAAATCACTGCTCCCGAAAAAACTTTAGTTTTTAAAACTTTTTTTTGCATTGATACATGTCCCCTGGGCAGGACCCGGGTCCCCAAACCCTTTTTATGACAATAACTTGCATATTAGCCTTTAAAATTCGCACTTTTGATTTCTCACGTTCGAGTCCCATAGACTTTAACGGTGTTCGAAAGTTCGCGCAAACTTTCAGTCCGTTCGCATGTTTTGGATGCGAACCGAGCCAGGGGGTGTTCGGCTCATCCCTACTTGTAATAACATGTATTTGTGAGCTTGGGGCCGGGAAGTCTGACCTGAATTGGGGATATCTGATTAATCACAACATTGTCCAAGTGGCTAGTTATTTAGTTAATTATGTCTCTGATTACAGTTTGTATTGTTAGGGTAATATAATCAGGAGGGGGGGGGGGTGTCCTCCTGGTATATACAGTGGTGCTCATAAGTTTACATACCCTGGCAGAATTTATGATTTCTTTGCCATTTTTCAGAGAATATTAATGATAACACAAAAACGTTTCTTTCACTCATGGTTAGTGTTTGGCTGAAGTCATTTATTATCAATCAACTGTGTTTACTCTTTTTAAATCATAATGGCAACATAATCTACCCAAATGACCCGATCAAAAGTTTACATACCGCAGTTATTAATACTGTGTATTTCCCCCTTTAACATCAAAAACAGCTTGAAATCTTTTGTGGTATTTGTGGACGAGGCTCTTTATCTTCTCAGATGGTAAAGCTGTCAATTTCTCTTGGCAAAAAGCCTCCAGTTCCTGTAAATTCTTGGGCTGTCTTGCATGAACTGCACGTTTGAGATCTCCCCAAAGTGGCTCCAGAACCTTCAATTTTTTTCTGCTGTAGCCAATGACAGGTTGACTTGGCCTTGTGTTTTGGATCATTGTCATGTTGGAATGTCCAAGTACGTCCCATGGGCAGCTTCCTGGCTGATCCGTAAGTTTCTATGTCATATGTTTTAGGTTTTAGTAGTCTAGCAGTTCTTTGGGTTTCTAAGGTCCTTCCATATGGGTATGAGCGTTTTTACATGTAGTGCACACTCACAGACGTGACATTCTGTGTGCCCCACCCATATACCATAAGCTCACTTTCATCCATTTTCATTATATGATTTTATATACAGATGATAATGAGGATCCATCTATCTAGTCTTTAGGTTTATGATTGTTGTGTTTTTCTCTATAGATTATTTTAAATTACCACTAGCATGCAATGGTTAGCAGTATGCCACATGGTGTTATATATACATATATACTGTGAGGGTGCGACTTTGTGCGACCTTCAAGAGTGTTGGTTTACGCCAGATTTGGTAAAGAAAGACACGCTGATGGAACAGCTGTGTCTTGGGCTATTTAGTTCAGAGGTGATTATGGATCAGGGCTCCACCCAACAGAGAGGAAGTCTGTGTGCATGGGAGTCAGATGGACTCTCATCCTCTGAGTAGAGTCAGAGGCGGTGCATGTCTGCAGGAGGCAGACATCATTAGTGATCTGGCAACAAAGGTGCTGACCAGGGGTAAGCTAGGAGAAAGCTGAAACTCTTGGACACTGTTTGGGTCGGAGGAACAGACCGTCAGGCCTAGGCTAAAGGCCTGGATCGCTAGAAGGTAAAGCTATGAGGCTACTGTTAGTATGAAAGATACAGGAATGGTGGAACCCCCCTGTGAATACTACAGATGTGTTTGTGAACTTTTGTGCTTTTAAATAAAAATGGGCTACCATGCCCTTAAACAGAGTTGCTGACTGGCTTGCATCACCGAAAAAACGCATCTACTACGAGAGCTAACAACCCTCAATCTTACAATACATGCAGTGGTACTTAGAGGTAGGCCTTTCAGATAAGCTTCCTTTGTATTTTTATTTTATTTCAACTTTTATTTGATGTTTATTTTTATTTTCATTTTTATATTTCAGACCACTTATTTATTCAGCATTTAAGTATTTCATTATATATAATTTTACATTTTTCTTTTCTCTTTATTTGTAATTCATTTTTATTTTCATTTACATTCATTTTTTTTTTTTTTTGATATTTACATTTATTCATTTTTACTTTATTTGAATTTTATTAATATATTGCAGTCTTCATTTCACGGTTATTCATGTGGCCTTATGTTATTAAGAGAAGGGTTTGAACAAGTATAGTGCTAGATGTGCACAAAGGGTTAAAATCACAAGAGCTGTCGTTCACTCCCTTTCCTGTTTCCATGCTCTATTTTAGTTGTGTATTGCCGGTGGTTCCCTCAGCTTTGACAAAGCGCATGCGCGCGAAACATGTAAGCTAGAGGTCTCCACGACAATATAGGCGCTTACATACCGCCCGACAAGTGTGCACACCCCCTTCGTTTCAGCATCGGTCTTTGTCTCTGGCCGTCAGATGCGGGGCGCGTCGTTCAGAGAGCCGTCAGATCCATTGCCATCTGGTCCGTTCGATCAGTGTGTACATCTGTCCATCAGTGTACCCCCTTCGTTCCAGCAACTGTTCTTGTTTCCGGCCGTCAGACGTGGGATGCGTCGTTTAGAGAGCCGTTGAATCCATTGCCATCCGGTCCGTCCGTTCAGCTGGTCTGACCGTGACCCAGGACTTTCCACGGATTGTGACATCCTTCATTGGATTCCACAGCTCTGGATTCGCAACCCAGCTATAGGCTGCACTGTGAGAGCGGCTCATCCTTCCATCCCTTGGACAGCCAGTACATCCCAGTCCTGAACTGAAGTAACTTTACAACACCTAGTAACGGAGCACACTTGCTGATTTTAACCCTTTGGGTGGCGGTATTGTATTCTATGCGTTTTTTATGCTTCATTACCTTGACTCCTGAGGGTATTGAATCATATTGATTTTATCTATATCAATTCTTATCACAATTGTGCATGCATCCAATTAAAAGAATTGTATTTAAACATCAGCTATAGTTCTGCTGTTACTGCTCCCATCGAGCGCTGGATTGTATTTAAATGTTTAGTGTTTACTTTTTTCCGGAAGTTACCAGTCGCACTGGGAGTCAGATTTCCAGGAACAGTTTCCACAGGACATTACGTCACAATTTTTCTGTCAGTTTTTTAGCGCTGAAAGAGTTTTTTGTTTCTCACAGCTTCCTGGCTGATGAATGCAAATGTTCCTCCAGTATTTTTTGATAACATACTGCATTCATCTTGCCAACAATTTTGACCAAATTTCCTGTGTCTTTGTAGCTCACACATCCCCAAAACATCAGCAATCCACCTCTTTACCTTCCATCATAGGCCTTGCTAACTCCTCTCCAAATGTAGCGTTTAAGGTTGTGGCCAAAAAGCTAAATTTTGGTCTTATCACTCCAAATGACTTTGTGCCAGAAGGTTTAAGGCTTGTCTCTGTGCTGTTTGGTGTATTGTAAGTGGGATACTTTGTGGCATTTGCGTAGAAATGGCTTTCTTCTGGCGACTTGACCATGCAGCCCATTTTCTTCAAGTGCCTCCTTATTGTGCATCTTGAAACAGCCACACTACATGTTTTCAGAGAGTCCTGTATTTCGCCTTAAGTTATTTGTGTTTTTTTTTTTGCATCCTGAACAATTTTCCTGGCAGTTGTCGCTGAAATTTTAGTTGGTCTACCTGACCGTGGTTTGGTTTCAACAGAACTTTGGTTGATTGGTATTCTCAATTTCATGGATATCTTTTTATATCCCTATCCTGTTTTATACAGTTCAACTACCTTTTCCCACAGATCCTTTGACAATTATTTTGCTTTCCCCATGATTTAGAGTCCAGAAACGTCAGTGCAGCACTGGATAAGAGATGCAAGGGTCTGTCAGGATTCCAGAAACTCATTGACCTTTTATACACATACACTAATTACAAGAAAACTAAAATTAAAAGATCACAGATGAGGGTGGTTACCTTTAACAGCCATTAAACCCCCTTTGTGTGCATGTTATCAGGTCAAAATCACCAGGGTATGTAAACTTTTGATCAGGGTCATTTGGGTAGTTTCTGTTGCCATTATGATTTAAAAAGAGTAAAACAATGATTGATAATATGGAAAATTGGAAATCATATCCACCCAGAGTGGTACTGGGGATACGATGTAATAGAAAATTGCCACGTCCCGAGATTGTAAATTGAATAATTTGGGAGGAAAAGATGGACTTTATGGGCACGACAAATTAGTATAAAATTACTCAAGTTTTATTAAAAAATAAAAATAACAAATCATACAAATAAAAATGAATAGTATGCAAAACTATTCATCAACCTAATATTGACACACTTAAACACATCACCCAATGACCAAAATTCAATAAAGAAATAGGGTTATACTAAGTAAGATGACAGCAAGGTCAATTCTTTCAGTATATTGGATGCCAATAGACACTAGTGGCATTGATTGATGATGTGTCGTCTGAAATTCATTCCTAAACCCGACATGTTGCGCGACATAGATCGCTTCTTCAGGAGTTTTTTGAATGTCTATGAATACAAATACATAACATAAGAACAATGTAAATAATTACAAAACAAAACAAGAGAACCTGTATGTCTGACCAAGTGCATCCAGAATCATATGATCCCCCAACAGCAATACCACCTTTGGAAACAGAGCAGAACAAGACCAGAAACAAACCAGGAAAATAGGAAAACCTCACAGATTGGAGAAGTCCACTGGATGGTTAAATCGTTTACCATAACTTACATGGGTTCAAAGATTTTCCAAGTAAAAACGGAGGTTATAGATGGTCAAGATGGCAGTAGTAGTAGAAAAAATGCCTCTGGGTATCTTGAACAAACTAAACATGAACAAACACATGTGGATCAATCATATGATTATATCCAAATATACAACATGTATATAGTTTAGAAGCATTGCCAGCATATTGAAAACTGACCAATTCAATATATATAGAGAGGCTTGCTTCTGCTTACCTGGATAGCGTAATATATAGCTACGGTGTAAAGCCCAATATCCGTATTTAAATCCCACTTGTAGAGGAGAAAGTAAATTGGTACATGGATATAGGTGCTGGCAGTGTCAATTATGCTAACAGTATTGTCATGACTTGCAGTTTTGCCCAGTCTGGACTAGAAAAAAGGGGGGAGAAAGGAAGGGAAAAATTTAATAAAATGTGTAGGTGTGAGAATATCTAATAAAGAGTAATAGATTGCTGGGCTGGTAAGGTGTCATCCCCAGATAAAAACAACAGGGCAAAAGACACTGACCCATAATAGCACAAAAGAAGCCAGTTACCTTAAAATTAGATGTTGATAAGTATGCCTCCGTTTGCAGGTAGCAGCCCTCGCTAGTCGGGGATCATCTGCACACTGAGCGGTAGTAGGTCCTATGTTTAAATAGGACCGGATCGCGCCAAAAAGCCACATCCGAAAAAGAGCGCCTGTCCGCACATTGCCTGTCATAGGCTGGCGTCATAACTAGGCGTCGGATACTCGCGGTAAGCTAGGCAGTGGGCGGGGCCAGTAACATAGCGTGCCCCTAATGCCTAGCAACCAGCAAGAAACAGGAGGGACGTGTACAGGGAGAATTAGCGTAACAGCGGCGCCTGCGCATAGATGCCCACACACTCATCTCGCAGTGATAGAGAAAACAAAACCGCCCACCTCAGGACGGAAGCCACAACACCAAAAATAGGGACAATTAGTACAGGCGCCCAGGCAATCGGCCATAGAGCAAAAAGGATCTACATTAGCATATAGACTCATGAGTCATTATAAGGCAATCACACTTAGTGTGCCACTTAATATAGAGCTCAAACACCGATGTTCGCCATCCAGTGGTCATAAAGAGAACAGAACAGGAAAAAGTGGCATTGCAGCAAGGAGACCAAAAATGTCTCAACCAGGACCACAGGGCCAGGCATCTTTAACATATGGTCTACCATTCTCAGCACATGTGATCGCAGAGGGGACAAGAAAAACATGTCCCCCATGGGGTCACATGAAAAGGAGAAATAATTATTAAATAAAATTATTGATATAAACAACAAAAGAAAAATTGGTCAACATATTTAACATAAAAATTAATAAATAATCAAAAATTGCATTTGTCTCAAATTCATAATATAGGCCTAAGTCTATATATAATATTATATAATATTGTATCAAAGGGGAAATCCCCTAATCCAGCAATAAATTGGGCAGTGACTTACAACGAAAGAAAGGTAACCCAAAATAACATCTTGGGCCATATTAGGAATCCCATAGATGGGGAAAAAGGGAAAGAGAAAAGGGGGAAACAGGGGAGGGAAAAATTGCATAGAGGTAGTCGATTGGAACTAGAAAGGTTATAAAGAAGGAACCTAGAAAGCGCAGTTGATGAAATCATGCGTGTGTGGACAAGCCAACTCAAAGGAAAGGTTTGTATGATTGAGTTTCGTTCAATCCAGGTAGTTGCGTGGCAGCGAGTCGTTCAATCCATAGAGTTTCTCTTTGTAAAATTATTTTATCCCAATTACCACCTCGTGGGTCCTTGGGGATCACTGCCAATGCAATGAAAGAAACACAAGTGGTATCAAATCTGTGGTATAAATCTATGTGGCGGCTGACAGGTGTCAGCATCTTGCCACTCCCTGAATAATACACATGGTCTTTGACTCGCTGCCAGAATTTACGGACTGTCTTACCAACATAAAAGGCTCCACACACGCATGTCATCAAATACACAACCCCCTGAGTGCTATAATCGGCTTTAAATCCAGGACAGAATCTTTCTCCATTGGGTAGGGTAAAGCTCTGTCCTGGGCAGATCCATGGGCAAAAATTACATTGTCCACATTGGTGAATCCCTTTAGTAATGTTGTTATTGGTGGTAGATGCCACATAGTGGCTTGACACTAGTTTGTCTCGTAGTGAATTTGCCCTTCTAAAAGTTATCTCAGGTCTAGTGCCTAGATGTTTGCGAACTGTGGGGTCTTGATATAGCACGTGCCAATGATTAGTAAGTATCGTACGAACTTCTTGATGTTGTGATGAAAAACGTGTAATCATTCGCAGAGGTGCTCGCGTATCAGATAAATTCTTATTGTGAAAAAGCAAATTATTCCTTGGTTGTCGCAGGGCTTTATTAAAAGCCTTGCGTAAAAGCGACTTACTGTAGCCTCTGGCTAACAGTCGAGTGCGCAACAATTGTGCTTCCCTCTGGAAGTCCTCCGTGTGGGTGCAGTTACGACGAAGTCGTATATATTGTGCATATGGTATGCTACGTATTAATGCCACCGGGTGTAATTTTTGCCCATGGATCTGCCCAGGACAGAGCTTTACCCTACCCAATGGAGAAAGATTCTGTCCTGGATTTAAAGCCGATTGTAGCACTCAGGGGGTTGTGTATTTGATGACATGCATGTGTGGAGCCATTTATGTTGGTAAGACAGTCCGTAAATTCTGGCAGCGAGTCAAAGACCATGTGTATTATTCAGGGAGTGGCAAGATACTGACACCTGTCAGCCGCCACATAGATTTATACCACAGATTTGATACCACTTGTGTTTCTTTCATTGCATTGGCAGTGATCCCCAAGGACCCACGAGGTGGTAATTGGGATAAAATAATTTTACAAAGAGAAACTCTATGGATTGAACGACTCGCTGCCACGCAACTACCTGGATTGAACGAAACTCAATCATACAAACCTTTCCTTTGAGTTGGCTTGTCCACACACGCATGATTTCATCAACTGCGCTTTCTAGGTTCCTTCTTTATAACCTTTCTAGTTCCAATCGACTACCTCTATGCAATTTTTCCCTCCCCTGTTTCCCCCTTTTCTCTTTCCCTTTTTCCCCATCTATGGGATTCCTAATATGGCCCAAGATGTTATTTTGGGTTACCTTTCTTTCGTTGTAAGTCACTGCCCAATTTATTGCTGGATTAGGGGATTTCCCCTTTGATACAATATTATATAATATTATATATAGACTTAGGCCTATATTATGAATTTGAGACAAATGCAATTTTTGATTATTTATTAATTTTTATGTTAAATATGTTGACCAATTTTTCTTTTGTTGTTTATATCAATAATTGTATTTAATAATTATTTCTCCTTTTCATGTGACCCCATGGGGGACATGTTTTTCTTGTCCCCTCTGCGATCGCTTGTGCTGAGAATGGTAGACCATATGTTAAAGATGCCTGGCCCTGTGGTCCTGGTTGAGACATTTTTGGTCTCCTTGCTGCAATGCCACTTTTTCCTGTTCTGTTCTCTTTATGACCACTGGATGGCGAACATCGGTGTTTGAGCTCTATATTAAGTGGCACACTAAGTGTGATTGCCTTATAATGACTCATGAGTCTATATGCTAATGTAGATCCTTTTTGCTCTATGGCCGATTGCCTGGGCGCCTGTACTAATTGTCCCTATTTTTGGTGTTGTGGCTTCCGTCCTGAGGTGGGCGGTTTTGTTCTCTCTATCACTGCGAGATGAGTGTGTGGGCATCTATGCGCAGGCGCCGCTGTTACGCTAATTCTCCCTGTACACGTCCCTCCTGTTTCTTGCTGGTTGCTAGGCATTAGGGGCACGCTATGTTACTGGCCCCGCCCACTGCCTAGCTTACCGCGAGTATCCGACGCCTAGTTATGACGCCAGCCTATGACAGGCAATGTGCGGACAGGCGCTCTTTTTCGGATGTGGCTTTTTGGCGCGATCCGGTCCTATTTAAACATAGGACCTACTACCGCTCAGTGTGCAGATGATCCCCGACTACCGAGGGCTGCTACCTGCAAATGGAGGCATACTTATCAACATCTAATTTTAAGGTAACTGGCTTCTTTTGTGCTATTATGGGTCAGTGTCTTTTGCCCTGTTGTTTTTATCTGGGGATGACACCTTACCAGCCCAGCAATCTGTTACTCTTTATTAGATATTCTCACACCTACACATTTTATTAAATTTTTCCCTTCCTTTCTCCCCCCTTTTTTCTAGTCCAGACTGGGCAAAACTGCAAGTCATGACAATACTGTTAGCATAATTGACACTGCCAGCACCTATATCCATGTACCAATTTACTTTCTCCTCTACAAGTGGGATTTAAATACGGATATTGGGCTTTACACCGTAGCTATATATTACGCTATCCAGGTAAGCAGAAGCAAGCCTCTCTATATATATTGAATTGGTCAGTTTTCAATATGCTGGCAATGCTTCTAAACTATATACATGTTGTATATTTGGATATAATCATATGATTGATCCACATGTGTTTGTTCATGTTTAGTTTGTTCAAGATACCCAGAGGCATTTTTTCTACTACTACTGCCATCTTGACCATCTATAACCTCCGTTTTTACTTGGAAAATCTTTGAACCCATGTAAGTTATGGTAAACGATTTAACCATCCAGTGGACTTCTCCAATCTGTGAGGTTTTCCTATTTTCCTGGTTTGTTTCTGGTCTTGTTCTGCTCTGTTTCCAAAGGTGGTATTGCTGTTGGGGGATCATATGTTTCTGGATGCACTTGGTCAGACATACAGGTTCTCTTGTTTTGTTTTGTAATTATTTACATTGTTCTTATGTTATGTATTTGTATTCATAGACATTCAAAAAACTCCTGAAGAAGCGATCTATGTCGCGCAACATGTCGGGTTTAGGAATGAATTTCAGACGACACATCATCAATCAATGCCACTAGCGTCTATTGGTATCCAATATACTGAAAGAATTGACCTTGCTGTCATCTTACTTAGTATAACCCTATTTCTTTATTGAATTTTGGTCATTGGGTGATGTGTTTAAGTGTGTCAATATTAGGTTGATGTATAGTTTTGCATACTATTCATTTTTATTTGTATGATTTGTTATTTTTATTTTTTAATAAAACTTGAGTAATTTTATACTAATTTGTCGTGCCCATAAAGTCCATCTTTTCCTCCCAAATTATTCAATGATTGATAATAACCATGAGTGAAAGAAACATTTTTGTGTTATCATTCATATTGTCTGAAAAATGGCCAAGAAATCATAAATTCTGCCAGGGTATGTAAACTTTTGAGCACAACTGTATATTCTGGGCGAGTTTGTCAAATAAATGTTCCATGTTCATACAAGCTATTGTCGGCTAGTCTTGTACGATCGGCTATATTATCTGATGTTCAGACTGGAGGAAGCGGTGTACTGGCGGAAGCACTCAAGCGGAGTGTGTGGGACAATTCTCTCTTGAGAAGAGGAGATTAAGGGGGGATATAATCAACATGTACAAATACATAGGGGGTCCATATAGTGAACTTGGTGTTGAGTTATTCACTTTAAGGTCATCACAAAGGACAAGGGGGAACACTAGAGGAAAAGAGATTTAATCTCCAAATATGGAAAAGGTTTCTTCACAGTAAAAGCTGTGGAAATGTGGAATAGACTCACCCCAGAGGTGGTTCTGGCCAGTTTAAAAGATTGCTTTAAAAAAGACCTGGATTATTTCCTAAATGTACATAATATAACTGGGTACTAACATTTATAGGTAAAGTTGATCCGGGGAAAATCCGATTGCCTTCTGTTCTGATCAGGAAGGAATTTTTTCCCCTGCTGTAGCAAATTGGATCATGCTTTGCTGGGGGCTTTCGCCTTTCTCTGGATCAACTGTGGGTATAGGATTGTGTATATGGGATTTTATGTTTTTTTTTTCTATTGGTTGAACTAGATGGACTATCTTCCACCTCAATTTAAAGTGATATTAAATGCATATAAAAACAATAATAAGAAACATGTCATACTTTCCTGCTTTGTGCAGTGGTTTTGCACAGAGTAGCCCTGATCCTCCTCCTCTCAAGTCCCCTGCCGCCACTTCTAGCCCCTCCCTCTAGCTGCTTGCTATGGTGACACCTGAGCAGGTTTGCTGTCGAGCTGTTGCTCTGTGTGTCTCTCTCCCCATTGGCTCACTGGCTGTGATTGACAGTAGTGGGAGCTAATTGCTGCTGTCTCAGCCAATAAGGAGGAAAAGACCTGGGAGAGTCACTGCTCTTGTGCGCTTTGCTGGATCGAGATGAGACTCAGGTAAGTATTAGGGGGGCTGCTGCACACAGAAGGTTTTTTACTTTCATGCATAGAATTATGCCTTTACAATTACTTTAAGCTAGATAAAAATGTGGATTTAACAAAGAAAAATTATTGCTCAAGCATGGAAAAAACTATTTGCATATTTTGCAAAAGTCAGACAACAGATGGACTATTTTTTTTTGTTAATAAGAAACTTACCAGCATACCCACTGATGCCCACAAGAAATTTCTCAAAGTGTTATCCCCATGGATCCAATATACCCATGCCTCACTTCCACTTAATTACAATTCCTTTTAAACATTATCATGGCAAATAACACATCAGATAAAGGGAGAAAGAGAGGATTCCAGATTAAGTCTTTATTCCCAAAGGGTGACCACTGCCCAGGGCTTTTTGCTATGGAGCCTTAAAAATAGGAGCCCCCCCCCCTGCACCTCTCTCTCTTCTTACCTTCTCTTTTTCTTTCTCCTCTCTCTCTTTTCCTTTTTGAGTTTTTTTAACTACAAAAAACACTGCATACTGTGCATTTTTTCTAATTTCGCGATCATTAGCGTGAAACTGTAAGTAATGATGACTATGTAGCATTTTGGAAAACATTTTAATTTCATGTAAACATATTTACGATAAATTTGTAAGTTCTGCAACTATGAAAAATCTTCATAGTAAAAACCACTGAAAGTGAAAATGTTGGGTATGGCATGGATGTGTGGATGTGGCCTGCTGTAGTTCCCCTGGTTGACCATTAGATACCCCCATAGCTTTAGAGTGATAATAACCTTGGAGTGACACTAAACTTTTTATAAAATATAATAATTGTCATATGTTTACATATGAATAGAATGTACCTTCTACCTCTCTTCTCTCTTTCTTTGTTTCATCTGTCAAGCGGAAGCCTTTTTCTGCCATTCTTAGAATTCCTATTCTAGGGTGCCTATGTTCATTCCCACTCCCTCCTTTGTGTATGTGAACATAGCCTCCCTTTACAGGCCCCTGTTCAGAGAGAGCCAAGCATTATGTATTCAAGTGGTATTTCTACCGCTTCTATATGTGACAGCTTCTTGCTGTAAAATTTTCCTAAATAAAGACTGGCACCCCTGGCAACCACCGCTGTCCCTGGTATATTGCTTACATGGCCAAATATCCTCAGCCACCTAAGCAAAGGGGAGTAGGCATGTGTATTTTGTTTCGTTCCGAATCAAAATTCGGACAAAATTTCATTATTCCGACGTTCGGATGCATCCGAATTAATGAATTAAAATGCTAACGAATTCAACCGAATCCGAACGTTTCAAATCGAAAAACCACGGACGAAATTCGAAAAAAATTCTAGTCGAATCGAATTTGAAAACAATTAGAATAGAATCGAATAGAAAAACAATAGAACAGAATAGAATAAAATACAATATATATATTATATTTTATTCTATTCTGTTCTATTTTTTTTCTAGTCTATTTTCTATTTCTATTCTAATCTTTCTAATTGGAATTCGAAAAGTCGGTTGCATTCGAAAATATTTCAACCGCATTCTAAACTATTTTTACCGAATTCGACAAAATTACAACCGGATTTGATCGTTTTTCAACCGGATTCGATAATATTTCAACCGGATTCGAAATTATTCCAACCGAATAGAAAAGACCATGTTCTGACATTCGAATTCCGTATAGAATGAATTCAAATTCCAATTAGAAAAGATTAGAATAGAAATAGAAAATAGACTAGAAATAGACTAGACTAGGGAAATGGCCCTAGTCTAGTCTATTTCTAGTCTATTTTCTATTTCTATTCTAATCTTTTCTAATTGGAATTTTAATTCATTCTATATGAAATTCGAATGTCGGAACATGGTCTTTTCTATTCGGTTGGAATAATTTCGAATCCGGTTGAAAAACGATCGAATCCGGTTGTAATTTTGTCGAATTCGGTAGAAATAGTTTCGAATGCGGTTGAAATGATTTAGAATCATGTTGAAATAATTTTGAATCCGGTAGAAATATATTCGATTCCGGTCAAAATATTTTCGAATGCGAACGATTTTACGAATTCGGTCGAAAACGGAACGAAATCCGAAAACGAATTTAACGACTTTAACGAATCTTACCAAGTGAAATTAATTAATTAATGAATTAAAACAAAACTAAACACATTTTTTCCTTTTGCACATGTCTAAAGGGGAGAGGATAGCAGTGACATCACTGCCCAAATATGGTCACTGGCCATATTCGGGGAATGACATTGACTATGACCATATTTGGTCAATGATATCACTGCTATGTCTGCCACGTTTCTTATATAGCTGATGACAGCTCGGCGAGTGGTCATTCAGTGAGCGGTACTATCGATCAGTTGTGTGTGCCGGGTCCATCAGTTTTTTTATTTTGGCAAGTTGGTGAAGGTATCGTGATTGATTTATATATAACGAGGAACTTTTTTGGTGGATTCGTTTATTTTTTTACTTTTGACTTGTCAAAAGTTTGGGTGTGTATTTCTGGGTTACATTTTTTTGTGAATGAGCAGGGGTACTCAATTACTTTGTGGGGTAGATATTAGAGAGGGCACCCCTCCCACAGTTCTCAAAAACCAATGACAATGACCAGGGTCATAGAGAACAGGTCCTAGTCCTCATCAACAAGGAGACAAGGTTCTTTGCCAGGGCGTTTTTTTCCCTGACAAGGCACCCCCTCATGTTTATGGCATGTGGCCTGGTATAGTTCAGAAGGGGGTGGTGCATGCTCATCCTCATTCCTGGCCAGACAAGCTGCATGCTCCGATTAAGGGTCTAGTATGGATTTAAAGGGGGACCTCCAGGCATTTCTTGTTTTTTGTGTGTGAGTTAACGACCTAAAATTCATACCAGCCTCAATGGGAAGAGGTGCTAATCTATGCATTTATTTTTTTCATTTCATAGAATGCATTTCAGCAAAATTGACATTTACAAAGAAAAAAAGTGATACAGTTTTAATTGCCAGCAAATAAAATTTCATTGTTATAGCACACAGGCCCTTCCAAAGGTTCCTCAAAATCTTTTAGGGGGTACCTTTGGAGGGATCTGTGTGCTTTTTTCCTTTTTTTTTTAATAGAGGCAAGAAGGGAAACACCTTTTGTGGTAAATTTAAAAATACTTTTCATTTGTAAATTGAATAAAAAAAATGCACTAGTACAATGGTCCCCAGGGCAATGCACACCCTTCCCCCTCTGCATGCTATTTTTTGACAACCTTTTCCTATTAGTCTTCTTTGAAGACTGATCCCTGCTCGAACAAATCCCAGACAAGTTCAGCTCATTCCTACTTTAGATCTACCATCAAGTATATAGTGCAAGAGCCTGCCTAATTTGATGCAAATTTAGTGGATTTTTCAGGTGAGTTCTTATAATAGTCTTGGTAAATCTAAAGGAGATCAATCAATGTCCAACTTTAGAAGTGCTAGCCCTGTCCCTGCTAGGAGAGGAGAACCCTTGTTAAAGATATATTAGGTAGGCCAAGGCTCTGATTTAACAAAGTAAACAGATCAAAATGTTTAAATAATGGAATCACAAAACCATGACCATGTAGCGACCTCACCCCTCTCACCCTTTCTCATTCTCGGCTTGTCTGTCTTTGTCTAGGGGTGTTAGTACTGGGGAGAGGGATAAGATACACCACGGCCCATGTCCTCCATAGTGACGAGATGAAGGCCAGAAAAATCGGGCTTTGTGTAGGTGTCCTAGAGTCAAGTCCTGTCCTTCGTCCTTGACTCCTTTGCTCCTAGTAACCAGAGTTCCACACACTGAATAGGTCCAACACAGTTTTATTCTTTTAGTGAACAAACATACAGCACAGTTAAGTTGGGACCTTTGCAACAGTTCAATGGGTGTAGGCCGAGGCACAATCTTTCCAGATAAAGCTAACCACTGTGGTATCGTGGATTCAAAATAGTGCAGCGCTAAAATTAAATACTGAACAATAGCTACTGGACGTAGCTCAAATGTGTGATAAACTGAAGAACACAGTGAATCTATAAATCAATACATAGAGTTCATGAACAGTCCATTCCAATGGGTGATTTCTGATGTGAGCTATCCTCCATGGGAAATGAGGAACATACCCCTATGGGTGAATATAGAGTGGATACAAGATTTATATATAAAAAGTAATCCAAAATAACATGTGTGTGTTGAAGAGGATGTCTATTCATGGACAACACCGCCACAGCATGGAAGGGCCAAAGGACCCAAATGTTGATGGTGGAAACACAAAAGAAGAGCACAGTTGGTACAATCAGGTACTCTTACCGGAAACGGTGGACACACCTGTCGTATGACAGTGGGTCAATCGAGCTTAGTGTTCGCCGTGACCAGAAGATGGAACTGAATATCCTGGATGCCTAGGACCGATTCCAGCAGGGTGATGAATGATCAGCTCACACGGTGGTAATCCCTCCAGTCATACAGGCTCCAAATGGTTCCAAAAATAGACACAAGGGTGGGAGAAAAGGAAAACTCCAAATAGTGCAGGTCAATATAACCAATCAAGGTTTATTGAATACATTTTGTCTTAACAAGCTTAAAGACAAATAAAAGTGATCACAAAATAAAAAGAGTAAAAAGTACTAAAAGCAATGTGGGGTACAGCGATAGCAGGCCCTACGCGTTTTGACTACCAAAGTCTTCAACAGGGGCATAGTGCTGTACCCCCCACATTGCCAACCTTATATATGGTCTGAAAGATATCTGACCCGCCCTGAAGGGGCGGAGTCAAAACAGGAAATGACAAATATTCCACAGTGTCAGACTATCACCCGTATAAATTATACCTTAACTTGCAAATCTACACGTCTAAATACTAAATATACAAACAATATATATGGTGATAATGATAATAAACCCCAAAATGACACAAATTTCAAATGATCAATTCAGACTTGGAAATCATGTCTGTTAATAACCATCTTGAATTTAAAACCTACTTTAAGTCTACGGATAGAAATGGTTACATTCCCGTAGATAGTTGTCATGACGATCAATGGTTGAAATCTGTACCACGGGGACAGTTCCTCCGTCTCAGGAGGAACTGCACCCATGATGATGATTTTTTGGCTCAATCCAATGTCCTGAAAGAGAGATTTCTGGATTGGGGTTACCCATCCATTGGGTTGGATAAAGACATTTCTTCCATATTGGAAATTGAGAGGTCCTCCCTTCTTATTAACAAACAGAGAAATGCGAGAGAGGATAGATTCAAATGGTCTTTTTTCACTTCCTACTCTACTCAACATCTTGAAATCAAAAAGATTTTGAATAGACATTGGAAAGTATTATTAAGTGATAGAATCCTTGGACCTTCCCTCCCCGAACGGGCAGGTGTGATTTTCAGAGGGGCCCGTTCTATCCAGGGCGAAATAGCTCCCAATACAATAGATCCTCCTAAAAAGATTTCTTTCTTTCCAGAGGCTAATGGCTATTATCCTTGTAGGAAATGCAATGTTTGCATGGTTAATGTGCTGGGTAGACGCAGAACGGTAACATTTAGCTCTAGTGTCACGGGACGCAGCTACACTATGAAGCAGTTTACCACCTGTGTTACTAGGTTCATCGTGTACCTAATCACATGCCCATGCAAACTTCAATATGTGGGGCGCACGATTAGAAATTTTTCTATTCGTGTTAATGAACACTTAGCTAAAATTCGTAAGGGTTGTGATAAACATACTGTTTCACGACATTATTTAGAACACCATGCGAAGGATCCTAGAGGCACCTAATTCCAGGTGATAGATAGGTTTGTCCCCCACTGGAGGGGGGACTCCTCTCTGCGGGGTGTCTCTAGATTAGAGACTTATTGGATACATGAGCTCAGGTGTTACTCACCCCACGGTATGAATGTTGAATGGGACATTAATTGTTTCATCAACCGGGCGTGAGTGCCCTGGGCTCTGGTATCCATGTCAGTCAGGACAGATGGTTTATGACCATTTATGTTGCAATTCATCGCCCGTGTGCACCTTCGGGTGACATGGTGCGGTTGTTTTGCTTCATATGGATTTTGGTTCCTTTTCCTATTTAAAGTGTCATCATTTGGCCTTTACCCATGGAGTGTTCATATGTATGTGTACTTATGCATGTGCATGTAGCATTCTGTGTTGATGGGGCGACAGGATGTGTTGGCAAATTATATATAATTTATATATTTTTTGAATTTTCACATCCTGTTAGGATGTAGGATAGAGGTTTGGTTTTCTTTATAATAGATCTTTGCCCAAAACATTTACTATTTGGTTCACAAGGAGGGATTGATAATAATTGGGGATTTTGCTGTATGGCGTTTTTTTGGGCTATTTAATATACGCCTATCAGCCGATTCATCAATTTTTCTTATTGCAATTTATATACTTCTTGTCCATTAGATGGCGCCCACTCCATGGTTTCGCACGTTACCATGGTGTTGTGGCGTCTCCTTGCAGTGAGATGCTGCCTTCTCGACCAGCTGACGTCCTTTCATTGCGGTGTTGTGATGACGAGACGTAACGGCGTCATGACGCCGTTCTCTGGTGCGCGCACGTGACGTTCACATGAACTACACGCATTGGACGTCCGCAGGCACGGTGCGCCGCGGCGCCACGCTACTATGGTGTCCCCAATTCACATTGCAGCAACATCTGAGTGATGTTGCTGCATTTAGATGTTCAAATGGGCCAGTTAGGAGATTATAGCCAGACAATCGGACGCCCCCTTTTGGCAGTGAGGCTTGGTGTCATCAGTTTGTCCAATCGGACTGGTTTGTATTTCTGGCGGGAATATTTGAATTGTGTCATTTTGGGGTTTATTATCATTATCACCATATATATTGTTTGTATATTTTGTATTTAGACGTGTAGATTTGCAAGTTAAGGTATAATTTATACGGGTGATAGTCTGACACTGTGGAATATTTGTCATTTCCTGTTTTGACTCCGCCCCTTCAGGGCGGGTCAGATATCTTTCAGACCATATATAAGGTTGGCAATGTGGCACTATGCCCCTGTTGAAGACTTTGGTAGTCGAAACGCGTAGGGCCTGCTATCGCTGTACCCCACATTGCTTTTAGTACTTTTTACTCTTTTTATTTTGTGATCACTTTTATTTGTCTTTAAGCTTGTTAAGACAAAATTTATTCAATAAACCTTGATTGGTTATATTGACCTGCACTATTTGGAGTTTTCCTTTTCTCCCACCCTTGTGTCTATTTTTGGAACGATTTGGAGCCTGTATGACTGGAGGGATTACCATCGTGTGAGCTGATCATTCATCACCCTGCTGGAATCGGTCCTAGGCATCCAGGATATTCAGTTCCATCTTCTGGTCACGGCGACCACTAAGCTCGATTGACCCACTGTCATACGACAGGTGTGTCCACTGTTTCCGGTAAGAGTACCTGATTGTACCAACTGTGCTCTTCTTTTGTGTTTCCACCATCAACATTTGGGTCCTTTGGCCCTTCCATGCTGTGGCGGTGCTGTCCATGAATAGACATCCTCTTCAACACACACATGTTATTTTGGATTACTTTTTATATATAAATCTTGTATCCACTCTATATTCACCCATAGGGGTATGTTCCTCAGTTCCCATGGAGGATAGCTCACATCAGAAATCACCCATTGGAATGGACTGTTCATGAACTCTATGTATTGATTTATATATTCACTGTGTTCTTCAGTTTATCACACATTTGAGCTACGTCCAGTAGATATTGTTCAGTATTTAATTTTAGCGCTGCACTATTTTGAATCCATTTTGTTCTTTGCTTTGTTTGTTTGAGTGTCAGCAGCTTTATTATTATTTTAGGTTTAGCGCAGTTTTTTCACTTATATATAACCACTGTGGTATCACCAGTGGCGAATAGTCACTGCCACTGACTATGTGAACTAGAACAGGGATTGTGCCAAGACCTAAAACAGGAAAAGGGAAAACGGCAATATAAAACCATAAACTTTTGTAATAAAATACTTTAAATATCTCACACATTTACATTTCTCCCTCCCCCTGGCTATCTAAGGACCACCCCATTCTCAGCAGCCTTGATAGACGAGTCTCCTGCAGAGGGAAGAAAAAGAAACACACATCCTAACACAATATATATATGTTTGCTTGGAATGAATGGGTCTGTCCTAGAAGAAACCCATTCACTTCAATGAGTGCTGCATAATGTACAAAAACAAAACACAATCGTTGCGCAACACTACCACCTGGTGGTAATGCCGCGGTCAAGACACTTATCAAATCCAGATGAACTTTTCTCTCCTGTTCTTTCTTTTTTTTCTGTGGCCCTACACTGACTAAAACCCCAAAGTCACTGATTTCTCTGAAGTGCAAGGAGAAGGAGGGAGAACAAAAAACAGTAACAGCTCCCATTTCTCCAAAGAGTAAAACGCCCAAATAAAATAAAAAAAACTAGGGCACAGTCCTTGTGTTCCGGCAAAGGCACTCCGGAAAGTTCAGCAATGAGCAGCAAGAAAGAACACACAGGAGTCTTTTTCTCCTAAAGGTAAAACTTTGGATGCGGTAGGAACACAGGCTTCAAATGCTTGTCAAAAGCCTCCACGTTATATTCAACGTTTCCTCCATCCTTGCGACAAATCACCACTCTGTCCGCATGGATATGCCTTCCCAGCATCCACTTAGCTTTACAGTCCTGAAAATTTTGGTGACCGTTGGTGAACAAGAAAGGTACCGGCGTGCTTGAGGTACTTTGAGTTTGTCCCAAACAAAGGTATTGTACCACCTCCGGTGAAAAACTTCCACCACGTAGAGCAATTCTTGAGGCAGGTATGGGTACTCCCACCCATACTCTAGGGCAACCTTCTGGCCAAAGAGACGCTGCAGCCTTGACAAAGGTGGCATCGTGACACGGTCTCCTTCTCCGGGTAACACAATTGCTTCTGGATGGCGAGGTGCGATCACCACCTCGGTAGATCTGGGCATAGGGGCCCGCAGTGACTGGCGTTGCACTCCCGCAACAGGAGCAGGTGAAATGGAAGTTGAATCCAGAAGAGGGATTTCAGACAATGGACCAGATTCTTCCCTCGCCGCCGAGGCCTCCACCCGGGGTGTACTATCCCCAGTAGACATAGGTGGGTCCCTTGTGACACGGGACGAGGGTAACTTAATCTTGTCCCATCCTTTTTGGTGGAAGATCTCGTCTATCTCCCCATCATCGCCATTGTCAGACAATGAATCCAGGTCGGAGGTGTCATGACACTCAGCAGGTAGATAATTCCCAGTTACAGAATCATCCCCCTTAACGGCCTCCACCGACAGTGGGCTGCCGACACCTCCAACCATACAGACAGTCCCAACTCCTGGCTCACCTGGGCCTTCAGAAGAACAGGGATGTCCAGGGCTCTTCCCTCCGGATCCATCCAGGCCAGACAAGCGGCGGGGCGAAGCTCTTCCACGACCACAGGAGGCCATCACTAGGCCGACTTTCCTCTTTGGCGGTCGGAGCAGGGAGCTGCTGGTGACCGAGGCAGCATCCTCTGATTTTTCTCTTTTAATCTCCGCTTGGGCAGTCACTTCGCCCTGGTCAGCGCGCACAGGAATACACGCCATGGCATCGATCTCTCCCTCCGGAGTGGCAGTACCTGTGAGGTAGTTGAGGTGGAAGGTGCGAGGCCTTTCTGTGGATGGTTCCACCTTGAAGAGAAACTCCTTGCAGACCTCACATCGCCCGAATGGCTTCAACTGAACCACCAGTCCCGAACAGCCGGGACAGATCACACTGAGGGCCTCTATGTCTCTGCAGGTGTACAGAGCCAATCGCCCCCGGGGCCTTAGTCTGATTCCTGTATCCATAATGGGAGCAGCAAAGGAAGTCATGTCCGTGAAAGAAGAAGCTGAAATCCACGGAGTGTTTGAAGTCATCTTTCCTGTTCGCTGCTCCAATGCGCACTGACCCACTCGCGCCGGAATCTCCACGTGCGTACGTCCACATGACCAGACTCCTCCCACACTCTACACTTGTTCGCGGGCTTTTCCTTTTCCCTGAACTACGCAGCTATGGTTTGCCTCGTGGCGCGTTAGCCAATATGGCCGACCTACTCGGAACTCCTCCGGGCAGCAAAGTTCAGTTTCAGACACCATACACATCCCGGATACGATGCCCCCACATGTAGCGACCTCACCCCAGGCTAAAGGTGCCTGAGATGGACTCCATCTCCCGCTCCGGCCAGATCAAGGGCACCTGGGCCCGGAACACCGGAACGCCAGCACCCAAGCTGAAGGTGCCTGGGTGCGGCTGCATCCTCCAACTCTGAACCCCGTGGTAAGGGCATCCGCCCCTTTTATCCCCTCTCCCTTTGCGTCACAGCAGGTTCCCCGCCCCGCTGTACCAGCGCCAGGGGAGGACAAAAAGGCACAGTCTTGCGGTGTGAGTTCAACCCCGGCAACAACGCCACCTGTAGGCCGCAGGTTACCTCACACCACCAGAGTCGTCCAAGAACCATAAAAGGGTCTCAGATTCCCTAGCAATCAGTGCATCTGGGTTACACTACCACCCAGATGCTTCCCCTAAATTCAAATACCCGCTACAACTATATCTTACAGTTCAGGTGTGTTGTTGGGTTTGTTGCAGAAGGTCAAGGCAGAACCTTTTTTTGAAAAACTGTTTTAATTAATGTTATTCAATAGACAAAACAATAACAAAGTGGTGACAATACAGTCAAGGTCACCAAAACTTAGGGCACGCAGGGCCACATAACAAAATCACACCCACAGTAAGGCGTAATAACCCCCCCCCCAAAAAAAACCTGCTATCTAAAAAAATAAAAAAGCATCATTAAGGCCAAGGAACGCACCAGACAGGTCAGGACATTGTGAAGAAGTTTAAAGCAGGCTTGGATTATAAAAATATATCCCAAAGCCATCATCCGAAAATGGAGAGGTGATGGCACAACTGCAAACCTACTAAGATATGGCCGACCACCTAAACTGACAGGCCGGGCAAGGAGAGCATTAATCAGAGAAGCAGCCAAGAGGCCCATGGTAACCCTGGAGGAGCTGCAGAGATCCACAGCTCAGGTGAGAGAATCTATTCACAGGACAAGTCGTGCATGCCACAAATCTGGCCTTTATGGAAGAGTGGCAAGAAGAAAGCCATTGTTGAAAGAAAGCCAAAGAAAGTCCCGTTTGCAGTTTGTGAGAAGCCATGTGGGGGACACAGAAAACATGTGGAAGAAGGTGCTCTGGTAAGATTAGACTAACATTGAACTTTTTGGCCTAAAAGCAAAACGTTATGTGAGGCGAAAAACAAACACTGCACATCACCCTGAACACACCATCCCCACTGTGAAACATGGTGGTGGCAGCATCATGTTGTGGAGATACTTTTCTTCAGCAGGGACAGGGAAGCTGGCCAGAGTTCATGGCAAGATGGATGGAGCCTAATACAGGGCAATCTTAGACAAAAAAACTGTTAGAGTCTGCAAAAAAACTTGAGAATGGGTAGGAGGTTCACCTTCCAACAGGACAACGACCCTAAACATACAGCCAGAGCTACAATGGAATGGTTTTAATCAAAGCATATTCATGTGTTAGAATGGCCCAGTCAAAGTCCAGACCTAAATCAAATTGACAATCTGTGGCAAGACTTGAAAATTGCTGTTCACAGATGCTCTCCATCCACATAAAATCTAACAGAGCTTGAGCTATTTTGCAAAAAAGAATGGGCAAAAACTTCACTCTCTAGATGTGCAAAGCTGGTAGAGACATGCCCAAAAAGACTTGCAGCTGTAATTGCAGCAAAAGGTGGTTCTACAAAGTATACTCAGGGGGGCTGAATACAAATGCACACCACACTTTTCACATATTTGTAAAAAAAATTGAAAACCATTTATCATTTTCCTTCCACTTCACAATTATGTGCCACTTTGTGTTGGTCTATCACATAAAATCACAATAAAATACATTTACATTTTTGGTTGTAACATGAAAAAATTTGGAAAATTTAAAGGGGTATGAATACTTTTTCAAGGCACTGTATATATACTGTATGCAAGACATACTGTATTTATTGGCGTATAACAATCACTTTCTTACTCTGAAAATAGAGGGTAAACTTTGCCTGCGTGTTATACGCAGGGGGCTGTGGAAAGTTTTTTTTTTTTAAACTTCCCTCTTAAAATTAGTGTTGTACGCCGATAAATACGGTAGTATGTAAACCCCTTATGTGAACTGGTTTTCTGCAGTAATTTTCTGTAAATTGTGATCTGATCCTCAAGTCACAACAATACACAAGCACATGGGGGCACTCATGTGTGCTCGCACCCGAGTCCCGCTGCTTCGTCCATTGACACAGACAGCATGACTCAGCCCCTCCCTGCTCCCTCGTCACTGGTTTTGAATGACAGCACTGGGAGCCAATGGCTTCCGGTGCCCAAGCAAAGCCAGCGAGAACTGGAAGTGAGGGGAGAAAAGATCTGCATGGTGTTGAATTTAATGAGGGCTCAGGTAAGTAAAAGGGGGATGAGCGGGCAATGCTAACACCTAAATATTTTTTTACCTTAATGCAAAGAATGCAGTAAGGTAAAAAATGTTTAGACTTTACAACCCACTAAAGATGATAACACACAATTAAAATTTCTTGTGTCTTTACTGAACATACCCATTAAACATTTACAGTACAGGAGGAAAACGGGTTACAAACAGGGATGAGCCGAACACCCCCCTGTTCGGTTCGCACCAGAACCTGCGAACAGACAGAATGTTCGTGTGAACTTTAGAACCCTATTAAATACAATGGACTCGAACGTTCAAAATCTAAAGTGCTAATTATAAAGGCTTATATGCAATTTATTGTCCTAAAAAGTGTTTGGGGACCCGGGTCCTGCCCCAGGGGACATGTATCAATGCAAAAAAAGGTTTAAAAAATAGAAGTTTTTACGGGAGCGGTGATTTTAACCACTTAACGACCGCTCACTGTATATGTACGTCGGCAGAATGGCACCGACAGGCACAATCACGTACAGTGTACGTGATTGCCTTTGTACAGTTGGGGGCTCCAATCGGACCCCCCTCCTATACAATGAGCGGTCGGTATTCGTTGGGGAGCGATCCGAGATGAGGGGACGGCCGTTCGATTCCGGCCACCCCCCGCGATCGCTCCCGGCGAATGAAAATGCTTCCTCTGTCCTGTAATGTAAACACAGGCAGAGGAAGCAGGAGGAAGTGATGTCATCTCTCATGCGGCGCTCACATATACCGAGCGCCGTACAATAGAAGACATCAGGTCAGTGCACAAAACACTACACTGACACCAGGACACATAGGCACACAAATAGCCCCCCCAGATCACCCCCCAGCCCCCAGTCACAGTGTCACTGATTGCAGTGACCATTTATTTACTGATCACTGCAATCAGTGACATTTGTGACTGTAAAAGTGTCACTAAAGTTAGTTTTAGGTCCAGTGTAGCCCCCTAACCCCCCCTAATAAAGGTTTAACCCCCTGATCACCCCCCAGATAACCCTTTCACCCCCTAGCACCGCCGTCGCTAAGTGATAATTTTTCTGATCGCTGTCTTAGCGTCGGTGATGCAGATTGGTAGGCAGTAATTTTTTTTTTAGGTTTGCCGCAGGTTTTTATAGCGTCGGGTACCCCCATAAATTATCTAATAAAGGTTTAACCCCCTTGATCGCCCCCCAGGTAACCCTTTGACCCCCTATCACCACTGTCGCTAAGCGATCATTTTTCTGATCGCTGTCTTAGCGTCTGTGATGCAGATCGGTAGCCAGTAATTTTTTTTAGGTTCGCCGCAGGTTTTTATAGCGTCAGGTACCCCCATATATTATCTAATAAAGGTTTTAACCCCCTAATTGCCCCTAGTTAACCCTTTCACCAGTGATCACCATATAAGTGTTACGGGTGACGCTGGTTAGTTAGTTTGCTTTTTATAGTGTCAGGGCACCCGCCGTATATATAACCCAATAAAGGTTTAACCCCCTGATCGCCCGGCGGGTGATATCAATTAGGTTTTAGCGTCAGAGAGGGTCTGCGTCACACCCCAGGCAGCTTCAGGTTAGTGCCAGTAACGCTAACACCCACGCGTGAAGCATACACCTCCCTTAGTGGTATAGTATCAGATCTATACTAGCGTCCCCAGCAGTTTAGGGTTCCCAAAAACGCAGTGTTAGCGGGATCAGCCCAGATACCTGCTAGCACCTGCGTTTTGCCCCTCCGTCCAGCCCAGGCCACCCAAGTGCAGTATCGATCGATCACTGTCACTTACAAAACACTTGCGACTCCAGTGCTGTAGGAGGTGATTTCACCACCACAGTTAAAAAAAAAAGCATATTTGCCAAAGCATTGGGGCAGCAGGGGCGGAAGAGCGGAGGAGCGATTTTGCTCCTAATGCCACGTACATACGGTCGAAATTCCGACGGAGGCTTGCCCGTGGAAAAGTCCGACCATGTGTGTGCGGCATAACTTTTTTGCGGGAGGATGCCCCCATGCTTCGGCATATATAAATGGTGCATGTATGCCCATCATTAGAAGTGGGTGGATGAAGGGCGGTATTCTAATGGTGGGCATACCCACCGATCAATCTCTTTTTTCGTTCAGCCAACTGGCTGCATGAAAAAAAAAAAGATTACAATACATGTCCAACAAGGACCAGCAACGTACTGGTATGTTGCTGGACTTTGAATGTTTATACCAGAATGATGCCTGCGGGTTTAGGTATCATCTTGGTATCATTCTTTTCAGCCAGCGGCCGGCTTTCATGTAAAAGCAATCCTAGTGGCTAACTAGCCTCTGGACTGCTTTTACAAGCAGTGGGAGGGAATGTCCCCCCCCGGATATAAAAAGCGCAATTGGGAAATTGGGAAAGCATTTTATCACACGGATCTTGGTGTGGTCAGATGCTTTGAGGGCAGAGGAAAGATCTAGAAGACCCCAGTTTTTTCAAAAAAAGGAGTACCTGTCACTACCTATTTCTATCATAGGGGATATTTACATTCCCTGAGAACAATAAAAATAAAAATAAATATGGAAGGAACAATTTAAAAATAAAATAAAAAAGCAAAATTAATAATAAAAAAAAAGCACCCCTGTCCTGCCCTGCTCTTGCCCAATGGCGAACGCAAGCGTCGGTCTGGCGTCATATGTAAACAGCAATTGCACCATGCATGTGAGGTATCACCACGAAGGTCAGATCGAGGGCAGTAATTTTAGCAGTAGACCTCCTCTGTAAATCTAACAGGGTAACCTGTAAAGGCTTTTAAAAATGTATGTAGTTTGTCGCCAATGCGCGTTTGTGCGAAATTTTAAAGCATGTCGTGTTTGGTATGTATGTACTCGGCCTAAGATCATCATTTTTATTTCATCAAACATTTGGGCAATATAGTGTGTTTTAGTGCATTAAAATTAAAAAAATGCGTTTGAAAAATTGCTGCGCAAATACTGTGTAGAAAAAAAAATGCAACACCCACCATTTTAATCTGTAGGGCCTTTGCTTTAAAAATATATATAATGTTTGGGGGTTCAACATAATTTTCTTGCAAAAAAAAAAATGTTTTCATGTAAACAAAGTGTCAAAAAGGGCTTTGTCTTCAAGTGGTTAGAAGAGCGGATGTAAGCTTCCTAATGTTGTGTATAAAATGCCAGGACTGTTCAAAACCCCCCCAAATGACCCCATTTTGGAAAGTAGACACCCCAAGCTATATACTGAGAGGCATGTCGAGTCCATGGAATATTTTACAGGTCCTTCTCAAAAAATTAGCATATTGTGATAAAGTTCATTATTTTCTGTAATGTACTGATAAACATTAGACTTTCATATATTTTAGATTCATTACACACAACTGAAGTAGTTCAAGCCTTTTCTTGTTTTAATATTGATGATTTTGGCATACAGCTCATGAAAACCCAAAAATCCTATCTCAAAAAATTAGCATATTTCATCCGACCAATAAAAGAAAAGTGTTTTTAATACAAAAAAAGTATAATTATGTTCAGTTATGCACTCAATACTTGGTCGGGAATCCTTTTGCAGAAATGACTGCTTCAATGCGGCGTGGCATGGAGGCAACCAGCCTGTGGCACTGCTGAGGTGTTATGGAGGCCGAGGATGCTTCGATAGCGGCCTTAAGCTCATCCAGAGTGTTGGGTCTTGCGTCTCTCAACTTTCTCTTCCCAATATCCCACAGATTCTCTATGAGGTTCAGGTCAGGAGAGTTGGCAGGCCAATTGAGCACAGTAATACCATGGTCAGTAAACCATTTACCAGTGGTTTTGGCACTGTGAGCAGGTGCCAGGTCGTGCTGAAAAATGAAATCTTCATCTCCATAAAGCTTTTCAGCAGATGGAAGCATGAAGTGCTCCAAAATCTCCTGATAGCTAGCTGCATTGACCCTGCCCTTGATAAAACACAGTGGACCAACACCAGCAGCTGACATGGCACCCCAGACCATCACTGACTGTGGGTACTTGACACTGGACTTCAGGCATTTTGGCATTTCCCTCTCCCCAGTCTTCCTCCAGACTCTGGCACCTTGATTTCCGAATGACATGCAAAATTTGCTTTCATCCGAAAAAAGTATTTTGGACCACTGAGCAACAGTCCAGTGCTGCTTCTCTGTAGCCCAGGTCAGGCGCTTCTGCCGCTGTTTCTGGTTCAAAAGTGGCTTGACCTGGGGAATGCGGCACCTGTAGCCCATTTCCTGCACACGCCTGTTCACGGTGGCTCTGGATGTTTCTACTCCAGACTCAGTCCACTGCTTCCGCAGGTCCTCCAAGGTCTGGAATCGGTCCTTCTCCACAATCTTCTTCAGGGTCCGGTCACCTCTTCTCGTTGTGCAGCGTTTTCTGCCACACTTTTTCCTTCCCACAGACTTCCCACTGAGGTGCCTTGATACAGCACTCTGGGAACAGCCTATTCGTTCAGAAATTTCTTTCTGTGTCTTACCCTCTTGCTTGAGGGTGTCAATGATGGCCTTCTGGACAGCAGTCAGGTCGGCAGTCTTACCCATGATTGCGGTTTTGAGTAATGAACCAGGCTGGGAGTTTTTAAAAGCCTCAGGAATCTTTTGCAGGTGTTTAGAGTTAATTAGTTGATTCAGATGATTAGGTTAATAGCTCGTTTAGAGAACCTTTTCATGATATGCTAATTTTTTGAGATAGGAATTTTGGGTTGTCATGAGCTGTATGCCAAAATCATCAATATTAAAACAAGAAAAGGCTTGAACTACTTCAGTTGTGTGTAATGAATCTAAAATATATGAAAGTCTAATGTTTATCAGTACATTACAGAAAATAATGAACTTTATCACAATATGCTAATTTTTTGAGAAGGACCTGTATATGTTGACACAAGTTGAGGAAAAAAGACAATTTTTATTTTATTTTTTTTGCACAAAGTTGTCACTAAATGATATATTGCTCAAAAATGCCATGGGCATATGTGGAATTACACCCCAAAATACATTCTGTTGCTTCTCCTGAGTACGGGGATACCACATGTGTGAGACTTTTTGGGAGCCTAGCCACGTACGGGACCCCAAAAACCAAGCACCGCCTTCAGGCTTTCTAAGGGTGTAAATTTTTGATTTCACTTCTCACTGCCTATCACAGTTTGGAGGCCATGGAATGCCCAGATGGCACAAAACCCCCCCAAATGACCCCATTTTGGAAAGTAGACACCCCAAGCTATTTGCTGAGAGGTATTGTGAGTATTTTGCAGATCTCGCTTTTTGTCACAAAGTTTTGAAAATTGAAAAAAAAAATATATATATTTTCTTTCTTCATTTTCAAAAACAAATGAGAGCTGTAAAATACTCACCATGCCTCTCAGCAAATAGCTTGGGGTGTCTACTTTCCAAAATGGGGTCATTTGGGGGGGTTTTGTGCTATTTTGGCATTTTATGGCCTTCGAAACTGTGATAGGTAGTGAGAAGTGAAATCAAAAATTTGTGCCTAGAAATCCTGAAGGCGGTGCTTGGGTTTCGGGGTCCCGTACGCAGCTAGGCTCCTAAAAAGTCCCACACATGTGGTATCCCCGTACTCAGGAGAAGCAGCAAAATGTATTTTGGGGTGTAATTCCACATATAACCATGGCATGTGTGAGCAATATATCATTTAGTGACAACTTTTTGTATTTTTTATTTTTTTTTTGTCATTATTCAATCACTTGGGACAAAAAAAAAATATTCAATGTTTTCAACAGGCCTCTAAGCAATTTCCTTGGGATGTCTACTTTCCAAAATGGGGTCATTTGGGGGGGGGGGGGGTTTGTACTGCCCTGCCATTTTAGCACCTCAAGAAATAAGATAGGCAGTCATAAATTAAAAGCTGTGTAAATTCCAGAAAATGTACCCTAGTTTGTAGACGCTATAACTTTTGCGCAAACCAATAAATATACGCTTATTGACATTTTTTTTTACTAAAGACATGTGGCTGAATACATTTTGGCCTAAATGTATGACTAAAATTGAGTTTATTTGATTTTTCTTATAACAAAAAGTAGAAAATATCATTTTATTTCAAAATTTTCGGTCTTTTTCTGTTTATATCGCAAAAAATTAAAATCGCAGAGGCAATCAAATACCATTAAAAGAAAGCTCTATTTGTGGGAAGAAAAGGACGCAAATTTTGTTTGGGTACAACATTGCATGTCCGCACAATTTCCAGTTAAAGCAGCGCAGTGCCAAATTCTGAAATCACCTCTGGTCCTTTAGCTACCAAATGGTCCGGGGCTTAAGTGGTTAATAATGCTTAAAATGAAAAAATAAAAGTGAAATATTCCTTTAAATTTCGTACCTGGGGGGTGCGTATGATATGCATGTAAAGTCGCGCATGTTTCCCGTGCTTAGAACTGTCTCTGCACAAAGTGTCATTTTTGAAGGAAAAAAAGTCATTTAAAACTCACTCGCGGCTATTAATGAATTGTCGACTTTTATCAATACGTAGAAAAGTCATTGATAAAAAGAAAAAAAAAAAGCGTGGGGGTTCCCCCAAATTCAATTACCAGGCCCTTCAGGTCTGGAATGGATATTAAGGGGAATCCCGCCGCAAATAAAAAAAAAAATGGCGTGCGGTTCCCCCTAAATATCCATACCAGGCCCTTCAGATCTGGCATGGATTTTAAGGGGAACTCCACCCCAAATAAAAAAAAATGGCGTGGAGTCCCCCCAAAAATCCATACCAGACCCTTATCCGAGCACGCAACCTGGCCGGCCGCAGGGGAAGAGGGGGGGACGAGAGAGCGGCCCCCTCTCCCTCCTGAACCGTACCAGGCCACATGCCCTCAACATGGGGAGGATGTCCCCATGTTGATGGGGACAAGGGCCTCATCCCCACAACCCTTGCCCGGTGGTTGTGGGGGTCTGCGGGCGGGGGGCTTATCGGAATCTGGAAGACCCCTTTAACAAAGGGGACCCCCAGATCCCGGCCCCCGCCTATGTGAATTGGTAAGGGGTACATTGTACCCCTACCATTTCACAAAGAAAGCGTCACAATTTTTTAATAAAAACACACAAACACCTTGGAAAAGTCCTTTATTAAAAAAAAAAAAAAATAATAAAAAAAATAACATTCCAGCGATGAAATCCAGTGTCCCGCGGCGATCCCGATGTCCAGTGCTGTCCGTCATTGGTTGTACCCGAGCGGACCTGATGGGGAACTTCCTCTGCAGTGTTTTAAATGTATAGACCCGCCCCTTCTAAAGTTCCCCATCAGGTCCGCTCAGCGGACCAGATGCGGAACGCGAGAAGGGGCGGGTCTATTCATGTATTACACAGCGAACAAAGTTCCCCATCAGGTCCACCCCCTCGGTATGTCCGACCCCGCCTACGTCATTGGCCTGAGCGGGGAACTTCCTTCACTGTGTAATTTAAATTTACACAGTGAAGGAAGTTTCCCGCTCAGGCCAATGACGTAGGCGGGGTCTGACATACCGAGGGGGCGGACCTGATGAGGAACTTCGTTCGCTGTGTAATACATGTATAGACCCGCCCCTTCTCAAGTTCCCCATCAGGTCCGGTTAAGCCAATGAATAGGTGTAAGGCTGAGGACCTGATGCGGAACATGAGAAGGGGCAGGTCTATACATGTATTACACAGCGAACAAAGTTCCCCATCAGGTCCACCCCCTCGGTATGTCCGACCCCGCCTACGTCATTGGCCTGAGCTGGGAACTTCCTTCACTGTGTAATTTAAATTTACACAGTGAAGGAAGTTTCCCGCTCAGGCCAATGACGTAGGCGGGGTCTGACATACCGAGGGGGCGGACCTGATGAGGAACTTCGTTCGCTGTGTAATACATGTATAGACCCGCCCCTTCTCAAGTTCCCCATCAGGTCCGGTTAAGCCAATGAATAGGTGTAAGGCTGAGGACCTGATGCGGAACATGAGAAGGGGCAGGTCTATACATGTATTACACAGCGAACGAAGTTCCCCATCAGGTCCGCCCCCTCGGTATGTCAGACCCCGCCTATGTCATTGGCCTGAGCGGGAAACTTCCTTCACTGTGTAAATTTAAATTACACAGTGAAGGAAGTTCCCCGCTCAGGCCAATGACGTAGGCGGGGTCGGACATACCGAGGGGGCGGACCTGATGGGAAACTTAGTTCGCTGTGTAATACATGTATAGACCCGCCCCTTCTTGCGTTCCGCATCTGGTCCGCTGAGCGGACCTGATGGGGAACTTTAGAAGGGGCGGGTCTATACATTTAAAACACTGCGGAGGAAGTTCCCCATCAGGTCCGCTCAGGCACAACCAATGACGGACAGCGCTGGACATCGGGATCGCCGCGGGATACTGGATTTCATCGCTGGAATGTTTTTTTTTATTATTATTTTTTAATAAAGGACTTTTCCAAGGTGTTTGTGTGTTTTTATTTACATTTTTTGACACTTTCTTCGTGAAATGGTAGGGGTACAATGTACCCTTTACCAATTCACATGGGGGGGGGCCGGGATCTGGGGGTCCCCTTTATTAAAGGGGTCTTCCAGATTCCGATAAGCCCCCCGCCCGCAGACCCCCACAACCACCGGGCAAGGGTTGTGGGGATGAGGCCCTTGTCCCCATCAACATGGGGACATCCTCCCCATGTTGAGGGCATGTGGCCTGGTACGGTTCAGGAGGGAGGGGGGCCGCTCTCTCGTCCCCCCCTCTTCCCCTGCGGCCGGCCAGGTTGCGTGCTCGGATAAGGGTCTGGTATTGATTTTTGGGGGGACTCCACGCCATTTTTTTTTAAATTTGGGGTGGAGTTCCCCTTAAAATCCATGCCAGATCTGAAGGGCCTGGTATGGATATTTAGGGGGAACCACACGCCATTTTGTTTTTTTATTTGCGGAGGGGTTCCCCTTAATATCCATTCCAGACCTGAAGGGCCTGGTAATTGAATTTGGGGGAACCCCCACGCTTTTTTTTTTTTATATCAATGACTTTGCTATGTATTGATAAAAGCCGACAATTCATTAATAGCCGCGAGTGAGTTTTAAATGACTTTTTTTCCTTCAAAAATGACACTTTGTGCAGGGAAAGTTCTAAGCACGGGAAACATGCGCGACTTTACATGCATATCATACACACCCCCTAGGTACAAAATTTAAAGGAATATTTCACTTTTATTGTTTCACTTTAAGCATTATTAAAATCACTGCTCCTAAAAAAACGTCAGTTTTTAAAACTTTTTTCTTCATTGATACATGTCCCCTGGGGCAGGACCCAGGTCCCCAAACACTTTTTAGGACAATAACTTGCATATAAGCCTTTATAATTAGCACTTTAGATTTCTCCCATAGACTTTTCGAATTTGCTGCGAACACCCCAAATTGTTCGTTGTTCGGCGAACGGGCGAACAGGCAATGTTCGAGTCGAACGTGAGTTCGACTCGAACTCGAAGCTCCTCCCTAGTCACAAGAGTGCAAAACGAACTGCACTTCTGTTATCCACAGGGGAAGTACAGCCAAATGTGAATTGGCTGGCATTCTCCTAAGGACTAGACTTTTCTGCCCCTTTGTGTTTATAAGTTGAAAGGATCTTGTAAAAAGCCCCCCTAATATGTACACTGCTTTGTGCGATGTTATTGAAACCTAAGGCTAGATTGCTCCTATATATATATATATATATATATATATTTATATATATATATATATATATATATTATTGCTTTGCAGTAAGCTTGTATTAATTGTGTAACTTGATATATGTGAAGATATGTACCAGACAATGTGTCTTGGCTGACAGGAAACCACTGGAGTTTTTTTTTATAAACTCTTGTATAACTAAATAATTTGCCTAGCTACAAATCTAAATATGTGTATCTCTATAAAGGAAATATGTCATATGATATCCTGTATTATGAATCTTATAAAAGGATGAACATGGAAAGAAAAGCTTGAGACCCCATTCACACAGGGGTGACTCGTCAGGTGACTCAGCCGCCTGACAAGTCGCGTCCCGTTCTGTACAATGGAACCGTTCTAATAGGAGCGACAAGTCGCTCCGACTTAGAAAAAGGTTCCTGTACTACTTCAAGATGACTTCAGGGCAACTTCCATTGACTTCAATACAGAAGTCATTTTGCAAGTCACCTTTGAAGTCGTGTGAAGATTGCCCGGCAGAGTTGCGGGACAAGTCGTGCCGCCCGTGTGAATGGGCTCTTAAACAATGTATAGATCTGATCTCATTATTTGGGTCATTATTATATATACATTGTTCCCTGCACAGATCTGGGTGTGGTAGAATGGAGAAATACCGGCAATAAGGTAATGTAATTAGACAGTAATAAAAGGTGTTAGCTAGCAATAGAGGTATAGGAAAACAGAGTATTCTATCACAAGTAAAAATCTGTGTGACGGATCTCAGATACCCCAGGTGGGCATCTCCGCCAGACCCAGGGGAGGGCTGGCAGCCTTAGGCCTGGGGGGCAAGTCCAGTCAAGTGGCCCATTGAACCATCGAATCAGCTCACCATCCATCTACACCACATTCTACGCACAGAGAGAGAGGGAGGGAAACTGCTCCACATTGCCACAGAGAGAGAGAGAGACTGCTTGACACTGCCTGCACACACAGAGAGAGAGAGAGAGAGAGAGAGACCGCTTGACACTGCCTGCACAGTGAGGCGGTCACTTTCTGTGGGGGCAGTGTGAAGCTGTCACTCTCTGTGGGGGCAATCATTGTGGAGCAGTCTCTCAGAGAGAGACTGCATGATTACCCCCAGAGAGACTGAGAAAACAAGCTTGCACATTCCTCACACTCAGTACACAGACCAATAAGACTGCAGAAAGATGAAGACTAAAAACTGTGCTGCCCCACACTAAGCGCTACCTGTGGAGTCTGGAGCTTCTCTGGTGAGTGAGCACCACACCACTGGGCAGGCTAAGCAGAGTAGCCGAGAGTTACAGTAAGCGCAGCAGGCTAAACACGCAAGTCCTGCTGTCTCCCCGACATGACCACCAGATTCCCCAGGCTGCAGGCTCCTCCTGTGTCAATTGTAGGTGGTGAGAAAAGCACATGCAGGCGCACGCTGGTGCCCTGGCTAGTTTAAGGGCATTATGGGCCTGCAGTGGACCAGGTTTAGGAGTGGCAGGGGTAGGAGGTAAGTAATGTCATATCCCAACTCTCCTCTTAATGGCCACCCTCCTGTGTTTCCAGGAGCCTGTGCTGGCTTGTGCCCAGGCTTGGCCACAGGTGTAATGCTAGGGAAGCCTGGCATTTGATTTACCAAACTTCCATAAGAGCCGTGTGTCGGTGTGTGCTCTTGGATGAAAGTTTTCAAGTCATCAGAATACAGTGATCACTGCTGGCAGCTATAGCAGCCAGCAGTGATCGCCAAAAAAAGAGACATGCTGGTTGTACTGAAGTCAGTTAATAGATCGAATTCTGTACAACTAGTCTGCACATAGATAGATTGAAATTCTGCCGGTTCAGCAGAAATTTCAATCTGTCTATGGTGGCCTAAGTTCACCAGTCTCTGGGTTTAATAATATCCTCAAATCTTCTGAAAGGGGTGCTCCACCTAGGTGTAGAAATTCACTTTGAACTCCACCTTATTTCCAGAACTCTCTTTAGGGTACTTTCACACTGAAGGCCCTTTACAGGCGGTTTAGCGCTAAAAATAGTGCCTGTAAACTGCCTCTCATGCCACCTCAGTGTGAGAGCCTGGTTGCTTTCACATTGAAGCAGTGCGCTTGCAGGACATTCTGAAAAGTCCTACAAGCAGCATTTTTGTGGCGGTTTGGGATCACTGTATACACCACTCCCAAACCGTCCTGCCCATTGAAATGAATGCAGCACGGGCGGTTTTAACCCGACGGTAAAGCGCCGCTAAAACTACCATCGCTTTACCGCTACCACCCCAGTGTGAAAGTACCCTTAGGTTTTAGATGTGCAAAAAATAAGGTGAGAGCACATCTAATACCTACAGAGAGTAATAGAAATATGGAGTTCAAAGTGAACTGTGCCATTACCTGGAGGGATTGGCATTTAGGGGGTAGACCCCTTTCACACTGAGCCACCCATAGCGTCGGCAGTAAAACGCCGCTATTTTTACAGCCGATGCTATGGGCGGATTTGCGGCGCATTTTGGCCACTAGCGGGGAACTTTTGACCCCCCGCTAGCGGCCGAGAAAGGGTTAAAACCGCCCGCAATGTGCTGCTGAATTGATTTCAATAGGCAGGAGCGGTGGAGGAGCGGTATACACACCGCTCCTTCACCGCTCCAAAGATGCGGCTAGCAGGACTTTATTTACCATCCTGCTGCCGCAACGCTCCAGTGTGAAAGCCCTCGGGCTTTCACACTGGAGTGAATGTAACAGCTGTTTAGGGTCGGTTGGCAGGAGCTATTTTTAACACTATAGCGCCTGCAAAACGCTCCAGTGTGAAAGGGGTCTAAAACAGGCAGGAAGGAAATGTACCGTAATATCAACTCACTGCCTGTCAAATGCCTCTGAAAAGTGACCTGAGCATGGATCACTTTTCAGAGGAGTGGCAGTGCCTGCTGCAAGTGAATACAAGCCTTTGGGCTCACACTGGTGTGCTGCGGTTTGGCTACAGTGCTGGTGTACTGGCGGGTTTTCTTAGCCGCAGTCCCTCAGACTTTTAGGTTGCACATTTTTGCTGCATTTTCTGAAAGTGCACCAAAGATGCAGCCTGCGGGACATTTTGTGCACTTTCAGAACATGCAGTAAAAATGTGCAACCTCTATGGGACCAGGGGCAACATGCAGGAAGACTGCCAGTACACCACCACTGAAGCCAAACAGCAGCATGCCAGTGTGAGCCCACATTATAACACCTAGGAGGGTAGGGTAGTGTCACAGGCTGCTAGAAAAAAAATCTTTAGCTGCAGAGAGGGGGAGGGAGGAGAAGTTCACTTACTTGTATGGTCCCAGCCTCCAGGAGACTCACTGCATTCGAGCCAACTGTTCAGATTGAACTTTCCCAACCACACATCTTCTTCTCAGACAGCACACAGGCTGCCTGGAATGTGGGCGGGGAAACAGAGCAGGTCCAGCTTCTGCCAGCCATTCATGTGGAGGAGGGAGGGGCTGGGCAGGGCTGTGCTGTGCTCTGTAACAGACTGTCAGCTCAGCCCTCTGACAAAGACATCACTGGCTCACAGTACTTCATGGAGCTTCTGCACTCGGCCAGCTCAAGAACTGCGCATGTGTGGTTCCTAGCTGGTGATACAGCGGCCTTTGCACAGCCTATCAGAGCAGCCCAGGGGGCAAATGCATGCTTGCCCCCTGCCCCAGCCCGCCCCTGGCCAGACCTGTGTCTCCTGTCCTCCAAACGCACCCGCAGCCTGCAGATTCGCCATAACCAGCCCTTAACCCCTCAATCACGAGACAAGCCACACAGGTGTTGAGGGTTAAACATGCAGAGCATAAACTGTTTATTAAATACAAAACATACACCTTTACACACAGTTAGGGACACTCCCCTTAGCCTTGTCATAGAGAGGGGGTAGAGGACAAGGAAGAACCAATGGGAACTCCACACTTGTACATTGAAACAGAAACTACAGTTGAAACATAAAGGGATTATGGTAAGCAAGCAGCCCCTCCTTACACATCCCCTGCAGAGAGATGTCTCCAGTCCAGACCTTTTGTCTATGTGCCATGATTCAACACAATTAACCACTTCCCTACCGGGCACGAAAACTCCCTTCCTGCCCAAGCCATTTTTCAGCTTTCAGCGCTGTCACACTTTGAATGACAATTGCGCGGTCGTGCGACGTGGCTCCCAAACGAAATTTGCGTAATTTTTTTCCATAAATAGAACATTCTTTTGGTGGTATTTGATCACCTCTGCGGTTTTTATTTTTTGCGCTAAAAAAAAAGAAGAGCGTCCAGTTTGAAAAAAAAACACAATATTTTTTGCTTTTTGCTATAATAAATATCAATTTTTTTTAAAAAAGAAAAAAAAATGTTTCCTTAGTTTAGGCTGATACATATTCTTCTACATATTTTTGGTAAAAAAAAGAAATCGCAATAAGCCTATATTGATTGGTTTGCGCAAAAGTTATAGCGTCTACAAAATAGGGAATAGATTTACAGCATTTTTTTTTTTACTAGTAATGGCAGCGATCTGCGATTTTTATTGTGACTGCGATATTACGGCGGACAGATCGGACACTTTTGACACATTTTTGGGACCATTCACATTTATACAGCGATCCCTGCTATAAAAATGCATTGATTACTGTATAAATGTGACTGGCAGGGAAGGGGTTAACACTAGGGGGCGAGGAAGGGGTTAAATGTGTTTCCTAGATGTGTTCTAACTGTGGGGGGGAGGGGACTGACTGGGGGAGGTGACCGATGGTTGTCCCTATGTACAAGGGACACACCATCGGTCCCCTCTCCCTCACAGGACGTGGATCTGTGTGTTTACACACACAGATCCACTTTCCTGCTCGGCTACTGGCCAATCGCGGGAGCACGGCGGCCGCCGGGCACGCGCATCGGGTCCCCAGCAACGCGGCGTGCCCCCTAGCTCCTTTTAAAGGCAGGATGTCATATGACGTCCTGTCAGAACGAGAGAGTCTTCCACCCGCCGTCATTTGACGGTGGGCGGTAGACAAGAGATTAAACACAGCAACAGGGGGGGGGGGGGGGAGAAGGGATGTAGCATTACATTACATTACATTATCTCAATGCCAGCTTGTCCTCAAGTCTCTCAGTCTCTTCTGGGCCATAGTCTGTGGCAGGCTTGGACTGGCCATAGGGCATACAGGGCAAATGCCCGGTGGGCCGCCGGACAGTATGTCACATCTTCGCCATCATCTCCAAGGCCTCCGGAGGCAGCCGGAGTTGGTGGGCGGAGCTGGGGGTGTGGCTGCCCCCTCCACTCCTCCCACAGACTCGTTCACTCTGGCTGATCCCACAGCTGAAGGAGAAAGAAACGAGGACACAGCAGCCAGAATGTCTTCATCTCCAGGCATGCTGTAAGTTACTGCACTGCTGCACATGTCACTACATAGAGTCCTAACCTGACACCATATTACCCCAGCCTGCCCTATGCCACTGAACTCTGCCCTATGCCTGCCACCCCAATCTGCTTTATGCCACCGCACCCTGCCTTATGCCACCCCAGCCTGCCCTATGCCACCGCAACCTGCCCTATGCCACCGAAACCTGCCCTATGCCACCGCAAACTTCCCTATATCACCCAAACCTGCTCTATACCACCCCAGCCTGCCCTATACAACCCCAGCCTGTCCTATATCACCGCAACCTGCCCTATATCACCGCAAACTGCCCTATATTACCCCAACCTGCCCTATATCGCCCCAGCCGGCTCAATACCACCCTATACTTTAATTTACAGGGGTCATTTGGGGGTGCGCCTCATGACAGTGCGCTGCCTGCAGGGCGCTGGGCTGGATAGACAGGAGGGTGGTGACACCATGTTTTGCTGCACCAGGTGACACCAACCCTAGTGACGCCACTGCCCCAGTGCACTCTCAGCTGCGAGTCAGAGCCGCACTCGAGTGACAGTGACACCCGTTGGCACATCAGGGGGCTGGGACCCGCTACGATCCCCTTCTTTCTGGCAAGGTGGCTGCGGCACTGATGATCTGATCAGTCTCGGCTGTCTCACACAGCCGAGCAGAGTGAAGCCACCTCCCCCTCCACCTTTATGTCCACACAGGGGGAGGGGACCCAACATGCAGTCCCGCGCTGATCTGAGGTACATTATGAGTCTGAAGGGGGGGTCTGTTTTGTAGGGGGGGTTTCTGTATTGTAGGGGTGGTCTGTCTGAAATGTAGGGGGGTCTGTATTGTAGGGGGGGTCTGTATTGTAGGGGGGGTTCTGTATTGTAGGGGGGGTCTGAAATGTAGGGGGGTTCTGTATTGTAGGGGGGTTCTGTATTGTAGGGGGGTCTGTAATGTAGGGGGGTCTGAAATGTAGGGGGGTTCTGTATTGTAGGGGGGTTCTGTATTGTAGGGGGGGTCTGAAATGTAGGGGGGTCTGAAATGTAGGGGGGTCTGAAATGTAGGGGGTTCTGTAATGTAGGGGGGTCTGTAATGTAGGGGGGTTCTGTATTGTAGGGGGGTCATGTATTGTAGGGGGGTCTGTATTGTAGGGGGGTTCATATTGTAGGGGGGTCTGTATTGTAGGGGGGTCTGTATTGTAGGGGGGTTCTGTATTGTGGGGGGTCTGTAATGTAGGGGGGTTCTGTATTGAAGGGGGTCTGAAATGTAGGGGGGTTCTGTATTTTAGGGAGGTCTGAAGCATAGGGGGGGTCTGTAATGTAGGGGGGTTCTGTATTGTAGGGGGGTCTGAAATGTAGGGGGGTTCTGTATTGTAGGGGTCTGTATTGTAGGGGGGTCTGTAATGTAGGGGGTGCTGTATTGTAGGGGGGTCTGTATTGTAAGGGAGTCTGTAATGTAGGGGGGTTCATAATGTAGGGGGGTTCTGTATTGTAGGGGGTCTGAAATGTAGGGGGGTTCTGTATTTTAGGGGGGTCTGAAATGTAGGGGGGGTCTGTATTGTAGGGGGTTCTGTATTGAAGAGGGGGTCTGTATTGAAGAGGGGGTCTGTAATGTAGGGGGGGTCTGTAATGTAGGGGGGGTCTGTAATGTAGGGGGGTCTAATGTAGGGCAGGTCTGTATGGTAGAGGGGGGCTGTAATGTGGGGGTTCTGTATTTTAGGGGGGGTCTGAAATGTAGGGGGGTTCTGTATTGTAGGGGGGTTCTGTATTGTAGGGGGGTCTGAAATGTAGGGGGTTCTGTATTGTAGGGGGTTCTGTATTGTAGGGGGGTCTGTATTGTAGGGGGGTCTGTACTGTAGGGAGGTCTGTGTAACATGCAGGGGGTCCAGAACTGTTAGGGGGTGTCTGTGTAACAAACTGTGGGGGGCTGTGTAATGTAAAGGGGTCCAGAGGTGCGGTGCTATGTAATGTAAAGGGGTCCAGAGGTGCAGGGTTCTGTGTAATGTAAAAGGGTCCAGAGGTGCAGGGTGCTGTGTAATTTAAAGGGGCCCAGAGGTGCAGGGTTCTGTGTAATGTAAAAGGGTCCAGAGGTGCAGGGTGCTGTGTAATTTAAAGGGGCCCAGAGGTGCAGGGTGCTGTGTAATGTAAAAGGGTCCAGAGGTGCGGTGCTATGTAATGTAAAGGGGTCCAGGGTGCTGTGTAATGTAAAGGGGTCCAGAGGTACAAGGTGCTGGAACCCCACATCCCATCATTAACCGCCACCGTGCCCTGAATAATCCTCTACCCCGATTCCGGCACTTCAACTGGTAGGGAGCATAGGCTGGTAGTGCTAAGCCATTGGGGAGGAAAAGGTACTTGCTTTTCTCCTGGTGTAGTTACCAGCTGCTGGGGAGGTATCTTGCAGGGACTATCTCCCGGACTCTCCATCTCTTTTTCTGATGCTGGGCAGAGACCAACAGCGCTCTGGCCCATAGCCAGCGCTTCTAACATATACAAAGGTAGAGTTCAGCCGCTGGAGAGGAGGAAGGGTTTTCTCCCCTCCTGGTCCTGTAACTAGCCGCTGGGGTGACTTCTGACAGGGGCTATCTCCCAAACCCTCCAAAAACATACTGAGGGCTAAGCAGGGGCCAGCAGCACTCTGCCCCACAGCCAGCGCTTCTGCTGGGGGGATAAACACTGGGGTAGTGTCCAAGTGCTGGGGAAACAGCTCACAGGAGGTCATCCCTCGGACTCCCTGGATCTAACTCTGAGGGTGTGTAGAGGCCAGCGGCACTCTGCCCTGTAGCCAGCGCTTCTGCTGGGGGGATGAACATTGGGGTAGTGTCCAATTGCTGGGGAGGGAGAATTGCTTTCTCCACTCCTGGTGGGGATATCTGCTGTTGGGGAAACAGCTCACGGAGATCATCTCTCGGACTCTCCGGATCCAACTCTTTTTCTGATGCTGGGCAAATTTTTCCAGGTCACACGCCTCTTCGGGGAGGTCCAGCACCTCATTTCGGAAGTCCAGGATGTCTTCCAGCCGCCACTCCTTGTCGCCCACACGCTGCCGTAGCCAACGCCTTCTGTCGGGCTGCCATCTGCGGTACCTGGCCTCAGTTGAGCCACGAACCACCGGAGGGCTCTGTTGCTAGCGTCCAGCCTCATCTCCTCCCGGACCAATGTTCTGAGGTCTGTATTCCACTCATCTCGTGGTCGTTCCCTCAGGAACACCTCTCGTGCACGGTACTGCATCCAGTACATCTCTGTGGAGGAGGGAAGGATCTTCCCGTGATGGTGCCGCTCATGGCATAGCGTCTCTTGCCAGAGTTGCCGGCGAATCACATCCCCCCAGCCAAGCATGGTGTGCTCTGTTGCTGGTCCCCAATGTTGCTTCTGCATGCCTTGCAGCCTCCTCCCGAACTCCGCTCTCATGCTGGCCGGTCCCCGTATCGCTCCTCGGCGGCTGCCCGGATCTTGAATCCTGGTGGTGGTTTGGATGTCCCGGACTGCAGGAGACATCCCACCGCTGCCACTACTGGGACAGATCTCGGATACCCAAGGGTGGCATCTCTGCTAGACCTTTTCCTAAGTCTCTCAGTCTCTTCTGGGCCATAGTCTGTGGGCAGGAGGCCAGCCCACAGTCCCTTCCAAAACACACAGTGACAGTGGGTTCTGTCACAATCAGTATTTTTTGTTTTTTAAATTATCTTCACAAACAGCTAAGGAGATTACAGGGTGTCCTAAATGTAGATATGGTAGAAGGTGTCAATTCTCCAGATCTGTTTTTGAATGAAAATTTCACTTCTCTGGCAGTAGGGGTGAATTAGCTTCAAACTGTAAAAATGTAAATAGTACTTTGTTTTAACTTGAAACACAATGTTTAAGGACCAGTAGCGGTCCGTCCATAGGGGGCGCACGGGCGCCGCCCCCCCTCCAGGCAGTCACAAAAAATAAAAATAAAATAAAAATAAAAAATGTCCTTAAGTGCACTGTGTTCGGGCGCCAGCCACAGTGCTTATGGGAAGCGCCACGTCTTTGCAATCACGAGATTGCAAACGAGGCACTTCATTTGCAGGCTTTTGACCCGGCTTGCGGCGCAATCCATTGTGCCGAACAGCTTCCGCCTGGCGCCCGTAATATGTATTACTACGACCGGGTGCTTTGATTGACAGTCGAGTTACGATGTCACTTCTGGTTTTCACAGTGCCAGTGCGCCCGAGAGGAGGAAGGATGAGGAGCGGACTCCTCCGCCACCACTTACTGGAGGTCTCCTGGTCTGGATATCGCTTAGCTCTAGATACACCCCTCCTGGCTGTACCTACTGACAACTCCCGGCTCTGTGTGTGCGGCGCACTTATATAGCGGACTCCGGCGGCTGATGCAGGCAGAGGATCACGGTAAGCACTTATGATTGACGTCATCAGCCGATGTATTTCCTCAGCCTGTCAATGTGCACAGGGAATCACACAGCACCGATCCCCACTAAATGCTAAAAATACACCTATTCCTACACAGATAGCAACTGCTTCTTGTTTGTAAAGTCACTTTGAAAAGTAGATTTGTTTGTTCTTTGCAAACGTCATTACGAAGTAAATCACCAAGAGTGATTTAATAAAGTGTTTGTAACTCCTGATATGAACTTCTCTCTACTCCATTCTGGTCTCTTACAGTTACACTAAACTCTGGTTTTAAAAAAAATTGTTCAAGTATGTATTGATGGGCACAGTGTCAGCAATTGATGGGCACAGTGTCAGCAATTTATGGACACACTGGCAGCAATTGATGGGTACAGTAGCTGCGTTTGATGGCACAGTGGCTGCGTTTGATGGGCACAGTGGCTGCAATTATGGGGTTTTTTTAGCAAAAATTTTGAGCACCAGCCGCCACTGTTAAGGACATTACTAATGAATCTTTGGAGCCTTTCTTGTCTTTCAGATGTTGCCGGAATTACTCGTTTGCAAATGAATAACAGAAGCACAGAAGTATATGACATTGTTGGCTACTAGGGAAGAACAGGCTGCTACCAAGACTTTAAAAATAATGGACTCTCTCAATATTTATCAAGTAATGGATTTTTTTTTCACCTGCCTACTTTTTTTTTCTTTCCTGATCTATTTTGCTTTAAGATTTTATTTTCATTATGTTTTAGTGATCTTTATCTTAAAACCAAAGAGAAGCATTTAAACCTAAAATAATGATAACATCTGTACATATGATGTAATACATATTGATATGTCAATATCAATATACTTGAAATCTAAGGTGAATTGATGCACAATGGCTTTGCATAGCATAACTTACTGGGTGTCTAATGCCCTGTACACATGATCGGAATTTCCGATGGGATAAAATCCAATGGAATTTTCAGTCGGAATTCCGTTCAAGCCGTCTTCCATCAGACTTGCCTACACACTGTCAGACCAAATTCCGACCGTCCAAAACGCTGTGACGTACAACACGTACGACGGCATTATAAAGGGGAAGTTCAAATCCAACGGCGCCACCCTTTGGGCTGCTTTTGCTGATTTCGTGTTACTGCGTGTTCGTAAAAGTTTGGTGTTAGCCGATTCGCGCTTTTCAGCCTTTGTGCTTTCCAGATCGTTTTCTGCGTTTCAGTTTGTGCTTGTGGGTTCATATCTGTCTTTCAGTGCGTGTAGTCAGGTCATATGTGTTTTTCAGTGCGTTCTTGTCCGCTTGTTTCTGGTTTTCAGGTCGTTCTTCATAGGAATTTCTGTTCCTCAGTGCGTTCTGTTTAAGTTCGTTCTGACCAGCCGACCGGTTTCTAGCCATGTTGGAAGTACGTTCTTATCGTAGAGCTCGTGTTGCGTATGGGCTTGGTGTTGGGGTTAATACTTGAACCCGAGTCCAGTCCATGAACAGGGTGAGGAGGAGTTCATGGACCAAGAATTGGTTGCACCAGCGGGACCAATTCTGTCATATGCCTCTGCTGCGGGAAATCCAGGAGAATAATCCTGATGACTTCAGGAATTATCTCCGGATGACGGACCCCGTTTTTCACCATCTGTTGGATCTTCTGTCCCCCTATATCAGGAGGCAGGACACTGTGATGCACCAAGCCATCACTTCCGAGCAGGGGCTAGTTGCCACGTTGCGATACCTGGTGACTGGGAGAAGCCTGCGGGACCTCAAGTTCACAACAGGCATCTCCCCCCAGGCTCTGGGGATCATTATACCAGAAACCTGTTCTGCCATCATTCAAGTTCTGCGGAAGAATTATATTAAGGTAATTTTTCTCCTTTAACATCACATTCTATGTATATAATGCTTGCTAATGTATTGTATTTCTTTCATCCTTCCCTAATTACCATGATTGTAATATGCTGTGAATGTCCCCTTTGTCCCCATGCATGCTGTAAGCTTTTAATGCTCCTCTTTTGGCCTACATGCATATTTTCCTTCACTAACCTCTCCAGCATGCTATCCTGGGCCCAAACACACCTAGCCTAGTCACTTACTAATGTATTTTGTCAGCTTCATTGTAGTGCTCCCCCCCCCCCCTAAAATGTGTACAAATGTTTTTGTTCTCATTAAATTCAGGCAGAGTGGCAGAGGCTTTTTTTGGAGGGCCCAAACTCAGCTGGAACCCCTCCCCCCCTAAAATTTTTCCAATGGGCCATCAGCGGGGGTGAGGAATCTGATAATTGGGCCTTCTATTTTTGACTTTAAATACTCCTTTAATAAATGTTATACTGATGTTGGCCAAGAATGTTTTTATGTAATCTGCTTGCAATTTTATGTGCAAATGTACTAATATATTTTTCTGGTTTGACTCCACAGTTTCCTTCATCGCCACAGGAATGGCAGACTGTGGCATCACAGTTTGCCCAGCGGTGGGACTTTCCCAACTGCAGAGGGGCAATAGACGGGAAGCACTTCTGCATAGTGCCACCACCCCATTCGGGGTCATACTTTTATAACTATAAAGTTTTAATAGTATTGTTTTAATGGCGGTGGTGTCGTCACAGTATGAGTTTATGTATGTGGACGTCAGGAAGAATGGCCGGATGTCAGATGGTGGTGTGTTGGCACAGATGGAATTTGCCCTACGTCTCCAGACTGGTGGGCTGGCACTGCCACCTGATGAAGACAACGTTGAGGGCCTTCCATTTGTTTTTATTGCTGATGAGGCTTTCGGACTGGGACCACACCTGATGATGCCATTTCCCCTGAGGACCCTCACCCCGGAGAGGAGGGTTTTTAATTACCAGCTGGCCAGAGCCCGAAGAGTTGAGTTGAGAATGCCTTCGGGATAATGGCCAGCAGGTTCTGCCTGTTCCTTACATCCATACACATGACGGAATACAAACTGAATCACATAATATTCAGCTGCTGCATACTGCACAATTATTCGAGGAGAAATTCAGCAAATTATATGCCAACAGTTGGGCCTGAGGCCGGACTTTCAGACAATACCATGACGGGCCTGGATACTGGCCGTACTGGCTTGGCCCCCCAAAGCGCACGTGAAGTGCGGGAGAAATACGTTGAGTATTTTACAGGTAGGGGGGCCATTGCTATGCCAGACAATCTCTGTTTTTTTTTTTTATAAATAAATAATTAATTTCTGTGAAAAGCTTGATTTGTCATTATTGCTTGTGTTTCATTTATCTGTCTCCCAGGTTCTCCTAGTGCACTTTAACTGCCAAGTGGATTTGTCTTTAGTAAATAACCACCATTGTCACAGTAAACAAGAACTTAATTTTCAAACTGGTATTGAGCATAGAAAGAAGAAGCCACACATTTTTGATTATAAAACGAATTTTTACTCTGTGCACATTCACTTGTGCGTTGTAAAATTTCAGTGAAAATTCCAAACATTATTTTTTTTTTAAATGTTAACAATATTATTTATTTTTTTGTTTGCATAAACAGGCATGTTTCACCAAAAAAATAAAATATGGAACTTACAAAGTTCAACCTTTCAAAAACTTAAGGCAATATCAGACATTATCTAGTGTTTAAAAAATGTGTTGCTGTTGCCTTCATGAGATGGGGTGATGTCACCCCTGAACAAGCCAAATTTTGAAGATGCACACAGTTTGGGATGTAAAATGGGGAATTCCCTCATGATCCCATGCCTAATGTCAACATCTGCCATCATGGGGGATCAATGGACGTGTTTTGGGGCTTCAACCCCTTCCTCTCACCTACTTGAGTTGCAAGGAAGGGGTTGCACCAACAAAACAAGTACATTGATATCCCCTGATGGCAGATAGTACATGTTGACACACTATGTGCATCTTCAAAATTTGGCTTGTGGAAGAAAGTGCAAAAAAAATACAAAAAACTTAAAAAATATAAAAAGGGGGGGGGGGTTGGGTTTCATTCTATTCGCCCCAAAACATCAATGATGTCCTTAAATGTTTGCTTCATAACAATGATCTTCTTCTTCATGATGTCGAGTTCACGACTACACGTGTAATTCTTTGTGCACTAACACTTAAGAAATGAGGAGTTTCTTCCTCACCAAGATGTTCATCCCCTAAAAAAAATAAAAAAGGTATTATAAATATGCAGGCCTACATCTCTTACCTGAAGCTGTGGTGAAAGACACTGACCTGTTGTGGTCACAAGTTCCACCACGTCATCCACCTCTCCTTCCTCCACTTCTCCTTCCTCCACATCCTGGGTTTGGGGTACTTTCTGAGGTGTGGGGTTCCTGGGCTCCTCACTATGGTGTCCTCCCAGTCTTCTCTCCCCTATGAGAATGAAACAAAGGTATACTTAGCACACAGATATTTGAAGGCAAAAATAGGAATATGATACATTGCTTGGAAGTGGGGTACAAGTGTCTTTTTGGGCAGAGTTCCAAGCTGAAGACATGATTTTTCACTTACCAAATCTTGACTACTTACCTTTTTTGGACAAGTTTCACACATTTAGACACCCCAAGTATCCACTGGAGCACCTGTGTGGGACACCCTAAAAAGGTTGTTCTGGTGTCCCACACTAGTGCTCCAGAGTGCAGATGTGTAACCAGCTGCTGAGTGTCCTCTCCTTTACACTGAATCAAGTTTGCCTTTCATTCTAGTTCCAAACACATCATCTAGACAACAATGTAATAACATGTTTGGAATACAAACAGGCATATAAAAAAGGAATTTTACCCTGTAGCTTCAAAAAACATTGCCCACTAACCTGAAAGTTGTCAATTTCAAATGTCCAATAGTAAAACAAAAAACCTGGAGCAACATGCAAGTTGCGATAATAAAATCAGAGGAACACAGGAGAAATACTTACTTTTTTTAAGCATACGCTCGATACTCATGTACTGCTCCGGCTCCGTCAGTTTGAGGTCCGACCACCTCTTTCTAAGCTGCTCTTTCGATCTTTTCACCCCAAACTTTTGATGAAGACTTTTGACTACTTTTCCCATTATTTTGGCCTTCCTTTGATTAGGGTGAGTATATGGCCCATGCTTGCCATCATAATCCGATTTTTTTCAATATGTCCACCATCTCCGCCATCTCTGTGACTGACATATTAGATGCCTTGTATCGCCTCTTTGATCGTGATGTTTCACCCACCAGGCTTGTGTCGTCGTTAGACAAATTAGCAGACACCTGCTGAGACTCCGCCATGTCGCTCCTACTGCGCGCCGTAAGAGAAGGGGCGGGGAATATACTAGAAAAAACGTCAGGGGCAGGCGACGTGGGCGGAGTTTCACGCATGCGCAATGTATATAATGCTAACACACGTGTCATAACTACTGTGTGCGGAGAAAGGAGGAACGAAAGCGACGAACGTCATAAACGAAGGTAAAATTTTAAATTGGGGCATCAGTGGCCTATACTGATTCATGATTGAGGCCTATATTGGCATAAGATTATGACAGTTTAGGCTGACCTAGTGTTTTTGTCTTGTGTTTTATCTTGCAGAAAATATGCTGAAATTTAAAGATCCATACATAATGACAAAAAAAGGACAGGGAGTGACCCCATTGGACCCAACCAGAATGTGTCATAGACATGCCTCCATCCCCATGTATATATCTGGAAAAAGGAAGGGAAGGGTTTGGGACTTTATATGAGGCATGTATATGTGCGTAATAAAAAGGACGAGTATCTAGTTGTACATGGGCTACATGTCATATATCCCGCTGGGAGTAGGCATGTAGCCATGGAATAATAAGTAGAAATTAATAGAACCAATTAATGAAATGCAACCAATATAAACACTACATAACATGCTATAAATTGTATCGTATAGATAATATACGTTACATGATTACCACAAAAATGAATATAATCAATAATAAAGTTATAACATATTTAATGTCTTTTATATACATAATTGGTACAAGCAAAAGCAATTAATGAATGAATTTGATACATATACAGGTCCAATAAATTATAATCAGCATAATAAATATAAATATTTACCGTATATACATGAGTATAAGCCGAGATTTTCAGCCCTTTTTTGGGGGCTGAAAGTCCCCCCCTCGGCTTATACTCGAGTCATCGCAATTTTCACATTGTAAATATTACCTGTAAAGAAGTTGCGGCTGCAGCGTCCATCGTTCAAATTCCGCGGCGTCCATCGTTCAAATTCCGCGGTCTCTTCCTGTTCCTTCCTTGATAGGCGAGTCTCAGCAGACACTCTCCGCCTATCACGAACTTTCTCTCATCCTCAGTTTTCCAGCAGACGTCTGTGATTGGCGGAACACCCAACACAGTGTCTGCTGGGAAAACTGAGGATGAGAGAATGATCATGATAGGCGGAGAGTGTCTGCTGAGACTCGCCTATCAAGGAAGGAACAGGAAGAGACCGCGGAATTTGAACGATGGACGCCGCGGAATTTGAACGATGGACGCCGCAGCCGCAACTTCTTTACAGGTAATATTTACAATGTAAAATAGGGAACAGCGAGCTAGGGAACAGTGGGGCATCGGCTTATACTCGAGTCAGTAATGTTTCCCAGTTTTTTTGGCAACATTAGGTACCTCGGCTTATACTCAAGTCGGCTTATACTCGAGTATATACGGTAATAAAAATTTTAAGAATTCATGATATGTAAACAAGCTTGGCCTGGCATCCTAGAGTCAAGACTCTACGCGTTTCGTAGCATTGTCAGCCACTCATCAGGAGTAGGGATGCATAGATTTAGGCTATAAGGTAAGATAGAAAAATAAATAAATAGATGGATCAGATCTTATTGGGTGTACCATGAACTCTATAAGAGGGAACTGAGATCTTATCTATCCCCCAGCAGAGCGTCAGATGGAATATCACAGACACGCAGATGGCGTCCGAAGATGCCGCACGTGCCGTGTGTGGGACATGGGGCTGATGCGTCAAGGTCAAGCCCCGCCCCCACCACCACCACTCAAGGTGAGGGGGGGCCGGACCTGGACGCATCGCAACCCTGGGACAATGACATCAAATAACAGATCCCATCCCCAGTGGGCGAGGCTGGCCTTCAAGATGGAATAAAGAGTGTGGATCTATTTAAAGCAACTTAAGCCCACAAGAAAAAAGTCTATGCATCCCTACTCCTGATGAGTGGCTGACAATGCCACGAAACGTGTTGAGTCTTGACTCTAGGATGCCAGGCCAAGCTTGTTTACATATCATGAATTCTTACAATTTTTATTGAATATTTATATTTATTATGATGATTATAATTTATTGGACCTGTATATGTATCAAATGCATTCATTAATTGCTTTTGCTTGTACCAATTTAATGTCTTTGATATACATAATATGTTATAACTTTATTATTGATTATATTCATTTTTGTGGTAATCATGTAACGTATATTATCTATACGATACAATTAATAGCATGTTATGTAGTGTTTATATTGGTTGCATTTCATTAAAGTGGTTGTAAACCCACTTTCTAAACAAACACCTACAGGTAAGCCTAGATTAAGGCTTACCTGTAGGTGCATGAAATATCTCCTTAACCTACACGGTTAAGGAGATATTTGCATTTAAATGCGGCGACGGTGACGTCACGCGCATGGGGTTAATCCCATTCACAAATTCGGCTAGGTCGCAGTATTCGACGACGTAGCCGAATTTGACGGGTCATGCGCGCATGCGCTGAGTCACGTCTTCGCCGCTCCGGCCAATCACAGCGCCGGAGCGGCGCTGTGATTGGCTGGTGCGGCGATACCCGGAACTAACATTCCGGCTATCGCCACAGCGATGGATACGTCTAGATGGAGGGACGAGGACGGCTTCGGGGGCCCCGATCTAAGGTAAGTGGTACATAATGAGCTAATATGCTAGTCATACTAGCTCATTATGCCTTTCTCTTGCAGGTGGGGGAAAAAAAAAAAAACGAAAACTAGAGTTAGACTTACCGGTAACTCTATTTCTAGGAGTCGTCCAGGACAGCACTAGAGAGAGATAGGCTCCACCTCCGGAGGCAGGAAACACATCATACCGATCTTTAAAGGGCGGCTTCCGTCCCTCGTCCTCAGTCTTTTAACCGAGAACTTCCCCGGAACGGCTTCTGAAACAACAAAAAACTGTCGTCCACCATTATAACAGCATATAGGGAGGGAATCCCTGCTGTCCTGGACGACTCCTAGAAATAGAGTTACCGGTAAGTCTAACTCTAGTTTTCTCTAGTCGTCTGTCCAGGACAGCACTAGAAAGGATCAGCGAGAACTTACCAGATTAGGGGGGGGACTACCGCTTGGAGGACTTTCCTCCCAAACGCTTGGTCTTGCGCTGAGAGAAGGTCCAATCTATAATGCTTCATGAACGTCGAGTAATTTGACCAAGTTGCTGCTCGACAAATTTGTTCTGGTGTTGCTCCAGCTCGCTCTGGCCAAGAGGATGATAGTGCCCGTGTGGAGTGAGCCATGGGGGAAAAAGGGCATTATTTTCCTAAGATTTTGTAAGCTTCCACAATAGCCTGCTTAATCCATCTTGCGATTGTGCCTTTTGAAGCTTGAAACCCCAATTTTTTTCCCGAATGCAAAATAAATAGAGCATTGGATTTCCTAATGTTTTTGGACAACTCCAGATATTGTAAGACACAGGCTCTCACATCCAGATTGTGGAATTCTGTCTCCCTTAGATTGGTTGGGGACCCAAAAAAAGAAGGCAAAACAATTTCTTGAGCCCTATGGAACTTTGACACCACTTTGGGCAAAAAACCTGGGTCTGTCCGTAATACCAGCCTGTCTTCAAAAACTTGTAGAAAAGGCTCCTTAACGGAAAGTGCCTGCAGCTCACTAATGCGTCTCGCAGTGGTTATGGCCACTAGAAAGACAGATTTGAGCGTGACCCATTTTAGGGACAGCTCTTTCTCTTGTGACCATTTAGCCCAACCCTGCAACACTGTCGTCAGGTCCCATTTTGGCAGGACTTTAAATGGAATGGGTCTAATTCTGGCTAACCCCTTGAAGAACCTGCTCACTAGCGGGTCTATAGCCAGGGGTCGCTCTAAAAAAACTGACAAGGCCGATACCTGTACTTTTAGTGTACTAATGGCCAGTCCTTTATCCGCACCATCTTGTAAAAACTCCAAGATGGCTGGGATACTTGCAGACACCTTTTTGGTATCCAACCATGAACAAATTTTTTTCCAAACTTTAACATAAATCGCTTGGGTAACCTTCTTTCTACTAGAAAGAATGGTGTTTACTACCCTATCCGAGAGCCCCTTAGACTTCAGGAGACTCTCTTCAGACACCAGGCTGACAGCTTCAGGGTCTGAACCTTGGATAATAGGACTGGGCCCTGGGATAGCAGATCCTTCCTTACGGGCAACATGAGGGGGGGTTCCGCTGTCAGGCGTAACAGTATGGAAAACCAAGGCCTCTTTGGCCAATACGGGACCACTAGGATCATTGTGGTGCGTTCCTGCACAAATTTCCTCAGGACAAGAGGAATAAGTTTGAACGGGGGAAAGGCGTAACATAGGTGAAACGGCCACTTCTGGGCTAGGGCATCTATCCCTTTGGCCCCTATTTCTCTTTCTATCGAAAAGTAAGCTGGAACTTTGGCATTCGACCTGTTGGCAAACAAGTCCACTTCGGGAATGCCCCACTTCTCTATTATTAGTTGGAAGACCTCCCTGTTTAGTGACCACTCTGATTCGCACACTTGGTGTCGGCTCAGAAAGTCCGCCAGGCAATTGTCCACTCCCTTCAGATGGACCGCGGATATGGACTTCAGATTTTTTTCTGCCCAGGCAAAGATAGCGCTCGCTATCTTGATTAAGGATGGACACCTTGTTCCTCCTTGCTTGTTTAAATATGAGACTGCTACCACACTGTCTGAGAGGACCTGTACGTGGTGATTTTTCAGCTCCGCGACAAATGCCCTTAGGGCTTCCCAGATTGCTTGCAACTCCCTCCAATTGGCTGACCTTTGGGACTGCACTTTTTCCCAGCGCCCTTGGGCTACCTTTGATCCCCAATGGGCCCCCCAGCCCCAGGCACTGGCGTCCGTGGTTATTCGGATTGACACCGGAAGAGACCAAAACAGACCCTGCACTAGGTTCTCTTCATCCCTCCACCACCAAAGAGACCTTTTGGTCTTTGGGGATAGGTGGAAGGTCGCGTCCAACGATTCCTGCGTTCCGTCCCAGTTGTTCAGGATATTTGCCTGAAGACACCTGAAATGGGCTCTTGCCCATGGTACCGCAGGGATTGTTGCCGTCAGGACACCCAAACCCGACATGGCTGAGCGGATAGAAATTGCCAGATTGTTTTGAAGGAAGGCTGCCCTAGCCTTTACCTTTTTTACTTTCTCCGCTGCGAGATAAATTTTCTGCGTCACTGAGTTCACTAGGAAGCCCAAGTACTGCAGGACCTGTGTCGGGGTTAGGTTTGACTTCTCCCAATTTATTAAACACCCCAGTTTTTCCAAAAAGGATATGGCCACCCGTAGATCCTCTTGCAGTTGGAGCACGGAGGGTGCAAAAAATAAAAGGTCGTCCAGGTAAGGGATGACTGATATCCCTTCCAGTCTCAGGGGGGCCAGTGCCTCCGCCAAAATTTTTGTAAATATTCTGGGGGATGAAGACAGGCCGAATGGCAGGGCCCTGAATTGAAAATGTCGGACCTGCTTTCCCCATCTGATTGCTACCCTTAAAAACTTTTGAGATTCCGGATGGATAGGGACGTGTAAGTAGGCATCCCTCAAATCAAGGGAGGCCAAGAAACAATCCGGGGGAAGAATTGACTTCACCGAAAGGATTGTCTCCATCCGAAAAAATTTTGAAGCCACCCATTTGTTTAGTGATTTCAGATTTAATATTAGGCGGAAATTGCCCGACGGTTTTCTCACTATGAAAACATGCGAGTAGAAACCTAGGTTTATCTCCTGCTGTGGCACTGGGATAAGAAAATCCCTGGGCAGAGAGGTTACGAACGTTCTTGTGGGCGGAGTGCCCTTGAACTGAATTCGATAGCCTTCCCTGATTATCCTCCGAATAAATGTATTTGGGGTAGTCTTTTCCCACTGTGGGAGGAACTGCCCCAATCTCCCTCCCACTGGAACTAAGTCACTGGGATTTGGTGGTCTTTTTAGGAGAGGAAAACAGGACACCTTTCTGCTTACCCTTTCCCCACTGCTTCCCAGAGGTCGACCCCTTAGGGGCCTGCCCCTGAATCGGCCTTTGTCCTTGGGGACGAAAAAAACGTTTCCCCTGAACCCTTTTATTTTTGACCGGGAAGGCCTTTTTCTTGTCGGCAGTACGGTCTAGCACTTTCTCTAGATCTTGCCCGAACAAGAGGTCTCCTTCAAATGGGATGCCACATAGTCTGATTTTTGATGCCGGGTCTCCCGACCAGGACTTTAGCCATAAAGCCCTGCGTGAGGAATTTATTAAGGCAGCGGTCTTTGCCGATAGCTTGACCGACTCCGCGGAAGTGTCCGCCATATAGCCCGCCGCCTTGTGTAGCATAGGCAGGGAATCAAGAATCTCCTTCCTGGAGGTCCCACTTTCCAGATGGTTTTGTAGCTGGTCCAGCCAGACCTCCAAGTTACGAGCCACTATAGTTGTAGCCATTGCTGGCTTTAAACTTGTCATGGCTACTTCCCATGACCTTTTCAGCAGAACCTCCATCCTTTTGTCCATAGGTTCCTTAAGGACACCCATGTCCTCAAAGGCGAGGTCTGTTGACTTGGAACACTGGGAAAAGGCTGCATCCACTTTGGGCACTTTGTTCCAGATACAGGAGGAATCCTCACTGAAGGGAAATCTCCTCTTCAGACTTTTGGGAAAAAACAATTTTTTCTCTGGTTCCCGCCATTCCTTTTTAATAGAATCTGCCAGTGTACTATGTACCGGAAATACCCTGTTCTGACCCTCTTTCAGGGTTTGGTACATCTGGTCATGCAAGGACAAGGAAGCCTGCTCTTCTTTGATATCGAGAGTCTCATATATCACCCCTAATAAGGCATCCACCTCCTCGAGTGAGAGCCTGTATCTGGGCGAACTTGTCCCCTGGCTCGGAATATCTCTGGATGAAGCCGCCTCACTTAGCTCGTCCAAGGAATCTGGTTCCCCTCCGTCTGATGCGTCACCCACCTCTGGGGCCGAATCAGGGGGGGGCTGCAGCTGGTGGTTTTGGGGTTTCAAGGCTTGCCAGCATTGATTTAATGGTCTTCATTTCTTTCTGAACCCCAGCAATTAGTTCCTTACATGCCCCTGTTGCCTCCTTGTAAACCAATTTGTCAATACAGGGTTTACAAAGGGGCTTGCTCCATCCCTCCTTTAGTTTGTTCGTACATGACGGACACCTCTTCTTCCCCCCTGACCTCTCCGGGTCTTTAGGCTGAGCCTGGGAAAGAGAAGGAGAGAAGAAACCAGGGCAAGTAGTCAAAAACCCTTTAGACAATCGGGGATTGTACCTTCACCACACCGATGTGCACCCCCACCAGCCGCTGACAGGATTCGCATGGCTCTTTAGCCCGGATCCTGTCGCTGACGGAGGGGGGGGGGTATTTCCCCTTTTTTCCCCCTCCTTCCCCAGCCCTGTAGGTCCAGGGCACCCCAGTGTCTGCCTACCTGAGCCGGGCCGGCACCACTGCCACCTGGTTCCATTGTCTCCATGCTGTCTTCTACCTCTGTAGTCAGCTGCTGGATCATCTTCAAGGAACCGTCTATCTTGTGGCCGGCATTTTTTTAAATTTTCCGCCATGGCCCCAGCGTCCACGCTCGCCGCGCGACCCAGAACCGGAAGTGTTGTGCCGGAAGTCCCCGCCCTCCTCCTGCGTTCCACAGGCCGGAACTCGAGGCCTACGCCCGCCCCCCGCTGGACACACACGCCAGAGACCACAGTACCTGGCCGGCAGATGCCAGGATGTCCTGTGCGGGGAACGTCAGCCCTCCTCGGGCTATTCCGGAGGATTGCGCTGGTACCAGCTTCCCTGCAGCCTGACCGGGGGACCCAACAAAGCCTGCCACCTTCCAGGTATCGCAGACCTCCTTCCCCCTTCCTCTAGCAGTCTGCCTCGGCTTAGGGGAAGGAGAGCTCCATCCAGCCTCCTCCTCCGGTGGAGGAAACACAAAGACTGAGGACGAGGGATGGAAGCCGCCCTTTAAAGATCGGTATGATGTGTTTCCTGCCTCCGGAGGTGGAGCCTATCTCTCTCTAGTGCTGTCCTGGACAGACGACTAGAGAAAAGTGGGTTTACAACCACTTTAATTGGTTCTATTAATTTCTACTTATTATTCCATGGCTACATGCCTACTCCCAGCGGGATATATGACATGTAGCCCATGTACAACTAGATACTCGTCCTTTTTATTACGCACATATACATGCCTCATATAAAGTCCCAAACCCTTCCCTTCCTTTTTCCAGATATAATGACAGCATTCATAGAGAAATACAGAGAGCTCCGAAATTTGTGGGAGCTAAAACACAGTTTGTACCATAACTGCGACGCAAGGAGGGCAACAATGGACAAATTGGTCGCATCTATGCAGACATGGATCCCAGAGGCAGACTAGAACATGGTGAATAATAAAGTCAATAACTTGAGGAATACGTACAGTACAAGAAGCAGCACAGTAAAATCCTCAATTCACGGAGATCAGGAGCAGCAGCAGACAAAGTGCATGTCCCCAAGTTGTGGTACTACAAACACTTGCGTTTTCTGGACGACCAGCTTGAAGTCAGGGAATCAGTTTCCAGCCTTCCCTCCACCCCTGCAGAGGGAGCGACGAGAAGCTACCTGACCTGGAAGACCCGGATCTGAATATCTATAGCCAGGTATAGTATTTTTCTACATATTTATTGTCCTATAATTATTGTTGGGATCTAGATGTTGTGACAGCAGGAAGGTAAAGTCACCTGGTTGCATCCAGGGAGGTAGATATATTTCGCCCAGATTCAGGCTTTACGCCGACTTATACAACTAGGTGGAGAGTTGTATAAGCCCAGCTGAGACTAGTGGGCTCATTGATGACTCATACCTCTAGGGAGAGGGCTGGGCGTCGTGCAGACAGGGAGTTGATGAGACCAGCTGAAGCTTGTCAGCTCATTTAGGCCTCTATAAGAACTCCCAGCTTCATTAGGGGTTAGCTCATGCCTGGAAGCAGACCTGTGTGGACTTCCTGGAGAGAGTGAACCCTTGTGCGGTGAGACAAAGCCTGTGTGGCTATTTGCTTGGACATTTAAAACCAGGGACTTAGGGACTAGGACAGCACTAGGCTGATCCCAGTTGTTAGTTAGGAAACCTGTATGTTTAGTCAGAGGTCAAGTTGACCAGGATTTATTTTGTTTATGTTTCTTTTGCTTTGCTGTGTTTTTGTCACTGTAAATAGAAAATAAACCGCACCTTTTTGATTTTGAAAACCACAACCTCCGTCTGCTGGGCCTGTTTTTGTGTGGGGAGCCCATCCCGGGGGTCACACACACCCGCTGCCGAGCTAACCCCCTCACAGTTGGTGGAGAACCAGTGGCAGTTTTTTTAGGCCAGCATGGAGGAGATACTGAAACAGCTGGCTCTAGCAAATGCCAATCAACAGCAGACAAATGCAGGTTTGCAAAAGAGCCTTGCAGCTCAACAACAGAGCCTTGCAGCCCAGCAGCAGACAAACGCAACTTTGCAACAGAGTCTGGAGGCTCAGCAACAAGCCCAGCAGCAATCTGAGGCCCGCTTCATAGACCTATTGCAGAGGCAAGAGCAGAGACTACAACAACAGATGGAAGCAGTAATGCAGCAACGTCCGCAGACCAGTGAGGAAAGCCGTCCCATGAATACCGCGTCCTTTGGGGTGAGTCGTTTATTGACAAAAATGACTGGAGAGGATGATCCAGAGGTATTTTTGACCACATTTGAAAGGACTGCTGAAAGAGAAAAGTGGCCTGAGGAGCAGTGGGCTGGACTGGTGGCTCCTCTGTTAACTGGTGAATCGCAGAAAGCTTACTATGACCTGGAGCCTGACCAAGCAAAAGACTATGTGATGCTAAAAGCTGAAATATTGGCAAGGCTGGGTGTCACCCTGGCTGTCCGGGCTCAGCGTGTGCATAACTGGACTTTCCAGCTTGGAAAACCCCCCAGGTCTCAAATGTATGATCTCATTCACCTGAGCAGAAAGTGGCTACAGCCAGAGACTTTGTCCGCACCAAAGATTGTGGAACGTGTTGTAATGGATCGGTTTTTGAGAGCTCTTCCTACTGCCATCCAAAAGTGGGTAAGCCATGGAGACCCAGAGACGGCCGATGGTCTTGTGGATCGTGTGGAGAAATACTTGGCTACAGAGAACCTGACGGCCTCTTCCAGAGACACTCGGACTTTCCACCCTAAGACCAGACCATCCCCAGGGGCGGATAAGATGATTCCAAGGGGTAAGGGTGGAGAGAGTGAGAGGGTGGGAGCTCTGCCCCGGGTTTGGCGAGAGCAGCCTGGGAGGTCAGCGGCTCAAGAGGCGGCAAGAAGGATCGTTTGCTACCGCTGCCGGCAAGCGGGACATATTGCAGCAAATTGCCCGGTTTTGGAGGAACCCATGCAGTGTGACTTTCTGACGGGCAGACGTCAGTCGCTGTGTGCGACAGTCGCATGCACTGCCATTCGAGGAACTGAGAAACATTTATGCAAAATGTGTGTTAATGGTAGAAATGTTGTGGTATTGCTGGATTCAGGTAGCCTTGTGACCCTGATAAAGGCTGAGTTAGTTAAAACAGAGGTCTCTGGGAATAGCAAGGTAGCTGTTATTTGTGTGCATGGGGACACCCGAGAGTATCCAGTGACTACAGTGTGTTTCGAGACCCCCAAAGGTACCCTCTCTCATCCAGTGGGCTTAGTATCTCAGTTACCGCATGACGCCATTGTGGGAAGGGATTTTCCGAAGTTCTGGGAACTGTGGGATGATCCTGAGCCCCCCACTGGTGCCCCTATGTACCAGGAATGTGATAGCCAGAACTCCCCTGAGAGTGGTGAGGACTCTCCGGAATTTCCCTTGTCAGTATTGGCAGGGGAGACTCAAGAAACTGGAGAGGAGCCCACCTCCTCAGACGAAAACCTACCGTCTGTGGAGTTTTCTGATCTTGAGGTTCACAGGGAAAACTTTGCCACAGAACAGTTGAAAGACCCCGCCCTAATAAAGGCACGGGAAAACGTAGTGAAAATAGATGGCGAGTTAGTGAACCCAGATAATACCTGCACTTACCCATACTTCAGCGTAGAGAAGGACCTACTGTATCGGGTGGCAAAAAGGGCAGAAGAAACCGTTGAGCAGCTTGTGGTGCCCAAACCTTACAGGAAGTTGGTGTTGGAGTTGGCCCATGGGCACATTCTTGGAGGTCATCTGGGGACAGAGAAAACCCGAGAGAGGGTATTACAGAGATTCTATTGGCCGGGGGTGATGAAGGACATAGAAAATTATTGTTCCTCCTGCCCTGTGTGTCAGAGGTCGGCCCCGATGCCACATTTCCGTAGCCCGCTGGTCCCTCTACCCATCATTGAGGTCCCGTTTGAGAGGATCGCCATGGATTTGGTAGGTCCTATAATCAAGTCCGCTAGGGGGCACCAGTACATATTAGTTATAATGGACTATGCCACCCGTTATCCAGAAGCGATCCCTCTCCGAAATACCTCGGCCAAAACCATAGCCAAAGAGCTATCTCTTGTGTTTAGCCGGGTGGGTATTTGTAAAGAACTGCTTACGGACCAAGGTACACCCTTTATGTCCCGGGTTATGAAGGAGCTGTGTAAATTGTTCAAAGTGACGCAATTACGTACATCTGTGTATCACCCCCAAACCGATGGGCTGGTTGAAAGATTCAACAAAACCCTAAAACAAATGTTGAAGAAAGTGGTGGATAGAGATGGAAAGGATTGGGACTGTCTACTTCCTTATCTGATGTTTGCTATTAGGGAGGTGCCCCAATCCTCTACGGGATTCTCCCCCTTTGAGTTACTGTATGGGAGACACCCAAGAGGGCTGTTGGATATTGCCAAGGAAACTTGGGAAAGTGAGAGTTCTCCCCACAGGAGTGTGATTGAGCATGTCGCCCTGATGCAAGACCGAATTGCACAGGTAATGCCCATCGTGAAGGAACATTTGGCCCAAGCGCAGTTAGCACAGCAGAGAGCGTACAACCGTGGAGCCAAGACCCGTACCTTTTCCCCGGGGGATAGGATACTGGTACTTGTCCCTACGGTTGAAAGTAAATTCCTTGCCAAATGGCAAGGCCCCTACGAGATAATGGAAAAAGTGAGCGAAGTGAATTACAAGGTCAGACAACCAGGAAGGCGAAAGCCCGAACAGATCTATCACGTTAATCTGTTGAAAGCCTGGAGGGATAGAGAGTCCCTAGTCGCAGACACTTGGTCACCAGCTCAAACTGGTTGCGTGATTCCTGAGGTTGGAATCGCAGCCACCTTGTCACAACCCCAACAACAGGAGGTTAAGGAGTTTGTGCTTCGCAACAAGGAGGTATTCTCTGAGCTGCCGGGACAAACATCTGGGGTAGAGCATGACATTATTACCCCGCCCGGTGAAAGGGTGAAGTTAAAACCCTATCGGATCCCAGAGGCCCGACGGGAGGCAATACGGGAGGAAGTACAGAAAATGCTGAACTTAGGGGTGATAGAGGAGTCCCAAAGTGATTGGTCTAGTCCCATTGTGTTGGTGCCTAAACCGGATGGGAGCTGGCGATTTTGTAACGATTTCCGTCAGTTGAACAAAGTTACAAAATTTGACACCTACCCCATGCCACGTATAGATGAGTTGATCGACCGGCTGGGAACAGCCCGATACATGACGACTCTTGACCTCACAAAAGGGTATTGGCAAATCCCCCTGGCCAAGTCGGCCAAAGAGAAAACCGCATTTGTAACCCCAGACGGGGCGTTCCAATATAAAAGAATGCCGTTCGGGTTACAGAATGCGCCGGCCACATTCCAGCGGAAAATGGACCAGATGCTGAGGCCCCATCGGAAGTATGCTGCGGCTTACCTGGATGACGTAATTGTCCATAGCACAGATTGGGCCTCACATCTGCCAAAAGTGCAAGCAGTCCTGGACTCTGTTCGGGAAGCGGGGTTTACGGCTAACCCCAAGAAGTGTACCATTGGGCAGGAGGAGGCCAAATATCTTGGGTACACCATTGGGAGGGGAGTAATAAAACCCCAACTCAACAAAGTCGAGGCCATCCAGAGTTGGCCACGTCCCAACAGCAAGAAGCAGGTACGAGCCTTTCTGGGAATCGCTGGGTATTATCGGCGATTCATTCCCCACTTTGCTTCTAAGGCTGTGCCCCTAACCAACCTGACGAAGGGGAAAGGGTCGGTCATGATTAAATGGACCCCCGAGGCTGAGGCAGCATTCCAATTCTTGAAACAAGCCTTATGTAGCCAGCCAGTGTTGTACTCACCTGACTTCTCTAAAGACTTTGTCGTACAAAGTGATGCGTCAGATGTGGGGTTAGGAGCAGTATTGTCCCAGGTCTGGAACGGGGAAGAGCACCCAGTCATTTACCTCAGCAGGAAGTTGAAGTCCCATGAGGTAAATTACGCCACCGTTGAAAAGGAGTGTTTAGCAGTGAAGTGGGCTCTAGATTCCCTTCGGTACTACCTGCTAGGTAGGCACTTTGACATGGTTACGGATCACGCTCCGTTAAAGTGGATGGCTCAAAACAAGGAAACAAATAGAAGAGTGAATAGGTGGTTCCTGGCCCTCCAGGAATTCAACTTCACAGTAAAGCATCGCCCTGGCGTTCAAATGGGGAATGTGGATGCTTTGTCTCGAGTACATGAATGCCTGATTGCTGGTGTTCCAACCCCGAGGTTAAAACAAGAGGGGGGGTATGTGACAGCAGGAAGGTAAAGTCACCTGGTTGCATCCAGGGAGGTAGATATATTTCGCCCAGATTCAGGCTTTACGCCGACTTATACAACTAGGTGGAGAGTTGTATAAGCCCAGCTGAGACTAGTGGGCTCATTGATGACTCATACCTCTAGGGAGAGGGCTGGGCGTCGTGCAGACAGGGAGTTGATGAGACCAGCTGAAGCTTGTCAGCTCATTTAGGCCTCTATAAGAACTCCCAGCTTCATTAGGGGTTAGCTCATGCCTGGAAGCAGACCTGTGTGGACTTCCTGGAGAGAGTGAACCCTTGTGCGGTGAGACAAAGCCTGTGTGGCTATTTGCTTGGACATTTAAAACCAGGGACTTAGGGACTAGGACAGCACTAGGCTGATCCCAGTTGTTAGTTAGGAAACCTGTATGTTTAGTCAGAGGTCAAGTTGACCAGGATTTATTTTGTTTATGTTTCTTTTGCTTTGCTGTGTTTTTGTCACTGTAAATAGAAAATAAACCGCACCTTTTTGATTTTGAAAACCACAACCTCCGTCTGCTGGGCCTGTTTTTGTGTGGGGAGCCCATCCCGGGGGTCACACACACACCCGCTGCCGAGCTAACCCCCTCACAATGTTATTATTCCCAAATTAAGGATTAAACAAAAAATAATTTACATATCAATAGACAGTAGTGGCCAGAAATGATTGGGACAGGAATGAAAAATGCTGGGGTCAGAATGAGAGTCTTTTCTATTTATTAACATTCAATTTGCAATAGTCATGAGCTGAAAATTGTGTGTGATTGATGAGCCAAAAACTAAAACCATGTCCCTTTTTTATACACAGGATGAGGTCAGCCAGGAGGACGAGGCTCTGGAGTGTGGCAGCAAGGAGGAGGCAGGGGTGAGTGGCAGACAGGAGGTGGCCGGGCCAATTGGCAGCCAGCAGGTGCCCAGGCCTAGTGGCAGCACCCAGTCACAGGTGCATGCCCTCCACGTTAGACCAAAAAGGCCCAGGAAGATGACTCAGGTGGAGGAGGAATCCCTGAGAATAATAAGGGACGCAGCCGAGATCATGAGAGCCCCCCTCAACCCTGAAGAGGCCTATGGCTGCTATGTGGCCAATAGGCTACAGAAAGTGGAGGAGGGACAACGTACCCTCTCTGAGGGGCTTATTTCAATGGTCCTTCAGAAGTCGGTGAGGGGCCAGCTGACAGAGACCACCCATCTGTGTGATCTCGGCCATCCTTCTCCTCCTGCCACATTTCCACCACCAGAGCCACAGCCGGCAAGGGGGCGTAGAGGGAGCCGTGGAAGGAATGCTGCAGGGAAGAGTGGAGGGAACGCTGCAGGGAGCCGTGGAGGGAAGGCTGCAAGGAAGACCAGAAAGTGATTTCCTGGCTTCAGTCTGCTCTGCTGTAGTACCACAGCCTGGGGACATATATGACATCTGCTGCTGCTCCTGATTTTTGAGATTTGGGGACCAGATTGTGCTCCCTATTCTATGGACTCCTCAAGTTATTTTATTTTATTTACAACACACTTGATGTCTGCCTTGGGGTCCAAAGGCTGCGTAAATTCGACCAATTTCTACATCGTTGCCTTTCCTCTTTATTTTGTTACCAGAATAAATGGATTTTTGATTTAATTTAAATACTTGTCTATGTGTTTTTCTTAAAAAGGACAGTTTGTTTGTGAGTAGGAAGGTACATTTCATAAATACAATGTGTAATGAACAAGGGACACCAACCAACCTCCATCAGAAAAAAATAAAAACATGTTCTATTTCTAAACACCGACGGAAAAAAGTCCGATAGGGCCCACACACGATTGGAATTTCCAATGAACTTTTTTTATCGGAAATTCCGATCGTGTGTACAAGGCATAAGTATTTGTACACTAATACTTATGGTAGATTGGGTAGAACAATATAAGTTGAGGATATAGTACATTAGGTGGTTTCTCCTAAATTTATAAGAGAGGTGAGTGAAATGTATCACTCCAGTTATAATTTGAACTTTGTTGAATCAGTTTATTATAATATGCTGAAGGCTATGACATATATGGATGTAAAGAACTTTCTACCTTTCATGGCAAAGATACTGGCGCAAGAATTTCTACTGCTGTTTTGTCTGGACCAAAGGCGAACTGACAACTCGTGGGGCCCACGGGCAATAGGAGATCCTGGGGCCCCCTGTCCCCGCCCATGTGTTTCCACCCACACTCAAGCCACACCCACACAAATCCCCACCTACATATTGCTCTGCCCACAATACATGCGTTTGTCACAGAATTTCTCTGCACATGTTCAAAATAAATGTTTATTATAGATTATAAAGAAAAATAAACTTACATTAAAGAAAGTGCAACAATGGTACATTTCCAAAATTAAAGCGGAGTTCCAACCAAAAATGGAACTTCCACTTTAAGGGAAGGTGAACCCCTGACATGCAACATTTGGCATGTCATTTTTTTTGGGGGGGGGAAACGGAAACCCTCTTTTTAGAGGGTTCCAGCTCCCACTTCCTCCTGGGGCACCGTGGCGCCGGAAGGAAGTTCACCTCTCCCCCTCCCTCTCTGCAATCATCTGGGACACGTCACAGGTCCCAGATGATTGCCTGGCCAATCACGGCGCACAGCGCGGCTCGCGCATGCGCAGTGCGTGCCCGGCTGTGAAGCCACAGCCGGGCGCCCACAGTCACGATGCTGGCCTGGAGAGAGGAGGGGGAGACGAGCGGGGCTTCATACGCCCACATCGCTGGAACCTGGGACAGGTGAGTGTCCGATTAATAAAAGTCAGCAGCTACACTTTTTGTAGCTGCTGACTTTTATATTGGTGGAACTCCGCTTTAAGGATTTCATAAATTAACACAATATAACAGGTGCAACAAATGTCTTCTTAGCTGAACAGTTTAATAACAAAAATACAAAAAATAAAAAGCTCTGTCCAGCATGTTACAAAATGATGGCCCTAGAATTGCTCTTACTCCAATGTTCCTGATGATACGATACATGTGTGGCACCATTATTGTTTACATACATGTGCTCATCCTACATAAAGCTTTTCATATAGAGCATGTGCGGGGGTCATGGGTGTGCTTTATATTTTGTTTTTATATAATTTTTATTTACTTTATATAATTTTCACTGACCACTAATGTAAGGGGCATTCTTCCCAATTTTTCTTTATTAACCACTTAAGCCCCGGACCATTTTGTAGCTAAAGGACCAGAGGTGATTTCAGAATTTTGCACTGTGCTGCTTTAACTGTAAATTGTGCGGACATGCAATGTTGTACCCAAACAAAATTTGCGACCTTTTCCTCCCACAAATAGAGCTTTCTTTTAATGGTATTTGATTGCCTCTGCAATTTTTATTTTTTGCGATATAAACGGAAATAGACCGAAAATTTTGAAAAAAAAATGATATTTTCTATTTTTGTTATAAGAAAAATCGAATAAACTCAATTTTAGTCATACATTTAGGCCAAAATGTATTCAGCCACATGTCTTTAGTAAAAAAAATGTCAATAAGCGTATATTTATTGGTTTGCGCAAAAGGTATAGCGTCTACAAACTAGGGTAAATTTTCTGGAATTTACACAGCTTTTAGTTTATGACTGCCCATCTCATTTCTTGAGGTGCTAAAATGGCAGGGCAGTACAAAACCCCCCAAAATGACCCCATTTTGGAAAGTAGACATCCCAAGGAAATTGCTGAGAGGCCTGTTGAGCCCATTGAATATTTTTTTTTTGTCCCAAGTGATTGAATAATGACAAAAAAAAAAAAAATTACAAAAAGTTGTCACTAAATGATATATTGCTCACACATGCCATGGTTATATGTGAAATTACACCCCAAAATACATTTTGCTGCTTCTCCTGAGTACGGGAATACCACATGTGTGGGACTTTTTAGGAGCCTAGCCGCGTACGGGACCCCGAAAAACCAAGCACCGCCTTCAGGATTTCTAGGCACAAATTTTTGATTTCACTCCTCACTACCTATCACAGTTTCGAAGGCCATAAAATGCCAAAATAGCACAAAACCCCCCCCAAATGACCCCATTTTGGAAAGTAGACACCCCAAGCTATTTGCTGAGAGGCATGGTGAGTATTTTACAGCTCTCATTTTGTTTTTGAAAATGAAGAAAGAAAATATATATATATATATTTTTTTATTTTTTTTTCAATTTTCAAAACTTTGTGACAAAAAGCGAGATCTGCAAAATACTCACAATACCTCTCAGCAAATAGCTTGGGGTGTATACTTTCCAAAATGGGGTCATTTGGGGGGGTTTGTGCCATCTGGGCATTCCATGGCCTCCGAAACTGTGATAGGCAGTGAGAAGTGAAATCAAAAATTTACACCCTTAGAAAGCCTGAAGGCGGTGCTTGGTTTTTTGGGTCCCGTACGCGGCTAGGCTCCTAAAAAGTCTCACACATGTGGTATCCCCGTACTCAGGAGAAGCAACAGAATGTATTTTGGGGTGTAATTCCACATATGTGCATGGCATGTTTGAGCAATATATCATTTAGTGACAACTTTGTGCAAAAAAAAAAAAAAATTTTTCCGCAACATCTAAAATATTCCATGGACTCGACATGCCTCTCAGTATATAGCTTGGGGTGTCTACTTTCCAAAATGGGGTCATTTGGGGCGGTTTTGAACTGTCCTGGCATTTTATACACAACATTAGGAAGCTTACATCCACTCTTCTAACCACTTGAAGACAAAGCCCTTTTTGACACTTTTTGTTTACATGAAAACATTTTTTTTTTTTGCAAGGAGATTATGTTGAACCCCCAAACATTATATATATTTTTAAAGCAAAGGCCCTACAGATTAAAATGGTGGGTGTTGCATTTTTTTTTTCTACACAGTATTTGCGCAGCGATTTTTCAAACGCATTTTTGGGGGAAAAAATACACTTTTTTTAATTTTAATGCACTAAAAACACACTATATTGCCCAAATGTTTGATGAAATAAAAAAGATGATCTTAGGCCGAGTACATAGATACCAAACATGACATGCTTTAAAATTTCGCACAAACGCGCATTGGCGACAAACTACATACATTTTTAAAAGCCTTTAAAAGCCTTTACAGGTTACCCCGTTAGATTTACAGAGGAGGTCTACTGCTAAAATTACTGCCCTCGATCTGACCTTCGCGGTGATACCTCACATGCATGGTGCAATTGCTGTTTACATATGACGCCAGACCGACGCTTGTGTTCGCCATTGGGCAAGAGCAGGGCAGGACAGGGGTGCTTTTTTTTTTTTTTTATTATTAATTTTGCTTTTTTATTTTATTTTTAAAATTGTTCCTTCCATATTTTTTTTTTTTTTTTATCATTTTTATTGTTATCTCAGGGAATGTAAATATCCCCTATGATAGCAATAGGTAATGACAGGTACTCTTTTTTTGAAAAAACTGGGGTCTTCTAGACCCTAGATCTTTCCTCTGCCCTCAAAGCATCTGACCACACCAAGATCGGTGTGATAAAATGCTTTCCCAATTTCCCAATGGCGCTTTTTATATCTGGGGGGGGGGACATTCCCTCCCACTGCTTGTAAAAGCAGTCCAGAGGCTAATTAGCCACTAGGATTGCTTTTACATGAAAGCCGGCCGCTGGCTGAAAAGAATGATACCAAGATGATACCTAAACCCGCAGGCATCATTCTGGTATAAACATTCAAAGTCCAGCAACATACCAGTACGTTGCTGGTCCTTGTTGGACATGTATTGTAATCTTTTTTTTTCATGCAGCCAGTTGGCTGAACGAAAAAAGAGATTGATCGGTGGGTATGCCCACCATTAGAATACCACCCTTCATCCACCCACTTCTAATGATGGGCATACATGCACCATTTATATATGCCGAAGCATGGGGGCATCCTCCCGCAAAAAAGTTATGCCGCACACACATGGTCGGACTTTTCCACGGGCAAGCCTCCGTCGGAATTTCGACCGTATGTACGCGGCATTAGGAGCAAAATCGCTCCTCTGCCCCTGCTGCCCCAATGCTTCGGCATATATGCTTTTTTTTTAACTGTGGTGGTGAAATCACCTCCTACAGCACTGGAGTCGCAGGGATCAGGCCTGTCTCTGCGAACGCTGCAGTTATGTGTGTTGTGTTTTGTAAGTGACAGTGATCGATCGATACTGCACTTGGGTGGCCTGGGCTGGACCGAGGGGCAAAACGCAGGTGCTAGCAGGTATCTGGGCTGATCCCACTAACACTGCGTTTTTGGGAACCCTAAACTGCTGGGGACGCTAGTATAGATCTGATCAGATCAGATATTGATCTGATCAGATACTATACCACTAAGGGGGGTGTATGCTTCACGCGTGGGTGTTAGCGTTACTGGCACTAACCTGACGCTGCCTGGGGTGTGACGCAGACCCTCTCTGACGCTAAAACCTAATTGATATCACACTATAAAAAGCAAACGAACTAACCAGCGTCACCCGTAACACTTATATGGTGATCACTGGTGAAAGGGTTAACTAGGGGCAATTAGGGGGTTAAAACCTTTATTAGATAATATATGGGGGTACCTGACGCTATAAAAACCTGCGGCGAACCTAAAAAAAATAACTGGCTACCGATCTGCATCACTGACGCTAAGACAGCGATCAGAAAAATGATCGCTTAGCGACAGTGGTGATAGGGGGTGAAAGGGTTACCTGGGGGGGCGATCAAGGGGGTTAAACCTTTATTAGATAATTTATGGGGGTACCTGACGCTATAAAAACCTGCGGCGAACCTAAAAAAAATAACTGGCTACCGATCTGCATCACTGACGCTAAGACAGCGATCAGAAAAATGATCGCTTAGCGACGGCGGTGCTAGGGGGTGAAAGGGTTATCTGGGGGGTGATCAGGGGGTTAAACCTTTATATGGGGGGGGTTAGGGGGCTACACTGGACCTAAAACTATTTTTAGTGACACTTTTACAGTCACAAACGTCACTGATTGCAGTGATCAGTAAATAAATGGTCACTGCAATCAGTGACACTGTGACTGGGGGCTGGGGGGGTGATCTGGGGGGGCAATTTGTGTGCCTGTGTGTCCTGGTGTCAGTGTAGTGTTAGTGCACTGACCTGTGTGTCTTCTCTTGTACGGCGCTTGGTATATGTGAGCGCCGCATGAGAGATGACATCACTTCCTCCTGCTTCCTCTGCCTGTGTTTACATTACACAGCAGAGGGAGCATTTCCATTCGCCGGGAGCGATCGCGGGGGGGTGGCCGGTATCGAATGGCCGGCCCCTCATCTCGGAACGCTCCCCAACGAATACCGACCGCTCACTGTATAGGAGGGGGGTCCGATCGGACCCCCCAACTGTACAAAGGCAATCACGTACACTGTACGTGATTGTGCCTGTCGGTGCCATTCTGCCGACGTACATATACAGTGAGCGGTCGTTAAGTGGTTAAAGTCTTGCAATCAATAAGCATAAAATCACTATATATATATATATATATATATATATAAAATATTCATAAATATATACATATTTACATACATGAAAATAAACATAGCAAATTTGCTCTCAAACAAAAAGTGACTTTACAGCAAAAACAAAACTCATCATGAACATGTCATTATTGGGCATAATCTTACTACAATTCACACCACTACACCAGACAAACCTGCAAGGTCAAGAAACAAACCCGCACCCATTATGCATGCAGCCCTTCTTAAAAAAGAAGATACTAACCAACAAAAGCTAAGGGAGTGAAAGACACAGAAAAAGAAAATAACTCATCCAGAGATAGGCAGTTCACCAAAAGCAGGTCTGATATTCCTCCACGCCCTTTTCCAGACCGCCCGAGGCTCCCTGCCCTTCTCAAGACCCCGAATTTTCCCAACCTCACCCAGAATAATAGGATTTTTATAACAGCTTACCTGTAAAATCCTTTTCTTGGAGTACATCACGGGACACAGAGCGACATAGTCATTACTAATGGGTTATATAGATACCTTCAGGTGCTGGCACTGGCAACTTCCAAAACCGGAAGTACCCTCCCCTATATAAGCCCCTCCCATCCGGGAGCACCTCAGTTTTGTAGCAAAGCAATAAGTGTCCCTAAAGAGGGGTGGGAGCTCTGTGTCCCGTGATGTACTCCAAGAAAAGGATTTTACAGGTAAGCTGTTATAAAAATCCTATTTTCTTTCTCGTACATCACGGGACACAGAGCGACATAGTCATTACTAATGGGATGTCCTAAAGCAATGCCCAATGAGGGGGGGGGATACACCATACATAAGCTGAGCGCTATCAGACATGAGGATCTTTTGCGGCCTGCAACACACTGTGCCCAAAGGCGACATCCTCCTGACTTCTAACGTCCACCTGGTAGAACCTAGTAAACGTGTGTACTGAAGACCATGTTGCGGCCTTACAGATTTGAGCCAGGGAGGCCTGGTGATGCGCTGCCCATGAAGTTCCAACTGCTCTCGTGGAGTGCGCTCTAACTTTGAACAGAGGCGGTCTCCTTCTCAAGCCATAGGCTTGCATTATGACCTGTCGAATCCACTTGGCTAAAGTAGATTTTGACGCTGCCTGACCCTCTCTGGGGCCTTCCGGCAGAATAAACAAAGTATCCGTTCTGCGAATCTGAGCAGTGGCTTTTAGATAAGCTTTAACTGCTCTTACTACATCCAAAGAATGTAATAACTTTTCCTCTACCGAGCTAGGTTTGGGGAAAAAGGAAGGAAGAACCACATCTTGGTTCAAATGGAACCTCAATACCACCTTAGGAAGAAAGGCTGGATGAGGACGTAATACTACTCTGTCCTTATGGACAACCAGATATGGCTCCTTACAGGATAAGGCGGCTAATTCCGATACTCTTTTAGCCGAACAAATGGCTACTAAGAAAATCAATTTCCTGGTGAGAAGAACCAAGGAAATGTGCCGCAATGGTTCAAATGGTTGTTTCTGTAGAACCGACAGAACCAGGTTTAAGTCCCATGGACATATGGGAATACTAACCGGAGGGCTAATACGCCTCACTCCTTGTATGAAAACTTTGACTAATGAATGCAAAGCCAAGGGCCTTTGAAAAAATATTGACAAGGCCGTCTGACCCTTGATAGTACTCAAGGCAAGCTTCCTATGTACAGCCCACTGTAGGAAGTCCAGACTCCTACCTATTACGTACTTATGTGGATGCCATTTCTTGGCCTCACACCACGCGATGTACGCCTTCCAGATTCTATAGTAGATCTGCCTGGATACCGGCTTCCTGGCATTGATCATGGTAGATACCACAGGATTAGAGAGCCCTCTCTTTTTTAGAATGTGGGCTTCAATAGCCAGGCCGTCAAACCTAGGGCTGGTAAGGAAGGGTGGTATATCGGTCCTTGCGAAAGCAGGTCCGGACGACGTGGGAGAGTCCAAGGACTCCCCACTGACATTTTACAATCTCCGCGTACCATGCTCTTCGGGGCCACGCTGGAGCCACCAGAATCACTGGTTTCTTTTCTACCCTGATTCTGCGGAGTAATCGAGGTAACAATTGTGGCGGTGGGAATGCATATATCAGCTTGAACTGATCCCAAGGGAACACTAGGGCATCCGAGCCGCAAGCTAGGGGATCCCTTGTCCGAGAGACAAACCTGTCCACCTTTGCGTTGAATCTGGATGCTAGAAGATCTACATCCGGTGTTCCCCACCGCTGACATATTGTCCAGAAAACCTCGGGGTGAAGGGACCATTCCTCTGGGCATAATTGCTGGCGACTTAGAAAGTCCGCCTTCCAATTCTCCACTCCTGGAATGAATACCGCAGATATGGCTGGGACATATCTTTCTGCCCATTTCAGGATGTAATTTACTTCCCTCTGGGCTGCACGACTCCTGGTGCCCCCCTGATGATTGATATATGCCACTGCTGTGGCATTGTCTGATTGAATTCTGACAGGGGACCCTTGAAGTTTGGATGTCCATACTACTAGGGCATACCGGGCTGCTCGTATCTCTAAGAGATTGATGGGCAGGGCCTTTTCCCGACCATCTGCCCTGGAGAGACCATTGCTCCAGTACTGCTCCCCAGCCTATAAGGCTGGCATCTGTAGTGACCACCTTCCAAGAAATCGGACTGAAGGATTTCCCTTTTTCCAGATTCTGGGGAACCAACCACCAACGGAGGCTCTTGCGAACGGAAGGGGACAAGGACATTGTAAGTCTAGGGCCTGAACTTTTTTGTTCCAGGCTGACAGTATGGCCCCTTGCAAATTCCTTGAATGGAATTGACCGTAGGGTACTGCTTCGAATGATGCCACCATTTTTCCCAGCAGCCTCATGCACAGGCGTATGGACGGCTGTCTTTTTTGTACCCACTAAGTGGATCAAATCTTTCAAAGACAACACCTTTCCTCGAGGCAAGAATATTTTTCTCTGGCCTGAATCCAACCTTAGCCCCAAGTATTCCAGACTTTTGACTGGTTTTTAGGGCTGACTTGTCTCGGTTGATAATCCAACCGTGAGATTCCAGATACTTGATTGTCTTGTGAACGACCACGTCTAGTTTTTCCACTGAGTGGTCTATCAGCAACAAGTCATCTAGATATGCCATTATCATTACACCTTGTGTTCTTAGATTGGCCAATAAAGGGCCAGAATTTTTGTAAACACTCGTGGTGCTGTGGCCAGACCGAAGGGTAAGGCTCTGAACTGAAAATGGCGCCCTTCTACTGCAAAGCGTAGAAATTTTTGGTGGACTGGAAAGATGGGAATGTGCAAATAAGCATCTTTGATGTCGATCGCGGCTAACCAATCCTCCCCTTGTAGGGCAGTGGCCACCGATCGGATCGACTCCATCGGAAAGTCCTGATATACAGGAATTTGTTTAGCCCTTTTAGAATTAATATGGGCCTCCCGTCCCCGTTTGCTTCGGGACTGTAAAGAGGTTTGAGTAAAACCCGAACCCCCATTCTTCCAGGGGAACCTCCATAATTACTCCTTGGAGCAATAGTTGTTCTAGTGCCAACAGGAGGGACTCTCTCTTCCGGGGATCCCTTGGCACGTTTGACCTCAAAAATGGGAAGAAGGAGAGTCTTAACTCCAATCTGTATCCCAAACATACTGCGGAGAGCACCTATCTGTTTTGATCGTGTCCCGCCAGGTCTCTTGCGAACAACTGGAGTCCTCCCCCCACCCGACTGAGTGGGGGCAACCCTTCAATGAATTTAACTTTGGGGGAGGTTTTGTACCTCCCCTGACCCAGGGTTTCTCATTACCCTGCGATTGTCCCTGTTTTTTACCCCCGGGAATTGACCGAGGAGGCCGTCGGAACTGTTACACAGCTGATGCCCCAGGGACTGGAGAAGCAGGCCTCTTAAAGAGGGACCTCTAACTCTGTTTTTAACCGGCAAGAGTGTATTTTTACCGCTGGAAATTTTCTGGATATATTTGTCCAGGTCTTCCCTGAATAAGCGTTCACCATGAAATGGGACGCTAACCAGCCATTCTTTACAGGGAGCTTCAGCAGACCAGTTTTTGAGCCATAGAAGCCTACGCATATGTACTACAGACAGCGTAAGGCGGGAGGCCTGATGGATTGAATCCTTTATGGCGTCAACCGCAAAGCCTAAGGCTCTAGGTAGATCAGCTAGGGCAAGGGCCTGCTGATCTGTCAAGTCCGTCAAGACCTGTTTCAACTGATCCTTCACTGCTTAGCAGACCCCACTGCTGGTTGTGTCACCAAGCTTGCTGTAGAAAGAAGCAGACTTTCATAAGGACTCCAATCTTTTATCTATTGGGTTCTTGAACATTTGGACATTATCCACTGGACATGTCAGTGATTTATACACACAAGAGTTGGCTGCGTCCACTGTAGGGACCTTCCATTTTTTGATGAACTTATCCTCCATGGGATAGACCACCGGAAATCTCTTGGGGGGAATAAATATTTTCTCAGGATGTTCCCAATCCTGGTAAATGAGCCCTTTCAGTAAAGGGTGAAGTGGAAAAGAACAGACAGTCTGGGGGCTTCTAGCGACCCCAACGAGGATACAGTAGTGGTTGATGGTTCCGCAAGGTGCATTTTTAAATGCTGATCGGACCATGTTAGTCAGAGACTGAACCCATAATCTTTCAGCTTGAGACGCTGAGAAAAGGTTCCCCCACTGTTGATTCCTCTATAACAGAATCAACCTCATCCTGATCCCCTTCAGGCAGGTCGATCCCTGTATGGGACTGTTGCTCTGCTAACAGGCACTCTGAAGGAGGAGACGGAGATCGGGCGTGCTTTCACTGACAGGGAGGCAGCGATCAATGTTGACAATCTCTCTCTAATCCTCCCAGAGCTGAGGAAAAAACCTCCTCTGTTACATACACAGGAGCAGGTGAACTGAGGACAGCCACAGTACCAAGTACCCCTGCGGGGTCTCTACGGTCATTTACCTCTGAACTTCAGGGGAGACTGGTGCAGCAGAAGCATGCCCAAGATCCTCAGAGCCCGATGAGACCCCCTTCGCTTCCTGGAAGATTCAGTTCCGGAGCTTCTGGACGGCATATTCCTAAGCCTAAAGCTGAGGTATTCCAGCCGTAATACACCACTTTTACTGAGAATAGTCTAGCACAATTGCTGCTATATAACAGTTGGTGTCTACTAAAGTGCCTTTCTAGGGGATGCCTGCATCAACCGCCTCTGTGTGCCTTTATACTGTTGCTAGCTCTGTCTGTGCACTTCAATAGCCAGCTATGATTGTGCTTTAAAACACGCTGGACGCCCGCACATGCGCAGTAGCGCCGCGGCGCACACCGAGCGTCATCCACCCGCTCCGCCCCTTTTTCCAGATCGCCTCTATATATAGAGGCGCGTGCACGCGCACGCGCGCGGGCACGTGCGCCTTCGGCGCCTTTTTTGAAAAAAATAAGGAGCTAGATGGGAGCCAGGGTCCCTGCCGCAGGGCCCGGGGATGGATGAGCGCAGCAACAGGGCAGAGGAGACAGCTTCCCAGCAGAGAACTTACCAACTGCCTGGATTTGATTTTGGAAGAAAAAAATCCACATTACAAGAAAAAGAACCATAGCGGCCTCTAGTGTCTAACACAGGTACCGCGGTCTTACACATTTTTTTTTTTTTTTCTTGCCTACTATCAAAATTTTTACATTTTCTCAGTAGTAACAGGCATACACAGAATATTAGCGGGAATACCTTAGGTAACAGGCAGAAAAACAAAATAGGCTTGGGGGTCCCTCAATAGAACCAAGTTCCCGAGGGCCCCCACTTACCTTTTCCTCGCCGCAGGACTCTGTTTGGTCCACAGAAGCCCAAACTTCACCTATCACGGCAGGCATTGTAATTAAACCTTCAGGGACCGGGTTCCCAAGGATTCCACTCCCCTGGACCTGTATAGCACCCTGCACAGAAAACATCTTGGTCGTGGGTATGACCAGAGCTCTGGATCCCAGGGTCCAGCCCTCCTAAGAGAGGCATTACAGGCAAAACCTTGCTCTTCTCTTGCAAGGCCCGGGTACCGACCGTTTAGCTATGAAGCTTTTTTGGTCGGATCCGGAATAGCTTACTGAGGCCCAAAAGAACCTGTACGCAAGCTCAGTGAAAAACACATGTTACTTCTTGGCCAACACCTTAGACACTGGCAAAAAACTGAGGTGCTCCCGGATGGGAGGGGCTTATATAGGGGAGGGTACTTCCGGTTTTGGAAGTTGCCAGTGCCAGCACCTGAAGGTATCTATATAACCCATTAGTAATGACTATGTCGCTCTGTGTCCCGTGATGTACTAGAAAGAAATTGTACACCACCACCTCAACAGAGAGGACTTTCTTCTGCAGGGTAATCTGACACCGTGCATTCCATGTGAAGTAACGGACAACTATACTAACTAGAAAAAGTGTATTGAAATCAAAATCCCAGCAAGTCGGAAATGCCCCGTACACCCACTCCGCATAACTCATGCAATAGAAAAAGGGAATGCCTAGAGCCCTCCCCACCCTTTTATATAGCTCTATGTTAAAAGGGACACTGCAGCAAAAAGTGGTCCATAGACTCCACTTTACAAACACACTCCGCTCTAGAACAATCCCGATCATCCACAGATGCTTCAAGTTCCCTCTCACATAGAGCCTTCCATGGAAGGCGAGCCATGCTTGATCCCTAAACTTCAAAGGGATTCTTTCTAAATTAATTAAACGCAACCCCTCCCTCATTACAGAGCCTGGGCAATCCCTTAAGGCCAGTGACACACTGAAAGCAGAGCTCAAAATCCTCTTCTCCAGAAGCTTCCTGGGGAGGGACTTGATAACCTCTGCTGTCACCTGCCACTGCCAAAGTATTTTCAGACACGGGGCAACATAAGCCGGGAGCTTGCCATGTTGGACTCTCAGACTTTTCACTGGCCACCTTCTTCCCAGCATCACAGAAAAGGCCGAAAACAAGATTGAAAAATACCCACCCATCCCGGCGGGTTCTCTGCTAGCATGCTACCAAGATTGTACTTTAAAAAGAGCAGAGAAAAGAAAACTATTGGGTTGACCATTCCTAAGCCACCCTGTGTCCCCATGATTCTGTGTCCCCATGATGAGCCCCCACCACACTTCTGTGTCCCCATGATGAGCCCCCACCACACTTCTGTGTCCCCATGATGAGCCCCCACCACACTTCTGTCAGTGTGGTGAGGGCTCATCATGGGGACACAGAAGTGTGGTGGGGGGCTCTGATGGGGACACAAAAGTGTGGTGGGGGGCTCTGATGGGGACACAAAAGTGTGGTGGGGGGCTCTGATGGGGACACAAAAGTGTGGTGGGGGGCTCTGATGGGGACACAAAAGTGTGGTGGGGGGCTCTGATGGGGACACAAAAGTGTGGTGGGGGGCTCTGATGGGGACACGCGTGGAGAGGGCTCTGATGGGGACACAAGTGTGGAGGGGGCTCTGCCGGGAGCACCTGATGTAAGGAGGGACTCTGCCGGGGACACCTGGTGTAAGGAGGGACCCTGCCGGGGACACCTGGTGTAAGGAGGGACCATGCCGGGGACACCTGGTGTAAGGAGGGACCATGCCGGGGACACCTGGTGTAAGGAGGGACCATGCCGGGGACACCTGGTGTAAGGAGGGACCATGCCGGGGACACCTGGTGTAAGGAGGGACCATGCCGGGGACACCTGGTGTAAGGAGGGACCATGCCGGGGACACCTGGTGTAAGGAGGGACCATGCCGGGGACACCTGGTGTAAGGAGGGACCATGCCGGGGACACCTGGTGTAAGGAGGGACCATGCCGGGGACACCTGGTGTAAGGAGGGACCATGCCGGGGACACCTGGTGTAAGGAGGGACCATGCCGGGGACACCTGGTGTAAGGAGGGACCATGCCGGGGACACCTGGTGTAAGAAGGGACCATGCCGGGGACACCTGGTGTAAGAAGGGACCATGCCGGGGACACCTGGTGTAAGAAGGGACCATGCCGGGGACACCTGGTGTAAGGAGGGACCATGCCAGGGACACCTGGTGTAAGGAGGGACCATGCCGGGGACACCTGGTGTAAGGAGGGACCATGCCGGGGACACCTGGTGTAAGGAGGGACCATGCCGGGGACACCTGGTGTAAGGAGGGACCATGCCGGGGACACCTGGTGTAAGGAAGGACCATGCCGGGGACACCTGGTGTAAGGAGGGACCATGCCGGGGACACCTGGTGTAAGGAGGGACCATGCCGGGGACACGAAGGGACCATGCCGGGGACACGAAGGGACCATGCTGTGGACACCTGTGTAAGGAGGGACTCTGCTGGGGAGGCACCTGATGCAAGGACGGACTGCTGGGGAGGCACCTGATGCAAGGACGGACTCTGCTGGGGAGGCACCTGATGCAAGGACGGACTCTGCTGGGGAGGCCATCTGGTGGCAGGTGACACACTTCCACTGATTCGGCATTATGGTAAGTTGAATGATTTCATTTTATATAACAATGTAATAATAGAAATAATGCGCTTCAATCATCCTGACACCATAACAACCTTGTTGCCGGGATGATTGAAGCGCCAACATCAGATGTTTTGGAGTATCCTTATCTGCTGATTTTGTTAATCTTTCTGGAATACACACATTTCTATTGTGGTGTAGGATCTGGCTTCTTTCTTCCTTTCTTTCTTCCTTTCTTCCTCTCGGACTCAAACCACACCCCTTCTGAGCCACTCCCATTTAAGCCACACCCACTATCACACGTAAACCATGCGCCGTATTTTCATATTTGGTATGACACGCCTACAAACTAATGCCCCGCCCTCTAATTATAGCAAGGCTCTGCCTCCATGCAAAAAAAGGGTCCCCGATTCCAGGCAGACTCTTCTCCATCAGGACAGGATTTTCAGCTAAGCAGAGTGAAGAGGTGAATCATTGCAGGAGACTTCCATGGCTGTTTCCACTTCACATGATGCACTGTGCTGCTCCCCTCCCCCCACCTGCATCAACCAGCCCAGGTGAAGGTGAAACAGGCTCTTTGGAGCTGGCAGCCATCTTGCTTGTGGAACTACAGGTCCCAGCAGTAGTAACAAAATCCATGTGCGCGGGGCATGATGCAGATCCATCCACATTGCTCTGGTGGGCTGATGACACCTCTGCTAGGGGTTTTCCCTCCAAGTCTGCAGAGGATTTCTCCAGGGCCGGACTGGGAATAAAATCCAGCCCTGGAAAAAATTTCATACCAGCCCCACAGCATTTTAATACCAGCGTAACAGCATAACGTCATTATTTTCTTGTTCATGAAAGGAAAGGCCATACATTTTAAAGCACATTTGAAGAGTGTATTATATATAGATAAGACAGATATGAAATCACATAGGGCTTTATATATATGAACGCAAATTCCAGTTAAAAGTGATCAATCATCAAGTGCCCCCTTACATTATCGTATTCACTCCCCCCTTACATCACTGACCCCCTCTCAGGTGCGCCGTGCATGGCTCAGTCAGTCGGCTCCAGCTCGGTGGCTCTCGTTTTATCCTATATAGTCTCTACAGTCCACACACATCTGACTTCTCCCATGACCCCCATCCCGGCAGTGCTCCCACTCTTGACTCCTCTCCAGACTCCCTCAGAGACTGCAGACATGATACAGGAGATGGTCAGAGGCTGCAGACACAAGAGCTCAATGCAGCCTCACCAGTGCCCATCAAATGCAGCCTCATCAGTGCCCATCAAATGCAGCTTCACTGTGCCCATCAAATGCAGCTTCACTGTGCCCATCAATGCAGCCTCACTGTGCCCATCAATGCAGCCTCACTGTGCCCATCAATGCAGCCTCACTGTGCCCATCAATGCAGCCTCACTGTGCCCATCAATGCAGCCTCACTGTGCCCATCAATGCAGGCTTACTGTGCCCATCAATGCAGCCTCACTGTGCCCATCAATGCAGCCTCACTGTGCCCATCAATGCAGCCTCACTGTGCCCATCAATGCAGCCTCACTGTGCCCATCATTGCAGCCTCACTGTGCCCACCATTGCAGCCTCACTGTGCCCACCATTGCAGCCTCACTGTGCCCACCATTGCAGCCTCACTGTGCCCATAAATGCAGCCTCACTGTGCCCATAAATGCAGCCTCACTGTGCCCATAAATGCAGCCTCACTGTGCCCATAAATGCAGCCTCACTGTGCCCATGAATGCAGCCTCACTGTGCTCATGAATGCAGCCTCACTGTGCCCACCATTGCAGCCTCACTGTGCCCATCATTGCAGCCTCACTGTGCCCATCATTGCAGCCTCACTGTGCCCATCATTGCAGCCTCACTGTGCCCATCATTGCAGCCTCACTGTGCCCATCATTGCAGCCTCACTGTGCCCATCATTGCAGCCTCACTGTGCCCATCATTTCAGCCTCACTGTGCCCATCATTTCAGCCTCACTGTGCCCATCATTTCAGCCTCACTGTGCCCATAAATGCAGCCTCACTGTGCTCATCAAATGCAGCTTTACTGTGCCCATAAATGCAGTCTCACTGTACCCACAAATTCAGCCTCACTGTACCCACAAATTCAGCCTCACTGTGCCCATCATTGCAGTCTCTCCTATGCCCCATGTCCCAGTCTGCAGTCCCTGTCTGTGGGAAGGTGTGTTGTTGATGCTCGGTACGGTACCTTCTATGCCAGCAGGATGTCCATGATCGCCATCAGCAGGCAGGGTCTGTTCTAGTTTTGGATGGGGACAGTGCTCCTTCCAGAGGATCTGTTTGCTGTGAGATGGAGTGGTCCCTGGCCACCTGCACCTTCAGCCGTCCTCATTTTCTGCCCCCAGACAGCCTGTCCTCTGGTCCTGGGGAAGTGAGAGCACTGGGTGGGAGCTGGAGAGAAGGGGGAGCGGAGAGCACTTGCGGGGTTGGAGAGCACATGGGTGGGGGCAAAGAGCAGTGGGAGTGGAGATCACAGGGGTGGGGAGCGGAGAGCGCTGGGGGGGGGCTTGAGAGCACTGGGGGGGAGCCAAAAAGAACAGGGGTGGAGAGCATGGGAGGCTGAGAGGGGGGGCTGGAGAGCACTGAAGGGGCTAAGAGTGTGGGGGGTAAAGATCACTGGGGGGGGGATCTTGAGAGCACTGGGGGGCAGAAAGAACAGGGGTGGAGAGCACAGGGGCTGGAGAGCACTGGTTGGGAGTGGAGAGCACTGGGGGGTGAAGAGCAATGGGGGGAGCTTGAGAGCACCAGTGGGGGCCAGAAAAAACAGGGGTGGAAAGTACGGGGGGCTGGAGAGCACTATGGTGGGCAGAGAGAGCACTGGTAGGGGTTGGAGAGCATGAGGGTGGGGGCAAAATGCAGGGGGGAGTGGAGAGTAGTACAGGGGTGGGGAGTGAAGAGTGCTGGGGGGGAGCTTGAGAGCAATGGAGGGGGAGCCAAAAAGAACAGGGGTGGAGAGCACGGGGGGCTGGAGAGCGATGGGTGGAGCTTGAGAGCACTGGGGGGGCAGAAAGAACAGGGTTGGGGAGCACGGGGGGCTGGAGAGCACTGGGGAGGGGGCTGGGAGTGATGGGGAGAGCTGGAGAGCACGGGGGAGAAAGAAAAGGGGTGGAGAGTACTGGGGGGCGGGAAGAACAGGGGTGGAGAGCACTGGGGGGGGGGAAGAACAGGGGTGGAGAGCACTTGGGGGGGGGAAAGAACAGGGGTGGAGAGCACTGGGGGGGGGGAAAGAACAGGGGTGGAGAGCACTGGGGGGGGGGAAAGAACAGGGGTGGAGAGCACTGGGGGGGGAAAGAACAGGGATGGAGAGCACTGGGGGGGAGAACAGGGGTGGAGAGCACTGCGGGGGGGGGGGGAAGAACAGGGGTGGAGAGAACTGTGGGGGGGGGCTGGAGAGTGTGGTGGGGAAGAGAGCACTGGGGGGGGCCAGCAAAAGAAGTCGGATAGGAGGAGAAGCAGGGTGGCTACATATAGAGGAATTGAGCTTTCTATTGTCCTCCATACAGCCGCTGAATGCTTGATTCTCCTCCTCTCCCTCCTGCAAGCATTCAGCGGCTGCATGGAGGACAATAGAAAGCTCAATTCCTCTATATGCGGCCACCCTGCAGAATCCGATCCTCCTATCCAGGCACATTGGGCTGGCTGTACGGCGGGCATCTCCTCAGAGCTGGCCGAGTCTGTGTGTGTTCGGCGGCAGGCGGCACTGTAACGCGGTCCCGCCCCCCCTAGACCAGCTTGTGTGATAGGCTGAACACTGATTCTATCTACTATCACACGAGCCAGTCTAGGGGGGGCGGGACCGCGTTACAGTGCCGCCCGCCGCCGAACACACACAGACTCAGCCAGCTCTGTAATGCACAGGAGCAGGAGAGAGGGAACAGGGAGCACTGCAGAAACTGAAACCGGCCCCAGGACAGGCAGCCTACCGGGAAATCTCGCGATATCCCGGTAAGCCAGTCCGGCCCTGGATTTCTCCACAGCAGAAACTCCAACAGGCAGCTGTTTGCAGAGCTCCTTCTCTCTCTGTTCCTCAGTTGGGACACCATCCACTACAGCTGGGACACCATCTACTACAGCCGGGACACCATCCACTACAGCTAGAGGGGCAGACATGGTGGAAAGAGGTTGCACAGTGCACTGTGATTTCTCCACCAGTGCTGGCTCTGCCGGTCTGTAACCCCTCTGCTCCTCCACAGGGACTTCTGATGGATCACCAGCAGACCTGTCTGCCCTTAGGGGTGACTCCATCTGCTGGATGAACTTTAGTGTGCCATGTTCACTCTCAACCCCCTGGCTGGTTGCCGCTGGTGATTCCCCAGCCTGACATGGGGGGAGAGGTGCAGAGGCAGATGAAGCCGGGTTTTCTGTTACCTGCGGCTGCTGATCCACAAAACTCACCAATGTCTGGCTGGCAAATCTTCTCTCATTTTAAAAATTTTCGGCAAAAGCTCCACTTTTATCTTTTAATTTCTCCAACAATAAAGATTGCTTCTTTACCTTTTCTTCCATCTGCTGTAACTCAGGCTTCATGGCCAAACGATTCTTACACCAGGCCTGGCAATACTTGGCCCTGAAGTTTTTATGCTCAGCTTTTAAACATTCAAGTTTCTCCTCAGCTCTTCCGAACGCCCGACTTTGTAAAGTCCCTTCGCGGGACATTCTGATGTTCCCCTCTCCCCTGCCAACCAGAGTTGTTGAGCGGGGGGGGGGTTGCGGGACATTGGCAAAAAAAAAAAAACGGGAATTGCCACAGAAGTTGTTGAGCGGGGGGGGGGCGGGCGCGGCGGGGGGCCGCCGATCGGGGGGGGGCATACTAGTGCGCCGATCGCGGGGGGGAGGGCTCTAACCTGCTGCTGCTGCTCCTCTTCTTCTCTTCATGTTTCCTGCTGTGCGGGAAACATGATAGTCTCGCGGGAGTGCGGGAAGGAGGAGCCTCTGCGGGTAAAACCCGCACAATCCGTGCCAGTTGGGAGGTATGTCTTCTGTCTGTAGACATCCACATTCTCACCAGGGCCTGGACCCACAGTCAGATCCTCCACCTCCTCCTCCTCACTAGGCCCCGTATCATCAGGGGAATCCCTCCTAGGGCCTCCCCCAGGATCAGGCATTATTCCTGGGCCAAGCTAGCAGGTGTAAGATTAGGGGTTATCAGCTCTTATACTCTTATAGTAGATGCGTTTTTCCAGTGATTCAGGCCAGTCAGGAACTCTGTTTAAGGGCATGGCAGCCCAATTTTATTTAAAAGCACAAAAGTTCACAAAAACATCTGTAGCATTCACAGGGGGGTTCCACCATTCCTGTATCTTGCATACTTAACAGTTTAGCCTCATAGCTTTACCTTCTTGCTATCCAGGCCTTTAGCCTTAGGTCTGCTCCTCAGAACAAACAGCTTCCAAGAGATAAGCTAACTCCCGGCCAGCACTTTCTTGCTTACTTCAGCAATGACGTCTGCTTCTTGCAGACACGCACACTTCGGCTGCACCCATGCAGCATAGATAGCCTCTGACTCCACTTCAGAGGGATGGGAGAGTCCAGCTGACTCTCCCAGCACAGACTTCCTGTCTGTTGGGTGGGGCCCTGATCCATAGTCATGTCAGAACCAAATAGCCCAACACACAGCTGTTCAATCAGCATGTCTTTCTTTAACAAATCTGGCATAAACCAACATTCTTGAAGGTCGCACAGAGTCGCACCCTCACATATCCTCCCCCCCTGTTTCGAACCGAAGGGAGGAACACATGAACCCGTCACCATAAATGGGACACCTCTGTGCCAGCCATTGGCTGCGTAGGCCCATTTCTTTTTCCGGGTATGTGTCCACCAGCACTTCACCTTGGCGCCTCTGCGCCAACTATCCGTAGCAGGAGTCCTAATCTGCCCAACCTTTTCTCTAAAGGGGCACTCCACCCACATCTTCTTCTGGGTGTGCTTCCACCAGCACTTCTTCCTGAACCATGGGCTCCCACTAATCTCTCTATCCCTTCTACCTTTTGGCCTCAGGACCCTTCTTTTTTTTCCCACAGACCCACTCTCCCGGGACTGTTGGGGACCCACTTTCAGATATTCTGTCAGGGACTGGCCACTCTCACTACCTGACGCAACATTAACCAACAACATTTGTTTCTCAGGTTCACTAACCCCTGCGTGGTTACTCTTGGCAACCAAACCATCTAGGATCAACACCATATCCTTCCGTTTAACCTCAATATTATCATTGGGACCTCTTGTCCCTTTGTTTGCTAGGACAGTATCTATTGAGGGACCACCTACAGGCAGTGGCGGTGCGTCCATAGAGGGCGCCGGAGCGCCGCCCCCTCTCGCTCCCGCACCGCCACTGAAAGACAATACACAGATTCATGCATTGCATGAATCTGTGTATTGTCACCGCTGCCGCGCTGCCCACTATTCATATGGCCGGCCTCCTGGTGAGCGCCGGCCATATGAATTAGAGCGGCGGCCGGCGGTGGGTGTGTTCTGGAAGTGTCTATCAGAGCCAGCGGCTCTGATAGGCTTTCCGAATACAGCTCTCACGCTGTATTCGGCTTCCAAAAACTCCTCCCAGGTACGCACGGGGGTGCGTTCCTGGGTGAAGACCGTGGAGGTTTCAGCCAATCAGGTTCACCGGATCTGGTTACCGGTGACCTGATTGGCTGAAGCGACATCGAGGGCGGGAGAACATACCGAGGACAGCGCGGACCGAGGAAGGTAAGTGCAGGGCTGGGGGGGGGGGGGGAACAGGCTGCATTTGGGGGGAATTGACTGTATATGGGGGACATGCTGGCTGCATATGGGGGCACTGGCTGTATTATGGGGGACAAACTGGCTGAATATGGGGGCACACTGGCTGTATTATGGGGGACAAACTGGCTGCATTTAGGGGGAACTGGCTGTATATGGGGGACAACCTGGCTGCATTTGGGGGGACACTGGCTGCATTTGGGGGGAACTGGCTGTATATGGGGGAACACTGGCTGTATATGGGGGCACACTGGCTGCATATGGGGGGAACTGGCTGTTTATGGGGGACACACTGGCTGATTATGGGGGCACACTGGCTGAATATGGGGGCACACTGGCTGAATATGGGGGACAAACTGGCTGCATTTGGGGGGAACTGGCTGTATATGGGGGACAAACTGGCTGCATTTGGGGGGAACTGGCTGCATATGGGGGGAACTGGCTGTATATGGGGGCACACTTGCTGTATATGGGGGCACACTTGCTGCATTTGGGGGGAACTGGCTGTATATGGGGGCACACTGGCTGCATTTGGGGGGAACTGGCTGTATATGGGGGGACAAACTGGCTGCATTTGGGGGGAACTGGCTGCATTTGGGGGGAACTGGCTGTATATGGGGGCACACTGGCTGCATTTGGGGGGAACTGGCTGTATATGGGGGGGAACTGGCTGTATATGGGGGCACACTGGCTGCATTTGGGGGGAACTGGCTGTATATGGGGGGACAAACTGGCTGCATTTGGGGGGAACTGGCTGTATATGGGGGCACACTGGCTGCATTTGGGGGGAACTGGCTGTATATGGGGGCACACTGGCTGCATTTGGGGGGAACTGGCTGTATATGGGGGCACACTGGCTGCATATGGGGGGCACACTGGCTGCATATGGGGGGCACACTGGCTGCATATGGGGGGCACACTGGCTGCATATGGGGGCACACTGGCTGCATATGGGGGCACACTGGCTGCATATGGGGGGCACATTGGCTGCATATGGGGGGCACACTGGCTGCATATGGGGGGCACACTGGCTGCATATGGGGGCACACTGGCTGTATTATGGGGGACAAACTGGCTGCATTTGGGGGGAACTGGCTGTATATGGGGGGAACTGGCTGCATATGGGGGGAACTGGCTGCATATGGGGGGAACTGGCTGTATATGGGGGAACTCTGACTGCATATGGGGGCACACTGGCTGCATTTGGGGGGAACTGGCTGTATATGGGGGCACACTGGCTGCATTTGGGGGGAACTGGCTGTATATGGGGGGCACACTGGCTGTATATGGGGGCACACTGGCTGTATATGGGGGCACACTGGCTGTATATGGGAGCACACTGGCTGTATATGGGGGGCACACTGGCTATATATGGGGGGCACACTGGCTATATATGGGGACACACTGGCTATATATGGGGACACACTGGCTATATATGGGGACACACTGGCTATATATGGGGGGCACACTGGCTATATATGGGGGGCACACTGGCTATATATGGGGGGCACACTGGCTATATATGGGGGGCACACTGGCTGTATATGGGGGGCACACTGGCTGTATATATGGGGGCACACTGGCTGTATATATGGGGGCACACTGGCTATATATATATATATGGGGACAAACTGGCTGTATATGGAAACAAACTGGCTGCATTTGAGGGGGCAAACTGGTGGCGTTTGGGCACAGTGGCTGTGTTTAATGGGCACAGTGGCGGCAATTGATTTTTTTTTTTCAGTTTGTTTGCGCCCCCCCAAAAATTTTAAGCACCAGCCGCCACTGCCTACAGGCAAGCAGATACTCCTCTATGGGACAGTCCTGCAGTTTCACATCGCCCCCTGTTGTCCAACACTCCAATAGCAATTGTCCTACCAACGCACATTTTTCACCACATTTTTCCATACCAATCTCTTTAACCATTTCTGTGTCCATTGGTACCTCAACCAATAACTCAGAGTTGTCTGACAGTGCTCCACAGTGCTTCTTATACATATTTCCGTTACAGTTACCATCACTGTTACTTCCTGTCAAAGTGTCTCCGGGTACCTCAAACTGCACCTCTCTGCAAGTGATGGACTGAATCCCCACTAGTGCCACGTCTGTTCTGAGCCCTTCCTTTACATGAGGTGTAGCGGGTGAGACAGTACACGCGCCACATACCAACCACTGCTCAGCCGCACCTCGGACCGCACCAGCAGGAATACACCCCATCACACCAGCAAACGGCGAGACTTCCCCTCTGTCTATTATCTCTAATTTCTCCAACAATTTCTCTGAGCGCCTTCCGCATATAACCGCTGCTGGAAGCACTCTCAAAGAGAACTGCGAGACAACTTTCCACAAAAGCAACCAACAGTGTAGTAACCAATTTTCATCAATATTGCTTAACAACGCATGTATCACCTGCGTCCACCGATTGGTTCTACGCAGTACCATGTCGCCCCTCTGCTGTGGATACATGCAGGTGTACATTGGAAAGATTCTCACCAATTCCCACAACATCTCAGAAATTTCTAGACGTGCCGCGTCTAAACACAGAACTCTAGGAACTTTTCCTTTACCAACGATGTGGAGGGACTCATTTGCTAAGGCGTGAGAGGCCGAGACACTTAAAGAGACCTCTACCTCAGAGGCAACTAACAAAATTTGCGGCTCCCGCTGAGCACTGCCAATCGCATGTGTCACACTCATCCTCTCACTTTCAGCAACACTGAGCCCTTCCAAATCGCTATCCATTACCCCCTCAACCTGACGCTCAACATTACTCATCTCTTTTACTGTGGACAAAACCTCTGCTATGTATGCGCCCTTTTCAGATCCTTCCAACTGGAGAGGGTTAATTTCTGCAAAGGCCAACGCACCTGTGTCTACCGGCCCTGCAGCCTCTCGGTTTAACATTGCAGAAATTGTGTCCACCCCACTGTTACCCACTGAGCCTTCCTTGTTTAAATGCACTTGTGGCAAAACATTTTTAAACACAACAGGCTGCAATAACATAACTTCACCACTTTGCTTGGGTGGCGCTTCACTAAATCCATGAGGAGCGTAGCAACTCATTGTCACTACAAGCAATTTAAAACATTTGAGTTTTACCATTTTTCTCATCACCAAGGTCAAGTACCCTCTTATCTATCAGAACAGCACCACAGTTGTCCCAGGCAACCTCTGGCTCCAACACACAGAGCTCCCTGGAGGTTTCTAAGGACACCTCTGCAGCCTTAGATACTGTTGCCAAGGGAAATCGCATATCCTGCTTAGCGATCACCCCTACCTCATTAAGCATCACATTACCATAAGCACTTGTGTCATCAGCATTCATAAACATAGCAGTTTTATAAACTCTATCATATTGTCCTTTGTCAAAACACATGGCACCCTGCGTGCCATTCAGCACACCACCCTTTCTCTCCAAAGGAATTATTTTTCCCACTAGGGCGTCTTCACAGTTGTCCTGGGAAACCACTTGCCTCACCACAGCAGGCTCCTTGGTGGTTTCCCTTGGCAACTGCGCAGCACCTGTCACTGTCACTAGGGAACATGGCATACCAACTGCTTTGGTCACCCCTAGCATATCTCTCCCAGCACTCTGCTGGACTACCTTAGGTGCACACAGAGTCCACATGTCCTTTTCAGTTCTTGACTTTGCTGCAAGCTGGGTTTTAACCTGTGTCTCCCCATTGCTCTGGGTAGCACACTGCAGCAAGTCAGTTTTTACACCTTTTTACAACTTCTGCGGATCTCCTCACCAAACATAATGCCACTTCACTCGGATCAGTCTCACAAATTGCCACAGTCTTACCATATCCTGCAGGTGGTGTAATAGCCTTCACTTGAGTGCGTTGTCTCACAGGTGTGGTGTCTCCACAGGCTGACTCCCCCATGTAGCCATGGAGCAACACTGCAACCTTTCCGGATTTTCCAACATCGCCTGCAGGCAAAAAAAAATTCTGTTGTCAGGTGCAACAGCAGACCTACACACCTGGTCATACCCCTTGCAGGATGCTGGATATGATACCCTCTTCTTTGGGCTTGCAGGCAAAGCATTAAGCCCAACAACACAATCAGCAGCTGTATTCCACAAGCTTGGACAAGAAAAGATCCCGTGGCCCAGCTGACCACATTCCAGGCATGGCACTTTGCGACTTTCTCCTGTTGCTAAGGGAGACTGCACTCTCCCACCATGCAGACTTTTACTGGTATCTCTATGAGGATGGTGGTATACCTCCTCTCTGTAGCTCCTCCTTTCTGAAAACATACTTTCTCCGGTTGCTATGGGAGACCACATTCTCCCCGCTGAACTTTTCCAGCGCTCTCTAGACTGGACTGCTCCTAGAAAATGATCGTAGTCATCTCGGTTACTATACATTCCACGGTACACCTCCTGGTACTCCTCCATCAGAAAAGGTTGCACCAACTCAACCCAGCGATTTCTGGGCCATCTTCTGTAGGAAGCAATCATCGCAAACTCATCCAAAAAGTCCTCAACACATTCAGAAGGCAACATAGGCCGTATGAAGTCAGCTGTACGGATTTCTGCTTTGTTGCCATGGGCAACCACACCCATCTGCTCACTCTTTGCACTAAGTGACAGCTTGCTTTCCTTTTTCCTTTGCTCCAGTGCGGCCAAATGCATTTTGCACCAGTCTGGGGCTTGTTCTGTGGGTAACAACCCCTCCAGCCACAAGGTTCTGTCTCTCATCTCAGCAAACATTGCCTCCTTTTTGCGTTTTGACCGCCCCATCTCTGAAGACCGACCAACAACGGTTTCTAACTACTTGCTTACTGGGCACTTAAACCCCCTTCCTGCCCAGGCCAATTTTCAGCGCTGTCACGATTTGAATGACAATTGCGCGGTCGTGCGACGTGGCTCCCAAACAAAATTGACGTCCTTTTTTTCCCACAAATAGAGCTTTCTTTTGGTGGTATTTGATCACCTCTGCGGTTTTTATTTTTTGCGTGTTTTTGGTATGCGAGGATCTGGAACTCTTCCAAAACTGCCCGACAATACTTCCACCATTTGTAAGATTAGGGGTTATCAGCTCTTATAGTAGATGCGGTTTTCCAGTGATTCAGGCCAGTCAGGAACTCTGTTTAAGGGCATGGCAGCCCATTTTTATTTAAAAGCACAAAAGTTCACAAAAACATCTGTAGCATTCACAGGGGGGTGCCACCATTCCTGTATCTTGCATACTTAACAGTTTAGCCTCATAGCTTTACCTTCTTGCTATCTGGCTGTTTCAGGCCTTTAGCCTTAGGTCTGCTCCTCAGAACAAACAGCTTCCAAGAGATAAGCTCACTCCTCGCTTACTCCCCGCCAGCACTTTCTTGCTTACTTCAGCAATGACGTCTGCCTCTTGCAGACACGCACACTTTGGCTGCACCCATGCAGCATAGATAGCCTCTGACTCCACTTCAGAGGGATGGGAGAGTCCAGCTGACTCTCCCAGCACAGGCTTCCTGTCTGTTGGGTGGGGCCCTGATCCATAGTCATGTCAGAACTAAATAGCCCAACACACAGCTGTTCAATCAGCATGTCTTTCTTTAACAAATCTGGCATAAACTAACATTCTTGAAGGTCGCACAGAGTCGCACCCTCACACAGGCAAGGCCCAGGCTGGAAAAAAGGCTGGTTCTTTCAGAGAGCTCTTTGGGTGTGTCCTCCTCCTCCTTCCCACTGACCACCAATGTAAGGAACATTGTTTTTGCTGACCACCAATGTAAGGAACATTCTTTCTGCTGACCACCAATGTAAGGAACATTCTTTCTGCTGACCACCAATTTAAGGAACATTCTTTCTGCTGACCACCAATGTAAGGAACATTCTTTCTGCTGACCACCAACGTAAGAAACATTCTTTCTGCTGACCACCAACGTAAGGAACATTCTTTCTGCTGACCAACAATGAAAGGAACATTCTTTCTGCTGACCACCAATGTAAGGAACATTCTTTCTGCTGACCACCAATGTAACGAACATTCTTTCTGCTGACCACCAATGTAACGAACATTCTTTCTGCTGACCACCAATGTAAGGGACATTATTCTCACTGATCTTTCTTTCCGCCTAAGTGTACAGATATCAGTGTTAGGAAAAAGCACTCAGTGTGTAGATGTCAGTTATATATAGGGAATAGCACTACGGAATGGCACTCCAGCTGATTTCCTGATCATCTGGCATAACGTCACCATAGCGCATGCGCACATTGTAGGAGGCATTTTTAGACGGGTGATACCATTTGACGGGCACAATTGAAAGCTATGCTAACAGCCGAGGGAGACCGTAGTTGTCACACCAGCTGATCGGGAAATCCGCTGGAGTGACCTCCCGTACTGCGCATGCGCGGGCACTTTTCGACGAAGGGCACTATTCAATAGAACACCGGATAGTGCAGAGGAGGGATGTGAGGGTGAGGCACAACCCCAATGAGGCAGCCATCATGGAAGAGTAGAGAGCAGTCACCCTATTCCACCAGATTGTGGAGCTGTTATCTCTCGGCCCACTTCCCACAACCAAGCTGTCTAGGCCTTTTTTAGCACATGTTCAGCCGATCGCACTATTGTAATTTGCAAACTTTGTCTCAAGCAGATTAAGAGTGACAAAAACACCAGCCATTTGGGTACCGCATGCTTGAAAAGGCATTTAACCTCCCACCACTCAGCCTGTTGGCAAGAGCACCTGAAAGCCATACCGAAGGGATGCAACTCTGCTCTTCTTCACTCAACTATCCGGTCTACCCCTGCTATACCTCATGACTTCCGAGCAGCCTCCACTGACAGGCATGATGGTATAGCAAAGGGTGTCACAGGTTCTTGCAGCACGCCTAGCAGTAGCACACCACCAGCTGTAGACTATAGCAGACAAAATTCTCTGCCCCATCTGCTGCAGCAACAAAAAATAATAATACAATCCCTGCCACCCACATGCCCAGTGTCTAAATTCAAGCTTGTCAAAGCTGCTGGCCTTACAACTCCTGCCTTTCCATCTGGAGGATTCTACCCCCTTCCAAGATTATGCAGAATGTGCTGTACCACAATGGCAGGTTCCCAGTCACGCAAGGCCATTCCAGCTCTGTACCATCACGTGGAAGGCAAGGGTACTGCTGACACATGGTCCAGCAAGCATGGTCAGGGACAATATATTTCTTTCACAGCACACTGGTTAACTCTGCTTGCAACTTGGAAGGATGCAGGAAAGGGCTCAGTGCTGCAGCTTGTTGTGGAACCGTGTCTCCATACAGCTAGTGGTGATGATGCATGATTTGTCAGCTCCACCCCCTCCTTCTCTGCTGAATTGTCCTATGAACCACCAGTACCCCCTAAGCGTTAAAGGGGCTATTCCATGAGTCAGGCTAAAAGGTGCTATGAAGTGCTTCAGCTGAGCTGTGTAGGCGACAGGAGCCCCATCGGAGTAGAGATTCTTGCAGCTCTGCAGGGGCAGGCCCAGTGGTGGCTCACGCCATGCCAGCTGGAGCCAGGAATGGTGGTGTGTGATAATGGCACAAACCTCCTGTCTGCCTTTAGACAATGAAAGTTGACACATGTGCCATGCCTGGCACATGTCCTCAATTTGGTGGTGTAGCATTTCTTAAGCAGGTACCCAGGGTTGAAAGATCTGCTAAAGTAGGCCAGAAGAGTACGTAGCCATTTCAGGTGGTCATACACAGCCAGTATTTGGTTGGTTGAAATGCAGTGGAAATTCCACCTGCCTGTAAACTGCCTCATTTGTGACATGCCCACAAGGTGAAACTCGACCTTGCAATTCTGCAGCGGCTGCACATGCAGCAGAGGGCCTATGGCTGCTGATAAAGCATGCATGCACTGTACTGTCACCATTTAAGGTCAGAAAGATGGTGAGCTGCGACAATGCATGCATCAATGACACAATCCCTGTTGCATTCCTGCTAGAGCAGACGCTGTGTGGCATTATTGACAGGGCACTCGACAGGAGGAACTTTGTTTCCTCTCAAGGCCCGCTTTATGCAGACACCATTCTTGCGATGCCATACAACACACGGGAGAGGAGAGGAAGGAGGAAGAGGATTCTGGCAGTTTTGGAGGCATTGAAGCAGGGGAAGAAATAGGTCAACCCTTAACAGATGGTTTTCCATCCTCAGAACCCTTAGGAGTAGTACATGGCTGGGAGGAGGCAGTTCCACATACTGTAATCCTTAGACCCCTTTCACACTGATAGTGCCGGCCGTTCCTGCTAAAGCCCTCCCCAATGGGCAGGGTGTTTTGGGAGCGCTAAATATAGTGCTCCTAACCCATCCCAAAGATGCTGCTTGCAGGAATTTTTGGAACGCTCCGCAGGCGCACCGCCTGAGTGTGAAAAGTCACACTTAAATGAATCAGAGGCGATTTTAAGGCGCTTAGCAGAGGCTATTTCCAGCGCTAAAGCGCCTGAAAACCACCCCAGTGTGAAAGGGGTCTTAGTAATCCAGAGGAGTCTGCTTCTCATGCCTCCACAAAGTTGTGGTGCATGGGATCGCTCATTCTTCAAAGCCTGCATGTAATGTATACAGTCTTAACTTACAATGTACCTGCCAGACACATTCTTGTAGTGATATCTCCCTGGCTGCATGCTTCATATAAAGTCCCAAACCTCCCCCCACATTATTTAGTAATTAGGGATGCAGGCACTTATTCTATTATGTCCTGTGCCTCATACAAAGTCCCAAACCCCCTTTTTTTCTTCATTAGCTTATTAAGGATGCAAGCATGCCACTATGTCTAGTCTATTTTATCATATTTTTGGTACTCTCCATTGCTAGCACTATTACAGGTATGTATATTCCATTTAATTTTAAATTTTTTCAATTCTGGGCCATGATTTTAGCTAGTGTAGCGGGGTCCTCAATTTAGGGGTAGTGTTTGAGTGGTAGTTATGCTCAAACACCTAAATTGTTAGGACATTATCAACCATTTTTGTCTGCAGGAAGAGTATCGGTGTATTGTTCCCTGTGGCCTGCAGGTGGCGCTGCCATAGTGGGCCAGGGTTGAACTGCTGATACAGTGCTGTGCCTTGTGTGTCCCCTCTCGGCAACCATACAGTGGGAGTGGTCGGCCTGCTGTGTATGCTGGGAGAGGATATAAAAGGGGCAGACGCTGCCTGTTGGGGGGGGTCGGTCGTTCGTGGTTGGGAGTCCTACTCCCAGGGAGTGTGTGTTCCTGTCTGCCCTGGGCACCTTTGGCCCAGGGGCGGAGGTCGGTGAATCAGTCCCAGGCACCTTTAGCCCTGGGGCTGCAACTAAAGGCCTTGGGCCCAGCAGCTTCGGCTGGGGCCCGTCAAGGATCAAGGAATCTCAGGGTGCCGCCTTGCGAGGGGACTCGCATCTTAGACCAGGAGGCCGGGAGAGGACCGTTCCGAGGGACTGGTGAGAAGTCACAGTGAAGGAAGGGGCCCGGTAACTCTCTGGAGGGATGTCTTCTCCTTACAAAGAGGCCAAGCTTTAAAGGAACCAAGTTCACCAAGTCTGTGGCAGAGACCAAGTTCACCAGGTCTGTGGCAGAGACCAAGTTCACCAGGTCTGTGGCAGAGACCAAGTTCACCAGGTCTGTGGCAGAGACCAAGTTCACCTGGTCTGTGGCAGAGACCAAGTTCACCTGGTCTGTGGCAGAGACCAAGTTCACCAGTTTGTGTAGTGATTGAGTGGTTAGATCGGGTACCATTTTGGCTGCTAGTCCCTATCTAGGGAGACTATCCAAATGGGCTAAGTCTGCTTGAGAAGCCAAGCAGTGAAGTGTCCTACGTTTGTGCCTGGACCTCTCCCACACCTTATGCTGTCCTGTTCTTCCTCCAACCTCTTCTATCAGAGACTGTCGTTTAAGAGAAATAAACTCTACATTGGAGTTACAGCTGGTGTGGACATTGAAGTCATTGGGGGAAATAGAGACTTGTCTTTATTGGCTACAGGGATAAGAAATATTCTGAGGGAGTATCTGGCTGCGGAGACCCATCACAACACCGCTCAACCTCCTCACACAGGAGGGTACAGGCATGTGGAGCTGGGTGTGCCCTTTCCTCCTGCGAGGAGCCAAAAGACAAGGAGGAGAGGGTGGTAAGCGCTACACTAGGTATAGAGGAGAGTAGATATGTTTGATCTTACACCATTAGCTTTCTAACTATATACCATGTTATGCAGATCCTGTGTTCTGGGTTGCGATGTGTTGGGTTGTTTGGTCCGGCTTTTTATGACCAGTCTCGGGAGCTGCGATGTGCCCTGGGAGTCTTTTCCTTCCCTCTCTCCTCTTGGTGACGTGGGGGTTCGGGCGGGCATTTCTTTACGCATCGACATCACACGTTATCACCAGTGGCGTTAGTGCGCCGACGCTGTGATTTGATCTTAGCGTTCTTCATGAGGCAACTTGGCGCCAACTGGAGAGCAGTTCACACTGCTCAGCTGTTGATGCCTTTCCTCAGCCTGTCGTTGGTGGTTACCCATTGGTCACATTGGAGTATTTATACCCCCCCAGCCGAAACAAACACTTCCTGTGGTTGATGCTCCTGTGAACACTGTGCACCATTTGGACCTCAACTGTTCACATAGGAATCCTAGGTACATCTGAGGCAGCTTTTTTCTTTTCTTTTACCTTTATTGTCCTTACTTCCATACTTTTGCCTTGGCGTTTGGTTTCTGACCCTATTCACTATTCATCCCCTCTGTTGTGTCATACTATGCTACCTTCCATCACCTTTAAATCTGCCCTATATTTAAGCATAATTCTACTTATTATTCATCACTGTTTGGTCACAGCAGTAGTACATCTTCCTTTATTAATTAGCCATCCTATCGCATACCCCCTTTACGTCTTATTTTACACGTAATTTTACACTTTTTCATAAATGGTTATGTTGATGTGGTTCACATAATCTTTGAATATTCATGGGGGTTCATTTCCGGGGACTGCTGTCTCCTGTTGATAGTTTTCATTGTCGTGCCATGGGGTACACTTCCTCAGTTCCCGGGGCTGATGATTTTTTTTGGCCGGCCTCCAGCTCTCCATGCTTGCGCTCAGACTCATAAGTGTTTCTGTAAGTATGATTGGGTGTTTACTTTTCCATCCTTTTTTCCTCCTCCTCTTATAAACAGACCCACTATAACAATTTTCAACTTTTAGTAATCTCCAATATTTTTATAGACACCTAACTTACAATGTACCCGCCAGACACATTCTTGTTGTGATATCTCCCTGGCCGCATGCTTCATATAAAGTCCCACACCTTCCCCCACATTATTCGGTGATTAGGAATGGAGGCACTTGTTCTATTATGTCCTGTGCCTCATACAAAGTCCCAAACCCTCCTTTTTTCTTCAAAGCCTGCGAAAAGACTCGAGAATACGTGGCATCAAGGAGAAGGATCAACATTGGTTTGCAACCCTCCTTGATCACGATGAAAGTCTCAGAAATCATCCCGTCCCCACAGATGGAGCAAACTATGAAATCTCTTGAGGACACCTTAAAAGAGGAGTTTATGTAACGTCTTTCCAGACTCTGGTAGGTTACAGTCTCGTGGAAAACATAGTTTTGAGGCTTCTGTTGGTCAAGAGATAAGCAGTGGAGAAGGGGCCTCAGTGATACTTTTCAAATTTTTTTTAGTTCTCAGTGCCCAGGGCTGTCAGCTTCCACATCCCATCTGCAGCGCCCGCATCATATGGTGGGAGATAATCTACGGGCGAAAACAGACACGGAGGGCTTTCCAGTTGACAATCCACTGCGTTACTTGTTCATGAGAATAGACCACTGCCCAGAACTTGCCCAGTATGCAGTTGAGATGCTGGGTTGCCCTGCATCTGAATGGGCATTCAGTGCTGCCAGAAGTTTTGTCTGTCCAGGGACTCCGTGGATTGGCTGACATTTATCAAAATTAATCAGTCCTGGATTAGCAGCAGCTATCAAGCCCCTGATGCCGATGTTGCTGATTAAGTGCTTTCTGGATCTGGAATATCTGAAAAACCATCTAGGCTGCCTAGCTTTGTGGGTGTTGATTTTATCTGGAAGAATTTTTTTTGGCACAATTAACACCCAAGGACCATTTTTTTCGCAACTGCTTGACAGGTGCATATCATTTACATTTTATAAAGTTTCTCTATAGGGTTCTGGTGTGAAGGCACCACCGACACCTAAAGACAAATTTTCTCACACCCGTTTAACAGGTGTATATCATTTAAATTTTTGACAGCAAGGCCAATTCTTGAGCACCTCTATAGCAATGATGCCCAAATGTTTGAAGAGCGAGGGCTACTTTAGGGACTTGGTAACTGGTCGTGGGCCACAATGAACATAGCAGACGGATGACAGGTCTGTGTTTACTCTGCATATGCAGAGCAGACACGAACACAGCCCACTCTCCTATATGGGCCCTCCAGTCCTATCCACCCAGACAGAAGGGGACAGATCTCCTTCTGTTTTTTAAAGCAAATCGGATTGGAGATAGGCATGTGTAAATGGATACCCCTTTAGTCCGTTTACATCTGCCGTAAATGGAGAGCCCGTTTGGGTCCACATGAAAAACAAACAGGCGGACCCGATCGGACCAATCATGTATAAGGGGTCTAAGGCTGCTTTCACATTGATGCACTGCGGTTTAACTGCACCTCAACTGACCTCAATCATTGTTTCTTCCTCAGGATTCCTGCAGGTATCGCTGGCTGCTGCTGTCCTCCAGGCAGGTATGGCTGGTGGCTGCTGCTGTTCCCCAGGGGGGTATGGCTGGAGGCTGCTGCTGGCTGTCCTCCAGGGCAGGTACTGCTGGTGGGTACTGCTGGCTGGTACTGCTAGCTGGTTCTGCCAATGTGTACTGCTGGTGGGTACTGCTGACAGGTACTGCTGATGGGTACTACTGGCTGGTACTGCTGGCGGGTACTGCTGGCTGGTATCCCTGGTGACTGATGTCCCAGATTGCGGGTTCCCAACCCACCATCCCCGAGCATCAGTGTGACAGGAGCATGCGCTTCAGTAGAGAGCAGAGCCAATGATTCCTGTATCGCTCCTGTCACAGGCGGAGTACATTTGGTATTACTCCACCTGTGCCAGGAGCTGGCGCTATACAGGAAGCTTAAGCTCTGCTTTCTCCAGTGCAGGCTCCATTCTTCACACTGATGCTCAGGGTTGGCGGGTCGGGAACCCGCGATCTGGGCTTGCTGACCCGCCATCCAAGAGCAGGAGGTGGTGCGCCACATCAGAGGGTGCCGCGGCCACATGTGGCTAACGGTTGGGCATCCCTGCTCTATAGGGTTACGGTGTGAAGGCACCACCAACACCCAAAGCCCAATTTTTCCGCACCTGTTACTTCTATCCAAAGTCTGCGAAAGACACCAGAATTTATCCAAAAAATCTATAATCTTGTTCCGAGTTCACTAAATTGTGCCCTCATTATACAGACTGGCTCCCCAAGCCTTGTTTACAAAATAAAGAAAGCTTGCAGGAAAATGTGTAATTTTTTGGGCTTTATAAATGTCATTATTGCTGCAGGAGGTTCTGTACAATACATTTTTATTAATTAAAAAATCACAATAAACATATATTGATTGGTTTGCGCAAAAGTTATAGCGTCTACAAAATAGGGTATAGATATATGGCATTTTTATTATTATTATTTATTTTTTTGTTACTAGTAATGGCGGCGATCTGCTATTTTTAGCGGGACTGCAACATTGCGGCGGACAGATCGGACACTTTTGACTCATTTTTAGGACCATTGACATTTAATACAGAGATCAGAGCTAAAAATAGCCACTGATTACTGTATAAATGTCACTGGCAGGGAAGGGGTTAACACTAGGGGACAATCAATGGGTTAAATGTGTTCCCTCATGAGTGTTTCTAACTGTGGGGGGGTGGGACTGACTGGAGGAGGAGACAAATCGCTGTTCCCAATTACTAGGAACAGCAGATCTGTCTCTCCTCCCCAGTCAGAACAGGTATTTGTGTGTTTGCATACACAGATCCCCGTTCTGGCTCTCGTGCATGCAAACGCGGGTGGCCGGCACACATCGCGGCCACGCGCAGCAGGTGCCTGCTATGCCTCTTTTTTTCAAATCTCTTTATTAAATTTTCTTTTCCTCTCATATTAAATTACCGGTATACATTTTACATCATACATTTCACATCTTACTTCCTATTTCCTCATATTAAATTGTACATTTTACATCAAACATCATATCCTCTCATATACATTCTACATCATACATTTCACCTCTTACAATTATCTACCTACCCATATAACCCATTTCCTCACATTCCGATATAGGTTTGTATGTTCTTTAACCCTTTCTCCCATTGGTGTAGTTCTATCCCACTTCCGCACCTCGCTCCCCTGAAGCTGTCATACTATTCTCTGTCCAATTTGCCCAAACTTTCCTATATTTCTCTTCCTTTCCTCTGTTGCAATATGTTTCCTTATACATTGACAGGTTACTATTTACCAGATTTTTCCACTGTGTCAGTGAGGGTGCCTTAGCCTTCTTCCAGTTTAGCACTATTGCCTTTCTTGCATAGAATAACAACAGGCCAACCTGTGTTCTTCTTTCTATGGGAGCCATATTTTCCTCAACTAGTACCAGTAGGCAGATCTCTGCCTCTTGGTCCAGCTGAACTGATGTTACTTTGTCAATTATTCTCAAGATCTCTCTCCAAAATATTATTATCTTTGGGCATGTCCAAAAAATATGGATAAAGTTTCCTGGAATACCCGCACATCTCCAGCAGTTTTGAGGGTTGGAAAGTGATATTTTAGACAATTTATATGGTGTAAAATAACTTCTATGTGTTATTTTAAATTGAATTAATTTATCTCTAAGTGAGACTAAAATCTGAAATGGAAATTTATATATCTTTCCCCAGTTTTCTGCTTATAATTTTGGAACATCTCTTGCCCAGCACTCACATAATTTATTCATATATAATGATTCTGTCTCTAATAAGTAGTTATATATATTTGAGATCATCCCCCTTTCTCTTCTTTTTCTCATAGCCTGTTTCCATTAATTGAGGAATACCCTCTGGAAACTGGGCCGACAAAGCGTGTACCAACTGGATATATTTAAAAAAAATAGCTCTCAGGCACGTTCCAGTTTTTTCTCATATCTGCAAATGAGGATATTTTTTCCTTATGTATTACTTGCGATATTTTTTTAACTCCAAATTTTGTCCATGCTCTAGGATCCGGAATAGAATCGAGATGTGTGAGCTCAGGATTTCTCCATAATGGAGTATTTGGAGATATGTCTGTTTTTTGATTACTCTCTCTTATCATGCCAGCTTTCCATGCTTTTATTGTCGTTACCATTGATGGAGTTAAATCTCGACAATTTTTTAACCCGCGGAATGGTAGTGCCTGCAGCGCCTCCAGAGACTGGACTACTGCAGCCTCCACCATTGTAGCGGGATCGTATCTATCAGGGTCCAACCACCTCCCTACTGTCACCAACTGTGCTGCTAGGTAATACCTATACAGGTCTGGGAAGGCCAACCCCCCCTGTGACACCGGGCGCATAAGTGTTTTGCCATATAAATGAAGATAATATACCATGTAAATGTACAAAAAAACGTTTTGGTAACCATTGTGGTGAATTTCTAAACAGGTATAACAACTGAGGGAGGATCTTCATTTTTATTAGATTTATCCGTCTTAGCAGAGAGAGGGGAAACGTCTCCCACACTTTTAGTTTTTTCTTATATTCCTGCAGCACTGGATCTAAGTTCAGTATTTTAAATTTCTCAACCTGTCTCGATATTATTATGCCAAGATATCTGAATTCTGTTACCCATTTTAAAGGCAGATTTGGGGTCGCTGTATCCTGTGCTTTGGATCAATAGCAAATAAAAGTGATTTTCCCCAATTTACTTTAAGTCCTGTAAATAATGAGAACGTGTTCAATAGCTTTAATGCTCCATTCAATGACGGTCCCGCATCCCTTAAAAATAGCAACATATCGTCTGCATACAGGGCTACCCTCTCCTCCTGCCCTCCTATTTGGAGTCCCCGAATCTCCTGTGAAGTCCTCAAAGCCTCTGCCACTGGCTCCATTGCTACCGCAAAGAGTGCCGGGGAGAGAGGGCAGCCCTGTCTCGTACCTCTATATAGCTCAAAAAAAGGTGACAATTTTCCCGCTAGTTTAACCGCTGAAATTGGCTTTCTATATATTGTTTGAACCCAATTGATAAATTTTAGAGGGAATCCCATCCTCCTGAGTACTTCCCATAAAAAGGGCCATTCTATAGTATCGAAGGCCTTTTCAATATCTAAAGAGGCCACCGTCCTAGATCCTTCACCATTATGGTGTGCATGTATATTCGTAAATAATCTACGCAGATTGACATCTGTCGTTCTCTGTGGCATAAATCCAGTCTGATCTGGATCTATAATAGATTTTAATAGGGGTTGTAATCTAGGATGTTAATATTTTTGTTAATATTTTAAAATCTATATTTAACAATGCTATCGGCCTATATGAAGGGCATAGTTTTGGATCCTTCCCTTCTTTATATATTAGGGTTATATGTGCCTGTCTCATTGAATCTGGTAATATCCCCTTCAGTAATCCCTCTGTAAATACTTTTACCAATCTTGGAGCCAATAGATCTTTATATTTTTTATAGAATTCGGCAGGGATGCCATCTGGACCTGGTGTTTTTTCTCCCGGAAGTGTACTTATGACCTTAATTATTTCTTCACTTGTAATTGGGTCCACCAATGCCTCCCTCTCCCTGTCTGACAACCACCCGAGGGCCACCCGGTCCAATAGGTCCAACATGGCCCCCGGGCGGAAGCCGGAGGGGAGAGAGGAGGCATATAACCCAGCATATTAATCGCTAAAGGCCTTCAGAATCTCATCTGGTTCTTTTACTCTCGTTCCTTCTGATGCTTCTATTTCTGCTATAGTTGTGGCTTGATAATCTTGTTGTGCCAATCTTGCCAAGAACCTCCCACTTTTATCCCCTAATTCAAAGATGTTTTGTTTCTTTTTGTGTAATTCTAACCTTGTTACTGTATTTCCTCCAAATGTAACTGTAATTCTCTTTGTGCGGCCATCATTAAATCAAAATTGGGATTACTTGAATCTTGGCTATATTTTTCCTTATTATATTCTACCTGTATTTGTAACTCTTCTGCCTTACCCTTCTGTTTTTTCTTTACCGCTGCAATATTTGAAATGTATAGTCCTCGTGCAAATGCCTTGAACGCATCCCAAACTATATCCCTCATTATTTTCCCAATATTCATTTATTACAGTTGTCATCTTTTCTGATATTTCTGGGTATATCACCCATTGTGGAGATAACCTCCACAGTGCTGTGTCTCTAAGAGTTGGAATGTGTATTGACACCCGTAGAGGAGCATGGTCTGATAAGCCACTCGGTAAATACTCAGCGTCCAGAATATCCATTACCATTGCGGAATCCGCAAATGCCAAGTCTATCCTAGACGCTGTTTTGTAGGATGTAGAATAGCAGGAATACATTATTTTTTCTGGATTTTTCCATCTCCATATCTCTGTGCCCCCCGTCGCTTGTACCCAGTTATATAGATCAGCTGAGTGATTCTTGGAAGGTTTCGGTCTGTCCAACTCTGCGGACATCACCGAATTGAAATCTCCAATGAGCATCAATTTTGCTGGATAATATTGAATGATCTTTTCCATTATCTCATTCAAGATTCCAAATGAGAATGGAGGTGGAATATATATTGCCGCTATAATGCATCTTTGTTGTCCAATTTTATATGGTAAAATCACATATTTCCCTTGTGGGTCTATATGAGCTTTTTCCACTTTTCCGGGGAAAGATTTATTCACCAACACTGACACCCCTCTGGCATAAGATGAGTATGTGGTATGGTATTCTTTTTGTATCCAGTTTTTTTTTAACGTTGTTACTTTTTTTCCTATTAAATGTGTCTCCTGCAGTATAATTAATTGTGGGCTATATTTTCTTATATATTGAAACATCAAAGCTCGTTTAAATTTAGAATTTAATCCTCTGACATTCCATGATATTATTGAGTAACTATTGTTTTTACCTGACATTTTTTATTATGTTTAAATCTCATGTAGCTGCCTCCTTCACCCTTTATTTGGGGGGGGGGGGGCTCTTCTGGAATCCTAGACTACACCTCTGGGCATTTCTAAACTTCATTCTTACCACAACTTTCCCTCCCTCCTCCCTTCCCATCCTATCCCTCTCCACCTCCTCCTTTGATCCAAAATTCCATCCATACCCTGACGAGAGTGGAGAGACATTTCTACTAGTCCCTTTTTTACTGACCATGGTATGCATTTCATAGTCGGTACCCAACATTTCCCAAACTCATCCCTCCCAACACAACAAAATACAGTTCCCCTTCATTCAAACGTGTGGCGGGCTCTACTCCAGTTTATACATTTTTAATTTCTTAGCCTCTAAAAAAACAAAAAATTATATTCTGCATATAGCGTGCTATCGTTATTATTCATAACAAATCTTCCTCTCCTCTCCCCTCTATACTTCTTCATAGAGAGAAAAAAAAAAAAAAAAACACAAAAAAAAAAAGGGGAAAAATGTATTATTGGCAAAGGACACTTTCACTAGAACCTTCTCATTCAGATCATATTTACCGTGTACCTTTTCCCATTTTCCCCTATAAGGGGGGGAGGGAGGGAAGAGAGGAGAAAAGAAGAGAAACCCCCTCCCTCTCCTTCCCTGCCCCACCAAATGTTGTCATTGTTATCCTAAAAATTGTTTACCATATAAACCTCGTCTTTTTCACAGATCTTTATACATGAGGAGACATAAATAAAGAAAAAAAGAGAAAAAAAACAATATATATTTCTCCCTCCCCTCCCCCCCTAATCCCCTCATCTCTTCTCCCTTCTCACACCCCTCTTGGTGAATATTGGATAATAGTGATAGTGATAGTAATTATAATGGTTATAGTGGTTATAGTGATTCTGACGCCTACATGGCGGAATTTTATTTAGTATATATATATATACCAATAGATCTAGCTCTTCCCCTTTTTTCTTTTTCTCCCCCCCACCCCCTTCTCCCTTTTTTCTCTTTTTTTTTTCTTTCTTTTCTTTTCCCTTCCCCTTTCTTCCCCCTTCCCTAAATTTTCCTGCTATGCCTCTTAAAGGAGCTGACGTACCTGTAACGGGTGGGCCCGTGGAACCCAGAAGTTCTTAGAAGGTATGAGCCAGGAAATAATGGACATTGAGAATATGTATTGATTGCTTTAAAATGGGTCTGTAATATTATTCCACAATATTTCCCAGGATATCTGTAAATAACTATTTTTGTTGATCCTGAACTCAACAGGTTAATTGAAAAGGGCTGATGTGTTCTAAAGATCCTTTCATTGTGAATAGAGATAATTAACTCTGTACTTGTGTGTATATAAAGGTCAGGCCTAGTCATTTAAACTGAAGAGGGATTAGCTAACGAACCCACCTATTGTCTTATAAGAGATGTCAAAATAATGTGTATTGTAGGAGACAGTAAGGCTAGCCTAAAGGTCATGTGTCTGAGTCATCAGCTGTAGTTAATTAGCTCATGTAAATTAGGTCTGGTCAAAAGTGCTTTGTGAGAGGAAAGTAAGAAACTCCTCTCTGTGTGTATAAAACTTGCAGTGTTTCAATAAAAAGTGTCAGTCCAGTTGGAAAAATACAGAGCGTTTGTCTCGTATGTTTGAAAGGATTAATCCTATGGGAAGCGGTCGCCTGACTGTGGAGGATCGGCAGTGGATGTGTGTCCAGAGAGGGAATATCCTAAACGGCGTTAACCCCTTTCATACTTGGGGTGCCGTTACATTGGTTGGCACCACAGTGAATGACCAGCTATGCAGCCTGCAGGAAAGCCACGCTGAAAGACTTACTTGAGAGCCGTGGAGGGACCGGTGGGACAAAGAACAAGGCCACTTTGATCAGGGAGCTAGCCGAGATGGATCAGAGGGATGGTGATGCAGGACCCCGGTCAGTTGAAGACTTGTTTCAGCAACGAGTTCGAGAGCCGTTGGCATTATATGGGGCTAACCCATCAGAGACCGCCATACAGAAAGCCATTAGAGACATCCAGCTGCAGGATGAGCGACAAGAGAGAGAACTGGAGCCCTTTCGGGCGTTCAAACTATTTAAGGAAGGAGAGGAGGAAATTGAAGCGTTCCTGCAGGACTTTGAGAGACTATGCCAGATACATGAAGTACTGCCCCAAGATTGGGTCGCCTTACTGGCAAGTAATTTAACTGGCAGAGCGGCGGATGCGGATCGGGCCCTGGAGGATGAGGACGCTAAAGACTATGACCGGGTAAAAGAAGCCAGCCGGATTAAGTTTCGAGAATCCCGGAAACAAACCCACATAACATACGTGGAGTGGGCACATCGTCTGCAGCGAAACCTTAAGGGCTGGTTCCAGGGAAGCCACACTCATACCATAGAGGACATCACCCAGCTAGTACTCTTAGAACAGTTCTTTAACCACACCCCTCCGGTATTACGGGATTGGGTGCGAGATAAGCGACCACGGACTGTACAGCAAGCGGCTTCTTTGGCCGATGAATATCTGGACTCTCGAAGGTCAGGCGGAAGTGAGCGTTATCCACTATTTCGGCCCAGTTTACCAGCCTCTAACCCAACTTCAGCACCACCTCCAGCGGCCACTTATCCGCAGCAGCCCAGGTTCAACTCCCAGGACTACTCAAGACCCATCAGGTGTTTCGGATGTAAACAGCTAGGGCACAAAAAGCCAGACTGTCCGTTGAATCCAGCCATCCAGTCCCAGTCATGAAGACAGCCAGCAAGGGGGAGCTCCCGCACATCCATGCCTGCGGCTCACTGCGTTGAGGAGGAAGAACATTGGGGCGTCCTGCACAAGGCTGATCCAATACAAGCAGCTAACCGGGACAACAGGCAACAACACAGGCAGACTGTCCGGGTTAATGGAACGGTAGCCAATGGCCTACGTGATAGTGGCACTACCATGACCCTACTACAGAAGAACCTCATCCCAGAGAGCCAACACACCGGAGACACTGTAGCCGTAAGAGTAGCGGGAGGTACCATCTTCCGGCTACCCGTTGCCCGGGTTCACCTGGATTGGGGGGTTGGTTCGGGACACGTGAATGTAGGGGTGATGAAGGATTTGTCAGCGGATGTACTACTGGGGAATGATTTGGCTCCCCACCTTTCTGCTTATGCCCCGACGGGCCCCGATGAAGTCAACCCAGTTACTACCCGTGCCCAGACACGTACTGCTGGAACCGGCCTGCTTGCTGCTGAGACCCAGGTGAGACTATCTTCCCCGAAACGTACCTTAGGTCAGGCGCTCCTAGGCTGGGATACCCCAGAAGCATTCGGGAGGGAAGCTCGGGAGGACCCGACCTTACACAAGTATAGGGCTAAGGAAGATACTCAGGAAAGGGGAATAGAGGGGGAGCTTTTTGAATAGGTGGGGGATAGACTGTATAGGATCCCTAAGCCATCTCAGAGAAGTAAGGCCCATTCGCAGAAACGACAGCTGGTGGTACCTAAGAAATACCAGCTGGAGATTCTGCGAATCGGGCATGATGTGCCGCTAGCAGGACATCTAGGGTTCCATCGCACAGCCCGTAGGATTACACAGAATTTCTTCTGCCCCAATTTTAGCCAGGATGTGCGACAATACTGCAAAACGTGTGACACGTCAACGGATAGGTAAGAGGGGGGACCACCCTAAGGCTAAACTTATGTCCATGCCTATTATTGGGGAGCCCTTTTACCTCATAGCCGTTGACATTGTGGGTCCCCTGGCCAGGCCTAGTCCATCCGGGAAGAAGTATATTCTCACCGTGGTGGACTACGCCACCCGTTACCCAGAGGCAGTAGCTATGTCTAACATTGAAGCAGAGACAGTAGCTGATGCCCTGGTTAAGATTTTTACCAGAGTGGGGTTCCCTAAGGAGATTCTCTCTGACCAGGGAACCCAGTTTACCGCGGTGCTCACCCAGCAGTTGTGGAAGGTGTGCAATATTAAACCCTTGCTGAGCTCACCTTACCACCCCCAGACTAATGGTCTCTGCGAACGCTTTAACGGGACCCTCAAGCAAATGCTGAGGACTTTTTCGGACGCTTGCAGAGATTGGGAGAGAGTCCTGCCTCACCTGTTATTTGCGTACAGAGAGGTACCCCAGGAATCTACTGGGTTCTCGCCCTTCGAGTTGCTCTATGGGAGAAGGGTCTGCGGACCCCTCAATCTCATCAGAGGACACTGGGAGGGAGAGACAGAGCAGGAAGGGACCCCCATAGTGCCCTATGTTCTGGAACTCAGGGACCGCATGGAGCAACTGTCTCTGATGGTAAGGGAGAATCTCCAGGCGGCCCAGGGAAGACAGAAGAGATGGTACGATCGGGGGGCCCGACAGCGTATCTTCCAGGTTGGGCAGAAGGTCTTAGTGCTTAAGCCTGTGAAGACCGATAAGATGCAGGCATCTTGGCAGGGCCTGTATAAAGTAGTAGCCCAGGTATGTGATACTACCTATGTTATTGCCAGCTGTGCAGATGAAAGAATCCAGCGAACCTTTCATGTGAACATGCTGAAGGAGTATCAGGAACGGCAGGAGGATGTTGCTGCAGTATGTGCCCCTGCTGCGGACAACTCAGAAGGTTTACCCCTCCCTGACTTACTAGAGAGAGAGCCTCAGACTGACTTAATTAGCCTTGTACAGCTAGGAGACCGGTTAAGCCCCACAAAGAAGGAACAGGCTAAGCGGCTTCTGTGGGAGAAACAGGCGACGTTCTCCCAAAAACCGGGCTATACGACCCTGGCTGTGCATAAGTTAGAGACCCCTGGACAAGCACCCCTTCGACAGCCCCCCTACCGTATCCCTGAAGCAGTCCGAGAAGAAATGCGGAAGGAGATACAGGAGATGATTCAGCTAGGAGTCATTGAGCCTTCTGACAGCCCTTGGGCCTCGCCTGTGGTCCTGGTGCCTAAGAAAGATGGAACTACCCGGTTCTGCGTGGACTACAGGCGACTCAATGAGAAGACCACCACCGATGCCTATCCGATGCCCAGGGTAGACGAACTGCTAGATCGTATAGCCAGGGGACGTTATTTAACTACAATAGACCTGTGTAAAGGTTATTGGCAGATCCCCCTGGCTGAGGATGCTATCCCCAAGTCGGCATTTGTTACCCCATTTGGCCTGTACCAGTCTAAGGTCATGCCATTTGGGATGAAGAACGCCCCGGCCACCTTCCAACATATGGTGGATAGGCTCCTCGATGGCTTCCATGATTTTGCATGTGCATACCTGGATGACATTGCGATCTACAGTGGGTCTTGGGAGGAGCACCTGGTTCACGTAGGGGTGGTTCTGGAAAAAATTTGGGCCGCAGGCCTGACCTTGAAACCAGACAAGTGCCATCTAGGTATGGCAGAGGTGCAGTACCTGGGACACGGAGTAGGGTGTGGGAACCAGAGACCAGAGCCAGCCAAGGTAGAGGCAGTAGCTAACTGGCCCATGCCCCGTAATAAGACCCAGGTATTAGCCTTCTTGGGGACTGCAGGGTACTACTGACGTTTTGTCCCTGATTATAGTGCTATCGCCAAACCCCTGACTGACCTGACGAAAAATAATTTACCTAGGCAGGTCCTGTGGTCTCCAGATTGTGAAACCGTGTTTCTAGCCCTCAAGCAAGCACTTGTAAATGCCCCTGTCTTGGCTGCCCCAGTACCTACCAAACGTTTTCTTGTCCACACAGATGCTTCCATATTTGGACTGGGGGCTGTGCTGAGCCAAGTTGGGGAGGATGGAGGAGAACACCCTGTCGCATACCTGAGCAGAAAGCTATTACCCCGGGAAGTGAGCTATGCGGCAGTGGAGAAGGAGTGTTTGGCTCTGGTCTGGGCCCTTAAAAAGTTGAACCCTTACTTGTACGGACAGGAATTTTCACTAGTCACCGACCACAACCCATTGGTCTGGATTAACCGGGTCTCAGGAGACAATGGCAGGTTGCTGCGGTGGAGCTTAGCCCTACAACCTTACAACTTCACCATCAGCTACCGACCCGGTAAGCAAAATGGCAATGCTGATGGGTTGTCCCGGCAAACAGACGTCATCCCGGCCTCCTAGTGCAATGTTGATGGGTTGTTCAGGCATTAGAGGAATGGAACTATGGACTAACTTCAGAATCAACTCGTCTGGGGTCTCCTCCTGTGTTAGTCTCCTGCCGAAAGGGGAGAGATGTAATGGGTGGGCCCGTGGTACCCAGAAGTTCTTAGAAAATATGAGCCAGGAAATAATGGACATTGAGAATATGTATTGGATTGCTTTAAAATAGGTCTGTAATATTATTCCACAATATTTCCCAGGATATCTGTAAATAACTATTTTTGTTGATCCTGAACTCAACAGGTTAATTGAAAAGGGCTGATGTGTTCTAAAGATCCTTTCATTGTGAATAGAGATAATTAACTCTGTACTTGTGTGTATATAAAGGTCAGGCCTAGTCATTTAAACTGAAAAGGGATTAGCTAACGAACCCACCTATTGTCTTATAAGAGATGTCAAAATAATGTGTATTGTAGGAGACAGTAAGGCTAGCCTAAAGGTCATGTGTCTGAGTCATCAGCTGTAGTTAATTAGCTCATGTAAATTAGGTCTGGTCAAAAGTGCTTTGTGAGAGGAAAGTAAGAAACTCCTCTCTGTGTGTATAAAACTTGCAGTGTTTCAATAAAAAGTGTCAGACCAGTTGGAAAGATACAAAGCGTTTGTCTTGTATGTTTGGAAGGATTAATCCTATGGGAAGCGGTCGCCTGACTGTGGAGGATCGGCAGTGGATGTGTGTCCAGAGAGGGAATATCCTAACCGGCGTTAACCTCTTTCATACTTGGGGTGCCGTTACAGTACCTATATGTCGATTTGTGGGAACGAGCCAACCTGCCGCCGTAAATGTTCGTGAGCTGGTTGGCAAGTGGTTAAACATACATGAGGTTTTGTATTTCACATACACTCGCAAATGTTTTACAACATGTATACATCGGATTGGACATAAACAACATTGTCTTATTAATTTAATGCCAAATTAACATTTAGTAATCAAAGTACAGTAAAACCTTGGATTGCGAGCATAATTTGTTCCGGAAACATGTTTGTAATCCAAAGCACTTTTATATCAAAGCAAATTTCCCCATAAGAAATAATGGAAACTCAAATGATTCGTTCCACAACCATTTATTCATAAATCCTTCAGTTTAAAGTTCATTTAAAAAGATTATAGCAATGTGACCAGGTTGTGTAACCATAAAATGTCCATCCACAAATTGAAGCAAAATCCAGCAGGAGCTACAAAGTATAAAAGAGAAGAGAGGCGCCTCTAAGTGTAGCAATATGGTTACAATAAATGAAGGTACAACATTTAGCAACTCAAGTGGTTGATGATTAAAGCTGTCCACATAGACCATCCTCCGAACCGCCGGCTCTCACCGCTGTCAGTCTGCAATCATGACCGGGAAGACTATCCTGCAGTGGAGCGATATGAAAGCGAGGCTTTAAAGGCTCGTGGAGCACAGAGTGGAAGGGAAGACGTCGATGGCGGTGCGGAGGATGGTCTATGTGGACAGCTTTACCGCAGATGGGTGCCTGCATACTTAGATGTGCCGCTTTTAATTATCAACCATGTGAGTTTCTAAATGTTGTACCTTCATTAAATGGAACCATATTGTTACACTTAGAGGCGCCTCTCTTCTCTTTTATACTCAGTTGTGACATGACACTACTCTTATATCAAGACATCGCTTGTATATCAAGTCATAATTTATTAAAAAATCTTGCTTGTATGGTACGGGTTTGGCTCGAACTTCTTGACGACGCTTAAAATAATATATATCACTCCCACGGCACACCTCATAGTCAAGGGCTACCAGTCACAAAACACAGACATACGTAGAGGGACCCGCCAGGGTTGCCCCCTATTGTTTATTATGGCACTGGAACCGCTGGTCATCAAAATTTGCGAACACCCGGACATTCAGGGAGTTAAGTGCAGAGACCGCGAACATAAGTGCGCGTTGTTCATAGATGATATCCTGTTGTTCCTTTCCTCCCCGGCCACCTCTTTGCCAAACCTAAATATAGTATTATGACACTTCACTGCATTTACAGGCTTACGAGTGAATCACTCTAAATCTCAGGCACTCAATGTTTCCTTACAACCACACATAGTTCAAGCTCATTCCCCTTTAAATGGCCTTACCATATTTGGTTATCTTTCTGACCCCCATCCTCACCACACTTTATAAACTAAACTACCCCCCACTATTTCAAAAACTAATAGAGGATCTCAAAAGATGGTCAAATAACCCCCCCCCCCCCCCATCATGGTTCGGTTGATTGTACTCGATTAAAATGACCATTTTACCAAAAGTACTATACCTGTTTAGGACCCTTCCGATAGCAATAGTGGGATCAGATCTTAAGAGGTTTCAGACTAAACTGCTGGACTATATTTGGGGACACAAAAGACCCAGGGTGAATAGACGAACATTGTATACACTGAAAATGAGGGGAGGCCTCGGAATGCCTGATCTGATTAAGTATTATCAAGCGGCACAATTGTCCCAACTTATCCGATTCCACACACGACAGCCCAGACCACTCTGGATGACGTTGGAGTCCTCCCTTTACCCACACATGGAGATTAGCCACTTAATGTGGATGAAAGGGAAAGATAGACCGACAATCTTGTGCCCAACTTTATCCTTTTCCCTAAATTTATTGGATTGGCTGATAACCACCTATAGATTAAAATCCCCACACACCTCATTGGCTCCATTGTTTAGCAATTCCTCATTCACTCCGGGTCTTCACCCCCATGATTTTACATGGTGGACTAATAAAGGCTTGTTACGAATAGCGGATCTCTGTGACCAGAGAGGAGTTTTGTGGAAATCAGCCCTTCAGGAAAAATATCACCTCCCAAATTTGGAAATCTACCGCTACACTCAGATAGCGCATTTCTTGGCGACATTGAATCGCACCTCTAACCTAACCACATTCACCTCAACGGAAAACCTCTGTAGGACTTTCGACAAACACACTGGCCACATATCAGAGATTTATGGTATTCTATCTTCGACTTCTCAAAAGTTGTTTTACATGCAAAAATGGGAGCAGGATCTAGAAACTACCTTGGCAACAGAAGAGTGGAACAAAACGGTACATTGCACATCCAAATCATATATTAATACCTCTTTGGTAGAGGCAAACTACAAAGTTTTGATGCGGTGGTATATTGTCCCAGCGCGGGTAGCAACTTTTGTCCCGGGGGCCTCCCCACGGTGCTTTAGGGGGTGTAACACAGACGGTACCATGTTCCACACTTGGTGGACGTGCCCGAAAGTGAGAAGGTTCTGGATACGCACATATAATTTTATATACTCTTTGACCCACGTGAACCTCATTAAATCACCCCTACATGCATTGTTGGGACATCCAGTGGAAGGGACATCAGAACACCTGAAGAGACTTATAGCCTTTATATTTGTTGCAGCAAAAATATCTATAGCCAAATCCTGGAGGTCCCCCACGATCCCTTTTCATCTACTGATAGCTAAACTATCATGGATAATGGTGGATGAACGCCTCTCGGCAATTTTACAAGATAAGGTAGCATGGTTCGACAAAATATGGAACCCCTGGATCACTTATCTCACAACTACAAAACGAGATAAGAAAGGCTCAGGAGGGTCTTCCTCCAGGGCCGGAGTGCACCCCCATTCCCTCCCCTACCCTCTATTCTTCCTTCTGATATCTCTGTTTCTCTCTCTTCTCTTTTTCTATTTGAATTTGCCCTTTTAGGGATCTTTGAACCACATATGGTCCTTAAGATCACGTGGAAGTTCAGTTAGTGGGTCGCCAGTTTAGTTTAGACTAGACCCTCATGGGTGAACGATGCTATATCAAGACTCAAGTGCATATGGGGTTTAACAGTTATGTAACTGAACCTTCAACGACTTGTTAATGTACAATTGTTTTTCATTACAATGGCAAATGCTGATTTTGTACTGGTAAAAATTTTGAATAAGAACATAGGAAACAAAAAATGTTGCTCGTCATGCAAAACGCTCTCAAACCAAGTTACTCTGAAACCAAGGTTTTACTGTATATTAATATGAATACTAATAATATAAAAGTATATTCATATGAACCATTTCAGATATAAAAAGTAAAAAAAAAAAAAAAAAAAGAGAAAATAGGAAAATGAAAAAAAATTAAGATCTGAGTTAAAATAAAATAATAAGGATAACAGTAAAGCCGTGTACACACGACTGTTTTCATCGGACAAACTGATCGTGTATGGGCCCCATCGGTCTGTTTTCCATCGGTGTTTAAAAATAGAACATGTTTTAAATTTATCCGATGGTTAAAAAACCGATGGCAAATTAATATCGTCTCTGGGGAACTCCATCGGCTAAAAAACCCACGCATGCTCAGAATCAAGTCGATGCATGCTCAGAAGCATTGAACTTAATTTTTCTCGGCTCATCGGAGTGTTTTATGTCACCGCGTTTGAAACGGTCGGTTTTTTGACTGATGGTGTGTGGGCAAGACTGATGGAAGACAGTTTCATTGGATTTCCGATGGAAAAAACCATCGGATTAGATTCCATAGGATATCCGATCGTGTGTACAGGGCTTTAGCGATGTAGTGTAAACTCATAAATGAATGTTTAAATAAGGGTCCAAACATATCTAATTGACTGTATCGCTAATGCCCAGTACACACGATCGGAAATTCCGTCCAGAAAACCGTTTTTTTTTCTGACGGAATGTTGACTCAAACTTGTGTTGCATACACACGGTCACACAAATCTTGTCCAAAATTCCGACCGTCAAGAACGCGGGTGACGTACAAGACGTATGACGAGCCGAGATCAATGAAGTTCAATATGCATTTCGGCTCTTCTGCTTGATTCTGAGCATGCATGTTTTTTTTGTTGCGCATCGGAATTAGACGAGCGGAATTTCTGACAAGAACTTTTTCCGTCGGAAAAATAGAGAACCTGCACTTAATCTTTTGCTGGCGGAAATTCTGCTCACATCCAACTTTTTTTGACGGAAAATCCGACCGTGTGTACGGGGCATAAGTTGTAACTTGAGAGAAGTATGGTGAATTTCTGAAAATAACCCATGGTGACAATTAAATTTCTCTATCGATCCATTAGCTGTTGCCAGGGCCGTAGATATTTTTTTGTTCTGGGGGGGGGGGGGGGGGTTCAGCAGCAGGTACTAAGTAAAGTCTTTTTAATAAGGATGAGCTCGGTGTTCGAGTCGAACATAGGTTCGACTCGAACATCGGCTGTTTGCGCGTTCGGCGAACAATGAACGATTTGGGCCGTTCGCGCCAAATTCGAGTGACGCGAACGGCCCACAATACACTGCGCCATCGCAGTGAAATCCCGGCGCTGTGATTGGCCAAGCATGCACTGTGACCCTGCATGCTTGGCCAATCACAGCGCCGGCAGCGAGGAGAGCAATGATTGGCCACAGGCAGGATGCCTGTGGCCAATTATAGCTGAGGGTGTTTAGTACACGCCCCACACTATAAAAGGCCGCCAGCGCGGCGGCCTCGTGTAGTGTGTTCCGGAGCAGGGAAAGTGAAGGATAGGCAGGGACAGTGTCAAATCTTGTCAAATCTATTCTTTGCTAAACCTTGTGTGTGGGGACAGAGAAGGATAGGCAGGGAGAGTGTCAGTGTCATATTCTTTGCTAAACCTTGTGTGTAGGGAGAGAGAAGGATAGGCAGGGAGAGTGTCAGTGTCATATACTTTGAGAAACCTTGTGTGCAGGGAGAGAGAAGGATAGGCAGGGGACAGTGTCAAGCCCCATACACACTATCAGTTTTCTTGCAGGTTTTTCTCTTCAGGTTTACCAAAACCATGTAGTGCAAGGGCCTGCCTGATTGCATACGAATTGAAACTCTTAAGGTTTGACCTCATATTAGATGGTTTTGGTAAACCTGAAGAGAAAAACCTGCAAGAAAACTGATAGTGTGTATGGGGCTTCAGTGTCATATTCTTTGATAAACCTTGTGTGCAGGGAGAGAGAAGGATAGGCAGGGGACAGTGTCAGTGTCATTGTTGCTAAGCCTCCTGCACATTATACACCTGAAGTTAGCCCGTATTGCTGCTTTTTCCTGGTGTGTTACACCAACAGGATTTTGCGGCACTTACAGCGGGCGGAGTGTGCCTCCTGACCATATTACACCTTAACTTAGCCTGTATTGCTGCTTTTTCCTGGTGTGTTACACCAACAGGATTTTCCGGGACTTACAGCGGGCGGAGTGTGCCTCCTGACCATATTACACCTTAATTTAGCCTGTATTGCTGCTTTTTCCTGGTGTGTTACACCAACAGGATTTTGCGGCACTTACAGCGGGCGGAGTGTGCCTCCTGACCATATTACACCTGAACTTAGCCTGTATTGCTGCTTTTCCCATTTCCCTGCAGGCCATTAGAATGTCTGGAAGGCAAACAAGGAGAGGCAGACAGTCAGGAGCCAATAAAAGAGGGCAAGCAGGCTCTGTGTCTAGAGACAACAGTGCTGGTCGTGGACGCGGTGCATCGCCATCAGCACGTGGCCATGGGACACGCTTGTCCTTCTTTTCGGCAGCTGGACGTGTTGAGCCGCATCATGCCAAAGACTTGGTAGAGTGGATGACCAAGCCCTCCTCATCCTCCTCATCCTCTCTCACCCAGGCTCAGGGTACTGGCAAAGCAGCTGCCAAAGCGTCCTCTTCCCTGGTATCAATGTCATCATCAGTCACTCCTTCCCTAGACCAACCATGTCCTCCTGAGGAGTCCCCCGAACTGTTTGAGCACAGTGTTGGGTACATGCTCCAGGAGGATGCCCAGCGTTTCGAAGGGTCTGATGATGATACCCAGCTAGAGGAAGGCAGTAGCGTGAGAGCAGAGAGAGGGGATGCTTAAGAAGGACACCAATCTGGCAGTCATGTTCCAGCAGCTGCAGCATACTGCCAGATTGGCTCCAGTGATGAGGAGGGAGGGGATGATGAGGTCACTGACTCCACGTGGGTGCCTAATAGGAGAGAGGAGGAGGAGGATGATGAGGAGGAGGCACATCTCCAACGAGGCAGGATGCCCTCGGGGGGCCAGCGTAAGGGCAGCACACCGACGGAATCACACCGCAGAGCTCCGCCTGTGCAGGGCGCTGCCTCTGCCCGTTATTCAAAAAGTTATTTGGTGTGGGCCTTTTTTGAGTCGAGTGCATCAGATCGCACAGCTGCTGTTTGCAACATATGTCTCAAGCGTATATCGCGTGGCCAAAACATCACCCGCTTGGGCACCACATGCTTGACCAGACATAGGTTGACCTGCCATGCAGCTCGTTGGCAAGCCTACCTTAAAGACCCACACCAAAGAACAAAGCTGACCTCTTCTTGCACCGCATCAGCTGGGATCTCCAACCCCACTATACCTTCAGTCCTCTCTGAAACCTGCTCTGAGAGGAATGAAGGTGTAGAATTAGGTGTGTCACAGCCAAGTACTTGCGGGCACTCTGCTAGCAGTACACCGACGTCCGATTCTAGCAGGCAAATTTCCCTGCCCCAGCTGCTGGACCATCTAAAGAAGTTCACTCCCAGCCATCCACATGCCCAGCGGTTGAATGCTAGCTTGGCTAAATTGCTAGCGCTTCAACTGCTGCCTTTTCAGTTGGTAGACTCGGCCCCCTTCCGTGAGTTTGTGCAATGTGCGGTTCCTCAGTCGCAGGTTCCCAAACGCCACTTTTTCTCACGGAAGGCGATTCCGGCTCTCTACCGGCATGTGGAAGGCAATGTCTTGGCCTCGCTGGACAGGGCGGTCAGCGGTAAGGTGCATATTACCGCTGACTCATGGTCCAGCAGGCATGGACAGGGACGTTACCTTTCTTTCACCGCCCATTGGGTCACTCTTTTGGCAGCTGGGAAGGATGCAGGACAAGGTGCAGTAGTGTTGGAGGTTGTTCCACCGCCACGCCTCCAAAATGCTACTACTGGTGACACACCTCTGTCCTCCACCCCTCCTCTTCTTCTTCCTCCGTGGCCTCTTCCTGTGCTTTGTCCTCGGAACCAGCGGTGCTCCGTAGGCGTTCAAGGGGCTACGCAAGTACGCAGGCAAAAAGATGCCATGCCGTGCTTGCGCTGGTGTGTTTGGGGGACAGGAGCCACACTGGGGCAGAGGTTCTGTCTGCTCTTCAGGGGCAGGCCGAGAGGTGGTTGACGCCACGCCAGCTTAAGCCAGGAATGGTAGTTTGCGACAATGGCACCAACCTCCTCTCCGCTCTCCGACAGGGACAACTGACCCATGTGCCCTGTGTGGCTCACGTCCTTAACCTGGTGGTGCAGCGGTTCTTGGGCAGGTACCCGGGCTTACAGGATGTCCTGAGGCAGGCCAGGAAAGTCTGTGTGCATTTCCGCAGATCTTATAATGCCAGTGCTCGCCTGGCTGAGCTGCAAAAGGAGTTGAACCTGCCCAAGAACCGCCTTATATGTGACATGCCCACCAGGTGGAACTCAACGTTGGCCATGCTGCAGCGGCTGCACACGTAGCAGAGGGCCATCAATGAGTACCTGTGCGACTATGGCACCAGGACAGGGTCAGGGGAGCTCGGTTTTTTTCACCACGCCAGTGGGGCATGATCAGGGATGCATGCACTGTCCTGGCACCATTTGAGGAGGCCACGAGGATGGTGAGCAGTGACAGTGCATGCATCAGTGACACTGTACCTCTTGTCCACCTGTTGGAACATACGCTGCGTGGAATAATGGACAGGGCACTTGAGGCAGAACAGAGGCAGGAAGAGGAGGACTTCCTTGCCTCTCAAGGCCCCCTTTACCCAGACAGTGTTCCTTCTGTCCCACCCATCGTACAGGAAGAAGAGGAGGAGGAGGAGGAGGATTGTGTCAGCATGGAGGTGGAGCCTGGCACTCAGCATCATCAGCAGCAGTCTTTTAGGGATGATTTACAGTCCCAAGAAACCAGTGGACTTGTACGTGGCTGGGAGGAGGTGGCTGCGGATCATGTCGTCCTTAGTGACCCAGAGGACTCCGGACCAAATGCCTCAGCTAACCTACGCTGCATGGCCTCCCTGATCCTGCAAAGTCTGCGGAAGGATCCTCATATTCTTCGGATCAAGGAGAGGGACCATTACTGGCTGGCCACTCTCCTTGATCCACGGTACAAGGGTAAGGTTGCGGACCTTATCTTACCGTCGCAGAGGGAGCAGAGGATGAGACAACTCCGGGAGGCCTTGCAGAAAGGTCTGTGCAATGCGTTCCCAGAGACTGAGAGGTTACAAACGCCTGGTCCTGGACAACTAGTTGCTGAGGCTTCGGTCAGTCAAAGAAGAAGCGGTGGGGAAGGTGGCCGTCTGACTGATGCGTTCAGACAATTCTTTAGTCCGCAGCCCCAAGGTATGATCGGTTCCAGCAACCATCGCCAGCGTCTGATATACATGGTGCAGGAATACCTAGGGGCAAGGTCAGACTTGGACACCTTCCCCACCGAAAATCATCTGGCTTACTGGGTCTTGAGGATGGATCACTGGCCAGAGCTTGCACAGTATGCAATTGAGCTACTGGCCTGTCCTGCATCCAGCGTTCTTTTAGAACGCACATTCAGTGCTGCTGGAGGATTTGTCACGGATCACAGGGTGCGCCTGTCCACCGACTCGGTTGATCGACTGACCTTCATAAAGATGAACCAGTCTTGGATCACCACCAGCTACCAAACACCTGAAGCTGATATAACAGACTAATTTATTTTCAAATGTCACATCCCTTCAAGACTGATACTGATGCTGAGAGACTGTCCTGTTATGTTGACTGACTATCTTCCTCCTCCTCAATGATCCGATTGATGATGATAGCTTGGAAGAACATTTTTGTTTCTGGGTGCTGCCACCAGTGGCTAAGGCCCAATTTTTCAGCCCCTGTTTAACAGGGGCGTGTTATTACAATTTTTTATGCAATGCTTTGCAGCAGGGCTCATTCCTGCACTACAACTAGAGTATCCGAGAGTGGTTGCAGTGTCGTGGCACCAGCACCAGTGGCTAAGGCCCAATTTTTCAGCCCCTGTTTAACAGGGGCGTGTAATTACAATTTTTGATGCAATACTTTGCAACAGGGCTCATTGCTGTGCTCCAAGTACAGTATCTGTGAGGGGTTGCAGTGTTGTGGCACCAGTGCCTAAGGCCCAATTTTTCTGCCCCTGTTTAACAGGGGCATGTAATTACAATTCTTGATCTAATAATTCACAGCAGGGCCCATTCCTGCGCCCACCAAGACTAACTGTGAGGCCTTACAGTGTTGTGTCAACACCACCACCACCACCAAAGGCCCAATTTTTCAGCCCCTGTTCAACAGGGGCATGCAATTACATCTCTTGATCTAATAATTCACAGCAGGGCCCATTCATGCGCCCACCAAGAGTAACTGTGAGGGCTCACAGTGTTGTGGCAACACCAACATGTAAGGGGAAAATTTCAGCTGAGTATATACGGCAGGCCCCTACTTTCAAACATCCAACTTACAAACGACTCCTCCTTGCAAATGGAAGGATACAACAGGAAGTGAGAGGAAATCTACCCCTAGGAAGGGAAATTCTCTCCTGTAAGAGTTAAAATGGGAAAAAGGTGTCTCCTCTCTACTGATGCTTTATCACCAATCCTTGTTTCACTAAAAACCCCACTTTTCCAAAACCATTTGTAATTGGGACGGAAAGTGAGGTGAAATGTTCCGAACAGGTGCACAGACAGCAAAACAAATGTTACAGGGGTGATAACCCTTCCCTATGTTTTCCAAAAAGCTTAAAAATAGATTTTTTGGCTGGAGCTACACTTAAACAATGTACCTGTTCAAAATTACAAACAGATTCTACATAAGAACAAACCTACAGTCCCTGTCTTGTATGCACCGCCTGTATACGGCTGTTCAGAGTATATAGGGCCTTTTTTATTTTGTGTGCGGGGTTCCCCTTAATATCCATACAAGACCCAAAGGGGCTGGTAATGGGCTGGGGTAGGGGGGGGGGGGGGGCTGTGATGGGGTAGCTATGCCATTTTTCTTAAAGATTTTCATCCATATTACCGGGACCAGACATTACATTAAAGCCGCAAGCAGTTTTAAATGGCTTTTTTTCCTTTAGAAATTTAATTTTGTGCAGGGACAGTTCTAAACACGGGAAACACGTGGCACTTCACAGGCATACTTTAGAAACCCCCCAGGTACGATATTTAAAGGAATATTTGACTTTTTTTTTTTCTCTTTATGCATCATTAAAATGACTGCTCCAGAAAAACGGCCGTTTTTAAAACTTCTTTTTGCATTGATACATGTCCCCTGGTGCAGAACCCGGGTTCCCAAACCCTTTTTAGGACAATAACATGCATAATAGTCATTATAATTAGCACTTTAGATTTCGAACGTTCGCATCCATTGTATTTAATAGGGTTCTAAAGTTCGTGCAAACTTTCGGTCCATTCGCGGGTTCTGGTGCGAACCGAACCCGGGGGTGTTCGGCTCATCACTACTTTTTAAGAGTGGGTCAGTGAATTACGGGCGGAGGAGTGTGGAGAAGCGCTGACGTTCGAGTTGAACTCTATGGTGGAGGGGGGCGCTCCCATGGTGCACGCCGATTGAAGGTATGGCGGGAGGAGACAGGAAAAGGAGAGACAAGACATGAAGGGGATGGACTGAGCTGACCTTCCGTGGCATGATTCCTGGTGTCGGTACGCAGTTTGCTGGGCTCGGCTCGTGGGGAGACCGTTCGGACGGGCCGTGCCGTTTTGCGGCTCTGCGTGGTGGCCTCTGGTGACCTCTGTCTCGCTCCGGGGCACAACTAGCTAAATCTTGCCACATACGTCTGACCAGCTGATCGCTATGCTTTGGATCATGTGACATCTGAATCAACGAATGCTCCATTTGATCCCTGCCTCTACCCGGAAATACAGTACTACACCGCTAACATTACGGTCCCTGCAGCGACAGAAACGAGCTTGATACAAATAGCCTGCTTTCCCTGCCTGCATGTTTTGGGAGGATGGAAGAAGAGATTGCTAAGGCATACTGCAAAGATATGTTGGGACTGGTACTACCTGCCTGAGGTGAGCGGATTTACTGCTGTATTTTGTCTGGTGGAGGACGCGGGGGAGAGTGGAATTCGGTGAACTTTTGCTGAGCCTTCGCTGAACCCCCGGGGGACTATTGGGCTGCCGGAGCTTGCGGAGGACTAGCTTGTGGAGGGCAGCAGCAGGAGCAGCTGGAGGGGGGGGGAATTATAATACAACTTATAATATATAATACTGAACCCATATAATAGCATACCCACTGGGAAAAATGCCGGGCACACTATCGGTGATGACCAGGAATGCCTCTAAGGAGGGGTGTAGCACAGGAGTACAGCTACAGCCCCATTCTCAGCCCCAGTCACAGACACAGTCAGCACGGGGGATCAAAGCAAGTCAGGCTGCGGCGGCAGCCAAGTTGGAAAAGTACACACATGTCCCGGCACATACAGCGGGCCACACACCCACAAAAGGGGCAAGGGGCTCAACAACTGAACCCTCTCGGAGGAGTCAGGGCCAGACATTAACCACAGTGACATTGGGAAAGGCGGCGAGTGACCAGGGGTCTAAGGGAAAAACACTGGAAAAACCGGCAGAGACAACTACAGGATCAATGCTGGAGGATGAGCCTTCTATGAGAGAGATCTTCTCTGCAATTAATAACTGCAAATCCTCATTGTCTGAAATATTTGATCAATTGAGGGGGATAAAAGAGGACATGTCAGTGTTAAAACATGATATTCAGGGGGTTGGCGTGCGGACCTCTACCTTGGAGGAGAATCTTAGTCAGGTCGAAGATGATGTTAAACCTATGATAAATGAGATGAAAGTAATGAGAGAACAATTGAACATGTGCGTCAATAAAATTGACGACATGGAAAACAGATTACGAAGGAAAAATATAAGGGTACTATGCCCCCCCCCCCCAGAGAAAAGTGAAGGTAGCCGTCCCACTGAATTTATGGAAGATTGGCTCAAAGGAGTGTTTGGCAAGGACTGTTTATCGAAATACTTCTCAATTGAGCGGGCCCACAGAGTTCGTCAGCGGCGGGAGGTCAGCCGAGGCCTATCCTTATTAAACTTCTAAATTTTATGGATAAAATTACTATTCTTCAAAATGCGAGAGAGATGAAAAACATACAATTTAATGGTGCAAGAATCTCAATTTACCCGGACTTTTCCCACAAATTACAGAGGCAAAGGGCTAAAATTACTGAGTGCAAATATAGACTACAGAAAAAGGGAATCAAATATGCAATGTTTTATCCGGCACGTCTGCGGATAACTGTAAATGGGGAAAACAGGTTTTTTAACACGCCCGCTGAATTGACACTATGAACAGAAAAGGGGAGACCCAGCAGGGTGGAAATGAACAGCAAACACTAAAAATTTAGAGGCACTTTTTTCCTTTTTTTTACATAAAAGGAATACATTTTTCTCTTCTCGAACATGGGAGTGGGAGGGGGGGAGGCGGGAAGGGTTGATAAAGTGTATTTTTGGTGGAGAAAAAAGAACATATATCAAAATGCACGGAAGAGATGTGTAAGAGGGAATGATACACTTAAAACACTAATGCACGAATCAACAAGTAGGATATGGTCACTTTAGAAGCCCTCTACATGGGCCTTAAGAAGGGCAAGGGAGGGGGAGGGGGGTAGGAGGGAAAGAGTGGGAGGGAAGGTATGTTTGAGTGGGGCACTAGTTGGGGAAGATCCACTAAAAACATGTTTTTGGGAACAATTATTATTAAGATACACTTTTGCAAGGTGGGAAGTATATTGATAAGGGAGGAATTAAAATAGGGGTAGATGTCGGATAATAGAGAGGATGGAAAAAGAACCCCAAATCAAGGAAAAAGCATAAAGGTGTGTTCATGGAACGTCCGAGGGGTAAAAGACCCAATTAAAAGACAGGTGATTTTTGCAACAGCAGAAATTAGTAATATTAAAATGCTGTGTCTGCAGGAGACGCATCTGGATAAGGAAACGATCAAAATATTAAAGCGTAGGAAATATCAAGTTCAGTATCATTCCACCCACACTTCTTATTCAAGGGGCGTGAGCATTCTGATAGATTCTGGTGTGGTGTTCTCCTGCAGACAGAGTAAGATAGATGTCAAGGGGCGCTATGTGTTTCTTCCTTGCTGGATAGAAACAAAGGAATATGTGGTGGCGAATATATATATATATCTCCCCCCCGTTCGACGCTGAAGTCCTGTGGGATTTAATAGAGTTTGTCATGGACAGGTCGGGTGTGCCCGTAATAGTGGTGGGGGATTTTATTATGACTATGGACAAAAAAATGGACAGACTCCCGGTGGGTGTCCCCACAGGACATAAGATTGGCAGCCCTCACCACCAATTTTGTGAGGAGGTGGGTTTGATAGACGTGTGGAGGAGGAGACACCCGGGGGAAAAACAATTCTCTTGCCACTCGAGGACGCACGCAGGATAGATCTTGTACTTTGTAACGAGGAAGCGTTGGGCGAGGATGTATATGAACCAAGAAGCATTTCAGACCATTCCTCAGTAGTTTTTGAAATAAAGATGAATAGAGGGCACAGTAAAAGGGATTGGAAAATAAATCCATTCTGGCTGGAAGTAATTGAAGATCAGGGGGGAATATGTGCTAGTTTGAAGGAATTCATAATAGCAAATACCGGATCAGCCTCAATGGGAGTGATTTGGGATGCCCTGAAGGCGTTTCTGCGGGGAATTTTGATTAAAAAAATATAATTTATTAAAAAACAAACATGTGCCAAGGAAATTGCAGTGAGAGAAAGAGTGAAGAGGTCAAATAATAACTATATAGGAAATCCAACCATAGAGAAATATAAGGAATGGTCAGAGACACAGGAAGAGTATAAAAAAATTGTAATAAGAAAAGCAGAAAATAAAAAATTATTTCAGAAACAGAATTTTTATGGGGAGGGTGAGAGAGTGGGATAGAATTCTGGCCCCAATAGCTAGGGCCGGCGCTCCCCTATCTGTCATCCAGGCAGTCTGTGAGGAGGGGGGGGGGGTTATTAGGAGAGGTACATCAGAAATAAAAGAGGTCTTTAAAAAATACTATCAGAATCTGTATAGTAGTACATCACATGGTAACAGAGGGAATGATGGAAACCTTTCACAAATTTGCAGATCCCCCGCCAATCAGGGGAAGACAGGGAGGGTCTGGAGGCACCGCTTACATTGGAAGAGTTACAAAAGGCAACAACGGATATGGCAAGCCAAAAGGCTCCAGGGCCTGATGGCTTGCCAATATAAATATACAAAACCTACGGTGAGGTGCTGCTTCTAGGACTCCTGGAGGTATTTAACTGGGCAGCCGAGGAAGGGAAGTTACCGACATCTATGATGGAAGCAACAATCATAGTACTATTAAAAGAAGGAAAAGATCAATTGGAGACGGCCTCATATAGACCGATATCTCTTCTGTGTGCAGATGTAAAAATCCTGGCCAAAATATTGGCAATGAGGTTAAGCAGGATAGTCTCAAAGCTGGTACACCCGGACCAGACGGGATTTATCCCAGGTAGATCTACCAGCTCTAACATAAGAAGAGCATTTCTAAACACTCAGTTGCCAACAGAAGTAGAGAGGTCAAGAGCAATTTTATCCCTTGACAGCATTGAGTGGCACTACCTTTGGAAAGTCCTGGTAGAATTTTAGTTTGGCCCCAATTTTATTCAATGGATTAAAATACTGTATGAAAGCCCCAGGGCGAAGGTAAGATAAACGGTGAATGTTCAGATTGGTTCCAATTGGCAAGGGGGACAAGGCAGGGATGCCCGTTGTCGCCACTGCTTTTCGCCCTTGCCATGTAACCACTGGCCATTGCTATAAGGGCATCCCCGAGAATAAAGGGTTTCAAGAGGAGGCTGAGGGAGAAGAAGGTTGCTATGTATGCGGATGATGTACTGCTTTTCTTGGGGGATACGCAAGCTTCATTGGAGATAGCAATAGGGGAATTTGGTAAATTCTCGGGGCTGACAATTAATTGGGATAAATCGGCTCTTTTGCCGATAGACCCATTGATAGGGCAGATAGATCAAGTAAAGGTGGTGGCCCAAATTAGATATTTAGGAATAAATATAACAAGGGATCCAGGGCAGTACATAGGTGGAAATCTAGTGCCACTGCTGACAAAGCTTAGAAAAAAATGCCGGATTTGGAACAGGCTTCCACATTCAGTGGCTGGCAGGAGTAACCTGGTAAAAATGGTATGGATGCCGCAAATTTTATATATTCTCCACAATTCCCCAGTATGGATTCCAAGACAGTGGTTTAAGAAAATAGATAGGGTGTTTAGGGAACTGATCTGGAAGAACGGGGTAGCACAGATATGCTTACAAGCCCTACAACAACCAAAAGAGAAAGGGGGATTGGCCCTTCTGAATCCTAGATACTATTTTCTAGCCGCTCAAGCGCAGCATATGAGGGGCAGTAACCGAATGGCAGGAAGAGAAATGGTAAAGGGGTTAACTCTGAATGATACATGCCACGATACAGAAGTGGAAGCAGTGGAGGCGGACTCTTTTTGTTCTAAATGTCCTACAGTTCAATTAATGTTGAAATGTTGGAAAGAGGTTAAGAAGATCTTGGGATATAAGGGATTCTCTGAATTCTCTCCCATATGGGACAACAGCAATCTGCAGGAACTTAAAACTATGGGGATGGCTGAGGAGTGGGACAGATTGGGTATACATCTATTGGCACAACTTTTTAAAGGCAGGAAGAATAAAATCATTCCAAGAAATAAGGGAGGAGTATGCTGTTCCAAATACAGTGGGGATAGAAAGTTTTGGCACCCCAGGTAAAAATGTGTATTAATGTGCATAACAAAGCCAAGGAAAGATGGAAAAATCTCCAAATGGCATCAAATTACAGATTAGACATTCTTATAATATGTCAAGAAAAGTTAGATTTTATTTCCATCATTTACACTTTCAAAATTACAGAAAACAAAAAAATGGCATCTGCAAAAGTTTGGGCACCCTGCAGAGTTAATATCTTGTACTGCCCCCTTTGGCAAGTATCACAGCTTGTAAACGCTTTTTGTAGCCAGCCAAGAGTCTTTCAATTCTTGTTTGAGGTATCTTTGCCCATTCTTCCTTACAAAAGTCTTCCAGTTCTTTGAGATTTCTGGGCTGTCTGTCACGCACTGCTCTTTTAAGGTCTATCCATAGGTTTTCAATAATGTTGAGGTCAGAAGATTGTGAAGGCCATGGCAAAACTTTCAGTTTACGCCTCTTGATGTAATCCCCCGTGGATTTTGAGGTGTGTTTAGGATCATTATCCATTTGTAGAAGCCATCCTCTCTTTAACTTCAGCTTTTTCACAGATGGCATCAAGTTACCATCCAAAATTTGCTGAAATTTTATTGAATCAATTTTTCCTTCTACTCGTGAAATGTTCCCTGTGCCACTGGCTGCAACACAACCCCAAAGCATAATTGATCCACCCCCATGCTTAACAGTTGGACAGAGGTTCTTTTCATTAAATTCTGTGCCCTTTCTTCTCCAAACGTACCTTTGCTCATTCCAGCCAAAAAGTTATATTTTAACCTCATCGGTCCACAGAACTTGTTTCCAAAATGCCTTAGGCTTGTCTATATGTTCATTTGCAAAGTTCAAACGCTGATTTTTGTGGTGAGGACATAGAAAAGGTTTTCTTCTGATGACTCTTCCATGAAGACCATATTTGTACAAGTATCTCTTTATAGTGGAATAGTGTACCACAACTCAAGTGTCTGCCAGATCTTTCTGGAGGGATCGGGCAGTCAAACGTGGGTTTTGAATTGCTTTTCTAACAATCCTGCGAGCTGTTCTGTCTGATATTTTTCTTGGTCTTCCAGATCTTGCTTTAACTTCCACTGTTCCTGATGACTGACATTTCTTAATTACATTCCGAACAGAATATATTGACATCTGAAAACGCTTTGCTATCTTCTTATAGCCTTCTCCAGCTTTGTGAGCGTCAACTATTTTCAGTTTCAGTTTTCTAGACAACTGCTTAGAAGAACCCATGGTGCTGATTGTTGGGGCAAGGTCAGATGAGTCTGGCCATTTAAAACCTTTGAGATTGACATCACCTGGTCCTCCCAGATGATGATTGAGAACAATCCATGACACTGGCAGGTCTCAGCTTTGCAAAGGGGGGAGTGCATGCTATAAATTCTGCAGGGTGCCCAAACTTTTGCAGACGCCATTTTTTTGTTTTCTGTAATTTTGAAAGTGTAAATGATGGAAATAAAATCTAACTTTTTTTGACATATTATAAGAATGTCTAATCTGTAATTTGATGCCATTTGGAGATTTTTCCATCTTTCCTTGGCTTCGTTATTTACATTAATACACATTTTTACCTGGGGTGCCCAAACTTTCGATCCCCATTGTAGATCCTTTTACAGATATTTGCAAATTAGGCATGCGCTGAACACACAGTTTGGACAGAGCCCACCGGAATGGAATGATATGCCCCTTCTCTGTAAATTAGTAAATGCAGAGGCCTCCAGAGGGGCAATCTCAGATATGTACGATTACTTAGAAAGGGCAGAACAGGGGGAGGTATTATCTAGTAAAAATAAGGTAAAATGGGAGAGAGATGTGGGCCCACTTTCACAGGAACAATGGGAACGAATATTAGCAATGGGGCCCAGAGTGTCATTGTCACCTTCTCAAATAATGTCCCACCTCTACTTGATACATAGAGCGTATTATACGCCTCAAAGGATGTTCCAGTTTGGCAGGAGGTCGGACTCAAGATATCAGAGATGTGGGGACAATTGGGAAGACCTAATACAGATGGTCTGGAGATGCCCCAAGTTATATCAATACTGGAAGCAAATAGTTGAAAGGATAAACATTGTGTTTGCGACATCTTTGCAACCAGAAGCCAGGCTATGTGTATTGGGTCTCCTGGAAGAAAGGGGACTGTTAGAAGTTGAACGAACAGCAATAAGAAGATGTCTGTTTCAAGGAAGGAAAATTATTGCGCAGAAGTGGCAAGCGGAAAACCGACCTACAGTGACAGAATGGAGGAGGGTGATAGATGACACCGTTGCAAAAGAAGAATTCATATATATGAAGAGAGGAAATAAGAATAAATTTAATAATATGTGGAAAAAATGGATAGAAGTGGAAACACGTTTAAGGGTGGGTGAAGGGTAAGTAAGGAAGGAGGGTGGGTGGTTGTGTGGTTGTGAAGAAGGGACAGTGTGGGTCCTTTATATGTGATACATTTATATATGTATTGTTGTAAACAGGAAAATGGACGTATGTATGTTTTAAATATGTGGAAAAAGAAAGAGTATTTGATTTAAAAAAAATAAATTATTTTTAAATAAAATTCAAAAAGATTGGAAAAAGGATTCTATAGTTGTTTTGTATCATGCAATCCAGTGCAGGCAAATGCACTGCGTTTGCAACCTGTGTTTGGGGTGTCGTTAAGAATGCACCCCAAACACAGGTACAAAACGACCATGCAATCCGGTTGCAGTGCAATTCCAAAATTGGTGCACGCATGACTTTGGTGTGATTTGAGCCCAGTCAAAATGAATGGACACAAATCCCACTGCCCTGAATCGCATGTCAATTGAACAGGAATGTGGTGTGGTTCCTATGTGATTCATATGTGGGTCATGGCTCTGGCAGCCATGTTGTGGTGCTCATTGCTGAGTCAGAAAGCTGAGGGGTAACTAGGGTTGCCACCTTTTCTTCTTTTCTTCAAGCCAAACCCGAACAGGCACAGGGCACATATAAGATTATAAAAGACCTGGGGCTCCTTTGGCTGCCCCAAAGAGAGTGGTGATGCAGCGCGCTGCGGCGAACAATGGGTGCAGCCAAACTGCTCTTGCTGACATAATGCGCGCCCCCCCCCCCCCCCCCCCCCCCAGTGATACCAAACCTGAGTCCAGCTCCCGAATGGCAACATATTTTTGTGTCACTATCCCAGTCTAAATAATGTGTCCGGGTTTCAGGCAGACTGAAACCCGGACACAAGATTCCAAACCCAAACTGTCCGGGTGAATCCTGGACATGTGGCAACCCTAGGGGTAACCCAGTAAACACCACAGCATGGCTGGACTGTTAGTAACACAACAATGTCATTAACCACTTGAAGACCAGGCCTATTCTGACACTTCTCTCTTACATGTAAAAATCTTAATTTTTTTGCTAGACCCCAAAACATATATTTTTTTAGCAGAGACCCTAGAGAATAAAACGGTGGTCATTGCAATTTTTTTTTCTAAACACAATTTTTTTGGGAGAAAATGCACTTCAATGAATTTTAATGCAGAAGACACTTTAGCTAAATTTTTTGGTAAAATATAAAAGATGATGTTGTGCTAAGCAAATAGATACCTAACATGTTATGCTTTAAAATTACGCATGTTTGTGGCATGGCATCATTTGCATGGCAAATGATAACTTAAAATCTTCATAGGCCATGCTTTAAAAGATTTTTACAGGTTACCTGTTTAGAGTTACAGAGGAGGCCTAGAGCTAGAATTATTGCTCTCGCTATAACGTTTGTGGTGATACCTCACGTGTGGTACAAACACTGTTTACATATGCGTGCATGACCTACGTATGTGTTCGCTTCTATACACGAGCACGAGGGGGGGCGGGCGTAAAATATATATTTATTTATTTATTTTTATTTTTACACTGTGCCTTTAATTTTAACACTTTTTTTGCTGTCACAAGAAATGTAAACATCCCTTCTGTCCTCTATTCTTAAAGTTTGGGATATAAAAAGAAAAAAAAAAACATTGATCTCATGCTTTCAACAAGACAGAACCAGGCCACACACAGAATCAGGCCATGTCCCCTACAACCTTGGCAAACAGATGCCACTAGAAGTATGAAAAAACATAGCTGCACACTTGAGCGCCTGCGGCCTAAAGCCTCGTACACACGGTACAATTGTTGGAAGGGGATTGTCTGTTGACAGACTGTTGTCCTAAATTCTTACCGTTAGTACGCTCCTTTTGACAATTATTGTCCAATTTTCGGCCAACAAATGTTGGATGACAGGCTAGTAAATTTTCGGCGGATAACGACTCCGCATCTGATTTTCATATGGTCAGTACACAAATCCGTCACACAAAAGTCGAAAGTACAAACATGCATGCTCGGAATCAATGCTCACCAAACATGAAATAAGCAGAAGGGGCCCAGCTGGAGGAAGGCAGTAACGTGAGCTCAGAGAGAGGGGGGTAGTAACGTGAGCCCAGAGAGAGGGGGTGCCCAACAAGGTCAGCTATCTGGCAGTCATGTTCCCCCAGCTGCAGCATACTGCCAGATTGGCTCCAGTGATGAGGAGGGAGGGGATGATGAGGTCACTGACTCCACGTGGGTGCCTGATAGGAGAGAGGAGGAGGAAGAGGAGGAGGAAGAGGAGAAGGAGGAGGCACATCTCCAACGAGGCAGGATGCCCTCCAGGGGCCAGCTTAAGGGCAGCACACCGACTGCATCGCTCCGCATGTGCAGGGCGCTGCTGTCTCTGCGCGTTATTCCAAAAGTTCTTTGGTGTGGGCCTTTTTTCAGACGTGTGCAACAGATCGCACCATTGCCATTTGCAACATATGTCTAAAGCGTATCTCGCGTGGCCAAAACATCAGCCGCTTGGGCACTACGTGCTTCACCAGGCATATGTCGACCTGTCATGCAGTCCGTTGGCAAGCACACCTAAAAGACCCACACCAAAATACAAGGCGGACCTCCCCTTGCTCCTCATCAGCTGGGATCTCCAACCCCACTATACCTTCAGTCCTCTCTGAAACCTGCACTGAGAGGAATGAAGGTGTAGAATTAGGTGTGTCACAGCCAAGTACTTGCGGGCAATCTGCTATCGGAACACCGACGTCCGATTGTACCAGGCAAATTTCCCTGCCCCAGCTGCTGCACCGCCGCAAGAAGTTCGCTCCCAGCCATCCACATGCCCAGCGGTTGAATGCTAGCTTGGCTAAATTGCTAGCACTTCAACTGCTGCCTTTTCAGTTGGTAGACTCTGCCCCCTTCTGCGAGTTTGTGGAATGTGCGGTTCCTCAGTGGCAGGTTCCCAAATGCCACTTTTTCTCACGGAAGGCGATTCCGGCTCTCTACCAGCATGTGGAAGGCAATGTCTTGGCCTCGCTGGACAGAGCGGTCAGCGGTAAGGTGCATATTACCACTGACTCATGGTCCAGCAGGCATGGACAGGGACGTTACCTATCTTTCACGGCGCATTGGGTGACTCTGCTGGCAGCTGGGAAGGATGCAGGACAAGGTGCAGTAGTGTTGGAAGTTGTTCCGCCACCACGCCTCCAAAATGTTACTACTGGTGATTCTGACACACCTCTCTCCTCCACCTCCTCCTCTTCTTCTTCCTCCATGGCCTCTTTCTGTGCTGATTTGTCCTCGGAACCAGCGGTGCTCCGTAGGCGTTCAAGGGGCTACGCCAGTACGCAGGCAAAAAGATGCCATGCGGTGCTTGAGCTGGTGTGTTTGGGGGACAGGAGCCACACTGGGGCAGAGATTCTGTCAGCTCTGCAGGGGCAGGCTCAGAGGTGGTTGACGCCATGCCAGCTTAAGCCAGGAAAGGTGGTTTCCGACAATGGCACCAACCTCCTCTCCGCCCTCCGACAGGGACAACTGACCCATGTGCCCTGTTTGGCTCATGTCCTTAACTTGGTGGTGCAGCGGTTCTTGGGCAGGTACCCGGGCTTACAGGAGGTCCTGAAGCAGGCCAGGAAACTCTGTGGGCATTTCCGCCGGTCATATAATGCCAGTGCTCGGCTGGCTGAGCTGCAAAAGGATTACAACCTGCCCAAGAACCGCCCAGGTGGAACTCTACGTTGGCCACACTGCAGCGGCTGCACACGCAGCAGAGGGCCATCATTGAGTATTCTGTTGCAATATGGCACCAGGACAGGGTCAGGGGAGCTTGGATTTTTTTCCCCACGCCAGTGGGCCATGATCAGGGATGCATGCACTGTCCTGGCACCATTTGAGGAGGCCACTGGGATGGTGAGCAGTGACAGTGCATGCATCAGTGACACTGTCCCTCTTGTCCACCTGTTGGAGAACACGCTGCGTGGAATAATGGACAGGGCACTTGAGCCAGAACAGAGGCAGGAAGAGGAGGACTTCCTTAACCCTCAAGGCCCCCTTTATTCAGACAGTTGTACTGCTGGCCCGGCTATCACACAGGAAGAGGAGGAGGATTGTGTCAGCATGGAGGTGGAGACTAGCACTCAGCATCAGCAGCAGTCTTCAAGGGATCAATTACAGTCCCAAGACACCCATGGACTTGTACGTGGCTGGGAGGAGGTGGCTGCGGATCATGTCGTCCTCAGTGACCCAGAGGACTCGGCACCGAATGCCTCAGCAAACCACGCTGCATGGCCTCCCTGATCCTGCAAAGCCTGCTTAAGGATCCTTGTATTCGTGCGATCAAGGAGAGGGATCATTACTGGCTGGCAACCCTCCTTGATCCACGTTACAAGGGTAAGGTTGCGGACCTTATCTTGCCATCGCAGAGGGAGCAGAGGATGAGGCATCTTCGGGAGGCCTTGCAGAAAGGTCTGTACAACACGTTCCCAGAGACTGGGAGGTTACAAATTCCTGGTCCTGGACAACGTGTTGCTGAGGCTTCGGTCAGTCAAAGAAGGAGCGGTGGAGAAGGTGGCCGTCTGACCGATGCGTTCAGACAATTTTTTAGTCCGCAGCCCCAAGGTATGATCGGTTACAGCAACCTAGGGGCAAGATCAGACTTGGACACCTTTCCCACCGAAAATCCTCTGGGTTACTGGGTCTTGAGGATGGATCACTGGCCAGAGCTTGCACAGTATGCAATTGAGATACTGGCCTGTCCTGCATCCAGCGTTCTTTCAGAACGCACATTCAGTGCTGCTGCAGGCTTTGTAACCAATCACAGGGTGCGCCTGTCAACCGACTCGGTCAATCGACTGACCTTCATAAAAATGAATCAGTCTTGGATCACCACCAGCTACCAGGCACCTGATGCTGATGTAATAGAATAATTTTCTTTGAAATGTCAGATCCCTTCAAGACTGCCTATGCTGATGCAGTGTGACTATACTGTATGCTGAGTGACTATCCTCTTCCTCCTCAATATTCATGCTGATAGCTTGAAAGAACATTTTTGGTTCTGGGCACCGCCACCAGTGGCTAAGGCCCAATTTTTCAGCCCCTGTTTAACAGGGGCGTGTAATTACAAGTTTTGATGCAATACTTTGCAACAGGGCTCATTGCTGCGCTCTAAGTACAGTATCTGTGAGGGGTTGCAGTGTTGTGGCAACAGCACCACCACGAAAGGCCCAATTTTTCAGCCCCTGTTCAACAGGGGCATGTAATTACAATTCTTGATCTAATATTTCACAGCTGGGCCCATTCCTGCACCCACCAAGAGTAACTGTGAGGGCTTACAGTGGTTGTGGCACCAGCACCACCACCAAAGGCCCAATTTTTCCTACCACTGTTCAACAGTGGCATGTAAATACAATTCCTGATATAATAGTTGACAGCAGGGCATTCCAGCGCCCACCAAGAGTAACTGTGAGGGCTTACAGTGTTGTGGCAACACCAACACCTAAGGGGCAAATTTCTGCAGAGTATATATGGCAGGCCCCTACTTTCAAACATCCAACTTACAAACGACTCCTACTTGCAAATGGAAGGAGACAACAGGAAGTGAGAGGAAATCTACCCCTAGGAAGGCAAATTCTCTCCTGTAAGAGTTAATATGTGAAAAAGGTGTCTCCTCTCCACTGATGCTTTATCACCAATCCTTGTTTCAATAAAAAAAACAAATTTTCCAAAAACATTTGTCATTGGGTTGGAAAGTGAGGTGAAATGTTCTGAACAGGTGCACAGATAGCAAAAAAAATGTTACAGGGGTGATAACCCTTCCCTATGTTCTCCAAAAAGCTTAAAAATAGATTTTTTGGCTAGAGCTACACTTAAAAAATGTACCTGTTTCAAATTACAAACAGATTGTACTTAAGAACAAACCTACAGTCCGTGTCTTTTTTGCACCGCCTGTATACTGCTGTTCAGAGTATATAGGGCCTTTTTTTATTTTGGGCGAGGGGTTCCCCTTAATATCCATACAAGACCCAAAGGGGCTGGTAATGGGCTGGGGTAGGGGTGGGTGATGGGGTAGCCATGCCATGATTTTCATCCATATTGCCGGGACCCAGGGCTGGACTGGGACAAAAATTTGGCCCTGGACTTCATCCAGACCGGCCCACTTTAATTCAATAAAATGCTGCCCCCCCACCCCCCAAAAAATCACGCCCACCAAAAGGGCCCTTCATCTATTATTGTATATCATGAGAGGGTGAGCGAGAGGGGAATGAGAGAGAGGGAGGGTTGAGGGAAAGGGGGTGAGAGGGGTGGGTGAGAGAGGGGGGTGAGTGTAAGAGAGAGGGAGTGAGTGTAAGAGAGAGGGAGTGAGTGTAAGAGAGAGGGGGTTAGTGTAGGACCCCTTTCACACTGAGGCATTTTTCACGTGCTTTTGTGCTAAAAATAGCGCCTGTAAAGCGCCTGAAAAACGCCTCCGCTGCAGTCCCAGTGTGAAGGTCCTCCAAGCAGCATCTTTGGGGCGGTGGAGGAGCGGTGTACACACCGCTCCTGCCCATTGAAATGAATGGCCACCGCTGCTGAAGCGCCTGCAAAGCACTTCGGCAGCAGCGCTACACGGGTGCATTTAACTTTTAATTTGTCTGCTGCCAGGGTTAAAAGCACCTGCTAGAAGCAGAATAGCGCAGCTAAAACGACAGTAATGTGCTGCTAAAACTAGCAGCGTTTTACTGTCAATGCCCGCCCCAGTGTGAAAGCAGCCTAAGAGTCAGGGAGTGAATGAGACAGAGGAAATGGCAGAGAGACAGAGGGGGGAGCTGAGAGACAGAGGAGGAGAGCTGAGAGACAGAGGAGGAGAGCTGAGAGACAGAGGAGGAGAGCTGAGAGACAGAGGAGGAGAGCTGAGAGACAGAGGAGGAGAGCTGAGAGACAGAGGAGGGGTCTGAGAGACAGAGGAGGGGCTAAAAGAGGGGGGACTGAGAGACACGGAACTGAGAGACAGAGGGGGAGAGCTGAGAGACAGAGGGGGAGAGCTGAGAGACAGAGGGGGAGAGCTGAGAGACAGAGGGGGAGAGCTGAGAGACAGAGGGGGAGAGCTGAGAGACAGAGGAGAGGTCTGAGAGACAGAGGAGGGGTCTGAGAGACAGAGGAGGGGTCTGAGAGACAGAGGAGGGGTTTGAGAGACAGAAGGGGGGTCTGAGAGACAGAGGAGGGGGCTAAAAGAGGGGGGGTCTAAGAGACAGAGGGGGGTCTAAGAGACAGAGGGGGGGTCCGAGAGACAGGGGGGGTCTGAGAGACAGAGGAGGGGTGGAGGAGTCTGAGAGACAGAGGAGGGGTCTGAGAGACAGATGAGGGTCTGAGAGATAGTGGGGGGGCTGAGAGACAGAGGAGGGGGCTGAAAGAGGGGGGACTGAGAGACAGAGGGGGGGACTGAGAGACAGAGGGGAGGGCTGAGACAGACCACATAGCACTGTCCCTTTCTGCAGTCCCTCCTCTGCTCACCTCCCCGCTGTCTCAGTGTTCTGGCATGTTTGTGTAGGATGCCTGGTACCTGATGGCCAGCAGCGGCAGCGCCGAGTCTCCCTCTTGATCCGGGGGGTGCTCTCGCTGCTCTGCTCCTTACAGCGGCGCATGTTCTCTTCCTCCGAGCTCCCAGTCAGCCTGCCCTCCGGCCCAGGCCGCATGGTTCCTGGAGCAGAGAGGAGGTGGAGGAATCGAGGTTCTGGGAGCGCCGGGGTGGGTGCGCTCGCTACTGTCCACCTCTTCGGTGGTCAGGGAGGGGGTGGAGCTCTTCTCTCTCCTTGGAATTTTACATTCAACTGCCCTCCTCGCTGGCCACCTTCCCCAAATCCCCGCCGCTGTTTGCTGCCACGCTCCCGCTGCCGCCGAACTGCATAAAAAAATGGGCCACAAATTATTATTTTTTTTGTTTGCTGCCGCCGAATTGCATAAAAAAAAAAACGGCCCACAAAAAAAAAAAAATTTTTTTTTTAAAACGGCCCACTGAGCCATCGGCCCACCGGGAAACTCCCGGTAGTCCCTATGGCCAGTCCATCCCTGCCGGGACCAGACATTACATTAAAGCCGCAATCAGTTTTAAATGGCTTTTTTCCCTTAAGAAATGTAATTTTGTGCAGGGACAGTTCTAAACACGGGAAACACGTGCCACTTCACAGGCATACTTTAGACACCCCCCCTGTACGATATTTAAAGGAATATTTCACTTTTTTTTTCACTTTATGCATCATTAAAATCACTGCTCCCGAAAAAACGACCGTTTTAAAAGATTATTTTTACATTGATACATGTCCCCTCGGGCAGGACCCGGGTCCCCAACCCCTTATTAGGACAATAACATGCATATTAGGCATTATAATTAGCACTTTAGATTTTGAACGTTCGCGGCCATTGTATTTAATAGGGTTCTAAAGTTCGCGCGAACGTTCGGTCCGTTCGAAGGTTCTGGTGCGAACCGAACGGGGTGGGTGTTCGGCTCATCCCTATTCTACACTCCCTAACTCCCATCTTCAATCTCTCTCTCTCTCTCTTCAGGCAGCTTCCAAAACTCTCTAAAACATGCATTAGTCACCCCCATTCTTAAAAAGCCCTCAATAGACCCCACCAACCTACGCCCCATCTCCTTGCTCCCCTTTTTATCCAAACTCCTTGAACGTCTGGTCTACAACCGACTGAGCAACCTCCTCGCCAAGAATAACCTTCTTGATCCCCTTTAGTCTGGATCCTGCCCACAACACTCCATGGTAACTGCTCTCCTAAAACTCACAAATGATCTGCTAACAGCTAAATCCAATGGATGCTATTCTGTACTCCTACTCTTATGCCGTGTACACACGACCGTTTTTCTCGTCGAGAAAAACTAAATTTTTTCCATTTGACCAGAAAAACGATCGTCTGTGGGCATTTTCTCGTTTTTCTTGACGAGAAAAACGGCATTAAAAACAACGAGAAAAATTAGAACATGTTCTAATTTTTCTCGTCGTTTTTTCCGACATTTTTTCCGCGGCAGTTTTCCCATAGGGAAACACTGCCGCGGAGCCCACAGACGGTCGTTTTTCTCGACAAGAGAAAAAATGACGTGAAAAACGACCGTGTGTGGGGAACAAGCCGTTCCCTCGTTTTTAATGTCATTATTCACGGCGGTTTTTAACCGCCATGAATAATGATCGTGTGTACGCGGCATTAGACCTCTCTGCTGCCTTTGACACAGTGGACCACCCCCTCCTCCTCAAAAAACTCCACGCCGTTGGTCTCTATGACTTTACTGTTCACTGGTTCTCATCCAACCGCACCTTTAGTGTCACTTACAACTCTACTGCCTCCTCTCCTCTCCCTTTCTCTGTCAGGGTCCCCCAAGGTTCTGTTTTTGGACCTCTCTTATTCTTCATCTACACCTCCTCCCTGGGTCAGGTAATAGCCTCCCATGGCTTTCAATACCATCTCTATGCTGACGACACCCAAATCTATCTCTCTACCCCTCAGCTCACTCCTTCAGTCTCCTCATGTATCACTAAATTACTAACAGACATATCAGCCTGGATGTCACACCACTTCCTCAAACTTAATCTATCCAAAACTGAGCTTATGATTTTTCCTCCCCCGCGTGCCTCTGCCCCTGATCTCTCTGTCAAAATCAATACCATTACTATCAGCCTGTCCCCGCAGGCCAAGGTTCTAGGTGTAACCCTGGACTCTGAACTATCCTTTCGGCCCCACATCCAAGCACTTTCCAAATCTTGCCGTCTCAACCTCCGCAACATCTCCAAAATACACCCCTTCCTAACCAATGACACCACAAAACTGTTAGTTCGCTCCCTGATCATCTCCCGCCTTGACTACTGCAACTCCCTCCTCACGGGATTACCTTTACATAGGCTATCCACCCTTCAGTCCATCATGAATGCTGCTGCCAGACTCATCCACCTTACCAACAGCTCAGTGTCTGCTACCCCTCTACATCAATCCCTCCACTGGCTTCCACTCACCCAACAAATTAAATTCAAAATTCTAATAACAACTTTGCCCCCACCTACATCACTAACCTAATCTCAAAACACCAACCTACGTGTTCCCTTCGTTCCTCCCAAGACCTCCTGCTCTCTAGTTCCTTCATCACCTCCTCCCATGCTCGCCTCCAGGACTTTTCCAGAGCCTCTCCCATCCTCTGGAACTCCCTATCCCAATCTGTCCGACTAGCTCCTACTCTGCTTGCTTTTAGTCAATCCCTGAAAACCCTTCTCTTCAGAGAAGCCTATCCGGCCCCCACCTAACAACTGTACTTTTACTTTCTCCATCAGATCATCCCCCACAGTTATTACCTTTTGTATCACTTGACCCTTCCTCCTAGATTGTAAGCTCTAACGAGCAGGGCCCTTTGATTCCTCCTGTATTGAATTGTATTGTAACTGTACTGTCTGTCCTCATGTTGTAAAGTGCTATGCAAACCATTGGCGTTATAAAAATCCTGTATGATAATAATAAATAATATTCATATCAGAAATAGGTTAAAGATGTTCCTTGTTAAGTGGAACCATGATATTCTTGTCAGGATAGGAGCAGATAACAGGTAACAGTTCAGGTGTGCTGATTATGCAAAGAGTTCAAAGAACAAGAGCACATACCATGAGCAGATCTAAGCAGAGCACGTCAGCTGGGACTTGTAGTTCACTGCTGCAGATGAAGGTAGATGTTAGCTGGACCTTGTAGTTCACCGCTGCAGATGAAGGTAGATTGTGTGCTGATACAGGTGATTTAAAGGTGAGCTGACCAATCACTGTTGTTTCCCAGGCAAAGGCTGTGTCAGGTGAGTTTTGCTGGGTCTTAAAAGGGATCCTAGTACTGACAGTACCCCCCTTTCTAGCTGGTGCTTGTAGTTCACCGCTGCAGAAGAAGGTAGATGTTGGCTGGTGCTTGTAGTTCACCGCTGCAAATGAAGGTACTATAGTAGAATCAGGCAAAGCTGGGTCATACACAGGTAGATCAGAGTCCAAACGGTACCGAATCAGAAGCGAGCAAGCAGGATCAAAACGAGCCGGGTCATACACAAAATACACAGAGCAGATATCAGCTGGATCAAACAGTGGCACACTGATACAGGTGATTTAAAGATGAGCTGGCAAATCACTGTTGTTTCCCAGGCAAAGGCTGTGTCAGGTGAGTTTTGCTGGGTCTTAAAAGGGATCCTAGTACTGATAGTACCCCCCCTTTCTCGAAGGGGTTGCTCCTGCACCCCCAGGCTTAATTGGATAATGAAGATGGAACTTCTTCTTAAGTCGGTCAGCATGAAGATCACGAGCTGGGACCCAAGATCGATCCTCTGGGCCAAAACCTTTCCAATGAACGAGATATTGTAAGGAATTGCGTACTCGTTTGGAATAAAGAATTAATGCCACTTCATATTCCTGACTGTCCAACACATCCACAGGTTCTGGTTCATTTACTTGGAGGCTGGAATGAACAGGTTTCAACAATGAAACACGAAAGACATTTGGAATGTGCATGGATGGGGGAAGTTTTAATCTATAGGCCACAGGATTAACAATCTCTGAAAATTCATAGGGCCTGATGAATTTTGGGCCAAGTTTTTTAGATGGAACATGCAGGGACAGATTCCTAGATGATAGCCACACTTTGTAACCAACTTTATATCCTGGTGCCTTTGAGCGCCTCTTGTCAGCCATTTTCTTAAAAGCCTGCACAGAGCGAGAAATAGCACGATTAACATCGGACCAGATTTTGGAGAAATTTTCAATCGTGGTGTTGGCATCTGGAACATCAGAGGGTGGAAGATCAAAGGAGCACACACGAGGATGAAACCCGTTAACACAGAAGAAAGGAGAGGTCCCTGTAGATGTGCTGGTACAATTATTAAAGGCAAACTCTGCCCATGGAAGGATGTTGACCCACTCCACCTCATCATTGGCCATCAGACAACGTACCATCTTCTCTAGAGTCTGATTAGTACTTTCTGTTTGGCCATTTGTCTCAGGACGATATGCTGAAGAATACAATAACTTAATCCCCAGCTGAGAGCAAAGGGCCTTCCAAAACTGGGCTATAAACTGAGAGTCACAGTCTGAGAAAATGTTTATTGGTGCCCCATGGAGCCTGAAAACATGTTTAATGAATAAAGATGCCAGTTCTTTAGCCGATGGAATTTTCGGAAGCGGAACAAAATGGGTCATCTTACTGAACCTGTCTACCACCACCTAGATCGTGGAACATCCCTGGGACAGAGGCAAGTCAGTGATAAAGTCCATAGATAAATGGGTCCAGGGAGCGGTAGGTAGGTAGGTAGGTTGGTAGAGTACATAGGAGACCGGAGGGCTTAGAGGTACTGCTCTTGCTTCTGGCACAAACTTCACAGTCCTGGACGAAGACTAACACATCCTGCCTAATCGATGGCCACCAGAGGTTGGGAGAGATAATCTCAAAAGTTTGTCTAAACCCCGGATGTGCTGCAGGTTTCGAAGCATGTACCTGCTGACATACCTGCAAACGAAGAGCCAGGGGCACAAAAAGCATACCAGAGGGAGTGGAGAGAGGGGCTTCAGCCTGTGCAGGCAACAAGGCCTCAGAGATGTCAGTCTGGGTGAAAGCCAAAATCCTATCCTCAGAGATAATGGGTTGTGGAGGAAGCGGAGGAGGAAACTCTGATAAAAAGCTTTCAGACAAGGCGTCAGCCTTAATGTTTTTGGCCCTGGTAAATAAGAAATTGTGAAGTCAAATCTGGAGAAGAACAATGACCACCTGACTTGACATGAGTTCTGTCTTTTAGCAGAACGGATGTATTCAAGGTTTTTGTAGTCAGTCAGAACTAGGGATGAGCTTCGAGTTCGAGTCGAACCCATGTTCGACTCGAACATCATCTGTTCGGCCGTTCGCTGAATTTCGAACATTATGGGCCATTCGCGCCAAATTCGAGTGGCGCGTCACGGCCCATAATTCACTGCGGCATCGCAGTGCATTGCTGGCTGATGATTGGCCAACCATGCACTATGACCCGCATGCTTTGGCCAATCACAGCGCGGAAAAAACAGAGAGCCATAATTGGCCAAAGCCAGAATGGCTTTGGCCAATTATGTCTCAGGGGGTTTAGTACACGCCCCACACTATATAAGGCCGCCTGCGTGGCGGCCTTGTGTAATGTGTTGCGGTGGTGGTTAAAGACAGACAGCGAGAGAGAGACAGTGTCATTTCATTTGAGTTAGATAGAGCAGGCAGGCGAGTCAGTTACAGTGTGTCGAGAATATATATGCATCCTAGGTGTTGTATATATATTTATACACTGTATTCAGTTTAGCTAGATCCGTTCCTGTTATTCTCTTCATAATATACTGACAGGCAGGCAGGTGATTGTGCTAGCTGCAGTATTTTCACTTAGTGTACTGTGTCCCTTACCTGAATACAATTGCTGGTGTTCTTATACAAATACAGGCAGGGAGCTGCATTTTTTTGATTTAGTGTCCTTTGCACAGTGTGCACCTAAAGCTTACCTGAATACAATTGCTGGTGTTTCTCATACAAATACAGGCAGGGAGCTGCAGTATTTTGATTTAGTGTCCTTTGCACAGTGTGCACCTAAAGCTTACCTGAATACAATTGCTGGTGTTCTCATACTAATACCACAGGCAGGAAGCTGCAGTATTTTCAGTTAGTGTACTGTGTCCTCTGCACAGTGTGCAACTAAAGCAGAAAATGTCAATAGGATGATTGATGAATACCTTTATCCTCACGTGCGCAGTTTATTCTCGCACGTGAAAGACACCATTGAAGTCCTTAAAATTATTGATGGATTATCGATACCACAGGGCGCATGGCTTGTGGCCATTGATATTGAAGCACTTTATAACTCAATCCCACATCTCCTTGGGATACAAGTGGTACACAGTTTCTTGAACGAACGCGATAAAGATTGCCGTAAGTACAATAACTTTATCATTGAAATGTTAGAATTTATCCTCACTCATAACACCTTTCTTTTCAAACGCTCCCACTACCTCCAGGTGCAGGGGGTAGCTATGGGGGCGGGTTGCGCCCCCTCATATGCGAACCTCTTCCTGGGGGGGGTGGGAGCGTGATCTCTTTGCAAACGATGACTTGAAATTCAATCTTGATCACATACTCGCATGGCATCGTTACATCGACGATGTCATGATGATTTGGGCGGGATCAAAAGACGAACTTATATGCTTTTTAGAGCATTTACAAATCAATACCTACAATTTAAAATTTACCTACAACTTTAGCCAAGAAAGAATTTCCTTTCTAGACATTGAACTTTTTGTAAATGAAAAAGGCACCCTTTGCTCCACACTATATAGAAAGCCAACTGCTGGCAATACTTTGCTGCATGCTACAAGTTCGCATCCCAAGTCACTCATTTCCAGCATACCATACAGTCAGTATCTCAGACTTAAGCGCAATTGCTCTGAAGAAACTGACTTTCAACGAGAATCTAACAAACTCTATGCACGTTTGAAACATAGAGGATACACTAAGACATGCTTAAGAAAGGCCTTCAATAAAGTTAAAAATCTGGACAGGAACACCATGATTTATAATACCAGGGAAAAAAAGAAATCCGACTCAACCAGAATAATTACACAATACAATCGCCAACATGGGTCCATCAAAAAAATCTTCAGTAAGTTTTGGTATCTGTTGACCTCTGACGAAAGGGTCAGCAGATACATTAAACCTTACCCGGAGATAACATACAAACGTTCGCGTTCTATTCAAGATATCACAGTATCCAGTCACTATGCCGCTGACACTATCCCTAAGCCTACGAAGACAGGTACCGACCCATGTGGGAAATGTAACTTTTGCCATTACATATTAAAAGGTCAAAATATTAATTTACCCAATGGAGATGATTGGGCACCCAAATATAGAGTTACATGCCAGACAACAGGAATTGTTTATCTTATGAAATGCAGCTGCGGGGCATTCTACATAGGTAAAACAAAAATAATTTTTTTTTGTAGGATTCGGGACCATGTCTCTGCAATTTCCAAAAAACTGATGGAAACACCCGTCAGTCGACACATGGGCCTTTTTCATAACCACAATCTCAAAATGATAGGCTTTTTTGCCTTGGAATATCTTTCCTCCAATGAGAGAGGTGGAGACGTTGATCGACGTTTGCTCCAAATTGAAGCAAAATGGATCTATCGCCTCCAAACCACAAAATACCCGGGCCTAAACGAAGGCATTAGTTACAAACCCTTTTTGTAATAACCATCCATAATATGGTAGAGCCTGGATTCGAGCCCTCTGGCAAACCTCTGCGAATTCCTTTCATCCTTGCCCGTTTTTTTTCCCTGTCTCACATCGTGAGACATTTCTCTGGGTACGCCTAGGGCCATTAGTGAGGTTATCCCACTTTCCCTTCCCTCCATTTCCTCACCCCCCCCTCCACCTATGGTCACTCTCTGGCCGACTCCTATACAGGAGAGCTATTGTCACCCAGGGATACAGGATTACCATCTTCACTGTAATCCCAGTTGCTCTCAGCAATAATGTTATAAATATCGGAAATATGTATATAATTAATATTATTAGTCTAAGTAATCTTTTTTATTGGTTTGTTCCTTTATTCAATCAAATTGATGTATTCTCTGTAGGTTACTAAGCAGTACCTCTCACTTTCTGTATGCCTTACATGTATATGTCCTGACATCACAGCAGGCTATACTTCCAAATATCATTAAACACTTACCCTATCTGTTTGTATAATTTTCCTTTTCCGCTGCATACTATTGCAGCTTGAACAGTTATTGCATTCACCGACATCTGCGCTTGCAGTGTTTGGTTTCACCAGCTTGTGACAACCACAAAGATCCACTACGGGCGCTAGGGGGCAGTCATCAGTATGCATCTATGCCGCTGAACCTGAGCGGAGGCACGGGTGTTATGACTGTCCGCAATTGTGACCCAGTCCTGCTGGAGATGATCGCGTGCACTGAGACAGCATCGGCAATATTTGCGTCGCCCACATGGGGGCGCTGCCGTGCGCACCGCTTTCCATCTGATGGATCTCTCTGCACATGCGACCTTTCTCCTATCAGCAGTTTTTTTTTTTTTTTTTTTGCTGATGTCATTACCCAGCGCCCGTAGTACGCCGCTGACGTGATTACGTCATATGCGGTGCTGCCATTCAATTGCACATGGGATCCTTTCTGGGAGCCACGCTAACCGCACGGAGTAAACAGGTATGTACCCACACCCAAAGCATCAAGCCCACTTTTGCTGGGCTGCTTTCTCTATACAAATTATTGAATTGTTCTTTGTTCATGCAGATCAGATATATTTTGTTGGCTTGGATTAAGCCTTCAGCTGCATCTCTGCAATGAACAATCAAAACCTTTGTGAAGAGATCTCAAGGTAAATGCCCCATCTTTGATGGGCTGCAGGGCCCACTATATGTTTTCTTTGGACCCTGAAGTGTTTTTATATCAGGCCTTGGTTGACTCCTCTCCACCCTTTTTTCTCTCCTTTTTCCCTGCCTTTGGCATTATCTATAGACATTGAACCAGGTGTTGTGGATTTGCTACATGTGCCTGTTGCCCCTTATGCTGTTATTCCTGGGCTCCCAGAATATGCACCCATTGCTATATCAATATGTAAGTTAATGAAATTTTATTTGCTATATTGCACTATATATAGTAGATCTGTGTGTAGTCATATTATTTGACAAACATTCTTAAGAGAGTCCTTTTGTCCTTTTTTCCTTTTTCTTTTGATATATATCTTAGATTGGACTAGCCTAGGTGCTAACCCAATATCCCCCTATTTGGATTTTGTGGATCCTATGCGCAGGCTGTTTCGAACCCGGACACTGTCCAACACAGATATCGGCTACTCCATATAGTGTTCCCAGTATATTTGATCCACCACAGGGACACTTATCTGGTTGTAAGGGCCATCAGGATTTCAGAGGTACTGCCTTATATATACCTTTATTCTCCAGCAATGTATTATGTACTTTATTTGAGTAATTAATTAAATTTTTTTTTTTCAACTTTGATGTTTAAAAATTATATAACTATGAACTGTTTATATTATTTTTAGATTGATATAGAGTCTCCAAACATCCCTGAAGAAGCCTAGATTAGGCGAAACATGTAGGACTGTTATGTTGGTGACTCACAAGGACAAAGTGCACTGCGTTGTACTCTTCCTCAAATATCTTTTAAATGTATTGTAACCTATGAATAAATTGTTATTTTTTATCAACCTTCTCTTTTTATCTATTCTATCCATTAGTATAATCAATACAAGCACCGTTATAGTCCCATGCACACACCCTCCCATTTCTGGGATTTCCCAAAAAAAATCACAGGGATGCAGGTGCTGACCTATACCTATTTTGTTCCTCGTGTTAGCTCTACAAACTTTATTTAGTGTGCAACTAAAGCTAACTGAAAACAATTGCTGGTGTTCTCATACTAATAATACTACAGGCAGGCAGTTGATTCTGCTAGCTGCAATATTAAGAGAGACAAAATGTGGAAACAAATCCAGATAATCACATTGTCTGATTTGGAAAAAAAATTTTTGCAAATTATGGTGGAAAATAAGTATTTGGTCACGTACAAACAAACAAGATTTCTGGCTTCCCAAATCAGACAATGTGATTGTCTAGATTTGTTTCCACATTTTGTCTCTCATAGTTGAGTATACCTATGATGACAATTACAGGCCTCTCTCATCTTTTTAAGTGGGAGAACTTGCACAATTGGTGGCTGACCAAATACTTTTTTGCCCCACTGTATGTCGACCTGCCATGCAGTTCGTTGGCAAGCACTCCTAAAAGACCCACACCAAAGAACAAAGCGGACCTCTCCTTGCTCCTCATCACCTGGGATCTCCAACCCCACTATACCTTCAGTCCTCTCTGAAACCTTCACTGAGAGGAATGAAGGTGTAGAATTAGGTGTGTCACAGCCAAGAACTTGCGGGCAATCTGCTATCGGTACACCAACGTCAGATAGTACCAGGCAAATTTCCCTGCCCCAGCTGCTGCACCACCGAAAGATGTTCGCTCCCAGCCATCCACATGCCCAGCGGTTGAATGCTAGCTTGGCTAAATTACTAGCACTTCAACTGCTGCCTTTTCAGTTGGTAGACTCTGCCCCCTTCCGTGAGTTTGTGGAATGTGCGGTTCCTTAGTGGCAGGTTCCCAAACGCCACTTTTTCTCACGGAAGGCGATTCTGGCTCTCTACCGGCACGTGGAAGGCAATGTCTTGGACTCGCTAGACAGGGCGCTCAGCGGTACGGTACATATTACCGCTGACTCATGGTCCAGCAGGCATGGACAGGGACGTTACCTATCTTTCACGGCGCATTAGGTGACTCTGCTGGCAGCTGGGAAGGATGCAGGACAAGGTGCAGTAGTGTTGGAGGTTGTTCCGCCACCACGCCTCCAAAATGCTACTACTGGTGATTCTGACACACCTCTCTCCTCCACCCCCTCCTCTTCTTCTTCCTCCATGGCCTCTTCCTGTGCTTTGTCCTCGGAACCAGCGGTGCTCCGTAGGCGTTCAAGGGGCTATGCAAGTACGCAGGCAAAGAGATGCCATGTGGTGCTTGAGCTGGTGTGCTTGGGGGACAAGAGCCACACTGGGGCAGAGATTCTGTCAGCTCTGCAGGGGCAGGCTCAGAGGTGGTTGACGCCACGCCAGGTTAAGCCAGGAATGGTGGTTTCCGACAATGGCACCAACCTCCTCTCCGCCCTCCGACAGGAACGCCTGACCCATGTGCCCTGTTTGGCTCACGTCCTTAACTTGGTGGTGCAGCGGTTCTTGGGCAGGTACCCGGACTTACAGGATGTGTCCTGAGGCAGGCCAGGAAAGTCTGTGGGCATTTCTGCCGGTCATATAATGCCAGTGCTCGGCTGGCTGACCTGCGAAAGGAATTTAACCTGCCCAAGAACTGCCTAATCTGTGACATGCCCACCAGGTGGAACTCTATGTTGGCCATGCTGCAGGGGCTGCACACGCAGCAGAGGGCCATAAAGGAGTATCTGTGCCAATTTTTCCTTTTTCTGGACTTTATCCAACCACATTTTTCAGAGTCAATCTGTATTGTTTGAAACTCATCAATGTATAGTTTATCACATGTATAACCACGTTAGATTTATTATTGTTTTCTGGTTTATCACATGTATAAGCACATACCAGACACACAACTGTTTATGGTTTATCACTATATACAGGTTCACAAAGATAGCGCTACACTTTTATTTACATACACTTTCTGCTTTTTATCTACGGCAGTGTTGGCGGCTTTTTTTGTATCTTTCTCAGCGCAGTATACACCCCCTTTTTACACCGATATGGCACCAGGACAGGGTCAGGGGAGCTTGTTTTTTTTTGCCACGCCAGTGGGTCATGATCAAGCATGCATGTACTGTCCTGACACCATTTGAGGAGGCCGCGAGGATGGTGAGCAGTGACAGTGCATGCATCAGTGACACTGTCCCTCTTGTCCACCTGTTGGAGCACACGCTGCGTGGAATAATGGACAGGGCACTTGAGGCAGAACAGAGGGAGCAAGAGGAGGACTTCCTTACCTCTCAAGGCCCCCTTTATCCAGACAGTGTTCCTGCTGGCCTGCCTATCACACAGGAAGAGGAGGAGGAGGAGGATTGTGTCAGCATGGAGGTGGAGCCTAGCACTGAGCAGCAGTCTTCAAGGGATCAATTACAGTCCCAAGACACCCATGGACTTGTACGTGGCTGGGAGGAGGTGGCTGCAGATCATGTCGTCCTGAGTGACCCAGAGGACTCCGGACCGAATGCCTAATGCAAACCTACGCTGCATTGCCTCCCTGATCCTGCAAAGCCTGCAGAAGGAGCCTCGTATTCGTGCTATCAAGGAGAGGGATCATTACTGGCTGGCAACCCTCCTTGATCCACGTTACAAGGGTAAGGTTGCGGACCTTATCTTGCCGTCACAGAGGGAGCAGAGGATGAGGTCAAGTTGACCAGGATTTATTTTGTTTATGTTTCTTTTGCTTTGCTGTGTTTTGTCACTGTAAATAGAAAATAAACCGCACCTTTTTGATTTTGAAAACCACAACCTCCGTTTGCTGGGCCTGTTTTTGTGTGGGGAGCCCATCCCGGGGGTCACACACACCCGCTGCCGAGCTAACCCCCTCACAGTTGGTGGAGAATGCGGGCAGTTTTTTTTTAAGCCAGCATGGAGGAGATACTGAAGCAGCTGGCTCTAGCAAATGCCAATCAACAGCAGACAAATGCAGGTTTGCAAAAGAGCCTTGCAGCTCATCAACAGAGCCTTGCAGCTCAACAACAGAACTTCGCAGCCCAGCAGCAAGCTCATCAACAGAGCCTTGCAGCCCAGCAGCAAGCTCACCAACAGAGTCTGGAAGCTCAGCAACAAGCCCAGCAGCAATCTGAGGCCCGCTTCATAGACCTGTTACAGAAGCAAGAGCAGAGACTACAACAAATGGAAGCAGTAATGCAGCGACGTCCGCAGACCAGTGAGGAAAGCCGTCCCACTAATACCGCGTCCTTTGGGGTGAGTCGTTTATTGACAAAAATGACTGGAGAGGATGATCCAGAGGTATTTTTGACCACATTTGAAAGGACTGCTGAAAGAGAAAAGTGGCCTGAGGAGCAGTGGGCTGGACTGGTGGCTCCTCTGTTAACTGGTGAATCGCAGAAGGCTTACTATGACCTAGAGCCTGACCAAGCAAAAGACTATGTGATGCTAAAAGCTGAAATATTGGCAAGGCTGGGTGTCACCCAGGCTGTCCGGGCTCAGCGTGTGCATAACTGGACTTTCCAGCTTGGAAAACCCCCCAGGTCTCAAATGTATGATCTCATTCACCTGAGCAGAAAGTGGCTACAGCCAGAGACTTTGTCCGCACCAAAGATTGTGGAACGTGTTGTAATGGATCGGTTTTTGAGAGCTCTTCCTACTGCCATCCAAAAGTGGGTAAGCCATGGAGACCCAGAGACGGCCGATGGTCTTGTGGATCGTGTGGAGAAATACTTGGCTACAGAGAACCTGACGGCCTCTTCCAGAGACACTCGGACTTTCCACCCTAAGACCAGACCATCCCCAGGGGCGGATAAGAGGATTCCAAGGGGTGAGGGTGGAGAGAGTGAGAGGGTGGGAGCTCTACCCCAAGTTTGGCGAGAACAGCCTGGGAAATCAGCGGCTCAAGAGGCGGCAAGAAGGATCGTTTGCTACCGCTGCCGGCAAGCGGGACATATTGCAGCCAATTGCCCGGTTGTGGAGGAACCCATGCAGTGTGACTTTCTGACGGGCAGACGTCAGTCGCTGTGTGCGACAGTCGCATGCACTGCCATTCGAGGAACTGAGAAACATTTATGCAAAATGTGTGTTAATGGTAGAAATGTTGTGGTATTGCTGGATTCAGGTAGCCTTGTGACCCTGATAAAGGCTGAGTTAGTTAAAACAGAGGTCTCTGGGAATAGCAAGGTAGCTGTTATTTGTGTGCATGGGGACACCCGAGAATATCCAGTGACTACAGTGTGTTTCGAGACCCCCAAAGGTACCCTCTCTCATCCAGTGGGCTTAGTATCTCAGTTACCGCATGACGCCATTGTGGGAAGGGATTTTCCGAAGTTCTGGGAACTGTGGGATGATCCTGAGCCCCCCACTGGTGCCCCTATGTACCAGGAATGTGATAGCCAGAACTCCCCTGAGAGTGGTGAGGACTCTCCGGAATTTCCCTTATCAGTATTGGCAGGGGAGACTCAAGAAACTGGAGAGGAGCCCACCTCCTCAGACGAAAACCTACCGTCTGTGGAGTTTTCTGATCTTGAGGTTCACAGGGAAAACTTTGCCACAGAACAGTTGAAAGACCCCGCCCTAATAAAGGCACGGGAAAACGTAGTGAAAATAGATGGCGAGTTAGTGAACCCAGATAATACCTGCACTTACCCATACTTCAGCGTAGAGAAGGACCTACTGTATCGGGTGGCAAAAAGGGCAGAAGAAACCGTTGAGCAGCTTGTGGTGCCCAAACCTTACAGGAAGTTGGTGTTGGAGTTGGCCCATGGGCACATTCTTGGAGGTCATCTGGGGACAGAGAAAACCCGAGAGAGGGTATTACAGAGATTCTATTGGCCGGGGGTGATGAAGGACATAGAAAATTATTGTTCCTCCTGCCCTGTGTGTCAGAGGTCGGCCCCGATGCCACATTTCCGTAGCCCGCTGGTCCCTCTACCCATCATTGAGGTCCCGTTTGAGAGGATCGCCATGGATTTGGTAGGTCCTATAATCAAGTCCGCTAGGGGGCACCAGTACATATTAGTTATAATGGACTATGCCACCCGTTATCCAGAAGCGATCCCTCTCCGAAATACCTCGGCCAAAACCATAGCCAAAGAGCTATCTCTTGTGTTTAGCCGGGTGGGTATTTGTAAAGAACTGCTTACGGACCAAGGTACACCCTTTATGTCCCGGGTTATGAAGGAGCTGTGTAAATTGTTCAAAGTGACGCAATTACGTACATCTGTGTATCACCCCCAAACCGATGGGCTGGTTGAAAGATTCAACAAAACCCTAAAACAAATGTTGAAGAAAGTGTTGGATAGAGATGGAAAGGATTGGGACTGTCTACTTCCTTATCTGATGTTTGCTATTAGGGAGGTGCCCCAATCCTCTACGGGATTCTCCCCCTTTGAGTTACTGTATGGGAGACACCCAAGAGGGCTGTTGGATATTGCCAAGGAAACTTGGGAAAGTGAGAGTTCTCCCCACAGGAGTGTGATTGAGCATGTCGCCCTGATGCAAGACCGAATTGCACAGGTAATGCCCATCGTGAAGGAACATTTGGCCCAAGCGCAGTTAGCACAGCAGAGAGTGTACAACCGTGGAGCCAAGACCCGTACCTTTTCCCCGGGGGATAGGATACTGGTACTTGTCCCTACGGTTGAAAGTAAATTCCTTGCCAAATGGCAAGGCCCCTACGAGATAATAGAAAAAGTGAGCGAAGTGAATTACAAGGTCAGACAACCAGGAAGGCGAAAGCCCGAACAGATCTATCACGTTAATCTGTTGAAAGCCTGGAGGGATAGAGAGTCCCTAGTCGCAGACACTTGGTCACCAGCTCAAACTGGTTGCGTGATTCCTGAGGTTGGAATAGCAGCCACCTTGTCACAACCCCAACAACAGGAGGTTAAGGAGTTTGTGCTTCGCAACAAGGAGGTATTCTCTGAGCTGCCGGGACAAACATCTGGGGTAGAGCATGACATCATTACCCCGCCCGGTGAAAGGGTGAAGTTAAAACCCTATCGGATCCCAGAGGCCCGACGGGAGGCAATACGGGAGGAAGTACAGAAAATGCTGAACTTAGGGGTGATAGAGGAGTCCCAAAGTGATTGGTCTAGTCCCATTGTGTTGGTGCCTAAACCGGATGGGAGCTGGCGATTTTGTAACGATTTTCGTCAGTTGAACAAAGTTACAAAATTTGACACCTACCCCATGCCACGTATAGATGAGTTGATCGACCGGCTGGGAACAGCCCGATACATGACGACTCTTGACCTCACAAAAGGGTATTGGCAAATCCCCCTGGCCAAGTCGGCCAAAGAGAAAACCGCATTTGTAACCCCAGACGGGGCGTTCCAATATAAAAGAATGCCGTTCGGGTTACAGAATGCGCCGGCCACATTCCAGCGGAAAATGGACCAGATGCTGAGGCCCCATCGGAAGTATGCTGCGGCTTACCTGGATGACGTAATTGTCCATAGCACAGATTGGGCCTCACATCTGCCAAAAGTGCAAGCAGTCCTGGACTCTGTTCGGGAAGCGGGGTTTACGGCTAACCCCAAGAAGTGTACCATTGGGCAGGAGGAGGCCAAATATCTTGGGTACACCATTGGGAGGGGAGTAATAAAACCCCAACTCAACAAAGTCGAGGCCATCCAGAGTTGGCCACGTCCCAACAGCAAGAAGCAGGTACGAGCCTTTCTGGGAATCGCTGGGTATTATCGGCGATTCATTCCCCACTTTGCTTCTAAGGCTGTGCCCCTAACCAACCTGACGAAGGGGAAAGGGTCGGTCATGATTAAATGGACCCCCGAGGCTGAGGCAGCATTCCAATTCTTGAAACAAGCCTTATGTAGCCAGCCAGTGTTGTACTCACCCGACTTCTCTAAAGACTTTGTCGTACAAAGTGATGCGTCAGATGTGGGGTTAGGAGCAGTATTGTCCCAGGTCTGGAACGGGGAAGAGCACCCAGTCATTTACCTCAGCAGGAAGTTGAAGTCCCATGAGGTAAATTACGCCACCGTTGAAAAGGAGTGTTTAGCGGTGAAGTGGGCTCTAGATTCCCTTCGGTACTACCTGCTAGGTAGGCACTTTGACATGGTTACGGATCACGCTCCGTTAAAGTGGATGGCTCAAAACAAGGAAACAAATAGAAGAGTGAATAGGTGGTTCCTGGCCCTCCAGGAATTCAACTTCACAGTAAAGCATCGCCCTGGCGTTCAAATGGGGAATGTGGATGCTTTGTCTCGAGTACATGAATGCCTGATTGCTGGTGTTCCAACCCCGAGGTTAAAACAAGAGGGGGGGGTATGTGACAGCAGGAAGGTAAAGTCACCTGGTTGCATCCAGGGGGGTAGATATATTTCGCCCAGATTCAGGCTTTACGCCGACTTATACAACTAGGTGGAGAGTTGTATAAGCCCAGCTGAGGCTAGTGGGCTCATGGATGACTCATACCTCTAGGGAGAGTGTGGGGCGTCGTGCAGACCAGTTGATGAGACCAGCTGAAGCTTGTCAGCTCATTTAGGCCTCTATAAGAACTCCCAGCTTCATTAGATGTTAGCTCATGCCTGGACCCAGACCTGTGTGGACTGTCTAGGGAGAGTGAACCCCTGTGCGGTGAGACAAAGCCTGTGTGGCTATTTGCTTGGACATTTAAAACCAGGGACTTAGGGACTAGGACAGCACTAGGCTGATCCCAGTTGTTAGTTAGGAAACCTGTATGTTTAGTCAGAGGTCAAGTTGACCAGGATTTATTTTGTTTATGTTTCTTTTGCTTTGCTGTGTTTTGTCACTGTAAATAGAAAATAAACCACACCTTTTTGATTTTGAAAACCACAACCTCCGTTTGCTGGGCCTGTTTTTGTGTGGGGAGCCCATCCCGGGGGTCACACACACCCGCTGCCGAGCTAACCCCCTCACACTAGATATGAAAGTCCTGGCAAGTAGCCATCCTCTTTGGCATATTCTATCTCTAATAGAAGATCACTTAGTTCTTGTAGACGCACATTGTCTCTGTAGCCCACCTTGGGAAAGACTTCAAGTTTTTTCAACAGTGCTCCTTCTATTACCTCTGGGGATCCATACGTTTCTTCTAGTCTTTTTCAGGTCATATTGAGTCCTGCTGCAGGGTTGAACAGGTTTGCTCTTCTCATCCTCTTAGCATGCTCTGCTGACTCGGTACCGAGCCATTTTATCATCAAATTAAGTATGTCGGCTGATGAAAAGTTTAGACCTTCAGTTGCATTCAGAAAGGAGGATTTCCATGCCCAATAGTTTTCAGGACAGTCATCAAATTGGAGAAAGCCTGAGCTAATCATTTCTTTGCGGATGAGATATTTGGTGACATCCACTGCACATTGTTGTTCGCCCATGTAATCTATATGTTGAGGTGATGGGAACACTTGTTTTTTGTTCTTAGGGGTTTCTGGTGCTTCCCTCTTGATTTGCTGGCAGCCGCTGACCTCATGTGGTTGCTTGGGCCTGCTCAGGGGGCATGTTGATCTCGGTCTGAATTCCTTTGCTTCAGGTTTAAGAGGCTGTTCTTTCGCATGCGCATCAGTAAGGTTCTGGATGTACTTACTTTTACGATCTGTAGAGGATAGAGGTTTTTCTGGAACCTCTGGGTCTTTATACAATTTTTCACTTCCTGACCGACTAGTTCCCATGTAGGCAGCGGCCTCAGCTTCAGCAGCTGCAGCAGCGGTCTGTCGCTTCAGGATGAGCAATTTTGCTTCTTCTTGTGCTAACTCCTGCATCATCATGGCTTCTTTTTGTGCTATGGTAGCTTTCTTTTCTGCTAACTCCCGCATCATCATGGCTTCTTTTTCTGCGTACTGTAGCTGGATGCGGGCAGCTTCTGCCTTGGCACGAGCTTTAACTGCTAAGGCACTTGCTGAGGACATCTTGCTAGCTCGTGAAGATCTGGACACATGCGATTGTGCATCCTCTTGCTGGGCACTGGGAATGTTCTCCCTGTCTTGCTGTGTTGGCGATAGCGTGTCATCAGCCTGGTACTTTGTTCCTGATCTTAGACTCATGCTGTACTGATGGCGTCTCAGTTTATTCCAGACTGCCACGTGGTTGTCTTTTTACTGTTCTGCTTCGCGTTATTGAACTGTTGTATAACACTAGTCAGACAACTTAATAATAATTCAGAAGTCAAGAAACGGAAGACATCAAATCTGTATGTATTCTTTTTCCGAATAACTTTGTAAAACTACAACATAAGCATAAACAAACATATGTGTCAGTACATTAAAACATTATACAGCAGCCTCACTCTACCAGTGAATGTACTCACAGACAATTCCACCATTAGTCCAAGAATAGACAGGAGCTCTTCTACATGCAGTCTGCTTAGATCAGAGAGCAGACACGAAATGAAGGAAATGCAGTTCCAGGTTAAAGGTTACTGCCTTAACTGTGAAGGAATTCCTTTTCCTGTGACAAAATAATAACTAACTCTGGCCACTAGATGGCAACAATGTCAAACCAACATTGCAATATAATCTGTAACAGCACATAGCACATATTATTATGATGATATGGGCAGAACAGTTACCTAGGGAGTGATTCTAACTGTAGGGGAAGGGGACTCAGAAGGGGAGGAGACCAATCGGTGTTCCTCTGTACTAGGAACACACCATTGGTCTCCTCTCACCTGACAGGACGTGGATCTGTGTGTTTACACACACAGATCCATGTCCCTGCTGTGTGACAGGCAATCGTGGGTGCCCGGCGGACGCCAGGTACGCGCATCGGCTCCCGAATGACGCAGCGGCGCGTATGACCCCTAGAGGCCCGGGAAGCCGAGGACGTCATATGACAGCCCGGAGGGACAGAGGGTTCCTGCGGCCGTCATATTTCTAGAGCTGGGTAGGGAAGTGGTTAAGTGACTTTTAATGTGGCATGGTTGTTGGTGCCAGACACGCTGGTCTGAGTATTTTTAAAAACTGATCTACTGGGATTTTCACACACAACCATCTCTAGGGTTTACAGAGAATGGGCCAAAAAAGAGAAATAATCCAGTGGGCAGCAGTTGTGTGGATGAAAATGCCTTGTTGAGGTCAGAGGAGTGATGTTGACTGGTTTAAGATAATAGAAAGGCAACAGTAACTCAAATAACCACTCGTTACAACCAAGGTATGCAGAATACCATCTCTGAACGCACAACACATTGAACCTTGAAGTAAATGGGCTACAGCAGCAGAAAACAACACTGGATACCACACCTGTCAGCTACGAACAGGAAAATGAGGCTACAATTCACACAAGCTCACCAAAATTGGACAATAGAAGATTGGATAAACATTGCCTGGTCTGATGAGTCTCGATTTTAGCTGCAATAGTCAGATGGTAGGGTCAGAATTAGGCATGAATAACATGAAAGCATGGATCCATCCTGCCTTGTATCAACGGTTTAGGCTGGTGGTGGTGTAATGGTGTGGGAGATATTTTCTTGGCACACTATGAGCCCCTTAGTACCAATAAAGCATTGTTTAAATACCACGGCCTACCTGAGTATTATTGAGAACCATGTCCATACCTTTATGACTACAGTGTACCCATCTTCTCATGTCTACTTCCAGCAGGATAATGCACCATGTCACAAAGCTCAAATCATCTCAAACTGGTTTCTTGAACATGACAATGAGTTCACTGTACTCCAATGACCTCCACAGTCACCACATCTCAATCCAATAGAGCACCTTTGAGATGTGGTGTAATGGGAAATTTGCATCATGAATGTGCAGCCGACAAAATCTGCAGCAACTGCGTGATACTATTATGTCAATATGGACCAAAATCTCTGAGGAATGTTTCCAACACCTAGTTGAATCTACGGCAACAAAAATTAAGGCAGTTCTGAAGGAAAAAGGGGGTCCAACCTACCAAGGTGTACCTAATAAAGTGGCAGGTGAGTGTATGTATAGGACAAACAATCAAAGCTATTTAGTTGCTTTCCATCAATTTTAAGAATATGGGTGGGCCAAAGTAAATTTCCCTTCCCTAATTACCATATAAACTTGAGTATAAGCCGAGTTTTTCAGCACATTTTTTCGTGCTGAAAATGCCCCCCTCGGCTTATACTCGTCTGTGTCCATCTTCACCTTTTTGCGCCTGATCCTGGCCAGCTGTAGGTTCCCTGAACCCAGTCTTGGCACACATGTAGCCCCACTCTTCCTCTACAAGTGTGCAAAGTTTGTTGTCCGAGGGACCTACGGCAGGGGAGCACTGATTTTTCAAAGCCGGGCACCCCTTCCATAGACTCCCATGTTAAACGGTAATTTCTCCAGTGATTTTGGGGACCCAGTACTGGCTGGCCCTAGGTCCCCTGAACCCCAAACTTGGCACATATGTAGCCCCATCACCTAATTAGTAAATAGAGTCCACCTGTGTGTAATTTAATCTCAGTATAAATACAGCTGTTGTGTGAAGCCCTCAGAGGTTTTTTAGAGAACCTTAGTGAACAAACAGCATCACGAAGGCCAAGGAACACACCAGACAGGTCAGGGATAAAGTTGGAGAAGTTTAAAGCAAGGTTAGGTTATAAAAAATTTCCCAAGCTTTGAACATCTCAGAGCACTGTTCAATTCATTATCCTAAAATGGAAAGAGTATGCCACAACTGCAAACCTACCAAGACATGGCCGTCCACCTGAACTGACAGGCCGGGCAAGGAGAGCACTAATCAGAGACACAGCCAAGAGCCCAAGGTAACTCATGAGGAGCTGCAGAGATCCACAGATCACGTAGGAGAATCTGTCCACAGGACAACTATTTGTTGTGCATTCTACAAATCTGGCCTTTATGGAAGAGTGGCAAGAAGAAAGCACTCATTGAAAGAAAGTCAAAAGAAGTCCCGCTTGCAGTTTGGAAGAAGCCATGCGTGGGACACAGCAAACCTGTGGAAGAAGGTGCTCTGGTCAGATGAGACCAAAATTGAACTTTTTGGCCTAAAAGCAAAACTCTATGTGGCAGAAAACAAACCATCCCCACTGTGAAACATGGTGGTGGCAGCATCATGTTTTGGGGATGCTCCTCTTCAGCGGGGACAGGGAAGCTGGTCAGAGTTGATGGGAAGATGGATGGAGCCAAAAACAGGGCAATCTTAGAAGAAAACCTGTTAGAGTCTTCAAAAAGACTTGAGACTGAGGCAGAGGTTCACCTTCTAGCAGAACAACGACCCTAAACATACAGCCAGAGCTACAATGGAATGGTTTAGATCAAAGCATATTTATGTGTTAGAATGGCCCAGTCAAAGTCCAGACCTAAATCAAATTGAGAATCTGTGGCAAGACTTGAAAAATGCTGTTCACAGACGCTCTCCATTAAACCTGACAGAACTTGAGCTATATTGCAAAGAAAATGGGCAAAAATTTCCTAGATCTGGGGTAGGCTACCTGGGCCCTCCAGTTCTTGTGGATCTACATTTACCATGAGGCGTTGCAAGGCTGGCAGTTACAATTACTCCTAGAGGCATGATGGGACTTGTAGTTCTGCAACAGCTGGAGGGCCCCAGGTTGCCTACTCCTGCTCTGGATGTGCAAAGATGGTAGAGAAATATCCAAAAAGACTTGCAGCTGTAATTTCAGCGAAAGGTGGTTCTACAAAGTATTGACTCAGGGGGGCTGAATACAAATGCACGCCACAATTTTCACATACAGTAATACCTTGCGTTACTCGCAATCCGGCTTACGAGCGTTTCGCAATAGCAGCTATTTAAAAAAAAATCCTGACTAGGATTGCGAGCGTTGTCTCGCAAGACGAGCAGGATTCAAGCCAATGGGGTGTGCAGTACCGCATTTGGCCAGAGGTGCGGGGGGTGGCGCCAGTGACACTCGGAGCCGTTCGGATGCACTCGGAGCCGCTCGGAAACACTCCGTTCCTGAGGGTCTCTGAGCCTCTCCAAGTGTCTCTGAGTGCATCCGAGTGGCTCGGAGCGGTCTCCGAGTGTCTCCAGCGCCCCCCCACCTCTGGCCATTTGCGGTACTGCATAAAATAGCAGTCACTGTGGAAAAAATTATCTGAGTTTCCATTGACTCCTATAGGGAAAATCGCTTTGATATACGAGTGCTTTGGATTACAAGCATTCTTCTGCAATGAATTATGCTCGTAATCCAAGGCACCACTGTACTTATTTGTAAAAAAATGTGAAAACCCATTTATCATTTTCCTTCCACTGCACAATTATGTGCCACTTTGTGTTGGTCTATCACATAAAATCCCATTAAAATACATTTACATTTTTGGTTGTAACATGACAAAATGTAGAAAATTTCAAGGGGTATGAATACTTTTTCAAAGCACTGTATATGTGTATATGTATATATATATATATATGTGTATATGTGTATATATATATATATATATATATATATATATATATAATAAGAATGTGTGACGTTGAGTCTATATACAGTAAATGATATCCTGGTGAAACTGAAACTTCCCTACTTGATTCCCATATCTTTACAGACTCCTACATTAAATTTCATGGCTTAGTGACGGTTCACACAGGGGCAACCCGACATACAGCGGGACTTTGCAAGGCGACTTCAGCAACTTACAACGCGACTTAAAGTTGCCTCCAGGACAGGTGACTTTGGCTGTGGCCAATCACAGAATAATCAGCTCTGTGGGAGGGAGGGTTTTGCCTGGGTAAACTATGTTCTTTTCCTGTAAAGTTGCTTCAGTTAAGATGAAGATCTGACTTGGAGGCAACTGCCATTGAAATCTATGGGTACAAGTTGCCTAGAAGTCGCCTTCAAGTAGTACAGGAACCTTTTCTGAAGTCGGAGCAACTTCAGTAGTGTACATTAACCTGCCTAGCGGTATTCCCAAGTCTGGCTCGGGGTGAAGTTTCAGCACCAAAAGCGGTAACCTGAAGCCAGACTCGGAATTGCATCGCAGTGATCCAGGCAGAGTTACTTACCTTGTTCCCTGGATCCTGCGATGCCTCCCCGCTGTGTGATCGAGCTGTCTCCTCGCTCGATTCACACAGTGTCGAGTGCCGCCGAGCTCCGTTCCCTGCGACGTTACGACGCACGGGGGCGGAGATCGGCGCCAAATTCAAAAAAGTTAAAACACAATACACATACAGTACACTGTAATCTTACAGATTACAGTACTGTATTAAAAAATGACACACCCCCTTTGTCCCTAGTGGTCTGCCCAGTATCCTGCATGCACTTTTATATAATAAAAACTGTTCTTTCTGCCTGGAATTTGGAGATTGTCCATAGCAACCAAAAAGTGTCCCTTTATGTCAAAAGTGGTTTTAGACCAGCTAGAAATCAGCGATAATAAATTAGAATCACTCGCAGAATTAAGCGATAGCGATTTGTGGGGAAATTTGTCATCAAACACTGAAAAACACTTTTATTATTATTATATTATTATTTGTTATAATTATTTTATAGTTATTTATTATATTATAATTTATGATTTTGTTTTTTGAACTTTATCATACCCGGGATGTCTACTAGGCTCTGATTTGGACAGATTTATGTGAGTTATTCCTAAGAATTACAGGCCTGCAATATAAAACGCCAAATTTCCATGCAGAATAATGGTACCTCTTTCAGCACCTAAAATCTGCCAGAATCATACCACCAGGGAGGTTAAGACAGCTCTAATTCACTTCAGTGGAATTTCTTATGTCCAGCTACTTGGGGCAACTTGAGATCTGACAAGTCGGATCCCAAGTCGCTGTAGTGTGAACCGGCACTTAAAGTACATGACAACTATATTATCCACAGGTGTGTGAATCTTCCACTTTCCATTTTTTTTTCTTCCTGCCTATACTACCACATACACTAATCAATAGAGAGTCTATAGAAAAGACAGGTTAAATGCAAGTACAAAATTAGGATAGTTTAAACATTCCATAAAGTGAAAGGAAAAGAGCAAAAGTCCATAGCTGCAAGAGCATGCAATTTATGCCACAAGCAGAATTATAAATAGGTCTTTTACTTGAAGACTTTTTTTGGGTTGGGTAATCTGCATCCGGTTTAGACAGCCACTGTACTACATATTTATTCTTTAATGGATCAGTTGAATTTCCTAAAAAAAAATAAAAAAAATCTTGTTAAATATTTGAAATAAACAGCTTTTCAGAATTTTTATTTCACATAACTTTATAGTATAAAAGCAGAATACAGTGGAACCTTGGATTACGAGCATAATCCGTTCGTAATCCAAAGCACTCGCATATCACAGCGAGTTTCCCCATAGAAGTCAATGGAAACGAAAATAATTTGTTCCGCATTGACTTCAATGGCATGCAATACCGCATATGGCCAGATGTGGGGGGGCGCCGGAGAGCCTCGGAAACACTCAGAAAAGGCCCGAGGACAGCTCGATTGAACCCGGGAAAACCTCGGAAAGGCTTGGGAACGGAGAATTTCCGAGTTTTTCCAAGCATTTCCGAACGGCTCCGATCGGCTCTGTTCGGCTCCGGCACCCCCACCACCTTAGGCCAAATACGGTATTGCACACCGCTGTGGCTTAAACCCTGCTCGTTTTGCAAGACAATACTCGCAAACCGAGTCAGGATTTTTTAAAATACAGTGCTCGTATTGCGAAACGCTCGTTAACTGCGTTACTCGCAATCTAAGGTTTCACTGTACTATAGCTCTTTTCATTTTCTCATTCTCAGTCGTCCATGCTACTTCACAAGTAAATGCTGTTATGAATATCCATGCTATGTGTAACTGAGAAAATGACACTGCTCATGTCTGCTCTACAGTAAATGCTGCTTTGAACATCCATGCTAACCATACCACAGTATGAAAAATGGGTGTATGCAGCTTGTAGCATAAAATTAAAGGTAAGAGTCCATAGTGTTTAAGGTAAAGTCCTTGTTCAAGAAAGGAAGCTGGAACCACCCACGGTGTAAACAGAGACACAATCAGGTGAGCATGAAATTATCCTCCACCGAACATCAACACACCGGGCCTCTTACCAAAGAAAACGGACCACTGAATTACAGGTGGTCAAACAAGCATGGTATGTCCACAGCGCCACAAAACCACTTCAATTGGATCATAGATGGCTGGGTCTTGTAGTCTCACCAAATGGAAGATCATAGGTGCACACATAAAATCCAAGAAAGGCAACTCCTCATGGTGTAGTATTAAAACCAGGGAAGATTTATTTCTAAAAAACAGCCAGGCTACTCACATTTTGTCAGATAAAAACAGGCATATCAAAGGCTGCAGCCTGTCATGAATAGCACTTGTTTCCAACCACAAAGATGGGCGCAGTCGACGCGGTACAGTGTTGTGACGTCAGAGCTCCACCCTACGTGGCGTTTTGTCCAATGGAATGTCGTCTGGGACGATGTTCCATTGGACGAAACGCCACGTAGGGTGGAGGACAAAACGCCACGTAGAGGTGGAGCTCTGTCGTCACGACGCTGTAACGTGTCGATCGCAGCCATCTTTGTGGTTTTTATTGTCTCCATACAATTTATGCCAGCTGCTTCTGTAATACTAGCGCAGTTATTAATCTTGAATTTAATACCACAGTATGGCTGAGAACTTGACACTGTTAATCAATTCTCCATGGTAAATGTTCTCACAAAAATATTTTTCTCACCTCTTTTTGCCTTTTGTGATGAAAAAATAGGATTTTTATAACAGCTTACCTGTAAAATCCTTTTCTTGGAGTACATCACGGGACACAGAGCGACATAGTCATTACTAATGGGTTATATAGATACCTTCAGGTGCTGGCACTGGCAACTTCCAAAACCGGAAGTACCCTCCCCTATATAAGCTCCTCCTATCCGGGAGCACCTCAGTTTTGTAGCAAAGCAATAAGTGTCCCTAAAGAGGGGTGGGAGCTCTGTGTCCCGTGATGTACTCCAAGAAAAGGATTTTACAGGTAAGCTGTTATAAAAATCCTATTTTCTTTCTCGTACATCACGGGACACAGAGCGACATAGTCATTACTAATGGGATGTCCTAAAGCAATGCCCAACGAGGGGGGGGATACACCATACATAAGCTGAGCGCTATCAGACATGAGGATCTTTTGCGGCCTGCAACACACTGCGCCCAAAGGCGACATCCTCCTGACTTCTAACGTCCACCTGGTAGAACCTAGTAAACGTGTGTACTGAAGACCATGTTGCGGCCTTACAGATTTGAGCCAGGGAGGCCTGGTGATGCACTGCCCATGAAGTTCCAACTGCTCTCGTGGAGTGCGCTCTAACTTTGAACGGAGGCGGTCTCCTTCTCAAGCCATAGGCTTGCATTATGACCTGTCAAATCCACTTGGCTAAAGTAGATTTTGACGCTGCCTGACCCCTTCTGGGGCCTTCCGGCAGAATAAACAAAGTATCCGTTCTGCGAATCTGAGCAGTGGCTTTTAGATAAGCTTTAACTGCTCTTACTACATCCAAAGAATGCAATAACTTTTCCTCTACCGAAGTGGGTTTGGGGAAAAAAGAAGGAAGAACCACATCTTGGTTCAAATGAAACCTCGATACCACCTTAGGAAGAAAGGCTGGATGAGGACGTAACACTACTCTGTCCTTATGGATAACCAGATATGGCTCCCTACAGGACATAGCTGCTAATTCCGACACTCTTTTAGTCGAACAAATGGCTACTAGAAAAATCAATTTCCTGGTGAGAAGAACCAAAGAAATATGCTGTAATGGTTCAAATGGTTGTTTCTGTAGAACCGACAGAACCAAGTTTAGATCCCATGGACATATGGGAATATTAACCGGAGGACTAATACGCATCACTCCTTGTATAAAGGCTTTGACTAGTGAATGCGAAGCCAAGGGCCTTTGAAAAAATATTGACAAGGCCGAAATCTGACCCTTGATAGTACTCAAGGCAAGCTTCCTATCTACAGCCCATTGTAGGAAGTCCAGAATCCTACCTATTACGTATTTACGTGGATGCCATTTCTTGGCCTCACACCACGCGATGTACGCCTTCCAGATTCTATAGTAGATCTGCCTGGATACCGGCTTCCTGGCATTGATCATGGTAGATACCACAGAATTAGAGAGCCCTCTCTTTTTTAGAATGTGGGCTTCAATAGCCAGGCCGTCAAACCTAGGGCTGGTAAGGAAGGGTGGTATATCGGTCCTTGCGAAAGCAGGTCCGGACGACGTGGGAGAGTCCAAGGACTCCCCACTGACATTTTACAATCTCCACGTACCACGCTCTTCGGGGCCACGCTGGAGCCACCAGAATCACTGGTTTCTTTTCTACCCTGATTCTGCGGAGTAATCGAGGTAACCATTGTGGCGGTGTGAATGCATATATCAGCTTGAACTGATCCCAAGGGAACACTAGGGCATCCGAGCCGCAAGCTAGGGGATCCCTTGTCCGAGAGACAAACCTGTCCACCTTTGCGTTGAATCTGGATGCTAGAAGATCTACATCCGATGTTCCCCACCGCTGACATATTGTCCAGAAAACCTCGGGGTGAAGGGACCCTTCCTCTGGGCATAATTGCTGGCGACTTAGAAAGTCCGCCTTCCAATTCTCCACTCCTGGAATGAATACCGCAGATATGGCTGGGACATATCTTTCTGCCCATTTCAGGATGTAATTTACTTCCCTCTGGGCTGCACGACTCCTGGTGCCCCCCTGATGATTGATATATGCCACTGCTGTGGCATTGTCTGATTGAATTCTGACAGGGGACCCTTGGAGTTTGGATGTCCATGCTACTAGGGCATACCGGGCTGCTCGTATCTCTAAGAGATTGATGGGCAGGGCCTTTTCTGCATCCGACCATCTGCCCTGGAGAGACTATTGCTCCAGTACTGCTCCCCAGCCTATAAGGCTGGCATCTGTAGTGACCACCTTCCAAGAAATCGGACTGAAGGATTTCCCTTTTTCCAGATTCTGGGGAACCAACCACCAACGGAGGCTCTTGCGAACGGAAGGGGACAAGGACATTGTAAGTCTAGGGCCTGAACTTTTTTGTTCCAGGCTGACAGTATGGCCCCTTGCAAATTCCTTGAATGGAATTGACCGTAGGGTACTGCTTCGAATGATGCCACCATTTTTCCCAGCAGCCTCATTCACAGGCATATGGACGGCTGTCTTTTTTGTACCCACTAAGTGGATCAAATCTTTCAAAGACAATACCTTTCCTCGAGGCAAGAATATTTTTCTCTGGCCTGAATCCAACCTTAGCCCCAAGTATCCCAGACTTTTGACTGGTTTTTAGGGCTGACTTGTCTCGGTTGATAATCCAACCGTGAGATTCCAGATACCTGATTGTCTTGTGAACAACCACTTCTAGTTTTTTCACTGAGTGGTCTATCAGCAACAAGTCATCTAGATATGCCATTATCATTACACCTTGTGTTCTTAGATTGGCCAATAAAGGGCCAGAATTTTTGTAAACACTCGTGGTGCTGTGGCCAAACCGAAGGGTTAGGCTCTGAACTGAAAATGGCGCCCTTCTACTGCAAAGCGTAGAAATTTTTGGTGGACTGGAAAGATGGGAATGTGCAAATAAGCATCTTTGATGTCGATCGCGGCTAACCAATCCTCCCCTTGTAGGGCAGTGGCCACCGATCGGATCGACTCCATCGGAAAGTCCTGATATACAGGAATTTGTATAGCCCTTTTAGAATTAATATGGGCCTCCCGTCCGCGTTTGCTTCGGGACTGTAAAGAGGTTTGAGTAAAACCCGAACCCTCATTCTTCCAGGGGAACCTCCATAATTACTCCTTGGAGCAATAGTTGTTCTAGTGCCAACAGGAGGGACTCTCTCTTCCGGGGATCCCTTGGCACGTTTGACCTCAAAAATGGGAAGGAGGAGAGTCTTTTAACTCCAAACTGTATCCCAAACATACTGCGGAGAGCACCTATCTGTCTTGATCGTGTCCCGCCAGGTCTCTTGCGAACAACTGGAGTCCTCCCCCCACCCGACTGAGTGGGGGCAACCCTTCAATGAATTTAACTTTGGGGGAGGTTTTGTACCTCCCCTGACCCAGGGTTTCTCATTACCCTGCTATTGTCCCTGTTTTTTACCCCCGGGAATTGACCGAGGAGGCCGTCGGAACTGTTACACAGCCGATGCCCCAGGGACTGGAGAAGCAGGCCTCTTAAAGAGGGACCTCTAACTCTGTTTTTAACCGGCAAGAGCGTATTTACCGCTGGAAATTTTCTGGATATATTTGTCCAGGTTTTCCCTGAATAAGCGTTCACCATGAATGGGACGCTAACCAGCCATTCTTTACAGGGAGCTTCAGCAGACCAGTTTTTGAGCCATAGAAGCCTACGCATATGTACTATAGACAGCGTAAGGCGGGAGGCCTGATGGACTGAATCCTTTATGGCGTCAACCGCAAAGCCTAAGGCTCTAGGTAGATCAGCTAGGGCAAGGCCTGCTGATCTGTCAAGTCCCTCAGGACCTGTTTCAACTGATCCTTCACTGCTTAGCAGACCTCACTGCTGGTTGTGTCACCAAGCTTGCTGTAGAAAGAAGCAGACTTTCATAAGGACTCCAATCTTTTATCTATTGGGTTCTTGAACATTTGGACATTATCCATTGGACATGTCAGTGATTTATACATACAAGAGATGGCTGTGTCCACTGTAGGGACCTTCCATTTTTTGATGAACTTATCCTCCATGGGATAGACCACCGGAAATCTCTTGGGGGAATAAATATTTTCTCAGGACGTTCCCAATCCTGGTAAATGAGCCCTTTCAGTAAAGGGTGAAGTGGAAAAGAACAGACAGTCTGGGGGCTTCTAGCGACCCCAACGAGGATACAGTAGTGGTTGATGGTTCCGCAAGGTGCATTTTTAAATGCTGATCGGACCATGTTAGTCAGAGACTGAACCCATAATCTTTCAGCTTGAGATGCTGAGAAAAGGTTCCCCCACTGTTGATTCCTCTATAACAGAATCAACCTTATCCTGATCCCCTTCAGGCAGGTCGATCCCTGTATGGGACTGTTACTCTGCTAACAGGCACTCTGAAGGAGGAGACGGAGATCGGGCGTGCTTTCCCTGACAGGGAGGCAGCGATCAATGTTGACAATCTCTCTCTAATCCTCCCAGAGCTGAGGAAAAAACCTCCTCTGTTACATACACAGGAGCAGGTGAACTGAGGACAGCCACAGTACCAAGTACCCCTGCGGGGTCTCTACGGTCACTTACCTCTGAACTTCAGGGGAGACTGGTGCAGCAGAAGCATGCCCAAGATCCTCAGAGCCCGATGAGACCCCTTTCGCTTCCTGGAAGATTCAGTTCCGGAGCTTCTGGACGGCATATTCCTAAGCCTAAAGCTGAGGTATTCCAGCCGTAATACACCACTTTTACTGAGAATAGTCTAGCACAATTGCTGCTATATCACAGTTGGTGTCTACTAAAGTGCCTTTCTAGGGGATGCCTGCATCAACCGCCTCTGTGTGCCTTTATACTGTTGCTAGCTCTGTCTGTGCACTTCAATAGCCAGCTATAATGTGCTTTAAAACACGCTGGACGCCGCACATGCGCAGTAGCGCACACCTGAGCGTCATCCACCCGCTCCGCCCCTTTTTCCAGATCGCCTCTATATATAGAGGCGCTTGCACGCGCACGCGCGCGGGCACGTGCGCCTTCGGCGCCTTTTTTGAAAACAATAAGGAGCTAGATGGGAGCCAGGGTCCCTTTGCCGCAGGGCCCGGGGATGGATGAGCGCAGCAACAGGGCAGAGGAGACAGCTTCCCAGCAGAGAACATACCAACTGCCTGGATTTGATTCTGGAAGAAAAAAATCCACATTACAAGAAAAAGAACCATAGCGGCCTCTAGTGTCTAACACAGGTACCGCGGTCTTACATTTTTTTTTTTTTTTCCTTGCCTACTATTAATTTTTTTTACATTTTCTCAGTAGTAACAGGCATACACAGAATATTAGCGGGAATACCTTAGGTAACAGGCAGAAAGACAAAATAGGCTTGGGGGTCCCTCAATAGAACCAAGTTCCCGAGGGCCACCACTTACCTTTTCCTCGCCGCAGGACTCTGTTTGGTCCACAGAAGCCCAAACTTCACCTATCACGGCAGGCATTGTAATCAAACCTTCAGGGACCGGGTTCCCAAGGATTCCACTCCCCTGGACCTGTATAGCACCCTGCACAGAAAACATCTTGGTTGTGGGTATGACCAGAGCTCTGGATCCCAGGGTCCAGCCCTCCTAAGAGAAGCATTACAGGCAAAACCTTGCTCTTCTCTGCAAGGCCCGGGTACCGACCGTTTAGCTATGAAGCTTTTTTGGTCGGATCCGGAATAGCTTACTGAGGCCCAAAAGAACCTGTACGCAAGCTCAGTGAAAAACACATGTTACTTCTTGGCCAACACCTTAGACACTGGCAAAAAACTGAGGTGCTCCCGGATGGGAGGGGCTTATATAGGGGAGGGTACTTCCGGTTTTGGAAGTTGCCAGTGCCAGCACCTGAAGGTATCTATATAACCCATTAGTAATGACTATGTCGCTCTGTGTCCCGTGATGTACGAGAAAGAAAAACTATTCTCTTTTATGACCTTAGCCTGTGTCTGTGGCTTATCTGGTTTTGACAATCCACTTCAAGTGTCTCTTATTAATTATTGATCATAAATTGATGAATATGTCCCTGACCCGTATCTCCATAAATTTAGATCACCCTATGGGGAAAGTCAGACATCAACCTTTTTTTCATCAAGTATTTTTTTGCACAAGTGTAGTAGATTTTGATTGTTTTTCTCGAATGTTGGTGCAGTCAGGCACACAACATTTTCCACTCTCTCTGGCTCAATAAGTCTAAGAGATGCCTTTTTATGTATTTTTATTGCTGAAGAACTTGGATGGGGAGATGGGTACCATGGAATACCACAGGAACACTAAATAACAAGAGGACACTTTAGCTGGTCATACATGGATCGAAATAAAACCGGGACTGGCTGAGATTTGATCCATCTATGGGCAGGCTGATTGTACCCAAGTCAATCCATCAGTTGACTTGGGTGCAACCAGCCTGTCATATTTTTTACATGCGATTACTGCCAGCAGCTATAGCCGTATACCATAATCATTGCATTCTCCCGACCGAGAAGGCTCCCCACGTCCCCCTGCCAACAGAACACAATAGCCCTGCGAGAGGAATTCCCCCATCAACACCTATCATGGAAGGAAAGAAAATCAAATCATCTATGGGCTGCTTTTAAATTCTCTAGACCAGGGGTAGGCAACCTTTGAGAGGTGAAGATAACTGGGGTGATCTTGGTCAAAGCTCAAAAATCGCCAGGGTTCGACTGCCTTTTTTTTTAAAGAAATTGACTAGCAAGGCCTAACTAAATATTAAGGATGACACAGGGACAACTTAGAAAAAATATAATGAAACTAATGTCACTGTAAAAATATAAAGTTAGGATACTGTGAGGGGTTAGCTCGGCAGCGGGTGTGTGTGACCCCCGGGATGGGCTCCCCACACAAAAACAGGCCCAGCAAACGGAGGTTGTGGTTTTCAAAATCAAAAAGGTGCGGTTTATTTTCTATTTACAGTGACAAAACACAGCAAAGCAAAAGAAACATAAACAAAATAAATCCTGGTCAACTTGACCTCTGACTAAACATACAGGTTTCCTAACTAACAACTGGGATCAGCCTAGTGCTGTCCTAGTCCCTAAGTCCCTGGTTTTAAATGTCCAAGCAAATAGCCACACAGGCTTTGTCTCACCGCACAGGGGTTCACTCTCCCTAGACAGTCCACACAGGTCTGGGTCCAGGCATGAGCTAACACCTAATGAAGCTGGGAGTTCTTATAGAGGCCTAAATGAGCTGACAAGCTTCAGCTGGTCTCATCAACTCCCTGTCTGCACGACGCCCCACACTCTCCCTAGAGGTATGAGTCATCCATGAGCCCACTAGCCTCAGCTGGGCTTATACAACTCTCCACCTAGTTGTATAAGTCGGCGTAAAGCCTGAATCTGGGCGAAATATATCTACCCCCCTGGATGCAACCAGGTGACTTTACCTTCCTGCTGTCACAATACCTTAAAAGTTAACGTTAGTGAGCAACTCATTCACTTTCATTCACAATTTTTTCATATTTGGAGAGTAATTGGTAACCCCACAAGTCTGTTCAAGAGTGCATTATGATGGCAAAACATCGGGTACTGCAGGCTGACTTGCTTGACTAGTTTCAGGCCTGGATGCAGGGTGGTGTATAGAGGTCAGAAGTAGGTAAGGCGGTGTGTAGGGCTGTGTATAGAGGTCAGTAAAAAGTAGGGCGGTGTATAGAGGTCAGTAATAGGAAGAAACACAGTATAGGAGTCATCAGTTTGTATAGTAGATTATAGGGGTCAGAATGGCAGTGGATGGGGTCAGTAGAGCAGTGGACGGTGTCAGTAGAGCAGTGGACGGTGTCAGTAGAGCAGTGGACGGTGTCAGTAGAGCAGTGGACGGTGTCAGTAGAGCAGTGGACGGTGTCAGTAGAGCAGTGGACGGTGTCAGTCGAGCAGTGGACGGTGTCAGTCGAGCAGTGGACGGTGTCAGTCGAGCAGTGGACGGTGTCAGTCGAGCAGTGGACGGTGTCAGTCGAGCAGTGGACGGTGTCAGTCAATAGTGCAGTGGATGGCATCCGTTTGTAGGGCAGAGGATAAGGTTAGTCAGTAGAGCAGTGGATGGTGACAGTTATTAGTGCAAAGGATGGTGACAGTAAGGCAGAGGTTTGTGACAGTTAGTAGGGCTGTGGTAGGTGACAGCTAGTAGGAGAGAGTATGGTGACCGTAGTTCTGTGGTTGGTGTCAGTTAGTAGGGTTGTGGATGGTGACAGTTAGTAGGGCTGTGGATAATGTAAGTAAGTAGGGTTGTTGGTGGTGTCAGTAAGTAGGGATGTAGATGGTGTCAGTCAGCAGTGCAGTGGATTATGTCAGTTAGTAGGACAGAGGATGGTGTCAGTTAGTAGGGCTCTGGATGGTGTCAGTAAGTAGGGCTCTGGATATTGACAGTTAGTAGGGAAGTGGATGGTTTCAGTTAGGACAGTGGATAAGACAGTGGATAAGGCTGCGGTTGGTGATGGTTAACCGGGCAATGGATGGTGTCAGTTAGTAAGACTATGAATAGGGTCAGTTAGGAGGGAAGTGGATGGTTTCAGTTAGGACAGTGGATAAGGTCAGTCAGTAGAGCAGTGGATGGTGACAGTTATTAGTGCATAGGGTGGTGACAGTAAGGCAGAGGTTGGTGACAGTTAGTAGAACAGAGTATGGTGACAGTTAGTTGGGCTGTGGTTGGTGAAAGCTAGTAGGACAGAGTATGGTGACAGTTAGTAGGTCTGTGGTTGGTGTCAGTTAGTAGGGTTGTGAATTGTGACAGCTAGTAAAGTTGTGGATGGTGACAGTTAATAGGGCTGTGGAAAGTGTAAGTAAGTAGGACTCTTGATGGTGTCAGTAGGACAGAAGATGGTGTCAGTTAGTAGGGCTCTGGATGGTGACAGTTAGTAGGACAGAGGATGGTGACAGTTAGTAGGGCATTGGTTGGTGACATTTAGCAGGTCAGTGGGTGGTGTCAGTTAGTAGGACAGTGGATGGTGTCTGTAAGTAGGGCTGTGGATGGTGTCAGTAAGTAGGGCTGTGGATGGTGTCAGTTAATAGGACTCGGGATGGTGTCAGTCAGCAGTGCAGTGGATTATGTCAGTTAGTAGAACTCTGGATGGTGTCAGTTAGTAGGGCAGAGGATGGTGTCAGTTAGTAGGGCAGAGGATGGGGTCAGTAAGTAGGGCTCTGGATGGTGTCATTTAACAGGGCAGTGGGTGGTGTCAGTAAGTAGGTCTCTGGATGGTGACAGTAGGACAGAGGATGGAGATAGTTAGTAGGGCTGTGGTTGGTGACATTTAGCAGAGTAGTGGATGATGTCAGTTAGTAAGGCTATTAATGGTGCCAGTTAGGAGGGAAGTGGATGGTGTCAGTAAGTAGGGCTGTGAATGGTGTCAGTTAGTAGGGCTGTGGATGGTGTCAGTTAATAGGACTCGGGATGGTGTCAGTCAGCAGTGCAGTGGATTAGTAGGGCAGTTAGTAGGGCTTTGGTTGGTGACATTTAGCAGGGCAGTGGGTGGTGTCAGTTAGTAGGACAGTGGATGGTGTCAGTAAGTAGGGCTCTGGATGGTGACAGTAGGACAGAGGATGGTGACATTTAGCAGGGCAGTGGATGGTGTCAGTTAATAGGGCTATGAATGATGTCAGTTAGGAGGGAAGTGGATGTTGTGTTACACTATGTAATTATTCTTGCTCTGTGTCTTTAAGATCTGTCCCCTTCTTTCTAGCTGAACTCTCTCTCTCACCGTAGTTCTTTATATTTCTCCTCCACTTCCTGACTCTCTCTCATTAGTCCTGTATATCTTCCATGCTAAACATCTTACATGTGGCTTACAACTGCAACGTTTTTCTACCTATGAATATCCATCATTAAACGGAACATCCGAAAGGATTCATCGTCTGTCGTCCTAACTGTGAGTTTATTCATTGAGTTAAACTGCCTGTATCGATGCAAGGGATGAATATCAAACCAGCTTGTGTAAGGCCTACTTCAACCTGGAGATGAACTTTATCGCTTTGTAGTTGAGACAGAACAGTAGAAAAACGAAGTTTCACAGCCTAATTACAAGATTTCTGCATGTCAGTACTGATACAGACAAGATTTACTGCCCTCATAGCAAGAAAGAAGAGAGCAGCACATGGCAGCCTTATAGCTTGAGTTTGTCTACATGGTGTCATATTTCAGCACACAGATCCTGCCTACTATCATGAGTGACCAAGCTTCTATATGTGAACTCACATCTACCTCCCCACAAGTTCCTGAAGAAACTGAGTTACCCAAACGCTCAGTTAAACCCACTTGGAAAGTAATGGAGAATTATGAAGCTTCAAGGACTGAATTGTCAAATAGCTTGGAATTAGTCTGGGAGAAAATCCTTGCTGAAGCTAATACAGTGTCTGTTGAACGTGAACTACTGACACTAGAGGGCGCCATTAAACAACTTTCTGCCTTATATGAGCTTTATCAGCTTACCAGCATCAAATTCACTAATGTCTTACAAAACATGAATTCAGACGATTCACTGGTGCAGTTAAAGCGTGTCAACATTCTTAATCTTGAAAGAGACAGTTTTATCCAGCAAACCAGATTAAAGGCAGAAGCAAAGATAAAGCTGTTACGGGACACTGCATCTCACAGATCTGTTTCCACAAGACGTTCTAAAAACTCGTCAAGATCCCATAGTTCAAGATACTCAACACTCAGTGAGCGACTTATTAATGCCCGCTCTGAAGTGGAAGCCAGCAAGGTGCAGGTGGCATATGCAGAAAAAAGAGCAGAGTTGGAAGCTCAAAGAGCAGAGTCGGAAGCTCAGGCAGCACGTCAAAGAGCAACAATGGAAACCTTAAATGAACAGTGTAAACATGACGCAGCTATGGCAAAGCTAAGGGTCCTACAGCAAGCTATCAGTGCAGACGAAGGTGCAAGTGAGAAAGACAGCATTAACCTAAACATAGCAGATATGGAAGACCCCCTCAAACGCACTAAAGACTATGTCCTAAGCCACTGCAGTGCACACTCCATTGTCTCCAATGCTCCCGACTACATAGAAACTCCTTCACAGCTTCAAGTTAAAGAGGTTCCAGCAACTTCCTGCACTCAAAATCACTCCACTGCATTTCCTACCTGCCTACCTTGCCTGCCTTCATACGTCACAGAGCATCAGCGCAAGCTTCAAGCAAGTCATCAATCTCCAGTCATCGGTACAGCCTTGAATCAACGTACCATTGGAACAACTGACTTCAAGCAAGCAACTCACCTGGATGCATCTGCTGCACCATATTTCCCTGTGTCCTTTAACAACAATGTCAAAGATAACGCAATCAGCACCATTCAGCCAACAGCATCTCACATAAAGGCGGAGACAACTGAGACAGAAGAGTTTGTGAGGTACATGCTTCGCAAAGAGCTCACAAAGACTGGTCTTACAAGTTTTGATGACCAACCTGAGAACTACAGAAGTTGGAAATGTGCCTTCAGAACTACAATCAGCAATCTTGGCATTACAGCTGATCAAGAATTGAATCTGCTGATCAAATGGCTTGGTCCTCTATCTGCTGCACGTGTTAAGCCATTTAGATCGTTTTTCATGGACAATCCTACTGCAGGCCTCACAGCTGCATGGGAGCGACTAGAGCAAAGTTATGGCAGTCCAGAAGCTATAGAAAATGCTTTGTTCATGCGTCTGGAAACTTTCCCAAAGATATCCGGTAAGGACAACAAGGAGTTCCAGAGACTGAGTGACCTTCTCCTTGAGCTTCAGCTAACCAAGACAGACCCAAAACTACCTGGACTCAGTTACCTTGACACTCCAAGAGGGGTAAACCCAATTGTCTCCAAGCTCCCGTATGGTTTGCAAGAGAAATGGACTGCACTAGGGTCATCATACAAAAGAGAGAACAAGGTTTCCTTCCCTCCATTCTCTTTCTTCTGTGAATTCATCAGGAAAATTGCAGAGACCAAGAACGATCCAAGTTTTTCCTACGGTGAGTACAGTCTCTTCTCACCCTTTCCTAAGAGTACCAGTCTTCAGGGCAACTATAGAAACCATAGAGGCCCAGTGTCCGTGAAAAAGACTGACATCCTTCCCACTCCTACCACAGTTCTGGCCACGAACAGAGTAGGAAGATTGAAAACCCTAACAGAGAGTGTCCCATACACAAGAAGCCACACCCCCTCAATAAATGTATCGGCTTTAGGAAAAAGCCTCTGGAAGAGCGCAAGGAGCTTTTAAAGACATTTAGGGTATGTTTCAGGTGCTGTGCTTCTACAGAACATTTTGCAAGGGACTGTAATGTGTCCATCAAGTGCATAGAGTGTGGCTCTGAAGAACATGTGCGAGCCCTCCATCCTCTTGAGCCTAGCTCTGCATAACCTGCCAACGCTCCTCCCAGGTTAACGCATGGCGGGGAGAATATAGACCAAGTGCCTAATTCTACCATAATTTCTTCATCCTGCACTGAAGTTTGAGGAGAAGACCGCTGTGGTAAGTCCTGTGCTAAGATATGCTTGGTGAACATATACCACAAGGATCAACCAGAAAAATCTCTAAAGGCATATGCTATCTTAGACGATCAGAGCAATTGATCACTTGCAAAATCAGAATTGTTCAATCTATTTGAAATAAAAGGCGAAGCTCATCCTTACACCTTGGGTACCTGTAGTGGAACTATAGAGGTTTCTGGAAGAAGGGCTCATGGACTCATGGTATCTTCTCTCAAAGGTAACTTGCAATTACCCTTACCTACACTTGTTGAGTGCAATCAGATACCTGCTAACAGGGAAGAAATCCCTACTCCAGCTGCTGCTTTCCATCACCCTCACCTCAAGGTAATAGCAAATGAGATACTGCCGCTTGACAAAGATGCTCAGATCCTTCTTCTGTTAGGAAGAGACATTCTAAGAGTTCACAAGATACACAGACAAGTCAGTGGACCCCCAGATGCCCCATTTGCCCAGCGCACGGATCTAGGGTGGGTCATCATAGGCAATGTCTGTATAGGCAAAATGATAAGACCTAACAACATTTCGTCATTCAAGACAAATGTTCTGCCAAATGGCCGAAACACTTACTTTGAGCCATGCCCACATCACTACTGGGTGAAAGAGAAGATAGCCAGCCACGAATGGCAACATGGTATCTCAGGTGACACAAGCCCTTTCTCCTGCCATGATGGCGACTTCGGGTCTACAGTGTTTAATGCAACCAGTGAAGATGACATACTGGCTCCTTCAATGGAAGACAAAGAATTCATCAAGGTAATGGATAATGAGTTCTTTCAAGATGACTCCAATAACTGGGTAGCACCCCTACCCTTTTGAAAACTACCTCAGGTTTCTATGGCACAAGGACAATGACCTCAACAAGGAAGTTATAGATTATCGCATGAAGGTACATGTCTTCGGTAACAGTCCTTCCCAAGCAGTGGCAACTTATGGGCTAAGGAGAACAGCTCAGACTGGAGAAGTTGAATATGGATCTGATGCCCATCAATTTGTTGAAAGAAACTTCTACGTTGACGACGCACTTAAGTCCTTTCCAACTGCTAAAGAAGCAATTGATCTTCTCACCAGAACAAAGGAGATGCTGTCTGTAGCAAACCTTAGACTACACAAGATTATATCCAACAGCCAGGAACTTATGAATGCCTTTCACTCTGAGGACTATGCCACTAGTCTAAAAAACCTTGACTTAGGTACAGATGTGCCTCCTGTACAGCGAAGTCTGGGTTTGTTGTGGAACATCAAACAAGACAAATTCACCTTCCAAGTGTCAACTTGTGACAAACCCTTCACTAAGAGAGGAGTCCTGTCCGTGGTGAATAGCATCTATGACCCACTGGGTTTCCTTGCTCCAGTTACCATTCAAGGTAAGATTTTACTAAGACAGTTGTCTACTGAGAACATAGACTGGGATACTCCCTTGCCTAGTGAGAATCAACACAAGTGGGAAAAATGGAGATATGCTTTGAAGTCACAAGAAAAACTTCAGATTCCCCGTTGCTATGTTCCAGGTTCCATTTCAACTGCTAACCGGAGAGAGATTCATATTTTCTCTGATGCATCAGTTGAAGCTATTGCTGCAGTAGCCTATTTGAAGACCTCTGAACTGAATGGAGAATCACACTGTAGTTTTGTCCTAGGCAAGGCAAAACTCACTCCCAAGCCTGCACATACCATACCAACACTTGAACTTTGTGCAGCCGTGCTAGCAGTAGAAATTGCCGCGGTCATACGAAGTGAAATGGACACTAGAGTTGATTCTTTCACCTTCTATACAGACAGTAAGGTAGTACTTGGTTACATAAACAACCAAACAAAACAATTTTATGTGTACAGTACGTCAGCAACAGGGTTAAATGTATCAAGAGATTCTCTCTACCAAGTCAATGGCATCACGTTCCCACTGAACTCAACCCAGCTGACTGTGGGACCAGAGCCGTGTCACCTGCCGCTCTTCAGGACAGCTTATGGCTGTCACCTCCAAGGTTTCTGTGTGAGGACTCTTACTTACTCCTAGTGATGAGCCGAACACCCCCGGGTTCGGTTCGCACCAGAACCCGCGAACGGACCGAAAGTTTGCACGAACTTTAGAACCCTATTAAATACAATGGATGCGAACGTTCAAAATCTAAACTGCTAATTATAACGACTATTATGCATGTTATTGTCCTAAAAAGGGTTTGGGAACCCGGGTTCTGCACCAGGAGACATGTATCAATGCAAAAAGAAGTTTTAAAAACCGTACCTGGGGGGTGTCTAAAGTATGCCTGTGAAGTGCCACGTGTTTCCCGTGTTTAGAACTGTCCCTGCACAAAATTACATTTCTAAAGGAAAAAAAGCCATTTAAAACTGCTTGCGGCTTTAATGTAATGTCTGGTCCCGGTAATATGGATGAAAATCTTTAAGAAAAATGGCATAGCTACCCCATCACACCCCCCCTACCCCAGCCCATTACCAGCCCCTTTGGGTCTTGTATGGATATTAAGGGGAACCCCGCACACAAAATAAAAAAGGCCCTATATACTCTGAACAGCCGTATACAGGCGGTGCATAAAAGACAGGGACTGTAGGTTTGTTCTTATGTAGAATCTGTTTGTAATTTTGAACAGGTACATTGTTTAAGTGTAGCTCCAGCCCAAAAATCTATTTTTAAGCTTTTTGGAAAACATAGGGAAGGGTTATCACCCCTGTAACGTTTGTTTTGCTGTCTGTGCAGTGTGCACCTGTTCAGAACAGTTCACCTCACTTTCCGTCCTAATGACAAAAGTTTTTTGAAAATTTGGGTTTTTTATTGAAACAAGAATTGGTGATAAAGCATCAGTGGAGAGGAGACACTTTTTTCCCATATTAACTCTTACAGGAGAGACTTTGCCTTCCTAGGGGTAGATTTCCTCTCACTTCCTGTTGTATCCTTCCGTTTGCAAGGAGGAGTCGTTTGTAAGTTGGATGTTTGAAAGTAGGGGCCTGCCGTATATACAGTACTCAGCTGAAATTTGCCCCTTACATGTTGGTGTTGCCACAACACTGTGAGCCCTCACAGTTACTCTTGGTGGATGCATGAATGGGCCCTGCTGTGAATTATTAGATCAAGAATTGTAATTGCATGCCCCTGTTGAACAGGGGCTGAAAAATTGGGCCTTTGGTGGTGGTGGTGTTGACACAACACTGTAAGGCCTCACAGTTACTCTTGGTGGGCGCAGGAATGGGCCCTGCTGTGAATTATTAGATCAATAATTGTAATTACATGCCCCTGTTAAACAGGGGCAGAAAAAAGGGATTTTTATAACAGCTTACCTGTAAAATCCTTTTCTTGGAGTACATCACGGGACACAGAGCGACCTAGTCATTACTAATGGGTTATATAGATACCTTCAGGTGCTGGCACTGGCAACTTCCAAAACCGGAAGTACCCTCCCCTATATAAGCCCTTCCCATCCGGGAGCACCTCAGTTTTGTAGCAAAGCAATAAGTGTCCCAAAAAGAGGGGTGGGAGCTCGGTGTCCCGTGATGTACTCCAAGAAAAGGATTTTACAGGTAAGCTGTTATAAAAATCCCTTTTTCTTTTTCGTACATCACGGGACACAGAGCGACTTAGTCATTACTAATGGGACGTCCCAAAGCAATGCCAAATGAGGGGAGGGATACACTATACATAAGCTGGGCGCCATCAGGCATGAGGCTCTTTTGCGGCCTGCAACACACTGCGCCCAAAGGCGACATCCTCCTGACTTCTAACGTCTACCTGGTAGAATCTAGTAAACGTGTGTACTAAGGACCATGTTGTGGCCTTACAGACTTGAGCCAGGGAGGCTTGGTGATGCACTGCCCATGAAGTTCCAACTGCTCTTGTGGAGTGTGCCCTAACTTTGAACGGAGGCGGTCTCCTTTTCAAGCCATAGGCTTGTATTATGACCTGTCGAATCCACTTGGCTAAAGTAGATTTTTGATGCTGCCTGACCCTTTCTGGGGCCTTCCGGCAGAACAAACAAAGTATCCGTTCTGCGAATCTGAGCAGTGGCTTTTAAATAAGCTTTAACTGCTCTTACTACATCCAAAGAATGCAATAACTTTTCCTCTACCGAGCTAGGTTTGGGGAAAAAGGAAGGAAGAACCACATCTTGGTTCAAATGGAACCTCGATACCACCTTAGGAACAAAGGCTGGATGAGGACGTAATACTACTCTGTCCTTATGGACAACCAGATATGGCTCCTTACAGGACAAGGCGGCTAATTCCGATACTCTTTTAGCCGAACAAATGGCTACTAAGAAAAATCAATTTCCTGGTGAGAAGAACCAAGGAAATGTGCCGCAATGGTTCAAATGGTTGTTTCTGTAGAACCGACAGAACCAGGTTTAAGTCCCGTGGACATATGGGAATACTAACCGGAGGGCTAATACGCATCACTCCTTGTATGAAAGCTTTGACTAATGAATGCAAAGCCAAGGGCCTTTGAAAAAATATTGACAAGGCCGTCTGACCCTTGATAGTACTCAAGGCAAGCTTCCTATGTACAGCCCACTGTAGGAAGTCCAGAATCCTACCTATTACGTACTTACGTGGATGCCATTTCTTGGCCTCACACCACGTGATGTACGCCTTCTAGATCCTATAATAGATCTGCCTGGATACCGGCTTCCTGGCATTGATCATGGTAGATACCACAGGATTAGAGAGCCCTCTCTTTTTTAGAATGTGGGCTTCAATAGCCAGGCCGTCAAACCTAGGGCTGGTAAGGAAGGGTAGTATATCGGTCCTTGCGAAAGCAGGTCCGGACGATGTGGGAGGGTCCCAGGACTTCCCACTGACATTTTTACAATCTCCGCGTACCATACCCTTCGGGGCCACGCTGGAGCCACCAGAATCACTGGTTTCTTTTCTACCCTGATTCTGCGGATTAATCGCGGTGGGAATGCATATATCAGCTTGAACTGATCCCAAGGGAACACTCGGGCATCCGAACCGCAAGCTAGGGGATCCCTTGTGTGAGACACAAATCTGTCCACCTTTGCGTTGAATCTGGATGCTAGCAGATCTACATCCGGTGTTCCCCACCGCTGGCATATTGCCTGGAAAACCTCGGGGTGAAGAGACCATTCCCCCGGGCATAATTGCTGGCGACTTAAAAAGTCCGCTCTCCAATTTTCCACTCCTGGGATGAAAACCGCGGATATGGCTGGGACATATCTTTCTGCCCATTCCAGGATGCAATTCGCTTCCCTCTGGGCTGCACGACTCCTGGTGCCACCCTGGTGATTGATATATGCCACTGCTGTGGCATTGTCTGATTGAATTCTGACAGGGGACTCTTGGAGTTTGGATGTCCATGCTACTAGGGCATACCGGGCTGCTCGTATCTCTAAGAGATTTATGGGCAGGGCCTTCTCTGCTTCTGACCACTTGCCCTGGAGAGACCATTGCTCCAGTACTGGCCCCCCAGCCTATGAGGCTGGCATCTGTAGTGACCACCTTCCAAGAAACCGGACTGAAGGGTTTCCCTTTTTCCAGATTCTGGGGCACCAACCACCAATGGAGGCTCTTGCGAACGGAAGGGGACAGGGACATTGGTAAGTCTAAAGCCTGAACTTTTTTGTTCCAGGCTGACAGTATGGCCCTCTGCAAGTTCCTTGAATGGAATTGACCGTAGGGTACTGCTTCGAATGAAGCCACCATTTTCCCAGCAGCCTCATGCACAGGCGTATGGATGGTTTTCTTTTTTGTACCCACTAAGTGGGTCAAATCTTTCAAAGACGACACCTTCTCTGGGAGGTAAGAAAATCTTTCTCTGATTTGAATCCAGTCTTAGCCCCCAAGAATTCCAGACTTTTGACTGGTTTTTGGGGCTGACTTGTCTCGGTTGATAATGCAACCGTGAGATTCCAGATACTTGATTGTCTTGTGAACGACCACTTCTAGTTTTTTCCACTGAGTGGTCTATCAGCAACAAGTCGTCTAGATATGCCATTATCGTTACACCTTGTGTTCCTAGTTTGGCCAAACGTAGGGCCAGAATTTTTGTGAACACTCGTGGTGCTGTGGCCAGACCGAAAGGTAAGGCTCTGAACTGAAAATGGCGCCCTTCTACTGCAAAGCGTAGAAATTTCTGGTGGGCCGGACAGATGGGAATATGCAAATAAGCATCCCTTATGTCGATCGAGGCTAACCATTCCTGCCCTTGTAGGACGGTGGCCACCGCTCGGATCGACTCCATCCGAAAAAGTCCTGATATGTAGGAACTTGTTTAGCCCTTTTATATTTAATATGGGCCTCACGTCCCCATTTGGTTTGGGGACTGTGACAAGGTTCGAGTAAAACCCGAACCCGCTTTCTTCCAAGGGAACCTCATGATTACCCTTGGAGCAATAGTTGTTCTAGTGCCAGAAAGAGGGATCCTCTCTTCTGGGGATCGCTTGGCATGTTTGACCTCATAAGATGGGCAGGAGGAATGTTTTTTAACTCCAGCCTGTATCCCAGACTTACTGCGGAGATCACCCATCTGTCTCTGATGGTGTCCCGCCATGGTCTCTGTGAACAACTGAAGTCTTCCCCTCACCCGATTGAGTGGGGGCAACCCTTCATGACTTGGGGGGAGGTTTTGTACCTCTCTTGACCCAGGGTTTCTTGTTACCCTGTGATTGTCCCTGATTTCTGCCCCCTGGATTTGACCGCGGAGGCCGTCGGAACTGTTTCATAGCCGATGTGCCAGGGACTGGAGAAGTAGGCCTCTTAAAAGAAGGACTTCTACCCTTGTTCTTAACCGGCAAGAGTGTACTTTTACCGGCAGAAGTTTTCTGGATATATTTGTCCAGATCTTCTCCAGATAAGCGTTCTCCATGAAATGGGAAGCTAATCAGCAATTTCTTACAGGGAGCTTCAGCAGACCAGTTTTTGAGCCATAGAAGCCTACGCATATGTCTACAGACAGCGTAAAGCGGGAGGCCTGTTGGATTGTATCCTTTATGGCGTCCACCGCAACACAAGGCTCTAGGTAGGTCAGCTAGGGCAAGAGCCTGCTGATCTGGTAAGTCCCTTAAGACTTGTTTCAACTGATCTTTCATTGCTTGGCAGACTCCAATCGCTGCTACTGCAGGTTGTGTCACCATGCTTGCTGTAGAGAAAGCAGATTTTAGTAAAGACTCCAATTTTTTATCTATTGGGTCTTTGAACATTGGAACATTATCTACTGGACATGTCAGTGATTTATTTACACAAGAGATGGCTGTGTCCACTGTACGGACCCTCCATTTTTTTATGAACTTATCCTCCATGGGATAGATCACTGGAAATCTCTTGGGGGGAGTAAATATTTTAACAGGATGCTCCCAATCCTGGTAAATAAGCCCTTCCAATAAAGGGTGGATTGGGAAGGAACAGACAGTCTGGGGAGCTTTCAGCGACCCCAGGCGAGGAAACAGTAGTGGTTGATGGTTCCGCCAGAGGCATTTAAAATGCTGCTCGGACCATGTTAGTCAGAGACTGAACCCATAATCTTTCAGCCTGAGATGCTGAGAAAGGTTCTTCCACTGTTGATTCCTCTATAACTGAATCAACCTCACCTGATCCCCTTCAGGTAGGTCCATCTCTGGGACTGTTCCTCCACTAACAGGCACTCTGCAGGAGGAGACGGAGATCGGACGCGCTTTTCCTGTGACAGGGAAGCAGCGATCAATGCTGTTAATCTCTCTTCCAATCCTCCCAGAGTTGAGGATAAAACCTCCTCTGTTATATATACAGGAGCAGGTGGACTGGGGACAGCCGCAGTACCAGGTATTCCTGCGGGGTTCCTACGGCTACTAACCTCTGAAATTTCAGGGGAGATTGGCGCAGTACAGCATGCCCAAAATCCTCAGAGCCCGATGGAGACCCCTTTCGCTTCTTGGAAAACTTATTTCCAGAGCGTCTGGACGACATATCTATAAGCACAAAGCTGAGGTATTCCCGTCGTCATACACCAATTTTGCTGGTAATAGTCTAACACAGTTGCTGCTATATACCAGCTGGTGTCCACTAAAGTGTCTTTCTATGGGGATGCCTGCATCAACCGCCTCTGTGTGCCACCGTTTTGTTGCTAGCTCTGCTTGCATCCAGCTGACACTTGTACTGTGTCTTTTACACATGCTGGGACGCCTGCACATGCGCAGAAGCGCCGCGGCGCGCATCGAGCGTCATCCACCCGCCCCGCCCCTTTTTTTTCATAGGAGGCGCGTGCACGCCCGTGCGCCATTGGCGCCCTTTTCGAAACCAAGCAGGGACTAGGAGCCAGGGCCCTTTTTGCCGGAGGGCCTGTGCGGTGGATGAGCGCAGCAACAGGGCAGAGGAAGTGGATTCCCACAGAGAACTTACCAACTGCCTGGATCTTTTGACTTGAGAAAACCAAAGATCCACATGACAAGAAAAAATGGACCACAGCGGCCTCTAGTGGTTTAACACAGGTACCGCGGTCCTCTTTTTTTTTTTTTTTTTCTTGACTACTATTAAAATTTTACATTTTCCAGTAGTTACAGGCATACACAGATATTAGCGGGAATACCGTTAGGTAACAGACAGAAAGACAAATTAGGCTTGGGGGTCCCCCAATAGAACCAAGTTCCTGGGGGCCCCCACTTACCTGTTCCCCGCCGCAGGACTCTGTTTGGTCCACAGAAGCCCAAACTTCACCTATCACGGCAGGCATTGTAATTAAACCTTCAGGGACCGGGTTCCCAAGGATTCCACTCCCCTGGACCTGTATAGCACCCTGCACAGAAAACATCTTGGTCGTGGGTATGACCAGAGCTCTGGATCCCAGGGTCCAGCCCTCCTAAGAGAGGCATTACAGGCAAAACCTTGCTCTTCTGCTGCAAGGCCCGGGTACCGACCGTTTAGCTATGAAGCTTTTTTGGTGGGATCCGGAACAGCTTACTAAGGCCCGTAAAAGAACCTGTACGCAAGCCCAGTGAAAACACATGTTACTCTTTGGCCAACACCTTAGACACTGGCAAAAAAAACTGAGGTGCTCCCGGATGGGAGGGGCTTATATAGGGGAGGGTACTTTCGGTTTTGGAAGTTGCCAGTGCCAGCACCTGAAGGTATCTATATAACCCATTAGTAATGACTAAGTCGCTCTGTGTCCCGTGATGTACGAAAAAGAAAATTGGGCCTTAGGCACTGGTGCCACAACACTGCAACCCCTCACAGATACTGTACTTGGAGCACAGCAATGAGCCCTGTTGCAAAGTATTGCATCAAAAATTGTAATTACACGCCCCTGTTAAACAGGGGCTGAAAAATTGGGCCTTAGCCACTGGTGCCACGACACTGCAACCTCTCCCAGATACTCTAGTTGCAGAGCAGGAATGAGCCCTGCTGCAAAGCATTGCATAAAAAATTGTAATAACACGCCCCTGTTAAACAGGGGCTGAAAAATTGGGCCTTAGCCACTGGTGCCACGACACTGCAACCTCTCCCAGATACTCTAGTTGGAGTGCAGGAATGAGCCCTGCTGCAAAGCATTGCATAAAAAAATTGTAATTACATGCCCCTGTTAAACAGGGGCTGAAAAATTGGGCCTTAGCCACTCGTGGCGGCACCCAGAAACAAAAATGTTCTTCCAAGCTATCATCATCAATCGGATCATTGAGGAGGAGGAGGATAGTCAGTCAACATAACAGGACAGTCTCTCAGCATCAGCATCAGTCTTGAAGGGATGTGACATTTGAAAAAAAAATTGTCTGTTATATCAGCTTCAGGTGTTTGGTAGCTGGTGGTGATCCAAGACTGGTTCATCTTTATGAAGGTCAGTCGATAAACCGAGTCGGTGGACAGGCGCACCCTGTGATCCGTGACAAATCCTCCAGCAGCACTGAATGTGCGTTCTGAAAGAACGCTGGATGCAGGACAGGCCAGTAGCTCAATTGCATACTGTGCAAGCTCTGGCCAGTGATCCATCCTCAAGACCCAGTAAGCCAGAGGATTTTCGGTGGGGAAGGTGTCCAAGTCTGACCTTGCCCCTAGGTATTCCTGCACCATGTATATCAGACGCTGGCGATGGTTGCTGGAACCGATCATACCTTGGGGCTGCGGACTAAAGAATTGTCTGAACGCATCGGTCAGACGGCCACCTTCCCCACCGCTCCTTCTTTGACTGACCGAAGCCTCAGCAACTCGTTGTCCAGGACCAGGAGTTTGTAACCTCCCAGTCTCTGGGAACGCGTTGCACAGACCTTTCTGCAAGGCCTCCCGGAGTTGTCTCATCCTCTGCTCCCTCTGCGACAGTAAGATAAGGTCCGCAACCTTACCCTTGTACCGTGGATCAAGGAGAGTGGCCAGCCAGTAATGGTCCCTCTCCTTGATCCGAAGAATACGAGGATCCTTCCGCAGACTTTGCAGGATCAGGGAGGCCATGCAGCGTAGGTTAGCTGAGGCATTCGGTCCGGAGTCCTCTGGGTCACTAAGGAAGACATGATCCGCAGCCACCTCCTCCCAGCCACGTACACGTCCACTGGTTTCTTGGGACTGTAAATCATCCCTAAAAGACTGCTGCTGATGATGCTGAGTGCCAGGCTCCACCTCCATGCTGACACAATCCTCCTTCTTCTCCCCTTCCTGTGCGATGGGTGGGACAGAAGGAACACTGTCTGGGTAAAGGGGGCCTTGAGAGGCAAGGAAGTCCTCCTCTTCCTGCCTCTGTTCTGCCTCAAGTGCCCTGTCCATTATTCCATGCAGCGTATGTTCCAACAGGTGGACAAGAGGTACAGTGTCACTGATGCATGCACTGTCACTGCTCACCATCCTCGTGGCCTCCTCAAATGGTGCCAGGACAGTGCATGCATCCCTGATCATGCCCCACTGGCGTGGTGAAAAAACCCAAGCTCCCCTGACCCTGTCCTGGTGCCGTAGTCGCACAGGTACTCATTGATGGCCCTCTGCTGCATGTGCAGCTGCTGCAGCATGGCCAACGTTGAGTTCCACCTGGTGGGCATGTCACATATAAGGCGGTTCTTGGGCAGGTTCAACTCCTTTTGCAGCTCAGCCAGGTGAGCACTGGCATTATAAGATCTGCGGAAATGCACACAGACTTTCCTGGCCTGCCTCAGGACATCCTGTAAACCCGGGTACCTGCCCAAGAACCGCTGCACCACCAGGTTAAGGACGTGAGCCACACAGGGCACATGGGTCAGTTGTCCCTGTCGGAGGGCGGAGAGGAGGTTGGTGCCATTGTCGCAAACCACCATTCCTGGCTTAAGCTGGCGTGGCGTCAACCACCTCTCGGCCTGCCCCTGCAGAGCAGACAGGACCTCTGCCCCAGTGTGGCTCCTGTCCCCCAAACACACCAGCGCAAGCACGGCATGGCATCTTTTTGCCTGCGTACTTGCATAGCCCCTTGAACGCCTACGGAGCACCGCTGGTTCCGAGGACAAATCACAGGAAGAGGCCATGGAGGAAGAAGAAGAGGAGGGGGTGGAGGTGAGAGGTGTGTCACAACCAGTAGTAGCATTTTGGAGGCGTGGCGGCGGAACAACCTCCAACACTACTGCACCTTGTCCTGCATCCTTCCCAGCTGCCAAAAGAGTGACCCAATGGGCCGTGAAAGAAAGGTAACGTCCCTGTCCATGCCTGCAGGACCATGAGTCAGCGGTAATATGCACCTTACCGCTGACCGCCCTGTCCAGCGAGGCCAAGACATTGCCTTCCACATGCTGGTAGAGAGCCGGAATCGCCTTCCGTGAGAAAAAGTGGCGTTTGGGAACCTGCCACTGAGAAACCGCACATTGCACAAATTCACGGAAGGGGGCCGAGTCTACCAACTGAAAAGGCAGCAGTTGAAGCGCTAGCAATTTAGCCAAGCTAGCATTCAACCGCTGGGCATGTGGATGGCTGGGAGTGAACTTCTTTCGACGGTCCAGCAGCTGGGGCAGGGAAATTTGCCTGCTAGAATCGGACGTCGGTGTACTGCTAGCAGAGTGCCCGCAAGTACTTGGCTGTGACACACCTAATTCTACACCTTCATTCCTCTCAGTGCAGGTTTCAGAGAGGACTGAAGTTATAGTGGGGTTGGAGATTCCAGCTGATGCGGTGCAAGGAGAGGTCCGCTTTGTTCTTTGGTGTGGGTCTTTAAGGTAGGCTTGCCAACGAGCTGCATGGCAGGTCAACATATGTCTGGTCAAGCATGTGGTGCCCAAGCGGGTGATGTTTTGGCCATGCGATATACGCTTGAGACATATGTTGCAAACAGCAGCTGTGCGATCTGATGCACTCGACTCAAAAAAGGCCCACACCAAAGAACTTTTTGAATAACGGGCAGAGGCAGCGCCCTGCACAGGCGGAGCTCTGCGGTGTGATTCCGTTGGTGTGCTGCCCTTACGCTGGCCCCCCGAGGGCATCCTGCCTCATTGGAGATGTGCCTCCTCCTCATCCTCCTCCTCTCTCCTATTAGGCACCCACGTGGAGTCAGTGACCTCATCATCCCCTCCCTCCTCATCACTGGAGCCAATCTGGCAGTATGCTGCAGCTGCTGGAACATGACTGCCAGATTGGTGTCCTTCTTGAGCATCCCCTCTCTCTGCTCTCACGCAACTGCCTTCCTCTAGCTGGGTATCATCATCAGACCCTTCGAAACGCTGGGCATCCTCCTGGAGCATGTACCCAACACTGTGCTCAAACAGTTCGGGGGACTCCTCAGGAGGACATGGTTGGTCTAGGGAAGGAGTGACTGATGATGACATTGATACCAGGGAAGAGGATGCTTTGGCAGCTGCTTTGCCAGTACCCTGAGCCTGGGTGAGAGAGGATGAGGAGGATGAGGAGGGCTTGGTCATCCACTCTACCAAGTCTTCGGCATGATGCGGCTCAACACGTCCAGCTGCCGAAAAGAAGGACAAGCGTGTCCCATGGCCACGTGCTGATGGCGATGCACCGTGTCCACGACCAGCACTGTTGTCTCTAGACACAGAGCCTGCTTGCCCTCTTTTATTGGCTCCTGACTATCTGCCTCTCCTTGTTTGCCTTCCAGACATTCTAATGGCCTGCAGGGAGATGGGAAAACCAGCAATAAGGCCTAGCTTCAGGAGTATATTTTGCAGGAATCACACTACGCCTGCTGTAAGTGCTGCAAATGCCTGTTGGTGTAACACACCAGGAAAACACAGCAATACAGGCTAACTTCAGGTGTAATATGATCAGGAGGCACACTCCGCCTGCTGTAAGTGCTGCAAATGCCTGTTGGTGTAACACCAGGAAAACACAGCAATACAGGCTAACTTCAGGTGTATAATGTGCAGGAGGCACACTCCGCCCGCTGTAAGTGCTGCAAATGCCTGTTGGTGTAACACACCAGGAAAACACAGCAATACGGGATAACTTCAGGTGTAATATGATCAGGAGGCACACTCCGCCCGCTGTAAGTGCTGCAAATGCCTGTTGGTGTAACACCAGGAAAACACAGCAATACAGGCTAACTTCAGGTGTATAATGTGCAGGAGCCACACTCCGCCCGCTGTAAGTGCTGCAAATGCCTGTTGGTGTAACACACCAGGAAAACACAGCAATACAGGCTAACTTCAGGTGTATAATGTGCAGGAGGCTTAGCAACAATGACACTGACACTGTCCCCTGCCTATCCTTCTCTCTCCCTGCACACAAGGTTTATCAAAGAATATGACACTGACACTCTCCCTGCCTATCCTTCTCTCTCCCTGCACACAAGGTTTAGCAAAGAATGTGACACTGACACTGTCCCCTGCCTATCCTTCTCTCTCCCTGCACACAAGGTTTAGCAAAGAATATGACACTGACACTCTCCCTGCCTATCCTTCTCTCTTCCTACACACAAGTTTGAGGTACAAATAGCACTGACACTGTCCCTGCCTATGTAACTCTTTCTCTGCGCCGGAACACACTACACAAGACCGCCGCCTTTTATAGTGTGGGGCGTGTGCTAAACCCCCTGAGCTATAATTGGCCACAGGCAACCTGCCTGTGGCCAATTATGGCTCTCCTAGCTGCCGGCGCTGTGATTGGCCAAGCATGCGGGGTCACAGTGCATGCTTGGCCAATCACAGCGCCGGGATTGCACTGCGATGGCGCAGTGTATTGTGGGCCGTTCGCATCACTCGAATTTGGCGCGAACGGCCCAAATCGTTCGATGTTCGCCGAACGGTCGAACAGCCGATGTTCGAGTCGAACTTATGTTCGACTCGAACACCGAGCTCATCCCTACTTACTCCCTATTGACACCACCTATGGGCTAGTAAACCCTGAAGATGATAAGGAAATAAGAACTGTGAACACCTCACTCCACACTTCTGTAAGTACAAAACAGAAGCTGCGGTCACACAATTACAGGCATCAATGGAAGCAGGTGCAGCATCTAGCCAATGTGTTCTGGCATCGCAGGAAGAAAAAGTATCTTCACCACCTTCAAGGTCGTAACAAATGGCAAGCATCTAAGCTGAATCTTAAGGTTGGAGACCTCATCCTTCTAAAAGACAAGGAAGTTTGTCGGAATGAGTGGCCTATGGGTCTTATTACTAAAGTTATGCCCAGCGGCGATAAAGTCCGGAAGGTAGAAGTCAAGGTAACCAAGGGAGGATCGACACAAACCTTTAGTCGACCAATTACAGAGTTAGTACTCCTTTTGCCAGGTGAGTGACTTGTGCAAGGACTAGCCATGCTGTTGGCACGGCGGGGAGTACATTGCTGCCATCTACAGGTTCTACTCAGGACTTTGGAATTCTTTGAAGACATCATACTGTGACTTTATGTTCTTCATCCTGTTGAACTTACGTTTGTTATTTGCTTGTTGCATGTTTTTCATTACAGGTTCCAGGACATTTATCAGTATTGGACTTATTGAAAATATATATATTAGTTTAAGGTTATGAAATCTAAAGATTTCAGACGGGGAGTGTTGTGTTACACTATGTGATTATTCTTGCTCTGTGTCTTTAAGATCTGTCCCCTTCTTTCTAGCTGAACTCTCTCTCTCACCGTAGTTCTTTATATTTCTCCTCCACTTCCTGACTCTCTCTCATTAGTCCTGTATATCTTCCATGCTAAACATCTTACATGTGGCTTACAACTGCAACGTTTTTCTACCTATGAATATCCATCATTAAACGGAACATTCAAAAGGATTCATCGTCTGTCGTCCTAACTGTGAATTTATTCATTGAGTTAAACTGCCTGTATCGATGCAAGGGATGAATATCAAACCAGCTTGTGTAAGGCCTACTTCAACCTGGAGATGAACTTTATCGCTTTGTAGTTGAGACAGAACAGTGTCAGTTAGGAGGGCTGTGGATGGTGTCAGTAAGTAGGGCTGTGGATGGTGTCAGTAAGTAGGGCTGTGGATGGTGACAATTAGTATGGTTGTGGATGGTGACAATTAGTAGGGTTTTGGATGGTAACAGTAGGGCTATGGGTGGTGTCAATTAGTAGGGCTGTGGCTGGTGACAGTAGGGCTGCGGATGGTGACAGTTAATAAGACAGAGTATGGTGACGGTAAGTAGGGCTGTGAATGGTGACAGTTAGCAGGTCAGTGCATGATGTCAATTAGTAGGACTCTGGATGGTAGACAGTTCTTTTAAACATGAAGTGGATAAGTTGAGGGAGAGACTTTTATCACAAGGATACTCTTCCTTGTGTCTAAAAAAAAGTCTACAAAAAAGCTATTAATAAAACACGTCAGGAGCTCCAGTTCAGTCATATAAAAATATACAACGCTACAATCAAAAATACCAGTAATCCCACTCATATTATCACAAGATACTCTAATCAACACACACAAATCAATGGGATTGTTAAAAAATAGTTGAGTGAGTACAGGGGGAGTGCCAAAAAAACACATGCAAGTATCCAGGCACATTCTTATGTGGGGGCTGCAACTATTGCCACTATATTAATACCTCTAAGCACATTATTCTACCTAATTGGGGAAAGATATACCTCCAAACACTATGCCAACTGTAAAACGAAAGGGGTAGTCTATCTTCTCACATGTGAATGTACCAAAAACCAAATGAGTATTATGGAGAAGGCCCTATTGGCACATCTCCAGTATGAAGTCCAGCAATGATGAACTTCCACTTGGACGACGTGTAGCCAACATCCATGGTGGGCATTTCCCCCAAATTCAATTTTAGGTACTTAATCAAATCCACCCAAGCTCACATGGGGGAGACTGAAATAAGTGTCTCCTTCAGTGTGAGCTCCGGTGGATTTTTAAACTCAATGCCACCACTCCACCAGGCGTGAATGAAGCAATATCTTTAAAGACCTTTCTGGATGGCTTTACCTAGGGAGGATGGGAGAGGAGAATAGGGAGGATTTTTTTTGTTCCAGTACCCCAATCTTCTAAAATCTGTGTAAACACTATAGTATTCCTATCCTTATTACACCATAGGAACCCTTTCTTCTATATCTCCCCCCCCTTTAGAGGGTGGATATTCATACAGATCTTCATGGCCACTTCATGCAGAGCGTGGTAATACAGTGTACATTGCCCTGCAGCGGCCAATTGATCAATGCACACGCTCAAAGTCAGTTAGTTGTGTTTTGTATTTAACTTTGTATTTGCTTTGAAATGACTTGATTGGTTTCTGATATCAGTATTATGTTCATATTTTTTTACCTATGCCATGCAATGAAATGCATGCACAGCTATGCTACTGACCATGTCACTTATGCCACAGAGTATCTAGTTACCAATATATGCAAATATATTTATATATTGTTTCAATATAACCCCTACAATTTCACTGTAGGTAAACTTTGTTTGCAATATATATTTTTTTCTCTTCCAGTTTTGTGTTGTATTCCAGCATTGGTCGTCTCACCCTGTTTCTGCCAGAGGCACGTAGGTTGCTTGTGTCCTCCTCACCCCTCAAGTGTTTTGGGACAGACAGCAGCCATCGGCAAACGGCTTCCATCTCCAGTTCAGGCTGTCCTGGCTCTGGTCCGGTGTTTCGTCAGATATGGCGACCCGTCAGAAAGTAAGGATACCGTGAGAAGGGGCCAAGCGGACATCTTGTTACACCCAACAGAGTTTTGCATTTTACACGTTTTTTTAACAGTAAACTGGGTTTATATAGTGAAATACAGTACTTACAACTCCGTCTTACTGTTTAGATGTTGAATTTGAAAAGCTGCAGCAAGCGTGCTGATCTTACAGGTTTGTCAATCTGACAGAAGTTTGCTGCTTTTAAAATTCAACATGTAAACATTCACACGGAGTTCTAAGTACTGTATTTCACTATATAAACTCAGTTTACTGTTAAAAGAAAACGTGTACAATGCAAAACTCCGGTGAAATGTAACAACATGTCCGCTTACCCCCTCCTCTGTGTATCCTTATTATGGACGAGTGCGGGGTGTAGCAAGATGGCAGCGAAGAAACGTCACTTCCGTTACACTTTCTGACGGGTCATCTAATCCGATGAAACACCGGCCGTGACCTCCAGTCTCCGCCTTGCCGACCTCTGATTGGTTGGCAAGCCGGGCATGCCCAGTCCATGTCCCGCCCATGGCCTCCTACGTATGTTGGTTGGCCAATAACGCGCCGCAAGGTCTTTCCCATTTAGGGTGTGGCTGCGCCCATGGCTCGGGGGGGGGGCATGTTGGGCCCTCTTTCTGCTGGTGGCATTAGCTACCTTTAGACTAGGGTGATAAGACGTCTGCCGGTTTCCGGGGACAGTCCCCAGACTGAGGACACTGTCCCCGGATCTGTTCCCGGATTGCAGGGGTGGCGCCAGGTGCAGACCGATCCTGGGCTTGTGCTGAGGCAGAGGGGGGGTCGTCCACCTCGATTGCCACACACTGGAGGAGTGTGTCTGCTTTAATTGAAATTGCTGTGCAGGAGATCATAGAGGAGAGCCAGCCGGATCATCACACAGATCCTGGGTGGAGGCTGAGGCAGAGGGGGAGGCAGTCCGCCCAGGGTGCCACACACTGGGAGGTGTTGCAGGCCTGCGTCACCCGCTGTGTCAGCTTTAATTTGAATCACCGGGTGCCCGCCATCACACAAGTCCCGCCACTTGTCCAATGCCGGGACATGTGCTGTCTACCATAGGTAGGAGCCGGTCCAGGAGGCGGGACTTGTGTGTCGGTGGGCACCCGGCAATTCAAATTAAAGCTGACACAGCTGGGGACGCCGGCCTGACACACCGCCCGTGTGTGGCACCCGGGGCAGACCGCCACCCTCTGTCTCAGCATCCGCCCAGGATCTGTGTGATGATCCAGCCGGCTCTCCTCTCTGATCTCCTGCACAGGTGAGGCTGCATTCCTGGGCACCTGCGAGGCCGCATCGGATGGGCACCGGTGGGACACTGGTGAGGGCTGCATTGCTGGACACTGGTGAGGCTGCATTGATGGGCAGGAGATCAGAGAGGAGAGCCAGCCAGATCATCACACATATCCTGGGCGGATGCTAAGGCAGAGGGAGGGGCGGTCCGCCCCAGGTGCCACACACTGGGGGGTGTGTCAGGCCGGCTTTAATTTGAATCACACAAGTCCCGCCTCCTGGTTTTGACAGACAGCACACTTGTCCCATGCCGGGACATGTGCCGTCTACCATAGGTAGGATCCGGTCCAGGAGGCGGGACTTGTGTGACGGTGGGCACCCGTCAATTTAAATTAAAGCTGACACAGCGGGGGGTGCCGGCCTGACACCCCCCCTGTGTGTGGCACCCCGCCTCAGCATCCACCTAGGATCTGTGTGATGATCCGGCCGGCTCTCCTCTCTGATATACTGCACAGGTGAGGCTGCATTCCTGGGCACCGGGGAGGCTGCATTCCTGGGCACAAGGTGAGGCTGCATTCCTGGGCACAGGTGGGGATGCATTGGATGGACACAGGAGAGGCCACATTGGATTGGCACTGGTGAGGCTGCATAGATGGGCACTGGTGAGGCTGCATAGATGGGCACTGGTGAGGCTGCATAGATGGGCACAGCTGAGCTCTGCATTCTTTATGTAGCCTACTGCTGAGCCCTGCATTCTTTATGTAGCGCACGCCTGAGCCCTGCATTTATTATGTAGCCTACTTCTGAGCCCTGCATTCTTTATGTAGTGCACTCCTGAGCCCTGAATTCTTTATGTAGCATGCTCTGTAGCCCTGTATTCATTATGTAACACACTCTGCACTCTTTTTTCTTTGTCTTACCTTCATAACATTTGGTAGTCATATTTCCAAAAATTCTAAGAAGCATCCTTTTTTTTAGCTTTATTTATGGCCGAAATGTGAGAAATAACATATACAGTATCTCACAAAGGTGAGTACACCCCTCACAATTTTTTCAAATATTTTATTATATCTTTTCACGTGACAACACTAAAGAAATTACACTTTGCTACAATGTATAGTAGTGAGTGTACAGCTTGTGTAACAGTGTGAATTTTCTGTCCCCTCAAAATAACAACACACAGCCATTAACCGCTTGCCGACCGCCCGTCGACAGAATGGCATGGCTGGGCAAATGGGCGTATATATACGTCCCCTTTAAATTGCCACCGCCGGTGGCTTGCTCACGACCCTGCCGTGAGCTCTGTGCCCGCGGACTCGATGTCCGCCGGTGTCCCGCAATCGTGTCACGGCGCTGAAGAACGGGGAGATGTTAGTGTAAACACAACATCTCCCAGTGCTTCCTAGTGACATGTCACTGGTCGTCTGTTCCCTGTCAACGGGAACAGCGATCAGTGACGTGTCACGGCAAGCTACGCCCCCTAACAGTTAGAATCACTCACTAGGTCACACTTAACCTCTTCACCGCCCCCTACAGGTTAACCCCTTCACTGCCATTTTTTACAGTAATCAGTGCATTTTTATAGCACTGATCGCTGTAAAAATTACAATGGTCCCAAAATGGTGTCAAAAGTGTCCACCATAATGTCGCAGTCACGATAAAAATCGCTGATTGCCGCCATTACTCGTAAAAAAAAAATATTAATAAAAATGCCATAAAACTATCCCCTATTTTGTAGACGCTATAACTTTTGCGCAAACCAATCAATACTTATTGCGATTTTTTTTACCAAAAATATGTAGAAGAATACGTATCGGCCTAAACTGAGGAAAAAAAATATTTATACATTTTTTGGGGATATTATAGCAAAAAGTAAAAAATATATAGAATTTTTTTCAAAATTGTCGCTCTATTTTTGTTTATAGAGCATAAACTAAAAACCGCAGAGGTGATCAAATACCATCAAAAGAAAGCTCTAGTTGTGGGAAAAAAAGGAAGTCAATTTTGTTTGGGAGCCACGTCGCACGACCGCGCAATTGTCAGTTAAAGCGACGCAGTGCCGAATCGCAAAAAATGGCCTGGTCTTTGGCCAGCCAAATGGTCCGGGGCTAAAGTGGTTAATGTCTAAACCGCGGGCAACAAAAGTGAGTACACACCTAAGTGAAAATGTCAAAATTGGGCCCAATTAGCTATTTTCCCTCCCCGTTGTCATGTGACTCGTTAGTATTACAAGGTCTCAGTTGTGAATGGGGAGCAGGTGTATTAAATTTGGTGTCATCGCTCTCACTCTCTCATACTGTTCACTGGAAGTTCAACATTAGGGATGAGCCGAACACCCCCGGGTTCGGTTCGCACCAGAACCCGCGAACGGACCGAAAGTTTGCAAAAACGTTAGAACCCTATTAAATACAATGGATCGTTCGAAATCTAAAGTGCTAATTATAGCGACTAATATGCATGTTATTGTCCTAAAAAGGGTTTGGGAACCCGGGTTCTGCACCAGGGGACATGTATCAATGCAAAACAAAGTTTTAAAAACGGCCGTTTTTCGGGAGCAGTCATTTTAATGATGCATAAAGTGAAAAAAAAAGTCAAATATTCCTTTAAATATCGTACCTGGGGGGTGTCCAAAGTATGCCTGTGAGGTGGCACGTGTTTCCCGTGTTTAGAACTGTCCCTGCACAAAAAGGGAGGCCCGGAATGAAGAGACAAAAAGAAAATAATGAAGGGCCGTGCATGACTAGGTGGAGAGTACAGACAGGACGGGGTTAACATTTGGAGAAGAAGTGAGTGGGTGGAGGCAGAGGTGAATTTTAATGAGAGGGGAGGGGCACTTTAAATAGCTGGGGGCGGGTGCACTCGGCATCATTTTGTGTGGGGACAGAAGGAGAGGAAGTTTTGCACTTCTCTCCTGCTTTTAAAATGGCCGCCATGGATCAGATTTTGGCTCGGCTTATGGCGGCTGTGGACACTAAGGGACCAGGCTGGTTGGAGGCTAAGGTGGGTCGGATGTTGGAGGAGCAGGCTGGGGGGTCGGGGGACAGCAGCAGGGATACGGAGCGGTCGCGGCGGTCGCGGCCGCCAGAGCGTTTTTTGCCGCCACCACCGGGTCGGTCTAGCCACCCACGGAGCCCACAAGATGACTCGTCTGCCCCCCCAGCTGAGCGCGCTACTACTGGTGCTGGGGAGGGAGCCGGACGGTTTCAGCGCGGTGCGGGGGGCGGGGCTAAGGGCCGCAATGGCGCCCGTACCTCGCCCTTGAGGCAAAGGACGGCGGTGATTTCGATCTCCCCCTCGTCCCCGAGGTGGGGGGATTCGGCATGAGAGAAGCAGTGCCACTTCCGCAGGTCCTCTATCAGACGAGGCTGGCGGTGTTTCGTTCGATGAGGGGCTGGATGAATGGCAGGACGGCGGGGGGAGAAGGTCGCGGCCTTCCATGGGCTCATCAAGTGAGTGCAGGCGTAGCAGTGAGGTGGCTGTCGGGTCACAAGGCGGAGACGTCCGGTCGGCGCAGAGGGGTCCCACGGCCCCCGGGCGGGCTTCGCCTGAGGGGCTCAGCTCATCCATGCCACCAGCCCAGGAGTCCAGGTCGGAGGGAGAGCTGCCTGGATCTGACGGGGAGGATCGGGCGGACGTCGCCGCACGGGACGCGAGAGCAGCGGCTGTGGGGACCGTTCCCAGTCAGCCCGGTAAGTCTACCTCTTTTATCTCTGCTACTGACTTTAACGCTGAATTGTGTTCACTATTGCAGGCTGGGGTTTGGGGGCCGAGTGCGGTCTCGGCAGATGACAGGGGTTCAGTGCCGCCTGTGGCGGGTGGGGCGGGGGGTTCGCTTGCTCCTCCCGGGACAGGGGGTGCGTTGTTGGGATTGCTTGGGGGGTTGCAGGAGCTGGTACAGAAGTTTGCTGGGGCACAAGGGAGTGCTCCGCAGAGGGTTCCGGGGGTGGGGGTGCAAGGGGGGGTTGCAGCCGGGGGAGTGGTTCAGGGGTCCCCCGCAGGGCTGGCATCGGACCCTTCTGTGGCGGTGCAGGTAAGTACGGCGGGGGGTGCTAAGGCGGTGGAGCCGGCTGCTAAGACCCGGGAGGATGTGATACGTATTGCTGATGCGGCCAGGGGTGAGGTATATGTGTGCTTTGAGGGTTCATTAGGGGCTTACCTCAAACAGGAGGTGCGGGACAAGATCGGCAAGGGTGAGTATGTGGAGATCTTTTCCTTGCTGCCGCTGGAGAAGTTTAACTTGGATAGGGTGAAGCCTGATGATTCCAAGAAGGAGGATGAGGAGAAGAGGAGGTATAGGTTGATACCCAGGACATTTGGAAATTGGCTGCAGGCGTTCACCATTTTGGCCAGTGTGGTGGGGGCAAAAACCCCTGAACACTGCTCTGCCTTGTTCTGTTACATGGACGCGATCGGGGAGGCGCATAGAGTGGGACTGCTTGGCTGCGTTATGATGAGCAGTTTCGGCAGCGGATGGCGGTCCGCCCTGCTCTGAGGTGGGACCACAAGGACATAAGCCTCTGGATGCGTCTTATGTCATCGGCGAGGGCGCCTAGCCAGTTTCTTCGGGGGGGGGGGGGTCGGGGGGACGAGTACCTCAGTGCCACCGACCGGAAAAAAATGGGGGGTGTGCTGGCAGTACAACAAGGGATCCTGCAAGTTTGGGGGATCCTGTCGTTTTAAGCACAAATGCTCGGGGTGCCGTGGCAATCACCCCCTGTCCCGTTGTTTCAAAAAGGGAAGACGTGCCGGTGACGCTGCTCAAAAGAGGGTCGATGCCGGTGAGGGAGGAAAAGATGCGTTTTTTTCTAAATAGGTACCCGGACAGGGCGGCTGCGGAGTTGTTGACCATGGGTTTTTCAGAGGGTTTCAAGATCCCGTGCTCTCTGGAGGTTGTGTCTCCAGTGGCAAAGAATTTGAGGTCAGCGCTGGCTAACCCCGGGGTGGTTTCTGAGAAATTGGCAAAGGGGGTGGCTTTGGGCCGCATGGGGGGCCATTTCGGGAGGTACCGTTCGCTAACTTGGTGGTTTCCCCGCTAGGGGTGGTGCCTAAGAAGGAACCGAATAAGTTTCGGCTTATCCACCACCTGTCTTTCCCAAAAGGGGGGTCGGTCAATGACGCCATTGATCCTGAGGTGTGTACGGTTTCGTACACGTCTTTCGATTCGGCGGTGGGATGGGTCAGGAAGTATGGGCGCGGGGCGCTGATGGCCAAGGCAGATATTGAGTCGGCTTTTCGTCTTCTCCCGGTACACCCGGACAGTTTTTGGCTGTTGGGATGCTGCTGGGATGGGGCGTTCTACGTGGATCAGTGTTTGCCTATGGGATGCTCCATCTCCTGTGCCATGTTTGAAACATTCAGCTCCTTTTTGGAGTGGGTGGTGCGGGACGTTTCAGGTGTGGATTCGGTAATCCATTACTTGGACGATTTCTTGTTTGTGGGCCCCCCTTCCTCCAAGGTGTGTGCGATTTTATTGGCGACTTTGCAGCACATTGCAGGAAGGTTTGGGGTCCCGTTGGCTGCTGAGAAGACGGAGGGTCCTAGAACTGAGCTTAGTTTTTTGGGGATCGTGATTGATTCCGCAGTGATGGAGTGTAGATTGCCCTTGGACAAGGTGGAGGCCCTTCGGGATAAGATTAGGGAGATGATGGGGAGGAGGAAGGTGCAGCTGCGCGGACTGCAATCCTTGCTGGGTAAGTTAAACTTCGCGTGCAGGATTATTCCCATGGGGCGGGTTTTTTGTTGACGGCTGTCGGCTGCTACGGCCGGGGTGAGTGCCCCTTCACACTTTATTCGGCTTCAGGCGGAACACAGGGAGGATTTGAAGGTGTGGCACTCGTTCTTAGAAACCTACAATGGCCGTTCTTTGTGGATGAGTGGCCCGGTGAGCAATTTCGATTTGGAATTGGTCACTGATGCGGCTGGATCCACGGGTTATGGAGCCTTTTTCCGGGGGCGGTGGAGTGCCGAGGCGTGGCCGAATCCTGGGTGGAGGCGGGGTTGGTACGTAACCTGGTGTTGCTGGAATTGTTTCGGGTGGTCTTGGCTATGGAACTCTGGGAGTGGTGGAGGTCGTCAATCGGGTTACCGCTTCTTCTAGGCCGGTGATCCGGTTGCTGCGCCATTTGGTCCGGCGTTGTTTGCAGTTGAATATTTTCCTTTATGCGGTGCATATCCCCGGGGTTGAGAACACTTTGGCTGATTCACTGTCTCGGTTTCAGTGGGACCGTTTCAGGAAATTGGCGCCGGCGGCAGAGAGGGATGGGACACCTTGCCCGGGTTGGCTATGGGAGGTTGCCTTGGAGCCGCAGCAAACTGGATCAGGAAGTCGGTAAGTGGACTGACGTGGGGGGCGTATACAAAAATCTGGAGGGAGTGGGCCGCGTTCATACGGCTTGCGGACGCAGAGCTGGACGCGGCCGGGACCAGATTGTTGGTGGTTTATTATGTAACCAGACACATGGAGAAGGGAGGTTCGGTGTCGGGGATTGAGAAGAAATTGGCAGGATTGGCGTTTCCTTTCAAGCTCCAAGGGGTGCCGGATTTCACGAAAGATTTTTGGATGAAGCAGGCGCTGAGGGGGTATTGGAAGGTACACCCCCATAGGGACACGCGGCGGCCGGTTTCCTTTGCCATATTGCAGGTGCTTTGCGGGGAGTTGGCCAATGCGTGTTCCTCAGGATATGAGGTAAAATTATTCGCAGCGGCTTTTTCGGTCGCATTTTTTGGTGCCTTTCGGGTGGGGGAGCTGGTGTGCCCGTCTAAACGGAGGACAGGGGGTTTACTGGTTCAGGATGTGGATGTGGGGGACGATAGGGTGAGATTGAGGTTGAGGAGGTCAAAGACGGATCAAAAGGGAAAAGGTGTGGTGGTGCAATTGTTTTCCCTGCCCGGGTCTCTGGTTTGTCCCGTGAGGGTTGTGAGGGAATTTTTGGGAGTCAGGCCGCATGGGGAGGGCCCATTCCTGGTTCATAGGGATGGCTCGTTTTTGTCACGCTTTCAGTTTGTGGCAGTTTTTCGCAAGTGCCTGAAGGCGGCGGGGTACGACTGCATGCAGTTTGCGTCACATTCTTTCCGCATTGGGGCGGCTACGGAGGCGGCCCGATGCGGTTTGAATGAGGCGGCGGTAAAGCGGATTGGGAGATGGGAGTCCAGGAGGTTTAGATCGTATGTTTGCCCCCATTTGTTAGATGGGCAAGGGGACTGAGTGGATGATGGGGGGCGAAGGGGTTGCTGACATTGGGGTGGTGTGTTTTGTGGCTGCCGCTGACTAGTTCTTTTGTTTTCGTTTCAGATGGAGGTTCGACACGCCTCGTCTGGATTTTGGGGCATTCCTATGTTTTTTGGGGCATTCCTATGTTTTTTGGGGGGCAAAAAGGGCAGAAGTTAGGCAGGGCGGCAGGCAGCTGGGGATACTCAGGCGGGAGGCTTGTGTTAGGTGGATAGGCATCCCGGGGCTGGTATGGAGTAGGGTGGTGCCTAAGATATTCCAGTACGCCCGGTTGGATAGACCGCCGGACGTGTTGGTTCTACACGTGGGGGGTAACGACTTGGGGGCCTTTGCTCTCGGTGGTGAAGACTGACTTTTTCTCACTCAAGGAGGCTTTTCCGTGGACTTTGTTGGTGTGGTCTGATGTGGTCGCACGAACCTCATGGCGGATGGCGAGATCGGTGGCTCGGATCAATAAAGCTAGGATTAAGTTGAACAAACTGGTGGGCAGGTTCGTTACGGCTAATGGTGGTTTGGTGGTGCGGCACTTGGAGTTGGAGGTTAACGTGGGGCTGTAATTGAGGAGGGATGGTGTGCATCTTTCTGATGTGGGGATGGATTCATGGGCTATGGGGATTCAGGATGGCATTCAGCGTGCCCTGCGGGTGTGGAGGGGCCCTTAAAGGGGTTGTAAAGGTTTGTTTTTTATTTTCTAAATAGGTTACTTTAAGCTAGTGCATTGTTGGTTCACTTACCTTTTCCTTTGATTTACCTTCTAAATATTTTTTTTTCATTGTTTTCTTTGTCTGAATTTCTCACTTCCTGTTCCTCCTCAGTAAGCTGTTCAGTAAGCTGTTCTGGCTCACTCCACACCACTCGGATGATGGTGTGAAGTTCAGTGAGGAGAAACAGGAAGTGAGAAATTCAGACAAAGAAAACAAACATTTAGAATGTAAATCAAAGGAAAAGGTAAGTGAAGCAACAATGCACTAGCTTAAAGGAACCTATTTAGAAAATAAAAAACGAACCTTTACAACCCCTTTAAGGGTAAGGGGTTACCCTTTGCAGGCTGTGGCAGTGTCTTTGGTCTTTGAAGGTGGCAGAAAACAGATGGTATGAAAGTGGTGGGGGCTCATCGGTGGTATGTGCCCCTCTGGTGTATTCCAGTGGAATGGTGTCCGCTGGAGTACGGGTATGGTTGCACTGCGGGAAGGGGTTGTCTCCGAGCTGTTATACGGCTGGAGGCCTGGTATGGTTAAAAAATTTGGTCCCGCAGTGTATTGGTGTAAAAAAGGGGTTAAAAAGTTTAGGGGTGCCGTCAGAGACCAACAGACTGGGAGTTGAAATGTTAAATTTGTGTTAATAAAGTTATTGAAAAATATATATTTTATATTGGAGTTTTTACATAATGTTGTTTTAATAAAGGCTGTTGTGGCCATTTTATACTCCAACTCTGGTGTGGTCTAAATTACTATAGATTGGATAAGTTAAGATAGTGGTTAAGAGGGGTAAACTGGTATGGGTAAGGTGGGGGGAGGTATCTCGAGTACACTGGTCATGACATTTCTAAAGGTAAAAAAGCCGTTTAAAACTGCCTGGTCCCGGTAATATGGATGAAAATCTTTGATAAAAATGGCATAGCTACCCCATCAGCCCCCCCCCACCCCAGCCCATTACCAGCCCCTTTGGGTCTTGTATGGATATTAAGGGGAACCCCGCACACAAAATAAAAAAGGCCCTATATACTCTGAACAGCCGTATACAGGCGGCGCATACAAGACAGGGACTGTATGTTTGTTCTTAAGTTGAATCTGTTTGTAATTTTGAACAGGTACATTGTTTAAGTGTAGCTCCAGCCAAAAAAATCTATTTTTAAGCTTTTTGGAAAACATAGGGAAGGGTTATCACCCCTGTAACATTTGTTTTGCTGTCTGTGCCCCTGTTCAGAACATTTCACCTCACTTTCCGTCCCAATGACAAATGTTTTTGAAAAGTGGTGTTTTTATTGAAACAAGGATTGGTGATAAAGCATCCGTAGAGAGGAGACACCTTTTTCCCATATTAACTCTTATGCCGCGTACACACGATCATTATTCACGGCGGTTAAAAAACCGCCGTGAATGACAGGAAAAACGTGGGAACCGCTTGGTTCCCTACACACGGTCGTTTTTCCCGTCATTTTTTCTCTTGACGAGAAAAACGACCGTCTGTGGGCTCCGCGGCAGTGTTTCCCTATGGGAAAACTGCCGCGGAAAAAAAGGCTGGAAAAAACGATGAGAAAATTTAGAACATGTTCTAAATTTTCTCGTCGTTTTTTATGCTGTTTTTCTAGATGAGAAAAACGACATAAAGCCCACAGACGATCGTTTTTCTCGGCGAAAAAAAAAAATGCCGTTTTTCTCGTCGAGAAAAGCGGTCGTGTGTACGCGGCATTACAGGAGAGAATTTCCCTTCCTAGGGGTAGATTTCCTCTCACTTCCTGTTGTCTCCTTCCGTTTGCAAGTAGGAGTCGTTTGTAAGTTGGATGTTTGAAAGTAGGGGCCTGCCGTATATACTCTGCAGAAATTTGGTGTCGGTGTTGCCACAGTACTGTAAGCCCTCACAGTTACTCTTGGTGGGCGCTGGAACGCCCTGCTGTGAACTATTATATCAGGAATTGTATTTACATGCCATTGTTGAACAGTGGTAGGAAAAATTGGGCATTTGGTGGTGGTGCTGGTGCCACAACACTGTAAGCCCTCACAGTTACTCTTGGTGGGCGCATGAATGGGCCTTGCTGTGAATTATTAGATCAAGAATTGTAATTACATGCCCCTGTTGAACAGGGGCAGAAAAATTGGGCCTTAGGCACTGGTGCCACAACACTGCAACCCCTCACAGATACTGTACTTGGAGCACAGCAATGAGCCCTGTTGCAAAGTATTGCATCAAAAATTGTAATTACATGCCCCTGTTAAACAGGGGCTGAAAAATTGGGCCTTAGCCACTGGTGGCGGCACCCAGAAACAAAAATGATCTTCCAAGCTATCATCATGAATCGGATCATTGAGGAGGAGGAGGATAGTCAGTCAACATAACAGGACAGTCACTCAGCATCAGCATCAGTCTTGAAGGGATGTGACATTTGAAAATAAATGATTCTGTTATATCAGCTTCAGGTGCTTGGTAGCTGGTGGTGATCCAAGACTGGTTCATCTTTATGAAGGTCAGTCGATCAACCGAGTCGGTGGACAGGCGCACCCTGTGATCCGTGACAAATCCTCCAGCAGCACTGAATGTGCGTTCTGAAAGAACGCTGGATGCAGGACAGGCCAGTAGCTCAATTGCATACTGTGCAAGCTCTGGCCAGTGATCCATCCTCAAGACCCAGTAAGCCAGAGGATTTTCGGTGGGGAAGGTGTCCAAGTCTGACCTTGCCCCTAGGTATTCCTGCACCATGTATATCATACGCTGGCGATGGTTGCTTGAACCGATCATACCTTGGGGCTGCGGACTAAACAATGGTCTGAACGCATCGGTCAGACAGCCACCTTCCCCACTGCTCCTTCTTTGACTGACCGAAGCCTCAGCAACTCGTTGTCCAGGACCAGGAGTTTGTAACCTCCCAGTCTCTGGGAACGCGTTGCACAGACCTTTCTGCAAGGCCTCCCGGAGTTGTCTCATTCTCTGCTCCCTCTGCGATGGTAAGATAAGGTCCGCAACCTTACCCTTGTACCGTGGATCAAGGAGGGTGGCCAGCCAGTAATGGTCCCTCTCCTTGATCCGAAGAATACGAGGATCCTTCCGCAGACTTTGCAGGATCAGGGAGGCCATGCAGCGTAGGTTAGCTGAGGCATTCGGTCCGGAGTCTTCTGGGTCACTTAGGACGACATGATCCGCAGCCACCTCCTCCCAGCCACGTACAAGTCCACGGGTTTCTTGGGACTGTAAATCATCCCTAAAAGACTTCTGCTGATGATGCTGAGTGCCAGGCTCCACCTCCATGCTGACACAATCCTCCTCCTCCTCTTCCTGTGCGATGGGTGGGACAGAAGGAACACTGTCTGGGTAAAGGGGGCCTTGAGAGGCAAGGAAGTCCTCCTCTTACTGCCTCTGTTCTGCCTCAAGTGCCCTGTCCATTATTCCATGCAGCGTATGTTCCAACAGGTGGACAAGAGGTACAGTGTCACTGATGCATGCACTGTCACTGCTCACCATCCTCGTTGCCTCCTCAAATGGTACCAGGACAGTGCATGCATCCCTGATCATGCCCTACTGGCGTGGTGAAAAAAACCCGGAGCTCCCCTGACCCTGTCCTGGTGCCATAGTCACACAGGTACTCATTAATGGCCCTCTGCTGCGTGTGCAGCCGCTGCAGCATGGCCAACGTTGAGTTCCATCTGGTGGGCATGTCACATATAAGGCGGTTCTTGGGCAGGTTCAACTCCTTTTGCAGCTCAGCCAGCCGAGCACTGGCATTATATGATCTGCGGAAATGCACACAGACTTTCCTGGCCTGCCTCAGGACATCCTGTAAGCCCGGATACCTGCCCAAGAACCGCTGCACCACCAGGTTAAGGACGTGAGCCACACAGGGCACATGGGTCAGTTGTCCCTGTCGGAGGGTGGAGAGGAGGTTGGTGCCATTGTCGCAAACCACCATTCCTGGCTTAAGCTGGCGTGGCGTCAACCACCTGTCGGCCTGCCCCTGCAGAGCTGACAGAACCTCTGCCCCAGTGTGGCTCCTGTCCCCCAAACACACCAGCGCAAGCACGGCATGGCATCTTTTTGCCTGCGTACTTGTGTAGCCCCTTGAACGCCTACGGAGCACCGCTGATTCCGAGGACAAATCACAGGAAGAGGCCATGGAGGAAGAAGAAGAGGAGGGGGTGGAGGAGAGAGGTGTGTCACAACCAGTAGTAGCATTTTGGAGGCGTGGCGGCGGAACAACCTCCAACACTACTGCACCTTGTCCTGCATCCTTCCCAGCTGCCAAAAGAGTGACCCAATGGGCCGTGAAAGAAAGGTAACTTCCCTGTCCATGCCTGCTGGACCATGAGTCAGCGGTAATATGCACCTTACCGCTGACCGCCCTGTCCAGCGAGGCATGGACATTGCCTTCCACATGCTGGTAGAGAGCCGGAATCGCCTTCCATGAGAAAAAGTGGCGTTTGGGAACCTGCCACTGAGGAACCGCACATTGCACAAACTCACGGAAGGGGGCCGAGTCTACCAACTGAAAGGGCTGCAGTTGAAGTGCTAGCAATTTAGCCAAGCTAGCATTCAACCGCTGGGCATGTGGATGGCTGGGAGTGAACTTCTTTTGACGGCCCAGCAGCTGGGGCAGGGAAATTTGCCTGCTAGAATCGGACGTCGTTGTACTGCTAGCAGAGTGCCCGCAAGTACTTGGCTGTGACACACCTAATTCTACACCTTCATTCCTCTCAGAGAAGGTTTCAGAGAGGACTGAAGGTGTAGTGGGGTTGGAGATCCCAGCTGATGCGGAGCAAGGAGAGGTCCGCTTTGTTCTTTGGTGTGGGTCTTTAAAATAGGCCTGCCAACGAGCTGCATGGCAGGTCAACATATGTCTGGTCAAGAATGTGGTGCCCAAGCGGCTGATGTTTTGGCCACGTGAGATACGCTTGAGACATATGTTGCAATCAGCAGAGGTGCGATCTGATGCACTCGACTCAAAAAAGGCCCACACCAAAGAACTTTTGGAATAACGGGCAGAGGCAGCGCCCTGCACTTGCGGAGCTCTGCGGTGTGATTCAGTCGGTGTGCTGCCCATACGCTGGCCCCACGAGGGCATCCTGCCTCGTTGGAGATGTGCCTCCTCCTCATCCTCCTCCTCTCTCCTATCAGGCACCCATGTGGAGTCAGTGACCTCATCATCCCCTCCCTCCTCATCACTGGAGCCAATCTGGCAGTATGCTGCAGCTGCTTGAACATGACTGCCAGATTTCTGTCCTTCTTGAGCATCCCCTCTCTCTGCTCTCACGCTACTGCCTTCCTCTAGCTGGGTATCATCATCAGACCCTTCAAAACGCTGGGCATCCTCCTGGAGCATGTACCCAACACTGTGCTCAAACAGTTCGGGGGACTCCCCAGGAGGACACGGTGGGTCTAGGGAAAGAGTGACTGATGATGACATAGATACGAGGGAAGAGGACGCTTTGGTAGCTGCTTTGCCAGTACCCTGAGCCTGGGTGAGAGAGGATGAGGAGGGCTTGGTCATCCACTCTACCAAGTCTTCGGCATGATGCGGCTCAACATGTCCAGCTGCCGAAAATAAGGACAAGCGTGTCCCATGGCCACGTGCTGATAACGATGCACCGCGTCCACGACCAGCAATGTTGTCTCTAGAAACAGAGCCTGCTTGCCCTCTTTTATTGACTCCTGACTGTCTGCCTCTCTTTGTTTGCCTTCCAGACATTTTAAAGGCCTGCAGGGAGATGGGAAAACCAGCAATAAGGGGTAGCTTCAGGTGTATAATGTGCAGGAGGCACACTACGCCCGCTGTAAGTGCTGCAGATGCCTGCCTGCGTTACTCAACAGGAAATCACAGCAATAAGGGCTAGCTTCAGGTGTATATTTTGCAAGAAGCACAATACGCCTGCTGCAAGTGCTGCAGATGCCTGCCTGTGTTACTCAACAGGAAATCACAGCAATAAGGCCTAGCTTCAGGTGTATATTTTGCAGGAAGCACACTACGCCTGCTGTAAGTGCTGCAGATGCCTGTTAGTGTAACACAAAAGAAAAAAAACTATGAGCAATAAGGGGTAGCTTCAGGTGTATAATGTGCAGGAGGCACACTACGCCTGCTGTAAGTGCTGCAGATGCCTGCCTGTGTTACTCAACAGGAAATCACAGTAATAAGGGCTAGCTTCAGGTGTATATTTTGCAAGAAGCACAATACGCCTGCTGTAAGTGCTGCAGATGCCTGCCTGTGTTACTCAACAGGAAATCACAGCAATAAGGGCAAGCTTCAGGTGTATATTTTGCAAGAAGCACAATACGCCTGCTGTAAGTGCTGCAGATGCCTGCCTGTGTTACTCAACAGGAAATTACAGCAATAAGGGCTAGCTTCAGGTGTATATTTTGCAGGAAGCACACTACGCCTGCTGTAAGTGCTGCAGATGCCTGTTAGTGTAACACAAAAGAAAAAAAACTACGAGCAATAAGGGGTAGCTTCAGGTGTATAATGTGCAGGAGGCACACTACGCCTGCTGTAAGTGCTGCAGATGCCTGCCTGTGTTACTCAACAGGAAATCACAGTAATAAGGGCTAGCTTCAGGTGTATATTTTGCAAGAAGCACAATACGCCTGCTGTAAGTGCTTCAGATGCCTGCCTGTGTTACACAACAGGAAATCACAGCAATAAGGGCTAGCTTCAGGTGTACATATTGCAAGAAGCACAATACGCCTGCTGTAAGTGCTGCAGATGCCTGTTAGTGTGACACACACTGAAAACACAGCAATAAGGGCTATCTTCAGGTGTATACTGTGCAAAAATATCACTGACACTGTCCCTGCCTATCCTTCTCTCTCCCTACACACAGGGTTTAGCAGAATTCACTGACACTGTCCCTACCTATCCTTCTCTCTCCCTACACACAATTTCACTAACACTGTCCTTGCCTATGTAATGCTTTCCCTGCACGCCGGAACACACTACACAAGGCAGCTGCGCTGGCGGCCTTTTATAGTGTGGGGCGTGTACTAAACCCCAGAGCTATAATTGGCCACAGGCATCCTGCCTGTGGCCAATTATGGCTCTCCTCGCTGCTGGCGCTGTGATTGGCCAAGCATGCGGGGTCACAGTGCATGCTTGGCCAATCACAGCGCCGGGATTTTGGGCCGTTCGCGTCACTCGATATTGTCGCGAACGAGCCAAAACGTTCGATCTTCGTCGAACGATCGAACACATGATGTTCGAGTCGAATGTATGTTCGACTCGAATGCGGAGCTCATCCCTATTCAACATGGCACCTCATGGCAAAGAACTCTCTGAGGATCTGAAAAAAATTTAATTGTTGCTCTACATAAAGATGGCCTAGGCTATAAGAAGATTGCCAAGACCCTGAAACTGAGCTGCACCACGGTGGCCAAGACCATACAGCAACAGGACAGGTTCCACTCAAAACAGGCCTCCCCATGGTCAACCAAAGAAGCTGATTGCACGTGCTCAACGCCATATTCAGAGGTTGTCTTTGGGAAATAGACGTATGAGTGCTGCCAGCATTGCTGCAGAGATTGAAGGTGTGGGAGGTCAGCCTGTCAATGCTCAGACCATACGCCGCACACTTTATCAAACTGGTCTTCATGGTTGTCGCCCCAGAAGGAAGCCTCTTCTAAAGATAATGCACAAGAAAGCCCGCAAACTATTTTCTGAAGACAAGCAGACTAAGGACATGGATTACTGGAACCATCTCCTGTGGTCTGATGAGACCAAGATAAATGTATTTGGTTCAAATGGTGTCAAGCGTGTGTGGTGACAAACAGGTGAGTTGTACAAAGACAAGTGTGTCTTGCCTACAGTCAACCATGATGGTGGGAGTGTCATGGTCTAGGGCTGCATGAGTGCTGCCAGCACTGGGGAGCTACAATCCATTGAGGGAACCATGAATGCCAACATGTACTGTGACATACTGAAGCCGAGCATGATCCCCTCCCTTCGGAGACTGGGCCGCAGGGCAGTATTCCAACATAACGACCCCAAACACACCTCCAAGACTACCACTGCCTTGCTAAAGAAGCTGAGGGTAAAGGTGATGGACTGGCCAAGCATTTCTCCAGACCTAAACCTTATGGAGCATCTGTGGGGCATCCTCAAATGGAAGGTGGAGAGCAAGGTCTCTAACATCCACCAGCTCCGTGATGTTGTCATGGAGGAGTGGAAGAGGACTCCAGTGGCAACCTGTAAAGCTCTGGTGAACTCTATGCCCAAGAGTGTTAAGGCTGTGCTGGAAAATAATGGTGGCCACACAAAATATTGACACTTTGGGCCCAATTTGAACATTTTCATTTTTGTTGCCAGCGGTTTAGACGTTAATGGCTTTGTGTTGAGCCATTTTGAGTGGACATCAAATTTACACTGTTATACAAGCTGTACACTCACTAATTTACATTGTAGCAAAGTGTCATTTCTTCAGTGTTGTCACATAAAAAGATATAATAAAATATTTACAAAAATGTGAGGGGTATACTCATGTAGCGCCCTACTCCTGTTGGGTAGACGCTATATGTTAAATTTATCTGAGCTGTAGTGTTGTAAATTTATGGCTCTGTTTCAGTCTAGCTGGGCTGCGCGTTTTCCACCTGATAGTAGGTGTCACTGTCATCACGGGTCAGGGTTGGAAATGCAGCAGGCTGGATGTATTGGGTATTCCTTTCCCAGAAGTGGCTCAGGGGCGTGGTCAACCCGCTGTGCATTCTGGGAGGGGGTACTTAAGAGGCAGAGACCGCTCTTTCGGGGTTCGTTGCCGGGGGTCTTTGCCGGATCATGACCTGAGGGCCCTCCTGGCCTCAGGGATGTACGAGCCATTTTCGGCCTCGGGGCCTGCTGGCCCGAGCCTTTACAACTGAGAAGTAGGCCCAGGAGTTGCTGGGGCCTACTAGTCCAGGGATGGTCCTACGCGGTCTTGCCTGCGGGAAGAAGCGCAACAATTGGTGACTCAATTGAAGGACGCATCCTGGCCAGTTTGCCTCACGGTGCTGCCGGACGGCTGAAAGATTCTGGCACCGTGAGCTATGTACTCTTGAAGGAACTTTTTGCAAAGTGTCAGTGTGTTTACACAATCTTGTGGCAGAAGGTTGTGGAATGACTGTACGGCACACATCAATTCTGTGGCAGAGACTTTTGAGCGAGCTTCGCACTGGTTGCTAGGCCGGTGAGAGTAGGCCTATCCAGTGGTTGCTGAATCCAGCGTGGAACTGTTTGTCCTCTGGATCTGAGATTGTGCCCGTGATCCGCAAAGTATAGTGCCTGAAACTCCCCTATCCCTCTATCCGTCTGTTGGAACTGGTAAAATAAAGCCTCTTGAAGAAAACGTATCCAGGTGTTGGTTTGAACTTTTATACAGGCTCTTCAAGAAGAATCCCTAAAACGAGTGCGGTGAACAGAAAAGGTAACATTAGGCCCAAAACTTTAAACCAGCAGCTCCTACGGGGGTAGTGCTACACGTGGGGGCTCGTCCGGGATATGAACCGTTACCTATAGCAACCAAATTGAACTGTTCATCTGGGACTTATGTTACAGAGGGCTCTGGTCTTTGTCATTTTTTTCCATCAAAAAGACGGGTGAGAACTTTGCAATCACTTGTAGGCCGTGTAGGCTGTGGGCGGAGCCAAGAAAGTAAGAAAGCCCGCAAGCTACGTGCCAAAAAATAACAAGTGGGAGGAGTTCCCGCCTGCTTGCCACGTGAGACGCTGCGCGTCTGTGTCCAGTGAGAGACGGAGCACCGCCATGTCTTCAACCCTGTCGATGCAGTCTGCTATGGGACCCAGGATGTTTCCTGCGGGTACCCCCACCAGTGTTGACGGATACTGATATTCATCTGATGATCTGGAGCCGCAAGGGCGGTTCGTGCTCTATACTATCGGTGATGTAGAGGCTTTGGGGATGCTGTGTAACAGGTGTGATGGACTGGCTATTCACCCCCTGTCCTTTTGTTCGATGCTTACGATGTGGGGAGTACCTGTTTACTGTGGAGCAACCCACCATGCCGCCTCGTGCCTACAGAGTGGACTGGACCACGGTCAACGCAACAGAAGAAGTTGCTGCCTTCAATCCAGTGGTTAGGCCTACATCTGCTACTGTGAGTAATCCCGAGGGGAATGGCGCTGTTACCGCTATGGGAAAGTCATCAGCGGATGTAACGGCACCCCAATCTCAAGGGGTATTAACGCCGTTTACGATGTTCCCTCTCCTAGGCACACATCCACTCGCTACCGATATCCACAGCTAAACGACCCTTTCCTATAGGACCCGACCCCTCTGGAAGAAGACGAGACGCACTCTGTCTCTTCTGTAGTAGGAATGAATTTATTATTGAGAAACATTGTAACTTTATACACAATTCAAGGCACATGATTTAACATGAACAAGGGCCCAGCTCCACCCACACATCCCAAGACTCAACACCTCATCCTGACGTCTGCTAGGCTTCAAAAGATCCCAACACAATAGAATATACGATCTCCAATACACATCTTTTCACAAAGGGTTGGCAGCCAGTCTGTCTGGCACTTTACAATACACACAAGGACAGACTTAAATGAACAATAGAAATGCAAAACAACTTAATTCCTCACAGCAATGATACTTAACCCCCACATACAGTATACATCCAATCTATATACAATGTATATACAGCCTTGAATATGGCTATCACAGACCATATCGGGGGTTTCTTTTATTCACCCTGTGTCCAAAGTGACCCCACTGTCACAGCGGACATCGCCGATATTGTCACCTCAACTATACCTACCTCCGATGCACCTGTTTTTGCTGCACCTGTTTTTGCTGCCCCTGCACAAAGGAAGGTGGGATAGGTGAAGGGCTCCCGCGGACGAGGTTTACCCCAGAGACTGCCCGAACCGGACCCAGAGAAAAGTTCTATGTCCGAGAAGTCCACGACAGGAACGGGTGAGAGATCTAAGGGGAATATGTTGGGGACTGTATGTAATTATCTGCCGGCGGAAGAGCTGGGAGATTCAGAGATAGACTCTTTGTCATACAACAGCGGAGATGACGATTTGTTTGAGACTATGTCGCAAGAGCTACTATGGGCAAATAGCGATGATGTCGCCTCGGCCTTTACTTTTTCCGATTACGCAGCTATGGACTTGGGGGAGACAACACCTAGGGTGGAACCCCCAACTGTTTCTAATGAAATCCTGGCCCGCTGTACCAGTTCGCTGGGTCCAGGAAAAATGTTTGCAAGTGCTATGGTGCACAAGTCCACAGACTCGTGTGCCTCCTGGATATGGAAGTACCCGATCCCTGCCAAGACTTGCCCGGTCACAAAGGTTGTTTAATAAACGGGTGGAATGAGAATATGGACTGGAATTCCCTTATGTTCCCCGAGAGATTATGCAGGAAGTGGAGTCTCGCAGGGAACAGTGGTACCACGAGGCTGTTTGGGACTATCTTGCAGTGCCAAAACCGTTCCGGATAAGGGGCTATTCCCTTGCCATGGATGAACGTTTCAAGGGGTGTCTGCAGCACTGGAGTTATGGCAGGCATATTCATGGAGACAAAGTGGTCATTTGCCAACCAGGAAAAGACGATGTGGTTTACTTTATTACAACCATTGACAAGCAGGGAAAACCCTTAACTTTACCTGATCCACGCTTTTATTGGTGAAAAAGTTACGGTGACTGTATTGGTTCTTTGTCTTGCACCTTGCTAAAAGAGGGGAAGATTGTCTTTCTAAAAGGACTGTGGGTATGTAGTTAGGTAGTGCTAGGGTACCGGAAGATGTTGGAGTCAAGATTTCGTCTATGGGTCCAGTTCTGAAATTGAGGACTATGTTATGTGATATTTCTGCCACTAGGTGGTGGAAGTTTGCTCAGCAAAACTGGACTCTCATACTTTTCTTCCTTAACTACCTACACTTAGTAATGTATATATGTATATATGGAGAAAGAAAGGCTCGTTTCTCCAGGAAGTGAGGCTTTGCTTCTCAGGAGATATGTTATATTACTGTATATGTCTGTTTGCTTTGTTTTTTTCAGGCATTGAGATCTTCTATCAAGAACCACCAGAGAATGGGTGGGTTGGATAGAGAGGGAGATAGGAATTTTGTATAATACTGTGTATTTATATTGATGTGATTTTATTGCGTGTGTATGTTAAACTCATATTTTCTTATACTGTTTTACTCCCCTCCCTTCCCGTCCATGTTTTTTTTGGGGTTTCAGGCACTGACCCTCAGGAGTGAGGGTCATATAATTTTTCCCGATGATGAGGACATCGTCTTTTTGCGGTGGGGGAAGTGTGTAGCGCCCTACTCCTGTTGTGTAGACCAATATGTTAAATTTAGTTATCTGAGCTGTAGTTCAGCTCAGAAGGAACTATGTAAATTTATGGCTCTGTTTCAGTCTAGCTGGGCTGCGCGTTTTCCACATGACAGTAGGCGTAACTGTCATCACGGGTCAGGGTTGGAGATGCAGCAGGCTGGATGTATTGGGTATTCCTTTCCCAGAAGTGATTCAGGGGGCGTGGTCAACCCACTGTGAATTCTGGGAGGGGGTACTTAAGAGGCAGAGACCGCTCTTTCGGGGTTCGATGCCGGGGGTCGTTGCTGGATCCTGACCTGAGGGATATACAAGCCATTTTCGGCCTCGGGGCCTGCTGGCCCAAGCCTTTGCAACTGAGAAGTAGGCCCAGGAGTTGCTGGGGCCTACTAGTCCAGGGATGGTCCTACGCGGTCTTGCCTGCGGGAAGAAGCGCAACAATTGGTGACTCAATTGAAGGATGCATCCTGGCCAGTTTGCCTCGTGGTGCTGCCGGACGGCTGAAAGATTCTGGCACCGTAAGCTATGTACTCTTGAAGGAACTGTTTGCAAAGTGTCAGTGTGGTTACCCGATCTTGTGGCAGAAGGTTGTGGAACGACTGTACGGCACTCATCAAGTCTGTGGCAGAGACATTTGAGCGAGCTTCGCACCGGTTGCTAGGCCGGTGAGAATAGGCCTATTCGGTGGTTGCTGAATCCAGCGTGGAACTGTTTGTCCTCTGGATCTGAGATGGTGCCCGTGATCTGCAAAGTAAAGTGCCTGAAACTCCCCTATCCCTCTATCCCTCTGTTGAAACTGGTAAAATAAAGCTTCTTGAAGAAAACGTATCCAGGTGTTGGTGTGAACTTTTATACAGGCTCTTCAAGAAGGATCACTGACACGAGTGCGTTGAACAGAAAAGGTAACGGTAGGCCCAAAACTTTAAACCAGCAGCTCCTATTGGGGTAGTGCTACACTCACTTTTGTGAGATACTGTATATCATAGAATCATTCCATAAACACATACCACATACACTGCATATATCATTTGAAGAAAATGTGCTTATAAAATTGTTTACCACTTGCCAAAAAAAAAAAAAAAATATGTCCCCGGATTTCATTTTAAAAATCTGGTCACCTTACTTTACACCACATGACGACCTGGCCTGTGATTGGTCCTTTCCCAAGTCTGTGCTGCCTTTATAAAGGCGTAGGCCCTGCTGGGCTTCAGTGCCATCTGGAAGCTCAGCTGCATGGTCACCATTGATCCATGGTCACCATTGATCCTTGATCACCCTGATCCCTGGTATGTACTTCTCTGCAATAAAAACTCAAGAGTAAAAACCTGACGTAGCTCAACCAACCCAATAATAAAAAGGTATCTATGACTTCACTCACCATACACCCGTGATTTAAAAAAATACACTTTATTAAATCCAAAAAGTCGTGAAAAACTACACCGTTTAAAACTTCATTCATACAAAGCAATTGTGCTCTAAAAACATATAGTGCACCTCTGGATGGCTGTTGTAGGACCACCCAAAAAAATCAGTAAATAGGGGAAATTGTTATATCATGATATCTTCCCCAGGCTGCAATGGCCTATCAGAAAGGGTGTATATGATCTGGTAAATACTCAGTTTGGCTCACGGATCAATGGTGAGATATCTGGATATAGTCACTCCACAGTATGGTATGTAGCCATGGTCAGTTAATATGCTTGTAAGTTAGAGAGTTTCTCTGTTGTTAATGTGGGGTTGGCTTCCTCTAGTTATGCTGGACTCTATGTGCGTTTTTCTTTCTTCCTGTGTGAGGACTCATAGCAAAGCATCATGGAACATGTAGTTCAGAATGCGGAAGTGACACTGCCAGCAGGACTAATCTGAACTACAGAGAACAGAATGCTGTGTGCATCGAACAGCCTGCTGGGAGAGAATATACAAAGGGTAGGAGCGGGCTAGATCGCTCTCTCTCTGGACAACCAGAGGGATCTCTGTGAACAGCATCGCTTCTTCAGTGCAGCGGACCGGCGTGTGTTCCGAATCATCCAGAGGCACCTGCAATCCAGATTCCAGTGAGCTGCAACGTGGCGCAGCGGCCGCCATTTTTATAGAGCAAAGACACAGAGAAATTGTTCCAGCTGGATTCTTCTCATCATCCGCACCATGATCTATCCATCTGATGTTAGGAGTGGTGATAGAGAAGGACATTACTGTTAAACACCTATACAGATTAACTTCCATGGGACTACAAGTACCACCAGCCAAACTTACTGTTATACAGGCCACAGCCAGTAGATGCCTATGCTCAGTACACATTACTGCTTCTAGTAATCACATCAGATGACATCTTTAGGATTACAATAAAGGAGGAAGCTATACTATTATCAGGATAAATCACATCTTTGCTAAATTTGCCACGTCTTGGTCTTTTGGATCATTTTCTTTACAACTAAAGAAAGGAGGCTAGCTGAAGACATCTGGATTTCAAGGAACAATCCTTTCTCACTTTTTTTTTTTTTATAACTTCCTCTTCCCCTTCTGCTTAAATTGCATTGAACTGCTACAGGGAGCCATCCTATTAAGAATATTATTGTTCATATTGTTTTTCAATATTGTATAGGATTGCTGGCCTATGCGCTGAGGAGGCAGAAGGGAGAAATCTGACACATAAGATATAGTGCCAGGTGTTTACTCTTCTGTTCACATAGGTCTCTGTATTGAATTAACATTTGTGTTCATTGATAATTCAGGGAATCTTATGCCGCGTACACACGGCCGTTTTTCTCGTAGAGAAAAATGAAATTTTTTCCTTTCGACGAGAAAAACGATCGTCTGTGGGCTTTCTGCCGTTTTTTTCGACGAGAAAAACGGCATTAAAAACGACGAGAAAAATTAGAACATGTTCTAATTTTTCTCGTCGTTTTTTTCGACATGTTTTCCGCGGCAGTGTTTCCCATAGGGAAACACTGCCGCGGAGCCCACACACGGTCGTTTTTTTCGACCAAAAAAAAAAATGACATTTAAAACGGCCGTGTGTGGGGGGAACAAGCTGTTCCTCGTTTTTAACGTCGATTTTCTCGACGGTGTTTTCACCGTCGAAAAAAATCGATCGTGTGTACGCGGCATTACACCAAGATATTGTGTTTATTAGACAAGCTTGAGATAAAGGGCGTAGGATACGGGAGTGTTTTCATTATAGATCAAGGTTGATATACTTGAGTATCTTGTGTTTTGATACTACAGTAAACATATTTGAACTGTTTCTTTAAAGTTGTGAGAGTCTCTAATCATTACCACAGTAAGTGACAGGATGGAACCCAAGGTGTCAGAGGTAAGAGAGGATTTTCAGAGTCAAGGTAACCAGTGGGTTACAGTCTATTAGCAGCCCCTACAGGGGTACCGCTACATTTGGAGGTCCCCCAAAGATACCCCATCTGGGACGCTCAAGCAAGTCAGGTGATGTGTCCAGAGTAGAAGAAAACATGGACCCAATCACCGCCACTGACTGGGGCTGAGAACATGGGAGCTAGTTGGAGCTAACCACAGTTCTAAGACTACCAGGAGTCCTGGTGGTTTGACAAGGAGGTGTGGCAGTTGATGAAGGCTGTCCCAGGACAAGGGTCCTACCCTTTGGACTTAAAACATTCGAGGACGACTGCACGTATGCTCTCTTAAGCCCCGTACACACGATCGGTTTGACTGATGAAAACCGTCCGATGAATGGTTTTCATCAGACCAACCGATCGTGTATGGTACCCATCGGTCTTTTTTCCATCGGTTGTAAAAAATAGAACTAGTTTTAAAATTTTCCGATGGATAAAAAACCGATGGGAATTTCCGATCGTCTATGGGCAAGTCCATTGGTTAAAAAACCCACGCATGCTCAGAATCAAGTCGACGCATGCTCAGAAGCATTAAACTTCATTTTTCTCGGCTCATCGGAGTGTTTTACGTCACCGCGTTTGGAACGGTCAGTTTTTTGACTGATGGTGTGTGGCCAAGACTGATGAAAAACAGTTTCATCGGATTTCCGATGGACAAATCCATCGGACGAAAATTCATAGGTTATCCGATCGTGTGTACGGGGCTTTAGAGTGAAGGGAGAGAATTCCAGTTGAGTTTCAGAAGAGTGTCGTGAGCCTGGCGGAAGGCCTTGATGGTCAAGTAATCCCATTACAGTTGATAGGTGATCTGGACGAAGACCCCTCCCTGTCGCAACAAGGAAGTCCGGTTGCAAACGGCTCAGCTATAGGAAGTCCAATGGCTGGAATGTCCCCTGCTTGCTTCTACACAGACATGAGTCGATTAGTTGAGAGCTTGATAAAGAGTCATGCCATCTCTGCCAATCAGGGGTATCGGAGGTTGCAATTTTTCTCAGGCCGTGTCCCCATCCCAGAAGGCGAGGAAGAGTTTGACAGTTGGATTGATCAAGCCATGCAGACGATGGAGGATTGGAATGTGTCTGAAACCGTGAAGAGACAATGGATCAGTGAAAGTCTTCGGAGTCCAGCAGCGGATGTCATTAGAAGTCTAAAAAGAGGGAAACCAGATTGTGAAGCTATAGACTACACATTGAGGCCCTATGTGCTGTTTATGGAAGGGTGGAGAAATTACCAGACTTAATGTACAAGTTTGAACCTACTCACGAGTGGCGAGGAGAGAGGTTATCGGATTATGTTGTTCGAGTGGATCGAATCCTGCATCAAATCAATCTGAAAAAGGGGATTGATCCTCAGGAAGCGGATAGAGCTAGGCTGGAAAGAATCCTGCAAGGGGCTAGGCCCAACCATCCAATTGCGCTTCGGCTACTACTGAAAGGAACACGAGAGGCCCCTACTTATCCAGAATTGATATCCAGAATTGATGAAGCTGGTGAGGGAAGAGGAAACCAAGTTGGATGAGAAAAAACAAAAGGCCCGACTTGCAGCGAAGACTTCACAGAAGGCCGAGAAGGTCGCAGCCCAGTCAGGTCAAGTGGACACCAGTGTGCCGGAAAGCGATGAGTAATCTGAGTGGGGGGAGGGCTCCAAGGCTCCTGTGGCGCAATTCACACGGCCTGGTTTCTCAGTGGTGTGCTGAACACCTGTCCTTCCTTCTGGTGATCTCTCTTGTTCGGCTTCTGGTGACGTCATCATCCTCATTTCCTGCTGGTTCTGGCTAGCCTCCAGGATGGAAACAACACACTGCTCTGCCTACCCATGAGCCTGGATGCACCTGAGACTGGATCACACCGTGAACTACACACACAGATGAGCCCGTTTTTTACATATGTCTGTAAGTGCATCTCCTCTGTCTTTAATAAATTGTGACTAAAATATTGCACTTAGGTGGCGCTTCCTGTTTTGTTCCCCTGTCTTCCTTGTGCAGAGCCGACTTTCTCTGAGGACAGCTGCCTCCTATCATCCTTCCATTGCTCCCCCCTGTTATAGGAATGGTCATTATATACCAGCAAATGGACTAAAGAGAAATGTGACTGGACTTTTTTTTAGATCCAATTCCTGGCCATCTATCATGCATTAGTCTTTTGCGCTAACAGTTTATTCCATTGCAATTCACACCCAAATTTACTCTAGTCAAGTCCCCAGAGAATGGAGCCCAAGTTCAAGAGCAGGTGCATGCAGCAAGCTTTGTTACATAGGTATGTAGGGTATTCACGCGCTACTATGGGGCTGCTGCACAGCAGCTGAAAGGAGGAAAAGGGGAAAAAATAATATAAGTCAACTGCTACAAAGCACTGGGAGGTGAATCCACAACCTAATGGAAATGAATAAAAAGAATAGTGCTGAGCTGTTGGTGGAAATGGCTAATAAATGTGAAAATGGTCCACTAAAATCGCATAATAACATAAATAATGCAAATGATGAAAGTGCAACCAAAGTGCAAGTGACAAGTAATAAATGTGCAAAAATGTTACATATGAGTGAACTCAAAACACTGCTAGAATGAAAAGACCTACTGAAAAGGTAACAAAAAGTCCTCTGAAGGGTAATAGCGTGCAAACAAACATGCAAAAAAAAACATATAATCAATGATCATAAAAAACAATCAGGATATATAATAAAATGATTGTCACATAAATGTGCACAGTGTGTGCATAAGTGAAACGTGATGGATCCTTAAATGTGACAATATAATGTCAAATGCAGGTGGGTGAACACAGTCACACAAACAGTGATGAGTGTGGGGTGATAACTCTTCTGAGTCTATCACTGAGGTGACAGATGGCCTCTTAGCTCACTGCTGTGAGGTTACAGCATATGTATATTAAGCCTGGGGAGGTCCAGCGTAATCCTGCCTGTGTGGTCCTTAGGTAGATACGGGTCTGGTTCCTGGGTGTTCAAACGCAGCTACCTCGTCCGCAATGTGTTGTATATCTCCATATACGGTGCATGTATGGTAGCAGGGAAAAGGAAGTAAGGGAATCCTGAGATAGTGTAGTATATTTGGTAAAAGATGTGGGGATCCCCTGATGAAGTCACGAGACCGTGATGATACATGTAGGGACGGATAGGCACCGGAAGTGACGCAGGCGAGCTCGGCGCTCGTGGATTTGAAACTATAAGTTTTTAACGTGAGTACCAATTGTCATTTTCTACAATAAACGTCATCTTTTACCAAATATACTACACTTTCTCGGGATTCCCTTACTTCCTTTTCCCTGCTACCATACATGCACCGTATATGGAGATATACAACACATTGCGGATGAGGTAGCTGCGTTTTAACACCCAGGAACCAGACCCGTATCTACCTAAGGACCACACAGGCAGGATTACGCTGGACCTCCCCAGGCTTAAAGGTACATTTTTAATTTGCTAACTAGCTTCCTTTAAGCTAGTGCAGTGCTAGTTCACTTACCTGTTCCTTTGATTTCCCTTCTAAATTAAGATGACTAGATTTTTAAAATGAAATCCGGGGACATATTTTTTTTTTACTGTAATGGCGGCAATCAGTGACTCTCTGCCCGTCGCTGCCTGCCTCACAGCCTGTCAAGTCTTAAGCCTCGTACACACGACTGAGTTTCTCGGCAAGAACCAGCAAGAAACTTGCTGGCAGAGCTTTCTTGCCGAGTAAATCGGTCGTGTGTACGCGGCTATCATGTTTCTCATCAAGAAAATCGACAAGAATCTCGACGAGAAAAATAGAGAACCTGCTCTATTTTTTCTCATCGAGATTCTTGTCAGCATGTTTCTCGACGAGAAAAGTGTGTGTGTGTGTACACTTACCTGTCCTCCGGGAAGCCAGCGCATGCTCAAAATGACTTTGACGCATGCGCGGTAGCTTCCTAAGCATAGGTAGGGTGTAGCAAGATGGCGGCGACGGCATCAAATGTGACGAGCGCACGCTCGTCGTAGTCGATTACGTCACCGCGTTCGCTCCATTCAAAGAACCGCGGGTTTTTTGAAAGGAGCGTGTGTACACTCGGCCGGGACAAGTTTCTTGTCCAAGAATCTCGTCAAGAAAAACTACGTGTTTTTTCTTGACGAGTTTCTGGGCCGTGTGTACGAGGCTTAACTCTTTGGGCCCCGGCTACTACTGGGTGGGGAGTGGAGGAAGATCACTCCACCAGGGAAGGCAAGGAGATAACCAGGCAGGTGGCTGGCCGGGACTTGAGCCAAGGCAGAAGAACATGTGAGCGGAGCTGAATGGGCATGCACCCGAAACTGAAGAAATATTCCCTCTGCTCCGACCAGCACATGATCATCAGAAAGGGGGCACAGATAATGGAAAAAATACACCCCCCTAAGCTAGTAGGAGCGGCGGAGTGTAATTCAGAATTATTTTTATTCTGCACTGACTGTCTTTAAAATTGCCCCAGCTCCTGTTCAAATCCAATCCGGGGACAGACTTGGTCCGGGGACAGTGTCCTCAATCAGGGGACTGTCCCCTGAAACCGGGTATGTCTGGTCACCCTATTCTAAATGGCACTAATCCTTGTTTGAAATCCTCACTTCCTGTTCCTCTTCATGGAGCTTGTCACCGTCAATCGAGCCGTTTTGCCTGGTGGTGAGTGATCGTGCTCGCTCCCTCCCTTGGACTACAGCCCTGCGCGGAGACGCTTTGTACGTTTCACAGACACGGAGGCTGGGGTTTAGTGGGCGTGTCTATGACACTGTAGCGCCGCCTCCCTTGCCTTGGTTTTCATCTGCACTAAGTTGCACTGCCCCGCCTTAACTCCGCCCCCTTGCTGCCTTGAGACTAGGATTCCTAATCGTTAGCTTGTCTATAGATTCTTATAAAGGACCGCAGCAACGTCTAAACATTCTTTTAAACAAGGTAATGTTTAACCAACTGATATAGTAGACTATATATGCGTGCTGGGGAGGCTGGGGAGGCGGGAATGGGCCTTTCAAAATGGGCGGCGTATGTATGAGAACGTTGCTCGTTAGGTGAGATAGAGCAAAAAACTGCACTGCACTGCGCATGCGCGATGCCGCTAAGCCTAATGGGAAATGTAGTTCCGTTGTTGCCGTGACATCGCTTTAATGCACGCGCACCGCAAACCCGGAAATAGAGCACAGAATCGCTAGAGGAAAGCAGGAGGAGGATAAAGACATACTATTTTAAGAGGTAATTAAATAATTTTAAAAGAAGTGATAAACTTATTCGATATATGTATACAACAGAGATTAATTATAGGTTACATTTTTTTTACCTTTACAACCCATTTAATATACATATGCTGTAACCTCACAGCAGTGAGGTAAGATGCCATCTGTCACCTCAGTGGAAGACACAGAAGAGTTATCACCCCACACCCATCACTGTTTATGTGTGACTGTGTTCACCTACCTGCATTTGACATTATATTGTCACATCCAAGGATCCATCACGTTTCACTTATGCACACCCTGTGCACATTTATGTGACATTTATTTTAGTATATATCCTGATTGTTTATTATCATTGATTTTATGTTTTTTTTTGCATGTTTGTTTGCACGCTATTATCCTTCAGAGGACTTTTTGTTACCTTTCAGTAGGTCTTATCATTCTAGCAGTGTTTTGAGTTCACTCATATGTAAAATTTTTGCACATTTATTACTTGTCACTTGCACTTTGCTTGCACTTTCATCATTTGCATTATTTATGTTATTATGCGATTTTAGTGGACCATTTCCACATTTATTAGCCATTTCCACCAACAGCTCAGCACTATTCTTTTACTCAAGCTTTGTTACATGTCATGGAGGCTCAGGCCAAAGCACATGGCAAAAGGACCGGTATCCGGAAGCGTTTCAAGTGCAGGGACCCAGGACATTTCAAGGCACAGTGTCCGCAGAAGGAAGCAAGCGTTGAGCTGTTGGCGGAGCTTGTGAAGATATTACAAAAATTGTTCTTGGATCGGAAGGTGGGAAACTTTCAGGGGTCTCAGTGAAGGAGCCAGCTGGGAACCGCGATAAGAAACAGAGCTCCAGAATTGGAAGGAGGAGGAGGAGGAGGATCAAGAGAAGACCTCAGAAAAAGGGTTTGGCATCGACACCCTCATCACTCTCGCAGCCAAGCAACCCGGAATGCACCTAAGAGGGATTGTAAACCCAACTCTACCAGAAACAATGTAGAGAGCTTTCCAGAGAAATTAGTGGGGCCATCCCCGATTTTGTCCATACAAATAGAGGGCATTTACACAAGGGCCTTGTTAGACACTGGGGCCCAGGTCACGCTTTTATATCGGGACTTCTATGACAAATACCTGAGTAACATTCCTCTACACAAGCTTGAAGAACTGGAGATCTGGGGAATTGGAACTGCTAAGTGTCCATATAATGGGTACATCCCTATCCAACTATCCTTTGGGCCAGCAGCTGTCGGGAAAGTGGAGGACTTTGAAACCTTGGATGTCGTGTGCCCCAGGCCACCCGGGGCTGGATGGAATTCAATACTAATTGGGACGAACACTGACCTGGTAAGGAGATAGTTGGTATCGGTATTGGGAAAAGATGGTTCCATTCCAAACAAGATCCACCCCCAGTTACTGAAGGCCTGTCAGCGTGTGGCAAGAGAGAAGAATGTCCCTGTTGAGGGGGTGGGACGTTTGTGGAAGTTAGAAGCCAAGGAAAGAAAGAGTGTTGCAGCCCGGAGAGGTTGCTCGTGTAAAGGCTACAGTTAAACTGACCTGGGACCAACCAGGCCCCTTTGTTGTGTTATAAACTTATTTTTTGTATATTATCTTTTTATTGATATCAATTTTCAAGTTAACAGTATTAGCAATAGGTGTCTCCACCAATGGCGGGGCGTCCATAGAGGGTGCAGGAGCACCGCCCCCTCTCGCTCCTGCACCGCCACTGAAAAACAATACATAGATTCATTTCTGCCGCCCACTATTCAGATGGCCGGCCCCCTGGCGAGCGCCGGCCATCTGAATAACGGCAGCTGGTTGGCTGTGGAAGTGTCTATCAGAGCCAGCGGCCAGCGGCTCTGATAGGCTTTCCGATTACAGCCTGAGGGCTGTAATCGGCTTCCAAATAGTTAACCAGGGGACGCACGGGGGATGCGTTCCTTGGTTAACACTGACACGCATCTCAGCCAATCAGGTTCACCGGTAACCTGATTGGCTGAAGCGACATCGAGGGCGGGACTACATCGAGGGATCGTGGAGGAGGATTCGAGGATAGCTGACCGAGAAAGGTAAGTGCCAGGCGGGGGGGGCAATCTGGCGGCATTTTAGGGGCAAACTGGCGGCAATTGATGGGCACAGTGGCGACAATGGCATGGCACAGTGGCTGCGTTTGGCATGGCACAGTGGCGACAATTGATGGGCACAGTGGCGACAATGGCATGGCACAGTGGTGACAATTTATGGCACAGTGGCGACAAGTGATGGGCACAGTGGCGACAATGGCATGGCACAGTGGCTGCGTTTGACATGGCACAGTGGGGACAATTGATGGCACAGTGGCTGCGTTTGGCATGGCACAGTGGTGACAATTGATGGGCACAGTGGCGACAATGGCATGGCACAGTGGCGACAATTGATGGGCACAGTGGCTGCGTTTGATGGCATGGCACAGTGGCTGTGTTTGATGGCATGGCACAGTGGCTGCGTTTGATGGCATGGCACAGTGGCGACAATTTTAGGGCACAGGGGCTGCGTTTGATGGGCACAGTGGCGGCAATTGATTGGCACAATGAGGCTGCAAAAATTTTGAGCACCAGCCGCCACTGGTCTCCACCTTACATTTCCATTAATTTAGCATTCCAAAACCAACATTCCCTCCCCCCCCCCCCACCACACCCCCCCCCCAAAAAAAAACCCACAAGAAATAAAATTCAAAGAAACACGTACCCCCCTCTCTCCTTCCCCCTGTCCCCCCCCCACTAGGCTTAGTCATTTATGAATCCTATCCCATACTCATATCTATTTCCTCGCGGAGTTCTATCTTCTCCCAGTCCCCCCAATCATGAGATCAGGCTTTTCAGCTGCGTTCAGGAGATGGGGCACTAAAGTATTCTTATATTGGGCTACCGTTTTATCCGTCTCGTGGAACAAACATTTCCACGGGTCTTTCCAAATCTGTTCCCCTGTTATTTGATAAATGTGATCTATTATTATTTCCCAGTAAGACTGGATCCTCGCACATTCCCACCATAAGTGCGCAAAGGTCCACAGGGCACCGCAACCCCTCCAGCACATTAGGGGTGTCTCTGTACTCAACTTATGTGCTCTCTGTGGAGTTACATACCACCTTGCTATCAGTTTATAGCACATTTCTATTGTCTTAACGTCGCTAGAGGCAAGGCAGGCTACCCTGTGTTTAGTTAATGTTTTTTTTTTTTTTTGACAATTCACGATGTTGTCGTGGAACCCATACCCTCTTCCCTAAATCTACTTTACTTTGTGCTTTTTCAAGTTCCATCCTCCCTTTTCCGTCTTTATTGTGTATCCAACCTTCTATCCGTGAAATAATAATTGCCTGATAATATTTCTTAAAATTTGGTGCTGCTAACCACCCTGACTTTTTCCCCGTTACAAGTGTTGTGTATGAAATTCTGGGGTGCTTTTGCCTCCATATGTACTTTAAAGCTAAGGTGCTTGGTTTCACAAAAAAATCCTGTGGGACTCTTATTGGGATCATTTGAAATATGTATGGTAGTTTAGGCAAGATGTTAATTTTTAAGGCATTTATCCTTCCCAGCCACGAAAGGGGTTTACATCTCAGATAGTTCAGTTTATCTTTTACCTTACTCAATATGGGAATACAATTGGCCACATATAGAGATTCCAATGATGCTGTCAATTTTACACCTAAATATCTCAGTTCTTCTTTACACCAAACAAAAGGGGAATTCCGGCTGAATTGCTTGCTGTTCTTTTTTTGGAGTGGATATATTTAAAATCTCTAATTTTGATGTATTTATTTTAAAGTTTGTCATTTTTCCATATCTGGTCAGTTCCTTTAGTACAATTGGTATTGTTGTCCTAGGGTTGGAGATGTAAAATAATACATTGTCTGCATATGCGGCCATTTTATACTCCCTGTCCCCTACTCTTACTCCTCTTATATCCTAATTTTTCCGAATTGCGGATAACAAGGTTTCCAGTGCCAATACAAATAACATTGGTGAAAGGGGGCAGCCCTGCCTTGTACTATTAAACAGTTCCAGGGAGGGAAAAAGACTTCCATTTATTCTGATTTTAGCTGTTGGATGGTAGTAAAATGTACTCCTTGAGATTTCTGGTGTATCATTAGTAAGAAAAAATTCCCCCAGCTCCTGCTTTATCCTCTTATTCACCTCAGGATCTTGAATCAGAGAGTTGTTCAGTTTCCACCCCCTCCCCATAGGGGGGCCTGATGACATTTCTAATTGAGCTATTACAGGGGCGTGGTCTGAGAGAGAGATTGATTTTTATATCAGTGTTTTTGAGAGAAGGGAGAAGTTGGTGTTCTATTAGCACATAGTCTATTCTTGAGAATGACCCATGTACTGATGGAAAAATGTGTAGTCCCAGGCTTCTGGGTGTCTAATCCTCCAGGTGTCCACAAGCTGATACTCTAATAGTAATTTATTTATTCTATTCTGTCTCTGAGCTGACAAGCGAGAGAGGCCTCCCGTGGTGTCTACCTGTGGGTCTATGCACATATTAAAATCTCCTCCAACTAACAATTTCCCTTCTTTAAATTCTGATAGTTTTTTTTTTTTTTTTTAAGTTTTCCTCAGGAACCTATCTGGGTCTCTATTTGGAGAGTAGATATTTGCTAATGTACAATCCATATGAAATAATTTCCCTTTTATGAAAAGGAATCTTCCCTCTGGGTCAGCCAACTGCTCCCTTACCACAAACACTGTGCTTCTATCGAATCCTATAGCCAACCCACGCGAGTGCTTTTGAGGTTGAATCCCCATAGAACCATGTAGGAAAAAAACGAGAAAACAGCCTGCTTCCTGAGGCGTGTGTAATATGCATTTCTTGGAGGCAAGCCACATTCACCCCATAATAATGTAATTCCTTATTTACCGCAAACTTTTTCCCTGGGGAATTTAAGCCTCTTACATTATATGTTACTAAATTCAATGTAGTCATGATTCATAATGGAAGTGGCTACCCCTTTTTCTCTCTCCCCTCCCCACACAGGGATTCCAAGGGCCCCGTTGGGAGAGAGGGAAATAGGAGGGGGAGAGAAAGGGGAGCGAGAGAGAAAAAAAACAAAAAAAAAACACTGCCACCCTCCCCCCTTCCCTTCTCCCACCCAAGACCTCCTCCCCCCTCCCTATTGGAGGGTGAACAAATTCCATATTTGTTAATTTCATGGGTCTGACGGCATCTATATAGATGACATTCAAGTCCCATACCTTGTTAGGGGAGGTTACTCCCAAGTCACCAGCCCCCCCCCCGCCAATCCGCCACCCCCCCACTTTTTCCTCTCCTTTTTACTCTGATTAGAGATTTCCATTTTATGTTTCTCCTGCTCTGCATTAGGGCTATCTCAGAGTTATTTCTCTGTATTGTTGCTTTCTCAGAGGGGCGACATTGCTCCTACTCTACCCCTCCCCTCCTCTCTCCCTCCCCCGCCCCCCCCCCCCAGCTGCGAGTCCAATACATATTGCTTTGGGGTAATGTTGTTCCATTATTCTCCTCCCAACCCGGCAAAGCTGGGAGCGGGAGCTCCGGCTTGCTGCAGAAGTCCTGAAGGTCTTCGGGGAATCTTAATACTGCACTGCGACCGTCTTTTTTCCCCTTAAGACATGCTGGAAATCCCCACTGGTATGACACATTCATAGTCTGCATTTGTTCTGTTAAAGGTTTAAGGAGTCTCCTTCTTGCCAGGGTCTCTGCTGATAGATCTGAAAATACCTGCAATTCAGTTCCTTCATATGGAATTCCTGCCATCTTCCGAATACTTTCCATAATTTTAGATTTCTCTGCAAAATAGTGGAACCTTACTATGACATCTTGGCTTATCATCCGCTTGAGCTTGGCATCTTATAATCCTGTGTACTCTATCCAATTTCAGCACTTCTGCTGTATCCCTCCCCAACATGGGGTTTAAATAGTTTCTGCATCACCTTGGTTAACTCATCACTTTTATATTTCTCCGATATGCCTCTTATCCATAAGTTTTTCCTTTGGCTTCTGTTTTCCTGGTCTTCCATTTTATATAGGAGCCATCTATTTGTTTTTTTGCAAAGATTCCATTTGTGCGTTTATTTCCTCCAGTCTTTGATCAGATTTGTCCATTCTCTCCTCTATTTCTTCTACTCGTCCCAGTACCTGCCTGATATCTGCTCTTACTGCCGCTATATCTGCCTTCAGTGACATTTCCACTTTGGTCAGCGCCTCAGTCATCATTTCTTTAATTTGGGATAGGCTCGCTTGGGCTGCCTCTGGCCTTAAATCTACTTCAGGCTCTGGGGCTATCCCTCCTTTCCTTTTTTGAGCCCCATTTTGCAGCTTGCCGCTTCCTTGGGAGTTGTTCCCCCCATTTCTTATCCGTGTAACAGATGTATCATTAATCTTCCCCATATTAGTTTCTTCATCTGTCAATTTGGGCTTGGCGGCCCCCGTGTGTGTTGTAATTGCCTGCCTAGGGCTGCTATGTCCAGTCTCAGTCATGCTCGTTTCTGCTGACATGTAGCGTTGGATACCCCCAGGACTTGCAGCAGGTACGGCCCCCTTTCCCGCTTTGCCTCTTCCCCTCATTTGATTAGCTTTCTTTCCCTTTCTCTCCTTCTTTCCCCTCCTCCTTCTAGAATAGACTTTATCAATAGTATCAGCAGAATCACCGGGCTTCAAAACGCAGTAGAGGCGATTATTTACACAGTTCCTAACACCAACTATGTTTATTATATAACCATGGTTCTCAGCATTGCATTGTTTAATGCATGTTAAGGATTATCAAGAGACCCATTTCAATCTTCAGCACATAACCATGAAAATGATGGAGGTTAAGAAACTATAAATGTCATAAATTAGCAGAAGTCCCCACAAAGCAGCAGCAGATTGTATACAAGGAAAAACAGTCAATAAAAGCAGGTATCCACCCCCAGCAGTCTTGCAGCAGGCTTGATTAATGTCAGCTGTAGCAATAATTGCAATAGCTATTGGCAACGGTTCCCACTGAGACGTGGCAATCCTCAACCAGTTGCGGTATTTATCAAAGAGGATAAAAAAAATAAAAAAATGGAGCACCAGAGTCCTATTAGTCCTTCATACAGTGACCTTAGTCATTAACAACCCCTGAGATTTCCCAGGGAGTAGGAGCAGTCGTTGGTAGCAGGTAATGGCAGAGAAAAGAATGCAGCTAATAAAAAATAAAAAAAGAAGGCACAAAAAAGGCAAGGAGCACAGCAACACTGATAAAGCAGGTAGAGGAGGTTAGTAGGCATGGTTACCAGCCCACCACAGGCTTGTTTTAAATATGGCAAGTAGCAAGAAGTGCCAATATTTGTCAGCAACGGTTTCTGCTAGGAGACATCAATCATCAGCAAGTAGCGATATCTATCAGCAAGTAACAGTGGAGTAAATACCAGGGGTCCTCCTTAACCTTACCCAGATGGCACCAGTCATTAGCAAGCTATAAAAGTCTTTGGCATATAGAGGTAGTCATCGGCAGCAGGCAATGGAAAAAGCAGCACACAAAAAAAGGAATGAAAACAGGAGAGAACAGAGAGAGCATTGGCGGCGTTAATAAACAGATAGGCCGGTAACAACGGTTCTCTTGTTTAGTTCTGTTCAAGGTATACAAGTCTCTGGTTAACTTTCTCTCCTTTTCCCCAAGTAGGAGCGGATGGGTGAGCTAATGAATGAGAGGCACATACATACGCACATACATACATACATGCATAAATGCTCACCAGGTCTAGTGTTATCCAATTATATACCAGGAAAAGTTAATTTCAGGTTTACACCTTGCTTTCTTCTCACAGAGGCACTTAGAGATAGTTGCAAAGATAAGCTACACATCAATCGCATCAGAGCTTTTCTAATGACACTCCATAGAAGCGTTAAACAGTTCCTTTAGATAGAGATGCACGCAGATAACAACTGTTATTATGGTTATGTTTCCTACCGCTCTCCTGGATGTCTCTTTCCTCTCTAAGTTTCCGTAATCCGTGATCTCAGCCTCAGTGGTGGCAGCAGTCTGTAGAGATGTCTAAAGAAGTGCAGAGCTTTCCCGGACCACTTTTTAGGCAGATTCGGGCAGCATGTCCATACCTCAGGGGGGGGTGAAGAGGCAGGGGTGACAAGTGTCCGGGAGCCGCTCCGAATCAAACTAAGTGTGGGGGTGAGAAGCCGGGACATCCAAGGGGTAAGCGTGGGTACCGTAGGCAGTTGCCCTACTCCTCATTCCTCCCGCGCTTCCACCACAGTCCTCCGTACACGGAGCTCACCCTCTCCTCGGCATCGGCGGGAGTTTCAGGTGAGCTGGTGGTGGTGAGGCGCCGGCATCAAGCACAAAGCGCTATGTGGGGAAGCTCCTCCCCAACTTCCCCATGTTAGAAACTTATGAACAAGTCAGAGCTGCAGGATTAGAGATGGTTCCTGAATTGGTCCCCACCAGGGATCTGTCCCGAACTGGAAAAAGCGTGCCAATCAGTCTTCGGAATATTACGGATCGGCCAATGACATTGGGGCACGCATGTTGGTGGGGCAAGTGAGTGCCACTACCCCTGTGTTTCCTGAAGAGGCCAAAGGTCAAGAGGATGGTCAGCAGATGCGGAAGGAGTTCCAGCGTTGTGCTGAAGTCTTACCCCCTGCATGAAATGAAATCCCAATTAATGAGATGGGAGAACATCTTTTCGAAGGATGCTTTTGATGTGGGATGTGCCAAGAGTGCTCAACATCAAATCCGGTTACAGGAGGCTAAGCCTTTTCGAGAACGATAGTATATGGTAGAAAATCTGCGCTGCCTCCAACTATTTATTATTAAGTGAAAAACTATTTAAAGTGTTACAACAAAGGGTTAATTCCTTAACCGTGAAAAATTATGCGATTAAGTATAGGTGCTGCAACTTAATTAGCCTGTATATACAGCTCATAAGTAATGGGAAAAGGAGATTAAAATTGCGCAAACCTATATAAAAAAAAATCTGAGCCTGTGTGCAATGCAATACTGATGCAATCAGCCAGTGGGCAATACAATTCTAATACAATCAAACTGTGTTGACATTCAAGTCCATATGGTGTTTCAAAAGTAAAACAAAAATGTTGTTGATATCAAGTGTAGCACACGGACCTTTTTCTCGCCTGGCTCACTTGCAAGTCAAGGCACACTGTGCTATATGCCCGTACCCTCCTGTTTGAAGAGGTTAAGCGGTGTTCACAAATTTTGGGTCCTGCAGCGAGTTACCTTCTTCCACTGGTTCTCTTCCCCAGATTATGGGGTCAAGTCTTTATTTCTTCCCCCAGAGAAGAGAGTTTATTTTCTATTTGCTGCGTATTAGACCGGGACAGATAGATGAAAGAAGGAATAAGTGTAAGATCCAGGCACAACCAGTAACCTCGTCGCCACTCGATTCCAAGTGGGTTTAGCTCACCCAGATAGTCCTCTCTCACAGTCCTAGCAGCCGGTGTGGAGCTCAAACAGTTCTGTCACCCTATCCCCTCCAGGGACGGGTGCAAGAGATCCTCTAACCTCTGTAGACTTTAAGAATAGGATAATGCCAATGGGCACTCTACAGGTTAGCTTTTCTGAATAAAGAAACCTTCCCTCTGACAGGTCACCAGGCCTCTCCCGAGACAGCAATCTTCCATTACTTATCTCCTTAGTGGGACCGATCCTCCCCTGGCTTCTTCTCGGTCAGAGCGGGTACCCTCACCCGGACACCCTGAGACTCCAATAGGTGAACTGTAGACCCAGTTAAAGGTACTGGGCCTACCTGGAACGGTGCAGCCTCGGGCCAAAGGTGCCAGAGACTTCTCGACCAGTCATCGCACCCCCGAGGGGCACACCCCTGCGGCTCCTCCACTCTCGACTCCAACTCCTCCACCCCCCAACAATATGGTGTCTGCCCCTTATGTACCCCCTCCCGGCATGCACATCAGGGAGACCAGGCCCACTGTACCGCTGCCGATAGAGGACACCCTAAGGCGCAGCAATGCCACCCCTGGCTCAACCCTGACCTGATATGGCAGTGCCACCTACAGGCCACAGGGAACCATACACTAGGCAGCATCACATAGGCAGAAGCAAATACCTAGCAATCAAAGTGATCTGAGCCTGGCTACCAGCTCAGACCAACCCCTAAATTTAGGCACATAACACCCCTAAAAAGTAAAGGGCCGCTACACAAGCATTCATGTTTGTGACAGGAGGGTCACGTTGGACACAGGGTGAGCCAGGAAACCATGGACATTAAGAATATGGCTTGGATTGCTTGAAATTGAAATAGTGATATTAGTCCACAATATTGTTTTATTCTGAACTTAACAGGTTAAATGAGAGATACTGAGGTGTTCAGCCTCAATTACCTGTCTGCCTAGTGTAATGCTAATGAATTCCAGCTTCTAGAAGACCTGTTCATTGTTTGTGGTGATGTGGATTGGGGAAATTAAGTCTGTCCTTGTGTGTATTGTAAAGTACCAGACAGTCTGGTGAATATAAAGGTCATGCATAGTTATTTAAACATAAAGGGGATTAGAACCTGTTGTCTCCTAGCAGACGTCAAAATAATGTGTATTGGCTCTTGTTATGTTGTGGGTGGAGCTGGACCATTGTTCATTTTAGGTTAACGCAGTATTGGATGGGTATAAAAGTTTCAATGTTTTTCTCAATAAATTCATTCGATCCTAGGAAGATACAGAGTGCGTCTCGTTCTTCCAGAAGGATTAATTCCTATGGGAAGGGGTCATCTGACTGTGGAGGATCGACAGTGAATTTGTGTCCAGGAGAGGGAAGATATCTAAACGGCGATACCCCCTTTCGTATTTGGGGTGCCGTACCATTGGTTGGCAGCTGTGGGATTTTCCCTCCAGTTCCTGGGACACTCCAAACCACCACAGTGAATGACCAGCTATGCAGCCTGCAGGAAAGTCACGCTGAAAGACCTACCTGAGAGCCGAGATGGACCAGAAGGAGGGTGATGCAGGATCCCGGTCAGTTGAAGATTTGTTTCAGCAACGAGTTCGACAGCGCTTGGCATTATATGGTGCTAACCCATCAGAGACCGCCATACAGGAAGCCATTAGGAGGCATCCAGCTGCAGGATGCGCAACAAAAGAGAGAACTAGAGTGACAAGAGAAAGGACTAGAGCGACAAAAGAGAGAACTAGAGCGACAAGAGAGAGAACGAGAGCGACAAAAGAGAGAACGAGAGCGACAAAAGAGAGAACGAGAGCGGCAACATGAGCGGAGAACGGCAGAGATACGGCAATCGGAGATCGCCTACAGACAGCTGCTAGAATCTGCTCAGCAGCAGGGTGGGGTTACCTTTGCCTGGGACTATCAGGAAATACCAGTTGACAACTATGAAATCCTGGCTGAAGAATCAGCAGTGGAAAATCTGAAGATTGCCATCCCTAAAGCCGAAGTGGATGATATGGAGTTCCAGGGAGCTAGCGTGGCTGAAGAATCGGCAGTGGAAAATCTGAAGATTGCCATCCCTAAAGCCGAAGTGGATGATATGGAGTTCCAGGGAGCTAGCCTGGCTGAGGAATCGGCAGTGGAAAATCTGAAGATTGCCACCCCTAAAGCTGAAGTGGATGATATGGAGTTCCAGGGAGCTAGCCTGGCTGAAGAATCGGCAGTGGAAAATCTGAAGATTGCCATCCCTAAAGCCGAAGTGGATGATATGGAGTTCCAGGGAGCTAGGGCAGTTGGCTCATCTCCCCAGCCACAGATTACAGAAGGTATGGACTTAAGGGACTGTTCAGAGGATGTTATGGATTATGCATCGCCTGCTCAAGTACTGGCAGCAGGACAAAGTACGACAGACCCCTGCTTTACACCCGTGGCAGTTTTGGAGGCCCGAGGTGAGAAGGTGATGGTTCCTCTTTCCCAGGGGATTTCAGAGATGCAGGGAGGAGAAGCAGCCCTTTTCCCTCCCCAACAGTTAGCCAGAGCAGATGGTGTGGAGTCCCCAGCAGAAGTGCTGGCAACAGGGCAGAGTGCTAGCAACCTCTACCCAGCACCGGAAACAACTGTGGAGTTTCAGGGAGCCGGGGCAGTTGGTCCCCCTCTCCATCAACAAGCTGAGGTGGTAAAGCTTTTACCCCCAGCTGAATCACTGGCAGCAGGGCAGAATGCTACTGGCGTCTGCACACAACGGCAACTGGAGCTGATATCGGTGGATGGGACTTCGGTCTCCACTCACAGCAACCCAGCACAAGAGCTGGCAACAGAGCAGAGTGCCGCGGGCCTCTGCTCTCAACTAAAAGAAGAGGGAGTTCCTGTGGTACCGGATGGGACTTCGGTCCTCACTGACACAACCCCAGAAAATGGTGTGACACTGGGACAGGAGAATGTCAGCCTTGCTTTGCAAGCACTGGGGGATTTTCACCTACCACAAGTGGATGGGACTTCAGTCTCCACTTGTATACCCCAGGGATGCTGGGCAGTCGGCCCAGATCCCCAGCAGCATGACGGACTGAGCCCAGTCACCCTGTCTTCTCCCCAGCGGCGGGTATGTTCTCTGAGAGAGGCAGAGGTTGGCTGGGTAAGTAATGCTCTGTTTGGAGCAATGTATTTGGGGTACTGTGTGAATACCGGCATTAGAAGAATGGACCTATGGACCAACTTCGGAGTCAACCCGTCTGGGGTCACCTCCTGTGTTCGTCTCCTGCCGAAAGGGGAGATGTGTGACAGGAGGGTCACGTTGGACACAGGGTGAGCCAGGAAACCATGGACATTAAGAATATGGCTTGGATTGCTTGAAATTTAAATAGTGATATTAGTCCACAATATTGTTTTATTCTGAACTTAACAGGTTAATTGAGAGATACTGAGGTGTTCAGCCTCAATCACTTGTCTGCCTAGTGTAATGCTAATGAATTCCAGCTTCTAGAAGACATGTTCATTGTTTGTGGTGATGTGGATTAGGGAAATTAAGTCTGTCCTTGTGTGTATTGTAAAGTACCAGACAGTCTGGTGAATATAAAAGGTCATGCATAGTTATTTAAACATAAAGGGGATTAGAACCTGTTGTCTCCTAGCAGACGTCAAAATAATGTGTATTGGCTCTTGTTATGTTGTGGGTGGACCTGGACCATTGTTCATTTTAGGTTAATGCAGTATTGGATGGGTATAAAAGTTTCAATGTTTTTCTCAATAAATTCATTCGATCCTAGGAAGATACAGCGTGCGTCTCGTTCTTCCAGAAGGATTAATTCCTATGGGAAGGGGTCGTCTGACTGTGGAGGATCGACAGTGAATTTGTGTCCAGGAGAGGGAAGATATCTAAACGGCGTTACCCCCTTGCGTATTTGGGGTGCCGTTACAATGTTGAAATCTGATGATGAATAATAAGGGGGGCCGCTTACCGGATAAGGTGGATCTCCAGTAATAGAGATCAAATGGGCTCAGTAATATGTCGGTCTGACCATGGGTGTTCCTTCCAAGGCACCCGCGGAACCAATGCTGTGATCACTCAGGGATGGGTCAGTCCCTCTGTGGATATTCCTCCCAATACAACTCCTGAACCAGTGTTCCTCTCGATACAGCGAACTGCTATAATATGCAATGTTTTCCACAAAGCTGTAACCGATCCTCCTATATGTCTTTCAAACTTAGAATCATTGACCAGGTAGGGAGAAGAAGAAGAGACTTAATGGTGCAGTATTTTCATTTAAAATAATTTATTGAAAAAACTTCACAGAACACTGACATCCAAAGACAATGCGGTAAAGAAAATAGGTGAGGACAGCCGCACTCCAATCCAACGTATGTTTATTCAAGGAAAACAGGCACTACAAAAACCAGCATAACTCAGGACAGCTGACGCGTTTCACACTAATTCAGTGTTTACTCAAAGACAATGCGGCTCAAGCCAGCCAGCTGATGCGTAGTGACGTCAGAGACTAGTGCTCCACCCAACGCGTTTCCCCGTACAAGGCTTCGACTGGGAACGGGCTAGGGGAATATCCCTCGGTGACTTGGAAGACCTTTGAGAGCAGTTGTCAGAGCTGAAGAGGTCAAGGGTCATTCAGGAGTCCAGGAGCCCATATGCATCCCCTATTGTGGTGGTGCGAAAGAAGAATGGATCACTATGAATGTGTATTGACTACCGGACTCTAAACCGGCAGACCATCCCGGATCAGTATACAACTCCCCGCATTGAAGATGCTCTTCAGTGTCTTACTGGGGCCAAGTGGTTCAGTGTACTCGATTTGAAGAGTGGGTACCATCAGATCCCCATGCATCCGGAAGACCGAGAAAAAACTGCATTCATTTGCCCTTTGGGATTTTAGGAGTTCAGCCGAATGCCTCAAGGATTGTCAGGGGCCCCTGCAACCTTTCAACGATTGATGGAAAGAACAGTGGGAGACATGAATCTAGTGGAGGTGTTAGTGTATCTGGACGACATCATTGTGTTCGGGAGAACACTAGAAGAACAGGAAGCTTGACTAGAGAAGGTTTTCTCATGCCTCCATGAAGAAGGATTGAAGTTGTCTTTGGAGAAGTGTCAGTTTTACAGAACCTCTGTCACGTATCTGGGCCATGTTGTTTTCGCAGGAGGGGTTGCTACAGATCCGCAGAAGTTGGAGGCTGTTACCACCTGGCCCAGACCAAGGACTGTGACTGAACTAAGATCTTTCTTGGGGTTCTGTTCCTATTATCGGCGATTTGTGGCTAACTTCGCCAAGATCGCTCGGTTCCTTAATGAGCTGTTACAAGTAGCCACGGGAGAAGGAGAGGATGGAGCCAGGGCCAAGAAGTTGGGTGCTCGCAGGAAAGGAGAGTCAGTCCAGGATCAATGGACTCCTCAGTGTGAAAGAGCATTTTGTCAACTAAAGAAGAGCCTCACGGAAGCTCCGGTCTTGGCTTATGCTGATCCTGGCAAGCCTTATAAACTTCATGTGGACGCCAGCAGAGAGGGATTGGGAAGAATTCTCTATCAAGAACAGGATGGTGGTATCAGACCAGTGGCTTATGTGAGTCGTAGCCTAATGCCGCGTACACACGACCGTTTTTCATGACGAGAAAAATGCAATTTTTTTATTTGGTCATTAAAAACGATCGTGTGTAGGCTCCAGAGCATTTTTCGTGCCGTGAAAAATAGCCATTAAAAATTTGGAACATGCTCTATTATTTCTCGTAGTTTTTCTCGTCGTGAAAAACGGCTGTGTGTAGGCTTTAACGATATGAAAAAAACACGCACAGAAGTTATGAGATGGGAGCGCTCGTTCTGGTAAAACTAGCGTTCATAATGGAGATAGCACATTCGTCACGCTGTAACGGACTGAAGAGAACGAGGCTGAAAAGCGCGAATCGTCTCTCACCAAACTTTATGAACACGAAGATAAGCAAAAGCAGCCCAAAGGGTGGTGCCATCCGAATGGAACTTCCCCTTTATAGTGCCGTCGTACGTTTCGTACGTCACCGCACTTTGTTCAAGCATTTTTTTTTCACGATCGTGTGTAGGCAAGGCAGGCTTAAGAATCAAGTCGAGAAAAACGTTGTTTTTTCAATGACATTAAAAATGGTCGTGTGTACGCGGTATTACACCATCCGAGAGGAACTACCCTGTCCACAAGTTGGAGTTCCTGGCCCTAAAGTGGACAGTGGTAGACAAACTGAAGGACTATTTGTATGGAGATGAGTTTGTTGTGAAGACTGATAATAATCCTTTAACATACCTCTTGACATCTGCCAAATTAGATGCTACAGGGCACAAATAGCTGGCAGCCTTGGCTGGGTTCAAATTCAGTTTGAAGTACCGACCTGGTGTAGGAAATAGAGATGCAGCTGCTTTGTCTCGTAGGCCTCATAGGAAAGAAGAAGAGGGACCCTGGATTACTGTTGAAGAGTCCCGTGAATGGAGCGAAGATTCTGCATAGGGAATGGAACAGACTACAGTTAAGGGACGGGGTGTTGTACAGGCAAGGCCCTTAAGGCGACAAAGAGGAGAAATGGCCTTTGTTCCTTCCTGAGAAACATCGTCCAACCATTCTGACCTCCCTGCATGATGATCATGGGCATTTAGGGTAAGAGGACTTTTTTGCCTGATCAGAGATAGGTTTTACCGACCTAATATGAGGAGAGGTAGAGAGTTATTGTCACTCCTGTCGGCGATTTGTGGCTAACTTCGCCAAGATCGCTCGGCCCCTTAATGAGCTGTTACAAGTAGCCACGGGAGAAGAGCAAGATTACTATTGCGACAACACATCATCAGTAGGGTACAACTAACCTGTCTCACGACGTTCTAAACCCAGCTCACGTTCCCTATTAGTGGGTGAACAATCCAACGCTTGGTGAATTCTGCTTTGGATGCGCCTGTATTCAGCGCAAGACATTACCAGTCAGGGCTGCTCCTATGGGCCAATTTTAGAGCCAAGAGCCTTTAGAGTTTGGTTTGCATTGGCTTCCTGTGCCTGGAACCTGATACAGGTGAAAGAAACAGCATCCTGGTGTTGACTGATCACTTAACTCGTTATGCACAGGCCTACCCTACCAAAGACCAGAAGGCGAGCACTGTGGCTAAATTTCTTGTCGAAAAGTTTTTTGTGCATTATGGATTGCCTGTACGAATTGATTCTGATCAAGGAAGAGACTTTGAGAGTCGACTGGTTCATCAGCTGTGCACCCTGCTGGGCATAAAGAAATCTCGAACCACGGCATATCACCCACAAGGGGATCCTCAGCCTGAGAGGTTTAATCAAACTTTGTTGAACATGTTGGGGACTCTACCTCCTGAAAAGAAGCAGCATTGGGGAAACCATATTGCAGCCATGGTACATGCTTACAACTGTACTGTGAGTGACGCCACTGGTTATTCTCCTTATCTCTTCATGTTTGGAAGAGAAGCTCGTCTTCCTGTTGACTTAGCTTTTGGCACATCAAGTGATAATACTCCTTTGACATCTCACAGAGGCTATGTTTACAGAACCTGAGGCAAGCATATGAGAAAGCTACGGAATATGCTTTGGCGAGGAAGTCAAGAAATAAAAGGAACTTTGACTTGAAAGTGAAAATACAAGATTTACAACCGGGAGATCGTGTGTTGTTGAAGAACATGGGGATACCTGGGAAACACAAGCTGGACGATCGGTGGAGACCACAACCCTATGTTATTTGTAAACATCTTCCTGAGTTATCAGTCTACCAAATCAGACCTGAGGGAGAAAAAGGGCCTCTGAAGATGTGGCATCGAAATCACATACTTCCATTGTCTGATGCAGTTAGAGTACCTCAAGTACCTTTGCCATCCCCTCCGAAGCCAACTCCACCCAGGACTCGTTCACAGAAGAGTTTCTATCCCTGCTGTTTTGCCAGAGGAGGATGAATAAGATGAAGGAGATGAGGATGAGGAAGATGAAGAAGATTATGTACCACTGCAAGTTCCTAGTCCCACCTTGTCGTCAGGAAGGAGGAGAGATGAAGAAGAGGAAGAAGATGTGGTGGCGGTACCCTTTTGGTTGTGGCTTACAGAGAATGACCCGGATGCTAGCATTCTGAAAGAGAAGAGAGGAAGAGTGTCAACCAATGTGTCACCTGGAGGGACAACTGAGATGACAAACTGCACGCTGGTCTCTCAGCCCGGAGTTGGAAATTCTACCACCTTTCAAAGAAGCTGATAGGATCAAAATTGAGAGTGTCAGCCCAACTCCCGAGGAGGAAATTAGAGATTTGATATATTTTTCTGGTGAACCTTTGCCGGTACATGAAGCAAGTTGTCCTTCTGAGATTGGGGACCCTTGCATGGGTATGGAGAATAGAGAATGTCAGGAACCTCCTTCTGTTTCTCTTGAGGAGGTTGATACTTCATCACCACCACCATAGGCGTGCACTCAGGGTGTGCCGGATGTGCCTGGGCACACCCTAATGCCCAGGCACATCCAACACACCTCAGGAGTTTTTTACTGTCAGAATGTGTTAGAACTCTTTTTCGGCAGCTCACTGGTAGCTGAAGGTTGGACTATTTATCATTTGGATCTGTATAACTTCTATAAGAACTGCAGTCACCAGCTGCGGAGTAAGCAGGTAGTCTGCCGAATTTTCCGATACTGACTCTGTAGCTCTGGCTACAACATCCCTGACATCTGAATATCACTCCACCGCCAGCTGTCAGGGATGTTGTACCACATGAACTACAGAGGCGGCATTGGAAAACTCCTGACTGCTTACACCACAGCTGTGGCTGCAGTGCTCACAGGAGTTCGTTACCAGCAATCCTATGCCCCTTGTTGCCAGAAAGGAGAACTTTGGATGCGCCCTTATTCATTGCAGAGCTTCTCTCTGAGGCAGCAGTGGGTGGAAAACTCACTCTCTCCTCGGGTTCCTGTCTGGCTGAGTCAGGGCTTTCACAGCTCCAGTACAGGTGGGTGGAGCAGGAAGAGATCACAGTGCATCCTCGATCTTTCCTTCTATCCAGGACACAGCACAGCTCTCCATAGGCAGAATGAAGATCTCAGAGGACATATGGGTGTCTTTACCTGTGAGCACCGACCCTCTCCACCTTCTACAATCTACACCATATAATATAGTGCTGCAAACTAGGGATGAGCCCAACACCCCCCAGTTCGGTTCGCATCAGAACATGCGAAAAGGGAATAAATTTGTTCGAACATCCGAACATCGTTAAAGTCTATGGGACACGAACATGAAAAATCTAAAGTGCTAATTTTAAAGGCTTATATGCAAGTTATTGTCATAAAAAGTGTTTGGGGACCCGGGTCCTGCCCGAAGGGACATGTATCAATGCAAAAACAAGTTTTAAAAACTGAAGTTTTTTCGGGAGCAGTGATTTTAATAACGCTTAAAGTGAAACAATAAAACTGAAATATTCCTTTAAATTTCGTACCTGGGGTGTGTGTATAGTATGCCTGTAAAGTAGCACTTGTTTCCCGTGCTTAGAACTGTCCCTGCACAAAATGTCATTTCTGAAGGAAAAAAAAAGTAATTTAAAAGTACTCGCGGCTGTAATGAATTGTCGGCTCCCGACAATACAGAGAAAAGTAATTGAAAGTCATTGATTAAAAAAAATATATATATATGCGTGGGGGTCCCCACAAATTCAATTACCAGGCTCTTCACATCTGGTATGGATGTTAAGGGGAACCCTGTGCCAAATGAAAAAAAAATAAAATTAAGTGGGGTTCCCCCCAAATATCCATACCAGACCCTTCAGGTCTGGTATGGATTTTAAGGGGAACTCCGCGCCACATTAAAAAAAAAATGGCGTGGAGTTCCCCCCAAAAATCCATACCAGACCCTTATCCGAGCACGCAACCTGGCAGGCCGCAGGAAAAGATAGGGGGTCAGAGAGTGCCCCCACTCCTGAACCGTACCAGGCCACATGCCCTCAACATGGGGAGGATGCTTTGGGTTCTGGACCCCAAAGCACCATGTCCCCATGTTGATGGGGACAAGGGCCTCATCCCCACAACCCTTGCCGGTGGTTGTGGGGGTCTGCGGGCGGGGGGGCTTTTCGGAATCTGGAAGAACCCTTTAACAAAGGGTGAATAAAAGGCAAAACCACCTAAGGTTTCTACATCTTGTTCATGCTGTTTGTTCTTTAAATCCGCCAGCAATGTAAGAATCTTTTACTACCATTGAAGTGTGTGTATATAATACCTTTTTGAGAATTGAATATAGATCTTTTGATGTATGGAAGATTTGTTATACTAACAGAATGTGTTTCTTTACTAGACACTTTTGACCACAAACGTCTGTAAAAACCCTGAAGATGGGTATTAAACCGAAACGGCCGTTGGGTCTGACTTAGTCTGTTTCATCAAAACTAAGAATTGTTTGGATTTGTATATCTCATATGTTTTTTTTTTAATCCAGGAATTTTGTATGATACTTTAATAAAATGTATATATATTTTTATACATACGTTTACTCCTGTTTCTAGTCACTCACAAAGTCCCATTCTAGGTGAATTGTCTGAGGACCAAGATGGTATAGACCTCATTGACAAGATTGATCAAGAGAGCCTACTTATCATAGATACACCTACCAAAAAGGAAAACATTTCTAAAATTCAATCACTTCTCAAGAAAAAGTCAGACAAGTTTCCCGCCATCAGTTCAAATATCAATCTGGGGGCCTTTCTCACTATGACTGCTAGAGATAGAAATAGACTAAATTTTCACCCCAATGTTTTAAAAGTCCAACATAACTAAAGGAGAAAAACATGCCTTGGACAACTTGGTTAAGCAGACCCATCTAACCATTCAACAAGCAGATAAGGGAGGTAACATCGTTATAATGAGCAATTTCCAATATAAAGAGATGTGCCTAAAGATACTCAATAACAAGGACTGGTATAGACGGATTTCAAAATCACAAATTGAGAAATTTGATCGAGATTTCTATCTAATGATAGATAATGCATATGCTGAAAAAATCATTAAGCTCATTTGGAATTTTATTAGGACACTTCATCCTAAAATTCAGACATTTACAGTCTCCCAAAAGTGCACAAAAACCAGACAGTACCCCCTGAACGTCCAATCGTCTCGGGGTGTGGAAGTATTACCGAGAACTTGAGCAAGTTCATTGACAAACAAATCCGCCCTTATGTTAACAACCTGCCTTCATTTATCAAGGACACCATACATCTCCTTCAACAGTTGGAGGAGATGTCTGTGTCCCCCAATGCCCTGCTGGTGGCTGTTGATGTTGAAGCTTTATATAGCTCCATCCCCCACCAGCAGGGCATTGGGGTCATTGGACATGTCCTCTCATAGTCTCATAGAAACAATTGTCCCTTTGATTGTTTTCTCCTTTCTGCTCTGGAACATATTTTGATGTGCAATGTTTTTTCTTTTGACGGTTCCCACTACCTCCAGGTGCAAGGCGTAGCGATGGGGACTTCCTGTGCCCCATCCTATGCCAATATGTACCTGGGTGAGTGGGAACAATCCTTTCTATCAGAGGAAACTCTTTTGCCCCCGACGGAGGCCATCTTGAGCTGGAGTCGATATATAGACAACATTTTAATTGTTTGGGTAGGCACCCCAGAATTGTTGTGGTCTTGCTTGGATGCGATGAACAACAATTCCTATAATCTAAAATTTACGATGACATATAGTAACACCTCCATCAATTTCCTAGATATCACTATCGAAAGATAAAAATGGGAAACTTACGAGTGCACTTTACCGTAAAGATACTGCCTGCAATACGATACTGCATGCAGGGTGTGCACACCCTACACCACTTGTCAGATCAATCCCTTTTGGCCAGTACTTATGGCTACGCCGAAACTGTACACACGATAAAACTTTTCAAAAGGAGGCCAATGAACTGAGAGATCGTCTACTTATAAGAGGTTACTCACCTACCTGCCTGAAAAAGGCATATAGGAGAGCCACCCAAAGATCAAGGAGTGACTTGCTAACTATTAAACATCCAAGCAAAGAAATAGGAGAACCCAAGTCCAATACTTTGCTCATCATTACCAAATACAACAAACAGAGCAGTCAAATTAACAGGATCATTTCTAAACACTGGCACTTTAAGCATAGACCCGTTGTTAGCCCCCTTTGTACCACCCAAACCATCTATTACATATCGTAAAGCAAAATCTCTGAAAGACAGTTTGATTCAGAGCGAATTTACTGGGGAATTTCGTACAGACCCTTGCAGACGTCCAGGCACTTTTCGGTGCAGTGGATGCAACCTCTGTCAATACATGAACATTAGGGATGAGCTCCAGCGTGTTCGCATTTTACACGTGCAGAGCCCGCCAGGATGTCGGCACCGCGCTGCGCTAATGACAGGCAGTGAGACATTTCCCGATGCTCGGCTGCAGAGATCGGGAAATGTCTCCCTGGCTGTTATTAGCGCAGCGCGGGTGCCGACTTCCTGGTGGGCTCTGCACATGTTCAATGCGAACACGCCGGAGCTCATCCCTAATGAACATCGATCAAAATGTAACTTTACCAAATGAAAAGATCTTTAAACTGACCCACTTTGCAAATTGTAAAACTGAGGGAGTAGTATATATACTTACATGTCAATGTGGTGCCTTTTATATTTGAAAGACGAAACAGCAGTTTTTCAAAAGAGCCTCGAGGCATATTACATGCATGAAAAAGTCCTGTCCTGATCTCCCCCTTGGTCGTCACATTAGGACATCCACAATAGTAAAGTTCCAAGAATCAAATTTCTGATCCTGGATAGAGTACATCCCAACACCAGAGGGGGAGATTGGAACAGGACTCTGCTACAAAGGGAAACCAGGTGGATAGCAACTCTCAACGCTACATTAGCGCCTGGTTTAAATGAGATAATTAGCTACCGTCCCTTACTTGAAGGATTTTCCTCTGGGGGACGGGAAGAATAACACAATATCTAAGATAGCAGTTTCTACACCACTACCCTATTGTTATCATTTGCGAAATAATATATGGGTTTTCAATTACACATTTGAGTGAAACAGCCTATACATGCGTTTTATTTATTTTTATTTTATTTTGTTTTTATTTTCAATTTAATCAAAATTTATTCCACTGTTCATTTTGATATTTGGTCTTTTTTGTCTGCTTTTTTTCCCCTGTTATATGTCCATATTGTACCACCCCCTTTTGCTTTGGTATCCCATGTGTTCCAATTCTTTGTATGCGCATATCCCTTTGGTTCGTGGACTATTCTGTGCCCCCTATACGGCGCACCGAGGGGGCACACTTGCCATCAACTCTCACTGTTTTGGCAATGGTGTCCCCTGTCCTGATCACAGTTCACACTGTGAAATTGCGTCAGCACATGCTCAGTGCCGGGTGTCATCACCTTGGGGTGGCGCCCTGCGCTTTGGATGCGGGGGGCCCCCATCCCCGTTTTGCTAGTCTTACCATCGTTGCTTTGCTGCTTTTCCTTGAGAAAATACATTTCTCAAGGATATTGTCCACCTTTTCCTGTTCCCTTTATTATTGCCCTTATGCAGCCCAGATCTTGCAATGTGCCCACTGTCTGTCTCTGTAATGGATGCGGCAGGTTGATTTGTCCCATAATTGTGGGATGTGCCTTTTAGCTACACTGTGTATTTTGATTTGTGTCGGCAGTTTTTTTGCCAGGCACAGCTTACACTGTATCTTCCGGGATGCCGCTTTGTTTATCATAGACGACTATGCGTCATCAGTATGCGACGCGGTCGCGATGACGTCATTACGCCCGGTTAATCATATGCGCATGTGCGGGCGTTCAAACCACGCTATTTAGAGCTGTGGCGGCCATGGATGGACAGATGCGACGGCTTGTATGGCGGAATTAGACGCTTCCTCTCCATCTCACAGGTAAAGCGGAGGTCCCTTCCCTTCCATGGTTCTTTGTGGTAGCATCGGGGTACTGACCCCTATACACATATACATTTTATATTGGTTTGCTCCCCTAGGTATACCCCATGTAAGTGGGAAGACTTCAACCTCCACTTTGTATTGTTGGGCTGCTTATAGCAGTATAACTGAATTGTATCTTGGATTCCTGGGTATGGGTATGCTGACCCTCCCTCTGTACCTCCCCTCCCTTTGCGGATTCAACACATGGGTAGGTGCTTTTCTTTGGATACTTCTAAGCACCCCTTTTAAAGCCATATTTGAATTTTCTGAGGGCGTTTATCATACAAGGAAATTATTTTCAGTTTTTTCTTTTATACTCATATATCCTTAGATGGTGAGTTATTTCCACCTACACATAGTGGGGACCCTTGCTGGAGATCACTTATCTGCTCCTCGAGCCAGGGGAATTTCCTCTTTTTCCAACTTGAGTCACACATGCATTTTTTGTAGACATGTGGGATGCCAAACAAATCCACTAGCAATGTAAGAATCTTTTACTACTATTGAAGTGTGTGTATTGTGACAGCAGGCAGGTAAAATCACCAGGTTGCATCCAGGATAGTAGATATGTATGTCCTAGATTCAGGCTTTATGCAAATTTATACCACTAGGGGGAACGCTGGGAGTCTTGCAGGGGAAGAGTTAATGAGCACAATTGAAGCAAGTGGGCTCATTAAGGCCTCTACAAGAACTCCCAGCATGCTAAGGGAGATGCTCCATCCTGGAACCAGTTCTATGTGGTGTAGACTGTGGAGTGTGATCTCTGTCCTGTGCGGTGAGACAAAGCCTGTGTGGCTTAAAATTCTAAAACAGGGAGATAGGGGCTGGGGCAGCATAAGGCTGCACCTAGTTGTTAGACAGGGAAACTACGTGTGTAGTAAGTGGTCAAGCTGACCAGGATTTCTTTTTGTGTTTCTTTTTGTTTTGCTGTTATATTTTCCACTGTACATAGTTTAAATAAACCGCACCTTTTTGTTTTTTCAACTACAACTCTGTCTGCTGTGCCTGTTTTTGTGTGGTGAACCCATCCAGGGGGTCACACACACCCGCTGTTGAGCGAACCCCTTCACAGTTGGTGGAGAACCAGTGGCAGTTTTTTTTTTAAGGCCAGCATGGAGGAGATACTGAAACAGCTGGCTCTAGCAAATGCCAATCAGCAGCAGACAAATGCAGGTTTGCAAAAGAGCCTTGCAGCTCATCAACAGAGCCTTGCAGCCCAGCAGCAGACAAATGCAACTTTGCAACTGTGGTGGATATTTTGAATATTTCATATCCTGGACTCTAAATAACTCACCATGCCCCCAACGGACACATGTATATATGTATCTATGTAGCACTACCCCCGTAGGAGCTGCTGGTTTCACTGAAGTTAGAATAACGCCCCAATCATTGGGAACAGGGCGCTGCATGTGTATGTATATGTATGTATGTATACATATATGTAGGTGGACTGGTAAAATCTGTTTATGAGGTTACTGAAATATATATATTTTCTGTGAGGGAGAGCCCCCCCTCATATTGTTTTCAAAGGTCTTATCTCCTGTCAGTTGAGAACCCAAAAGACTCCATCACAGCAGGGGCCCTTAGCATGCCAATGTGGGAAGTGGTTAAACTGTACATTAAAGGAGAGAACGTAACACACCTGAGTCCTGAAGGCAGACCTGAACGTGCTAGGCGAAAATGGCTTGAGATTTCAACCAATCAGGGTCGAAGGGAACTCTGAACCAATGAACACCTAGGCTTGAGGTTTAACCAACTAGGTGGTAAGGCAGCTTTAAACCAATGAGACCACTGGGATTTTGGAGCCTGGTTGATGGGGGGTGGGGAGGCATAGGGGATATAAAGGTCAGGTACACTCATGGTTAAGCCCCTTGTGAATGATGACCTGACCTGAGGAGCATAGTGAAGTACTCTGTAAATATACCTCTTTAATTTCCTTAATCTCTCCTGTAACTCTAATCTTCCTTTAACTTGTGCTGATACACGGTTGTCTCCCTTATAGCCATATTCTTATGTAATATTATTGTGTAATAGCCATATTCTTATGTAATATTATTGTGTTATATGAGTAACCTCTTTGTTTCAAAGGTGATATAATTTATGTTATAGTCACAAGTTTTGGATTAATACAAGTTTCTTCTTTCCTGTATAATAAACAACTTTTTTTCCTTTTTCGTACCGCTATCGTTTGCGTTAATTTTATATAGACCAAAGGTTTAATCAATCATTTTTATGTATCATTAATACTTTAAGTGAGGTATAAACATTTCCAACACATTTGGAGCCCCATGTGAGGATTTGGTACCACTGGAGCATCCTCTTGGATGATTTTGTTAATTGCCCTCAGGTCTTGTACCATCCGGTACACGTTTTGGCCTGGTTTTTCACAGGGTACAAGGGGGTATTAGCTGGTGAACTCACTTTCACCAGTATACCCTCTTTCAGGAGGTGTGTGATTTGGTCTCTAATTCCCTCCAATTGGGCCAATTTTAATGGATACTGAGGTAACCTAGGGATGATAGCATCAGGTTTTAGTTTGATCCTAACAGGGGGGCAGCGGATCATAAGTCCCGTGTTCCCCTCTTTTGCCCAAACATCTGGATTGGTGCCTTCGCATAAATCACTGGGCAAGCTCTCCATAAGACTTGCGTCCAGTTCTAATTTACACAAGGTAATTATACTATCCCAGGTTTCTACCATTTGGGGTTGGTCAGAATCGGAAGGTATGTTTACCTCCACTCCATCCTCCATAAAGTGTATTTCTGCTCTCATTTGGGAGAGCAAATCTTTTCCCAGCAAATTGCTAGGAACTGAATTGCTCAAGAGCAGGGAAGCTTCAGTTTGAAAGGGCCCTATTCAAACTTTTGTAAGAGTAGTTTCCAATAGGGGGTATACTATACCCCCTAGCCCAACTCCTCTCACAGTTTTTTGAACAGGAAGATTCACCTCACTGGATTTTAAAATTGTTCGAGCGGCCCCAGTGTCAACCAATAGCCTTAGGGTCTGATTATTTAATTTCATCTGTACATAAGCACTACCTTGCTCATTTGTCGAGATTACAGGTAACACGGGGAGCTCTCCCCGTCACTGGGGGTCTCTTTCAGATTCCCTCTCTTGTCGTGGTGGCCTACTTTGTCTTGGAGCAGTACAATACCCCCTGAAGTGACCAGGCTTGCGGCAGTTGTAACAAACTGGTCTCCCTCTGGGTTTTTGGTCAAGATCTGCTTTGTTCACCTGATCAGTGACAAGGTAGATCCTTTGAGGTTTCTGTGACTCCCAATCTGCTATATTCCTTTCAATAGCAGTTGCAAGTGACAACAAAGAGGAGAGGGGCTTATCTCTCCAGTCTGGATTTGCAGTCATCAATTTTTCCCTAATGTTTCCTCTCAACCCGGTAATGAAGCTATGTATCAATACGGGCGATAGGGCACTGTTAGTAATGTCCCCACCAGCCGATTCCACGGCTTGTTTAAAGTGATTGTAGTATGTCATACAATCTTCCGTTGGACCCTGGATCACTCCTGACACCTTTGTCCAAGACTGGGGAGGATAGACGGTCTTAATCAACTGTGCTAATTGCTTAGTGAGTATATCTCCTTGCTGGCTGGAGTCAACATACAGGGTTAATGGAATATGAGTTTTATTGAGGATTTCATCAAAGTCCCCATCTCCACAAACCCTCACACTATTCTAAGTAACATCATCCCGTCTAATCAATATTTCACAGTTATGGATTTGAAGGATGCCTTTTTCACGGTACCACTCCAACCTGACTATCAATACCTCTTCGCCTTCAGCTTTGAACGGCAACAGTATACCTGGAGAAGATTGCCCATGGGTATGGTATCTATTCCAAATGAATACAGCAAAGCCATGAAAGAATGCCTGGACAGGTGGCACTGCCCGGAGGGTACCACTCTCCTCCAGTATGTGGATGACTTGCTAATTGGAGGCAACACGAGAGAGGCATGTAGAGATGCAACTATCTCCTTGTTGAATCACCTTGCAGAGGAGGGATGCAGAGTATCCCCCGCCAAGTTACAATACAACAGGGACCGAGTTGTGTTTCTGGGTCATTGCATCTCCCAAGGAAAAAAACACTTGACACAAGACCGAAAGGAGGCTATTCTGAATAGCAAAATGCCACAAAATGCAAAACAATTGAGGGGATTCCTAGGATTGGTTGGATATTGCCGACAATGGATACCAGAAATGTCCAATGTTTGTAAGCCACTCTATGACTCTGTAAACACACAGGGGAAACTGGAACTCAGTGAAGGGCAAATGCATGCTATTCAGACCTTGAAGGCTGCAATCAGTGAAGCACCCGTTTTGGGCCTGCCAGATTATACCAAGGGATTCAGGCTTTACTGCCACGAGTCCAAAGGCCACGCTGCTGGAGTCCTGACACAGGACCATGGAGGACATGACAAGCCAATTGGCTATTACAGCTGTCAGATTGACACCGTTGTCAATGCGATGGCACCCTGCCTGAGGGCAGTAGCAGCAGCTGCTGAGATGCTGACTAAGACTGCAGACATTGTGCTAGGGAACCCGTTGGAAGTTTATGTACCCCATGAGGTTCACGTGGTCATGCAGAACCTAACCACAAAGCACATTTCGTCAGCAAGATTGACCAGATATTAACTGGCACTTTTAACGCCCACAAATATTACCCTCAAAAGGTGTGCGAAATTAAATCCAGCTACACTGCTACCAGAGACAGTGAAAGATGAAATAGAAAGTCATGACTGCAATGCAGAAATGGAGGATCATTATCTGGAAGCGCAGAGAGTAAGAGACACCCCCATTCCCAATGCTGACCTCACTGTGTTTGTAGATGGATCCCGCTTCTATACTGAAGAAGGGCACCCTGTTGCAGGATATTCTGTGGTCACCAAGGATGAAATCCTTTTCCAAGGAAAACTACCTGGGCATCATTCCGCCCAGGTGGCAGAGCTTATGGCTCTCATGCAGGCTTGCATAGTAGGAAAAGAAAAAAGGCTCAATGTCTACACCGACTCAAGATATGCATTTGGCATATGTCACGATTTTGGCCAACTATGGAAATTAAGAGGCTTTCTGACCACCTGTGGAAAACCTATCAAACATGGTGGGCTCATAAAGAAAGTCCTTGAGGCACTGTGGTTCCCCCGAGGAAATAGCAGTTCTAAAATGTGCAGCACACACCAGAGGCACGGATGAGGTGTCATTTGGGAATGCTAAAGCAGATGCCGCGGCAAAGGTAGCGGCTGTAACTGGCACCGAGTCTGTGGAAATCTTCATGGCCACATCTTGCTCCGACAGTCCTGATCAAGTAGATTTGACTGTCCTGGAGAAATTGCAAATGCAAACCGATGAAAACACAAAACGGAAGTGGCGAGACCAGGGATGTAAGGAAACTGCTGGACTTTGGGCCCATGAGGATGGAAGGTACTGTGCCCCTCCAGCATTGTATCCATATTTGGCGGAGGCATCGCATGGCCCCTCTCATCTAGCCAAAGGAGCAATGGTCTCCACAATCACATCTCACTGGGTGGCCCCCGGATTCACCACTGTTGCAGAGAAATTCTGTCAAGGGTGCAAAACATGTCAGATACATAATCCTGGGAGGCTCGTCAAAACCCCAACTAAACATTTGCCCAAAGCACAGTATCCCTTCCAGAGGCTGCAGATTGATTACATTCAATTGCCAAAATGCCAACAATTCCAATATGTCCTAGTATGTGTAGACATGTTTTCAGGATGGGTAGAGGCCTGGCCTGTAACCAATTCAACGGCATCAGTCACTGCAAAGAAACTATTGCAGGAAATTGTGTGCAGGTATGGCCTAATGGAGATGGTAGAATCTGATCAAGGGAGCCATTTCACAGGCCAAGTGATGGCTGAGGTTATGGGAGGACTCCAAATTGAACAAAAGTTCCATACTCCCTACCACCCACAGGCATCAGGGAAGGTTGAAAGGTATAATGGGATGATTAAGAATAGACTAGCAAAAATTTGTGAAAATACGCGCCTTACTTGGGTGCAAGCTCTCCCTCTGGTATTGAAATCCATGCGTCATAAAATAGGAAAAATACTGCGCCAACCTTCAAATTTCTAGCAGCCTACACAACAACTTGACAATAGTGTAAAGGAAAAATAATAAATAATGTGTGGCGCTATGTGCAAACAGAAAAATATATATATATAAAATGTCTGGTTGGCAATTGGTCTATATAAAGACCCGTATATCGTGTTGAACCTGATAGTGGTTCTGTACACTTATGTAAAAAAGTGCATATACCCTGCAAAAATTCAATATGTGCAATGGCGTGAAATGAATCACAAAAAATATATAAATTAGTTTAAATAAGTAAATTAACCTAACACTGAAAAAATATAAAATGACATGAATATCATATGTGAAAGTGATCCACAATATATATTAGTGTCCAATTTTCTGTGAGAAAAAAAAAGTCTCTCGATGAATGTGTGATCTGATACCAACATCAACACTGCATCAACACCACGTTAGGTGTGTAATGAATGGTAGGTACAGTCCAGACCAGTTCCTTGGATTTATGCGTTTTCTATGTTGCAACACTTAAAGGTGATATATGCCATTGGAAAGTGAGTAAAGGGTGTATACTCTTACCGGATGTTGTAGATCCAACTCGCCGTACGGCGGTGGATCAATCGAGCTTGTGTCCACGCCCGGGACTGATAGATGTACTGTATATCCTGGGGACAGTCTTTCCTCGGCGTCCTTACGACGTTCCAGAGAGTATATCCCGAGGCTTTTCCAACGTAACTCTCACTTCCAATGCGATAAGTCAAAGTATGACACCAGAATTTCACCATATGCGTAGTGTCACCATGCAACAAATGAGAAAAGAATTCTCCACATAGTGTAAATCCAAGATGGGATTTTATTTATCAAAGAATAAAAACACCCAATAAAAGGTCTCACTGAACAATTAAACAGTCCAAAGCAAACTCCTTTAAAAACTTTGAAACTTCTCAGGGAAAAAAACCCCAAAACAAACAAACCAACAAATCCCAAAAATAAATCAGCAGCTCTGTATTACAAAAATGCGTGGAGTGAGCACCAAGGCTGGCATGTAAACCCGACGCGTTTCGTCTAATGAGACATCAACTGGGGTACACGCCATCCTGGTGACCCCCACGCTATATATAGGAAGAGAAATTACCTTAATTCGGCGCCCCTGTGTGCGAATGTGCCTCTCACTTCTGGGATCGGAGCGTCTCCGTGTCACATGACCGGGTTTCTGCATCACATGGCCAGGTCATGTGTATCTTTTCACCAAATCAGCAGATCTAATGCGCCCTCGACGTGACTAACAGCGTCATCGCGTCATCGGCACGCATGTCCTCCGACGTGCATGTGCGCAAGGCATCCTGGGGGTTGTAGTTGCGACGCAACTAAGCAAAGCAACACAAACCAGCCGGCGTGTCTCCCATCTCCATCATTGATCGCAGACGTCACATGGATACGATCACCCACAACCTCACGTGGGTGTCTCCATGTACGCCATGATTGCGCGCAAGGAGGATTGGGAATTGTAGTCGTGACGCAATAAAGCGGAACGACTCCACATCGCCAGCCTGTCTCCCAATATATGCCAGCAAACAACCACCGCACTCGGGAAAAACAGCACACACCATATCAGGGTGATGCATATGGAAATCCGACCATGAGGAGTCGCTTTCCTGATGTGATTATAGAATCACACAAATTTAATAAAATAATACTACATTTAAATTTATAATGTGGATGTCAATGTATTATATCCCAGAAGGCGGGCACATTCTAAGCATAGACATATATATGAATGACATCCATACAGCTATATCACTTATACGGACTATATCAAGTCCACAATATAATTTAAGATGACATATGAAACATATTAAACCTGAATCAACAAAGGTCACTCGTGGGGGGCGTGGCCACGGCATGCACGAGTGAGGACGTGCTTTCCCAGAGCTCCGTGAGACCCGCGCTCTGATCAGCACATTCGGCAGCGTTAGAGGGGGAGAAACTACTGCAGCACGGATGCCAACGAAGCGCAATCACTCCCCGTGCCCACAGCGGACGCTCCGGGACCAGTCCGGATCGTTGGACAACTTTTTTGGGACACGCAGCAAAACGGCAGGTACAGCCAAGATGGCGCCCGGCTCCCACGCTGCCAGGGCTGCCTCCCCTATCGGCTCCCCGCATCTGCCCTCACAGCCCCTGCCTTCTCCCCCTTCTCTCTCTGGCCCGAACAGCGGGGATGAGCCTGCACAGGAGGGAGATCCATGGGATGATAAAGACATCCGTGCACACATCCTCTCCCTCCCCACTAAGGCCGACCTAGAACGATTTGCAGGCAGAGTGGAGATGGCTTTTAAGAAAGACATTGAGGCCTTACAGGCAGACACAGCGCATCTGGGAGATAGAGTGGAGACTCTGGAGGCGCAATGGGATGAGACTAACCCGACCCTGCAGGCCCTCTCTGATCACTGCAAACAACAGGATCGCAGGCTTGAGGCCTTGCTGGATCAAATGGACGATTTTGAGAACAGGAGCCGCAGGGTTAACATTCGGATCAGAGGTCTACCCGAAGCCACTGGCCACCGGGATATCATCCCCACCCTGCAAGGGGTCTTTAAGCAAATCCTTGGCCGACAGGCACCTGAACATTTTGAAATTGACCGGGCCCACAGAGCCCTGCGGCCCCCTTCTGATGACCCTGAGAAACCAAGAGACATTATCTGCAAACTGCACAAATACTCGCTGAAGGAACGTATCATGAATCAGGTCAGAGGGGTCAGATTTGTGGATTTTGATGGGGCCAAACTGACATTTTTTCCGGATCTCTCCAGACGCACGTTAATGCAACGCCGAGCCCTCAAGCCACTGCTGGCGGCCCTACAAGAGGCCCAGCTCTCCTATCGGTGGGGTTTCCCGTTTAGCCTCTCCGCTACTAAAGAAGGCAGGCAGGCCACACTACGGAACAGGGACGACCTACCCCGATTCCTGGAAGCCCTAGACTTGCCTCATGTCGATATCCCGGATTGGAGATCACCGTCAGATACCCCTCACCCGGCTCAACCTGAACCGTGGCAATCAGCCCGTCGGAGACGTCGCCGTGGACCCAGACGGGGCCCCATTGGCTCAGCACCTCCCTCCCGACCTCCGCAGGGGGAGGCCTAGTCGCCTGAACTATCTGCTGCTAGCTCTTGAGGCGTCTATGTTCATTTTTGCTCTCTTTTCCTTTTGTGACTTCCCCCTAGCTGCTGTATCACTCTTCTGCCCCTGGTCAAGGGGCAGTTGCACACTTTCAATATTACGCGGGTCCCCATGCGGACTTGCTCTTGGTGCCCTGCCACTTCCCCCCAATAGGTCAACTCCCCGGAGTTATGTGTCCCTTTTTGGGAATGCCTCTGCTCGCTGGCCTCCACCGTCTCCTCAGCCTGGGGAGGGGATGGAGGCTCCCGACCGGCGGTGACGATGCACTTTGTTGCGCCCTTTGGGCTTATCACCTGTTTCTGTGTTTTTGTTCACTGAGTTTTTTTCCCCTTTGTTTTTCTTGTCCTTTTTTCCATAACACCTGCTCTAACTTTGGTTTGTACTCTAGGCTACTGTATGTGATCAGGGAGTTCCTGGAGTCCCGTGCTGTGGGCTGGACTGCGCTGTGGGTCTCTCTCCCCTCTTGCCGCTGGCCTGATGGCCTCACCCGGTAATCTCTCATCATGGCTGACATGAAAATCGTGTCGTACAACGTACGCGGCCTGGGTTCCCCGTCGAAACGCGGTAAGTTGTGGCTTGAGATGAAACGCATGGGGGCACACATCTTTTTTTTGCAGGAAACGCACTTTTGCACTGACTCGGTCCCCCGCCTTCCAACCCATTTATATAACTCTTGGTACCTTAGCAACTCCCCCCGCCCCAAATCAGGGGGGGTAGCTATAGCAATCCACAAAAATTTCCCCTTTGTAATGACGGACCAACTACTCGACCCAGAGGGTAGATTTGTGTTTGTCAAAGGCACCATATTTGCCCGCAAGTTCACATTTGCAGCTGTGTACGCTCCAAATAGCAAACAGCTTACCTTCTTAGATGCAGTATTGGAGTCCCTGTCCACCTTCCGGGAGGGGCAGCTCATCCTGGGAGGGGACTTCAATGTTAGCCCTGACCCGCTGGTAGATACGTCGTCGGGCCACTCGACTCATTCCTTTGCCTTCCTGAAGCATTTTAAAAAATCCCTGCTGGAACACCATTTGGTTGACTGTTGGCGGCTCCTCCACCCGACAGACAAAGACTATAGCTATTTTTCCGCAACACATAATGTCTATACCCGCATTGACCTTCTTGTGATGGACCAGTATTCACTTGACTCCCTAGCTAGCGCCTCAATAGGGTCCATTACCATATCAGACCACGCGCCGGTCTCCATCTCCCTGCGTCCTCTGTCAATGGGGGCACGGACGTGGAGCTGGCGCCTGAATGATGGCATCTTGGATGATGCGGTCGCTCAGAAACGGGTGTTGGACACCATCTCCCTGTATTTCACTGAAAACACACCGGGTGAGGTCAGCATGGGCTCTGTATGGGAAGGGCACAAGGCTGTGGTTCGGGGGGAGCTGATATCCCAGGGGGCGAGACTGAAACGGGCCAGGGAGGGAGAACTGCAGGCCCTCTTGGCCAAATTACAGACAGCGGAGTTACGACATAAAAAGAAAACCACCCCAGACTTGGCGTCGGAACTACAATCCCTGCGACAGGAGCTGGCCGCATTGTTAGACACCAAAATTAAGGCACGCCTTCGGCATTTAACACACAGGTATTATGAGTTCGGTAATAAATGCGGGAGGCTGCTGGCAAGGGCCCTTAAAAGCCAACGCGCCTCGGGACATGTCCACAAGCTTACTGCCCCGACGGGAACTTCGTTCGTTCACTCCTCAAAAATTGCGAATGTCTTTCGGGACTTTTATGCACATTTATACCATCTCCCTGATACCTTACATGGTGCGACGGATTCCCAACGGGTTGACCGTATTCACCAATACCTCACGGAGGCCGAATTCCCACAGCTGGGACCCTCAGTGAGTAAACAGTTGGACTCGCCCATCACTACCGCTGAAATTCAGAAGGTAGTGAAAGACCTACCCAATGGGAAAAGCCCGGGCCCTGACGGCTACACAAATGCCTATTACAAGAAGTACTCGGAAGTGCTCTCCGGCCCCATGTGTGCCTATTTCACGGCACTGGCTTCTGGCACGGCAATGCCCCCAGAAGCACTGATGGCGCACATCGCGGTCCTCCCGAAGGAGGGTAAAGACCATACCTTACCGGGCAGCTACAGGCCCATTTCGCTTCTGAACTCGGACGTCAAGATTTTGGCCAAAATCTTGGCCAACAGACTGACGCCGATACTCCCGACAGTCATTCACCCGGACCAGACGGGGTTCATTACGGGCCGGGAGGCCAGAGATAACTCTAATAGAGCACTCCAGCTGATTCACTGGGCCGAGAAGCAGGTGGGGACCCGCCCCTGTCTCTTGCTTTCCACTGATGCCGAGAAGGCATTTGACAGGGTAGACTGGGCGTATATGCAGACGGTTCTGGCTAGGCTTGGCTTAGGTTCAAACATGCTGACGTGGATAGCCTCCCTTTATAGTTCTCCGACTGCCAGGGTGAAGGTGAATGGGCTGTTATCCGAGACCTTCCCGATCAGCAATGGGACACGTCAGGGATGCCCATTGTCCCCTCTCATTTTCGCTCTGACCCTCGAGCCGCTGCTTAACAAAATACGCCTTAACAGTGACATCAATGGTTTTACGGTCGGCCCGACGGAACACAAATTGTCGGCATACGCGGATGATGTACTTTTTTATGTCTCCAACCCCTTGATATCACTGCCCAACATCCTAGCCGAGCTTAAGGACTTTGGCCTACTGTCTAACTTTAAAATCAACTACGATAAGTCCGAAATCCTATCATTAAACGTCCCTGCAGGTTTGCGTACACAGCTGCAATCAGCTTTCCCATTTACGTGGTGCCCAACCTCCCTGAAATACTTAGGGGTATATTTGCCCGCGAGCTGTTCGATGCTCTATGACTGTAACTACGCTCCGCTGCTCTCCTCAGTCAGGTTAGACCTGAGGCGGTGGGATAGGACTGCGTTTTCGTGGTTGGGCCGAGTCAGTGTACTTAAAATGAACGTGCTGCCCCGCATTCTGTTCTTCCTGCAGATGGTGCCGATCACGTTGCCCAAGACGTTCTTCTCAACCCTCAATAGCCTGTTCGTACGTTATATCTGGAATGGGAAATGTCCCAGGCTAGCCCTTCGCACTATCCAGCGCCCTAAGAATAAGGGAGGTATGGGGGTCCCAGTAATCCGCAGGTACTATGAGGCTATAGCATTACAGCGTATACTAGACTGGCACCACAATGTCCGGTATAAACTCTGGGTACTTCTAGACAAATTCCTAGCGGGTCGTAACTTGTCACATGCCCCCTGGGTCCCCAGGGAGGCTAGGGGTCTCTCGACGCTGGTTTCCCCGTTTGCTGCCCACGCGCTGGCGATCTGGGATAGGCTGAACAAACAGGGGCTGCTTGCACCCCTAACTTCTCCTTTGGCGCCCCTGGGAGGCTTCCCCTGGTTCATTCCGGGGGAACATCCTTCCTTTTTTCGGACGTGGGCGGCGGATGGTGAGACCAGATGCAGCAGATTTATTCAAGACCAGGGCCTACTGCCACTGGCTACCCTACAGAGCCAATATGGCCCCTTCCCTATGGATGAGTGGCGCCACAGGCAACTTCAGCATTTTATTACTAGTCTGCCCCAGGGGGTTCGTTCCCCCACTTTGGCTTCCCCCTTTGAACGCCTATGCATGTCGGACTCTGCTGTTCCCCATGCCATCTCGGTCCTATATGATCTGCTACAATCCTTGCACAGTAGGGAGAAACCGGGATTTATTGGTGAGTGGGAGAGAGACCTTCAGCGCACTTTTACCGAGCCTCAACTGGATCACATGTATAGCTTAACACACTCGAGCACAGTAGACACTAAAATGCAGGAGAATAGCTATAAGGTTCTGACTAGGTGGTATAGAGTGCCGTCCAAGCTTGCCAAGATTTACCCCTCTCTGTCAGATACTTGCTGGCGGGGATGTGGACTCAGAGGCTCATTTCTCCACATCTGGTGGGAATGCCCCAAGCTGAAGCCCTTCTGGCTAGATGTCCATGCACAGATCAAACTAATCTTGGATCTGGACCTTCCGGATTCTCCGTTAGAATCGCTATTGCACTTCCCCACCATCCCCCTCAGCCTATATAGTAAGTCCATCCTGCCCCATCTGCTTAACGCGGCCCGGCGGCTGATCCCGATTTATTGGAAGACGCCCCGGGTACCTTCCCGGGTGGATTGGGTAAACTTGGTCAATAATATCATGGCTGCTGAGGAGTGGATGGCTAAGTGCAAAGATAGATATGAGCAATTCTATTCCATATGGGCCACTTGGATAAACTATACCAGCCCACCTGTGCTGGGCGTCCCGGGCCCCTCTCTGGACAGGGCCATCACGACGTAGTGGAGTTGGGCCGGGCGGGTGGCTGGAGGGCCGCGGACGAGACAGTGGAGCTTTCACAAAATTACAGAAGCTCGCAATGCTGCTTTATACTAGCTGGTGTTATTATTTCCCCTGTTTTCTTTTTCCTTTTTCTTTCTGTTTTTTGTTCTTTGTTTTATTGACTTATTACTCTTAAGGCTTAGGCCCGGTAACTGTGGACCCAGTCTAATCCCGCCCTCCCTGAGTGGGGTGGTATTCCTATCAACGGAGTATTTGACAGGGTAATTTGGGGTGACTCATGCATGTTTGAATTCATATCACAGTGATTATATGCTGATTATCATCCCCCCGGGAGCGGTCGCTGGACTGTACACCTCCCTTGTCTACCTTTTTACTGACTGTTTGTACACGGTGAGGGGCTCCTCATATTTTGATGTACCTAGCAAGCTTTTCTACTTTGTCAATTGTTTATATGCTTGTCCCTTGAATATATATTCTAAAATAAAGATTACATAAAAAAAAACAAAGGTCACTCGTATAGAGGCTATATACTGGCTATTTTATGTTATGTTAGAATTAAAGATAATTAAAAATATATAAGGGGTGGAGCAATAAATGATAAACTAAAAAAGGGGAAAAAATATTGATAAAAATCCGAAACCAGGGGGGGGGGCGGATTAACAAAGGATTAATTATTCACATTATGCTTGGTTAATAAACGCATTAATGTCCCAATCAATGTTGAGTCCATAAGGCCTATAACATTTTAATTGGTAAATCCAGTAAGTCTCAAGTCTAGAGACCCCTCTAACCCCAGACTCCCCCCTCCAATGGGGAACAAATTTGTCTATGATCACAAACGTGGTCCCTCTAGGATCTTTATTATGTGATTCCAAATAGTGTCTTGGGACACTATGATTGGTTTTTCCTTTCCGGATACTGGTAAGGTGTTCACCCACCCTGATTGAAAACGTGCGAATCGTCCGCCCTACGTATTGCTTCCCGCAGGGGCAGGTAAGCAAATATACGATGAATCGGGTCGCACATGTGGTAAAGTGCTTCATCTTGTATTCTATTCCTGTTGAAGTGGAACAGAAGGAATCACTTTTCTGTCTGCCACACAGATTAACTAGGCACACTTTGCATTTCTTGCATGGGTAATATGCCTTCAAATGTGGAAAGAAAACAGGGATAGTGGGTGGATCTATCACATTGGGGGCGATCTGTCCTTTCAGAGAAAAAGCTCCCCTATATATCACACCTGCCCTATCTGGAAGTGAAGGGCCAAGGACATGATCATTTTTAAGGACATTCCAGTGTTTCCGGAAAATGTCCCTAATTTGTTTGTGTTGGGACGAAAACGTGGTATAAAAAGACCATTTATACTTGGAATCCTGAACTGATTTACCTCTCTCTATTAGTAGTGAATCCCTACTGATGGTAGCAATGCCCCGAACTTCAGCGTCTATCAGATGTGGACTATAACCCTTATCCACAAACCTGGATTTTAGAATATCAGCTTGGTGGTAAAAGTCAGAGATATTAGAACAGTTGCGTCTAATTCGCATCAGTTGACTACGAGGTACAGACTTTAGCCATGCTGAATGGTGACAGCTATCGACCGGAATGTACCCATTCCGGTCAGTGGGTTTAAAGAATGTTTTTGTCTGTAATTGACCATCGCTGACGAAAATTTCCAAATCCAAAAAGTTCATACTTGTATGGCTCGTTTCATAGGTTAAATTAATGCCAATATTGTTGTCATTAAGAACAGACATAAATCCACAGAGGGAGTCCTGGTCTCCCCTCCATAGGAGGAGGATGTCCTCGATGTATCGAACCCAGAGAACCACCTCTGGGCGATTTAAAGCATAGACGACATCCTCCTCCCATTTGGCCATAAAGATATTGGCCAGGCTGGGAGCAAATTTGGCTCCCATCGCAACTCCCTTTATTTGTAAAAAGAAGTCTCCATTGTACCAAAAATAGTTATGCGTTGTCGCAAACTGTAAAAGGTCCATGATGTATCTTTTTTGGGTTCCAGGCAAATTATTATCTCTAGAAAAAAATAGTTTTACGGCTGCTAGGCCTAAATCATGTGAAATGCAGGTGTACAATGAGCACACATCAGCCGTTACCAAAAGTATGCCCTCACCATAATCCACCTGTTGTAATAAGGAGATCGTGTGCCTAGTGTCCTTCAGGTACGATGGAATAGAGCGCACAATTGGTTGCAAATGAAAATCTATATATTTCCCTATGCGGGAAGTCACAGAATCTATACCGCTGATGATTGGGCGGCCTGGAGGATGGTTGGCATCTTTATGTACCTTGGGAAGGTAATAAATGATGGGGGCATTTCATTCATTTCTTTTTTACTAGAGAAAAAAACCACTCGTCTAGGACTTATAGATAAAGAGATTAAAGATATCAGGGAGAAACTTTCACCACACAAATCTACCTCAGAATACAGCATGCTTTCTACTAGTTTAAAAACACACTTAGAAAAGGAAGAGAAAGAACAGAAGCTAAAAAAGCAAAAGAAATACACTCGTGATGTCAATGACTATAAAAGCGGGTGTGTTTTTAGTTGGCAATCTAAAGAGAGTATAGTAAGAACCATGGAAGGGAGTTCCAACAATATGGAAATTTCTGTTCCCCCAATAGGAGATCTAAGATCCCAGCCTGTCCAACCTCCCAGTCGTCCATATGGTCCCAAGGAATCCAACCCTAGGCAATCTGGGGGACGTACTCCCACCAATCTGCCAAAAGGACCGAACCCAACCCATGGCGGGAGGGGTAAGGGACCTCGTGGTAATAATAGGGGGAGAAGGGACCATTCTCGTGACCATTGGAGACAGGATTCACCACGGGGTAGAAATGGACAAGGATACTATGATCATGACCATCACCCCTATCCATCACAAAGAACACCTGTAGAAACCTACAATAGGTTCTTTCCTCTCAGAGAAGAATATGGAACATATCAGTCCCAATCCCAACATAGGGATTATGATGACAGTCACCAATTTAATAGGTCCCCATATAACTATAACCAGAATCATCCAGGGCCTTCATATTCAGGGGGTTTTTATCAGGAGCAGAAGGGGTACAACCGAAACCCCGACATAAACGTGGATGCAGAGGCGGATGGCGCGCCAAGAAAAAGAAAATGCATCTAACTTTAGAAGGAATTTTCAATTTAAGTTCAGCCATTTTTACCGATGTAGAAAAAATAGTTTTAAGTAAGGGATTGAAATATGTTCCCCCGAAACAACTAAACAAATTTGCTACGTTCATTGACGTGCAGAAATACGTGCGGAAACTGAACATACAAAGACATTTTATTTCGAATCCAGCTAAATCAACTGTACCTGAAATTACTTCTCTCACAGTTCACACAGGACTTTCAAATCCCTCATTGTTTAACCCTCCAGGATATACAGCACCTTCCATACAGGTATTCAAGGACTTAGTATTGAAGGATTTAGAGGCACTACCCAAGAAGAAAATTCATAGTGACCCGAGAATTAAGGAGGGATTAAAGGCTCTGTGTGAACGCAAAAATCTCACTATACGCCCCGCGGATAAGGGGGAGGTATAGTTGTTCTTGACAAGATAGCTTACCATGCAGAAATGAATAAGATTTTGAGCGACACAGATACATATGTACGTCTATTGAAGAATCCAACACAGAATTATAAGAAGGCATTGGCAGATTTGGTTGACACTGGGGCACAGCTGGGTATTCTAGATAAGAAAGAAAAAAGCTATCTAGTACCTGTAGCCCCACGTATCCCCATCATTTATTACCTTCCCAAGGTACATAAAGATGCCAACCATCCTCCAGGCCGCCCAATCATCAGCGGTATAGATTCTGTGACTTCCCGCATAGGGAAATATATAGATTTTCATTTGCAACCAATTGTGCGCTCTATTCCATCGTACCTGAAGGACACTAGGCACACGATCTCCTTATTACAACAGGTGGATTATGGTGAGGGCATACTATTGGTAACGGCTGATGTGTGCTCATTGTACACCTGCATTTCACATGATTTAGGCCTAGCAGCCGTAAAACTATTTTTGTCTAGAGATAATAATTTGCCTGGAACCCAAAAAAGATACATCATGGACCTTTTACAGTTTGCGACAACGCATAACTATTTTTGGTACAATGGAGACTTCTTTTTACAAAAAAAGGGAGTTGCGATGGGAGCCAAATTTGCTCCCAGCCTGGCCAATATCTTTATGGCCAAATGGGAGGAGGATGTCGTCTATGCTTTAAATCGCCCAGAGGTGGTTCTCTGGGTTCGATACATCGACGACATCCTCCTCCTATGGAGGGGAGACCAGGACTCCCTCTGTGGATTTATGTCTGTTCTTAATGACAACAATATTGGCATTAATTTAACCTATGAAACGAGCCATACAAGTATGCACTTTTTGGATTTGGAAATTTTCGTCAGCGATGGTCAATTACAGACAAAAACATTCTTTAAACCCACTGACCGGAATGGGTACATTCCGGTCGATAGCTGTCACCATTCAGCATGGCTAAAGTCTGTACTTAGTAGTCAACTGATGCGAATTAGACGCAACTGTTCTAATATCTCTGACTTTTACCACCAAGCTGATATTCTAAAATCCAGGTTTGTGGATAAGGGTTATAGTCCACATCTGATAGACGCTGAAGTTCGGGGCATTGCTACCATCAGTAGGGATTCACTACTAATAGAGAGAGGTAAATCAGTTCAGGATTCCAAGTATAAATGGTCTTTTTATACCACGTTTTCGTCCCAACACAAACAAATTAGGGACATTTTCCGGAAACACTGGAATGTCCTTAAAAATGATCATGTCCTTGGCCCTTCACTTCCAGATAGGGCAGGTGTGATATATAGGGGAGCTTTTTCTCTGAAAGGACAGATCGCCCCCAATGTGATAGATCCACCCACTATCCCTGTTTTCTTTCCACATTTGAAGGCATATTACCCATGCAAGAAATGCAAAGTGTGCCTAGTTAATCGGTGTGGCAGACAGAAAAGTGATTCCTTCTGTTCCACTTCAACAGGAATAGAATACAAGATGAAGCACTTTACCACATGTGCGACCCGATTCATCGTATATTTGCTTACCTGCCCCTGCGGGAAGCAATACGTAGGGCGGACGATTCGCACGTTTTCAATCAGGGTGGGTGAACACCTTACCAGTATCCGGAAAGGAAAAACCAATCAGTGTCCCAAGACACTATTTGGAATCACATAATAAAGACCCTAGAGGGACCACGTTTGTGATCATAGACAAATTTGTTCCCCATTGGAGGGGGGAGTCTGGGGTTAGAGGGGTCTCTAGACTTGAGACTTACTGGATTTACCAATTAAAATGTTATAGGCCTTATGGACTCAACATTGATTGGGACATTAATGCGTTTATTAACCAAGCATAATGTGAATAATTAATCCTTTGTTAATCCGCCCCCCCCCCCCCTTGGTCTCGGATTTTTATCAATATTTTTTCCCCTTTTTTAGTTTATCATTTATTGCTCCACCCCTTATATATTTTTAATTATCTTTAATTCTAACATAACATAAAATAGGCAGTATATAGCCTCTATACGAGTGACCTTTGTTGATTCAGGTTTAATATGTTTTATATGTCATCTTAAATTATATTGTGGACTTGATATAGTCCGTATAAGTGATATAGCTGTATGGATGTCATTCATATATATGTCTATGCTTAGAATGTGCCCGCCTTCTGGGATATAATACATTGACATCCACATTATAAATTTAAATGTAGTATTATTTTATTAAATTTGTGTGATTCTATAATCACATCAGGAAAGCGACTCCTCATGGTCGGATTTCCATATGCATCACCCTGATATGGTGTGTGCTGTTTTTCCCGAGTGCGGTGGTTGTTTGCTGGCATATATTGGGAGACAGGCTGGCGATGTGGAGTCGTTCCGCTTTATTGCGTCACGACTACAATTCCCAATCCTCCTTGCGCGCAATCATGGCGTACATGGAGACACCCACGTGAGGTTGTGGGTGATCGTATCCATGTGACGTCTGCGATCAATGATGGAGATGGGAGACACGCCGGCTGGTTTGTGTTGCTTTGCTTAGTTGCGTCGCAACTACAACCCCCAGGATGCCTTGCGCACATGCACGTCGGAGGACATGCGTGCCGATGACGCTGTTAGTCACGTCGAGGGCGCATTAGATCTGCTGATTCGGTGAAAAGATACACATGACCTGGCCATGTGATGCAGAAACCCGGTCATGTGACACGGAGACGCTCCGATCCCGGAAGTGAGAGGCACATTCGCACACAGGGGCGCCGAATTAAGGTAATGTCTCTTCCTATATATAGCGTGGGGGTCACCAGGATGGCGTGTACCCCAGTTGATGTCTCATTAGACGAAACGCGTCGGGTTTACATGCCAGCCTTGGTGCTCACTCCACGCATTTTTGTAATACAGAGCTGCTGATTTATTTTTGGGATTTGTTGGTTTGTTTGTTTTGGGTTTTTTTTCCCTGAGAAGTTTCAAAGTTTTTAAAGGAGTTTGCTTTGGACTGTTTAATTGTTCAGTGAGACCTTTTATTGGGTGTTTTTATTCTTTGATAAATAAAATCCCATCTTGGATTTACACTATGTGGAGAATTCTTTTCTCATTTGTTGCATGGTGACACTACGCATATGGTGAAATTCTGGTGTCATACTTTGACTTATCGCATTGGAAGTGAGAGTTACGTTGGAAAAGCCTCGGGATATACTCTCTGGAACGTCGTAAGGACGCCGAGGAAAGACTGTCCCCAGGATATACATCCATCAGTCCCGGGCGTGGACACAAGCTCGATTGATCCACCGCCGTACGGCGAGTTGGATCTACAACATCCGGTAAGAGTATACACCCTTTACTCACTTTCCAATGGCATATATCACCTTTAAGTGTTGCAACATAGAAAACGCATAAATCCAAGGAACTGGTCTGGACTGTACCTACCATTCATTACACACCTGACGTGGTGTTGATGCAGTGTTGATGTTGGTATCAGATCACACATTCATCGAGAGACTTTCTTTTTTTCTCACAGAAAATTGGACACTAATATATATTGTGGATCACTTTCACATATGATATTCATGTCATTTTATATTTTTTCAGTGTTAGGTTAATTTACTTATTTAAACTAATTTATATATTTTTTGTGATTCATTTCACGCCATTGCACATATTGAATTTTTGCAGGGTATATGCACTTTTTTACATAAGTGTACAGAACCACTATCAGGTTCAACACGATATACGGGTCTTTATATAGACCAATTGCCAACCAGACATTTTATATATATATATTTTTCTGTTTGCACATAGCGCCACACATTATTTATTATTGAAATCCATGCGACATACTCCTAGAGGTCCAGAAAAACTATCTCCATTTGAGATATTGTTTGGGAGACCCCCAATGACAGGATTGTTTTTCCCTCAAGAGATGACATTAATGCATTGTTCCTTAAAAATGTATTGCAGGAATTACACCAGCAGCTCACCAAGTTGCATGCCCAAGTGTTCTCTTCTATTCCAGACCCAAATTCTGACGGTAAATCTCACTCCCTACAGCCTGGAGATTGGGTGGTGATCAAGAAATTTCAACGAAGAGGACTGGAACCCAGGTTTGAGGGTCCTTACCAGGTATTGCTGACCACCCCCACCTCAGTAAAGGTAGAGGGAAAAATCTCTTGGGTTCATGCTTCTCATTGCAAACAAGTTCAGAAGGAGGCTTAGGGAAGCGGGTGGAATGGGCACGTTTCCCCTATTTTTAGGTGTACTCAGCTGGTATGTTCTCATTTCTGCTCAAGAACCAACAACTCCTAGGGCACAAACCCCATTTGTCCATGGACCAGAGCCAGTACCCTGGACTCCACCGGAGGAGTATAGTAAATGGGGAATAAAACCTGAGGGGTGGAGTCCCACACAGATCCATAAGGCAGAGTGCAAACATGGACGAGTCCTTCCCCGATACCCAATGTACTTTCATGGGTATATACTCATTCATGCCATAGCAGGGATGAGTTTTGATGGGTCCTTCCTAGAACATACCACCGGCCTCGATCCACAACCTTACAGATTTCACACAGCCCATGGGGACATTAATGCAGGGAATCTACTAGATTGGCCATTCCGTATGTAAGACGGCAAAGCCTATCTTCCTGAGTGGGTACGAATACAAGGGGTGGTGAAAGACAGACCAGACACCATAATGTATGTCACCTATCACATAGATGAGAACATTGCCTTGTGTGAAGGAGATTGGGACCCCAAAGATAGGGAATGTCTCATCCCCGGAATTTTTCCTGAGAAATCAAATGACAGCCAATCTACCAAGAGAATGTTTGTAGATCTTGATACCGAGACCTATGAAATGTCCATAAACAATTTAACCAAGGGGTCAGATCTATGGAGGATTAAATGCAAAAAATAGCAAATTATATCCAATAGATCCCACAGGGGAGAACTATGAAGGGTGGTATATTGTTTACATCATCTTCAATCAGGGGGAAGAGAAAGACTATAAGAGGTACTATTATGATTTTCCAGAACTGGTTCAAGGGTCACTAGCCGACAAGTGTTTCCACCCCGCTGAGGGAACCCTTGAGATTCTGATCACTAAACATCCCACCTATGATAGGAGGACACATCCGCTAAACTACTTGTCAAAGAAAAAGGTGGTACTGCAGTTGAATTGTAGTAACACCCATCAGGCCGTGTGGTCTGAACGAGCAAATGTGACTCTCTCTGCCAAATATACAAACACTGTAATCTTAAAAATTAGGACCGATGCTGAAAACAAACAGTATGAGGTCCTGGATTTACAACCAAGACTTTCCATACATGCCTTTGTGTTGCAGGTAATGAGGGATACCTGTGTCCCCGAGACAGAGGGTCACTATTTTATCGACACAGCTTACTGGCCCCCAAATCAGTCCTTGGTTTTTAACAGTCCAAACCCATGGAAGTGGGATGTCTTATGCAATGGGGTGGATCTGCCTAGTGTGAATGAGTGGATGAATGGAAGGCCAATGCATGAACAAATGAGAGGTGTGCATATGACTGTGGACTGGCAAGACCCCCAAGGATACGATCTGGATCTAGACTTACATCTAGATGGCCCATTTGTGTGGCCATTCTGCAACGCATTTGATGAAGGCTGTTGGACCTTTATGCAAATGACAAAACTTAAGAGGGATGACATGTTCCCTGGAATCTGTACCCCTGTTATGGATCCCAAACGTTGGTATCCCTGGAAAGGGCGAGGAAAATAGGATTTTTATAACAGCTTACCTGTAAAATCCTTTTCTTGGAGTACATCACGGGACACAGAGCGACATAGTCATTACTAATGGGTTATATAGATACCGTCAGGTGCTGGCACTGGCAACTTCCAAAACCGGAAGTACCCTCCCCTATATAAGCCCCTCCCATCCGGGAGCACCTCAGTTTTGTAGCAAAGCAATAAGTGTCCCCAAAGAGGGGCGGGAGCTCTGTGTCCCGTGATGTACTCCAAGAAAAGGATTTTACAGGTAAGCTGTTATAAAAATCCTATTTTCTTTCTCGTACATCACGGGACACAGAGCGACATAGTCATTACTAATGGGATGTCCTAAAGCAATGCCCAATGAGGGGGGGGATACACCATATATAAGCTGAGCGCTATCAGACATGAGGATCTTTTGCGGCCTGCAACACACTGCGCCCAAAGGCGACATCCTCCTGACTTCTAACGTCCACCTGGTAGAACCTAGTAAACGTGTGAACTGAAGACCATGTTGCGGCCTTACAGATTTGAGCCAGGGAGGCCTGGTGATGCACTGCCCATGAAGTCCCAACTGCTCTCGTGGAGTGCGCTCTAACTTTGAACGGAGGCGGTCTCCTTCTCAAGCCATAGGCTTGTATTATGACCTGTCGAATCCACTTGGCTAAAGTAGATTTTGACGCTGCCTGACCCTTTCTGGGGCCTTCCGGCAGAATAAACAAAGTATCCGTTCTGCGAATCTGAGCAGTGGCTTTTAGATAAGCTTTAACTGCTCTTACTACATCCAAAGAATGCAATAACTTTTCCTCTACCGAAGTAGGTTTGGGGAAAAAAGAAGGAAGAACCACATCTTGGTTCAAATGAAACCTCGATACCACCTTAGGAAGAAAGGCTGGATGAGGACGTAACACTACTCTGTCCTTATGGATAACCAGATATGGCTCCTTACAGGACATAGCTGCTAATTCCGACACTCTTTTAGCCGAACAAATGGCTACTAGAAAAATCAATTTCCTGGTGAGAAGAACCAAAGAAATATGCTGTAATGGTTCAAATGGTTGTTTCTGTAGAACCGACAGAACCAAGTTTAGATCCCATGGACATATGGGAATATTAACCGGAGGACTAATACGCATCACTCCTTGTATAAAGGCTTTGACTAGTGAATGCGAAGCCAAGGGCCTTTGAAAAAATATTGACAAGGCCGAAATCTGACCCTTGATAGTACTCAAGGCAAGCTTCCTATCTACAGCCCATTGTAGGAAGTCCAGAATCCTACCTATTGCGTATTTACGTGGATGCCATTTCTTGGCCTCACACCAGGCGATGTACGCCTTCCAGATTCTATAGTAGATCTGCCTGGATACCGGCTTCCTGGCATTGATCATGGTAGATACCACAGAATTAGAGAGCCCTCTCTTTTTTAGAATGTGGGCTTCAATAGCCAGGCCGTCAAACCTAGGGCTGGTAAGGAAGGGTGGTATATCGGTCCTTGCGAAAGCAGGTCCGGACGACGTGGGAGAGTCCAAGGACTCCCCACTGATATTTTACAATCTCCGCGTACCACGCTCTTCGGGGCCACGCTGGAGCCACCAGAATCACTGGTTTCTTTTCTACCCTGATTCTGCGGAGTAATCGAGGTAACAATTGTGGCGGTGGAAATGCATATATCAGCTTGAACTGATCCCAAGGGAACACTAGGGCATCCGAGCCGCAAGCTAGGGGATCCCTTGTCCGAGAGACAAACCTGTCCACCTTTGCGTTGAATCTGGATGCTAGAAGATCTACATCCGATGTTCCCCACCGCTGACATATTGTCCAGAAAACCTCGGGGTGAAGGGACCCTTCCTCTGGGCATAATTGCTGGCGACTTAGAAAGTCCGCCTTCCAATTCTCCACTCCTGGAATGAATACCGCAGATATGGCTGGGACATATCTTTCTGCCCATTTCAGGATGTAATTTACTTCCCTCTGGGCTGCACGACTCCTGGTGCCCCCCTGATGATTGATATATGCCACTGCTGTGGCATTGTCTGATTGAATTCTGACAGGGGACCCTTGGAGTTTGGATGTCCATGCTACTAGGGCATACCGGGCTCTCGTATCTCTAAGAGATTGATGGGCAGGGCCTTTCTGCATCCGACCATCTGCCCTGGAGAGACTATTGCTCCAGTACAGCTCCCCAGCCTATAAGGCTGGCATCTGTAGTGACCACCTTCCAAGAAATCGGACTTAGGGATTTCCCTTTTTCCAGATTCTGGGGAACCAACCACCAACGGAGGCTCTTGCGAACGGAAGGGGACAAGGACATTGTAAGTCTAGGGCCTGAACTTTTTTGTTCCAGGCTGACAGTATGGCCCCTTGCAAATTCCTTGAATGGAATTGACCGTAGGGTACTGCTTCGAATGATGCCACCATTTTTCCCAGCAGCCTCATGCACAGGCGTATGGACGGCTGTCTTTTTTGTACCCACTAAGTGGATCAAATCTTTCAAAGACAACACCTTTCCTCGAGGCAAGAATATTTTTCTCTGGCCTGAATCCAACCTTAGCCCCAAGTATTCCAGACTTTTGACTGGTTCTAGGGCTGACTTGTCTCGGTTGATAATCCAACCGTGATATTCCAGATACTTGATTGTCTCGTGAACAACCACTTCTAGTTTTTTCACTGAGTGGTCTATCAGCAACAAGTCATCTAGATATGCCATTATCATTACACCTTGTGTTCTTAGATTGGCCAATAAAGGGCCAGAATTTTTGTAAACACTCGTGGTGCTGTGGCCAAACCGAAGGGTAAGGCTCTGAACTGAAAATGGCGCCCTTCTACTGCAAAGCGTAGAAATTTTTGGTGGACTGGAAAGATGGGAATGTGCAAATAAGCATCTTTGATGTCGATCGCGGCTAACCAATCCTCCCCTTGTAGGGCAGTGGCCACCGATCGGATCGACTCCATCGGAAAGTCCTGATATACAGGAATTTGTATAGCCCTTTTAGAATTAATATGGGCCTCCCGTCCGCGTTTGCTTCGGGACTGTAAAGAGGTTTGAGTAAAACCCGAACCCTCATTCTTCCAGGGGAACCTCCATAATTACTCCTTGGAGCAATAGTTGTTCTAGTGCCACAGGAGGGACTCTCTCTTCCGGGGATCCCTTGGCACGTTTGACCTCAAAAATGGGAAGGAGGAGAGTCTTTTAACTCCAAACTGTATCCCAAACATACCGCGGAGAGCACCTATCTGTCTTGATCGTGTCCCGCCAGGTCTCTTGCGAACAACTGGAGTCCTCCCCCCACCCGACTGAGTGGGGGCAACCCTTCAATGAATTTAACTTTGGGGGAGGTTTTTGTACCTCCCCTGACCCAGGGTTTCTCATTACCCTGCTATTGTCCCTGTTTTTTACCCCCGGGAATTGACCGAGGAGGCCGTCGGAACTGTTACACAGCCGATGCCTCAGGGACTGGAGAAGCAGGCCTCTTAAAGAGGGACCTCTAACTCTGTTTTTAACCGGCAAGAGCGTATTTACCGCTGGAAATTTTCTGGATATATTTGTCCAGGTTTTCCCTGAATAAGCGTTCACCATGAAATGGGACGCTAACCAGCCATTCTTTACAGGGAGCTTCAGCAGACCAGTTTTTGAGCCATAGAAGCCTACGCATATGTACTATAGACAGCATAAGGTGGGAGGCGTGATGGACTGAATCCTTTATGGCGTCAACCGCAAAGCCTAAGGCTCTAGGTAGATCAGCTAGGGCAAAGCCTGCTGATCTGTCAAGTCCCTCAAGACCTGTTTCAACCGATCCTTCACTGCTTAGCAGACCCCAATAGCTGCTACTGCTGGTTGTGTCACCAAGCTTGCTGTAGAAAGAAGCAGACTTTCATAAGGACTCCAATCTTTTATCTATTGGGTTCTTGAACATTTGGACATTATCCACTGGACACGTCAGTGATTTATACATACAAGAGATGGCTGCGTCCACTGTAGGGACCTTCCATTTTTTTTTTTTTTTTTTTTTTTTTGTGATGAACTTATCCTCCATGGGATAGACCACCGGAAATCTCTTGGGGGAATAAATATTTTCTCAGGACGTTCCCAATCCTGGTAAATAAGCCCTTTCAATAAAGGGTGAAGTGGAAAAGAACAGACAGTCTGGGGGCTTCTAGCGACCCCAACGAGGATACAGTAGTGGTTGATGGTTCCGCAAGGTGCATTTTTAAATGCTGATCGGACCATGTTAGTCAGAGACTGAACCCATAATCTTTCAGCTTGAGATGCTGAGAAAAGGTTCCCCCACTGTTGACTCCTCTATAACAGAATCAACCTTATCCTGATCCCCTTCAGGCAGGTCGATCCCTGTATGGGACTGTTGCTCTGCTAACAGGCACTCTGAAGGAGGAGACGGAGATCGGGCGTGCTTTCCCTGACAGGGAGGCAGCGCTCTCTCTAATCCTCCCAGAGCTGAGGAAAAAACCTCCTCTGTTACATACACAGGAGCAGGTGAACTGAGGACAGCCACAGTACCAAGTACCCCTGCGGGGTCTCTACGGTCACTTACCTCTGAACTTCAGGGGAGACTGGTGCAGCAGAAGTATGCCCAAGATCCTCAGAGCCCGATGAGACCCCCTTCGCTTCCTGGAAGATTCAGTTCCGGAGCTTCTGGACGGCATATTCCTAAGCCTAAAGCTGAGGTATTCCAGCCGTAATACACCACTTTTACTGAGAATAGTCTAGCACAATTGCTGCTATATCACAGTTGGTGTCTACTAAAGTGCCTTTCTAGGGGATGCCTGCATCAACCGCCTCTGTGTGCCTTTATATTGTTGCTAGCTCTGTCTGTGCACTTCAACAGCCAGCTATAATGTGCTTTAAAACACGCTGGATGCCCGCACATGCGCAGTAGCGCCGCGGCGCACACCTGAGCGTCATCCACCCGCTCCGCCCCTTTTTCCAGATCGCCTCTAAGAATAGAGGCGCGTGCACGCGCACGCGCGCGGGCACGTGCGCCTTCGGCGCCTTTTTTGAAAACAACAAGGAGCTAGATGGGAGCCAGGGTCCCTTTGCCGCAGGGCCCGGGGATGGATGAGCGCAGCAACAGGGCAGAGGAGACAGCTTCCCAGGAGAGAACATACCAACTGCCTGGATTTGATTCTGGAAGAAAAAAATCCACATTACAAGAAAAAAGAACCATAGCGGCCTCTAGTGTCTAACACAGGTACCGCGGTCTTACATTTTTTTTTTTTTTTTTTCTTGCCTACTATTAAAATTTTTACATTTTCTCAGTAGTAACAGGCATACACAGAATATTAGCGGGAATACCTTAGGTAACAGGCAGAAAGAAAAAATAGGCTTGGGGGTCCCTCAATAGAACCAAGTTCCCGAGGGCCCCCACTTACCTTTTCCTCGCCGCAGGACTCTGTTTGGTCCACAGAAGCCCAAACTTCACCTATCACGGCAGGCATTGTAATCAAACCTTCAGGGACCGGGTTCCCAAGGATTCCACTCCCCTGGACCTGTATAGCACCCTGCACAGAAAACATCTTGGTCGTGGGTATGACCAGAGCTCTGGATCCCAGGGTCCAGCTCTCCTAAGAGAAGCATTACAGGCAAAACCTTGCTCTTCTCTGCAAGGCCCGGGTACCGACCGTTTAGCTATGAAGCTTTTTTGGTCGGATCCGGAATAGCTTACTGAGGCCCAAAAGAACCTGTACGCAAGCTCAGTGAAAAACACGTTTCTTCTTGGCCAACACCTTAGACACTGGCAAAAAACTGAGGTGCTCCCGGATGGGAGGGGCTTATATAGGGGAGGGTACTTCCGGTTTTGGAAGTTGCCAGTGCCAGCACCTGACGGTATCTATATAACCCATTAGTAATGACTATGTCGCTCTGTGTCCCGTGATGTACGAGAAAGAAAGATCTGTGTGACAGTGGTACGGGTACCCAATGAGTTGGATGTTCTTGTGCCAGCAAAAATTAGTTCAGACTCCTGTAAAGCCCCTATAGTGAAGGCTGCAGATCTAGTCATCCCTTTACTCTCCTCTCACTGGACAGTACTAACAGAAACACAATTTATGTTATACACATGGAGGATAACCTTATCTGATGTCCGAGTTGATAAATGGGATCAACGGTGTAAAACCTTCATAAAGAATCAGATATACATGTTGAAGGAATGGATGCATTCTGGATATTCAGAATATTCCCCCACTAGAGCAAAAAGAGACCTAATAGAGACTTTTATGATCTCATTCACCTGAGCAGGAAGTGGCTACAGCCAGAGACTTTGTCCAAAGATTGTGGAACGTGTTGTGATGGATCGTTCCTTGAGAGCTCTTCCTACTGCCATCCAAAAATGGGTAAGCAGTCAAACTTGGGCTCCCTATGATATATATAGGGAGCGACTGAGATAGTGGGGGGGGGGGGAGTAGGGAGGGAGGTCGGGTGGAGGAGGAGACCGGTGGATGTGAATAATTTTAAATAAATTTTGTCTTTTTTTTTTTTTTTTATATGCCTTTTCGATCTGTCTTGCTATTTCAAACTTTTCTATAAACCTGTTCTAAGCCCGAATACTTAGGGCAAACTGTACAAGGGAAGGGGGACATTCAGGGGGGTCCCTGGGGAACAAAACGAGACAAAGATATTAAAGTAGAATAGGAAAAAGGTATCGGTTACAATGACAAAAGAGGAGAGAGAGGAGGGAGGAACTAGAGGAATGGAATTAATTTGATTAATATAGATGGATAGTCCTCTACTAACATCCCACCAATAGCTGAGATTTGCGAGGATGTGTAAAGAGTAAGAAACGTAAAACAAATGGAAGATGCTATGAGTGAAATAACAGATAATTTGAATAGATGCATTATATGAAAGGTTGTATAAGTATCTTTGTGAATGTAAAAGAAAACGTAAAAATAAAGAATTGATAAAAAAAACAAAAATGGGTAAGCCATGGAGACCCAGAAACGGCCGATAATCTTGTGGATCGTGTAGAGAAGTACTTGGCTACAGAGAACCTAACTGCCTCTTCCAGAGACTCACGGACTTTCCATCCTAAGACCAGACCATCCCCAGTGGCGGGTAAGATGATTCCAAGGGGTGAGGGTGGAGAGAGTGAGAGGGTGGGAGTTCTACCTAAGGTCTGGCGAGAATAGCCTGGGAAGTCAGGGGCTCAAGAGGCAGCAAAAAGGATTGTTTGCTACCGCTGCCGACAAAAATAGGATTTTTATAACAGCTTACCTGTAAAATCCTTTTCTTGGAGTACATCACGGGACACAGAGCGACATAGTCATTACTAATGGGTTATATAGATACCTTCAGGTGCTGGCACTGGCAACCTCCAAAACCGGAAGTACCCTCCCCTATATAAGCCCCTCCCATCCGGGAGCACCTCAGTTTTGTAGCAAAGCAATAAGTGTCCCTAAAGAGGGGTGGGAGCTCTGTGTCCCGTGATGTACTCCAAGAAAAGGATTTTACAGGTAAGCTGTTATAAAAATCCTATTTTCTTTCTCGTACATCACGGGACACAGAGCGACATAGTCATTACTAATGGGATGTCCTAAAGCAATGCCCAACGAGGGGGGGGATACACCATACATAAGCTGAGCGCTATCAGACATGAGGATCTTTTGCGGCCTGCAACACACTGCGCCCAAAGGCGACATCCTCCTGACTTCTAACGTCCACCTGGTAGAACCTAGTAAACGTGTGTACTGAAGACCATGTTGCGGCCTTACAGATTTGAGCCAGGGAGGCCAGGTGATGCACTGCCCATGAAGTTCCAGCTGCTCTCGTGGAGTGCGCTCTAACTTTGAACGGAGGCGGTCTCCTTCTCAAGCCATAGGCTTGCATTATGACCTTTCGAATCCACTTGGCTAAAGTAGATTTTGACGCTGCCTGACCCCTTCTGGGGCCTTCCGGCAGAATAAACAAAGTATCCGTTCTGCGAATCTGAGCAGTGGCTTTTAGATAAGCTTTAACTGCTCTTACTACATCCAAAGAATGCAATAACTTTTCCTCTACCGAAGTAGGTTTGGGGAAAAAAGAAGGAAGAACCACATCTTGGTTCAAATGAAACCTCGATACCACCTTAGGAAGAAAGGCTGGATGAGGGCGTAACACTACTCTATCCTTATGGATAACCAGATATGGCTCCTTACAGGACATAGCTGCTAATTCCGACACTCTTTTAGCCAAACAAATGGCTACTAGAAAAATCAATTTCCTGGTGAGAAGAACCAAAGAAATATGCTGTAATGGTTCAAATGGTTGTTTCTGTAGAACCGACAGAACCAAGTTTAGATCCCATGGACATATGGGAATATTAACCGGAGGACTAATACGCATCACTCCTTGTATAAAGGCTTTGACTAGTGAATGCGAAGCCAAGGGCCTTTGAAAAAATATTGACAAGGCCGAAATCTGACCCTTGATAGTACTCAAGGCAAGCTTCCTATCTACAGCCCATTGTAGGAAGTCCAGAATCCTACCTATTACGTATTTACGTGGATGCCATTTCTTGGCCTCACACCAGGCGATGTACGCCTTCCAGATTCTATAGTAGATCTGCCTGGATACTGGCTTCCTGGCATTGATCATGGTAGATACCACAGCATTAGAGAGCCCTCTCTTTTTTAGAATGTGGGCTTCAATAGCCAGGTCGTCAAACCTAGGGCTGGTAAGGAAGGGTGGTATATCGGTCCTTGCGAAAGCAGGTCCGGACGACGTGGGAGAGTCCAAGGACTCCCCACTGACATTTTACAATCTCCGCGTACCACGCTCTTCGGGGCCACGCTGGAGCCACCAGAATCACTGGTTTCTTTTCTACCCTGATTCTGCGGAGTAATCGAGGTAACCATTGTGGCGGTGTGAATGCATATATCAGCTTGAACTGATCCCAAGGGAACACTAGGGCATCCGAGCCGCAAGCTAGGGGATCCCTTGTCCGAGAGACAAACCTGTCCACCTTTGCGTTGAATCTGGATGCTAGAAGATCTACATCCGATGTTCCCCACCGCTGACATATTGTCCAGAAAACCTCGGGGTGAAGGGACCCTTCCTCTGGGCATAATTGCTGGCGACTTAGAAAGTCCGCCTTCCAATTCTCCACTCCTGGAATGAATACCGCAGATATGGCTGGGACATATCTTTCTGCCCATTTCAGGATGTAATTTACTTCCCTCTGGGCTGCACGACTCCTGGTGCCCCCCTGATGATTGATATATGCCACTGCTGTGGCATTGTCTGATTGAATTCTGACAGGGGACCCTTGGAGTTTGGATGTCCATGCTACTAGGGCATACCGGGCTGCTCGTATCTCTAAGAGATTGATGGGCAGGGCCTTTTCTGCATCCGACCATCTGCCCTGGAGAGACCATTGCTCCAGTACTGCTCCCCAGCCTATAAGGCTGGCATCTGTAGTGACCACCTTCCAAGAAATCGGACTGAAGGATTTCTCTTTTTCCAGATTCTGGGGAACCAACCACCAACGGAGGCTCTTGCGAACGGAAGGGGACAAGGACATTGTAAGTCTAGGGCCTGAACTTTTTTGTTCCAGGCTGACAGTATGGCCCCTTGCAAATTCCTTGAATGGAATTGACCGTAGGGTACTGCTTCGAATGATGCCACCATTTTTCCCAGCAGCCTCATGCACAGGCGTATGGACGGCTGTCTTTTTTGTACCCACTAAGTGGATCAAATCTTTCAAAGACAGCACCTTTCCTCGAGGCAAGAATATTTTCCTCTGGCCTGAATCCAACCTTAGCCCCAAGTATTCCAGACTTTTGACTGTTTTTTAGGGCTGACTTGTCTCGGTTGTGTGACAGCAGGAAGGTAAAGTCACCTGGTTGCATCCAGGGGGGTAGATATATTTCTCCCAGATTCAGGCTTTATGCCGACTTATACAACTAGGGAGTTGATGAAGCCCAGCTGAGGCTAGTGGGCTCATGAATGACTCATACCTCTAGGGAGAGTGCTGGGCGTCGTGAGGCAGGGAGTTGATGAGACCAGCTGAAGCCTGTCAGTTCGTTTAAGGCCTCTATAAAAACTCCCAGCTTCATTAGATGTTAGCTCATGCCTGGAACCAGACCTGTGTGGACTGTCTAGGGAGAGTGAACCCCTGTGCGGTGAGGCAAAGCCTGTGTGGCTATTTGTTTGGACTTTTACTAAACCAGGGACTTAGGGACTAGGACAGCACTAGGCTGATCCCAGTTGTTAGTTTAGGAAACCTGCATGTTTAGTCAGAGGTCAAACTGACCAGGATTTATTTTGTTTGTTTCTTTTTGGCTTTGCTGTGTTTTTGTCACTGTACATAGAGAAATAAACCGCACCTTTTGATTTTGAAAACCACAACCTCCGTCTGCTGGCCCTGTTTTTGTGTGGGGAGCCCAACCAGGGGGTCACACACACCCGCTACCGAGTTAACCCCCTCACAGTTGGTGGAGAACCAGTGGCAGTTTTTTTTAAGCCAGCATGGAGGAGATACTGAAACAGCTGGCTCTAGCAAATGCCAATCAACAGCAGACAAATGCAGGTTTGCAAAGGAGCCTTGCAGCCCAGCAGCAAGCTCATCAACAAGCCCAGCAGCAATCTGAGGCCCGCTTCATAGACCTGTTACAGAAGCAAGAGCAGAGACTACAACAAATGGAAGCAGTAATGCAGCAACGTCCGCAGACCAGTGAGGAAAGCCGTCCCACTAATACCGCGTCCTTTGGGGTGAGTCGTTTATTGACAAAAATGACTGGAGAGGATGATCCAGAGGTATTTTTGACCACATTTGAAAGGACTGCTGAAAGAGAAAAGTGGCCTGAGGAGCAGTGGGCTGGACTGGTGGCTCCTCTGTTAACTGGTGAATCGCAGAAGGCTTACTATGACCTAGAGCCTGACCAAGCAAAAGACTATGTGATGCTAAAAGCTGAAATATTGGCAAGGCTGGGTGTCACCCTGGCTGTCCGGGCTCAGCGTGTGCATAACTGGACTTTCCAGCTTGGAAAACCCCCCAGGTCTCAAATGTATGATCTCATTCACCTGAGCAGGAAGTGGCTACAGCCAGAGACTTTGTCCGCACCGGAGATTGTGGAACGTGTTGTGATGGATCGTTTCTTGAGAGCTCTTCCTACCGCCATTCAAAAGTGGGTAAGCCACGGAGACCCAGAAACGGCCGGTAAACTTGTGGATCGTGTAGAGAGATACTTGGCTACAGAGAACCTGACGGCCTCTTCCAGAGACTCTCGGACTTTCCACCCTAAGACCAGACCATCCCCAGGGGCGGATAAGAGGATTCCAAGGGGTGAGGGTGGAGAGAGTGAGAGGGTGGGAGCTCTACCCCAAGTTTGGCGAGAACAGCCTGGGAAATCAGCGGCTCAAGAGGCCGCAAGAAGGATCGTTTGCTACCGCTGCCGGCAAGCGGGACATATTGCAGCCAATTGCCCGGTTGTGGAGGAACCCATGCAGTGTGACTTTCTGACGGGCAGACGTCAGTCGCTGTGTGCGACAGTCGCATGCACTGCCATTCGAGGAACTGAGAAACATTTATGCAAAATGTGTGTTAATGGTAGAAATGTTGTGGTATTGTTGGATTCAGGTAGCCTTGTGACCCTGATAAAGGCTGAGTTAGTTAAAACAGAGGTCTCTGGGAATAGCAAGGTAGCTGTTATTTGTGTGCATGGGGACACCCGAGAGTATCCAGTGACTACAGTGTGTTTCGAGACCCCCAAAGGTACCCTCTCTCATCCAGTGGGCTTAGTATCTCAGTTACCGCATGACGCCATTGTGGGAAGGGATTTTCCGAAGTTCTGGGAACTGTGGGATGATCCTGAGCCCCCCACTGGTGCCCCTATGTACCAGGAATGTGATAGCCAGAACTCCTCTGAGAGTGGTGAGGACTCTCCAGAATTTCCCTTGTCAGTATTGGCAGGGGAGACTCAAGAAACTGGAGAGGAGCCCACCTCCTCAGACGAAAACCTACCGTCTGTGGAGTTTTCTGATCTGGAGGTTCACAGGGAAAATTTTGCCACAGAACAGTTAAAAGACCCCGCCCTAATAAAGGCACGGGAAAACGTAGTGGAAATAGATGGCGAGTTAGTGAACCCAGATAATACCTGCACTTACCCATACTTCAGCGTAGAGAAGGACCTACTGTATCGGGTGGCAAAAAGGGCAGAAGAAACCGTTGAGCAGCTGGTGGTGCCCAAACCTTACAGGAAGTTGGTGTTGGAGTTGGCCCATGGGCACATTCTTGGAGGTCATCTGGGGACAGAGAAAACCCGAGAGAGGGTATTACAGAGATTCTATTGGCCTGGGGTGATGAAGGACATAGAAAATTATTGTTCCTCCTGCCCTGTGTGTCAGAGGTCGGCCCCGATGCCACATTTCCGTAGCCCGCTGGTCCCTCTACCCATCATTGAGGTCCCGTTTGAGAGAATCGCAATGGATTTGGTAGGTCCTATAATCAAGTCCGCTAGGGGGCACCAGTACATATTGGTTATAATGGACTATGCCACCCGTTATCCAGAAGCGATCCCTCTCAGAAATACCTCGGCCAAAACCATAGCCAAAGAGCTATCTCTTGTTTTTAGCCGGGTGGGTATTTGTAAAGAACTGCTTACGGACCAAGGTACACCCTTTATGTCCCGGGTTATGAAAGAGCTGTGTAAATTGTTCAAAGTGACGCAATTGCGTACATCTGTGTATCACCCCCAAACCGATGGGCTGGTTGAAAGATTCAACAAAACCCTAAAACAAATGTTGAAGAAAGTGGTGGATAGAGATGGAAAGGATTGGGACTGTCTACTTCCTTATTTGATGTTTGCTATTAGGGAGGTGCCCCAATCCTCTACGGGATTCTCCCCCTTTGAGTTACTGTATGGGAGACACCCAAGAGGGCTGTTGGATATTGCCAAGGAAACTTGGGAAAGTGAGAGTTCTCCCCACAGGAGTGTGATTGAGCATGTCGCCCTGATGCAAGATCGAATTGCACAGGTAATGCCCATCGTGAAGGAACATTTGGCCCAAGCGCAGTTGGCACAGCAGAGAGTGTACAACCGTGGAGCAAAGACCCGTACCTTTTCCCCGGGGGATAGGATATTGGTACTTGTCCCTACGGTTGAAAGTAAATTCCTTGCCAAATGGCAAGGCCCCTACGAGATAATGGAAAAAGTGAGCGAAGTGAATTACAAGGTCAGACAACCAGGAAGGCGAAAGCCCGAACAGATATATCACGTTAATCTGTTGAAAGCCTGGAGGGATAGAGAGTCCCTAGTCGCAGAAACTTGGTCACCAGCTCAAACTGGTTGCGTGATTCCGGAGGTTGGAATAGCAGCCACCTTGTCACAACCCCAACAACAGGAGGTTAAGGAGTTTGTGCTTCGCAACAAGGAGGTGTTCTCTGAGCTGCCGGGACAAACATCTGGGGTAGAGCATGATATTATTACCCCGCCCGGTGAAAGGGTGAAGTTAAAACCCTATCGGATCCCAGAGGCCCGACGGGAGGCAATACGGGAGGAAGTACAGAAAATGCTGAACTTAGGGGTGATAGAGGAGTCCCAAAGTGATTGGTCTAGTCCCATTGTGTTGGTGCCTAAACCGGATGGGAGCTGGCGATTTTGTAACGATTTTCGTCAGTTGAACAAAGTTACAAAATTTGACACCTACCCCATGCCACGTATAGATGAGTTGATCGACCGGCTGGGAACAGCCCGATACATGACGACTCTTGACCTCACAAAAGGGTATTGGCAAATTCCCCTGGCCAAGTCGGCCAAAGAGAAAACCGCATTTGTAACCCCAGACGGGGCGTTCCAATATAAGAGAATGCCGTTCGGGTTACAGAATGCGCCGGCCACATTCCAGCGGAAAATGGACCAGATGCTGAGGCCCCATCGGAAGTATGCTGCGGCTTACCTGGATGACGTAATTGTCCATAGCACAGATTGGGCCTCACATCTGCCAAAAGTGCAAGCAGTCCTGGACTCTGTGCGGGAAGCGGGGTTTACGGCTAACCCCAAGAAGTGTACCATTGGGCAGGAGGAGGCCAAATATCTTGGGTACACCATTGGCAGGGGAGTAATAAAACCCCAACTCAACAAAGTCGAGGCCATCCAGAGTTGGCCACGTCCCAACAGCAAGAAGCAGGTACGAGCCTTTCTGGGAATCGCGGGTTATTATCGGCGCTTCATTCCCCACTTTGCTTCTAAGGCTGTGCCCCTAACCAACCTGACGAAAGGGAAAGGGTCGGTCATGATTAAATGGACCCCCGAGGCTGAGGCAGCATTCCAATTCTTGAAACAAGCCTTATGTAGCCAGCCAGTGTTGTACTCACCCGACTTCTCTAAAGACTTTGTCGTACAAAGTGATGCGTCAGATGTGGGGTTAGGAGCAGTATTGTCCCAGGTCTGGAACGGGGAAGAGCACCCAGTCATTTACCTCAGCAGGAAGTTGAAGTCCCATGAGGTAAATTACGCCACGGTTGAAAAGGAGTGTTTAGCGGTGAAGTGGGCTCTAGATTCCCTTCGGTACTATCTGCTAGGTAGGCACTTTGACATGGTTACGGATCACGCTCCGTTAAAGTGGATGGCTCAAAACAAGGAGACAAATAGAAGAGTGAATAGGTGGTTCCTGGCCCTACAGGAATTCAACTTCACAGTAAAGCATCGCCCTGGCGTTCAAATGGGGAATGTGGATGCTTTGTCTCGAGTACATGAATGCCTGATTGCTGGTGTTCCAACCCCAAGGTTAAAACAAGAGGGGGGGGGGTATGTGACAGCAGGAAGGTAAAGTCACCTGGTTGCATCCAGGGGGGTAGATATATTTCTCCCAGATTCAGGCTTTATGCCGACTTATACAACTAGGGAGTTGATGAAGCCCAGCTGAGGCTAGTGGGCTCATGAATGACTCATACCTCTAGGGAGAGTGCTGGGCGTCGTGAGGCAGGGAGTTGATGAGACCAGCTGAAGCCTGTCAGTTCGTTTAAGGCCTCTATAAAAACTCCCAGCTTCATTAGATGTTAGCTCATGCCTGGAACCAGACCTGTGTGGACTGTCTAGGGAGAGTGAACCCCTGTGCGGTGAGGCAAAGCCTGTGTGGCTATTTGTTTGGACTTTTACTAAACCAGGGACTTAGGGACTAGGACAGCACTAGGCTGATCCCAGTTGTTAGTTTAGGAAACCTGCATGTTTAGTCAGAGGTCAAACTGACCAGGATTTATTTTGTTTGTTTCTTTTTGGCTTTGCTGTGTTTTTGTCACTGTACATAGAGAAATAAACCGCACCTTTTGATTTTGAAAACCACAACCTCCGTCTGCTGGCCCTGTTTTTGTGTGGGGAGCCCAACCAGGGGGTCACACACACCCGCTACCGAGTTAACCCCCTCACAGTTGATAATCCAACCGTGAGATTCCAGATACTTGATTGTCTTGTGAACGACCACGTCTAGTTTTTTCACTGAGTGGTCTATCAGCAACAAGTCATCTAGATATGCCATTATCATTACACCTTGTGTTCCTAGATTGGCCAATAAAGGGCCAGAATTTTTGTAAACACTCGTGGTGCTGTGGCCAAACCGAAGGGTAAGGCTCTGAACTGAAAATGGCGCCCTTCTACTGCAAAGCGTAGAAATTTTTGGTGGACTGGAAAGATGGGAATGTGCAAATAAGCATCTTTGATGTCGATCGCGGCTAACCAATCCTCCCCTTGTAGGGCAGTGGCCACCGATCGGATCGACTCCATCGGAAAGTCCTGATATACAGGAATTTGTATAGCCCTTTTAGAATTAATATGGGCCTCCCGTCCGCGTTTGCTTCGGGACTGTAAAGAGGTTTGAGTAAAACCCGAACCCTCATTCTTCCAGGGGAACCTCCATAATTACTCCTTGGAGCAATAGTTGTTCTAGTGCCAACAGGAGGGACTCTCTCTTCCGGGGATCCCTTGGCACGTTTGACCTCAAAAATGGGAAGGAGGAGAGTCTTAACTCCAAACTGTATCCCAAACATACTGCGGAGAGCACCTATCTGTCTTGATCGTGTCCCGCCAGGTCTCTTGCGAACAACTGGAGTCCTCCCCCCACCCGACTGAGTGGGGGCAACCCTTCAATGAATTTAACTTTGGGGGAGGTTTTGTACCTCCCCTGACCCAGGGTTTCTCATTACCCTGCTATTGTCCCTGTTTTTTACCCCCGGGAATTGACCGAGGAGGCCGTCGGAACTGTTACACAGCCGATGCCCCAGGGACTGGAGAAGCAGGCCTCTTAAAGAGGGACCTCTAACTCTGTTTTTAACCGGCAAGAGCGTATTTTTACCGCTGGAAATTTTCTGGATATATTTGTCCAGGTTTTCCCTGAATAAGCGTTCACCATGAATGGGACGCTAACCAGCCATTCTTTACAGGGAGCTTCAGCAGACCAGTTTTTGAGCCATAGAAGCCTACGCATATGTACTATAGACAGCGTAAGGCGGGAGGCCTGATGGACTGAATCCTTTATGGCGTCAACCGCAAAGCCTAAGGCTCTAGGTAGATCAGCTAGGGCAAGGCCTGCTGATCTGTCACGTCCCTCAGGACCTGTTTCAACTGATCCTTCACTGCTTAGCAGACCCCAATAGCTGCTACTGCTGGTTGTGTCACCAAGCTTGCTGTAGAAAGAAGCAGACTTTCATAAGGACTCCAATCTTTTATCTATTGGGTTCTTGAACATTTGGACATTATCCATTGGATATGTCAGTGATTTATACATACAAGAGATGGCTGTGTCCACTGTAGGGACCTTCCATTTTTTGATGAACTTATCCTCCATGGGATAGACCACCGGAAATCTCTTGGGGTAATAAATATTTTCTCAGGACGTTCCCAATCCTGGTAAATGAGCCCTTTCAGTAAAGGGTGAAGTGGAAAAGAACAGACAGTCTGGGGGCTTCTAGCGACCCCAACGAGGATACAGTAGTGGTTGATGGTTCCGCAAGGTGCATTTTTAAATGCTGATCGGACCATGTTAGTCAGAGACTGAACCCATAATCTTTCAGCTTGAGATGCTGAGAAAAGGTTCCCCCACTGTTGATTCCTCTATAACAGAATCAACCTTATCCTGATCCCCTTCAGGCAGGTCGATCCCTGTATGGGACTGTTGCTCTGCTAACAGGCACTCTGAAGGAGGAGACGGAGATCGGGCGTGCTTTCCCTGACAGAGAGGCAGCGATCAATGTTGACAATCTCTCTCTAATCCTCCCAGAGCTGAGGAAAAAAACCTCCTCTGTTACATACACAGGAGCAGGTGAACTGAGGACAGCCACAGTACCAAGTACCCCTGCGGGGTCTCTACGGTCACTTACCTCTGAACTTCAGGGGAGACTGGTGCAGCAGAAGCATGCCCAAGATCCTCAGAGCCCGATGAGACCCCCTTCGCTTCCTGGAAGATTCCGTTCCAGAGCTTCTGGACGGCATATTCCTAAGCCTAAAGCTGAGGTATTCCAGCCGTAATACACCACTTTTACTGAGAATAGTCTAGCACAATTGCTGCTATATCACAGTTGGTGTCTACTAAAGTGCCTTTCTAGGGGATGCCTGCATCAACCGCCTCTGTGTGCCTTTATACTGTTGCTAGCTCTGTCTGTGCACTTCAATAGCCAGCTATAATGTGTTTTAAAACACGCTGGACGCCCGCACATGCGCAGTAGCGCCGCGGCGCACACCTGAGCGTCATCCACCCGCTCCGCCCCTTTTTCCAGATCGCCTCTATATATAGAGGCGCGTGCACGTGCACGCGGGCGGGCACCTTCGGCGCCTTTTTTGAAAACAATAAGGAGCTAGATGGGAGCCAGGGTCCCTTTGCCGCAGGGCCCGGGGATGGATGAGCGCAGCAACAGGGCAGAGGAGACAGCTTCCCAGCAGAGAACATACCAACTGCCTGGATTTGATTCTGGAAGAAAAAAATCCACATTACAAGAAAAAGAACCATAGCGGCCTCTAGTGTCTAACACAGGTACCGCGGTCTTACATTTTTTTTATTTTTTTTTTCCTTGCCTACTATTATTTTTTTTTACATTTTCTCAGTAGTAACAGGCATACACAGAATATTAGCGGGAATACCTTAGGTAACAGGCAGAAAGACAAAATAGGCTTGGGGGTCCCTCAATAGAACCAAGTTCCCGAGGGCCCCCACTTACCTTTTCCTCGCCGCAGGACTCTGTTTGGTCCACAGAAGCCCAAACTTCACCTATCACGGCAGGCATTGTAATCAAACCTTCAGGGACCGGGTTCCCAAGGATTCCACTCCCCTGGACCTGTATAGCACCCTGCACAGAAAACATCTTGGTCGTGGGTATGACCAGAGCTCTGGATCCCAGGGTCCAGCCCTCCTAAGAGAGGCATTACAGGCAAAACCTTGCTCTTCTCTGCAAGGCCCGGGTACCGACCGTTTAGCTATGAAGCTTTTTTGGTCGGATCCGGAGTAGCTTACTGAGGCCCAAAAGAACCTGTACGCAAGCTCAGTGAAAAACACATGTTACTTCTTGGCCAACACCTTAGACACTGGCAAAAAACTGAGGTGCTCCCGGATGGGAGGGGCTTATATAGGGGAGGGTACTTCCGGTTTTGGAGGTTGCCAGTGCCAGCACCTGAAGGTATCTATATAACCCATTAGTAATGACTATGTCGCTCTGTGTCCCGTGATGTACGAGAAAGAAAGGGACATATTGCAGCAAATTGCCCGGTTGTGGATGAACTCATGCAATGTGACTTTCTAAGGGACAGACGTCAGTCGCTGTTTGCGACAGTCGCATGCACTGCCATTCGGGGAACTGAGAAACATTTATGCAAAATGTGTACTAATGGTAGAAATGTTGTTGTGTTGCTGGATTCAGGTAGCCTGGTGACACTGATAAAGGCTGAATTAGTTACTACAGAGGTCTCTGGGAATAACAAGGTAGCTGTTATTTGTGTGCATGGGGACACCCGAGAGTATCCGGTGACTACAGTGTGCTTTGAGACCCCCAAAGGTAACCTCTCTCATCAGGTGGGGATAGTGTCTCACTTGCCTCATGATGCCATTGTGGGAAGGGATTTTCCAAAGTTCTGGGAACTATGGGATTATCCTGAGCCCCCCACTGGTGCCCCTATATACCAGGAATGTGATAGCCAGAATTCCTCTGAGAGTGGTGAGGACTCTCCAGAATTCCCCTTGTCGGTATTGGCCGGGGAGACGCAAGAAACTGGGGAGGAGCCAACATCCTCAGACGAAAACATGCTGTCTGTGGAGTTTTCTGATCTCGAGGTTCACAAGGAAAATTTTGCCACAGAACAGTTAAAAGACCCCATCCTAATAAAGGCACGGGAAAACATAGTGGAAATAGATGGCGAGTTAGTGAACCCAGATGAGACGTACACTTACCCATACTTCATCGTGGAAAAGGACCTATTGTATCGGGTGGCTAAAAGGGCAGAAGAAACCATTGAGCAGCTTGTGGTGCCCAAACCTTACAGGAAGTTGGTGTTAGATTTGGCCCATGGGCACATTCTTGGAGGTCATCTGGGGACAGAGAAAACCCGAGAGAGAGTATTGCAGAGATTCTATTGGCCTGGGGTCATGAAGGAAACAGAAAATTATTGTTCCTCCTGCCCTGTGTGTCAGAGGTCGGCACCGATGCCACACTTCCGTAACCCGCTGGTACCTCTTCCCATCATTGAGGTTCCCTTTGAGAGGATCGCAATGGATTTGGTAGGTCCGATAATGAAGTCCGCTAGGGGGCATCAGTACATTTTGGTTATATTGGACTATGCCACCCGTTATCCGGAAGCGATTCCTCTCCGAAATACCTCGGCCAAAACCATAGCCAAAGAGCTATCTCTTGTTTTTAGCCGTGTGGGTATTTGTAAGGAACTACTTACGGACCAAGGTACACCCTTTATTTCCCGGGTTATTGATAACGTCTGCGTATGACGAAACGCGTCTAGGAGGACGCTCAGTGACGTCACCACGCCCGAGGAGTGAGGCTCCTGATATGCCGGCCGGCAATACAGTGTATTTTTATCTACAAGCTGTTTTTATCTTCTCATCTGTAAGTAGAACTTATGTTTTTTAAATAAATTGGTTTTAAACGGAGTCACACTATTGTTTTGCCCTTTCTATTCATTTATGTTTGGGGCCCATGGTGCAAATGTATGCGGAACATATTGGATGGATCACCGCTATTGACTGAGAAACGATTATTGCTGCAACTTAAAAAGGCCGCGGCTGGGTGACAGTCGGATGCCCCAAACCGCTTGCCTTCTGGTGAGCTGCTCCTCTTGTCTCTGGTGGTGGATATCTCACAATAAGTTTTGAACAAGTCACGGTGGTGCTGTGCCTCTTCATTTTGAGGAGGAGTGGATGTCCTTCTCACTTACTGTGTCTTTTTGGATCTAAGGAGAAGTGGACTTGTTGTTTAATTAGACCATTTACTGCAGATTGCGTGTTGGACTCTCATCTGTTTCAAACTAGCTGCAACCACTAGTTACTTGTTGTGTTAATATCCTACTATTGTCGTTTTTGGGTTAAGTGGGTGGGCGCAGTTTTTTTCTTTTATTGTCATTTGGTGTTATCTCACTATTACTGCTGCCTATAGTGTTAGTTTTTCCTAGCGCAGTTTTTCTACCTTTTATATGAAACAGCTGTGCAAGTTGTTCAAAGTGACACAATTGCGTACATCTGTGTATCACCCCCAAACAGATGGGTTGGTTGAAAGATTCAACAAAACTCTAAAACAAATGATAAAGAAGGTGGTGGATAAAGATGGAAAGGATTGGGACTGTCTAATTCCCTATTTAATGTTTGCTATTAGGGAGGTACCCCAATCCTCTACGGGTTTCTCACCCTTTGAGTTACTCTATGGGAGACACCCAAGAGGGCTGTTGGATATCGCCAAGGAAACTTGGGAAAGTGAGAGTTCTCCCCACAGGAGTGTGATTGAGCATGTCGCCCTGATGCAAGATAGAATTGCACAGGTAATGCCAATCGTAAAGGAACATTTGGCCCAAGCGCAGTTGGCACAGCAGAGAGTGTACAACCGTGGAGCCAAGACCCGTACCTTTTCCCCGGGGGGATAGGATATTGGTACTTGTCCCTACGGTTGAAAGCAAGTTCCTCGCCAAATGGCAAGTCCCCTACGAGATAATGGAAAAAGTGAGCGAAGTGAATTACAAGGGCAGACAACCAGGAAGGCGAAAGCCCGAACAGATCTATCGCATTAATCTGTTGAAAGCCTGGAGGGATAGGGAATCCCTAGTCGCAGAAACTTTGTCACCAGCTCAGTCTGATTGCATGATTCCTGAGGTTGGAATAGCAGTCACCTTGTCAAACCCCCAACAACAGGAGGTTAAGCAGTTTGTGCTTCGCAACAAGGAGGTTTTCTCTGAGCTGCCGGGACAAACGTCTGGGGTAGAGCATGATATTATTACCCCGCCCGGTGAAAGGGTGAAGCTAAAACGCTATCGGATCCCGGAGGCCCGACGGGAGGCAATACGTGAGGAAGTACAGAAAATGCTTAAGTTAGGGGTAATAGAGGAATCCCAAAGTGATTGGTCAAGTCCCATAGTGTTAGTGCCTAAACCTGATGGGAGCTGGCGATTTTGTAACGATTTCCGACAACTGAACAAAGTTACAAAATTTGACACCTACCCCATGCCACGTATAGATGAGTTGGTCGACCGGTTGGGAACAGCCCGATACATGACAACTCTTGATCTCACCAAAGGGTATTGGCACATTCCCCTGGCCAAGTCGGCCAAGGAGAAAACCGCATTTGTAACCCCAGACGGGGCGTTCCAATATAAAAGAATGCCGTTTGGTTTACAGAATGCGCCGGAAACATTCCAGCGGAAAATGGACCAGATACTGAGACCCCATCAGAAGTATGCTGCAGCTTACCTAGATGATGTAATTATCTATAGCACAGATTGGGCCTTACATCTGCCAAAAGTGCAAGCAGTCCTAGACTCTATCCGGGAAGCTGGGTTTACGGCCAACCCCAAGAAGTGTACCATTAGACAGGCGGAGGCCAAATATCTTGGGTACACCATTGGGAGGGGAGTAATAAAACCCCAAGTCAATAAAGTCGAGGACATACAGAATTGGCAACGTCCCAACAGCAAGAAGCAGGTACGAGCCTTTCTGGGAATCGCTGGTTATTATCGGCGATTCATTCCCCACTTTGATTCTCAGGCTGTGCCCCTAACCAACCTGACAAAAGGGAAAGAGTCTGTCATGGTTAAATGGACCCCAGAGGCTGAGGCAGCATTTCAATTCTTAAAAAAAGCCTTATGTAGCCTGCCAGTGTTGTACTCACCAGACTTCTCTAGGGACTTTGTCGTACAAAGTGATGCATCCGACGTTGGGTTAGGAGCAGTATTGTCCCAGGTCTGGAACGGGGAAGAGCACCCAGTCATTTACCTCAGCAGGAAAGTCCCATGAGGTAAATTACGCCACGATTGAGAAGGAGTGTTTAGCGGTGAAGTGGGCTCAAGATTCCCTTCGGTACTATCTGCTAGGTAGGCACTTTGACATGATTACTGATCACGCTCCTTTAAAGTGGATGGCTCAAAACAAAGACAAATAGAAGAGTAAATAGGTGGTTCCTGGCCCTCCAGGAATTCAACTTTACGGTAAAGCATCGCCCTGGCGTTCAAATGGGGAATGTGGATGCTTTGTCTCGAGTACATGCATGCCTGATTGCTTGTGTTCCAACCCCAAGGTTAAAACAAGAGGGGTGGTATGTGACAGCAGGCAGGTAAAATCACCAGGTTGCATCCAGGATGGTAGATATGTATGTCCTAGATTCAGGCTTTATGCTAATTTATACCACTAGGGGGAGTGGTGGGAGTCTTGCAGGGGAAGAGTTAATGAGCACAGCTGAAGCAAGTGGGCTCATTAAGGCCTCTACAGGAACTCCCAGCATGCTAAGGGAGATGCTCCATCCTGGAACCAGTTCTATGTGGTGTAGACTGTGGAGTGTGATCTTTGTCCTGTGCGGTGAGACAAAGCCTCTGTGGCTTAAACTTCTAAAACAGGGAGATTAGGGGCTGGGGCAGCATAAGGCTGCACCTAGTTGTTAGACAGGGAAACTACGTGTGTAGTAAGTGGTCAAGCTGACCAGGATTTCTTTTTGTGTTTCTTTTTGTTTTGCTGTTGTATTTTCCACTGTAAATAGTTTAAATAAACCGCACCTTTTTGTTTTTTCAACTACAACTCTGTCTGCTGCGCCTGTTTTTGTGTGGTGAACCCATCCAGGGGGTCACACACACCCGCTGTTGAGCGAACCCCCTCACAGTATATACAGTAATACCTTTTTGAGAATTGAATATAGATCTTTTGATGTATGGAAGATTTGTTATACTAACAGAATGTATTTCTTTACCAGACACTTTTGACCTCAAACGTCTGTAATTCCCCTGAAGAAGGGTATTAAACCGAAACGGCCATTGGGTCTGACTTAGAGTCTGTTTCATCAAAACAAAGAATTGTTTGGATTTGTATATCTCATATGTTTTTTTTAAATCCAGGAATTTTGTATGATACTTTAATAAAATGTTTATATATTTTTATACATACGTTTACTCCTGTTTCTAGTCACTCGCAAAGTCCCATTCTAGGGGGTTTTGCCTTTTTATCATGTTCTGTACAGGGATGTGGTGATTACCAACAGTAACTATTTCCGTGAATATTGGGTTCTTCTCTCCTTTAACAAAGGGGACCCCCAGATCCCGCCCCCCCCCCCATGTGAATTGGTAAGGGGTACATTTTACCCCTACCATTTCACAAAGAAAGTGTAAAAAATTTTAAAAAAACACACAGACACAGTTGGAATAAGTCCTTTATTAGAGGGGGAAACCTGCGTTACATCAGAGGGGGACGGGGTCACCCGTCACATCACTGGGAAAGCCGGGGTTTCCCTTGCGTCAGAGGGGGACGGGGTCACGTGACGGGTGGCCCCGTCCTCAGATACATAAGACTGGTCCGGCTGCCGCAACGTCATTCCCGGGGTGTCTCCGGTGGAGACAGGACCGTGTGCTGTTCCTCGCTGGACATCATCGCTGCAGCCTGCAGATCATCCGTCGCTGGATACCGACATCACTGGAGTGGAGATCGAGAGTGGATTACCACCGCTGGAATCTTTTTTATTTTTTTTAATAAAGGACTTATCTCAACTGTGTCTGTGTGTTCTTTTTACAATTTTTTACACTTTCTTTGTGAAGTGGTAGGGGTTTGTTAAAGGAGTCTTCCAGATTCCTATAAACCCCCGCCCGCAGACCCCCACAACCACCGGGCAAGAGATGTGGGGATGAGGCCCTTGTCCCCAACATGGGGGCATGGTGCTTTGGGGTCCAGACCCCAAAGCATCCTCCCCATGTTGAGGGCATGTGACTTGGTACGGTTCAGGAGGGGGGGGCACTCTCTCGTCCCCCCTCTTGTCCTGTGGCCTGCCAATGAAGAAAATTAGTGAGGACAGCCGCACTCCAATCCAACGTATATTTATTCAGGCAAAACAGGCACTACAAAAACCAGCAGAACTCAGGACAGCTGACGCGTTTCACACCAATTCAGTGTTTACTCATTGCGGCCTGCCAGGTTGCATGCTCGGATAAGGGTCTGGTATGTATTTTTGGGGGGAACTCCACGCCATTTTTTTTTTATTTGGCGCAGGGTTCCACTTAATATCCATGCCAGACCTGAAGGGCCTGGTAATTGAATTTGGGGGGACCCCCCACGCATTTTTTTTTTTTTATCAATGACTTTCAATTACTTTTCTCTGTATTGTCAGGAGCCGACAATTCATTACAGCCGCGAGTACTTTTAAATGGACTTTTTTCCCTTCAGAAATGACATTTTGTGCAGGGACAGTTCTAAGCACGGGAAACAAGCGCTACTCTACAGGCATACTATACACACCCCCGAGGTACGAAATGTAATGGAATATTTCACTTTTATTGTTTAATTTTAAGCATTATTAAAATCACTGCTCCCGAAAAAACGTAAGTTTTTAAAACATTTTTTTTGCATTGATAAATGTACCCTGGGGCAGGACTCAGGTCCCCAAACACTTTTTATGACAATAACTTGCATATAAGCCTTTAAAATTAGCACTTTAGATTTCTCCCATAGACTTTTACAGGGTGTTCCGCGGCTTTTCAAATTTGCCTCGAACACCCCAAATTGTTCGCTGTTCGGCGAACAGGCAATGTTCGAGTCAAACATTAGTTCGACTCGAACTCGAAGCTCATCCCTACTGCAAACCTGCCACTTTGCAGGCAAGCTTTACTGAAAGAGAAAGTAACATTCTTGAATGAGAGGAATTACTGGGACTTCTGAGGTGCTATATAGATGTATTCCACATACACATATCTTATTAAAATGTTTTTTTTTAATGATATGGTGTGTATGTTAAATACATCTATATAGCACCTCAGAAGTCCCAGTAATTCCTAGCCTATCAAAAAAATCTTAATCATAAACAGCAAGAAATGGTATTCCATACAACAGCCAAACTTCAGTAAAAAAAAGTCCATCCCTGAGCAGTGTGGGGGAGGGGGGGGTCTCTCATCTGATGCTAATCTCTCTTCCGTCACCCAAAGCCTTGACATAATCGCATACCACACAGGGACATTAACCCAGTATGGTATGATGTTGAGGCTGGATTGTGACCATAGCCAGTAAAGTACACACCGGTATTATTATTTTTTCCGTTTAGCCCAGCAGGCTGTACGAAAAAAAGAAACAGACCATTTAGGAGGAACCACTGTACTATCTGACATTAGTACATCGATCTCCCCTGCTGAGTTACTGTGCTCTGACAGGGGGATGGCCTTCCCACCAGAACACTCTAGCCAGCACTCTCTGCCATTGGCTGAGAGTGCTAATCGGGAGCCGGTCAGCAGACCTTTTTGGTCATGCTCCTTCAACAGAAGCCGGCCAAAGGCCAGCTTCTGTTGGACCGACTCCAGTACACACGGGCAGAATATCAGCCAGTTTCTATTGAGGCGGGCAATGCCGCCTGACATCTGTACCGTGTGAGTACTAGGCTTAACTTACATAGATCCTGAAGGGGACAAGTCACAGCAGTGGAGGGAGCCTGCTGGAGCAAGGAATAAGGTAAAGCTGGGTACACACAGATTGAGATTTATCCAGTTCAGCAGGGATCGCCTGAATTTCAGTTTGTGTTTAGCCCTTCCTGTTAGGCAGAAGGCGATCATTAGATCAGCTTCTCTTGAACAGGACTGCTGGAAGCCTTGTTCAATTAGTGGCTTGCAGCCAATTGGCTGCAGCACTAATAAGTGTATTCTAACAGGGTAGAGTCTCCGCTGTCAATACAGTGTCCCAGCAGGGGGGATTCCTGCATCCACATCGCTTGTGTAGGTGCAAGAACCTGTCAGCTAGTGATTTGAACAAAAACACCTGTGCAAGTGTACCAACTTAAAGGATGTATTCACCTTTTAGAACATGTTACATGTTACACCAGTTTACAGAGTGTAACATGTTCTAGTTGCCCCTTCTTCTATGGGCCCTCATACACACAGCCTCATCAATAATTCATAGGAGTCTGTGAATGTATAAATGACAAGTCCGGTCCACCACTGGTAGTCTAAATGAACTGCAGTACAGTGATCAGCACACCTGCAGTCCATCCACACTGCCTACAGCTCTGCAATGACAGCCATACAGAGGTATAGGCACAGAGCTCTGCAGGAGCCTGACACTTCACCCGAAATCTGCTGATCTAAAGTTCAGCACTTTGCAGGCCACTGTTTTAAAAAATAATAATGTGCATTTATTATTTTCTAATAAAAAGGTGAAACTATCCTTTATGTATAAGGTTTAGGTTTTATACCTTAATCCTCACCCCCTAGACTAAATGAGCATTAAACCCATGCTATGGGGGGCCCTACTGCAAGGATGGATTTTTTTTATATGAACAAGAATTTCAGAGAAGACACTTGGAGGCAGGAACAGTGTATACAGTATATATATTGTGACAGCAGGAAGGTAAAGTCACCTGGTTGCATCCAGGGGGGTAGATATATTTCGCCCAGATTCAGGCTTTACGCCGACTTATACAACTAGGTGGAGAGTTGTATAAGCCCAGCTGAGACTAGTGGGCTCATTGATGACTCATACCTCTAGGGAGAGGGCTGGGCGTCGTGCAGACAGGGAGTTGATGAGACCAGCTGAGGCTTGTCAGCTCGTTTAAGGCCTCTATAAAAACTCCCAGATTCATTAGGTGTTAGCTCATGCCTGGAAGCAGACCTGTGTGGACTGTCTAGGGAGAGTGAACCCTTGTGCGGTGAGACAAAGCCTGTGTGGCTATTTGCTTGGACATTTAAAACCAGGGACTTAGGGACTAGGACAGCACTAGGCTGATCCCAGTTGTTAGTTAGGAAACCTGTATGTTTAGTCAGAGGTCAAGTTGACCAGGATTTATTTTGTTTATGTTTCTTTTGCCTTGCTGTGTTTTTGTCACTGTAAATAGAAAATAAACCGCACCTTTTTTGATTTTGAAAACCACAACCTCCGTCTGCTGGGCCTGTTTTTGTGTGGGGAGCCCATCCCGGGGGTCACACACACCCGCTGCCGAGCTAACCCCCTCACAATATATATATATATATATATATATATATATATATATATATATATATATATATATATATATATATATAGTGACAGCAGGAAGGTAAAGTCACCTGGTTGCATCCAGGGGGGTAGGTATATTTCTCCCAGATTCAGGCTTTATGCCGACTTATACAACTAGGGAGAGAGTTGATGAAGCCCAGCTGAGGCTAGTGGGCTCATGGATGATTCATACCTCTAGGGAGAGTGCTGGGCGTCGTGCAGGCAGGGAGTTGATGAGACCAGCTGAAGCTTGTCAGCTCGTTTAAGGCCTCTATAAAAACTCCCAGCTTCATTAGGTGTTTGCTCATGCCTGGACCCAGACCTGTGTGGACTGTCTAGGGAGAGTGAACCCCTGTGCGGTGAGACAAAGCCTGTGTGGCTATTTGTTTGGACATTTACTAAACCAGGGACTTAGGGACTAGGACAGCACCAGGCTGATCCCAGTTGTTAGTTAGGGAAACCTGCATGTTTAGTCAGAGGTCAAGCTGACCAGGATTTATTTTGTTTATGTTTCTTTTTGCTTTGCTGTGTTTTTGTCACTGTAAATAGAGAAATAAACCGCACCTTTTGATCTTGAAAACCACAACCTCCGTCTGCTGGGCCTGTTTTTGTGTGGGGAGCCCATCCAGGGGGTCACACACACCCGCTACCGAGCTAACCCCCTCACAGTTGGTGGAGAACCAGTGGCAGTTTTTTTTTAAGCCAGCATGGAGGAGATACTGAAACAGCTGGCTCTAGCAAATGCCAATCAACAGCAGACAAATGCAGGTTTGCAAAAGAGCTTCGCAGCCCAGCAACAAGCCCAGCAGCAATCTGAGGCCCGCTTCATAGACCTGTTGCAGAAGCAAGAGCAGAGACTACAACAACAGATGGAAGCAGTAATGCAGCAACGTCCGCAGACCAGTGAGGAAAGCCGTCCCACTAATACCGCGTCCTTTGGGGTGAGTCGTTTATTGACAAAAATGACTGGAGAGGATGATCCAGAGGTATTTTTGACCACATTTGAAAGGACTGCTGAAAGAGAAAAGTGGCCTGAGGAGCAGTGGGCTGGACTGGTGGCTCCTCTGTTAACTGGTGAATCGCAGAAAGCTTACTATGACCTAGAGCCTGACCAAGCAAAAGACTATGGGATGCTAAAAGCTGAAATATTGGCAAGGCTGGGTGTCACCCTGGCTGTCCGGGCTCAGCGTGTGCATAACTGGACTTTCCAGCTTGGAAAACCCCCCAGGTCTCAAATGTATGATCTCATTCACCTGAGCAGGAAGTGGCTACAGCCAGAGACTTTGTCCGCACCGGAGATTGTGGAACGTGTTGTGATGGATCGTTTCTTGAGAGCTCTTCCTACCGCCATTCAAAAGTGGGTAAGCCATGGAGACCCAGAAACGGCCGGTAAACTTGTGGATTGTGTAGAGAGATACTTGGCTGCAGAGAACCTGACGGCCTCTTCCAGAGACTCTCGGACTTTCCACCCTAAGACCAGACCATCCCCAGGGGCGGATAAGATGATTCCAAGGGGTGAGGGTGGAGAGAGTGAGAGGGTGGGAGCTCTGCCCAGGGTTTGGCGAGAACAGCCTGGGAAGTCGGGGGCTCAAGAGGCAGCCAAAAGGATTGTTTGCTACCGCTGCCGGCAAGCGGGACATATTGCAGCAAATTGCCCGGTTGTGGAGGAACCCATGCAATGTGACTTTCTGACGGACAGACGTCAGTCGCTGTGTGCGACAGTCGCATGCACTGCCATTCGGGGAACTGAGAAACATTTATGCAAAATGTGTATTAATGGTAGAAATGTTGTGGTATTACTGGATTCAGGTAGCCTTGTGACCCTGATAAAGGCTGAATTAGTTAAAACAGAGGTCTCTGTGAATAGCAAGGTAGCTGTTATTTGTGTGCATGGGGACACCCGAGAGTATCCAGTGACTACAGTGTGTTTCAAGACCCCCAAAGGTACCCTCTCTCATCCAGTGGGGTTAGTATCTCAAATACCGCATGATGCCATTGTGGGAAGGGATTTTCCGAAGTTCTGGGAACTGTGGGATGATCCTGAGCCCCCCACTGGTGCCCCTATGTACCAGGAAGGTGATAGCCAGAACTCCTCTGAGAGTGGTGAGGACTCTCCAGAATTTCCCTTGTCAGTATTGGCAGGCGAGACTCAAGAAACTGGAGAGGAGCCCACCTCCTCAGACGAAAACCTACCGTCTGTGGAGTTTTCTGATCTTGAGGTTCACAGGGAAAATTTTGCCACAGAACAGTTAAAAGACCCCGCCCTAATAAAGGCACGGGAAAACGTAGTGGAAATAGATGGCGAGTTAGTGAACCCAGATAATGCCTGCACTTACCCATACTTCAGCGTAGAGAAGGACCTACTGTATCGGGTGGCAAAAAGGGCAGAAGAAACCGTTGAGCAGCTTGTGGTGCCCAAACCTTACAGGAAGTTGGTGTTGGAGTTGGCCCATGGGCACATTCTTGGAGGTCATCTGGGGACAGAGAAAACCCGAGAGAGGGTATTACAGAGATTCTATTGGCCTGGGGTGATGAAGGACATAGAAAATTATTGTTCCTCCTGCCCTGTGTGTCAGAGGTCGGCCCCGATGCCACATTTCCGTAGCCCGCTGGTCCCTCTACCCATCATTGAGGTCCCGTTTGAGAGGATCGCAATGGATTTGGTAGGTCCTATAAGCAAGTCCGCTAGGGGGCACCAGTACATATTAGTTATAATTGGACTATGCCACCCGTTATCCAGAAGCGATCCCTCTCAGAAATACCTCGGCCAAAACCATAGCCAAAGAGCTATCTCTTGTTTTTAGCCGGGTGGGTATTTGTAAAGAACTGCTTACGGACCAAGGTACACCCTTTATGTCCCGGGTTATGAAAGAGCTGTGTAAATTGTTCAAAGTGACGCAATTGCGTACGTCTGTGTATCACCCCCAAACCGATGGGCTGGTTGAAAGATTCAACAAAACCCTAAAACAAATGTTGAAGAAAGTGGTGGATAGAGATGGAAAGGATTGGGACTGTCTACTTCCTTATTTGATGTTTGCTATTAGGGAGGTGCCCCAATCCTCTACGGGATTCTCCCCCTTTGAGTTACTGTATGGGAGACACCCAAGAGGGCTGTTGGATATTGCCAAGGAAACTTGGGAAAGTGAGAGTTCTCCCCACAGGAGTGTGATTGAGCATGTCGCCCTGATGCAAGATCGAATTGCACAGGTAATGCCCATCGTGAAGGAACATTTGGCCCAAGCGCAGTTGGCACAGCAGAGAGTGTACAACCGTGGAGCCAAGACCCGTACCTTTTCCCCGGGGGATAGGATATTGGTACTTGTCCCTACGGTTGAAAGTAAATTCCTTGCCAAATGGCAAGGCCCCTACGAGATAATGGAAAAAGTGAGCGAAGTGAATTACAAGGTCAGACAACCAGGAAGGCGAAAGCCCGAACAGATCTATCACGTTAATCTGTTGAAAGCCTGGAGGGATAGAGTCCCTAGTCGCAGAAACTTGGTCACCAGCTCAAACTGGTTGCGTGATTCCGGAGGTTGGAATAGCAGCCACCTTGTCACAACCCCAACAACAGGAGGTTAAGGAGTTTGTGCTTCGCAACAAGGAGGTGTTCTCTGAGCTGCCGGGACAAACATCTGGGGTAGAGCATGATATTATTACCCCGCCCGGTGAAAGGGTGAAGTTAAAACCCTATCGGATCCCAGAGGCCCGACGGGAGGCAATACGGGAGGAAGTACAGAAAATGCTGAACTTAGGGGTGATAGAGGAGTCCCAAAGTGATTGGTCTAGTCCCATTGTGTTGGTGCCTAAACCGGATGGGAGCTGGCGATTTTGTAACGATTTTCGTCAGTTGAACAAAGTTACAAAATTTGACACCTACCCCATGCCACGTATAGATGAGTTGATCGACCGGCTGGGAACAGCCCGATACATGACGACTCTTGACCTCACAAAAGGGTATTGGCAAATTCCCCTGGCCAAGTCGGCCAAAGAGAAAACCGCATTTGTAACCCCAGACGGGGCGTTCCAATATAAGAGAACGCCGTTCGGGTTACAGAATGCGCCGGCCACATTCCAGCGGAAAATGGACCAGATACTGGAGGCCCCATCGGAAGTATGCTGCGGCTTACCTGGATGACGTAATTGTCCATAGCACAGATTGGGCCTCACATCTGCCAAAAGTGCAAGCAGTCCTAGACTCTATCCGGGAAGCGGGGTTTACGGCTAACCCCAAGAAGTGTACCATTGGGCAGGAGGAGGCCAAATATCTTGGGTACACCATTGGCAGGGGAGTAATAAAACCCCAACTCAACAAAGTCGAGGCCATCCAGAGTTGGCCACGTCCCAACAGCAAGAAGCAGGTACGAGCCTTTCTGGGAATCGCGGGTTATTATCGGCGCTTCATTCCCCACTTTGCTTCTAAGGCTGTGCCCCTAACCAACCTGACGAAAGGGAAAGGGTCGGTCATGATTAAATGGACCCCCGAGGCTGAGGCAGCATTCCAATTCTTGAAACAAGCCTTATGTAGCCAGCCAGTGTTGTACTCACCCGACTTCTCTAAAGACTTTGTCGTACAAAGTGATGCGTCAGATGTGGGGTTAGGAGCAGTATTGTCCCAGGTCTGGAACGGGGAAGAGCACCCAGTCATTTACCTCAGCAGGAAGTTGAAGTCCCATGAGGTAAATTACGCCACGGTTGAAAAGGAGTGTTTAGCGGTGAAGTGGGCTCTAGATTCCCTTCGGTACTATCTGCTAGGTAGGCACTTTGACATGGTTACGGATCACGCTCCGTTAAAGTGGATGGCTCAAAACAAGGAGACAAATAGAAGAGTAAATAGGTGGTTCCTGGCCCTACAGGAATTCAACTTCACAGTAAAGCATCGCCCTGGCGTTCAAATGGGGAATGTGGATGCTTTGTCTCGAGTACATGAATGCCTGATTGCTGGTGTTCCAACCCCAAGGTTAAAACAAGAGGGGGGGTATGTGACAGCAGGAAGGTAAAGTCACCTGGTTGCATCCAGGGGGGTAGGTATATTTCTCCCAGATTCAGGCTTTATGCCGACTTATACAACTAGGGAGAGAGTTGATGAAGCCCAGCTGAGGCTAGTGGGCTCATGGATGATTCATACCTCTAGGGAGAGTGCTGGGCGTCGTGCAGGCAGGGAGTTGATGAGACCAGCTGAAGCTTGTCAGCTCGTTTAAGGCCTCTATAAAAACTCCCAGCTTCATTAGGTGTTTGCTCATGCCTGGACCCAGACCTGTGTGGACTGTCTAGGGAGAGTGAACCCCTGTGCGGTGAGACAAAGCCTGTGTGGCTATTTGTTTGGACATTTACTAAACCAGGGACTTAGGGACTAGGACAGCACCAGGCTGATCCCAGTTGTTAGTTAGGGAAACCTGCATGTTTAGTCAGAGGTCAAGCTGACCAGGATTTATTTTGTTTATGTTTCTTTTTGCTTTGCTGTGTTTTTGTCACTGTAAATAGAGAAATAAACCGCACCTTTTGATCTTGAACACCACAACCTCCGTCTGCTGGGCCTGTTTTTGTGTGGGGAGCCCATCCAGGGGGTCACACACACCCGCTACCGAGCTAACCCCCTCACAATATATATACACACACACATATATACACACACATATACATACACTGTGTGTGTAATATATATATATATTGTGACAGCAGGAAGGTAAAGTCACCTGGTTGCATCCAGGGGGGTAGATATATTTCTCCCAGATTCAGGCTTTATGCCGACTTATACAACTAGGGAGTTGATGAAGCCCAGCTGAGGCTAGTGGGCTCATGAATGACTCATACCTCTAGGGAGAGGGCTGGGCGTCGTGCAGACAGGGAGTTGATGAGACCAGCTGAACCTTGTCAGCTCATTTAGGCCTCTATAAGAAAGCCCAGCTTCATTAGATGTTAGCTCATGCCTGGAACCAGACCTGTGTGGACTGTCTAGGGAGAGTGAACCCCTGTGCGGTGAGGCAAAGCCTGTGTGGCTATTTGTTTGGACTTTTACTAAACCAGGGACTTAGGGACTAGGACAGCACTAGGCTGATCCCAGTTGTTAGTTAGGAAACCTGTATGTTTAGTCAGAGGTCAACTTGACCAGGATTTATTTTGGTTATGTTTCTTTTGCTTTGCTGTGTTTTGTCACTGTAAATAGAAAATAAACCGCACCTTTTTTGATTTTGAAAACCACAACCTCCGTTTGCTGGGCCTGTTTTGTGTGGGGAGCCCATCCCGGGGGTCACACACACCCGCTGCCGAGCTAACCCCCTCACAGTTGGTGGAGAACCAGTGGCAGTTTTTTTTAAGCCAGCATGGAGGAGATACTGAAACAGCTGGCTCTAGCAAATGCCAATCAACAGCAGACAAATGCAGGTTTGCAAAGGAGCCTTGCAGCCCAGCAGCAAGCTCATCAACAAGCCCAGCAGCAATCTGAGGCCCGCTTCATAGACCTGTTACAGAAGCAAGAGCAGAGACTACAACAAATGGAAGCAGTAATGCAGCAACGTCCGCAGACCAGTGAGGAAAGCCGTCCCACTAATACCGCGTCCTTTGGGGTGAGTCGTTTATTGACAAAAATGACTGGAGAGGATGATCCAGAGGTATTTTTGACCACATTTGAAAGGACTGCTGAAAGAGAAAAGTGGCCTGAGGAGCAGTGGGCTGGACTGGTGGCTCCTCTGTTAACTGGTGAATCGCAGAAGGCTTACTATGACCTAGAGCCTGACCAAGCAAAAGACTATGTGATGCTAAAAGCTGAAATATTGGCAAGGCTGGGTGTCACCCTGGCTGTCCGGGCTCAGCGTGTGCATAACTGGACTTTCCAGCTTGGAAAACCCCCCAGGTCTCAAATGTATGATCTCATTCACCTGAGCAGGAAGTGGCTACAGCCAGAGACTTTGTCCGCACCGGAGATTGTGGAACGTGTTGTGATGGATCGTTTCTTGAGAGCTCTTCCTACCGCCATTCAAAAGTGGGTAAGCCACGGAGACCCAGAAACGGCCGGTAAACTTGTGGATCGTGTAGAGAGATACTTGGCTACAGAGAACCTGACGGCCTCTTCCAGAGACTCTCGGACTTTCCACCCTAAGACCAGACCATCCCCAGGGGCGGATAAGAGGATTCCAAGGGGTGAGGGTGGAGAGAGTGAGAGGGTGGGAGCTCTACCCCAAGTTTGGCGAGAACAGCCTGGGAAATCAGCGGCTCAAGAGGCCGCAAGAAGGATCGTTTGCTACTGCTGCCGGCAAGCGGGACATATTGCAGCCAATTGCCCGGTTGTGGAGGAACCCATGCAGTGTGACTTTCTGACGGGCAGACGTCAGTCGCTGTGTGCGACAGTCGCATGCACTGCCATTCGAGGAACTGAGAAACATTTATGCAAAATGTGTGTTAATGGTAGAAATGTTGTGGTATTGTTGGATTCAGGTAGCCTTGTGACCCTGATAAAGGCTGAGTTAGTTAAAACAGAGGTCTCTGGGAATAGCAAGGTAGCTGTTATTTGTGTGCATGGGGACACCCGAGAGTATCCAGTGACTACAGTGTGTTTCGAGACCCCCAAAGGTACCCTCTCTCATCCAGTGGGCTTAGTATCTCAGTTACCGCATGACGCCATTGTGGGAAGGGATTTTCCGAAGTTCTGGGAACTGTGGGATGATCCTGAGCCCCCCACTGGTGCCCCTATGTACCAGGAATGTGATAGCCAGAACTCCTCTGAGAGTGGTGAGGACTCTCCAGAATTTCCCTTGTCAGTATTGGCAGGGGAGACTCAAGAAACTGGAGAGGAGCCCACCTCCTCAGACGAAAACCTACCGTCTGTGGAGTTTTCTGATCTGGAGGTTCACAGGGAAAATTTTGCCACAGAACAGTTAAAAGACCCCGCCCTAATAAAGGCACGGGAAAACGTAGTGGAAATAGATGGCGAGTTAGTGAACCCAGATAATACCTGCACTTACCCATACTTCAGCGTAGAGAAGGACCTACTGTATCGGGTGGCAAAAAGGGCAGAAGAAACCGTTGAGCAGCTGGTGGTGCCCAAACCTTACAGGAAGTTGGTGTTGGAGTTGGCCCATGGGCACATTCTTGGAGGTCATCTGGGGACAGAGAAAACCCGAGAGAGGGTATTACAGAGATTCTATTGGCCTGGGGTGATGAAGGACATAGAAAATTATTGTTCCTCCTGCCCTGTGTGTCAGAGGTCGGCCCCGATGCCACATTTCCGTAGCCCGCTGGTCCCTCTACCCATCATTGAGGTCCCGTTTGAGAGAATCGCAATGGATTTGGTAGGTCCTATAATCAAGTCCGCTAGGGGGCACCAGTACATATTGGTTATAATGGACTATGCCACCCGTTATCCAGAAGCGATCCCTCTCAGAAATACCTCGGCCAAAACCATAGCCAAAGAGCTATCTCTTGTTTTTAGCCGGGTGGGTATTTGTAAAGAACTGCTTACGGACCAAGGTACACCCTTTATGTCCCGGGTTATGAAAGAGCTGTGTAAATTGTTCAAAGTGACGCAATTGCGTACATCTGTGTATCACCCCCAAACCGATGGGCTGGTTGAAAGATTCAACAAAACCCTAAAACAAATGTTGAAGAAAGTGGTGGATAGAGATGGAAAGGATTGGGACTGTCTACTTCCTTATTTGATGTTTGCTATTAGGGAGGTGCCCCAATCCTCTACGGGATTCTCCCCCTTTGAGTTACTGTATGGGAGACACCCAAGAGGGCTGTTGGATATTGCCAAGGAAACTTGGGAAAGTGAGAGTTCTCCCCACAGGAGTGTGATTGAGCATGTCGCCCTGATGCAAGATCGAATTGCACAGGTAATGCCCATCGTGAAGGAACATTTGGCCCAAGCGCAGTTGGCACAGCAGAGAGTGTACAACCGTGGAGCAAAGACCCGTACCTTTTCCCCGGGGGATAGGATATTGGTACTTGTCCCTACGGTTGAAAGTAAATTCCTTGCCAAATGGCAAGGCCCCTACGAGATAATGGAAAAAGTGAGCGAAGTGAATTACAAGGTCAGACAACCAGGAAGGCGAAAGCCCGAACAGATATATCACGTTAATCTGTTGAAAGCCTGGAGGGATAGAGAGTCCCTAGTCGCAGAAACTTGGTCACCAGCTCAAACTGGTTGCGTGATTCCGGAGGTTGGAATAGCAGCCACCTTGTCACAACCCCAACAACAGGAGGTTAAGGAGTTTGTGCTTCGCAACAAGGAGGTGTTCTCTGAGCTGCCGGGACAAACATCTGGGGTAGAGCATGATATTATTACCCCGCCCGGTGAAAGGGTGAAGTTAAAACCCTATCGGATCCCAGAGGCCCGACGGGAGGCAATACGGGAGGAAGTACAGAAAATGCTGAACTTAGGGGTGATAGAGGAGTCCCAAAGTGATTGGTCTAGTCCCATTGTGTTGGTGCCTAAACCGGATGGGAGCTGGCGATTTTGTAACGATTTTCGTCAGTTGAACAAAGTTACAAAATTTGACACCTACCCCATGCCACGTATAGATGAGTTGATCGACCGGCTGGGAACAGCCCGATACATGACGACTCTTGACCTCACAAAAGGGTATTGGCAAATTCCCCTGGCCAAGTCGGCCAAAGAGAAAACCGCATTTGTAACCCCAGACGGGGCGTTCCAATATAAGAGAATGCCGTTCGGGTTACAGAATGCGCCGGCCACATTCCAGCGGAAAATGGACCAGATGCTGAGGCCCCATCGGAAGTATGCTGCGGCTTACCTGGATGACGTAATTGTCCATAGCACAGATTGGGCCTCACATCTGCCAAAAGTGCAAGCAGTCCTGGACTCTGTTCGGGAAGCGGGGTTTACGGCTAACCCCAAGAAGTGTACCATTGGGCAGGAGGAGGCCAAATATCTTGGGTACACCATTGGCAGGGGAGTAATAAAACCCCAACTCAACAAAGTCGAGGCCATCCAGAGTTGGCCACGTCCCAACAGCAAGAAGCAGGTACGAGCCTTTCTGGGAATCGCGGGTTATTATCGGCGCTTCATTCCCCACTTTGCTTCTAAGGCTGTGCCCCTAACCAACCTGACGAAAGGGAAAGGGTCGGTCATGATTAAATGGACCCCCGAGGCTGAGGCAGCATTCCAATTCTTGAAACAAGCCTTATGTAGCCAGCCAGTGTTGTACTCACCCGACTTCTCTAAAGACTTTGTCGTACAAAGTGATGCGTCAGATGTGGGGTTAGGAGCAGTATTGTCCCAGGTCTGGAACGGGGAAGAGCACCCAGTCATTTACCTCAGCAGGAAGTTGAAGTCCCATGAGGTAAATTACGCCACGGTTGAAAAGGAGTGTTTAGCGGTGAAGTGGGCTCTAGATTCCCTTCGGTACTATCTGCTAGGTAGGCACTTTGACATGGTTACGGATCACGCTCCGTTAAAGTGGATGGCTCAAAACAAGGAGACAAATAGAAGAGTGAATAGGTGGTTCCTGGCCCTCCAGGAATTCAACTTCACAGTAAAGCATCGCCCTGGCGTTCAAATGGGGAATGTGGATGCTTTGTCTCGAGTACATGAATGCCTGATTGCTGGTGTTCCAACCCCAAGGTTAAAACAAGAGGGGGGGGTATGTGACAGCAGGAAGGTAAAGTCACCTGGTTGCATCCAGGGGGGTAGATATATTTCTCCCAGATTCAGGCTTTATGCCGACTTATACAACTAGGGAGTTGATGAAGCCCAGCTGAGGCTAGTGGGCTCATGAATGACTCATACCTCTAGGGAGAGGGCTGGGCGTCGTGCAGACAGGGAGTTGATGAGACCAGCTGAACCTTGTCAGCTCATTTAGGCCTCTATAAGAAAGCCCAGCTTCATTAGATGTTAGCTCATGCCTGGAACCAGACCTGTGTGGACTGTCTAGGGAGAGTGAACCCCTGTGCGGTGAGGCAAAGCCTGTGTGGCTATTTGTTTGGACTTTTACTAAACCAGGGACTTAGGGACTAGGACAGCACTAGGCTGATCCCAGTTGTTAGTTTAGGAAACCTGCATGTTTAGTCAGAGGTCAACTTGACCAGGATTTATTTTGGTTATGTTTCTTTTGCTTTGCTGTGTTTTGTCACTGTAAATAGAAAATAAACCGCACCTTTTTTGATTTTGAAAACCACAACCTCCGTTTGCTGGGCCTGTTTTGTGTGGGGAGCCCATCCCGGGGGTCACACACACCCGCTGCCGAGCTAACCCCCTCACAATATATATATATATATATATATATATGTATGTAGCGGGTATGTACTTTCCCGGGTGTGAATTTGAACCTGACAGAGACATTGGTGATGTGTAATTCCCTGCAGCCCAGTGGGTGGCGCTGTCGCCCTGGGCTGGGGTTGAATCATTGCTGTGTGTCGTGCCTCCTTTTTGTCCTCCCTCGGCAGCGGTATGGTGGGGCAGGGAACCCGCCGTGCTTGCTGGGAGAGGGTATATAAAGGGGCCGGCCATCTTTGTCACCAGAGTCCAGGGCACCTTCAGCCTGTGGACAGTGGTTCGTGTCGGTTCTCTAGGCGGGCTTAGGCCTAGAGGACAGCCGGAGGTCGTGTTCCATCCCAGGCACCTTTATCCTGGGGTGAGGTACTCAGATGGAGGTCCGGAGCTCAGTGCCCAACACTGAGTTCCGCAAGGGAAGGAGATCCTAGGGAACCCCGGGAGTGGGTACTCGAATCCGGAAGGCGTAATGGACCAGGGGGGAGCTCCTCATTCGAAGACCTGGTGCAGCAGATTGCCAGTGACGGGTGAGTCTCTCACCGGAGACCGCCTGGAAGGAAATTCCCCCTCGTTCAGAGACCGCAACCCACTTTCAGGAAGGAAAGTGGAGAATACATTGTGTCTGGGCCTATTCGCATCCACACCTCCTTTTCTGTTCTGTTTCTACCAAGGGAGTTCAACTGATTGTGTTCATTCAAGAAGAATAAAGGAGTGTTGAACTTTAATGGTGTGGGGCTCATTTCCTGACAGACATTGTTCAAGTTAACTCTCAGTGGAGGCTCCAGGTGCACAGCACTGACCCGAAGGTAAAAGAACTTTGCTTGTATCACACTGACACCTGTGACAAAGGCCAGGCGTAGTGTCCCCGCTCCCTTCCCCTCTAAAAGATACCCCTAGACAAGAGAGAGACGAGCTTAAGAAAGAGAGGGGAGTGAGGAGGGCGCTACATATATATATATATATATATATATATATAATTTTTTTTTGAGCTTTGGGGTGCACACCCTAATGCTATAGGCTGCGCACACCTATGACCACCACCAAGTTCTGAATCTGCTGCTATGGATCTTCCAATGGAGCCTGATAGTCCTGATCGTGCCAAGGGATCAACAGAAAATCCTGTTCAATCTGCTGAGAAGTATTCCCCAGTTTGGCTGAGACGAGATGTACATCCTCCCAAGAGACTCACTTACGATACTTTAGGAGAGAACTATGATGAACTAATTCATACTATTCGTAGGCAAGCTTCCATGCCTAAACCCCCTACTGTTAATTGGGTAAGGGGCGACTCTGCTCTGACCTCTGACACCAGTGGGTGGGACACGGCAAATGCCTTGGCCTGTTCGAAAACTGAGTTTGAGTTAACTGAAAGTGTATATAAATGGTTTCAGCAAAATCCAGAGGTGTGTCAATACCTGTTGAATTTAGACTGTGGTTGATATTTTTATAAATTGGTTAATAACCCTTTTCTCCTCACTAAGTTTTAAGATGGATATCTCCATATCTTTGGGGACCAAAGAGTTTAAGTGTGTGGAGAGTGTAGCCATGGTCAGTTATTATGCTTGTAAGTAATGCCTTGTACACACGGTCAGAATTTCCGATGAAAAAAGTCAGACGGACTTTTTTCATCGGAAATTTCAGATCGTGTGTGTGCCTCATCGGACTTTTTCCGTCGGAAATTCCAACGGAGTTAAAAAGAGAACATGTTTGCTAAATTTGCCACCTCTTGCTCTTTTGCATCATTTTCTTTACAATTAAAGAAAGAGGCTAGCCGAAGACATCTGGATTTCAAGGAACAATCCTCTCTCACCTTTTTAAAAAAAAAATGCTCTCCCCTTCTGCTTAAATTGCATTGAACTGCTACAGAGAGCCATCCTATTAAATATAATATTTGTTCATATTGTTTTTCAATATTGTACAGGATTGCTGGCCTATGCGCTGAGGAGGCAGAAGGGATATACCTGACACATACGATATAGTGCCAGGTGTTTACTCTTCTGTTCACATAGGTCTCTGTATTGAATTAACATTTCATAATGACCTGTTGTGGTATTAAAAGGCAGTTTTCCACTCGTCGCCCTCGTTAAGCCTCACGAGATTGTATGCCCCTCTCCAATCAAGCTTTGTGAAAACCGTTGCTCCCTTGAGGCGGTCAAATAACTCTGTAATCAACGGGATCGGATAGGCATTCTTAATGGTGAAACGATTGAGACCCCTATAATCAATACAAGGTCTCAGTTCACCACTCTTCTTCACAAAAAAGAAACCAGCACCAGCAGGAGACAAGGATTTGTGGATGAAAGTGCATCTGCAACATACTCCTCCATGGCTTTATCCTCCAAGACCGACAAAGGGTAAACCCGGCCACGAGGGGGTATGGCACCAGGTTGAAGGTCAATTGCGCAATCATACGACCGGTGTGGAGGCAACGTACCGGCTTGACCTTTGTCAAAGACATCGCTAAAATCGCGATACTCCTCCGGCAGGGAGGAGAGTTAAGAGGTGCCCAGGACCTTGGCTACCTTTTGGAAGCATCTCTCACTGCACTGTTGCGACCAGGACAGAACCTCAGCACAGAGCCAATCAAAAGATGGGTTGTGCCTTGGTAACCAAGGATAACCAATAACCAGCGGAAACTTAGGTGAGGAAATAACTTGGAATTGGATTATCTCATGGTGAAGAGCCCCTACGGCCATGGACAACGGAACCGTCTCATGAGTCACATGGGCAGGCTGTAGAGGTCTCCCGTCAAGAGCCTCAATGGCAAGTGGAGTGTCACGCAGCTGCAGCGGAATTGAGTGCATAGACAAAAAGGCAGCATCAATGAACAGGCCTGCCGCCCCGGAGTCGATTAGAGCCTGTATCTCAACGGACTCCTCAGCCCAAGACAGGGTAACTGAAACCAGGGGCTTATCCTTCTGGGCAACTGGAGACGAAACAACGCCACCTAAGGTCTGTCCATGACAAGACCTCAAGGTTCGGGCATTCCCAGGACAGGTGGGACAAGACTTCAAAAAGTGACCGGCCTGGCCACAATAAAGGCACAATCTCTCCCTCCTCCTAAGGGCTCTCTCATCCACAGAGAGACGCGTGAAGCCCAAGTGCATGGGTTCATCTTCACAGACCGACTCGGTACCAGGAGGCATGGGAGGTTAGGGAGGCAAGGGTGGGACTGCAAAGCTCGGAGACAAACGTACAGGAGACTTCCGCAAGCACTCCTTAACAGAGGGTCTTTCTCTGAGTCTGGAGTCAATGAGGATGGCAAAAGTGATCAACTTCTCCAGCTCAGTGGGTATATCTCGGGCTGCCATCTCATCTTTAACGTTATCCGAGAGACCATGAGAAAACGCAGCCACGAGGGCATCATTGTTCCAAGCAACCTCTGCTGCCAGAGTACGGAATTCAATGGCGTAATCGGCAACCGTCCTTGTACCCCATTTGATGGACATGAGGCACTTGGCAGCAAAGGCCGAGCGTGCGGGAATGTCAAATACCCTTTTGAAGGAAGACACAAATTCTGGGTAACTCAGGACCACAGGTTTTTGCGTCTCTCATAGAGGGTTTGCCCAGGCCAAGGCTCTGTCAGAAAGCAAAGATATCACGAAACCCACTTTGCTTCTGTCCGTGAGAAACGCCTGGGGCAGCATCTCAAAGTATCTAAACCTGGTTGAGAAACCCTCTGCACTGAACTTGATCGCCCCCAAATCGCTGGGGAAGCGGAGCGGAACCAGACATACCTCTTAGAGAGGTAATACTCGAGCCGGGTGCCTGCACAGAGACTGGAGCAGCATCAGGGTCTGCCTGCACAGGGACTACCGGAGCGGCCACAGTAGGAGACTCTAGATGAGCCGTGCGACTCCGGAGCATCCTTATCGCCATGGCAACCTGATCCATGCGGAGATCCAGGTCATCCAATCTGGAAAAAATATTATCAACAAGTGGATTGGCTGTATCTTCTGAAGTCATGGCCTTCGCCTACTGTAATGCCGCGTACACACGATCATTTTTCCCGTCGGGAAAAATTATTATTCTTTTTTTTAACAAGAAAAACGACCATGTGTGGGCTTTTCGTCATTTTTCCAGATGGGAAAAACGGCATTATTCACGACGAGAAAAATTAGAACATGCTCTAATTTTTCTCAACGTGATTCCCGTCATTTTTTTCCGCGGCAGTTTTCCCATAGGGAAACACTGCCACGGAGCCCACACACGGATGTTTTTCTCGACAAAGAAAAAAATGACGGGAAAAACGGTCGTGTGTGGGGGAACATGCCGTTCCCTCGTTTTTCATTTTTTTTCATGTCGTGATTCACGGCGGTGTTTTCAACGCCGTGAATCACGATCGTGTGTACGCGGCATTAGGAACCATGAATCAGACTGAGACAGAAGTACAGTTAAATCACACTTGTTTAATAATAAAAATAAAAAGGTAAACAGAGTAAGCGTAGTCAAAACATAGCCAGGGTTCAGTAACCGGATCAGGTAGTCAGCCAAGCCAATGTCCAAGAGCCAGCGATAAAGGTAGCAGTTCAGCAAGCAGGATCTGTAGCCACCGGAGATGTCAGTCAAGCAGGTCTTCAACAGCAACGCAGGAGAAAGTCTCTTGTGATGTTAACACAGGCGAAGAGCAAATGAACTAGAAGGCTTAAGTAGGCAGGACTGACGAGCGGATCAACGATAGGTGGATCACTGAGGAGAGATGGAAGCTGGCAATTAGCTTACAGCTGAGCTGCCAGCACAGAGAAGGAAGGGCTGAGCCCAGCCCTGAAATTATCAAAATGAATCAGTCCTGGATTTGCAGCAGGTATCAAGCCCCTGATGCCGATATCGCTGATTAAGTGCTTTCTTTCTCAAATCTCTGAAAGACTATCTAGGGCCGGATGTACTGTGGAAACCGGAAGTGATGCTGGAAGTGTCCACAAAAGCACGGTTTGCATTATTTGCCTGTTTACTTCATTATTATGTAAGAGCTCATTTGGCTATTCAATAAGTTTGTATTTTAAATGTTTTTACGCTATGGGAGGCCTTTTGTTTTTGTTTTAACCCACACATTGAGAGGCTCATCCACGTCTGGAAACCCGGATATCCATACCACCACTGGAGATATCCAACCGGAGCATTGGGAGCACGGATACGTGTGGAGACGATCAGTCACTGTTGCCCCGGACATCCAGGAGATCTGAAAGGCTCAGTGTACTCTGACGTGAGGTAAGCGCTCTGTGAGCATTTATTATTAGGGAAACCACCCACAGAAGACATTTTTGATACATTTTGATGCACGAAGATTCACAACATTCAATTTACATTATTTTGGAAGGACTATATTTGTTTATTTGTACTTTATCCCTTAGGGGTTGACTTCAGCATGGACTATTGCATATACTTTTTGTTTTTATGCTAGATGTCATTGTATTCAATTTCACGTAGGTAGTCGCGCTTATCATTATTTGTTTATATCGAGACTATCTAGGCTGCCTAGCTTTGTGGGTGTTGATTTCATCTGGAAGAAGCTTATAACAGAAGAGGAATGTAGGCCATCTGGAAGCCTGGCCAGCTGGAAGCAGTGATGTAGGTCCGTACACCACATGGACCTGGCAGTGAAAGGATTAAAGGGATAAGAGCTATATGACCCAAAATTGAGTAGGTCAATATCTTGAGGTGAGAAGCTGCAGGTGGCAGTTATATCACATGTGGTGGTGAATGTGCATAAAGATTTGTGTGCTCACCGGTGGAATTGATGTGGCTTACTAGTAAAAATGTACAAAAGAAACCTTTGAGAATACTTTGCTTATACTTTTATGCATCCACTTACAGATTATTGTTCTTAAAAGAAGTGCATGGAAACAGGGTTATAGTGCTACAGTAAATGTAAAGGTACCTCATGCTTAAAGACTATTGTATACCTGCTTAAAATAGGGTTCTTCAATCAGATTTCCACATTCTCCTTATAATCATTACTTAAAAGAAATGAAAACTGAAAAGGTTATAACTTACTCGAACAAGATGGTAGTTTACAAATTCGTGTGGTTTCTGGTTTTTCACTACTACAGTTCATTGTTGTATTGTCGCTTGAACCACAAAGAACTTGCCTTTCTTGGGTTCCATTGCCACAGGTCACAGAACACTAGAAATAAAAATAATAGATTACAATACTAAATACTTCTTTGTGGAACTACGATAGAATTCTCGTCGTTAGCATTTATGCAGTTCTTCCTTTCCACTGACCAAAATGTAAGGGTCATTTGTAGTGACCGACAGTGTAAGGAACATGCTTTTTTCTATTGATCACCATTGTAGGGGGCATCCTACTTCTCAATGACCACCAATATAAAAGAGTGATGAGTGGGACCCTTCTTCCACTGAAGGGTCATTTTGTTCTCTCACTGACCAACAATGTAAGATGCTTTCCTCCTACCATTTGACTACACTGTAAGAAGGCCATTTCCCCACTGGCCACAAATGTAAGAGAGAGCAATACACTGGCCATATAATTTATTTTATTTTTTTCTCAAACTGGGAGTCTGATATTGTTTAGATTGGAGTGCCATCCATCATTTGGGCAGGGTGTAATCACAATGCATATTATTCAGAAAAGAAAAAATTAAAAGAAAAGAAAAATGTGAACACCCACAGGCTTACTCTCAAAATGAATTTATTAACCACTTAAGCCCAGGCCCATTTCACTGGTTAAAGGACCAGGCCACTTTTTGTGATTCGGCACTGCGTCGCTTTAACTGACAATTGCGCGGTCGGGCAATGTGGCTCCCAAACAAAATTGATGTCTTTATTTTCCCACAAATAGAGCTTTCTTTTGGTGGTATTTGATCACCTCTGCTGTTTTTATTTTTTGCGCTATAAACAAAAATAGAGCGACAATTTAGAAAATTTTTTACTTTTTGCTATAATAAATATCCCCCAAAAATATATAAAAAAAAAAAATTTCCCTCAGTTTAGGCCGGTACGTATTCTTCTCGTTTATTGATTGGTTTGCGCAAAAGTTATAGCGTCTACAAAATAGGGGATAGTTTTATGGCATTTTTATAAAAAAAAATTTTTTTTACTAGTAATGGAGGCGATCAGTGATTTTTATCGTGACTGCGACATTATGGCGGACACTTTAGACACCATTTTGGGACCATTGTCTTTTTTACAGCGATCAGTGCTATAAATATGCACTTATTACTGTAAAAATTACACTGGCAGTGAAATGGTAAACCTGTAGGGGGCGCTGAAGGGGTTAAGTGTGCCCTGGGGAGTGATTCTTACTGTTAGGGGGCGTAGCTTGGTGTGACACGTCACTGATCGCTGTTCCCGATGACAGGGAACAGACGAACACTGACAGTGCCACTAGGAAGAACGGGGAGATGTTTGTTTACACTTACCTCTCCCCGTTCTTCAGCTCTGTGACCCGATCGCGGGACACCGGCGGCGATCGGGTCCGCAGGTCCCACTGGCGTGATCACGGAGCTCCTGACCAGGTCACGAGCGCGCCGCTGGTGGCGTGCGACCCACGGCTGGAATCTTACAGGGGACATACCTGTACGCCCCGTATGCCCAGCCGTGCCATTCTGTCAACGTATATCGTCGTACGGCGGTCGTCAAGTGGTTAAAGAAACAGCATAGCGATGTGCCTGTGGTGCATTATGGACATCTCCAAAAAAGTGCAGTGTCACTCAATGTTGCCGTACCCTTCTAGATTGCAGGACTTATCCCACCTCTAAAACAATACCCCCAAAAATAAGAGCTCACTTTCACTAATACCTAACTCCCAGTAATCCTACCTAAAAACCTCCCCTAGGAGCTGGCATTTAGGCAACTAACATTTTTAGTACAGTAGAGAACAGCAATATTGTGTATTATATCACACACCATACAGAAATAATCCTGTTTGTAGGTGCAGTTTGAAGGTTTGGCATTTGTCAGAAAACGACATACTGTAGAGCAGGGGTATTGAATTACAATTCGCAGAGGTCCGGTCAGTAAAATTTTCTTATAGCAGAGGTCCGAATATCATGTCGGTTCCCTGTCATGCATTTTCGCATGCGCCAAACGACATGTTGCTGCAGCACAGTGTGGCTTGGTGCGGCACAATTTTTTTTTTTTAAAAAGGTCAAGGACTTCTTTCTCTCCGTTTTCATGTGGGTAGTGCAGCCCATCAAAATAGGCTGATCCACCCACGACATGTGCACCTAATGCACATGCACAGATCTTAACCCATTCTTATATCAGCGTCCTTAGTCCCCAGTGCACATCACAGTCCCCTCCCCCTTCACATCAAGATCCCTCTTGATGAGTGTCCTCAGCTCCCCCTTTACATCATCCCCCTTCACTCCTTCCACAGTAGTGTCCTTACACTTCTTTAACATCAACCCCCATTAACAGTACTGTCCTCTGCCCCTATTAACATCATAACCCCACATTACTCTCCTCAGCTCCCCCACCACTACAGTCCTCAGCTCCCCCACCACTACAGTCCTCAGCTCCCCCACCACTACAGTCCTCAGCTCCCCCACCACTACAGTCCTCAGCTCCCCCACCACTACAGTCCTCAGCTCCCCCACCACTACAGTCCTCAGCTCCCCCACCACTACAGTCCTCAGCTCCCCCACCACTCCAGTCCTCAGCTCCCCCACCACTCCAGTCCTCAGCTCCCCCACCACTCCAGTCCTCAGCTCCCCCACCACTCCAGTCCTCAGCTCCCCCACCACTCCAGTCCTCAGCTCCCCCACCACTCCAGTCCTCAGCTCCCCCACCACTCCAGTCCTCAGCTCCCCCACCACTCCAGTCCTCAGCTCCCCCACCACTCCAGTCCTCAGCTCCCCCACACTCCAATCCTCAGCTCCCCCACACTCCAGTCCTCAGCTCCCCCACACTCCAGTCCTTTAGCTCCCCCACACTCCAGTCCTCAGCTCCCCCACATTACAGTCCTCAGCTCCCCCACATTACAGTCCTCAGCTCCCCCACACTCCAGTGCTCAGCTCCCCCACACTCCAGTGCTCAGCTCCCCCACACTCCAGTGCTCAGCTCCCCCACACTCCAGTGCTCAGCTCCCCCACATTACAGTCCTCAGCTCCCCCACATTACAGTCCTCAGTCCCCCCACATTACAGTCCTCAGTCCCCCCACATTACAGTCCTCAGTCCCCCCACATTACAGTCCTCAGTCCCCCCACATTACAGTCCTCAGTCCCCCCACATTACAGTCCTCAGTCCCCCCACATTACAGTCCTCAGTCCCCCCACATTACAGTCCTCAGTCCCCCCACATTACAGTCCTCAGCTCCCCCCACATTACAGTCCTCAGCTCCCCCCACATTACAGTCCTCAGCTCCCCCCACATTACAGTTTTCAGCTCCCCCCACAATACAGTTCTCAGCTCCCCCCACAATACAGTTCTCAGCTCCCCCCACAATACAGTGCTCAGCTCCCCCACAATACAGTGCTCAGCTCCCCCACACTCCAGTCCTCAGCTCCCCTACATTACAGTCCTCAGCTCCCCTACATTACAGTCCTCAGCTCCCCCACATTACAGTCCTCAGCTCCCCTACATTACAGTGCTCAGCTCCCCCACACTCCAGTGCTCAGCTCCCCCACATTCTAATCCTCAGTCCCCCCACATTACAGTCCTTAGCTCCCTCTCTTTGATGTCCTCAGCCCCTCCCCCCACGTTACTGCAATCCAGAGGCTTAGCATCCTCCCCCCACATTCAGTTGTGAGCTCTTAACTTCACCCCCCTTACTGTCCTACCTTACACAGGCAGATCGGAGGGAGGCACAGCATTTCTGGATAGGGGCAGGAGATGAGTTGCAGGGAGGGAGGCTGGACAGTTTTGGATGGAGGGCCGAGGTAACAAACAGGTGATTGACTGCTAGGATGAAGGACAGTCCTGTTTGATAACCTCGGGCAGCTCCGCCCTCCACCCAGAATTGTTCCGCCTCCCGCTGTCGGCTCTGTGAGGATTACAGAGCGATGGCATGAGGAAGAAAAGGCTCCTACATGGTGGTATCGCGGCGGTCCGAATGGCAGAGTGCTGCGGGCCGCATGTGGCCCGCGGTCTGCCATTTAGTGATGCCCGCTGTAGAGATATGTTGTCCACACCACCAAGTAAAAAAAAAAAGTCATACAGATGTAACTTGAATGCTTCATGCAAATGAATGACTCCATCAAGACATGTAGCAAGAAGAGTGCAATGGTGCTAAAATTTAAATAGATATCCACCCATAGGCATCCAGTAACCCCATGACATGAATTTCACCAAAAACAAGAAATTAAAAATAAACACAGAACATGATATAGATGGGCCAAGTATTGAATGGAATGAGTGGTATGAGGCTTCATGGTTGCCATAACCATTACATGTGTGCACTAGAAGGCCACCACACATAGGCTTAGTGAACACATGTGCACTTGCAGAGTCACCTAGCACATGTGCACAAATGCCATTTAAGGTAAAAAAAATAGCGAGATCCACTTGCTGCATAGCCACTCACCCAATCTACTTACCTGTAAGTACAGTTACTATCTTCTAAACATGCCCCGTTTAGGAGGTATTTACATGTGTAGCAGCCGGTGATGTCACAGGCACATGTGCACTGCGCTCTGAATAGACGGCACACTCGAGTGTGCCATCCATTGAGAGTGCTGTGCCGTGACTCTGGCATGCATGCGCAGGAGTGACGTCATTGCAGCTTGGTCGAAGTCCATGAATCCGGAAGATTAGGTGAAGATGGAATCCTTGTCAGCAATGACAGGGTACTGCAGGAGAGATCCATTTTGTAGGCAAGTCTGCCATAATGTGCTAGTAGCAAATTATGACATTAACCACTTAAGGACCGCCTCACACCGATATACGTCGGCAGAATGACACATCAACGTACAGGTACATTGCCCTTTAAGAGCCCAGCCGTGGGTCGTGCACGCGCCGCTGCCGGCACACTCGCGATCCGGTCCTGAGCTCCGTGACCGCGCCAGCGGGACCCGTGGACCCGTTCGCCGCCGGTGTCCCGTGATCGGGTCACAGAGCTGAAGAACGGGGACAGGTGAGTGTAAACAAACCTTTCCCCGTTCTTCTCAGTGGCATTTCAGTGATCATCTGTTCCCCGTCATCGGAACAGACGATCAGTGACGTGTGACGTGTAGCCACGCCCCCCTACAGTAAGAATCACTTCCTAGGGAACACGTAACCCCTACAGCACCACCTACATAGTTACATAGTTACATAGTTAGTCAGGTTGAAAAAAGACAAAGTCCATCCAGTTCAACCATAAAAAAAATAACTAAAATAAAATAAAAAAATATCGTGCAATCCCATATACCCAATTCTATACCCACAGTTGATCCAGAGGAAGGCAAAAAAACCCCAGCAGAGCATGATCCAATTTGCTACAGCAGGGGAAAAAATTCCTTCCTGATCCCCCGAGAGGCAATCGGATTTACCCTGGATCAACTTTACCTAGAACTGTTAGTACTCAGTTATATTATGTACATTTAGGAAAGTATCCAGGCCTTTCTTAAAGCAATAACCTAGAGGTTAAACCCTTCACTGCCAGTGTAATTTTCACAGTAATCAGTGCATTTTTATAGCACTGATGGCTGTAAAAATGACAATGGCCCCAAAATGGTGTCAAAAGTGTCCGATGTGTCCGCCATAATGTCGCAGTCACGATAAAATCGCTGATCGCCGCCATAACTAGTAAAAAAAAAAAATATTATTAAAAATGCCATAAACAGTCCCCTATTTTGTAGAAGCTATAACTTTTGCGCAAACCAATCAATAAACGCCTATTGTGATTTTTTTTACCAAAAATATGTAGAAGAATACGTATCGGACTAAACTGTGGAAAAAAATTTTTTTTTATATATTTTTGGGGGATATTTATTATAGCAAAAAGTCAAAAATATTGCTTTTTTTTCAAAATTTTCGCTCTATTTTTGTTTATAGCGCAACAAATAAAAACCGCATAGGTGATCAAATCCCACCAAAAGAAAGCTCTATTTGTGGGGAAAAAAGGACGCAGAGTTTGGGAGCCCCGTCGCACGACCGCGCAATTGTTAGTTAAAGCGACGCAGTGCCGAATCGCAAAAAGTGGCCTGGTCCTTTAGCTGCATAATGGTCCGGGGCTTAAGTGGTTAACCTGCAGGATGACCAGGTTGTTTTTATTTTTTTATTTTTTTCGTCTTTACAGTTTAATATTTTGCTGCCTAAAATGGTAATAGTGTATGTCAAATAACCTGAGGCTAAATAAAACCAGAGACAAGCAATGAGGGTGAAAAAGGATATACTGTATATGATGTTTACGTTAGCTAATTTACATGTGATTTTCAGTTGACAGTAAAAGAAAGGTTACAGTGCATGGGAATCATAAGTGACAAGGGCCACAAATATGTTATGTCCCTTAGACACGGGGTCTCTCATAGTGTTGCTAGCAATGCTGCCAGTATCTGCTCAGCAAGTTACACACAGGCCAGATGAACTTCTTAACCATGGAACGGTTTATTACTCACTCAGAACATGATGACTTTGTTACATAGAGTCCTAATACAACAGGATTCTGTCATTACCAGATGTAATCCCTTCTGTGCATCATGCTGCTGCTTCCCAGTTCCACACACCACTCTCACTGCTTCCTGGTACAGCCCCTTCCCCAGCATGCATCACGAGAAAAAGGTGAAGGGTCACACAGTGCTCCAGCACAAACATCACATGTCCTCTTTTTCTCATAAAAAAAATAAAAAATTGAAAAAAAAATAAAAATAAAAAATAAACATAAGAGAACAAAATACTCAACACATAAAATAACAAGGCAAGCAGGATCAGTTCAGCAAGTAGTATCTCCAACTCAGTTGCTCCCGAATCACGCTATGAGCCCTTTGTCTCTGTTTCCTGACCTCCAAAGTGTCCCGTAAGATTTCAGTGCTTTGCCAACGAGGAGTTTGATGTCTTTGGTGGGCAGACTTACGAAGTTGTAAACTTGTGGGATCATGCCAGACACCATGCCATATGTCACCAGTAGAGCCCTGAGTAGAATCTGGTGGTTGGGTAGAAAGAGAGGTCGGGTTTGTTTCTACTGGCAGGCAAATGCGCTTTCTCAATTGCGAAAGGTGTCTTCGAACACAAACGCCATTCTCCAGGCGAACAAGGTACATTCGTTGTCCAAGAGGTCCATCAATAATGCCAGGAAGCCAATGAGGCAAAATTCTGTAATTCCGAAACTATACAAGATCACCAGCACGGAATCCAGGACGGCCTGGCGGAGGAGGTGTCGGTGACTGTTCTTGTGGACGAACTAAATCAAGTTTGGTGCGGAGATGCCAGTCAAACATAAGAAAAGCTGGTGACAGCCCAGTAGTAGCGTGTTTTGTGTTTCGGTACATGGTCAAGAACTCCAGAAGCTTCTCCTCTGACATTCCGACCTGGTCCAGAGTGGACAGTAAGTGCTTCTTAAACGTCTGCACAAACCGTTCTGCCAGCCCTTCGAGGCAAGATGATAAGGAGCTGCTTTGTAGTGTTGGATGCCCAAGCCACTGAGGAAGGATTGAAACTCATGCGATGTAAATTGAGTCCCATTGTCCGAGACTATGGCTGTTGGCAAGCCATATTGAGCAAAGAGCTTCCTTAAGACTAGAATGGTAGCAGCTGAGGTAACAGAAGGCATTTGAAAAACCTCTGGCCATTTTGAATGTGCATCTACCACGATCAAATACATTTTACCCTGGATTGGGCCAGCAAAATCAAGATGGAGTCTTGACCACGGTTCTGTTGGCCATGGCCAAGGTAGCAGGGTTCCTTTCTTTTGGGGTCGCTGAGCTTGACAGCACCCAGGACATTGAGCCACATAATCTTCAATTGCGGTGTCCATTTGTGGCCACCAAACATAGCTCCGGGCTCGCTGCTTCATGCGCACCACGCCAGGATGGCCCTCATGCAGTATCCTTAGCATGGTTGGTTGCAAATACTGAGGTATGATCACTCTGTTGCCCCACTGTAGGCAACCAGCATTAGTCACAAGCTCACATTTTCTGGCAAAGTACTGACGAAATTCACCTGGGACTTTCTCTGGCCATCCAGCCTGAACATATGCGAATATCTGAGACAGGAAAGGATCTGTGACTGTATGTCTGGCAATTAAGGAGGTGGACATGCAGGATTTCGGCCTGTGTATTTCCACTATGTGTACGTCTCTTGGTAAGTGGTCTCCAATTGGCAATCTGGAAAACGCATCTGCATTGCCATGGGCATCATGGGAGCGGTATCTGATAGAATAAGTATAAGCTCCCAAGAATAAAGCGTACCTTTGTAAGCGAGATGCGGTTGTTGTAGAAATTTCTTTCTGAGGGTTCAGTATTGACAACAGAGGTTTGTGGTCAGTGATAAGTGTGAACTCCCGACCATAGATGTACGTATGAAATTTTTTTGTGGCCCATACAATGGCCAAAGCTTCCTTTATATGGGAGTAGTTTTGCTCTGCTGAGGTTAAAGACCTGGAGGCAAAAGAAATGGGGCGCTCTGTGCCATCTGGCATGACATGGGAAAGCACAGCACCCAGTCCATAAGGCGAGGCGTCACAAGCCAAGGTGACGTGTTTCTTTAAATCATAGTGGACCAGAACTCGAGAAGACAGAATGAGTTCTTTAGAAAGCCGAAAAGCTTCTTCACATTTGGCTGTCCATATCCATTTAGCTCTTGCATCCAGTAATCAATGTAATGGGTAAAGCTGGTGTGCTAGGTTCGGCAAGAAACGGTGGTAGTAATTTAGGAGGCCAAGGTAGGACCTGAGCTGTGTTACATTCTGAGGAGTAGGGGCATAGGTAAGGGCTTTAACCTTTTCTTCAGTAGTGTGTAACCCATGTCGGTCCACAGTGTTTGCACAAATTTCCAGTCGAGATTTTAGAAATTCGCATTTTGAAAGATTGACACGTAAACCATACCTTTGGAGTCTTTCTAGCACAGTTTCAACATTCTTTCTGTGTTCTTCATCAGTGGGACCAGTGATGAGCATGTCATCTAGTAGACATTGAGTGAAAGGTATGCCTTCCAGGACCTCATCCATGATTCGCTGCCAGATGGCTGGAGCTGGAGCTATGCCAAAAACCATGCGGTTATATTGGAATAATCCTTTATGAGTGTTAATGGTCAACAGATCGCGTGAATCTGGGTGTACTTGCAGTTGTAGGTAAGCTTGCTTTAAGTCTATTTTTGTAAACTTTTGCCCCCCAGCCAATGAGCTAAATAGATCTTCAAGTCGAGGCAATGGGTATTGATCCACAAGAAGTTGGTTGTTCAGGGCAACCCTGAAATCTCCACAAATTCTAATGTCTCCATTCTTTTTCTTGACAGGCACAATTGGAGATGCCCATTCACTTCTATCAACTTTAGTTATGATCTTTTCAGCCAATAGGTGGTCCAGCTCTGCTTCCACTTTCTTTCTCAAGGCAAAAAGGTACTGATCGTGCCTTACAAAAACGAGGTGTAGCACCAGGCTTCAAGAGGAGGTGGGCCATTTTTACTTTTACTGTGCCCAAAGAGTCCTCAAAAACCCCCTTAAAGCGTGACTTCAGGGATTCCACCCAGTGGTCTACCTCAGAAAGCAATGTACATTGGGCAATGGCAAGAGGAGGCATGCCCAGGGCTTTGATCCAGTCCCTACCGTACAGCGGAGGACCTCCTTTATTGACAACATAAAGGCGTAGAGTTTGACTGTGGTTGCCTAATGTAACAAGGGGTTTCACATAACCCAAGGGCTGTAGTAGTTCCTTGCTGTAGGTTTGTAGTGTGAGATTTGTAGGTTGGAGCGGTAGGGACAGACCCGATGCCTTTAAATCAGTCCATGAAATGACAGACACTGCCGCCCCTGTATCAACATCCATGGAGACAGGACAGCCATTGAGTGTGACATCCACTTTTATCGCAGGAGTACTCCCAGCTACCCGAAACAGTCCAACATGCTGGACACAGGTTTCCTCATCAGAACTTGGGCCATGATTGTCAGTATCCATATGAGATGTCTGTTTACGTCTAACTTTTGTGGTAGTGTTCAGAGAGCGTGAGCTGCGGCAAACACGCCCAATATGGCCAGTCTTTCCACAAAGAAAACAAACGACATCCTTGAACTTGCAAGCAGGTGCACTGTGAGTAGTGTTACCACAACGGTAGCAAGTTGGTGTCCTAGAGACAGAAGAATTAGGGTGGCGAGGTTTAGGCAGATTTGGGGACGACCGTCTTGGGTGTCGGGTGATAGCAGAGTGGAATATTTCCTCTCCCTGGCTTGCAGGAGTTTCAGGTGGTGCCTTCAGTAGGGTGGCGTCCCGTGTAGCCAACTCCATGACCGTAGCAAGGTCAGTGGCTTTCGTCAGAGTCAAGTTGGGTTCTGTGAGTAAGCATTTCTGTATGGCTGGGTCGCAGAGTCCCATGACAAACATGTCACGGAGAGCCATCTGCAGGTAGTCTCCAAACTGACAAGTGGCAGCTAGTTTACGTAAAGCAATGATATAAGTCTTTATGTCCTCCCCAGCATGCTGCCTTCTACTGTAGAATTTAAACCGCTCTGCAATCTCTAATGGCTTTGGGTTGTAGTGCTCATTTAGCTTCTGAATTAACTCAGGCAGGGGCTTAGAGGCCGGCTTGTCTGGAGAAATGAGGTCTCTGAGAGTGCCATGTGTAGCTTGACCCAATATTGTGAGGAAAACTGCAACCTTCTTTTCTGCAGCCACACTATTTGCTTCCATATACTGCTCCAGCCTCTCTACCCAGGAGCTCCATGATTCAGCAGCAGGATCAAAGGGTTGAATAAACCCTATGAAGGCCATGTGTGCTAAAATCCACAATCCTCGTCGCCACTGTTATGTCTCTTAGACACGGGGTCTCTCAGAGTGTTGCTAGCAATGCTGGCAGTATCTGCTCAGCAAGTTACACACAGGCCAGATGAACTTCTTAACCATGGAAGGGTTTATTACTCACTCAGAACATGATGACTTTGTTACATAGAGTCCTAATACAACAGGATTCTGTCATTACCAGATGTAATCCCTTCTGTACATCATGCTGCTGCTTCCCAGTTCCACACACCACTCTCGCTACTTCCTGGTACAGCCCCTTCCCCAGCATGCATCAGGAGAAAAAAAGTGAAGGGTCACACAGTGCTCCAGCACAAACATCACAAAAACATAGTCGTATGGTAAAAAAAAAATAGCTCAAATAATTAATGCCAACAATGGAAACTGTGCTGGTGGAAAAATGCATGGGAAACAGCAATATAAGTGTCACCATTCATTTTTAAAGCAAGTCAGGGAAAGATTAGTGTTCAGGTCTCCCAGTCGTCCCAGTGTTTAACCACTTGTCGTCTGGGGCAATTTTTACATTTTTAAATGTTAAATGTTAAAATCAGCATTTTTTGCACTGGAGAATAAAATGGTAGCTTTTGCATTTTTTTATGTCACACAATATTTGCACAGCCATTTATCAAATGCAAATGATCAGGAAAAAATAAATACACTTAACTTTTTTGTGGGGAAAAAAATAGAACATTAAAAAATAATAATAATATGGCATATACAATTGCAATGGTAAAAGGAAATAAATGCGCTACCCCAAAAAATACATAAATACTAACAACTCAAGGGAAGTGAAGCAGCTGTACTGGAATGTGACAAATTCAAACAAGGTGGAAGGTAATAGTGCAGTGCTACATGTAGGCCAGTGGGAGCTGGACTGTAATTCAAATGTGACCATATATAGAAACACACAAAAAAAGAGTGGGAAGGGGCAGGCTGAACGCCCCACCCAATATCTAAAGTGTCCACAACACTAAACAAAGTGATAAGTGTCCAAAACAGTGGATAAATAACATGAAATGGATGTAGAAATTCTGGCACAATTCTTCACGTGGATGATGACATACATGTGTGCTTACCAGAAACGTTGGACCCGAATGTCATACGACAGCGGATCAATCGAGCTTGAGAGTATCTCCAACGGATGCTCCACAGGAACGTCACCGGGTCTCTGATGGATGATGAGGTGTACCGGCTGAACGGTCAGATGTCAACAATCCTGGATGGAACTGATGGATGTAATACTTCTTGGGTCTCCAATACCCTCAAGGCTGGAGATCTTACCAGAAGATTGATATTCTGGATCCTGGTATTCAACCGGACGGTGGGATACAATCAAACTTAGGTAGAAAATACCCCGACAAGGGTATTGTAGAAGGACCAACTGGAGAAAACTGAAAAAACTTTTCCTCACCGAATTCATGCGAAGAGAAGAAAAAAATAGGGGGCTCCAATGATGTAGATCAAAAAATTGTTTTTTAATCAAAAAAACACCAACATACAGAAATAAAAAGTGATCACAGTTCATATATTAAAGGCCAACATGGGAAGCAAAATGCATAGGCCGACGCGTTTCGTTCTGTAGATGTCTTGTTAGGACTCTAACTCTAATTGACTCTATCCAATTTAAAGAACTGGATGTACACATAGATAGTTTGGGCAGATATATAATCTTGATATGTGAATTTGAGAATACCATATATAATGTAGTCAACATATATCTTCCTAATACAAAACAACTGAATTTTTTGAATAAGATTTGGAAAAAGGTGTCATCAGTAAGACAAGGCGCTACTGTCTTATGTGGAGACTTCAACACGATTCCTGACAGGGATTATGGACTTGTCCAGTGGAACCAAATCCCGTCATCGCAGAGCATCATTGGACCGTTTCATCTCTCTGTCAGGCCTATATGATGTGTGGAGATGTCAACATTCATCAGAAAAGACTATACTTTTTTTTTTCCAATGTGCATAATTCATATTCTCGTATTGATTTATTTTTGGTGGACAGGTTTCTCTTACAAAAAATTGTCAAATCTGACATACACTGTATTACGTGGTCTGACCACGCACCAATTTCCATAGATGTGGGGGATCGTCGCACCAAAACTAGGGCAAACAGGTGGGGTAACGATATTTACACACTGTCACAACCTGTAAATTTAGACAAAATCCGTTCAGCACTTATAGAATTTTTTGCTTTTAACGCCCCCTCGGTCGACGATCCCTTCACGCTGTGGAATGCTCATAAAGTGTACATTAGGGGTCTACTCATACAGATGAGTGCTAAACTTAACGCTTGATGATTTGTTGACCAAAGTAAGTCGACTAGAGAACCTAAATAAGCAAAACACCACCCAAAAGACGAGAGATGATCTGTTCATTACTAGGCAGGAGTTGAGAGCCCACCTGGTGGCCCAACATGACTACCAGTTGCGCTCTCTAAAAGACCAATTCTACAGGTGCGGGAATAAGGCCGGGAAAGTATTAGCCAATCAACTAAAAGAAAAAGTAGCAAGACAGAAAATATTCCACATCTGGAACCCCAAAACTAAAGTTAAGGTCACAAACCCTAAAGACATTGCGGACGCCTTTAGTGACTATTAGGAAGCACTCTACAACCTCAAAAATGACCCTGATACGCTCCAAACCCACCGACGACATAGTTATGGACTTCCTTGCTTCCCTAAACCTACCCACTATATCATTGACAGATCTAGACCGACTGAACCAACCGATAACGACTCAGGAAATAGAACAAATAATAAAGACTCTCCCTCACAACAAGTCACCAGGTCCAGATGGCTATTCGTCAGAATACTATCAATTATTTAGTACCATCTTGTCACCACATCTACAACGAATATTTACTAGTGCGACAGCTGAATCTGGTTTTCCCCCGGAAATGCTTACCGCTACAATAATCACTCTACCCAAGCCAGGAAAAGAACCTAACTTACCTCAGAACTTCAGGCCCATTTCAATATTGAATGTGGATGTGAAGCTGTATGCTAAGCTATTGGCAAACAGGTTGACAAATCTACTTCCCCAATTGATAAACTATGACCAGGTAGGTTTCGTGTCGGGCCGACAGACAACAGACGCTACTAGAAGAATGATCAACCTTCTACATGTGGTGGAAAAACAGGGAGAGCCTTCTCTGCTTCTCGCGTTGGATGCAGAGAAGGCTTTCGATAGAGTTCATTGGGGGTACCTCAAGGGAGTATTGGATAAATTTGGTTTCTCCGGCCCGATACGGAACGCGATATTGGCATTATACTCCTCTCCGTCGGCCTATGTGTTTACGGAGGGGATGTTCTCCAAGAATTTTAATATTACTAATGGAACAAGACAGGGGTGCCCCATGTCCCCCTTGATTTTTGCAATAATTATGGAACCCTTAGCAGAAAAAATTTGATCTGATCCAACCATTCAGGGCATCGCATCACAAACAAACCAGCATAAAATGTCATTGTTTGCTGATGACGTTATTCTATCTCTTTCCAACCCGGCTGAGTCCCTGCCCACAATGCCTTCCAACTATTCAGCAGAGTGTCCTACTACAAGGTTAACGCAACTAAATCAAATATATTGGGCATAGCAATATCTCCGAATGTAGTACAGCAATTAAAGAAAGCACTCTCTTACCCATGGACCAAAAAATCCATCCTGTACTTAGGAATCAAACTTACTTATCCTCTTTCAGATCTATACCAAGAAAACTATGTCCCACTCATTGATGACTTTCTAAAAGAACTTTCAAGACTCAAAAAATTTTATTTGTCTTGGTCAGGTCGCATAGCAGCATACAAAATGTTGATATTGCCTCATTTGATTTACATATTCAGAGCTCTACCAATACGAATACCCACGCCTTCTTCACTACGATGCAAAAACAACTGTCGAGATTTGTGTGGGTGGGAAGCAGAGCGAGGTGCTCTCCTCTCATACAAAACAAACATAAATATGCAGGGAGGGTATGGGTGTACCAATATTAAAGGACTATTATACGGCAGCAGTCATTGACCAGATTAAAAACTGGTTCATAAAACCAGTAACTAAACCCTGGTGCCAACTGGAACTTGCTGGGTTTCGTACATCTTCACCACTTTCCCTACTTATAGCTTCTGCCATTTCTGCGGACAACCAATTTGGGGATCATCCTACAATCCAAGCAGCATGTGAGGCCTGGCCTGAAATTAGCTCGAAGAGTAGTGCATATTATCCTTCGGTCAATGTCCCCATCCCTTTGGATTCTCTTCAGTGGATAATCCCCAACTTGAGGCTAGATAAATGGCGTGAGGACAAGATACTGAACTTAGAAATTACCACAGGAAACAAAATTTTGCCATTTGCATCTATTCAGCAAAAATGTAAGATTCCAAACACAGAAAACTTTGCATTTCAACAGATAGCATCCTTTTTCCAGAAGACGAGGGTTACACATCTTCCTATTGTGGAGAAGGTGTGGAATTTTCTTCAGTCTCACAACCATAAATCTAAGGATATTACTCTAATATGCAATACAATGGAAAAATGCTATTAAATGCAATTATAAGTTTTCCAGATGCTCGAACTATGAAGAACTCAATCAAAAACTCATCTTGAGATGGTACTTCACTCCTTACATTGTCGCAAAATTTTCTAAAGATAATTCCAACTTATGCTGGAGGGGTTACGGACAGGTAGGCACTCTATCCCATATGGTCTGGGCCTGCCCTCCGCTTAGTAAATTTTGGTCTGATGTATTTAACCTAATATCTAAAGTAACAGGTGTTTTCGATCGTCCTAATATAGAACAGGCAATTTTGAGCTTAAATACAATGGAGCACCCTCGATCCATTAGGTCTATAACTACCCATATTCTCTTAGCAGCACGATCGGCAATAGTATGTAGATGGAAATCTAGTGAAATCCCCAGACTGATTGATGTATCAATCAAAGAAAACGTGATCGCTGAATATGAGAAAATTCTAGCTAGGAGAGACGGCAAACACCTAGTGTATGAATCTAACTGGTCTACATGGAACTCCTTTTCCAAGGCCCAGTAAAAGCCGACTAAAAGTCAAATATGCTGCTCCAAACTTTTATTTTTATTTTTTTATTTTCCTCCCATTTCTATTTTTCTTTCTCTACTCTTTTGTTTTTGTTGTGTGTTCTTTGGAACCATCAGAACCCGGCCTGCTTATACATACGGCATATGTTTTTTTTTGTTGTTATGATAACACCAACTTAGAAGTGTGGCGGGGGGGGCGCTCCTCTCCGGGGACACAGTGTAATCCCAGAGGGGTGTCTGGGGGGGGAGTTCCTCCTTCCCTGAATCACTAGATATAGTATTGTTTGTACATTAAGCAATAAAATCCAGGTGCAACGGTGGTGACTTTTATGTAATTTGATCCTGTCATTTAATGACAATATTTGTTATACTATCTTACTATTTGTTCGTTTTTTTTTTATCTAACAAGACTGTGAATGGAATACGTATATTGTATGTAAAAATCTCTAATAAAAATGATTGAAACAAGAACTCTGGGAAGCACATTCATCTTAATAATGTTCACCCGCCCGAGCCAAGTAAAGGCCGTTTTAGTTCAGAGGGAGAGGTCAGTTTTGATAGTTGTCAGCCGGGAGGGATAATTGGCATGAAAGAGAGTCTCGTAACGGTCAGTCAATTGGATACCCAGGTACTTTATAAAGGATCTAGCCCATGTGAAGGGGAACGCCGCTTTCAGGCTATCCTTGAGTGATAGAGTAATTGGCTAAATCCAGGGTGGCTTTGGCCAATCATGGCTCAGAGGAGTAGGTACACGCCCCACACTATATAAAGGCCGCCGGCTTGGCGGCCTTGTGTAGTATGTTGGCGTTGGTTAAAGTAAAGAGACAGAGAGAGAGACAGTGTAATTTGATTTGAGTTAGATAGAGCAGGCAGGCGAGTCAGTTAGCTGCAGTTACAGTGTGTAGAGGATATATATGCATCCTAGGTGTTGTATATATATTTACACACTGTATTGAGTTTAGCTAGATTCGTTCCTGTTATTCTCTATACTGACAGGCAGGCAGATGATTGTGCTAGCTGCAGTGTTTCACTTATTCACTTAGTGTACTGTGTCCTTTGCACAATGTGCACCAAAAGCTTACCTGAATACAATTGCTGGTGTTCTGATACAAATACAGGCAGGGAGCTGCAGTATTTTGATTTAGTGTCCTTTGCACAGTGTGCACCAAAAGCTTACCGGAATACAATTGCTGGTGTTCTGATACAAATACAGGCAGGGAGCTGCAGTATTTTGCTTTGGTGTCCTTTGCACAGTGTGCACCTAAAACTAACTGACGACAATTGCTGGTGTTCTCATACTAATACCACAGCAGGCAGTTGATTCTGCTAGCTGCAGTATAATCACTATAGATCTATATATATACACATCCCACCTTTGTGCAGCTACATCTCACTGCAGGCCATTAGTATGTCTGTAAGGCAAACAAGGAGAGGCAGACAGTCAGGAGCCAATAAAAGAGGGCAAGCAGGCTCTGTGTCTAGAGGCAACAGTGCTGGTCGTGGACACGGTGCATCCTCATCAGCACGTAGCCGGGGGACACGCTTGTCCTCCTTTTCGGCAGCTGGCAATGTTGAGCCACAACATGCCGAAGACTTGGTAGAGTGGATGACCAAGCCGTCCTCATCCTCCTCATCCTCTCTCACCCAGGTTCAGGGTACTTTGTTCGGCAAAGCAGCTGCCAAAGCGGCCTCTTCCCTTGGCTCAATGGCATCAGTCACTCCTTCCCTAGCCCCACCTGAGGAGTCCCCCGAACTGTTTGACCACAGTGTTAGGTACATGCTCCAGGAGGATGCCAAGCTTTTTGAAGGCTCCGATGATGGCACCCAGCTAGAGGAAGGCAGTAACGTAAGCCCAGAGAGAGGGGGTGCCCAACAAGGACAGAAATCTGGCAGTCATGTTCCCCCAGCTGCAGCATACTGCCAGATTTGCTCCAGTGATGAGGAGGGAGGGGCTGATGAGGTCACTGACTCCACGTGGGTGCCTGATGGGAGAGAGGTGGAGGAGGAGGGACATCTCCAACGAGGCAGGATGCCCTCCAGGGGCCAGCTTAATGGCAGCCAACCGACTGCATCACACCGCAGTGTTCCGCATGTTCAGGGCGCTGCTGGCTCTGCGCGTTATTCCAAAAGTTCTTTGGTGTGGGCCTTTTTTGAGACGTGTGCAGCAGATCACACCGTTGCCATTTGCAACATATGTCTGAAGCGTATCTCGCGTGGCCAAAACATGAGCCGCTTGGGCACCACGTGCTTGACCAGACATATGTCGACCATGCAGTCCGTTAGCAAGCATAAAAAAAAAGACCCACACCAAAGAACAAAGCGGACCTTTCCTTGCTCCTCATCAGCTGGGATCTCCAACCCCACTATACCTTCACTCCTCTCTGAAACCTGCACTGATAGGAATGAAGGTGTAGAATTAGTTGTGTCACAGCCAAGTACTTGCGGGCAATCTGCTATCGGTACACCAACGTCAGATTGTACCAGGCAAATTTCCCTGCCCCAGCTGCTGCACCAGCAAAAGAAGTTCGCTCCCAGCCATCCACATGCCTAGAGTTTGAATGCTAGCTTGGCTAAATTGCTAGCACTTCATCTGCTGCTTTTTCAGTTGGTAGACTCTGCCCCCTTCCATGAGTTTGTGGAATGTGCGGTTCCTCAGTGGCAGGTTCCCAAACACCACTTTTTCTCACGGAAGGTGATTCCGGCTCTCTACCGGCATGTGGAAGGCAATGTCTTGGCCTCGCTGGACAGGGCAGTCAGTGGTAAGGTGCATATTACCGCTGACTCATGGTCCAGCAGGCATGGACAGGGACGTTACCCATCTTTCACGGCGCATTGGGTGACTCTGCTGGCAGTTGGGAAGGATGCAGGACAAGGTGCAGTAGTGTTGGAGGTTGTTCCGCCACGACGCCTCCAAAATGCTACTACTGGTGATTCTGACACACCTCTCTCCTCCACCCCCTCCTCTTCTTCTTCCTCCATGGCCTCTTCCTGTGCTTTGTCCTCGGAACCAGCGGTGCTCCGTAGGCGTACAACAGGCTACGCAAGTACGCAGACAAAAAGATGCCATGCGGTGCTTGAGCTGGTGTGCTTGGGGGACAGGAGCCACACTGGGGCAGAGATTCTGTCAGCTCTGCAGGAGCAGGCTCAAAGGTGGTTGACGCCACGCCAGCTTAAGCCAGGAATGGTGGTTTCCGACAATGGCACCAACCGCCTCTCCGCCCTCTGACAGGGACAACTGACCCATGTGCCCTGTTAGGCTCACGTCCTTAACTTAATGGTGCAGCGGTTCTTGGGCAGGTACCCGGGCTTACAGGAGGTCCTGAAGCAGGCCAGTGATAGAATGCCAGTGCTTGTCTGGCTGACCTGCAAAAGGAATACAACCTGCCTAAGAACCGCCTAATCTGTGACATGCCCACTAGGTGGAACTCTACGTTGGCCATGCTGCAGCGGCTGCACACACAGCAGAGGGCCCATCAATGAGTACCTGTGCGACTATGGCACCAGGACAGGGTCAGGGGAGCTTGGATTTTTTCCCCCACGCCAGTGGGCCATGATCAGGGATGCATGCACTGTCCTGGCACCATTTGAGGAGGCCACAAGGATGGTGAGCAGTGACAGTGCATGCATCAGTGACACTGTCCCTCTTGTCCACCTGTTGGAGCACACGCTGCGTGGAATAATGGACAGGGCACTTGAGGAAGAACAGAGGGAGGAAGAGGAGGACTTCCTTACCTCTCAAGGCCCCCTTTATCCAGACAGTTTTCCTGCTGGCCCGCCTGTCACACAGGAGGAGGAGGAGGAGGAGGAGGATTGTCAGCATGGAGGTGGAGCCTATCACTCAGCATCAGCAGCAGTCTTCAAGGGATCAATTACAGTCCCAAGACACCCATGGACTTGTACGTGGCTGGGAGGAGGTGGCTGCGGATCACGTCGTCCTGAGTGACCCAGAGGACTCCGGACCGAATGCCTCAGCAAATCTACACTGTATGGCCTCCCTGATCCTGCAAAGCCTGCGGAAGGATCCTCGTATTTGTGCTATCAAGGAGAGGGATCATTACTGGCTGGCAACCCTCCTTGATCCACGGTACAAGGGTAAGGTTGCGGACCTCATCTTTCCGTCGCAGAGGGAGCAGAGGATGAAGCATCTTTAGGAGAACTTGCAGAAAGGTCTGTGCAACGCATTCACAGAGACTGGGAGGTTACAAATTCCTGGTCCTGGACAACGTGTTGCTGAGGCTTTCGGTCAGTCAAAGAAGGAGCGGTAGAGAAGGTGGCCGTCTGACCAATGCGTTCAGACAATTTAGTCCGCAGCCCCAAGGTATGATCGGTTCCAGCAACCATTGCCAGCGTCTGGTTTACATGGTGCAGGAATACCTAGGGGAAGATCAGACTTGGACACCTTTCCCACCGAAAATCCTCTGGGTTACTGGGTCTTGAGGATAGATCACTGGCCAGAGCTTGCACAGTATTCAATTGAGCTACTGGCCTGTCCTGCATCCAGCGTTCTTTCAGAACGCACATTCAGTGCTGCTGGAGGCTTTGTAACCAATCACAGGGTGCGCCTGTCAACCGACTCGGTCGATCGACTGACCTTCATAAAAATGAATCAGTCTTGGATCACCACCAGCTACCAAGCACCTGATGCTGATGTAACAGAATAATTTTCTTTGAAATGTCAGATCCCTTCAAGACTGCCTATGCTGATGCAGAGTGACTATCATGTTATGCTGAGTGACTATCCTCTTCCTCCTCAATGATCATGCTGATAGCATGTAAGAATTTTTTTGTTTCTGGGCACCGCCACCAGTGGCTAAGGCCCAATTTTTCAGCCCCTGTTTAACAGGGGCGTGTAATTACAATTTTTAATGCAATACTTTGCAGCAGGGCTAATTTCTGCGCTCAAATAGAGTACCTGTGAGGGGTTGCAGTGTTGTGGCACCAGTGCATAAGGCACAATTTTTAAATTCAACAGGCATGTAATTACAATTCTTGATATAATAGTTCACAGCAGGGCGTTCCAGCGCCCACCAAGAGTAACTGTGAGGGCTTACAGTGTTGTGGCAACACCAACACCTAAGGGGCAAATTTCTACAGAGTATATACGGCAGGCCCCTACTTTCAAATGACTCCTACTTGCAAATCGAAGGAGACAACAGGAAGTGAGAGGAAATCTACCCCTAGGAAGGGAAATTCTCTCCTGTAAGAGTTAATATGGGAAAAAGGTGTCTCCTCTCCACTGATGCTTTATCACCAATCCTTGTTTCAATAAAAAACCCAAATTTTCAAAAAACATTTGTCATTGGGACGAAAAGTGAGGTGAAATGTTCTGAACAGGTGCACAGACAGCAAAACAAATGTTACAGGGGTGATAGCTCTTCCCTATGTTTTTCAAAAAAGCTTAAAAATAGATTTTTTGGCTGGAGCTACACTTAAAAAATCTACCTGTTCAAAATTACAAACAGATTCTACTTAACAAACCTACAGTCCCTGTCTTGTTTGCACCGCCTGTATACTGCTGTTCAGAGTATATAGGGCCTTTTTTAATTTGGGTGCGGGGATCCCCTTAATATCCATACAAGACCCAAAGGGGCTGGTAATGGGCTGGGAGGGGGGGTACCCATGCCATTTTTCTCAATGATTTTCATCCATATTGCCAGGACCAGACATTACATTAAAGCCGCAAGCAGTTTTAAATGACTTTTTTTCTCTTTAGAAATGTCATTTTGTGCAGGGACAGTTCTAAACACGGGAAACACGTGCCACTTCACAGGCATACTATATACACCCCCCAGGTACGATATTTAAAGGAATATTTCACAATTTTTTTTTCACTTTAAGCATCATTAAAATCACTGCTCCCGAAAAAACGGCAGTTTTAAAAACTTTTTTTTGCATTGATACATGTCCCCTGGGGCAGAACCCGGGTCCCCAAACCCTTTTTAGTACAATAACAGCACTTTTGATTTCGAACGTTCGAGTCCCATAGACTTTAAAAGGGTTCTAAAGTTTGCGCGAACTTTCGGTCCGTTTGCAGGTTCTGGAGCGAACCGAACTGGGCGTGTTCGTCTCATCCCTACTTAGGATGTTGCACCCCAACACTTTTTGTTTGTCCTGATGTGAGGGTTTCTGGTGGTCTTCACTACACTTTTTTCTGCCTCTTCACTCTCACATTGACCACACACTACAGGTTCTATGCCACTTGTAAGTCAAACCTTACACCTCACACTTTACATTGACAACCTAAATTTTACATTCATAGAGATTGGAACTGTTTGCAGGCATTTTTATGCAACTCACCATGGACACCTCCCATCTCTCCCCTCGATTGTGGTGTTTTCCGCCTTGGCTGCCTGCAGTTTTACACCCCCCACAGCTCCCAGCAGGGATATTTTCCAGCTTTCCTCAACCATTAGGTTTTAGCATTCTATTACCAATTTCAGAGCCTATATGTAAATAACTCTGGGGGGTTTTGGTTTTCTACTTCCCCTACATCCCTATTTAATTTTATTTGAGTAATTTGTAAAAAAAATTAGAGATACGCACTCCGCACTTGCTTCTGAAGAAGTGGAACTTCATCCACGAAACGCGTCAAGATTTTAAATGCAGTTCTTTTCATTCAATCATGCGTTTACACCATACTCAGTTTTTTTTATTTAATGTATCATGTGCAATAAAGGAAATGATATATTTTTTGTCTATTATATGCCCATAAGCTTGTCATATCTGCTATGTACCATGTCCCATGTGCATTTACATGAATAAACTTCCTCTTTATTGTGAAATGTATTTATGTTTTTTGTCCGAACACATCGGACTCAAAGTCCCAAATCCCCCCCTTCTCTTAAAGTGGAGTTCCACCCATTTTTAAGAGGTGGTCTTTAACAAAAAAGACAACCTCTCAACACCTCGTTTTTGGATATAAAATATTTTTTTTCCTTTCTTACCTTTTTGGAAGTACCGAGTATACTTCCGATCCACCCGGGCCGTGGCCCAAGACGTCACGTCCTCTTTTGCGGCGAGCTTCCCCGTTGTCTTCTTGGACCTGTGTGTGTCCCAGTAGACAAGCTGGCCATTCACAAAGCGCCATGCGACTCACGCATGCGCAGTAGGAAACTGGCAGTGAAGCCGCAGGGCTCCACTGCCAGTTTCCCTTAGTTGTAATGGCGGCGCCAGCACCCGATCCAATGGACTGATCAGCCTCGGGGGCCGACATTGCGGGCTCCCTGGACAGGTAAGTGTCCTTATTTTAAAAGTCAGCAGCTACGGTTTTTGTAGCTGCTGACTTTTGAAAAAAAAAATCGGCTGTTACACCGCTTTAACAATTGTGAGGGGGTTAGCTCGGCAGCGGGTGTGTGTGACCCCCGGGATGGGCTCCCCACACAAAAACAGGCCCAGCAGACGGAGGTTGTGGTTTTCAAAATCAAAAAGGTGCCGTTTATTTTCTATTTACAGTGACAAAAACACAGCAAAGCAAAAGAAACAAACAAAATAAATCCTGGTCAACTTGACCTCTGACTAAACATACAGGTTTCCTAACTAACAACTGGGATCAGCCTAGTGCTGTCCTAGTCCCTGGTTTTAAATGTCCAAGCAAAATATAGCCACACAGGCTTTCTCTCACCGCACAGGGGTTCACTCTCCCTAGACAGTCCACACAGGTCTGCTTCCAGGCATGAGCTAACATCTAATGAATCTGGGAGTTTTTATAGAGGCCTTAAACGAACTGACAGGCTTCAGCTGGCCTCATCAACTCCCTGCCTGCACGACGCCCAGCCCTCTCCCTAGAGGTATGAGTCATCAATGAGCCCACTAGTCTCAGCTGGGCTTATACAACTCTCCACCTAGCTGTATAAATCGGCGTAAAGCCTGAATCTGGGCGAAATATATCTACCCCCCTGGATGCAACCAGGTGACTTTACCTTCCTGCTGTCACATACCCCCCCCTCTTGTTTTAACCTCGGGGTTGGAACACCAGCAATCAGGCATTCATGTACTCGAGACAAAGCATCCACATTCCCCATTTGAACGCCAGGGCGATGCTTTACTGTGAAGTTGAATTCCTGGAGGGCCAGGAACCACCTATTCACTCTTCTATTTGTTTCCTTGTTTTGAGCCATCCACTTTAACGGAGCGTGATCCGTAACCATGTCAAAGTGCCTACCTAGCAGGTAGTACCGAAGGGAATCTAGAGCCCACTTCACCGCTAAACACTCCTTTTCAACGGTGGCGTAATTTACCTCATGGGACTTCAACTTCCTGCTGAGGTAAATGACTGGGTGCTCTTCCCCGTTCCAGACCTGGGACAATACTGCTCCTAACCCCACATCTGACGCATCACTTTGTACGACAAAGTCTTTAGAGAAGTCGGGTGAGTACAACACTGGCTGGCTACATAAGGCTTGTTTCAAGAATTGGAATGCTGCCTCAGCCTCGGGGGTCCATTTAATCATGACCGACCCTTTCCCCTTCGTCAGGTTGGTTAGGGGCACAGCCTTAGAAGCAAAGTGGGGAATGAATCGCCGATAATACCCAGCGATTCCCAGAAAGGCTCGTACCTGCTTCTTGCTGTTGGGACGTGGCCAACTCTGGATGGCCTCGACTTTGTTGAGTTGGGGTTTTATTACTCCCCTCCCAATGGTGTACCCAAGATATTTGGCCTCCTCCTGCCCAATGGTACACTTCTTGGGGTTAGCCGTAAACCCTGCTTCCCGAACAGAGTCCAGGACTGCTTGCACTTTTGGCAGATGTGAGGCCCAATCTGTGCTATGGACAATTACGTCATCCAGGTAAGCCGCAGCATACTTCCGATGGGGCCTCAGCATCTGGTCCATTTTCCGCTGGAATGTGGCCGGCGCATTCTGTAACCCGAACGGCATTCTTTTATATTGGAACGCCCCGTCTGGGGGTTACAAATGCGGTTTTCTCTTTGGCTGACTTGGCCAGGGGGATTTGCCAATACCCTTTTGTGAGGTCAAGAGTCGTCATGTATCGGGCTGTTCCCAGCCGGTCGATCAACTCATCTATACGTGGCATGGGGTAGGTGTCAAATTTTGTAACTTTGTTCAACTGACGAAAATCGTTACAAAATCGCCAGCTCCCATCCGGTTTAGGCACCAACACAATGGGACTAGACCAATCACTTTGGGACTCCTCTATCACCCCTAAGTTCAGCATTTTCTGTACTTCCTCCCGTATTGCCTCCCGTCGGGCCTCTGGGATCCGATAGGGTTTTAACTTCACCCTTTCACCGGGCGGGGTAATAATGTCATGCTCTACCCCAGATGTTTGTCCCGGCAGCTCAGAGAATACCTCCTTGTTGCGAAGCACAAACTCCTTAACCTCCTGTTGTTGGGGTTGTGACAAGGTGGCTGCGATTCCAACCTCAGGAATCACGCAACCAGTTTGAGCTGGTGACCAAGTGTCTGCGACTAGGGACTCTCTATCCCTCCAGGCTTTCAACAGATTAACGTGATAGATCTGTTCGGGCTTTCGCCTTCCTGGTTGTCTGACCTTGTAATTCACTTCGCTCACTTTTTCCATTATCCGGGACATAAAGGGTGTACCTTGGTCCGTAAGCAGTTCTTTACAAATACCCACCCGGCTAAAAACAAGAGATAGCTCTTTGGCTATGGTTTTGGCCGAGGTATTTCTGAGAGGGATCGCTTCTGGATAACGGGTGGCATAGTCCATTATAACCAATATGTACTGGTGCCCCCTAGCGGACTTGATTATAGGACCTACCAAATCCATTGCGATTCTCTCAAACGGGACCTCAATGATGGGTAGAGGGACCAGCGGGCTACGGAAGTGTGGCATCGGGGCCGACCTCTGACACACAGGGCAGGAGGAACAATAATTTTCTATGTCCTTCATCACCCCAGGCCAATAGAATCTCTGTAATACCCTCTCTCGGGTTTTCTCTGTCCCCAGATGACCTCCAAGAATGTGCCCATGGGCCAACTCCAACACCAACTTCCTGTAAGGTTTGGGCACCACAAGCTGCTCAACGGTTTCTTCTGCCCTTTTTGCCACCCGATACAGTAGGTCCTTCTCTACGCTGAAGTATGGGTAAGTGCAGGTATTATCTGGGTTCACTAACTCGCCATCTATTTTCACTACGTTTTCCCGTGCCTTTATTAGGGCGGGGTCTTTCAACTGTTCTGTGGCAAAGTTTTCCCTGTGAACCTCAAGATCAGAAAACTCCACAGACGGTAGGTTTTCGTCTGAGGAGGTGGGCTCCTCTCCAGTTTCTTGAGTCTCCCCTGCCAATACTGACAAGGGAAATTCGGGAGAGTCCTCACCACTCTCAGAGGAGTTCTGGCTATCATATTCCTGGTACATAGGGGCACCAGTGGGGGGCTCAGGATCATCCCACAGTTCCCAGAACTTCGGAAAATCCCTTCCCACAATGGCGTCATGCGGTAACTGAGACACTAAGCCCACTGGATGAGAAAGGGTACCTTTGGGGGTCTCGAAACACACTGTAGTCACTGGATACTCTCGGGTGTCCCCATGCACACAAATAACAGCTACCTTGCTATTCCCAGAGACCTCTGTTTTAACTAATTCAGCCTTTATCAGGGTCACAAGGCTACCTGAATCCAGCAATACCACAACATTTCTACCATTAATACACATTTTGCATAAATGTTTCTCAGTTCCCCGAATGGCAGTGCATGCGACTGTCGCACACAGCGACTGACGTCTGCCCGTCAGAAAGTCACACTGCATGGGTTCCTCCAAAACCGGGCAATTTGCTGCAATATGTCCCGCTTGCCGGCAGCGGTAGCAAATGATCCTTCTTGCCGCCTCTTGAGCCGCTGATTTCCCAGGCTGTTCTCGCCAAACTTGGGGTAGAGCTCCCACCCTCTCACTCTCTCCACCCTTACCCCTTGGAATCATCTTATCCGCCCCTGGGGATGGTCTGGTCTTAGGGTGGAAAGTCCGAGTGTCTCTGGAAGAGGCCGTCAGGTTCTCTGTAGCCAAGTATTTCTCCACACGATCCACAAGACCATCGGCCGTCTCTGGGTCTCCATGGCTTACCCACTTTTGGATGGCAGTAGGAAGAGCTCTCAAAAACCGATCCATTACAACACGTTCCACAATCTTTGGTGCGGACAAAGTCTCTGGCTGTAGCCACTTTCTGCTCAGGTGAATGAGATCATACATTTGAGACCTGGGGGGTTTTCCAAGCTGGAAAGTCCAGTTATGCACACGCTGAGCCCGGACAGCCAGGGTGACACCCAGCCTTGCCAATATTTCAGCTTTTAGCATCACATAGTCTTTTGCTTGGTCAGGCTCTAGGTCATAGTAAGCTTTCTGCGATTCACCCGTTAACAGAGGAGCCACCAGTCCAGCCCACTGCTCCTCAGGCCACTTTTCTCTTTCAGCAGTCCTTTCAAACGTGGTCAAAAATACCTCTGGATCATCCTCTCCAGTCATTTTTGTCAATAAACGACTCACCCCAAAGGACGCGGTATTAGTGGGACGGCTTTCCTCACTGGTCTGCGGACGTTGCTGCATTACTGCTTCCATTTGTTGTAGTCTCTGCTCTTGCTTCTGTAATAGGTCTATGAAGCGGGCCTCAGATCGTTGCTGGGCTTGTTGCTGAGCTTCCAGACTCTGTTGGTGAGCTTGCTGCTGGGCTGCAAGGCTCTGTTGATGAGCTTGCTGCTGGGCTGCGAAGTTCTGTTGTTGAGCTGCAAGGCTCTTTTGCAAACCTGCATTTGTCTGCTGTTGATTGGCATTTGCTAGAGCCAGCTGTTTCAGTATCTCCTCCATGCTGGCTTAAAAAAAAACTGCCACTGGTTCTCCACCAACTGTGAGGGGGTTAGCTCGGCAGCGGGTGTGTGTGACCCCCGGGATGGGCTCCCCACACAAAAACAGGCCCAGCAGACGGAGGTTGTGGTTTTCAAAATCAAAAAGGTGCCGTTTATTTTCTATTTACAGTGACAAAAACACAGCAAAGCAAAAGAAACAAACAAAATAAATCCTGGTCAACTTGACCTCTGACTAAACATACAGGTTTCCTAACTAACAACTGGGATCAGCCTAGTGCTGTCCTAGTCCCTGGTTTTAAATGTCCAAGCAAAATATAGCCACACAGGCTTTCTCTCACCGCACAGGGGTTCACTCTCCCTAGACAGTCCACACAGGTCTGCTTCCAGGCATGAGCTAACATCTAATGAATCTGGGAGTTTTTATAGAGGCCTTAAACGAACTGACAGGCTTCAGCTGGCCTCATCAACTCCCTGCCTGCACGACGCCCAGCCCTCTCCCTAGAGGTATGAGTCATCAATGAGCCCACTAGTCTCAGCTGGGCTTATACAACTCTCCACCTAGCTGTATAAATCGGCGTAAAGCCTGAATCTGGGCGAAATATATCTACCCCCCTGGATGCAACCAGGTGACTTTACCTTCCTGCTGTCACACAATGAATTGGGATGGAGGTGTATGCTCATTTGACCATATACCTCATTCAAAGTCCCAAACAATTCCCCCCTTTACACACTAGTGCAAATTGGATGCGGGTTTCCCCACGTCCAATTCGCATGACAGGAGACTGTGACCGGCCTCTCTATGAAGCCGGTTTACACATCTCTGTAGCGGCTGCGGAGTGGCTTGCACAGGACTCCTGTTCATTTTTGGCTCAGTTTCAGGGCTGAATTCAGGCAAAAATTCATCCCCGATTTATCCCTGAAACAGAGAACAGGGATGCACCAGACCCCTGCTGCAAGCTGCATCCGGCATCAGTGTGAACCCAGCCTTAAACTTTGTCAGGAACCATGAATCAGACTGAGAGACAGAAGTGTAGTAAAAATCACACTTTTTAATAAACTGGTACAAACAGAGCAAATGTAGTCAAAACATAGCCATGGTTTTGTAACCAGAGCGGGTAGTCGGAACACGCTAGTGAAACAGGAATCCAGAGATCAGCATAGTAGAGGCAACAAACAGATTCAGGAACCATAAGGGAAGTCAGCCAGGCAAAAGTCTTTAACAGGAAAACACAGCAGAGAGTATCCAGGTATGTTGACCAGGTGAAGGCACAGGAGTTTAAATAGCCAGCAGGGCTAGCTGAAGAGCAGGAAATGAAGATCAGGTGAGTCACAGTGGAATGAATAGTACTGGCAATTAACTGACAGCTGAGCACAGAGCTCTGAGAAGGAAGGGCTGAGCCCAGCCCTGACAGTACCCCCTTCTCAACGACCACCAGATTTGAGGGAAAACATCTATGGAAAGCACGGAGGAAGACAGGAGCATGTACGTCCGAGGATGAGATCCAAGAGCGTTCCTCCAGACCGTACCCTTTTTCAATAAACAGGTACTGTATGCGCCAACGGAACCTACGGGAATCAGTGATAGATTGTATTTCATACTCCTCATTGTCCTCAACCTGAACTGGGTGAGGACGTGGTACCGATGTGATGAAGCGGTTGCATACCAAAGGCTTTAATAAGAAGACATGAAATACATTAAAAATACGCATATTCATATTAGAAGGAAGGTCTAAAGCGTAAGCCACTGAGTTGATCCTACGGAGAATTCGGAAAGACCCAATAAACCATGGTGCCAGTTTCAGTGAGAAAACACAGAGTCGGAGGTTGCGAGATGACAGCCAGACCCTGTCCCTAACTTGGTAGGAAGGCTCAGGTAGGCGTCACAGGTCAGTATGGAGTCTGTACCTATCATTGGCAAGTTGCAAGGAGTCTTAGACCTGTACCCAAGTGGAATGAAGAATACAGAGATGCTCCTCCAATGCAGGAATATTCTGAGGAACAAATCAGTCAGGCAACATGGATGATTGGAAACCATAATTCACCATGAATGGAGACAAACAGAAAGCGGTATTGAGGGCACTATTGTGAACCAATTCCAACCAAGGTATTAGGTCTGACCAGTTGTTATGGTGGTCAGAAATGTAGCAACATAAAAACTGCTCCAAGGACTTGTTGGCTCATTCTGTGGCCCCATTGGACTGCGGGGGATACGCAGAGGCAAAGGAAAACTGAATTTCCAACTGTGCACACAAGGCTCGCCAAAACCTGGACATAAACTGGCTACCCCTGTCTGAGATGGGGCGGTCGGTATCGCTTCAGGAGAGATCCGTGATGAGGGGGCGGCCATTGGTTTCTGGCCGCTCCCGGCGAATGGGATGCTTCCCCTGTCTGTGTAATGTAAACACAGGCAGGAGGAAGTGATGTCATCTCTCCATGCAGTGCTCTATTCGTCCAGAGCGCCGAGGAGAGAAGACATCAGGTTAGTGCACCAACAGCCCACTGACACCAGGACACATAGGCACACTTTTCACCCCCCCCAGTCACCCCCAGATCACCCCCCATTCACAGTGTCACTGATTGCAGTGATCATTTATTTACTGATCACTGCAATCAGTGACATTTGTGATAGTAAAAGTGTCAGGGCAGTTAGGGTTAGGTCCCTTTGAGTCCAGGGTAGCCCCCTAACCCCCCCTAATAAAGGTTTAACCCCTTGATCGCCCCTCAGGTAACCCTTTCACCCCCTATCACCAGTGTCACTAAGCGATCATTTTTCTGATCGCTGTATTAGTGTCGCTGATGCCGCTAGGTAGCCAGTTATTTTTTTAGGTTCGCCGCCAGGTTTTTATAGCATCAGGTACCCCCATATACAACCTAATAAAGGTTTTAACCCCCTGATTGCCCCTAGAGTTAACCCTTTCACCAGTGATCACCGTACAAGTGTCACTGGTGACACTGGTTAGCCAGTTAGTTATTTCGTTATTTAGGTTCCCCGTCAGGTTTTTATATAGCGTCAGGTACCCCCATATATTACCTAATAAAGGTTTTAACCCCCTGATTGCCCCTAGTTAACCCTTTCACCAGTGATCACCGTATAAGTGTTACGGGTGTCGCTGGTTGGTTAGTTTGCCATTTATAGCATCAGGGCACCCGCCGTATATAACCCAAAAAAGGTTTAACACCCTGATAGTCCGGCGGGTGATATCAATTAGGTTTTAGGGTCAGATAGGGTCTTCGTCACCTCAGGTTAGTGCCAGTAGCGATAACACCCACGCGCGAAGCATACACCTCCCTTAGTGGTATAGTATCTGAACAGATCAATATCTTTTTTTTTTTTATTCTCTTCATTAAATTTTCTTTTTCTTTCTCACATTGCATCATACATTTTACATCCTATAGATCTTCTTAAATTATACATTTTACATCTTACGTTTCACATACGACAAAAAACAGAAGAGAGCAGAAAATGTTTATCCCATCCATCCTAACATTCACACGAATAGGTTTGTGTGTTCCATAACCCTTTCCTCCATCGGTGTAGTTCTATCCCAATTCCCCATCCCCCTCCCCTGCAGCTGTCATGGTAGTCTCTATCCAATTTGCCCAGACTTTCCCATATTTCTCCTCCTTTCCTCTGTTACAGTATGTCTCCTTATACAGTATCAAGTTGCTATTTACTAGATTTTTCCATTGTGCCAATGGGGGAGCTTCGGCCTTCTTCCAGTTCAGCACTATTACCTTCCGTGCATAAAAGAGAAGGCCAAGTTGTGTTCTTCTTTCTATAGAGAGCGTATTTTCCTCAACAAATCCCAGTAGGCAGATCTCTGCCTCTGGGTTAAGCTGAACTAATGTGACTTTTTCAATTATTCTCAGAATCTTTCTCCAGAATACCCTTATCTTCGGACCTGTCCAGAAGACATGGATGAAATTTCCAGGTGTACCATCACATCTCCAACAATTTTGAGAATTAGATGTTGATATTTTAGATAGTTTATATGGTGTAAAATAGCTTCTATGTGTTATCTTAAATTGAATTAGTTTATCTCTAAGTGAAATTAAAATCTGAAATGGAAATTTATATATCTTTCCCCAGTTTTCTATTGATAGTCTTGGAATGTCTCTTAACCAACATTCCCACAATTTGTTCGTATCTGATAGTTCTATCTTAAATAAGTGATTATATAGAATTGAGATCATCCCCTTTTCTCTTTCTCACCATTTTCTCCAAGCCTGTTTCTATTAACTGTGGGATACCCTGTGGAAACTGGGCTGACAACGCATGTACTAGCTGTATATATCTAAAGAGATAACTCTCTGGGATTTTCCAGTTCCTTCTCATATCTGTAAATGAAGATATTTTTCCCTCGTATATTACTTGCGATATATTTTTAACTTCAAATTTTGTCCATGCTCTAGGATCCGGAATAGAAGCCAAATGTCCAAACTCTGGATTTTTCCATAATGGGGTATTTGGAGAAATCTCTGTTTTTGGATTGCTCTCTCATCATACCAGCTTTCCATGCTTTTACTATCGTTATTATTGATGGAGTCAAATTTCGACTGTTTTTCAACCCGCGAAATGGTAGTGCCTGCAGCGCCTCCAGAGACTGGACTACTGCAGCCTCCACCATTGTAGCGGGATCGTGTCTATCCGGATTCAACCACCTTCCCACTGTTACCAGCTGAGCTGCTAGGTAATACCTGTATAAGTCCGGAAAGGCCAGTCCCCCCTGTGATACCGGGCGCATAAGTGTATCCAATTTTATTCTAGCCAGTTTGTTTTGCCATATAAATGAAGAAAACATACTATGTAGCTGTGTAAAAAAACTTTTTGGTAACCATTGTGGTGAATTTCTAAACAAATATAGCAACTGAGGGAGAATCTTCATCTTTATCAAACTTATACGTCCTAGTAAGGACAGGGGAAGCTTTTCCCATATTTTAAATTTTTTATTATTTTCCTGTAATACTGGATCTAGATCCAATGTTTTAAATCTTTCAGCTTGTCGCGATATCACTATGCCCAAATATTTAAATTCTGTTACCCATTTCAGTGGCAAATCTGGGGTCGCTGTATCCTGTGCTCCTTGATCTATAGCAAATAACAGTGATTTACCCCAGTTTACTTTAAGTCCTGTATACAATGAATAAGTATTTAATAACTCCAGTGCCCCATTCAATGACGGACGCGCATCTCTCAGAAATAACAGCATATCATCTGTGTACAGAGCTACCCTCTCCTCCAGCCCTCCTTAGAGCCTCTGCCACCAGCTCCATTGCCACCGCAAAGAGTGCTGGAGAGAGAGGGCAGCCCTGTCTTGTACCTCTGTATAGCTGAAAGAAGGATGATAGCTTTCCTCCGAGTTTAACCGCTGACATAGGCTCTCGATATATTGTTTAAACCCAATTAATAAATTTTAGAGGAAACCCCATTCTTCTAAGTACTTACCATAAAAAGGGCCATTCTATAGTATCAAAAGCCTTCTCTATATCCAGGGATGCTATCGTCCTAGATCCTTCACAGTTATGATGTGCATGTATATTCGTGAATAGTCTACGCAGATTTACATCTGTCGTTCTCTGTGGCATGAACCCCATCTGGTCTGAATCTACAATGGATTTTAATAAAGGCTGAAGTCTAGATGTTATTATTTTTGTTAATATTTTGAAATCTATATTCAGTAATGCTATTGGTCTATATGAGGGACACAGTTTTGGATCTTTCCCGTCTTTATATATTAGGGTTATATGTGCCTTTCTCATTGAGTCTGGCAATATCTCCTTCAGCAGTCCCTCTGAATATACCTTTTCTAATTTTGGAGCTAGTAAATCTTTATATTTTTTATAGAATTCAACAGGAATTCCATCTGGGCCTGGTGTTTTTTCCTCCTGGAAATGTGTTTATGGCCTTTATTATTTCTTCACTTGTAATTGGGTCCACCAATGCCTCCCTCTCCCTATCCGATAACCACCTGAGGGCCACCCGGTCCAGTAAGTCCGACATGGCCCCCGGGTGGAGACCGGAGGGGAGAGAGGAGGCATATAATCCTGCATAGTACTCGCTAAAGGCCCTCAAAATCTCATCTGGTTCTTTTACCTTTATTCCCTCTGACGTTTCTATTTCTGCTATGATTGTGGGTTGGTATTCCTGTTGTGCCAGTGTCGCCAGGAACCTCCCATTTTTGTCCCCTAGTTCAAAAATATTTTGCCTCTTTTTGTATAGTTCTAGCCTTGTTATCTCCTCCATATGTAATTGTAATTCTCTTTGCGTGGCCATTATTAAATCAAAATTAAAATTGCTTGGGTCTTGACTATATTTTTCCTTACTACTCTCTACCTGTATTTGTAGCTCCTGTACCCTAGCCTTCTGTTTTTTGTTTACTGCTGCAATATTTGAGATCTATTGTCCTCGTAGGCATGCCTTAAACGCATCCCATACCATATCCACTGAGGACGATCCCTCATTGTCTTCCCAATATTCCTTTATTATGGTTGTCATCTTTTCTGCTATCTCTGGGTATGTCACCCATTGTGGGGGTAACCTCCACAGTGCTGTGTCCTTAAATGTGGGAATGCGTATTGACACCCGCAGGGGGGCATGGTCTGACAGGCCGCTAGGTAAGTACTCGGCATCTATAATATCTGTTAACATTGCAGAGTCCGCGAATGCCAGATCTATTCTAGATGCTGTTTTATAAGATGTAGAATAACAAGAGTACTTTCTTTTTTCTGGATTTTTCCATCTCCATATTTCTGTTACCCCCGTCGCTTGTGCCCAATTATATAAATCGGCTATGTGGTTCTTTGAGGGATATCTGATCAGATCTATACTAGCGTCCCCAGCAGTTTAGGGTTCCCAAAAACGCAGTGTTAGCGGGATCAGTCCAGATACCTGCTAGCACCTGCGCTTTGCCCCTCTGTCCAGCCCAGCCCACCCAAGTGCAGTATCGATCACTGTCACTTACAAAACACAACACACATAACTGCAGCGTTCGCAGAGACAGGTCTGATCCCTGCGACTCCAGTGCTGTAGGAGGCGATTTCACCACCACAGTTAAAAAAAAAGAGCATACAGCTGTACATGCCAAAGCATGGGGGCAGCAGGGGCGGAGGAGCGATTTTGCTCTTAATGCCATGTACATATGGTCGAAATTCCGATGGAGGCTTGCCCGTGGAAAAATCTGACTGTGTGTACGCGGCATAACTTTTGCGGGAGGATGCCCCCATGCTTCGGCATATATAAATGGTGCATGTATGCCCATCATTAGAAGTGGGTGGATGAAGGGAGGCTGCATAAAAAAAAAAAGATTACAATACATGTCCAACAAGGACCAGCAACGTACTGGTATGTTGCTGGACTTTGAATGGTTATACCATAATGATGCCTGCGGGTTTAGGTATCATCTTGGTATTCTTTTCAGCCAGAGGCCGGCTTTCATGTAAAAGCAATCCTAGTGGCTAATGGCCTAGTGACATTCCCTCTGGACTGCTTTTACAAGCAGTGGGAGGGAATGTCCCCCCCACCCGGATATAAAAAGCGCCATTGGGAAATTGGGAAAGCATTTTTTCACACCGATCTTGGTGTGATCAGATGCTTTGAGGGCAGAGGAAAGATCTAGGGTCTAATAGAACCCAATTTTTTCAAAAAAAGAGTACCTGTCACTACCTATTGCCATCATAGGCTATATTTACATTCCCTGAGATAACAATAAAAATGATAAAAAAAAATTGAAGGAACAGTTTAAAAATAAAAAAAAACAATAAATAATAAAAAAAAGCACCCCTGCCCCGCCCTGCTCTTGCGCAAAGGCGAAAGCAAGCGTTGGTCTGGCATCATATGTAAACAGCAATTGCACCATGCATGTGAGGTATCACCGCGAAGGTCAGATCGAGGGCAGTAATTTTAGCAGTAGACCTTCATCTGTAAATCTAATGTGGTAACCTGTAAAGGCTTTTAAAAATGTATGTAGTTTGTCACCACTGCGCGTTTGTGCGAAATTTTAAAGAATGTCGTATTTGGTATCCATGTACTAGGCCTAAGATCATCTTTTTTATTTGATCAAACATTTGGGCAATATAGTGTGTTTTAGTGCATTAAAATTAAAAAAAGTGTATTTTTTCCCCAAAAAATGCGTTTGAAAAAATCGCTGCGCAAATACTGTGTGGAAAAAAAAATGCATCAGTCTTGGATCACCACCAGCTACCAAGCACCTGATGCTGATGAAACAGAATAATTTTCTATGAAATGTCAGATCCCTTCAAGACTGCCTATGCTGATGCAGAGTGACTATCCTGTTATGCTGAGTGACTATCCTCTTCCTCCTCAATGATCATGCTGATAGCATGTAAGAAAATGTTTGTTTCTGGGCACCGCCACCAGTGGCTAAGGCCCAATTTTTTAGCCCCTGTTTAACAGGGGCGTGTAATTACAATGTTTAATGCAATACTTTGCAGCAGGGCTCATTTCTGCGCTCAAATAGACTATCTGTGAGGGGTTGCAGTGTTGTGGCACCAGTGCCTAAGGCACAATTTTTTAATTCAACAGGGGCATGTAATTACAATTCTTGATCTAATATTTCACAGCTGGGCCCATTCCTGCGCCCACCAAGAGTAACTGAGGACTTACAGTGTTGTGGCACCAGCACCACCAAAGGCCCAATTTTTCCTACCACTGTTCAACAATGGCATGTAATTACAATTCTTCATATAATAGTTCACAGCATTATGAAAATGTTTAGAGACATTATGGGTCCTCAGACCCTTTTTGATGTTATTGACGTGCTCACCAATGCGAATGCTAAGGGGTCTTGAGGTCCTCCCTATATACTAATGACCACAATCGCACTCGAGCACGTAAACAACACCAATGGTGTTACAGGTGATGAGATTTTTAATGGGATAGGTTTTGCCGGTGGTAGGGGCCAAAAAATCCTTCCTTCTCTTAACATTATGTTTGCAAGGTGGACATCTGCCACATGCATAAAACATTTCAGAAAAGAGAAGATTCTGTTTTCTTTAAAATCGGAGGGTCAACCACACTAGGGGCAATAACATCTCTCAATGTGGGTGCCCTCCTGTATATGAACCTGGGACGTGCTGGTATGGTGGCACCTAAAACACGATCTTTCTTTAAGATGTCCCAATGTTTCATAATGATCTTCTCGAACTTCTTGTGCTGAATGTTATAATCAAGAACGATTCTTTATTTAGAGTCAACTTTCTTAGATGTAATTTTGGGTTTAGAACCAGCCACCAAAACAGCTCAATCCATATTACCAACTTTATGGATTTCACTGGTGATGACATCTCTTTTGTACCCCTTCTGTAAAAAAACGCTCAGTGAGTATATCTGACTATGCAAAATAATCAGACTCCAGAGTACAATCACGCCTAAGGTATTTTCATAATAGGGACTAGGGATGAGCTTCGAGTTCGAGTCGAACTCATGTTCAACTCGAACATTGCCTGTTCACCAGCTTGCCGAACAGCGAACAATTTGTGGTGTTCGTGGCAAATTTGAAAAGCCGCGGAACACCCTGTAAAAGTCTATGGGAGAAATCTAAATTGCTAATTTTTAAGGCTTCTATGCAAGTTATTGTCATAAAAAGTGTTTGGGGACCTGGGTCTTGCCCCAGGGGACATGTATCAATGCAAAAAAAAGTTTTAAAAACTGCATTTTTTTCGGGAGCAGTGATTTTAATAATGCTTAAAGTGAAACAATTAAATTGAGATATTCCTTTAAATTTCGTACCTTGGGGGTGTATATAGTATGCCTGTAAAGCAGCACTTGTTTCCCGTGCTTGGAACTGTCCCTGCACAAAATGTCATTTAAAAGTACTCACGGCTATAATAAATTGTCGGCTCCCGGCAATACAGAGAAAAGTCATTGAAAGGCATTGAAAAAAAAAATGCGTGGGGGTCCCCTCAAATTCAATTACCAGGCCCTTTAGGTCTGGTATGGATATTAAGGGGAACCCTGTGTCCAAAAAAAAAAAATGACATGGGGTTCCCCCCAAATTTCCATACCAGACCCTTCAGGTCTGGTATGGATTTTAAGGGAAACTCCACGCAAATTTTTTTTCAAAAATGGCGTGGAGTTCCCCCAAAAAATCCACACCAGACCCTTTATCCGAGCATGCAACCTGGCAGGCCGCAGGAAAAGAGGGGGGACAAGAGAGCGCCCCCCTCCTCCTGAACCGTACCAGGCCACATGCCCTCAACATGGGGAGGATGGTTTGGGGGTCTGTGACCCCTCAAAGCACCATGTTCCCATGTTGATGGGGACAAGGGCCTCATCCCCACAACCCTTGCCCGGTGGTTGTGGGGGTCTGCGGGCGGGGGGCTTATCAGAATCTGGAACAAAGGGGACCCCCAGATCCCGCCCCCCCTATGTGAATTGGTAAGGGGAAACAAAGAAAGTGTAAAAAAACACACAGACGCCGTTGGGATAAGTCCTTTATTAAAAATAAAAAAAAGATTCCATCGGTGGTAATCCACTCTCGATCTCCACTCCAACGCTGTCATTATCCTGCGATGGATGATCTCCTCTCCAGGGATGAGATGTCCAGCGCAGCGAGGAACAGCATCCGGTCTCCACCGGAGACACCCCGGCAATAACGTCATGGCAGCATGACAGTTTTCGTATGTAGCTGAGGATGGGGCCACCCATCACGTGACCCCGTCCCCCACTGACGCAAGGGGAAACCCGGGCTTCCCCAGTGACGTGCGGGTGACCTCGCCCCCCTCTGATGTAACGCAGGTTTCCAGTTGCATCAGAGGGGGCGGGGTCACCCGCACGTCACTGGGGAAGCCCGGGTTTCCCCTTGCGTCAGAGGGGGATGGGGTCAATTGACGGGTGCCGACAATTCATTACAGCTGCGAGTACTTTTAAATTACTTTTTTTCCTTCAGAAATTACACTTTGTGCAGGGACAGTTCTATGCACGGGAAACAAGCGCAACTTTACAGGCATACTATACACACCCCCCCAGGTACAAAATTTAAAGGAATATTTCACTTTTATTGTTTCACTTTAAGCATTATTAAAATCACTGCTCCCAAAAAAATGGCAGTTTTTAAAACTTAATAACAATATTGGTGCGCTGTGAATCAACCCTTAGTGAATACAGTATAACTGGATGACTATCCAAAAGATACACAAATAAAACAAATGTGACTAATAAAACATAAGTGATATCCACAGTGCAAAAACCAGTGCAAAAAAGCAATACTCAAACTTGAAATACTGTGTCCATAAGACTCCCAATACCAGTGCTGAGCAGCCTCTAAACCTGGATGGCTATCTACAAACAGCCAGGAGAATCCCACACCTGCACTTCTCAGACCTAACAGCAACCAGCTGGAGAATCCCTCAATATGTCTCTCCTTCTCAGCTGTACATAGGTCCAAAACAGCTATCAGGTTAATTGCTTGAGCAGTACGATGGGTAGTTTAGACAGAACAAACGAATAGTAGCCACTATCCAGCTCAGTTGGAGCGATTTCCTTCACTTGCTGCGGCTTCAGTCCCTCCGAACACCGCTAGCGTGATTAGGCTCCTCTCCCTACGCGTTACGTCACTCGTCACGTGACTTAGGACATGTCACGTTGAGTTATCTTATCGCTTGAGGATTACCTGCCAATCACGGGGGGGTTCATCACTGTTTTATACATTCAGTATATGGACTTTATTTGTTGCACTGCACCGTTTTTATTTATTTTCATACTTTAGTTTTTTTTGTGTGATTAAACTTTGGTGTCCAGCTTGCAATTTTTCATTCATTCGTTTATTGTTTTATGTGCGCTGATTGCTTTATTTATCACGAGATTGTATGCCCATCACAGATCAAGCTTCGTGAAAACTGTTGCTCCCTTGAGGCGGTCAAATAATTTAATCAACGGAATCGGATAAGCATTTTTAATCGTGAAGCGATTGAGACCCGTATAATCAATATAAAGTCTCACTTCATCACTCTTCTTTTTCACAAAGAAGAAACCAGCCCCGGCAGGAGTCGAGGATTTACGACTGAATCCTCGAGAAAGTGCGTAGGCAACATACTCCTCCATGGCTTTGTCCTCCGAGACAGACAAAGGGTAAAATCGGCCTTAAGGGGGTATGGAACCAGGTTGATGGTCAATTGCACAATCATACGACCGGTGTGGAGGCAAACTACCGGCTTGACTATTGTCAAAGACATCGCTAAATTTGCGGTACTCCTTTTTCCACTTTCTCCTAAGGCCGCAGATGGATCGGCCTGTAGCCCTAAGGCCTCAAGATATTACCAAAATATTACCAAAATCTATCCAAACGTCCACCCTCCACTGCCCCCACAGGAACTAAGTCTATATTATATAGAGACGCATTAAAAGCGATGAAACTCAGCTGCTATTGCTTGAGAGTCAACTATCTGCTTATCGCCTATCTTTATAGTGTGAACATGGCATGAATCCTGTTTCTTTAGTTGTCTAGCCAATAGTCTGCCATCCTTAATCCCCTGTTCATAGAAATGGTGGGCAAAATATCTATGTTTATTTTAAATTTTTCTATTGAGAAGCCCGCAGTTTTTCAAGTCTGTGCGTCCCCGGCTTTTAAATGGGCCTTATGTTTAATTTCAAGTTTATGTATTTCCTCTAAGAGCATGACCATTTCCTTCTGTCTCTCTTTTTTAATATGCAAAACCATTGAAATCAACTCCCCTCTGATGACCGCCTTATGGGCTTCCCATACCACTTGGTCAGACACCTCCTCTGATATATTGGTCTCAAAATATAATGCTAATGTGCGGGACAAGGATTCCACATTCTGTTCATCATCCAAAGAAGATTTATTCAATCGCCATGTTCTTTCCAGGCTCCCAATCAATGCTGGACATATCGTTAAACATATTGGATGGTCTGATATGGTGATTGACTCAATAGTTGATGATTTTACATAATTCAGATAATATTGATCGATCAACAACATATCGATCCTTGAATATACATTGTGTACTTTAGAGTAATAACTGAAATCCCTGTCTCGCTCATGCAGTACCCTCCAACTGTCCACCAAATGCAGAGAGCGAAGGCGCTGTTTAACATATCTTATAGATAGAAATTTAACGGTATGGATATTGGGGGCATATATAGTAGCTAGGGTATAACACTGACCCTGGATCTTTCCTTTAACAAAAAGAAAGCGGCCTTCAGGATCTACTCGTATTTCTATAGGTACCAGGGGACATTGTTTGTGTATAGCTATTGTAGCTCCTCTAGCCCTTGGAACTAGTGATGGTGCATGGAACCATTGATTATATGGAAAAAGACATACTGTACAAGAGGCCGAACCTGTCATGAAGTACGTCTACTGCAGAAACACTATCTCTGTCTTCATGTAATGCAGTTCCTGCCAGAGAAGGCCCCTCTTACCAGATGAACAAAGCCCTCTCACATTGTATCATATAATCTTTATTCTACCTGTCATTATCTCAATAAATATAGTTCCATGGGTCTCTTATTATGTTTGTTGAGCTTGGTTGATGTTTGTTCCAACCCTCTGGGTTTTCTCCCCTTGGGTGCATCTGATGAGAGTAAAGAAAAAAAAAAACACAAACCACAACAAAAGACTTCCACGACAAATAACAATGTACCACTGTGTGTGGAGCACCCCCCAAGGGGAAGACGAGTTCGGACAGGGGTGTACCACCCCTGTCCGGAGTCAACTTCCCTTCCGCCCCTTGGCAGAAAACAAAGTCCCTTGTCTCGGGACCGACCTATTGGGGGAGAAATTATTAAAAACATGAACAGAGCACATCATGATCCCCAGGCTTCCATTTATATTCCTATACCATTATTGTTTCACCATACTTCAGCATTTTGCATCAGGGATTCAAAAAGTAGAGGAGAGGGGGAGAGAGAGAAAAAATAAATACAAAATATTCCCTTTTCTTTAACCACTTGCCGACCAGCTGCCACAGTTTTACGTCGGCAGGTTGGCTCGGCTGGGCGAAATCACGTAATATAACGTCACTTCGCCCTGTGGCCCCCTGCTGGTCCCCGGGGCCGATGCGAGTGGCATACAAAGTATGAACAGCGATCTGTCATTTCCCCTAGTCAGTCCCATCCCCCCTTCAGTTAGAACACACTTTAGGGAACATAATTAACCCCTTGATCGCCCCCTAGTGTTAACCCCTTCACTGCCAGTAACATTTTTACAGTAATCAGTTAATTTTTATAGCACTGATCGCTGTAAAAATGCCAATGGTCCAAAAAATGTGTCAAAAGTGTCCGATATGTCCGCCATAATGTCGCAGTCCCGATAAAAATCGCAGATCACCGCCATTACTAGTAAAAAAAGAAATAATAAAAATGCCATAATTCTATCCCCTATTTTGTAGGCACTATAACTTTTGCGCAAACCAATCGATATACGCTTATTGCTTTTTTTTTACCAAAAATATGTAGAATATATATCGGCCAAAACTGAGGAAACAATTTGTTTTTTTTTAAATAATTTTGGGATATTTATTATAGCAAAAAGTAAAAGATAGTGTTTTTTTCAAAATTGTCGTTCTTTTGTTTATAGCGCAAAAAATAAAAACCGCAGAGGTGCTCAAATACCACCAAAAGAAATCTCTATTTGTGGGGGGACAAAAAAGGACACAAATTTTGTTTGGGTACAGTGTTGCACGACCACTCAATTGTCAGCTAAAGCGACGCAGTGCCAAGTTGTAAAAAGTGCTCTGGTCAGGAAGGGGGTAAATCCTTCCGGGGCTGCAGCGGTTAAAAAAATAATAATTAAGGAATCCCTCTCCCCCCCCCCACATCCATATCTTTTCAATCCATATAATCACTTCTACCCATTCTTACTCTAGGCAGTTAACTCATTTCCTATTAACCTCACACCCTATTCAAGTATGTCCTTCTAGGGCTAAGGTATAATCCTGTCTGTCCAAATTATGTTTCTTTCGGCCTTTAGCTGGCACCTGTTGCCATCGTCCTGGTCGTTGCAATGATGACTTACAGTTATTCAATATCCAATCTGGAAAGTCCACCAGAGGTAGCTCCAGCACTTCTATGAAATGCTGCAGGTCATCTTTAGTTTGAAGTGTTGCTGTTTTCCCATTCCGTGTTACTATAACCCAAAGGGGTACTCCCAACGATATTTGACATCAACTACCAGTAGGGCTTTCAGCAGAAGTTAAATCATTCTTCGTTGCATACGTTTTTTATGTGATAGATCTGGGAACAAAGCTATTTGTGCACCCTCAAAGTCAACCGTGGGTATATTGCGGACTGCTTTCATAATGGCTTCTTTCAATGGTGTAAACTTTTGGGGATTATAGCTCCACGGGACTAAATGCATAAAACGTTGACTTTTGAACAGAAAGGCTTTTATTTGTGAATAAAGCAAAAATAACGCTTAATTCAGCACACAGAAAAATATAAATCAAAGTCCGCTTATCTTCCAGCATAAATCAAAGTCCTGCTTGTCTTCAGCACAAAAATAAATCAAAGGAAAGACACATACAGTTTTGTAGGGGAACTTCCAGAGCCCTTGCTGAATCTTTACAAGCTCCCACACAGACACACAGCTCGTCTCCACAGGTGCAATCCTCATACTCCTTCCACACCACCTCTAGCACCACTTCCTGTTTTATGAGCTGTCTTCCTGGAAGCCCTTAACCCCCTGTGTGCTGACTCCCAGTGGTCAGGAGTGGAGGCTCTATCCCACCCGAATGTCACTTCAGAGCCTCCGAAATTCCGGGCCCCAAATACCTCTCTATTAAGACAAAGAGGACTGCGAGCCAGTCCTCTCTGGACTATTTATTTTGCCCGGAATTCCTCACCCATTCTGGGTGACCTCCTGAACACCATTACCACTCGTTAAAGGGACCATAACCCAAATATTGGTGCTACATAGCACCCGTCCAGGACCCAACCTTGGCGTCCTGTACATATCCCCCCCTCTGCCTCAACGCGGAGGTGTTGGAGGCACCACTCGACATCATACAATGGACTCGGGAGAGGGCATTGGCATTCTGATGTTGTCTCCCGGGTCTGTGTTCTACCACAAAATTTAACTCCTGGAGAGAAAGGAACCACCTTGTCACCCTGGCATTGGTGTGCTTGTTTTGCCTCATCCAGGTAAGGGGAGCATGGTTTGACATCAAGCGAAACCTCCTACCTAGGAGGAAATATCGTAGTGAGTCCAAAGCCCACTTGATGGCGAGACACTCCCGCTCTACCACAGCGTAGTTTTTCTCAGCTGCTGTCAGCTTCCTACTAAGAAAAACTACGGGATGCTCTTCTCCATTGCTTTCCTGCGATAGGACTGCTCCCAATCCCTCACTTGAAGCGTCTGTCTGCACTACAAAATCTTTTGCGAAATCAGGAGCTACAAGCATCGGATCCTGGCACAATGCCGTCTTAAGCTTTTGAAAAGCTTTCTCGGCCGCGGCATTCCACTTTATCATCACTGACTTTCTGCCTTTGGTCAAGTCAGTCAGCGGTGCAGCAATGGTGGCGAAGTTGGGGACAAACCTCCTATAATAGCCATCTATGCCCAAAAACGCTCTGACCTGCTTCTTGGTTAGAGGACGGGGCCAGTCCTGTATGGCTTCCACCTTACTCATTTGGGGCTTCACCAACCCCCTACCCACAATATACCCTAGGTACTTGGCTTCCTCCATCCCAATGGCACAATTCTCCGGATTGATGGTGAACCCTGCTCTTCTCAAGGAGTCTACCACTGCCTGAACCCGGGGAAGATGGGACTCCCAATCAGTGCTGAAGATGACTATGTCATCTAAGTAGACGGAAGCGTACTGTTGATGTGGGCGCAAAGTTTTGTCCATGGCCCTTTGGAACGTGGCAGGGGCAGAGTGTAGACCAAATGGCATCCTTTTCTATTGGAAGTGGCCTTCCGGGGTAGAGAAGGCTGTTTTCTCCCTGGCTTCCTTGGTCAGGGGAATCTGCCAGTACCCTTTTGTGAGGTCCAGCGTGGTGATATACCTGGCAGGACCTAACTTCTCAATTAGTTCATCTACTCGTGGCATGGGATACGCATCAAACTTGGAGATTTCATTAAGTTTTCTGAAGTCGTTACAGAAGCGGAGGGTGCCGTTGGGTTTGGGTACCAACACGATTGGACTCGACCACTCGCTTTGTGACTCTTCAATGATTTCAAGTTCGAGCATTCTTTTAACCTCGTCAGATACCGCCACCCTATGAGCTTCTGGGATACGGTAAGGCTTTAACCGGATTTTTACATTGGGTTCGGTTACGATGTCATGCTTAATGACGTTGTTGAGACCGGGCAATTCTGAAAACATGACCCTATTTCTTTGCAGAAACTCTTTTGCTTGCTGGGTTTGGGGTCTAGTCAGGGTGGCAGCAACCTGCACCAGGTCGATCCCTGCATGGTCCCCTGACTATACCCCGTCTCTCCAGGGTTTCAATAAATTCATGTGATAGATTTGGTAGGGTTTTCTTTTCCCTGGCTGGTCTATCTTGTAGTTCACCTCACTTACTTTCTCTACTACCTCAAACGGGCCTTGCCACTTGGCCAAGAATTTGCTCTCCACCATGGGTATTAGAACAGCCACCCGGTCTACTTGAAACTGTCTAATTTTAGCCGACCGGTTATACACTCTTCTTTGGGCATCCTGAGCCTTCTGCATGTGCTCCCTCACCAGCGGCATCACCTTAGCCACCCTCTCTCGCATTTGAGAGATATGTTCTACCACGGTTTTATGTGGTGAGGACTCACTTTCCCATGTTTCCTTTACTAGGTCGAGCAACCCCCGGGGCCTTCGTCCATACACTAGCTCAAACGGCGAGAAGCCCGTGGATGCTTGTGGAACCTCCCGGATGGCAAACAACAAGGCAGGGAGTAACATATCCCAATCCTTCCCGTCTTTCTGGACCACTCTTTTCAACATGGACTTTAGAGTTTTATTAAATCTCTCGACTAGGCCATCGGTCTGCGGATGATAAACGGACGTCCGCAACTGCTTAATCTGAAACAGTTTGCATAAGTCCGCCATCACCTTTGACATAAAAGGGGTGCCCTGGTCCGTCAGTATCTCTTTGGGGAACCCAGTCCGTGAGAACATTTGAAACAACTCCCGGGAAATGGCCTTAGAGGAAGCTTTCCTCAAAGGGATTGCTTCTGGATACCTAGTTGCGTAATCTAGTATGACCAATATGTATTGGTGCCCCCTTGCCGACTTTACCAGGGGTCCCATCAGATCCCATAGCGATCCGCTCAAATGGGACCTCAATAATTGGCAAGGGTACTAGAGGGTTTCTATAGTGGGGCACCGGGGCAGTTAACTGGCAAATGGGACAAGATGCACAATGTCTTTTAACCTCGGCCTTCACTCCTGGCCAATAAAACCAGTCGGTTATCCTGGCCTCTGTTTTCTCTGCCCCCAGGTGTCGTCCTAGTGCGTCGTTGTGGGCTAGATCAAGGAGCATCCACCGATATAGTTGGGGAACCAGCAACTGCTTTACAGTTTCCCCTCGGCTCTCAGCTACTCGATATACCAAGTCCCCCTTCAATGCAAAATGAGGAAACCTCTGATCTGCCCCTGGCATTTGTAAGACCCCATCAATAACAGAAACCTGCTCTCGAGCATTGATCAAGGTAGGATCCTGTAATTGGGCGGTGCCAAATGCACCCCTGGATACATCCAGGTCTGAATGCACTGGCCTCGAGGATGTTTCCCCCTCATCCTCCTCAGCCGGAGAGAGCTCCTCATCTTCCTCCCCCAGCATGACTCCCCCCCCCCTCAGAGATCAACTCGGTTTTAAGACCTGGAACAGAAACATTATCATCAAAATTAGTATTCTCTGTAACTTCATTATCAGTGACGGGTATCTCCATATTAGAGGGGTGTGTTGTGGGGGTTTCAGGCCCGGATCCCTCAGACTCTGTCCCTTCCAGGCCCAGTGTCCCCAGTTCTCCGGGCAGCCCTATCTGTACCTGGTTCCATAGTTCAAGAAATAGTGGACAGTCCCACCCCACTATGATGTCATGTATTAAGCTTTTTACCACCCCAACCTCTTGTGTAACTGAAATATGGCCATAGGAAACCATTACCGGGACCATGGGGTACTCCCTGGTGTCCCCATGGATACACACTACCCGTAGAGTCTTATTCACTGGGCCGAGTCTCCCAAACACCCTGGCATGTACCAGTGTTATCATGCTACCGGAGTCCAGTAGCGCCTTGGCAGGAAGGTGGTTCACCCACACTTCACACTCGAACCGTCCTTCAGCCAGATCAAGATGAGTGGCACACACTCTTTGCACATAGAAGGAGCTTCTCCGACCACTCCCACAGTCTCCTCCTGCAGTGGGCACTGTGCCCGGGTATGCCCCCAGGACTGACATCACCAACACTGTAGGTCCCCCATCCGTGGGACAGAAACCAACCTTCGTGGTTCTGCGGAGGATGATGCAGGTTCCAATGTCAGGCAGGGCTTCTCTCCTAGGTGCTGTGGCTGGTCTGGTTGCCCTTGGTGTGGGTTCCCGACGCTTGGCAGGCCCAAGCAGGTCCTCTACCACGGTGTACCTTTCGACCAACTCAACCAGCTGGTCAGCAGTTGCAGGGTCTCCGTGGCTTACCCAGCGCTGTAGGTCATCTGGCAGGGACCGCAGGTACCAATCCATCACCACCCGTTCCACCATTTGTGGGCCTGACAATTGTTCCGGCTGCAGCCATTTTTTCACCAGCTGCACTAGTTTGTGCATTTGGGACCTAGGTGGTCGGTCAGGTTTGTACCGCCAGCGATGCACCCTCTGAGCCCGGACGGCTGTGGTCACTCCCAGGCGGGCCAGGATCTCTGCCTTCAGCCGCTCATAGTCGCTGATGTGCTCAGATGGGAGGTCAAAATAAGCCTTTTGCGGGTCACCAGTGAGAAAAGGGGAGATAATACCAGCCCATTGGTCATGGGGCCACCCCTCTCTCTCTGCTATCCTTTCAAAGGTAGTGAGAAAGGCCTCTACGTCATCACTGGGTGTTAGCTTTTGTAAAAAATGGGTGGCTGTCACGGACACTTGGTTGCCAGCGGCAATGACCGCTTGCTCTCGTCCCTGAGCCAGCCGCTGTACTGCCTCCTGCAATGCGGCCACCTGTGCTTGAGTGGACCCCTGCTGGGCCGTAAACTGGGCGGCTAGCAGCCGTGTGCTTTCCTGCTGCTGAGCCATCGCTTCCTCATGGCGACGGTTTTCCTCTGCTAACGCTTGCTGCTGGGTCGCAGTGGCTTGTTGCTGGGTCACAGTGGCTTGTGCCAAAGCCTTGATGACCTCCTCCATGCCTTTGTCTGCTGTTTGCAATGTCTGAGCTGACTTCACCCAAGACATGCCATAAGCCCACTGTTTCTTTAAATGTCAGTTTGTTTTTAAACGGTTTTTGCAGCTGCAAATGCACTTTGCCAGCATCCAAGACACCAGTTGTAAACGTTTGGGGATTATAGCTCCACGGGACTAAATGCATAAACCGTTGACTTTTGAACAGAAAGGCTTTTATTTGTGAATAAAGCAAAAATAACGCTTAATTCAGCACACAGAAAAATATAAACCAAAGTCTGATTATCTTCCAGCATAAATCAAAGTCCTGCTTGTCTTCAGCACAAAAATAAATCAAAGGAAAGACACATACAGTTTTGTAGGGGAACTTCCAGAGCCCTTGCTGAATCTTTACAAGCTCCCAGCAGACACACAGCTCGTCTCCACAGGTGCAATCCTCATACTCCTTCCACACCACCTCTAGCACCACTTCCTGTTTTATGAGCTGTCTTCCTGGAAGCCCTTAACCCCCTGTGTGCTGACTCCCAGTGGTCAGGAGTGGAGGCTCTATCCCACCCGAATGTCACTTTAGAGCCTCTGAAATTCCGGGCCCCAAATACCTCTCTATTAAGACAAAGAGGACTGCGAGCCAGTCCTCTCTGGACTATTTATTTTGCCAGGAATTCCTCACCCATTTTGGGTGACCTCCTGAACACCATTTCCACTCGTTAAAGGGACCATAACCCAAATATTGGTGCTACATAGCACCCGTCCAGGACCCAACCTTGGCGTCCTGTACAATGGATATCTGTGCATTTTACAAATTGCATCTCTTAGTCTCTCTGCATTTTGGGGGGTTGGGAAAAGAGCACGGTGCACACTGTATTTTGATCTCATCTGGTGCAGATGTCCCCAGAATTGACTGGAATAGGCTGATCACTTTTGGTAGCAGTTCAGTGTGTTTTATTTCAGGCAAGCCCCTTATACGTATATTCTGCTTACGGTCTCTATTTTCATGATTATCCATCTGATCCAACCGAAAATTCAACACTTCGTGATTTTTTGTCATATCTTGAATATCGGCCACTACCTGTCTAATATAGTTACATAGTTAGTCAGGTTGAAAAAAAGATACAAGTCCATCCAGTTCAACCATAAAAAAATAAAAAATAAATAATAATATCATACAATCCCATATACCTAATTCAATACCCACAGTTGATCCAGAGGAAGGCAAAAAACCCCATCAGAGCACGATCCAATTTGCTACAGCAGGGGAAAAAAAACCTTCCTGATCCCCCGAGAGGCAATCGGATATTCTCCGGATCAACTTTACCTATAAATGTTAGAACCAAATTATATTATGTACATTTAAGAAATAATCCAGGCCTTTCTTAAAGCAATCTACTGAGCTGGCCAGAACCACCTCTGCATGGAGTCTATTCCACATTTTCACAGCTCTTACTGTGAAGAAACCTTTCCGTATTTGGAGGTAAAATCTCTTTTCCTCTAGGACGTAGCGAATAAATTCAGTTCCTCTAATCTTTCCCCATAGCTGAGCTCCTTCATGCCTCTTATCAGTTTGGTTGCCCTTCTCTGCACTTTCTCCAGTTCCCCAATATCCTTTTTGAGAACTGGGGCCCAAAACTGAACTGCATATTCCAGATGAGGTCTTACTAATGATTTGTACAGGGGCAAAATGATATCTCTCTCTCTGGAGTCCATACCTTTCTTAATACAAGAAAGGACTTTGCTCGCTTTGGAAACCGCAGCTTGGCATTGCATGCCATTATTGAGCTTATGATCTACCAAAACCCCCAGATCCTTCTCCACTACGGATCCCCCCAGTTGTACTCCCCTTAGTATGTATGATGCATTCATATTCTTAGCCCCCAAGTGCATAACTTTACATTTATCAACATTAAACCTCATCTGCCACATAGTCGCCCAATTAGACAGAGCATTGAGGTCGGCTTGTAAATTGGCGACATCCTGTAAGGACGTTATTCCACTGCATAGCTTGGTGTCATCTGCAAAGACAGAAATGTTACTTTTGATCTCAGACCCAATATCATTTATAAAGATATTAAAATGTAAGGGTCCCAACACTGAACCTTGGAGTACACCACTGATAACCTTAGACCATTCTGAGTAAGAATCATTAACCACGACTATGAATTCTGTCTTTTAGCCAGTTTTCTATCCATTTACAAACTGATATTGCCAATCCTGTAGACTTTACCTTGCACATGAGCCGTGTGTGGGGAACTGTATCGAACGCTTTAGCAAAATCCAAGTATACCACGTCCACCGCCACCCCTCTGTCCAAGGTTTTACTTACCTTTTGTCAGGGAAATAGCCGAAGAAGGACTGGCAATTCTGCCCAAGGCAATCATGGCTGCCATGGTGCACAGCATGACTAAGGTGGGCGGTACTTCCTCCTTGTAACCTGAACAGATCACATGACTAACTTCCTGGTCTATTTAAGCCTGCTGCTGGAGCTGCTCATTGCTGGATTATCTCTTCAGTCTCCTGTGTACCTTGACCTTGTCTCCTGATCCGTGCCGTTGTGACCCGGCTTGCCTTAACCTCGCTTCCTGTTCTCCTGTGTTTGACCCTCGGCCTGCTTCTGGACTCTGCTTCTGCTTCCTGACCACCCGGCTTGACCCTCGGCTTGTACCTGGACCCTGCACGTGTATGACCCCGGCTCGCCCCTGTATATGCTCTGGACTGATCTCCTGTGTTTGACCCCCGGCCTGGCTTCCGATATCTCCGTTCATCTGAATATAACAAGCTCAGTTCTGCCTGCCTCCGCCATCCCTCAGTGGCTGAACTCATCAGACTGCAAGCAAGCACCTGGCCAACCGTGCTTCTGTGGGCACCGCACTCCCTGTTCCCAACTCCAGGGGCGCGCTGCACTCATCCGCAAGGGGAGCCCTCTTAGCATCTCGATCTCCATACTCGTTCCTGACACCTTTTCATAAAAAGAAATCAGCTTTGTCTGACAACTTCTGTCTTTCATGAATCCATGCTGTCTGTTGCTTAAAATATTTTTTTCCAGCAAGAACTTATCTATGTGGTCTTCTATTAATCTCTCCAGTATCTTCCAAACTATAGAAGTTAAACTAACAGGTCTATAGTTACTTGGTAAAGACTTTGTTCCCTTTTTAAATATAGGCACCACATTGGTCCTGCGCCAATCGAGTGGTACTATTCCTGTCATTAATGAGTCCCTAAAAATTAGATACAATGGCTTTGAAATTACAGAGCTCAATTCTTTTAGGATCCGTGGGTGTATGCCATCTGGTCCAGGTGCTTTAACTACCTTTATTCTGTCTAAATATTTCTGGACCATATCACTTTTGAGCCATTGTGGATTTGGGGCTGTGTCACTACCACCCCCATTTTGAACATGAGCTTCCCCATGCTCCTTTGAATACAGAGCTGAAGAAAGTATTTAATAAATTAGCCTTCTCTTTGTCCCCAGTCACCCACTCTAGATTATTTTGTAAAGGGCCTACATGCTCAGACTTGACCTTTTTACTATTAACCACTTGACAACTGGGCACTAAACCCCCTTCGTGCCCTGACCAATTTTCAGCTTTCTGCGCTCTCACACTTTGAATGACAATTACTCAGTCATGTAATACTGTACCCAAATGGGTTTTTTTGTCCTTTTTTTCATACAAATAGAGCTTTCTTTTGGTGGTATTTGATCACCTCTGGGTTTTTTTTTTTTGCCCTATAAATTAAAAAATACGGAAAATTTTAAAAAAAAAACATTTTTTTTAGTTTATGTGATAAAATTTTGCAAATCATTAATTTTTCTTCATAAATTTTGGCCACAATTTATACTGCTACATATCTTTGGTAAAAATAACCCAAATTAGTGGATATTATTTGGTCTTTGTGAAAGTTATAGAGTCTACAAGCTGTGGTGCGGATCATAAACAATTGATCACACCTAATGTACTGGTGGCCTATCTCATTTCTTACGACCCGAACAAGCCAAGAAAGTACAAATACCCCCCAAATTACCCCTTTTTTGAAAGTAGACATTCCAAGGTATTTAGTAAGATGCATGGTGAGGTTTTTGATGTCGTAATTTTTTCCCACAATTCTTTGCAAAATGAAGATTTTTTTTTCATTTTTTTTTTGTTTTTTTCACAAAATTGTCATTGTAATAGGTTATTTCTCTCACATGGCATGTGTATACCACAAATGACGCCCCAAAATACATTCTGCTACTCCTCCTGAGTATGGCGATACCACATGTGTGGGACTTTCACAGCCTGGCCCAACATGCAGGGAGCACCATCAGGTATTCTAGGAGCATAAATTGCACATCTAACTAGTTGACCACCTATTACACTTTTGAAGGCCCTGGAGCACCAGGACAATGGAAACACCCACAAAGTGACCCCATTTTGGAAAGACAACACCCCAACGTATAATCTATGAGGCATAATGAGTCTTTTGAACTATTCATTTTTTTCCTGAAGTTTTTGGAATATGCGGGAAAAAAAAGAAAGCGCAATTTTTAAACGCAAAGTTGTCCATTTATAAAATATTGCCAACACATAGCATGTACATAGCAAAAATGAAACACCAAAATACATTTTGCTACTCCTCCTGAGTATGGCGATACCAAATGTGTGAGACTTTTATACAACCTGGCCACATACAGAGGCCCAACATGCAAGGTACACCATCAGGTGTTCTAGGGACACATAGCATGCACATACCAAGAATTACACCCCAAAATACATTCTGCTGAGCAAAGGGTAAACAAAAGATTACCTGTGGTTTTAGTAGCGCAGATGTCCACAGGAGGATAGCACTGGTCCAGGCAGCAGGCAGGGACTTGGTCAGCAAAATCGAATGCAATTGTCCAGGCAACAGGCAGGAATACTGTCCATAGTCAGTACAGGCAGCAGGCAGGGATACTGTCCATATACAGTCCAGGGTCAGTGCAGGCAGAGATTGTCAGCAGTGCCAAAATAATGGTCCTGGTAGTAGGCAGGTCCATGTGGTGTGGTCAGTTCATGCGACAGGCAGAGGCATGATGGCATAGGTCCTACAGGCAGTAGGCAGAAGTAGGGCCTCGTTCAGGACTGAATGGGGACAGGGGTAGAGGCTTCTCCCACCCAAATCTCTTTGAAGCCTCCGAGTCTCCAGACCCTAATCTAGGAATGAGAAAAACAAAAACAATTGTTTTCTTCATCCAGAAAAACAATTCTGGAGCCCCTCGCATATGTGAGACCCCTGTGTTATGAATCCCACTAGTCCACTGGCAGGGTACAAGATCAGTCCAAGAGGCAGGCAAAAAGCATGGTCAAACAGTCCAGGGTCAGTTCCAGATCAGGCAGAGGTATGTACAGAATTGGTAGGCAGAAGCGTGGTCGAATAACAGTCCAGGGTCAGTTCCAGATCAGGCAGAGGTATAAACAGAATCGTTAGGCAGAAGCGTGGTCGAACAACAAGCCAGGGTCAGTTACAGAGAAAGCAGAGGCATAAGGGGTGTGAAGATAAATGGCAGGAAGTGAACTAATAATTTATTTTGGTATGGTAACGGCGGAAGCAGTCGCCTATGCAGAGGCCTGGTTCTGAAGGACATTGGGCACAATAATAAATGGTGTCTCTTCTCTCTCCTCTTTTGGTGCACACCCGGCATTTTTTCTGGCGTTTTTGGCCTGTTGGTCTGGGAGGGATTTTATCTGGGAAGTGGCGCTCGGAGAGTCAGCTAATCACAATCCGATCTAATGTTTACTGGTGGGCTGTTCGGGTATAAAAGGGCAGTGGTGATTTCCTCCTGCAAGAAAAGGAAGGATTTGGGTCTTATAGTGGATTTCCGATAGATGACATAGGAGTTGTACATGACCAAATTAAACAAATAAATGGGAACTTTTTTATACCACTGGTATGTTCTTCTTGTGGAAAGGTAGGGTTCGAGCATCTGGTCGTTGAAGTCGACACCCCCCATGAACTTATTGTATTCGTGGATGCATTTTGGTTTTTGGATCCGGCCATTCCTCCTGGTGATCTCAACGAATTCATTGTTGTGTATGGAAGAAAGCACGTAGACGTCCCTTCTGTCCCTCCACTTCACAGCCAGAATTTCCTCATTGCGTAAACTCGCCGTCTCCCCTCTTCTCAATTTTTTGGTGACCAGGCTTTGAGGAAAGCCCTTCCGGTTCGTCCGTACGGTGCCACATGCTGGGGTGTTCATTCTGTGTAGGTTTCGGAACGGGGGCAAACTTGTATAAAAATTGTCCACATACAAGTGGTATCCTTTCTCCGGGAGTGGGTTTATGAGTTCCCAAACTACTTTCCCACTGGTTCCAATGTAGTCTGGGCAATTAGGGGGGTGCAGTTGGGTGTCCTTCCCTTCATATACAATGAATGCATACACATACCCTGTGGCTCGGTCGCACAATTTATACAGCTTCACCCCATAGCGGGCCCTTTTGCTGGGTATAAATTGTTTTATGCCCAGCCTGGCAGAAAATTTTATAAGGGACTCATCCACGCATATATGTTGGTCTGGGGTAAACAACTGGGGGAAGGTTTCAGAAAAATAATTTAGTAGCGGCCGAATTTTATAAAGTGTGACAGGAGGGTCACTTTGGACACAGGGTGAGCCAGGAAATAATGGACATTAAGAAATATATCTTGGGCTACCTAAAATGGGTCTGTAATATTTATCCACTATATCCCCAAGGATATCTGTAAAGGACTATTTACTGTTTCTGAACTCAACAGGTTAATTGAGAGATACTGAGGTGTTCAGCCTCAATCACCTGTTCATTGTTTGTGGTGATTTACATTCTATTGTCCATTGTGGATTGGAGCTGGTCGACCGTCTGGCTGCATATTATGGGATGTTGAAGTGTCTTCTGTGAGGAGGGGGGGGGGGGGAATCACACCTGACCTGTATCACCATTGTCATTGGACAGTTTAACCCGCCCTGTTCCCCCAAGGATGGGAGGGAAGGGTTTTGAAGAGAAATGTGTTACCATGTGTTTTGAAAATAAAGTGATTCCCTGTTTTGGAACTTGAAATACAGAGCGTTGTCTCGTATCTCTGGAAGGATTAATCCTATGGGAAGTGGTCGCCTGGCTGTGGAGGGTCGATAGTGGTTGTGTGTTCAGAGAGGGAATATTCTAAACGGCGTTATCCCCTTTCGTATTTGGGGTGCCGTTACATAAAGCTTATCAAAATTTGGGTCATTTCGGGGAGGGCACTGGGTATTGTCGTTGTAGTGTAGGAATCTCATAATCATGAGATATCTGGACCTGGGCATTACTGAGAAAAAGATGGGCATGTGGTAGATGGGGCGGGTTGACCAATAGGAACGCATCTGATTTTTTCCGTTTAGTCCCATGCAGAATGTGAGGCCCCAAAAAATTCTAAACGCCTCCACTGTAAGGGCTCTCCACACGTAGGGACGGGCATAATAGGACGTTGGGTTGCTTGCTATGAACTGTTGGGCATAAAGGTTGCACTGGGCCACAATTGATGCCAGCATGTCCTCAGTAAAAATTTTATTAAAAAAATCAATTGGGGAAAAGTTTTCTGTATCCACCTGGACTCCTGGCTGGGCAGTGAAAGGGGGAATGTTGGCTTCTCCTGAATTAGGAGGAATCCACAAGGGGTACTGAAGGGGATAGGGAAGACTGGCATGGGACCTAACCCTTTGGGACTGAGGTGACACCCCACTGGTACGTGGTCTTTCTTCCTGAGGTACTGCGGTGCTGGTGGATGGCACTTCGGTGCTGGTGGATGGCACTGCGGTGCTGGTGGATGGCACTGCCTCCTCAGCAGAACGCCTTTGTCTGGCGGGCGGGCCCTCCTCCTCTTCCTCCTCCTCCTCCGTCATTGATCCACTGCTTAGGACAGGCTCGTAGTCCACGTCAGACTCAGTCTGAATTTGCGGAGGAATCCGAATCGGTGAGCTCCCCGTTGCTCCCGTCGGCCGCAAGAATTTCGTACGCCTCCTGGGCTTAAAATACTCTTTTAGCCATTGTTGGCGATGACAGAAGGAACTGATGACACGTGACACTGACAGATGGCACTAATACGTGACACTGATACGTGGCACTAGAGACGCTAATAAAAGATGGCAGGTTGCACTGATGAGATGGCACTGACAGGTTGCACTGATGGCAGATGGCACTGGCAGATGGGACTGGCGGAAGATGGGACTAGTGGCAGATGGGACTGGTGGCAGATGGGACTGGCAGGGACTGTAGGCACTGTTTTTTACTGTGTGTAATGTGTTTTTCAACTCACTTTGCAAAGCACAGATCTCTCTCCCTCCTCACACGCGGTCTCTGTGTGAGGAGAGAAAGCCGGCAATGAGAGATGATCTCATATGTTTACATTTGAGATCATCTCTCATTGGACAGTGAGATCGAGTGCTGAATGGCCTCTGTGATTGGCCATTCAGCACGATCTGTGATTGGTTGTGTCCGAGGGACACGGCCAACACAGAATTTACAAGATGCGCGCTCGCGGGGACGCGCGGGGGGGGGGGGGAGGAAACAGGACGTCCTGTCGGCAATTCAGCGCCGCAATGCAGACGTCTTTTTAGCATTGCCCGGGCGCGAAGTGGTTAATATATTTGAAGAATTTTTTGGGGTTTGTCCTACTATCTTTTGCAATCTGTCGTTCGTTTTGAATTTTTGCATACTTGATTTCCTTTTTAAATATCCCGTTATATTCTTTGTAACATTTAAATGACACTAGTGTTCCCTCATTTTTATATTTTTTAAAAGCTCTTTTCTTGTAGTTTATAGCTTTTTTAACTTTGGCCGTGAGCCACATAGGTTTTATTTTTAGCCTTTTAAAATTATTGCCCATGGGAATATACTTTGCAGTGAGTTCACAAACAGTCTTTTTGAAGAATTCCCATTGATGCCAATATTCCCTCCCAGTCTAAGTCCTGGAGAGCAGCCCTCATCCTTGGAAAATTTGCTCTCTTGAAATTAAGTGTTTTTATCTTTCCCATATGTGATTTTTGCTTACAGCTAACATCAAATGAAAACATGTTATGGTCACTGTTACCCAGGTGTTCCTTTATCTGAACATTAGTAATATGCTCTGCATGGTTTGAGATTACCAGGTCCAACAGAGCATCATTCCTAGTTGGGGCCTCAAACTGGACCATATAATTCTCCTGCAATAGGTTTATAAATTTTTGCCCTTTAACTATCCCAGCAGTGCCATTACTCCAGTCAATTTCACATAGAGACAGACCCCTCCACCTTTCCTTTTTACCCTGTCTTTCCGAAAGAGTGCATAGCCAGGAATATTAATAGCCCAGTCATGTGAGGAATGAAGCCAAGTTTCAGCAATACCGATTACATCATAGCTCTCCTCATGCACCAGAGCTTCCAACTCACCTATTTTGCTTGGCAGACTTCTGGCATTGGTGAACAAACACTTTAATGCATTAATATATTTTGACCGGTCACATACTATCCTCTTGGGTGTTCCGAGATTGCAACTAGGACTTGCTACTATACTTACCTCGGGTTTATGTGCTTTGGTTACCCTACCACTAATGCCCCTAATACTACCCTCTGGAATATGTTCCACGCTGACTCACTATCTCTGGACCCTCCCCCCCGTCGCCTAGTTTAAAAACCCCTCTAACTTTTTGGCCACCCTTATTCCCAGCTGATCTGCACCCTCCTCATTTAGGTGCAGTCCATCCCTTCTGTTGTGGAAAATTTTATGAAGATGTATTTAATATGTATTGTCATAGTGTCACCCAGTGTTAGTACTTCCGCAACCCGCTCTAAAGAGCTGACTGGGGCAGTCTGAGGCTGGTTGAGATAAACTTCCTGATTTGGAGAAGGGTGTTTGCGGAGTGAGGCCTCTCTGCAAACGCATTATCGGTTTAGCGGATATATGCTCTTATCGCCTCTGTGTCTGATCAACATTGAGGTGGTGACGTGAGCATACACCTGCAGATAAGCTCCCCTCATCAGGAACTGTGTTCATTGATTATTGTATTATTATTGTGTTATTTTGTATTGGTATTATAATGTATGTATTTAAATATCCCTGTTGGAAGGGTTATCATGTATTGTCACATCCTGTGTTGCCAAATCCATATATGGGCATTTGCTGTGTGGAGCCCATATGCTGTGACATCACTTCCTATGGGGGAGGTCACATACTGTGTCCTGACTTCCCATGGAGGAGGTCACATGCTGCAGCCATCACTTCCTGTTTGTGATCTTTTGTGATAATAAAAAGGACGCTGTTAGGGCGTCGGTCACCAGTCTTTGCTGGGAGGCTTTGATTGAGTCTGGTGATCCTTCTTGATTTGTAAGAATGGGGATCGAATGGAAGGTGAGTGAATTTTAGCTTAAGATGCATTATATCATTGAGACTAAATGTGTTACAATTAGAGACACGATATCTGGCTGTGTGCTCTGCGTACAGCCTAATTTCGCTGACACTTCTATAGTACTGGTTATCGACTGAGAAGTCGGCCCAGTCCTCCAGGAATCCAAACCCCTCCTTACTACACCAGCTCTTCAGCCACTTGTTCACTTCCCTAATCTCCCTCTGCCTTTCTGGTGTGGCTCAATGTACCGGTAGTATTCCTGAGAAGACTACCTTGGAGGTCCTGTTCCTCAATTTAGCTCCCAAGTCCCTAAAATTGTTCTTTAGGACACTCCATCTGCCTCTGACTTTGTCATTGGTGCCAACGTGCACCATGACAGCTGGGTCTTCCCCAGCCCCTCCCAGTAATTTGTTCACCAGATCCGTGATGTGCCGAACCCGAGCGCCCGGTAGACAACATACAGTTCGGCGTTTCAGGTCTTTGTTACAGATTTCCCTCTCTGTCCTAAGAATTGAGTCCCCTACCACCAGAATCTGTCTTTCCTTTCCCTTCGCTTCCCCCCCACTCTCACTGGAGGAGTTCTTCCCCCGGCAGCTAGGAGAGTCCCTCAGCTCCAGACTGGTTTCACCAATGTCACTCAATGGAGCATACTTATTGGGATGCTCCAGCCCTGGATCGGCCTCCCAGGCACTTCCCCCTCTACCCTTCCTGACTGTCACCCATCTACTACTTTCTAGTGCCTGCACCTCTTTGTCTCCACCCACCTCTGTGCTGGCCCCTGCCATCACCTGCCGGGTACGTTTCCGGCTCTCCTTTAGGGTGGAGGGTCTTCCCAGTGCTGACAGTTGCTTCCCCAGATTCAGAACCTGGGCTTCCAGGGAATCAATGTGCTTACATTTTGCACAGCAGTAAATCGCCCTCGAACAGATGATCAAGGAACGCATACATGCAGCAAGATGTACACCGAGTCGCCTCGCCACACCCGCCGGGCATTGTACCTATTAATTTAATGAGGATTAGAGATTATACCCTGTCCAAACTACCTAAGAACTACTCAAGACAATACACAGGTACTCACGGACCCGCGTGCACTCGCAGACCAACGGACCCGCGTGCACTCGCAGACCAACGGACCCACGTGCACACAATATGGGTCAATCCTGTAGCCTCATTTATTCTTCTCCTCTCTCTTTATTTTCCCTTATTTAACTTACATAGCCTCTATGTTATCATTCTCCTTATTCCTCCCCTTTTCCTTCACCTTTATCTCTCTCCTCCCCCCCCCCCATCCCAGGTTTTGAGTGCCTTTCCCCATTTTACCCTTCCCTTCCATTTTCCTCCCTTAAGTTAGTATTTGTGTCCTCTGTGTTATCTTTGGTTTATAAGGAGACATGAGTACCTCTCTCTGTCTCAAAAAAAAAAAAGAAAAGAAGAAGGGTAGATCAAGTTAAAAAAGGATGTAGGTTAAATAAAATTATATTTGTGAAACCCGTGTATAACCCCCCCCCCCCTATTTAATGTTACAGTGATGTTGGTGTTTTTATTTGTTTCATTTGCATCAATCCAACTACCGCAAAATGAGTGAGAGAGAAAGAAAAAAAAAGGGGGGGTAGGGGATCTGACCCAAATTCCCTGGGAGCTACCTTCTCTTCTCATATAACCTTCATATAACATCGAGTGTCTAAATTCCTCCCAGCCCCTCCAAATCCTGATAAATACAGTTTTAGTGTCCTTATTAGGAATGAGCTCGGTGTTCGAGTCGAACATACGTTCGACTCGAACATCGGCTGTTCGATCGTTCGATGAAGATCGAACTATTTGGGCCGTTCGCGCCAAATTCCAGTGACGCGAACGGCCCACAATACACTGCGCCATCGCAGTGCAATCCCGGCGCTGTGATTGGCCAAGCATGCACTGTGACCCCGCATGCTTGGCCAATCACAGCGCCGGCAGCTAGGAGAGCCATAATTGGCCACAGGCAGGTTGCCTGTGGCCAATTATAGCTCAGGGGGTTTAGCACACGCCCCACATTATGAAAGGCCGCCAGCGCGGCGACCTTGTGTAGTGTGTTCCAGCCCAGGGAAAGAGAAGGATAGGCAGGGACAGTGTCATTGTGCTATTCTTTGTGCTATTCTTGTGTGTAGGGAGAGAGAAGGATAGGCAGGGAGAGTGTCAGTGTCATATTCTTTGCTAAACCTTGTGTGCAGGGAGAGAGAAGGATAGGCAGGGGACAGTGTCAGTGTCATATTCTTTGCTAAACCTTGTGTGCAGGGAGAGAGAAGGATAGGCAGGGAGAGTGTCAGTGTCATATTCTTTGATAAACCTTGTGTGCAGGAAGAGAGAAGGATAGGCAGGGGACAGTGTCAGTGTCATTGTTGCTAAGCCTCCTGCACAGTATACACCTGAAGCTAGCCCTTATTGTTGTTTTTTCCTGTTGTGTAACACAGGCAGTCATCTGCAGCACTTACAGCGGGCGGATTGTGCTTCCTGCTAAATACACACCTGAAGCTAGCCCGCTTTGCTGTGTTTTCCTGGTGTGTTACACTAACAGGCATTTGCAGCACTTACATTGGGCGGAGTGTGCTTCCTGCTAAATATACACCTGAAGCTAGCCCGTATTACTGTGTTTTCCTGGTGGGTTACACTAACAGGCATTTGCAGCACTTACAGCGGGTGGAGTGTGCCTCCTGCACATTATACACCTGAAGCTAGCCCTTATTGCTGGAGCTTTTTTTCTTTTGTGTTACACTAACAGGCATTTGCAGCACTTACGGCGGGCGGAGTGTGCTTCCTGCAAAATATACACCTGAAGCTACCCCTTATTGCTGGTTTTCCCATCTCCCTGCAGGCCATTAGAATGTCTGGAAGGAAAACAAGGAGAGGCAGACAGTCAGGAGCCAATAAAAGAGGGCAAGCAGGCTCTGTGTCTAGAGACAACAGTGCTGGTCGTGGACGCGGTGCATCGTCATCAGCACGTGGCCATGGGACACGCTTGTCCTTCTTTTCGGCAGCTGGACGTGTTGAGCCGCATCATGCCGAAGACTTGGTAGAGTGGATGACCAAGCCCTCCTCATCCTCCTCATCCTCTCTCACCCAGGCTCAGGGTACTGGCAAAGCAGCTGCCAAAGCGTCCTCTTACCTGGTATCAATGTCATCATCAGTCACTCCTTCCCTAGACCCACCATGTCCTCCTGAGGAGTCCCCCGAACTGTTTGAGCACAGTGTTGGGTACATGCTCCAGGAGGATTCCCAGCGTTTCGAAGGGTCTGATGATGATACCCAGCTAGAGGAAGGCAGTAGCGTGACAGCAGAGAGAGGGGATGCTCAAGTAGGACACCAATCTGGCAGTCATGTTCCAGCAGCTGCAGCATACTGCCAGATTGGCTCCAGTGATGAGGAGGGAGGGGATGAGGTCACTGACTCCACGTGGGTGCCTAATAGGAGAGAGGAGGAGGAGGCACATCTCCAACGAGGCAGGATTCCCTCGGGGGGCCAGCGTAAGGGCAGCACACCAACTGAATCACACCGCAGAGCTCCGCCTGTGCAGGGCGCTGCCTCTGCCCGTTATTCAAAAAGTTCTTTGGTGTGGGCCTTTTTTGAGTCAAGTGCATCAGATCGCACAGCTGCTGTTTGCAACATATGTCTCAAGTGTATATCGCGTGGCCAAAACATCAGCCGCTTGGGCACCAATAGTGATGAGCCGAACACCCCCGGGTTCGGTTCGCACAAGAACCCGCGAACGGACCGAAAGTTCGCACAAACTTTAGAACCCTATTAAATACAATGGATGCGACCGTTCGAAATCTAAAGTGCTAATTATAACGACTATTATGCATGTTATTGTCCTAAAAAGGGTTTGGGAAACCGGGTTCTGCACCAGGGGACATGTATCAATCCAAAAAAAAGGTTTTAAAAACGGCCGTTTTTCGGGAGCAGTCATTTTAATGATGCATAAAGTGAAAAAAAAAAAAAGTCAAATATTCCTTTAACCACTTGACAACTGGGCACTTAAACCCCCTTAATAACCAGACCAATTTTCAGCTTTCGGTGCTCTCACATTTTGAATGACAATTACTCAGTCATACAACACTGTACCCATATGAATTTTTTGTCCTTTTTTCACACAAATAGAGCTTTCTTTTGGTGGTATTTAATCACTGTTGGGTTTTTTATTTTTTGCGCTATAAGAGAAAAAAGACTGAAAATTTTGTAAAAAAATGATTTTTTTTTCGTTTCTGTTATAAAATTTTGCAAATTACTATTTTTTCTTCATAAATTTTGGCCAAAATTTATACTGCTACATATCTTTGGTAAAAATAAGTACAAATTGGTGCATATTATTTGGTCTTTGTGAAAGTTATAGAGTCCACAAGCTATGGTGCCAATATCTGAAAATTGATCACACCTGAAGTACTGACGGCCTATCTCAATTCTTGAGACCCTAGCATGCCAGAAAAGTACAAATACCCCCCAAATGACCCCTTTTTGGAAAGAAGACATTCCAAGGTATTCAGAAAGAGGCATTGTGAGTTTTTTGAAGTTGTCATTTTTTCCCACAATTCTTTGCAAAATCAAGATTTATTTTTTCTCTTTTTTTTTTTCACAAAATTGTCATATTAGCAGGTTATTTCTCACACACAGCATATGCATACCACAAATTACACCCCAAAACACATTCTGCTATTCCTCCCGAGTATGGCGATACCACATGTGTGAGACTTTTACACAGCGTGGCCACATACAGAGGCCCAACATCCAAGGAGCACCTTCAGGCCTTCTGGAGCACCCAGGCCAATTCTGACATTTCTCTCCTACATGTAAAAATCATCATTTGTTTGCTAGAAAATTACATAGAACCCCAAAACATTATATATGTTTTTTTAGCAAAGACCTTAGAGAATATAATGGTGGTTGTTGCAACTTTTTATCTCGCACGATATTTGCGCAGAAATTTTTTTAACGCTTTTTTTACGGAAAAAAATGTTTTGTGCTTAAAAAAAACAAAAAAAAACAGTAAAGGTAGCCCAATGTTTTTGCATAATGTGAAAGATGAAGTTACGCCGAGTAAATAGATACCTAACATGTCACCCTTAAAAATTGCACACACTCGTGGAATGGCGCCAAACTTCGCTACTTAAAAAATCCCCATAGGCGACGCTTTAAATATTTTTACTGGTTAAATGTTTTGAGTTACAGAGGAGGTCTAGGGCCAAAATGATTGCTCTCGCTCTAACGTTCGCAGAGATACCTCACATGTGTGGTTTGAAAACCGTTTTCATATGTGGGCGGGACTTACGTATGCGTTCGCTTCTGTATGCGAGCTCACGGGGACAGGGGCGCTTTAAAAAAAAAAAAAAAAATGTATTCTTCATTTTACTTTATTTATTTTAGTTTGACATGTTTTTCCGCACCAAACATTTTTTTGATCACTTTTATACCTATTACAAGGAACGTAAACATCCCTTGTAATAGGAATATGGCATGACAGGTCCTCTTTACAGTGAGATATGGGGGGGGGGGGTGTCAATAAGACCCCACATCTCACCTCTAGGCTGGGAAGCCTGAAAAAAATACAAAAAAAAAAACAACAATCCTGGCTTTGATCGTAGCGGTGAGTCGGTAGAAGCACCGGAGGGCGGCGGGGGGGGGGGGACATCCCCTCTCGCCTCCCGTAAGAATGATCAAGCGGCGGAACAGCCACTATGATTGTTGTTATGGTGTAGGGAATCGCCGGCTCAAAAAGCTGATATCTGAATGATGCCTGTAGCTGCTCCCATCATTCAGATATCCCCGCACAAAGTCAAGGACGTCATATGACGGCCGGAGGGCGGGAAGTGGTTATTGCAGAGTATTGCCGGGCATTGCGGAGTATTGCCGGGCATTGCGGAGTATTGCCGGGCATTGCGGAGTATTGCAGGGCATTGCGGAGTATTGCGGACTATGGCAGGGTATTGCGGTGTATGGCAGGGTATTGCACGGGGTATTGCACAGGGTATTGTGGAGGGTATTGCAGAGTATTGTGGAGGGTATTGCAGAGTATTGTGGAGGGTATTGCAGAGTATTGTGGAGGGTATTGCAGAGTATTGTGCAGGGTATTGCAGAGTATTGTGCAGGGTATTGCAGAGTATTGTGCAGGGTATTGCAGAGTATTGTGCAGGGTATTGCGCAGGGTATTGCAGAGTATTGCGCAGGGTATTGCAGAGTATTGCGCAGGGTATTGCAGAGTATTGCGCAGGGTATTGCAGAGTATTGCACCAGAGTATTGCAGAGTATTGCACCAGGGTATTGCAGAGTATTGCGCAGGGTATTGCGCAGAGTATTTTGCAGGGTATTGCGCAGGGTATTGCGCAGGGTATTGCAGAGTATTTTGCAGGGTATTGCAGAGTATTTTGCAGGGTATTGCAGTATTTTGCAGGGTATTGCAGAGTATTTTGCAGGGTATTGCAGAGTATTTTGCAGGGTATTGCAGAGTATTGCACCAGGGTATTGCAGAGTATTGCACCAGGGTATTGCAGAGTATTGCACCAGGGTATTGCAGAGTATTGCACCAGGGTATTGGCAGGGTATTTTGCAGAGTATTGGCAGGGTATTTTGCAGAGTATTGGCAGGGTGTATTGCAGAGTATTGGCAGGGTATAGCACAGGGATGGCTGAGCAGGATGGATGGATGGCTGGATCTGTGACTGCAATTGTCACAGATCCAGCCCACAGTGCTGCTGCTGCCATCCGCTCTCTCCCCCTCCCCTCTCACACTGTACCGATCGGTACAGAGAGGGGAGGGAGGAACCGGCGTCATCAAATGACGCCGGTCTGTTTACAAGTGATTGCTCCGTCATTTGACGGAGCGATCACGTGGTAAACGGCCGCTATCAGCGGCGATTTACCGCGATTCGTGATCCGCCGGGTCCTCTGGACCGGCGGTCACGGAGTTTCCCGTGTGCGCGCCCCAGGGGGCGCGCGGGAGCGCGATTCTGGGAGGACGTTATATAACGTCCTCCGAGAGTTAAGCAACCACCTTGTCGACGTTATTTGTCGGCAGGTGGTTGTTAAGTGGTTAAATATCGTACCTGGGGGGTGTCTAAAGTATGCCTGTGAAGTGCCACGTATTTCCCGTGTTTAGAACTGTCCCTGCACAAAATTACATTTCTAAAGGAAAAAAAGCCATTTAAAACTGCTTGCGGCTTTAATGTAATGTCTGGTCCCGGTAATATGGATGAAAATCTTTAAGAAAAATGGCATAGCTACCCCATCACCCCCCCCCCCACCCCAGCCCATTACCAGCCCCTTTGGGTCTTGTATGGATATTAAGGGGAACCCCGCACACAAAATAAAAAAAGCCCTATATACTCTGAACAGCCGTATACAGGCGGTGCATACAAGACAGGGACTGTAGGTTTGTTCTTATGTAGAATCTGTTTGTAATTTGAACAGGTACATTGTTTAAGTGTAGCTCCAGCCAAGAAATCTATTTTTAAGCTTTTTGGAAAACATAGGGAAGGGTTATCACCCCTGTAACATTTGTTTTGCTGTCTGTGCAGTGTGCACCTGTTCAGAACAGTTCACCTCACTTTCCGTCCTAATGCCAATTTTTTTTTGAAAATTTTGGGTTTTTATTGAAACAAGAATTGGTGATAAATCATCAGTAGAGAGGAGACACTTTTTTCCCATATTAACTCTTACAGGAGTGAATTTGCCTTCCTAGGGGTAGATTTCCTCTCACTTCCTGTTGTATCCTTCCGTTTGCAAGGAGGAGTGGTTTGTAAGTTGGATGTTTGAAAGTAGGGGCCTGCTGTATATACTCTGCTGAAATTTGCCCCTTACATGTTGGTGTTGCCACAATACTGTGAGCCCTCACAGTTACTCTTGGTGGGCGCATGAATGGGCCCTGCTGTGAATTATTAGATCAAGAATTGTAATTGCATGCCCCTGTTGAACAGGGGCTGAAAAATTGGGCCTTTGGTGGTGGTGATGTTGACACAACACTGTAAGGCCTCACAGTTAGTCTTGGTGGGCGCAGGAATGGGCCCTGCTGTGAATTATTAGATCAAGAATTGTAATTACATGCCCCTGTTAAACAGGGACAGAAAAATTGGGACTTAGCCCCTGGTGGCGGCACCAGAAACAAAAACATTCTTCCAAGCTGTCCTCAGTCCTCAGTCCTCAGTCCTCAGTCCTCCAAAGTCCTCCAAAGTCCTCCAAAGTCCTCCTCCTCCAAAGTCCTCCTCCTCCTCCAAAGTCCTCCTCCTCCTCCTCCTCCAAAGTCCTCCTCCTCCAAAGTCCTCCTCCTCCTCCTCCAAAGTCCTCCTCCTCCTCCAAAGTCCTCCTCCTCCTCCAAAGTCCTCCTCCAAAGTCCTCCTCCTCCTCCAAAGTCCTCCTCCTCCAAAGTCCTCCTCCTCCACCTCCTTCTCCAAAGTCCTCCTCCTCCCAAAGTCCTCCTCCTCCACCTCCTCCTCCAAAGTCCTCCTCCTCCAAAGTCCTCCTCCTCCTCCTCCTCCTCCAAAGTCCTCCTCCTCCTCCAAAGTCCTCCTCCTCCAAAGTCCTCCTCCTCCTCCTCCAAAGTCCTCCTCCTCCAAAGTCCTCCTCCTCCAAAGTCCTCCTCCTCCTCCAAAGTCCTCCTCCACCTCCAAAGTCCTCCTCCACCTCCAAAGTCCTCCTCCTCCAAAGTCCTCCTCCTCCTCCAAAGTCCTCCTCCTCCTCCTCCAAAGTCCTCCTCCAAAGTCCTCCTCCTCCTCCTCCAAAGTCCTCCTCCAAAGTCCTCCTCCTCCTCCTCCAAAGTCCTCCTCCTTCTCCTCCTCCTCCAAAGTCCTCCTCCTCCTCCTCCTCCTCCAAAGTCCTCCTCCTCCTCCAAAGTCCTCCTCCTCCTCCTCCAAAGTCCTCCTCCTCCTCCTCCAAAGTCCTCCTCCTCCTCCTCCTCCTCCAAAGTCCTCCTCCTCCAAAGTCCTCCTCCTCCTCCAAAGTCCTCCTCCTCCTCCAAAGTCCTCCTCCTCCAAAGTCCTCCTCCTCCAAAGTCCTCCTCCTCCAAAGTCCTCCTCCTCCTCCAAAGTCCTCCTCCTCCAAAGTCTTCCTCCTCCAAAGTCCTCCTCCTCCAAAGTCCTCCTCCTCCAAAGTCCTCCTCCTCCAAAGTCCTCCTCCTCCAAAGTCCTCCTCCTCCAAAGTCCTCCTCCTCCTCCAAAGTCCTCCTCCTCCTCCTCCAAAGTCCTCCTCCTCCTCCAAAGTCCTCCTCCTCCTCCTCCTCCAAAGTCCTCCTCCTCCTCCTCCTCCTCCTCCAAAGTCCTCCTCCTCCAAAGTCCTCCTCCTCCAAAGTCCTCCTCCTCCAAAGTCCTCCTCCTCCTCCAAAGTCCTCCTCCTCCTCCTCCTCCAAAGTCGTCCTCCTCCAAAGTCCTCCTCCTCCTCCTCCTCCTCCTCCAAAGTCCTCCTCCTCCTCCTCCTCCTCAGTCCTCCTCCTCCTCCTCCTCCTCCAAAGTCCTCCTCCTCCTCCTCGGAAGTCCTCCTCCTCCTCCTCGGAAGTCCTCCTCCTCCTCCTCGGAAGTCCTCCTCCTCCTCCTCGGAAGTCCTTCTCCTCCTCCTCGGAAGTCCTTCTCCTCCTCCTCCTCGGAAGTCCTCCTCCTCCTCCTCCTCGGAAGTCCTCCTCCTCCTCCTCCTCCTCCTCCGGCAAGGAAGTCCTCCTCCTCGTCCTCCTCCGGCAAGGAAGTCCTCCTCCTCCTCCGGCAAGGAAGTCCTCCTCCTCCTCCGGCAAGGAAGTCCTCCTCCTCCTCGGCAAGGAAGTCCTCCTCCGGCAAGGAAGTCCTCCTCTTCCTGCCTCTGTTCTGCCTCAAGTGCCCTGTCCATTATTCCACGCAGCGTATACTCCAACAGGTGGACAAGAGGTACAGTGTCACTGATGCATGCACTGTCACTGCTCACCATCCTCGTGGTCTCCTCAAATGGTGCCAGGACAGTGCATGCATCCATGATCATGCCCTACTGGCGTGGTGAAAAAAACCCGAGCTCCCCTGACCCTGTCCTGGTGCCGTAGTCGCACAGGTACTCATTGATGGCTCTCTGCTGCGTGTGCAGCCGCTGCAGCATGGCCAACGTTGAGTTCCACCTGGTGGGCATGTCACATATAAGGCGGTTCTTGGGCAGGTTCAACTCCTTTTGCAGCTCAGCCAGGCGAGCACTGGCATTATAAGATCTGTGGAAATGCACACAGACTTTCCTGGCCTGCCTCAGGACATCCTGTAAGCCCGGGTACCTGCCCAAGAACCGCTGCACCACCAGGTTAAGGACGTGAGCCATACAGGGCACATGGGTCAGTTGTCCCGGTCTGAGAGCGGAGAGGAGGTTGGTGCCATTGTCGCAAACTACCATTCCTGGCTTAAGCTGGCGTGGCGTCAACCACCTCTCGGCCTGCCCCTGCAGAGCAGACAGGACCTCTGCCCCAGTGTGGCTCCTGTCCCCCAAACACACCAGCGCAAGCACGGCATGGCATCTTTTTGCCTGCGTAATTGCGTAGCCCCTTGAACGCCTACGGAGCACCGCTGGTTCCGAGGACAAAGCACAGAAGAGGCCATGGAGGAAGAAGAAGAGGAGGGGGTGGAGGACAGAGGTGTGTCACAACCAGTAGTAGCATTTTGGAGGCGTGGCGGTGGAACAACCTCCAACACTACTGCACCTTGTCCTGCATCCTTCCCAGCTGCCAAAAGAGTGACCCAATGGGCCGTGAAAGAAAGGTAACGTCCCTGTCCATGCCTGCTGGACCATGAGTCAGCGGTAATATGCACCTTACCGCTGACCGCCCTGTCCAGCGAGGCCAAGACATTGCCTTCCACATGCCGGTAGAGAGCCGGAATCGCCTTCCGTGAGAAAAAGTGGCGTTTGGGAACCTGCCACTGAGGGACCGCACATTGCACAAACTCACGGAAGGGGGCCGAGTCTACCAACTGAAAAGGCAGCAGTTGAAGCGCTAGCAATTTAGCCAAGCTAGCATTCAACCGCTGGGCATGTGGATGGCTGGGAGTGAACTTCTTTCGATGGTCCAGCAGCTGGGGCAGGGAAATTTGTCTGCTAGAATCGGACGTCGGTGTACTGCTAGCAGAGTGCCCGCAAGTACTTGGCTGTGACACACCTAATTCTACACCTTCATTCCTCTCAGTGCAGGTTTCAGAGAGGACTGAAGGTATAGTGGGGTTGGAGATCCCAGCTGATGCGGTGCAAGGAGAGGCTCGCTTTGTTCTTTGGTGTGGGTCTTTAAGGTAGGCTTGCCAACGAGCTGCATGGCAGGTCAACATACGTCTGGTCAAGCATGTGGTGCCCAAGCGGGTGATGTTTTGACCACACGATATACGCTTGAGACATATGTTGCAAACAGCAGCTGTGCGATCTGATGCACTCGACTCAAAAAAGGCCCACACCAAAGAACTTTTTGAATAACGGGCAGAGGCAGCGCCCTGCACAGGCGGAGCTCTGCGGTGTGATTCCGTCGGTGTGCTGCCCTTACGCTGGCCCCCCGAGGGCATCCTGCCTCGTTGGAGATGTGCCTCCTCCTCATCCTCCTCCTCCTCCTCCTCTCTCCTATTAGGCACCCACGTGGAGTCAGTGACCTCATCATACCCTCCCTCCTCATCACTGGAGCCAATCTGGCAGTATGCTGCAGCTGCTGGAACATGACTGCCAGATTGGTGTCCTTCTTGAGCATCCCCTCTCTCTGCTCTCACGCTACTGCCTTCCTCTAGCTGGGTATCATCATCAGACCCTTCGAAACGCTGGGCATCCTCCTGGAGCATGTACCCAACACTGTGCTCAAACAGTTCGGGGGACTCCTCAGGAGGACATGGTTGGTCTAGGGAAGGAGTGACTGATGATGACATTGATACCAGGGAAGAGGACGCTTTGGCAGCTGCTTTGCCAGTACCCTGAGCCTGGGTGAGAGAGGATGAGGAGGATGAGGAGGGCTTGGTCATCCACTCTACCAAGTCTTCGGCATGATGCGGCTCAACACGTCCAGCTGCCGAAAAGAAGGACAAGCGTGTCCCATGGCCACGTGCTGATGGCGATGCACCGCGTCCACGACCAGCACTGTTGTCTCTAGACACAGAGCCTGCTTTCCCTCTTTTATTGGCTCCTGACTGTCTGCCTCTCCTTGTTTTCCTTCCAGACATTCTAATGGCCTGCAGGGAAATGGGAAAACCAGCAATAAGGCCTAGCTTCAGGAGTATATTTTGCAGGAATCACACTACGCCTGCTGTAGGTGCTGCAAATGCCTGTTGGTGTAACACACCAGGAAAAAGCAGCAATACAGGCTAACTTCAGGTGTAATATGATCAGGAGGCACACTCCGCACGCTGTAAGTGCCACAAATGCCTGTTGGTGTAACACACCAGGAAAAAGCAGCAATACAGGCTAACTTCAGGTGTAATATGATCAGGAGGCACACTCCGCCCGCTGTAAGTGCCGCAAATGCCTGTTGGTGTAACACACCAGGAAAAAGCAGCAATACAGGCTAACTTCAGGTGTAATATGATCAGGAGGCACACTCCGCCCGCTGTAAGTGCCGCAAATGCCTGTTGGTGTAACACACCAGGAAAAGGCAGCAATACAGGCTAACTTCAGGTGTAATATGATCAGGAGGCACACTCCGCCCGCTGTAAGTGCTGCAAATGCCTGTTGGTGTAACACACCAGGAAAAAGCAGCAATACAGGCTAACTTCAGGTGTAATATGATCAGGAGGCACACTCCGCACGCTGTAAGTGCTGCAAATGCCTGTTGGTGTAACACACCAGGAAAAAGCAGCAATACAGGCTAACTTCAGGTGTAATATGATCAGGAGGCACACCCCGCCTGCTGTAAGTGCCGCAAATGCCTGTTGGTGTAACACACCAGGAAAAAGCAGCAATACAGGCTAAATTCAGGTATAATATGATCAGGAGGCACACTCCGCCCGCTGTAAGTGCTGCAAATGCCTGTTGGTGTAACACACCAGGAAAAGGCAGCAATACAGGCTAACTTCAGGTGTAATATGATCAGGAGGCACACTCCGCCCGCTGCAAGTGCCGCAAATGCCTGTTGGTGTAACACACCAGGTAAAAGCAGCAATACAGCCTAACTTCAGGTGTAATATGATCAGGAGGCACACTCCGCCCGCTGTAAGTGCTGCAAATGCCTGTTGGTGTAACACCAGGAAAAAGCAGCAATACAGCCTAACTTCAGGTGTAATATGATCAGGAGGCACACTCCGCCCGCTGTAAGTGCTGCAAATGCCTGTTGGTTTAACACACTAGGAAAAAGCAGCAATACAGGCTAACTTCAGGTGTAATATGATCAGGAGGCACACTCCACCCGCTGTAAGTGCCGCAAATGCCTGTTGGTGTAACACACCAGGAAAAAGCAGCAATACAGGCTAACTTCAGGTGTAATATGATCAGGAGGCACACTCCGCCCGCTGTAAGTGCTGCAAATGCCTGTTGGTGTAACACACCAGGAAAAAGCAGCAATACAGGCTAACTTCAGGTGTAATATGATCAGGAGGCACACTCCGCCCGCTGTAAGTGCTGCAAATGCCTGTTGTTGTAACACACCAGGAAAAAGCAGCAATACAGGCTAACTTCAGGTGTAATATGATCAGGAGGCACACTCCGCCCGCTGTAAGTGCTGCAAATGCCTGTTGGTGTAACACACCAGGAAAAAGCAGCAATACAGGCTAACTTCAGGTGTAATATGATCAGGAGGCACACTCCGCCAGCTGTAAGTGCTGCAAATGCCTGTTGGTGTAACACACCAGGAAAAAGCAGCAATACGGGCTAACTTCAGGTGTATAATGTGCAGGAGGCTTAGCAACAATGACACTGACACTGTCCCCTGCCTATCCTTCTCTCTCCCTGCACACAAGGTTTATCAAAGTATATGACACTGACACTCTCCCTGTCTATCCTTCTCTCTCCCTGCACACAAGGTTTAGCAAAGAATGTGACACTGACACTGTCCCCTGCCTATCCTCTCTCCCTGCACACAAGGTTTAGCAAAGAATGTGACACTGACACTGTCCCCTGCCTATCCTTCTCTCTCCCTACACACAAGTTTGAGGTACAAATAGCACTGACACTGTCCCTGCCTATGTAACTCTTTCCCTGCGCCGGAACACACTACACAAGGCCGCCGCGCTGGCGGCCTTTTATAGTGTAGGGCGTGTGCTAAACCCCCTGAGCTATAATTGGCCACAGGCAACCTGCCTGTGGCCAATTATGGCTCTCCTAGCTGCCGGCGCTGTGATTGGCCAAGCATGCGGGGTCACAGTGCATGCTTGGCCAATCACAGCGCCGGGATTGCACTGCGATGGCGCAGTGTATCGTGGGCCGTTCGCGTCACTCGAATTTGGCGCGAACGGCCCAAATCGTTCAAAGTTCGCCGAACAGCCGATGTTCGAGTCGAACTTATGTTCGAGTCGAACACTGAGCTCATCCCTAGGCACCACATGCTTGACCAGACATATGTTGACCTGCCATGCAGCTCGTTGGCAAGCCTACCTTAAAGACCCACACCAAAGAACAAAGCGGACCTCTCCTTGCACCGCATCAGCTGGGATCTCCAACCCCACTATACCTTCAGTCCTCTCTGAAACCTGCACTGAGAGGAATGAAGGTGTAGAATTAGGTGTGTCACAGCCAAGTACTTGCGGGCACTCTGCTAGCAGTACACCGACGTCCGATTCTAGCAGGCAAATTTCCCTGCCCCAGCTGCTGGACCGTCGAAAGAAGTTCACTCCCAGCCATCCACATGTCCAGCGGTTGAATGCTAGCTTGGCTAAATTGCTAGCGCTTCAACTGCTGCCTTTTCAGTTGGTAGACTCGGCCCCCTTCCGTGAGTTTGTGCAATGTGCGGTTCCTCAGTGGCAGGTTCCCAAACGCGACTTTTTCTAACGGAAGGCGATTCCGGCTCTCTACCGGCATGTGGAAGGCAATGTCTTGGCCTCGCTGGACAGGGCGGTCAGCGGTAAGGTGCATATTACCGCTGACTCATGGCCCAGCAGGCATGGACAGGGACGTTACCTTTCTTTCACGGCCCATTGGGTCACTCTTTTGGCAGCTGGGAAGGATGCAGGACAAGGTGCAGTAGTGTTGGAGGTTGTTCCGCCGCCACGCCTCCAAAATGCTACTACTGGTTGTGACACACCTCTCTCCTCCACCCCCTCCTCTTCTTCCTCCATGGCCTCTTCCTGTGCTTTGTCCTCGGAACCAGCGGTGCTCCGTAGGCGTTCAAGGGGCTACGCAATTACGCAGGCAAAAAGATGCCATGCCGTGCTTGCGCTGGTGTGTTTGGGGGAGAGGAGCCACACTGGGGCAGAGGTTCTGTCTGCTCTGCAGGGGCAGGCCGAGAGGTGGTTGACGCCACGCCAGCTTAAGCCAGGAATGGTGGTTTGCGACAATGGCACCAACCTCCTCTCTGCCCTCCGACAGGGACAACTGACCCATGTGCCCTGTGTGGCTCACGTCCTTAGCCTGGTGGTGCAGCGGTTCTTGGGCAAGTACCCGGGCTTACAGGATGTCCTGAGGCAGGCCAGGAAAGTCTGTGTGCATTTCCACAGATCTTATAATGCCAGTGCTCGCCTGGCTGAGCTGCAAAAGGAGTTGAACCTGCCCAAGAACCGCCTTATATGTGACATGCCCACCAGGTGGAACTCAACGTTGGCCATGCTGCAGCGGCTGCACACGCAGCAGAGAGGCATCAATGAGTACCTGTGCGACTACGGCACCAGGACAGGGTCAGGGGAGCTCAGGTTTTTTCCCCACGCCAGTGGGGCATGAACAGGGGAATGTAATTACAATTTTTTATGCAATGCTTTGCAGCAGGGCTCATTCCTGCACTCCAACTAGAGTATCTGGGAGAGGTTGCAGTGTCGTGGCACCAGCACCAGTGCCTAAGGCCCAATTTTTCAGCCCCTGTTTAACAGGGGCGTGTAATTACAATTTTTGAGGCAATTCTTTGCAACAGGGCTCATTGCTGTGCTCCAAGTACAGTATCTGTGAGGGATTGCAGTGTTGTGGCACCAGTGCTTAAGGCCCAATTTTTCTGCCCCTGTTTAACAGGGGCATGTAATTACAATTCTTGATCTAATAATTAACAGCAGGGCCCATTCCTGCGCCCACCAAGAGTAACTGTGAGGCCTTACAGTGTTGTGGCAACACCAACATGTAAAGGGCAAATTTCAGCAGAGTATATACGGCAGGCCCCTACTTTCAAACATCGAACTTACAAACGACTCCTACTTGCAAACGAAAGGAGACAACAGGAAGTGAGAGGAAATCTACCCCTAGGAAGGGAAATTCTCTCCTGTAAGAGTTAATATGGAAAAAAGTTGTCTCCTCTCTACTGATGCTTTATCACCAATCCTTGTTTCAATAAAAACCCCACTTTTCAAAAACATTTGTCATTGGGACGGAAAGTGAGGTTAAATGTTCTGAACAGGGGCACAGACAGCAAAACAAATGTTACAGGGGTGATAACCCTTCCCTATGTTTTCCAAAAAGCTTAAAATAGATTTTTTGGCTGGAGCTACACTTAAACAATGTACCTGTTCAAAATTACAAACAGATTCTACATAAGAACAAACCTACAGTCCCTGTCTTGTATGCACCGCCTGTATACGGCTGTTCAGAGTATATAGGGCCTTTTTTATTTTGTGTGCGGGGTTCCCCTTAATATCCATACAAGACCCAAAGGGGCTGGTAAGGGCTGGGGTGGAAGGGGGGGGGGGGGTGATGGGGTAGCTATGCCATTTTTCTCAAAGATTTTCATCCATATTACCGGGACCAGACATTACATTAAAGCCGCAAGCAGTTTTAAAGTGGTTGTAAACCCACTTTTTTTTTTTTTGGCTCACCTGCAAGAGAAAGGCATAATGAGCTATTATGACTAGCATAATAGCTCATTAGGTTCCACTTACCTTAGATCGGGGCCCCCGAAGCCGTCCTCGTCCCTCTGTCCAGCCGCAGACATCACTGCGGCGATAGCCGGAATGTTACTTCCGGGTATCGCCGCACCAGCCAATCACAGCGCCGCTCCGGCGCTGTGATTGGCCGGAGCGGCGGAGATGTCACTCTGCGCATGCGCGCGGGAGGCGTCCCACTCGGCTACGCCCAGCGATTGCTGGGAAGTAGCCGAGTATGTGAATGGGATTAACCCCATAAATGCGCCGTTGTCTACGGCGCGCATGCGCTGTAGATAGCGGCGCTTGTCATTTTAGTAAATATCTCCTAAACCGTGTAGGTTTAGGAGATATTTCTTGCACCTACAGGTAAGCCTTAATCTAGGCTTACCTGTAGGTGCAAGTTGAAAAAGTGGGTTTACAACCACTTTAAATGGCTTTTTTTTCCTTTAGAAATGTCATTTTGTGCAGGGACAATTCTAAACACGGGAAACACGTGGCACTTCACAGGCATACATTAGACACCCCCCAGGTACGATATTTAAAGGAATATTTGACTTTTTTTTTTTCACTTTATGCATCATTAACCACTTCAGCCCTGGAAGAATTTACCCCCTTCCTGACCAGAGCACTTTTTGCGATGCAGCACTGCGTCGCTTTAACTGACAATTGCGCGGTCGTGCGACGTTGAACCTAACCAAAATTGACGTCCTTTTTCCCCCACAAATAGAGCTTTCTTTTGGTGGTATTTGATCACCTCTGCGGTTTTTATTTTTTGTGCTATAAACAAAAGAAGAGCGACATATTTGAAAAAAATGCAATATTTTTTACTTTTTGATTTAATAAATATCACATTTTTTTTTTTCTTTAAAACAATTTTTTTTCTAAGTTTAGACCGATACGTATTCTACATATTTTTGGTAATTTTTTTTTGCAATAAGCGTATATTGATTGGTTTGCGCAAAAGTTATAGCGTCTACATAATAGGGGATAGATTTATGGCATTTTTATTTTTTTTATTTTTTTTACTAGTAATAGCGGCGATCTGCGATTTTTATTGTGACCGTGACATTGCGGCAGACACATCGGACACTATTGGCGCGTTTTTGGGACCATTCACATTTATACAGCGATTAGTGCTATAAAACTGCACTAATTACTGTGTAAATGTGACTGGCAGGGAAAGGGTTAACACTAGGGGGCGATCAAGGGGTTAATATGTTCCCTATTGAGTGATTGTAACTGTAGGGGGAGGGGACTCACAAGGGGAGGAGACCGATCTGTGTTCCTCTGTACTGGGAACACACATCGGTTTCCTCACCTCTGACAGGAGGTGGATCTGTGTGTTTACACACACAGATCCACACTTCTGCCGTGATCGTGGGCAATCGCGGGTGCCCAGCGGACATCGCGACCGCCGGGCACACTCACCGGGTCACGAGCGTTGCCGCGGGTGCGCGCGCGCCCCATAGACGGCCGGGAAAAAAGGACATCATATGACGTCCGCCCGGAGGGAGGGAGGGTTCCTGCCGGCGTCATATGTCTATGACCCGGTAGGAAGTGGTTAAAATGACTGCTCCCGAAAAATGGCCGTTTTTAAAACTTCTTTTTGCATTGATACATGTCCCCTGGTGCAGAACCCGTGTTCCCAAACCCTTTTTAGGACAATAACATGCATATTAGTCGTTATAATTAGCACTTTAGATTTCGAACGTTTACATCCATTGTATTTAATAGGGTTCTAACGTTCGTGCTAACTTTCGGTCCGTTCGCGGGTTCTGGTGCGAACCGAACCCGGGGGTGTTCGGCTCATCCCTAGTCCTTATGCAAGTGTGTTACCTCTTCCATACATCTTATTTTATCTACTTCCCTCAGCCATTCCTGTATCGTTGGTGCTCGTTTTACCCTCCATTGTCTTGGAATCAGTAACTTTGCTGAGTTCAATAAGATTGGAATAATTGTTTCTCTGTATTTTTTCCTAGGGATGTCTGTTGCATGGAACAAACATTGCCATGGGTCCATTCTGATTTCAATACTGCTAATCGTCTTAATTAGGTCTATTATTTCCTCCCAATATGGTTGAATCTTGGGGCATTGCCACCATATGTGAGCATGGGTTCCCTTCTCCCCGCATTCCCTCCAGCATAGAGGTGAGGCCTGGGGGTTTATTTTATGTAATTTCACCGGAACATAGTACCATTTGGCTAATAATTTATAGTTCATTTCTTTTATCCGCGCGTCCACAGAGGTGGAGTGAACAAAATCTAAAACTCTGCCCCTCATTCTCTCTGGCAACGAGAGATTTAGTTCCAGCTCCCAATTCTCTGTTGGGCACACGGATCCTCCCTCTGGGTGTGTAATCAGCTCTTTATATAGGCTAGAAATTCCATATCTATCTGTCCCTCCTTGATCTGCCATTTTTTCCCATTTATTCAAGTTATCCTTCCCCCGGAGGGGTTTTGGGAGGGACTCTACAAAGTGTTGAAGTTGTTTGTATCTCCAGACATCCCATGGGGTTGTCCCATACCTCTCACGTAGTTCCGAAAGGGAACAAAGAATGCTTCCTTTCATAACATCTTTTAATCGCAAAGAGGTCGATGTGGTCCATTTTAAATATAATTTATTATCTTTCCCCGGTGGGAAGTAGTTATTACCTGTTATGACCATTAAAGGGCTGTTATATTGTCCCTGTGTGTTTTTAATTAATTTATCCCACTTTCTCAATGCTTCTAGCGTAATTGGTGCCGCATCTACTAGGGAGCCTCTATACTGCCTTGGAATCCAAATTATCTGTCCTAGCATCTGTTTACTTATATTCTCCTCCAATTCCACCCAATTTTCTTGCCGTGGAGCGTGGACCTAGTCCATGACCCTCCGCACAACTGCTGCCTCATGATATTTTTCGAAATCGGGGAGAAATATACCTCCCTTCTCTTTTAGTCTAGTCAATGTCTTGTACGCAATACGGTTATTTCTATTATTCCACACAAATCTCTGTATTATTGATCTCAGGGTTTTAAAGTACGCAACCGGAACATCAATTGGGAGACTTTGAAAAATGTACAAGGCTTTTGGCAGAGTCATCATTTTAATCACACTTATTCTGCCAAACCATGACAGTCTATGTGCGGGATATCCTTTCAATTCGCTTTTAATTTTATTCAGGAGGGGTAAGTAATTATCTTGGTAAAGATCTGATATTGATTTTGACAGAAATACTCCCAAATATTTCAGACCTCTTTGTTTCCACGTAAAAGGGTACATTTTTCTAAGATCTCTACTTTCACTCAAGGGGACTGAAACATTTAATATCTCAGTTTTTTCCATGTTTATCTTTAAATTTGACACCCTCCCATAATTATCCAGTTCTTCCATAATCTTTGGGAGTGTCTGTCTTGGGTTTGTTATATAGGACCATAAAATCGTCCGCAAAAGCGGATAACTTATGCTCTTGATCCCGACCTCTATACCTTGGATTTCCTGATTTGCTCTTATAGATGCTAGAAAAGGTTCTAATGAAAATACAAAAAGCAGGGGCGACAGTGGGCACCCCTGACGTGTGCCATTGAAAAGTTGAAAAGTTTCCGAGAGGGCTCCATTTACTTGGATTTGTGCAGTAGGGTTTGAGTACAATGCCTCTATCCATTTAAGCATACGGAGTCCTATGCGGAATTTATATAGTGTCTGCAGCATAAAGTCCCAATCCAGCCTATCAAAGGCCTTCTCGGCATCTATTGAAAGAAACAAAGCTGGCTTCTTCCCCTTCTTAGCCTCATGAATTAAGAGGGTTGTTTTTAAAATATTATCCCTGGTCTCCCTCCCAGGGACCTGCTTGGTCTTTCCCTATATATTCTGACATGTGTAGGGCTTTAATCTTTCGGCCAGAATCCGCGCATAGATTTTTACATCTTCATTTATCAGGGATATTGGCCTAAAGCTTGAGCACATTGTGGGATCTTTTCCTTCTTTTACTAAAAGTGAGATATAGGCGCCCAAAGCCTCCCCTCGTATCTTGAGGCCCCCCCTATTGAATTCATATATGAATGATAGTGGGGAGTCAGGATTCCAATACATTTTTTTAAATATAAGGATGTATAGCCATCTGGCCCGGGGGTTTTTCCTCCTTTACTGTTTTTAATTGCCTGCTCTATTTCCTCTTTAGAGATATCGCTGTCCAGTATCCTTGAGTCCTCTTCTAGTATTACAGGCACATTAATTCCCCTTAAATACTGTTCTATTTTATTTATTTTATTTTGCACATCCTCAGGATCTTGTGAATCGTTCACCTTGTACAATGATTGATAGTACTCCATAAATATTTTACTGATGTCCCTAGTGGAGTACTTAATCTCCCCTTTTTTATTTTTCATTTTTACTATGAAATTCGGGTTCCTCCTAGATTTAATTTGTCCCGCCAGCAATTTCCCTGATTTGTTCCCGAATTTATATTGTTTATTTGCAGTTCTAATAAAAGCTTGTTTAGTCTCCTGCTCCATCAAATCCCTCAGGGCTTCGCGTTTTGCTATTAGTTCCACCATTACCTCACTATCATTTGCTCTCTTATGTTTCTGCTTCAACTCCTGGATTTCCTGTAAGAGGGACTGTTTTTTGGTAGTCCAAATTTTTTTTCTCTTAGCCCCTTCCGCTATTAATCTCCTTCTCATACAAACTTTATGAGCTTCCCACAGAGTTGTTGGTGCAATATTTTCTATGTTATTCTCTGTAAAGAAAAAAATAATTTCCTTTTCCAGGTCTCCTAGGATATCTTGATCATATAGAAGTGATTCGTCCAACCTCCAAGATCTTCTTTGCCTCTCCGGTGCATCCTTTAACTTAGCTTACTATAACCGGGGCATGATCAGAGAGGGTGATCGATTTCACTTCCGCTTTTAATAAGCCTTCAAGGAGCTGATGGTCTAAGAAAATATAATCAATTATTGAGTAAGAGGAGTGTACCTGGGAGTAATATGATAAGTCCCTCCCCCTTGGATGTAATATTCTCCAAACCTCTACTAATTGCTGCTGATAAAGTTTTTGTTTGACTGCTTTTAAATGTTTTCCTTCTGAGCGAATAGAAAGAGGTTGGGTATTCAAGGTTGGGTCAAAAACAAAGTTTAAATCGCCTGCCATTATCACTTTTCCCTCTCTAAAATGTTTTAATTTATTCAATACCTTTTTAAAAAATAAACTGGAGTGAACATTGGGGCAGTAGATATTTACTAATGTGTACTCTTTATTGAACAAAAACCCCTTCACAAATAAATATCTTCCTTCATCATCTGACTCCATTGCTTTTAAGACAAATGGTGTGTTCCTATCAAAACCTATTGCTATCCCCTTGGATCTCCTATTGGCGGAATATCCATAAAACCATATTGGGAAATTTTTAGTGTTCAATCCCACCCTAGTAGACCATTTAAGGTGGGTCTCTTGCAGGAATGCTATATTTATTGCCCAGCCTTTCAATTCCTGCTGTATTTGATGCCTTTTGCTAGGACTGTTTAGACCTCTGACGTTATAGGAAATTATCTTTAAGGGCGCCATCTCTTTAAGGGAGAATGCCCACATGACCAAGTGCCTTTGGCCATATGAGGGAGGACCAATTTCTCGATTTTTTCAGGGTTGACCCATACAACTGACAATATAAAAAACATCATGACAATACCACATAACACTTCCCACATACAAAACCCCAAACCCACTTCCCCTCCCCATCTACATTGAATATCAATGTTATGACCCATCCAGCTGTCGCCCAATGTATAGGCGTTCAGCTGGGTGGGGCATACTCTAGGGGTATTTGCATGGCCATCCGGTCCTCTGAGCCTCATCCCTTGTTCTGCCTTTTGATCTACTTTATCTTGCACCATGTAAGCTTTTATGGAGTTGCTACTTCCACTATGAACTTGGTTTATTTTTGCTCCCCTTCTCCTCATTTTCCCTCCTACCTACGAGTTTCTTTTCTGTTCACTTTGAGCACTGCCTACCAATTAATTTCCCACCATCTATACAAACAGTCAGTATATTTATATGGGACTTTCTTATATATATACACAGTATATAGACCCTATGTATAAATGCACCCCAAAGAAAAAAAAAACACCACCCAATGAAACAAAAAAAACAAATAAGCAACACCCAGATGAACATACAACAAGCAAACAATACAAAAAAAAAGGAACCACCGCCTATATTAAATATGAATCAAGTTAAATTTCAATTAGTGCAAATATATAATACCTATATAGACCTTTTTATAGTGAATAAATGTATGTCCTTCCCTTTCCCTTTTTTCTCCCTCCTTCCCTGTCCCTCTCCTTAACCAGTTTTCCCTATAGAAACATATCTTTACCAGGCTCAGGCAAGGACTAAGTCAAAAAAAAAAAAAAAAAGAAGAAAAAACCCCAATATTAAGTGTAAGGCCAAAAAAAAAAAAAAAAGGGGTATCAGACAACAGACCTCTGAATACGTATATTCCGCTCCTCAGGACTCAGGGGGTAATGAAGATCTCGGTTGTAGCAAAAAGCAAAAGGCAAGGCAAAGCCAAAAATCAATCCCACCCCTCAGTCCCTCAGTGTAGGCAAGGTATACCAAGTTCAATATGTAGACCAGAGAAAAAAAAAGGGAGAGGAAGGGGGGAAGAGAAAAAAAAGTTTCAAAGTCTCTCCAGTACTCAAATATCCCAACTAAGATTGCTACCCCCTCCCCCAAAAAAAAATAAATAATTCCTTTCTCTTCCCTTTCCCTCCTCTCTGTCCTTGGAGGGAGGGCAGTCTTTGAGGTCAGAAGCCGGGCTATACAAAGAAAATGAAAACAAGGCAAAGCAATGCAGGGCAGAGTCTATGAAACGTGCAAAAGGCGTGTAGGATATGTAGCGTACCGATGTAACTTGACAAAAGTAAGAATTTCCTTGTTCTCCTTATTACAACTGAAAAATTTCTGCAATTAAGTACATGTGGGTAGTTGAGGCTAGGCTCCCAATACATACAGCAGTGTCTTTGAGTAGGCAAACATTCCAGTACCAAATTACCTATTGCTATCGCTCTTCAGTTCTGTTAAGTTGGTAACTTTCCAAGTTTCAGTATGCACTGCATATACTGTATATACTGCATCAAACAAACAATCGGCAGGCAGAGTGAAGGCACAGTATTATAAACCAGAGTGAGGTTTAGCAGGATATTTATTTTAAATGTACTCAGGCGGCAATCCTCTTCTAATCCAGCCTCCACTGCCTGCTTCCTGAGGTATATTTCAAGAGAGATTTTACTTTTATCTTTATTGTGCGGCAAGGAAAAAAGGAAAAACTCCTACCAGATCTTCAATCTGCTGATATGATCAATCCAGCGCTCCTATACCACCTCCATACTCCTTCTGTATGCTGTGGCTTTAGGAGGTCCCTTGAACAGCCTGTGCACCCCACCGGTCAGTCAGTCCCAAGTTCGTATGCCGGACCCCGTCCAGATCCGAGTCCCGCCGCCACACTCACCACCGCCAAGCTCCCCTTGTTTACTTTCCAGCCAGCAACCCCTCAGCTGAGGCTAAGGCCTAAAGAGGTGTATCGGAGCTTCCTCCGTCTCCGCTCTCACCGCTTTCCCCTCACGCACACTGTTGGATAATCAAGGGGGGGTGGGGGCTGCAGAAACAGATGACCTGCTAGTCGGATCCGAAGGCCGGAGCAGGGGTCATGCAGCAAACAGCAGGCGCCGGCTATCACAGGAACGCTTACCGCGGCTTACATCGGTATGTGTAGCACAGCAGTCCATCCAGGTTAGTTCCTATCTACTTCAGCTTCGGCAGAGATATGGTGGGGATACAGGTCGGTCAGTGCATTCCATCAGGCAGACATAACATGCTTAGAGCCCGCTCGGGGAGAGCGCTCCAGGGCTCGTGGCTACAGGCTAGCTTAGCGCCATGTTGTAGCTCCGCCCCCAGTTGGCAGCTGCTGACGAGAGCAGACTGATGATCATGCGCTTCTGCTCTATGACCCCTGTTTTAACCTCCTGTTTTAAACTCTTGATTCTAACTCCCCACTTAGTCCAGTTCCACTTGAACAGAGTTCCAGCAAACTCAAAGATGAGCAGGCACAAATGAGTGCTACAGAAATTTATATAGGCCTCAAAAACCTGTGACCAATTAACCACTCCCCTTAATTAGTAATATCCTCCTCCATTTCTCACAATCAGTGTCCCAATGCTCCTATATCCTCCCTTAACCCCTCCACAGCCTGTTTACATGATGTTTCAACAGCAGTTATAAGTAACTGAATATCATTCTTTGTTCGGAGTGCTCTTCAATGTTCTCTTAAGTCCCAATCCACTATAAACTATGATTGAGATATAATTGGTTCAGTATTAGGGTTACAATTCAATGAGTTAGCATACTGCACCTGTCCTGTAGAGGCTGTCCCTGGTTTGATTGCAAATTCTTTGCTGATCTGTGCAAGTTCACTGCTGGGCTTTGTAGTATCACTTTTTCCTCCCAGACACACACTTTCCACAGATTCAGCTACCCCTCCTGGGGTTCCTTCCATCTCATGAGGACTCAGATCCACTCCTGTATGTTCCCCATTTGAGTCAGCAGCTTCCCAAGCGTGGGCCATGGGATCTCTACTCTCTCCTGGGAGATCCACTTCCGGGATTGTAAGGCATTGCTTTAAGTTTAAGGGTGAATGGCCACGACCAAGTGTTATGTTACCCCTTCCAAAGCCAGCCCCTCCTTGGCCCTGTGCAGGGGGATCGTGTCCAGCCATACTCAGTCCTCTCTTTAAGTCAGGGGAGCCGTGCTTCCTTCCCTCCTGGACCAGCGTTCTTTGCCGTACACCTGGGGTTCATACTCTGCACAGTGAGGTAGGCTCTGAGCCCGTTTACTTGGCCCTTTCCAACACCGAGCGGATGTGCAGCTGTGCCGCGGCGTGTGGACATCCCTCTGTCGGTCAGGAGCTTGCCACACTACCACTGCTCGTCTTCCTGGAGCCCGGGGACCACGGTGCGCTCAATCAGTGCGTCTGTTCATCCCATGCCCCCCGCCATTGCTGTGTCTAAAAACACATCTAATTTTACAAAAATCCTGCCAAATCCCTACTAAATATAAAAGCTTAACGAGTATGGAGTTAATAACAAAAAAAAATATTTTTACATTGCGCCTTTTTGCCAAATAGTGAAAATCAAACGAACGTACGCAAAAATTTAAATATCCAAATTTCTTTAACAATCTGAAGGTTTTCATTTTTCCCTTACAGCTTTCATAATTTGTGAAAGACCCCCAAAACCATATATTTTCTTAAAGCATATGACCTCTAAAATAAAAAAGAAGGTGCTACTGATTTTTTAGACCCCGCGGTATTTGCGCAAATGTTTATCAAACCAATAAATTTGCAAAAAACACACTCGAACCACTATTAGCAGATAAAAACACAGCTAATGGGGGCGTGGCTTGGCACGTAACGAGGATGGCAGCACACTGAGGGAGCTCCTCTGCACACACGGCCGTTTATAGCCTAACACCCGACCACCAGCTCTCAGATGTCGGGCAAAAGGCTCTACACCAACCCGCACTCTCGTCCACGCCGTGGTTCGGCAGCCTATCCAGCAAGGAACATCACAGATCTCTTCAAAAACAAGTCTGCAGCTCGCTGCAGCGTGATAGGATCCAATATAGTGCCGACACACCACGAGGAGGAATAGAGCGAGGACTCGCAATTGGCTCCTGAGGACTCAGGTAGGGGTAAGCTCAGGTCGGAAGACCTCATAACCTATTCCGATATGTCAGTGATTGCTACAGACATCAAGTCCACCTTCTCTGCAGCAATTACTGACCTGAAATTAAATTTGCTTGTGAGAAGCTGGCGTCTGCAGAAGCTGCAGGGAAGCACAGAGACAAGGCCATACACAGATTGGAAAAGATCTCTGCTTCACAGTCACAGCACTTCATAGAAATGAATAGACATATTGAAGATTTGGATATCAGGGGCAGAAGATGCAATATAAGCGTGAGGGGGATCCCAGAATCTGTAGAGCCTGACCAGATTGTCCCATTATTACAGAGGGTCTTTAATAGCTTGCTAGAAAGACAGGATAGGGAGATTGACTTTGTGAGAGCACATAGAGCCCTAAGGCCGAGGGGCCCTGAGACTGCACCACCGAGTGACATATGTTGTCTGCAAAGTTTTGTCCTCAAAGAGGAAATCATGCGTAAAGCTAGGAGGAATGAACACATTTTTTTTTTTCCAGAACACATTATCTTCAATGGTGAAACTATAATGTTATTCGAGGACCTATCCCAGATTACTCTAAAAAATCAGCGAGCGCTGCGCCCCCTACTGGAGAAGCTAAAGGAAAGGGATCTGAAATATACCTGGCGATTCCCGTTTGCTCTGACGGTCTCGCACAATGGTCAACGTGTACTGCGTATACCTGCATAACTGCCGGACTTCTGCACTCCACTGAATTTGGGCCAGACAGATCTTCCAGGGTGGTACTCCGACTTCTTACAGGCCCCCTTGGAAAGAAGCCCCCCTAGATCTCCATTTTCCACTCCTGACAAGAGGCAATCAAAAAAAAATCAAAACAGTCATGGTGGAGGGTCCAAAACAGAAACACCTAGGATGCAAGCTGAAGCAGCTAGAGACCAAGATGATGACTGATCCATTAACTCATTGCTTTGGTCAACTTCTGCTATTGTTCCTTCTTTCTCCATCTCCAGTTTGAGCCCCTGGCAACCAGTGGCCCCACCGAGCCTTACCTCTCATGCAGAGAATGTTCAATTCGTAACAATTGACTACCCACAGTCAATGCTGGGGTCTGACCAGCTTTGAAGTCCCTTTCTTTACACAAGAATGGTTTATGCAATGACACTGAGCTTATGTACGTGTTTGAGGGTCCCTCCACGATCGTTGACTGTACATGACACAAGAACTCGGACAGTCTTTGCTGATCTGTTTTGATCTCTGTAACCAGGGAGACATCATAAACGGATAGTCCCTGCCCTGCATGGGGAATCCCATTATGACATGTTTAACTCTTACGGTGGCTCAGGCCCCAGTGGATGGACATGGATCACACCCTGAGCTTACTGATCGCTGCCCCCCCTTTTTTTTTTGCTCAGGGTCCAATTGCAAGCCCCCACGGCCTATCGTCTTGAGGGATGGTTGACTGTGTAGGCCTCAGGTAGTGCCTTCTAACAATTGTTTGGACTTAGGACTTGTTTACCCAAGCTCATAACACCCTTTATGGTCGGGTGTATGTTAGTTAAGATTTATACGTTAAAGCCCTTACAGCTGTGTGTGCAACAGTTAGGATGTTCCTTTAGATTTATTTGTTTAGACTAAAGCCCCATACAAACGGTCGGACTACCATCGGACTTTTCCCTGGATTTTTGTCCGAATGGAGTTGGCCGGGCACACCCATAGCATAAAACACCACAGGACTTTTCTGCAAACTTTCCCAAAACTTTTTGCAACATCACGTGGTTTTTCTGCTCTTTACCGCCACCCTTTGGTCAACTTCTGCTATTGTTGGTTTATTTTAACATTAGTTGTTTTGTCCATCGGACAAAAGTCCTATGGTTTTCTGTACACACGGTCGGACTTTGCTCCATCGGACTTTTGTTGGCCAAAAGTTTGTCCGTTTGCAGACCCAACTTTTGTCCGATGAAAACACACAAAAAAACAAAAAAAAGTTTGTCCGATGGAGCGTACACACGGTCGGATTGTTGGTCCAACTTGCTCAAAATGAAGTTTGTTGGCCAAAAGTCTGACCGTGTGTACGGAGCTTTATCCTAACAAACGTCAGAGGTGAATTGTCACTAAGTCGTTGGTCGCCTCCCTTTTACCCCACAGAGTGACCCTGTGCTCCTGAGTAGGGATACAGGGTACACTACACTACTTTAGTAAGTGATTTCTTCTGGGGTGATTATCGCCCCAGGAGAAGGATTACTAGTGTTTTCCACTCTTGCATCTCTACTTCTACTTCCTCTTCTATTCTTTTTTCTTTATCTGTCTTCACCTTTATCTATCTACCCCACAGTATACAGAAGAAAAACGTACTGTTAACATTATTTTTTACTCTTGGTACAGATCCTAATCTACGTCTACTAGTTTTTTTTTTGCAGATTGGTCCTCGGAGCACTTCCTCCTGAGTCATCTGGATGTCCTACTGATCTCATACAACGTCAGGGGCTTGAACATACCTGAACGACGCACTACCCTTTTAAGGGAGCTAAAAAAAAAAAGGTAGGCCCCATTTTGTGTTCCTCCAGGAAACACATTTTAAAACACATCGCATACCAAAACTCACAAACTCCTATTTCACAAGAGCATTCCATGCCACTAACAACCATTCCATGTCCAAGGGGGTCTCAATACTGGTAAGCAAAGTGGCACCTTTTGAATTAACAGAACAATTAATTGACCCAGGGGGCAGATTCATATTCCTGAAAGGGACATTTGGGGGCATGCCAGTAACACTGGGGAATGTTTATTTCCCCAACAGGGCTCATGTGACATTTGGCCAACAAGTAATTAGGGAGTTACAGGGGTTCACTTTGCGTTGCTTGATCATAGGAGAGGACTTTAATGTGCCACTAAACCCACTGACCGACACGTCCAATGGAAAAACCTGTATCACGTTCAGAATTCTTTAAAAAATCAAATCCCTATTACAGTCCCTACAGCTGGTAGAAAGCTGGCACTTCCTTAATCCTGAAGGCCGGGATTTTACATACTTCTCCACCCCACATTCCAGATATGCGCATCTAGACTATTTATCTCACAAAGAATCCTCCCAAAAGTGAAAGGTAGGTATTCAGTCGCTTTCAGATCACTCCATCTCCCGACCCTACAAGACCTTGACATCTCCTTACTAAAAGCACCAATCTCACCACTAGAGCTCAGACAAGCTATCAAACAACTGAAATCAGGGAAGAGCCCAGAGCCAGATGGTTATTCCTCCATCTACTACAAAACCTTCATAAACATTATCACAGAACCGCTTACTGCAGCCCTGAATTCCATGTCCAAACCCAGGGAGGTAACTCCAGACTTCCTTTCAGCACACATTGCAGTGATACCAAAAATAGGTAAAGATCCCATGGATTGTGCAAGTTATCGTCCCATATCCCTGTTAAACCTGGACGTTGAACTTTTCGCAAAAATCCTCGCTCTACGATTAGGACCACTTCTGCTGGAGCTCATTGGTCTGGAACAGGTGGGCTTCATGCATGGTATAGAAGCCAAAGACAACGCGACCAAAGCCCTCTTCCTAATTTATGCAGCGAGAGAACGGGGCATCAAAGGCTTGCTCCTCTCCACTGATGTGGAGAAAGCCTTCGATCGTGTTGCCTGGTATTTTATGATGGCAGTTTGCAGACATGTGGGGCTAGGCCCACATATGCTATCTTGGATCCCTGCGTTGTACCAAAACCCCTTAGCGAAATAAAAAATTAACGGCATATTGTCCGAAAAGGTGCACATAAAGAATGTTACTAGACAGGGCTGTCCTTTATCACCCTTGCTATTCATCTTGTCCTTAGAACCTTATATCAGTTTTAATCATTCTAACACCGCAATCACTGGTTTCCGGGTTCAGGACAGTGAATTCAAGTTAGCAACCTATGCAGACGAACTCCTATTCTTTTTAACAAACTCGACAATAACCCTGCCTAATTTGCCCATTATGGTTATATCTCAAATCTGAATCTAGGGAGTGTTACGCTGGTCTGATTGCACCTGGGTAGCATACAGCATGCCGCACATGGGAGGGCTCTCTCTGCTATGTGAGTGGCACCTCATATACACTGTCCCCATATCACCTATGGGACTTACATAATTTTATGTGATTTGTCTGCATTTGTCATCTGTTTGAAGTTTTGATACTCTTTTCTTTCCCATGCAGAATCCCTTTGCCTGCAGTCAATGGAAATAAGTCCTGAAGAAGTGACAGCAAATCGTTGACCCTTTTTGACTCGGCAGTAATAGGGAATCTATATATATTTTATATATTTGTGGTTATACAATTAAGAGCTCTATTTTCTCTTGTTTTTATTCTACATACACTTTTATCCATTTTATAACATTAAATAAATCAATTAATTTTGTAAAACTATTTAGTGTTCCTTTCTGGTACCGGTAAAGTCCGCTCAAATGTTCAAAAACTATTTTCTCTCAAATCTGAAGATAAACTACACAAAATCTGAAGCGGTAACTGTCTCACTTCCGGACAGAATACTTTCACTGACTAATGCCGTGTACACACGACCATTTTTCATGACGAGAAAAATGCAATTTTTTTATTTGGTCATTAAAAACGATCGTGTGTAGGCTCCAGAGCATTTTTCGCAATGTGAAAAATGGGCATTAAAAATTTGGAACATGCTCTATTTTTTCTCGTCGTTTTTCACGTTGACGTTTTTCTCGTTGTGAAAAACGGCCGTGTGTAGGCTTTAACAACGTGAAAAAAACGTGCATGCTCAGAAGCAAATTATGAGACAGGAGCGCTCGTTCTGGTAAAACTAGCAATCATATTGGAGATAGCACATTCGTCACGCTGTAACGGACTGAAGAGCACAAGGCTGAAAAGCGTGAATTGTCTCTCAAACTTTACTAACACAAGGATCAGCAAAAGCAGCCCAAAGGGTGGCACCATCCGAATGGAACTTCCCCTTTATAGTGCTGTAGTACGTGTTGTACGTCACAGCGCTTTTTTTTTCACGATAGTGTGTAGGCAAGGCAGGCTTGAGAAGAATCACGTAGAGAAAAATATCGTTTTTTTCAATGACATTAAAAACGGTTGTGTGTACACGGCATAAGAGCAACTCACACTTCAGATGGGATCCTCTGACACTTAAATACCTTGGAATATGGCTAACCCCACAATCACAAACTATCTTTGAACAGAACTACCCCCCCCCCCTTCTTAAGAACTGTGAAAATGACCTTAAAAACCAGCACTTAGGATTATTTTCCTGGTTTGGACGTGCGGCAATCATCAAAATGGTGATTTTGGCCAAGTTCCTCTATCTGATGCGCACTCTACCCATTAGAATTCCCCAAAATTTCTTCAAGGCACTAAACTCTATTTTACTAAAGTTATTATGGAACGTGCAGAAACCTAGAGTCAAGCCTCGTACACACGACCGGTTTTCTCGGCAAGAACCAGCAAGAAAACTGCTGAAAAGAGCTTTTTGCCGAGAAAACCGTTCGTGTGTATGTTTTCTCGTTGAGAAAACTGCTGGGAATCTCGACGAGAAAAATAGAGAACCTGCTCTCTATTTTCTCGTCAGGATTCTCGCTCTTCTCATCGGCCTGTTTCCCGACGAGAAAAACGCGTGTGTACGAGGCTACAAGCTTACCCGTCCTCCGGTAAGCCCGTGCATGCTCAATGAGACTTTGACGCATGCGCGGTAGCTTACAAGGGTAGTGTAGGGTGAAGCAAGATGGCGACGACGACATCGAATGTGACGAGCGCATGCTTGTCGTAGTCGATGACGTCACCGCGTTCTTGCCATTCAAAACGCTTGGCAAGAAAAGCTTGCCAGGAATTTTGTCAAGAAAAACGGACTTTTTTTTCCTGATGGGATTCTCGGCCGTGTGTACAGGGCTTTAGACTTGTTGACTAAACTCAAGGAATTGGGTGGGACGGGCCTAGCGGATTTCAAACATTACCACTACGCTTCACACCTTGCTGGAGTAATTGATTGGCACTGCCATGGCCACATAAAAGACTGGCTATCACTAGCAGCAGACTTGAACGCGATACCGCTGAAATACTCTCCTTGGATCCCATGGACCAGTTATCCCCTAGTCCACACGGCACACTGGAGATTTTGCACTCCACTGCCAAACGTAAGACCCTCACCATGTCTCTTAGCCCATTGAAACCACTGAAAGACAACTCTGACTTTGTCCCAGGTATCCAGATCACAATATTTCAACCAATGCAGCAGAACGCCCCACTATTGGCAGGTGACTGTTACACTGGGGGTAAAATAAAGGAGTGGACCACTCTTAAGTTAGAAAACTATTTTCCTCATATGTGTCAATGGTCCTACCCTTCAACTAAGAAGCAATTTGGGCAAGAAAGGGAACCCAAAGACCCCTAACTGACCTGGAATCGGTGGGCCATGGTAGTACCCCACTTTTCAAGTCCACCTCAATCGCCTATTCATGGCTACAGCATTCTAAGGACGTTTCCTACTACGCATGCGCGAGTCTCGCTGCGCTTTGTGAATTGGCGGCTGCTTTCTGGTATACACACAGTTCCCAGAAGGCAGCGCGCCCCATTCACCAGAAGACAACATGAGGAGGACGAGGAAGAAGACCTGCCGCGGACTAGAAAGAGGCAGATTAGGAACATCCGCATAGCAACCGCCATTTTTTTTTACTCTCTTTCTGTATTGGAAAATTGTTAAAATTCAACACACCCACATTGGTGTAAAAAAAAAAAAAAAAAAACTTAATACAAAAATAAACATACATATTTCCTAAATTTTCCCATTACCCATTTCCCGTGTCCCCCCTCTCCCATCATCCTTACCCTCCCCATCCCCCACTCCCTACCCCCTACTCCCCCTCCCACCCCGATCTGTCATTCTCCCTTCTTACTCTACTTTACTCCCTATCTTTTTCTTTCATACCCTGCACATATTTATCTGACAATTTAAAGGTTCTCAGTTTTTCCCATGTTGCTCTATAGCTTTCCCCCTTCCATGCTCTCCACGGCTCAGGTATTCCATCTCAGAGATGTAGTTTACTCGCTGTATCCACTCTTTTATGGTCAGCTTTGTTATTGATAACCAATTTTCTGTAATTTACCATTTTGCCGCGTTGAGCAGGGGAGGGACCAATGTTTTTCCATATTGTTTTTTTGTTTTGTTTGTGCCATGGAACAAACATGTCCAGGCATTTTGTAAGATTTTTTCTCCAGTTACTGCCTCAATATATTGCAGGACCTCCTCCCAGTACTCTATTATTGGGCATTCCCACCACATATGTATTGTCGTTCCCAATTGGTTACAACCCCTCCCACATAGCGGGGAGTTGTTTGGGTGAATTTTGTTCATTCTCTCTGGGGTCAAATGCCAATGTACCATACTCTTAGCCCTCGTACACACGACCGAGTTTCTCGTCGTAAAAAACACGTCGTTTTTTTCGACGAGATTCTTGTTAAGCTTGTCGATTTTCTCGTCAAGCTTTCTATGCTGTGACAGCAGGAAGGTAAAGTCACCTGGTTGCATCCAGGGGGGTAGATATATTTCGCCCAGATTCAGGCTTTACGCCGACTTATACAACTAGGTGGAGAGTTGTATAAGCCCAGCTGAGGCTAGTGGGCTCATGGATGACTCATACCTCTAGGGAGAGTGTGGGGCGTCGTGCAGACAGGGAGTTGATGAGACCAGCTGAAGCTTGTCAGCTCATTTAGGCCTCTATAAGAACTCCCAGCTTCATTAGATGTTAGCTCATGCCTGGACCCAGACCTGTGTGGACTGTCTAGGGAGAGTGAACCCCTGTGCGGTGAGACAAAGCCTGTGTGGCTATTTGCTTGGACATTTAAAACCAGGGACTTAGGGACTAGGACAGCACTAGGCTGATCCCAGTTGTTAGTTAGGAAACCTGTATGTTTAGTCAGAGGTCAAGTTGACCAGGATTTATTTTGTTTATGTTTCTTTTGGTTTGCTGTGTTTTGTCACTGTAAATAGAAAATAAACCGCACCTTTTTGATTTTGAAAACCACAACCTCCGTTTGCTGGGCCTGTTTTGTGTGGGGAGCCCATCTCGGGGGTCACACACACCCGCTGCCGAGCTAACCCCCTCACAGTTGGTGGAGAACCAGTGGCAGTTTTTTTTTAAGCCAGCATGGAGGAGATACTGAAGCAGCTGGCTCTAGCAAATGCCAATCAACAGCAGACAAATGCAGGTTTGCAAAAGAGCCTTGCAGCTCATCAACAGAGCCTTGCAGCTCAACAACAGAACTTTGCAGCCCAGCAGCAAGCTCATCAACAGAGCCTTGCAGCCCAGCAGCAGACAAACGCAACTTTGCAACAGAGTCTGGAGGCTCAGCAACAAGCCCAGCAGCAATCTGAGGCCCGCTTCATAGACCTGTTGCAGAAGCAAGAGCAGAGACTACAACAACAGATGGAAGCAGTAATGCAGCAACGTCCGCAGACCAGTGAGGAAAGCCGTCCCACTAATACCGCGTCCTTTGGGGTGAGTCGTTTATTGACAAAAATGACTGGAGAGGATGATCCAGAGGTATTTTTGACCACATTTGAAAGGACCGCTGAAAGAGAAAAGTGGCCTGAGGAGCAGTGGGCTGGACTGGTGGCTCCTCTGTTAACTGGTGAATCGCAGAAAGCTTACTATGACCTAGAGCCTAACCAAGCAAAAGACTATGTGATGCTAAAAGCTGAAATATTGGCAAGGCTGGGTGTCACCCAGGCTGTCCGGGCTCAGCGTGTGCATAACTGGACTTTCCAGCTTGGAAAACCCCCCAGGTCTCAAATGTATGATCTCATTCACCTGAGCAGAAAGTGGCTACAGCCAGAGACTTTGTCCGCACCAAAGATTGTGGAACGTGTTGTAATGGATCGGTTTTTGAGAGCTCTTCCTACTGCCATCCAAAAGTGGGTAAGCCATGGAGACCCAGAGACGGCCGATGGTCTTGTGGATCGTGTGGAGAAATACTTGGCTACAGAGAACCTGACGGCCTCTTCCAGAGACACTCGGACTTTCCACCCTAAGACCAGACCATCCCCAGGGGCGGATAAGAGGATTCCAAGGGGTGAGGGTGGAGAGAGTGAGAGGGTGGGAGCTCTACCCCAAGTTTGGCGAGAACAGCCTGGGAAATCAGCGGCTCAAGAGGCCGCAAGAAGGATCGTTTGCTACCGCTGCCGGCAAGCGGGACATATTGCAGCCAATTGCCCGGTTGTGGAGGAACCCATGCAGTGTGACTTTCTGACGGGCAGACGTCAGTCGCTGTGTGCGACAGTCGCATGCACTGCCATTCGAGGAACTGAGAAACATTTATGCAAAATGTGTGTTAATGGTAGAAATGTTGTGGTATTGCTGGATTCAGGTAGCCTTGTGACCCTGATAAAGGCTGAGTTAGTTAAAACAGAGCTCTCTGGGAATAGCAAGGTAGCTGTTATTTGTGTGCATGGGGACACCCGAGAGTATCCAGTGACTACAGTGTGTTTCGAGACCCCCAAAGGTACCCTCTCTCATCCAGTGGGCTTAGTATCTCAGTTACCGCATGACGCCATTGTGGGAAGGGATTTTCCGAAGTTCTGGGAACTGTGGGATGATCCTGAGCCCCCCACTGGTGCCCCTATGTACCAGGAATGTGATAGTCAGAACTCCCCTGAGAGTGGTGAGGACTCTCCGGAATTTCCCTTATCAGTATTGGCAGGGGAGACTCAAGAAACTGGAGAGGAGCCCACCTCCTCAGACGAAAACCTACCGTCTGTGGAGTTTTCTGATCTTGAGGTTCACAGGGAAAACTTTGCCACAGAACAGTTGAAAGACCCCGCCCTAATAAAGGCACGGGAAAACGTAGTGAAAATAGATGGCGAGTTAGTGAACCCAGATAATACCTGCACTTACCCATACTTCAGCGTAGAGAAGGACCTACTGTATCGGGTGGCAAAAAGGGCAGAAGAAACCGTTGAGCAGCTTGTGGTGCCCAAACCTTACAAGAAGTTGGTGTTGGAGTTGGCCCATGGGCACATTCTTGGAGGTCATCTGGGGACAGAGAAAACCCGAGAGAGGGTATTACAGAGATTCTATTGGCTGGGGGTGATGAAGGACATAGAAAATTATTGTTCCTCCTGCCCTGTGTGTCAGAGGTCGGCCCCGATGCCACATTTCCGTAGCCCGCTGGTCCCTCTACCCATCATTGAGGTCCCGTTTGAGAGGATCGCCATGGATTTGGTAGGTCCTATAATCAAGTCCGCTAGGGGGCACCAGTACATATTAGTTATAATGGACTATGCCACCCGTTATCCAGAAGCGATCCCTCTCCGAAATACCTCGGCCAAAACCATAGCCAAAGAGCTATCTCTTGTGTTTAGCCGGGTGGGTATTTGTAAAGAACTGCTTACGGACCAAGGTACACCCTTTATGTCCCGGGTTATGAAGGAGCTGTGTAAATTGTTCAAAGTGACGCAATTACGTACATCTGTGTATCACCCCCAAACCGATGGGCTGGTTGAAAGATTCAACAAAACCCTAAAACAAATGTTGAAGAAAGTGGTGGATAGAGATGGAAAGGATTGGGACTGTCTACTTCCTTATCTGATGTTTGCTATTAGGGAGGTGCCCCAATCCTCTACGGGATTCTCCCCCTTTGAGTTACTGTATGGGAGACACCCAAGAGGGCTGTTGGATATTGCCAAGGAAACTTGGGAAAGTGAGAGTTCTCCCCACAGGAGTGTGATTGAGCATGTCGCCCTGATGCAAGACCGAATTGCACAGGTAATGCCCATCGTGAAGGAACATTTGGCCCAAGCGCAGTTAGCACAGCAGAGAGTGTACAACCGTGGAGCCAAGACCCGTACCTTTTCCCCGGGGGATAGGATACTGGTACTTGTCCCTACGGTTGAAAGTAAATTCCTTGCCAAATGGCAAGGCCCCTACGAGATAATGGAAAAAGTGAGCGAAGTGAATTACAAGGTCAGACAACCAGGAAGGCGAAAGCCCGAACAGATCTATCACGTTAATCTGTTGAAAGCCTGGAGGGATAGAGAGTCCCTAGTCGCAGACACTTGGTCACCAGCTCAAACTGGTTGCGTGATTCCTGAGGTTGGAATAGTAGCCACCTTGTCACAACCCCAACAACAGGAGGTTAAGGAGTTTGTGCTTCGCAACAAGGAGGTATTCTCTGAGCTGCCGGGACAAACATCTGGGGTAGAGCATGACATCATTACCCCGCCCGGTGAAAGGGTGAAGTTAAAACCCTATCGGATCCCAGAGGCCCGACGGGAGGCAATACGGGAGGAAGTACAGAAAATGCTGAACTTAGGGGTGATAGAGGAGTCCCAAAGTGATTGGTCTAGTCCCATTGTGTTGGTGCCTAAACCGGATGGGAGCTGGCGATTTTGTAACGATTTTCGTCAGTTGAACAATGTTACAAAATTTGACACCTACCCCATGCCACGTATAGATGAGTTGATCGACCGGCTGGGAACAGCCCGATACATGACGACTCTTGACCTCACAAAAGGGTATTGACAAATCCCCCTGGCCAAGTCGGCCAAAGAGAAAACCGCATTTGTAACCCCAGACGGGGCGTTCCAATATAAAAGAATGCCGTTCGGGTTACAGAATGCGCCGGCCACATTCCAGCGGAAAATGGACCAGATGCTGAGGCCCCATCGGAAGTATGCTGCGGCTTACCTGGATGACGTAATTGTCCATAGCACAGATTGGGCCTCACATCTGCCAAAAGTGCAAGCAGTCCTGGACTCTGTTCGGGAAGCGGGGTTTACGGCTAACCCCAAGAAGTGTACCATTGGGCAGGAGGAGGCCAAATATCTTGGGTACACCATTGGGAGGGGAGTAATAAAACCCCAACTCAACAAAGTCGAGGCCATCCAGAGTTGGCCACGTCCCAACAGCAAGAAGCAGGTACGAGCCTTTCTGGGAATCGCTGGGTATTATCGGCGATTCATTCCCCACTTTGCTTCTAAGGCTGTGCCCCTAACCAACCTGACGAAGGGGAAAGGGTCGGTCATGATTAAATGGACCCCCGAGGCTGAGGCAGCATTCCAATTCTTGAAACAAGCCTTATGTAGCCAGCCAGTGTTGTACTCACCCGACTTCTCTAAAGACTTTGTCGTACAAAGTGATGCGTCAGATGTGGGGTTAGGAGCAGTATTGTCCCAGGTCTGGAACGGGGAAGAGCACCCAGTCATTTACCTCAGCAGGAAGTTGAAGTCCCATGAGGTAAATTACGCCACCGTTGAAAAGGAGTGTTTAGCGGTGAAGTGGGCTCTAGATTCCCTTCGGTACTACCTGCTAGGTAGGCACTTTGACATGGTTACGGATCACGCTCCGTTAAAGTGGATGGCTCAAAACAAGGAAACAAATAGAAGAGTGAATAGGTGGTTCCTGGCCCTCCAGGAATTCAACTTCACAGTAAAGCATCGCCCTGGCGTTCAAATGGGGAATGTGGATGCTTTGTCTCGAGTACATGAATGCCTGATTGCTGGTGTTCCAACCCCGAGGTTAAAACAAGAGGGGGGGGTATGTGACAGCAGGAAGGTAAAGTCACCTGGTTGCATCCAGGGGGGTAGATATATTTCGCCCAGATTCAGGCTTTACGCCGACTTATACAACTAGGTGGAGAGTTGTATAAGCCCAGCTGAGGCTAGTGGGCTCATGGATGACTCATACCTCTAGGGAGAGTGTGGGGCGTCGTGCAGACAGGGAGTTGATGAGACCAGCTGAAGCTTGTCAGCTCATTTAGGCCTCTATAAGAACTCCCAGCTTCATTAGATGTTAGCTCATGCCTGGACCCAGACCTGTGTGGACTGTCTAGGGAGAGTGAACCCCTGTGCGGTGAGACAAAGCCTGTGTGGCTATTTGCTTGGACATTTAAAACCAGGGACTTAGGGACTAGGACAGCACTAGGCTGATCCCAGTTGTTAGTTAGAAAACCTGTATGTTTAGTCAGAGGTCAAGTTGACCAGGATTTATTTTGTTTATGTTTCTTTTGCTTTGCTGTGTTTTGTCACTGTAAATAGAAAATAAACCGCACCTTTTTGATTTTGAAAACCACAACCTCCGTTTGCTGGGCCTGTTTTGTGTGGGGAGCCCATCTCGGGGGTCACACACACCCGCTGCCGAGCTAACCCCCTCACAATGCGTACACACTGTCATTTCCCAATTTCCTCGTTGTTCTCCGCGCTCACGTCCAGCACGTACGACGGCACTATAAAAGGGGAAGATCTTTTTTCTTGGCGCCACCCCTTGGGCTGCTTTTGCTGATCTCGTGTTACCGCGTGTGAAGTAAAAGTTTGGGAAGAGACGATTCGCGCTTTTCAGTCTTCGTACTTTTCAGATCGTTTTCTGCGGTTCAGTTTGTGCTTGTGGGTTCGTATCTTGACTTTCAGGGCGTCTAGGCAGGTCGTATCTGTTTTACAGTGCGTTCTTGCCTGCTCGTTTCTGATTTTCAGTTCGTTATTCATAGGCCTTGCTGTTCTAAAGTGCGTTCTGTTCTGTACGTTCTGATTAGACGACCGTTTCCTAGCCATGTCGCCTGGACGTTCTCGTCGTCGAGTTCGTGCTGTGCGTGCGCTTGGTGTTGGTCTGCTTGTTTTGGACCAAGACCAGTCCATGAATGGTGTGAGGAGGAGTTCATGGACCAAGAATTGGTTGCTCCAGCGGGACCAATTCTGCCACATGCCTCTGCTGCGGGAGATCGTCGAGAATAATCCTGAGGACTACAGGAATTTTCTGCGGATGTCTGACCCCGCTTTTCAGGAACTGTTGGCTTTGGTGTCCCCCTATATTACCAGGAAGGACACCGTTATGCGGGAAGCCATCAGTGCTGAGCAGAGGCTCATCGCCACGTTGCGTTACCTGGCGACAGGGAGAAGTCTTCAGGACTTGAAGTTCACCACAGGCATCTCCCCCCAGGCTCTGGGCCTCATAATCCCAGACACCTGTTCTGCCATCATCCAAGTCCTGCAGGAGGACTATATTAGGGTAAGTTTGCTCCCTTAACATCACATTTTATGTATTACATGTATGCTAATGTATTGTATTTCTTTCATCCTTCCCTAATTACCATGATTGTAATATGCTGAGAATGTCCCCTTTGTCCCCATGCATGTTGGAAGCTTTAGATTGCCCCTTTTTTCTCCTCCATAAATATTTCCCTTCACTAACTTTTCCAGCAGGGGCGCCTGTTGCTCCAAATGTTTGGGGGTTCAAACCCCAATTTAGGAAATAAACTTCCTCCTTTTTTGCTCTGGTGCCTATTAAACGCCCCCAGTTGTCCCCTCCAATGCAGCCATTTTGTTCCCTCAAATGCAGCCATTTAGTCCCCTCTAATGCAGCCAGTTTCCCCCCAGCCCTGCACTTACCTTCTTGTGGTCAGCGCCATCCTTCTTCTGTCCTTGATGTCTTCTCCTTCCCTTCATGTTGCATCAGCCAATCATGTTACCATTAAACAGACTTGGTGAACATGATTGGCAGAGCAGCCTGTCAGTGTTTACCCAAGGAATGCCCCCCCCCCTGCGTCCCCGATTTTTCTTTTAGGAAGCCAATTACATCCCTCAGGTTGTAATGTGCAAGACTATTTTACTACCTGTTTCTGCTATGCAATTTTAACCCCCTAAATGCCGCAATGATTCATATGTCGCTCGCTTTACCTGAATAGTGGGCGGCATAGACAATACATAGGTTCATGCAACGCATGAACCTATGTATTGTTCTGAGTGATGGGCACAGGAGAGAGGGGGCAGTGCTCCAGCGCCCACTCTGGACGCACCGCCACTGCAATGCTATCCTGTGGCCAAACACATCTTCCCCCCCCCCCAAAATAATTTAGTAATGGCCCATCAGAGGGGGTGATGAATATGATAAATGAGCCTTCCATTATACTTTTTTTAAACACTTTAATAAACGTATAATTTGATTGATGTTGGCCTCTAATTTTTTGGGATAGAATTTCCTTGTAATGTATGACTTTGTTTTTCTAATATTATTTCATCTTGTTTCACTCCACAGCTTCCTTCCACGCCACAGGAATGGCAGACTGTGGCATCGGAGTTTGCCACGCGGTGGGACTTCCCCAACTGCGGTGGTGCCATAGACGGGAAGCACGTCCGCATCGTGCCGCCACCCCGTTCTGGGTCCTACTACTACAACTACAAGGGGTTTCATAGCATTGTGCTGATGGCGGTGGTGTCAGCACGGTATGAATTCCTCTATGTTGATGTAGGGAAGAATGGCCGGATGTCCGATGGGGGATCCTTCATCCAGACGGAGTTTGCCCTCCGTCTCCAGAGTGACGACCTTGCATTGACACCGGATGCAGGGAATATTGAAGGACTCCCCTTTGTTTTTTTGGCTGATGAAGCCTTCGGACTCGGGCGGCATCTTATGAGGCCATTTCCACAGAGGACCCTGACCCCAGAGAAGAGGGTGTTCAATTACCGGCTGGCCAGGGGCCGAAGAGTCGTTGAAAATGCCTTTGGCATAATGGCCAGCCGGTTCCGCCTTTTTATGACTTCCATCCACTTGGCGGACTACAAAATAAACTATGTAGTGTTATGCTGCTGTGTGCTACACAATTTTCTTTGCCGCAAATCTAATTCATATATGGCCTCAGTTTTGTCAGAGGCTGGACTTTCCCCTGCAAATCCCCTGCCGGGCCTGGAATCTGCCCGTCTTGGCTTGCCCCCCCCAAAATGCCCGTGAGGTTCGGGACAAATACATGGAGTATTTCACGGGTAGGGGGGCAATTCCTATGCCAGCCTATGTCTAAGTATCCCAATAAAAAGCTTGTTTAAACCTTTAATTATTTGTTCTTTCCTGTCTCCTAGTTTGTCTTTGTGCATTTGTAGTGGCAAGTGTATTTTACTTTAGTAAATAACAACCATTTCACTATGTAACCTTACAAAAGAACCAAATAAGCTTAGAGGGTATTATAAAAAGAAGCTACACGTTGTTTGTGGTCAAATATTTTACTCTGTGCACATTCTCTTCATTTTTTTTTTTTAATTTTGGGTTGGCCTGGCCCCAACCCGGCAATTTTTTGCTTATGAAAATACAAAAATAACAGTTGCATTTCAAAAATTACAACACTGGATACCTCTGAGCAATCGGAGACATTCACTTACACAAACTATGTCTCTATGTGCCCGTCCTAATATGGGGTCCTGCCACCCCTTGGCCAGCCAAAAATTGAATATGCACACATTTGGGATTTTTTTTCATCTAGGAAGTTTACAATCCTGATCCCTATTGTCAACATGTGCTATCTGCCATCAGGGGTGATCAATGGACGTGTTTTGGGGGTGCAACCCCTTCCTCAGTTCACCGACTTTAGATACGAGGAAGGGGTTGCACCCACAAAAGACGTACATGGATATCCCCTGATGGCAGATAGCACATGTTGACACACTGTGTGCATATTCAATTTTTGGCTGGTTTGATAGTCAAAAAAATTCAAAAAATTACAAAAACAAACATGTAAAAACAAATGTGTTTGGATGGCTTATTGAATTCTCCCCAAAACATCGAGAATGTCTTTAAATGTTTGTTCCATCACATGGATTCTTTGTTTAATTAGGTCCAGTTCCGTGCTACATTCCATCACTTGCTGGATGAGGCGGAGGGCACTGTCAGCAGAGAACCGTGTACTATCCTTCACAACATTTACATCCCCTAAAAACCAAAAAAAAAATGTATTATAACTCTGCAGGCCTACCTCTCTTACCTGAAGCTGTGGTGACAGATACTGACCTGTTGTGGTGACCAGATCCACAACGTCATCCACCTCTCCTTCCTGCACTTCTCCTTCCTCCACCTCAACTTCCTGCACATCTTTCGGTTGTGGGTCTTTGGGAGTTTGGGGTTGCTTGGAAGTTGTGGGGTGCATGTGCTCCCTGGAGTGTCCTCCTCCCAGTCTTCTCTCCCCTATGAGAATAAAACCAAAGGTCTATTTATCACACTGTAAATCTCATTGTTAAAATAAAAACAGGCTAAATTGCTTGGAAGTGGGGTACAAATGTGTGTTTGTGCGGAATTTAAAGAAGAATGCATTATTTATGACCCAAAATATGTTTAGTATTCACATTTGGATGTAATTTTTTTGACATGGAGGCACCACAAAAATTCTCTGATGCACCTGTGTGGGACACCCAAAAAAGGCGGGTCTGGTGGCCCACACTATAGTGCTCCAAAGTACAGATGTGGAAGCAGCTGCTGAGTGTCCTCTCCTTTACACTGCTAAAAGTTTGCATTTCATTCTCTTTACAAACACATCATCTAGACTAAAAAATTATCAACAATATTTGATCAAAAATGGCAGATGTCTAATTACTTTTGTGGCTCTAAAATAAGCCAAAACCGCGGATAGTGGCCGAATGAAGTGTCGGTAACGTAACGAACGATTACTGTGCCCAACCAAGTTAAAAATATTACATTTTGGAAGGGAGTCCAATATGAGAAATAAAAAAATAACATGTCAGTTTATAAAAAGATTAATAGCAGAAAAGTCTACATTTTACTTACTTTTAGCGAGCATTCTCTTTATGCTCCTCAACTGGTCTGGCTCCCTCAGTTTGAGGTCTGACCACCTCTTTCTGAGCTGCTCATTTGAGCGTTTCACCCCGAACTTCGCCCTCAGACTCTTCACAACTTTAGTGAGGATTTTGGCCTTCCTTCTGTTTGGTTTGCTATACGGCCCATGCTTGGCATCATAATCAGCCTTGAGCAAGATGTCCACCATCTCCGCCATCTCCGCCAAAGACATATTCGATGCCTTGAATCTCCTCCTTGATCGTGACGTGTCCTCGGTCTCCGGGCTTGTCTCCTCGTTAGTTGCGGAATTATCAGACACCTGCTGTAACTCCGCCATATCTGTCTGCGCGCCGAAAGAGAAGGGGCGGGGAAAAGATGTTAGTTAGAACGTCATGGGCGGGCGACGTGTGCGGAGCGACGTGTTCGAATTTTGACGCATGCGTGGTGTGTATATAGCAAACACACATGTGACTATAGTACGTTCGGTGTGCGGAGAGAGGAGTTCAAGTGACGGACGTGCGAACGAAGGTATGTGATTTTGTGACTTGTAAAAATTGTTGGCCTATACTGTCTTGAGATTGTTGGAGGATATATATGGTGACTAGGATGTTAAGGAGGTTAGACTGTTTGCCTCACATTAGTTAAATACAATTTATTTAACTTGCAGATACAATATGAATGTCTTTATTAGCGACAAAGAGTTCCTGGCGGAATTTATTGACCGGGTAAGGGAGCTGCCGGCTCTGTGGGAGACGAAAAACCCCATCCATTAAAAAAAAGGGGTGAGAAAAGCAGCGCTGGAGAAGCTGCTCCCATTTGTGCATACCAAGGTGCCCACAGCCACAGCAAAACAAGTGGACACTAAAATTGGGAGCTTGAGAGGTACCTACAGGACTGAACGCTCTAAGGTGCTGGCTTCTCAGAGGTCAGGAGCAGCAGCAGATGATGTTTATGTCCCGATTTTGTGGTACTACAACAGGATGTCCTTCCTGGATGACCACATTGACACAAGGCCATCACTCTCCACTCTTCCCCCCAGACTTCCCTGCAGCCAACCTGAGCCTTCTCTGGAGCAAGAGGAGGCAGCCATCCTGGATGATCCTGATTTGGCCATCTGGAGCCAGGTATAGTATTAACTGAAAATGTATTGGGATAAAATTAATGTTTGACAAATATGTCAGGATGAGAAACATACATTATTTTGGATTCCACAAGTGAAATCAAGATCTGTAGACATTATTCTGCACTTAATTGGGTGCTAAATAGTCAATCTGATGTAGTGGTAAATTTAAAGCAAGGATTTATGCATTTACATTCTAATTGCTTCAATCAGGATTACAAAGTTTGATGCAAAGATTAAACCAACATATTAAACTATGTTCCTTTTTCATACACAGGATGAAATCAGCCAGGAGGAGGGTCTGGAAACTGTCAGGCAGGAGGAGGAAGGGCCCAGTGGCAGCCAGGAGGTGGCAGGGCCCAGTGCCAGCCAGGAGGTGGCAGGGCCCAGTGGCAGACAAGAGGTGGCAGGGCAAAGGAGAAGCACCAGATCCCAGGTGCCTCCCATCCGGCTTCACAAAAGAGGCAGGAGGGACAGGACCACCAGTGAGGCAGCAATGGCCCTTATTAAAGAGGCCCATGCCACCCTCAAGGAGCCCACATCCCCTGAAGAGGCCATTGCCGGCCTAGTGGAGGCTAAGTTCAAGGTGATGAGCATGGAGCAACGCCTCCTATGCGAGCCCCTGCTCATCACCTTGCTCAACAAGGGGGTGATGGAGAAAATTACACCCAATACCGCCATATGTGAGGTGGCCCAACTGACCCAACCTCAACCTCCACCTCCACCTTCTTCTTCTGCCCCATCCCCTTCTGCTACACCTCCACCTTCTTCTGCCCCACCCCCTTCTGCTACACCTCCACCTTCTGCCCCACCCCCTTTTGCTACACCTCCACCTTCTGCCCCACCCCCTTCTGCTACACCTCCACCTTCTGCCCCACCCCCTTCTGCTACACCTCCACCTTCTGCCCCACCCCCTTCTGCTACACCTCCACCTTCTGCCCCACCCCCTTCTGCTACACCTCCACCTTCTTCTTCTGCCCCACCCCCTTCTGCTACACCACCTTCTGCCCCACCCCCTTCTGCTACACCTCCACCTTCTTCTTCTGCCCCACCCCCTTCTGCTACACCTCCACCTTCTTCTTCTGCCCCACCCCCTTCTGCTACACCTCCACCTCCTCCTCCTGACAGGAGTACCCCTCCAGTGGGCCAGCCTCCAGCCAAACGAAGAAGGAAGGCTGCAGGGAAGGCTTCAGGAAAGGCTGCAGGGAAGGTTGCCAGGAAGAAGAGGAAGTGATGGCCTTGCTTCATTGTGGTCGGACAGAAGGCAGCCTGTTGTAGTACCACACACTTGGGACATATATATCACCTGCTGCTGTTCCTGACCTCTGGGAGGCCAGCATCAGATTGTGTTCAGAAATGTTGGCCTTCTCAAGCTCCCAATTTTAGTGTCCACACAGGGTTGCTGTGTGCTCTGGGGTCCCTGGGATGCACAAATGGCAGCAGCTTCTCCAGCGCTGCCTTTTCTTTATTTAATTTATAAACATGAATAAATGTGATTTTTGTTTAAGTTCATACTTGACTATGTGTATTTTTAAATAAACAAAATCAAGCTTTGGAGTAAGCAGATACATTTGACTGACAATAAAAGGGACAGATATCACCCCCCCAAAAGAATAACTAAATCTGATTAGCACAAAAACATGGTGTGAAATTTAAATAATATAGATTCCAAAATTAAATGGGAGATCACTATCAAAACATTGTGAAATTATAACATCATTTTGAAAAATCTAACCATTTAAATTATTCCTAAAAACTTGCACGATATAATACACATAAATCTTATAAAGAGCAGCATGAAAAAGGTTAAAAATAAGGCATAACTCTGTGAATATCAGCAGCAAAAGAAGGTCACTCGTTTTGATTAATGTAACATTCTAACGAAGATTTCAATGCAGAACATTTAAACGATGAAATATTTTTGAGCGTGACGAATATGCTCTCTCCATTACGAAGGCTTGTTTTACCAGAAGATGCGCTCCCGTCTCATAGTTGCTTGTGAGCATGCGCGCTTTTGGAAGAGTCATAAAAGCATACACACGAACCATTTTCTCGTCACAAAACAGGCCGACGAGAAACACGACGAGGAAATCTGGAATCCTGACGAGAAAATAGAGAGCAGGTTCTCTATTTTCTCGTCGAGATTCTCGGCAATTTTCTCGTCGTAAAACCATACACACGAACGTTTTTCTAGACAAAAAAACTCTCGCGGCACTTTTCTTGACTGTTTTGGACGAGAAAATCGGTCGTGTGTACGAGGCCTTATAGTTTGCTTCAATTGTGGTTATATCTGATGCAAAACTGTATACTGCTTCAATCATTTGCTTTTCCTCTATTTCTTTACCCAATTCCTGTCCCCATTTTTCTATAAAAAGTAGCGGTCCTTCCATTTCTAATTCTGTTAATATTTTGTATGCCTGTGATATACCGTGCTTCAGGGACTTTCCCTTACTACATAACTTTTCTATTGGAATTAGTGCTTTTTCATTTCTATTCGGTTGTGGTATAGTGCTAACTAACTGTTTTAACTGGAGATACTCCCAATCACTAAGCTGGTTCCACCCGTGCATAGTAATTAAATCTAGTATTGTCCTCATTTTACCTGATATGGTAATATCCTTTAATTGTGCGGTTCCCAAATGTTTTCCCAACCGTGTCCCATTTCCTGGCGTGAAGAACTCTGTGCCCACTAACGGTATTAATGGGGAGTTATATTTCCATTTTTCATGTCGATATATTGTATCCCAAATTTTAAATACATTCCTAGTTCTGACATATTCTTAAATTTCCCTCAATATTATCTCTCCTACTTCTTTGTTATCTATGAGGTCCTCATTTAAAAACACCATATAACCTTTTTTTGTTCTATATTACTGAATATTTTTACTATCACGGGGGGTGTGGTCTGAGATGGATATTACACCTATCGAGGCATCCACTACATATTCCAAGAGCCCATGATCCACTAGCATGTGGTCCAATCTGAATAAAAAATGTAGTATTTTTTACTTGGATGTGCCACTCTCCAAGGGTCTACTAATTGATGGTTATGTATTTTTTCTTGACCAATTTTAATTGTTTGCTATCTCGTATCGGTGCACCAGACGTATTATCGAGCTTGTGTTCCATTGAGTAATTAAAATCCCCAGCAAGAATTACATGACCTTGTTTAAATTCCATTAAGGCATTTAAGATCCCATTCAGATATTTTTTGGGATGACTATTAGGACAGTTTACATTTGCTAATGTGTATTTTTTCCCCTGAAGATTCCCTTTTAGGAACAGGTAGCGACCCTCTGGGTCAACTCTTCTTTCTTTAACAGTAAAGCTTATGTTCTTCCCCACGCCTATGGCTACTCCCCTTGCTCTTTTGTTTGGGGAATCTCCATAGTACCAGGTTGGGATCGCACGCGAGTATATTTTTGTATTAGAATCTAGCGCTAAATGTGTCTCTTGTAGGAAAACTAATTCTGCGGCACACCTTTCCACCTCCCTTAATATCATATGCCTTTTTTCTGGGGAGTTAAGACCTCAGTCATATGTGTTTCTTTTTCCTGTGTTTTTTTTTTTTTTTTTTGGGATGTACAGATCCTACCCCCCTTCTCTTTTCCCTGCTACACACAGTTCACTTCAGCACAGCATAGGAAGGTAGGAGCAGGGAAAAACACAATTTATCTGTTCTTTTATTATACTCGCTGCCGTTTCAGAATTCGACTTCAGTAGCTCACAAGGTATACGGGGAGAAAAAAAAAAAAAAAAAAAAAAAAACAACAACAGGGGGGGGTTTTCCTCCTTCCTTTTTAGTGCTTGCTATCAACACACCCCTCCAAGTCAGCAATTCACAAAAAGGTATAGGCAATCAGTTTTAAGTACTTTTGCTATGTTCACAGTTCATATACAAATCCACATGTACATGCCTCAGAGAGTAAGGGCAAATATTTATCAGTCATACATTTGCAGTACTTTTACTTTACTCACCACTACTGCCTTTAGGAGAGGGGCAGGGAAATCAGCGGGGAGGCGCCCGTGGTTCTCTCCTATGGTATAATGTCCTTTTCCTTTTGGGTAGCAGGCTCCGGGCTGCAACTCCCCCTGGTGCCCGCTAGTGTCGGCAGTCTCTGGGCTCCTTCCGGGTCTTCCTAGGTCCCATAAGGCGTCACCGCTCAGCGTGGCTCGCTCTGCTGCGGGTTTCATGGGACGCCTCTCTCACAGAGTCTTCCCCCGCTGGAGAGTCTCCTCGCGCCGTGGGGCTGCAGGACCAGTAATACTGCTGGTTGTTTTCCCATAAGGCAGGCTATTCAGTGGACGCGGCTGTCTGGACCTCGGCAAGGGGGGAGGAGATACATACGGTATGGGGCGGAGGTGTTCAGGCTCAGCTGATCATTATCCTGGAGCAGGGCTGGAGACCAGGTGTCTCACCTACGTGCTCTGACGTGATACCAGCACCATTACTAGACTCCTCCCTCAGCAACCGCCATTTCTGGCAAGTAAAATTTTTAATTTCACTTTTTTTTTTCTATTTTTTTGCAGGATTTTGGTGTGTTTTTTTTAGGGTGGAACTCCACTTTAAGTGGAACTGAAAGCTAACACTGTACCTACACCCCTTCCTTTCTTTACTCTCCCTACCCTTATAATTACAACAGCAGAGGACGACAACAAAACTAACTAGAATAAGGTTAACAATGTTTTTTGTGTTGTTCAGCTGACAGAGGCAAAACCAAAGTCTTTTATCTTTGGATATGATAGCTTATAAGTGTAGCGGGGGTCTCCTTTAAAGCCCCGGGACTACGTGACCCAGAACCCCGTTCGGCACCCAAGGTGCATTTGGCCACCGCAGAGACTCATGGGAGGGGCTTTATAGGAAGGGAGCGAGGCTGAGCTCGGCCTCTTTGGACACCGCACTGCAATCAACAGGTCTTCTTGTGCGGATCTGCTGCAGTGCAGGGCCTGAAGCCTGGGCCTTGCACAAACTTCCAGAGAGCCTTCCACCCCACTGCGGAGCCTGGGTGGCACCTGACTTGTCGAGTTTGGACATCAGTTGGACCGGGGACCCGGCCGTTGCGGACACTGTGTGCGGAGACACAATAGGTGGAAGTCCCGGACTGGGATTGTATCCGGAGTGGTGAGCGAGCACCTGCTCATTCATATAGACTGTACTTTGTTTAGGCCTAGAGACTGCCTTGGCCCTCCTGGTTCTAGTTACTGTCCCACAGGAGACTCGTGGCGGAGCTTAGTTGAGTAGTCTCCTGTGAGTGGCTCATTCTCCATTAATTTTTTTCTGCCCTTTGGATTACAATTTACTGTTCCTGTTGTGCACCACCAGTAAAGTTGCATGCAAAGAAGTTGATCTCTGAAAAGACTGAGTCTAAAGCTGGGTCAGGCCTGATCCGTAGGTAGGACTTTGCTGCTGCGCCATAAGGGCGCATAGATAGAGATAGCGGTAGTTGGTGTGTAATCGCCTGTATTGTATTTGCTGCTGCAGGGCTCTGCAGACATATGTGGTGTGTGTTAACATTGTGCCTTTTACTCAAAGTAAAGAAACGTTATCTTTCCTCACTTGCTATCAGTGTGTTATCTTTATACATATAGGTTACCCTTGCAATACTGTTAGATTGTGATAAGACAATAAACCCTAGACTAGCTGTGCCAGAGTGGGTCAAGTAAGATTGCCGGGGGTTGGCGGTGCTGTACACAGGGCCCGAAACAAAACCAGCAGCTCTCTTAACTGGGGGTAGCGCTACACGTGGGGGCTCTCGAGTCCGGGATCCTGATACAGCAAGTAACGCGCCAAAAATACCAGCATGGACCCACTAGAAGTAGGACAGTGGTGCAAAGCGGTCGGCACAGATCCAGCCGGGGTAGTAGTCATAGAACTCCCAGGGATCTGGCAAGAAGAAGCGGTGAAGCAGCTAGTGATGTCACTGTCCCCGCACCAGAAGGTATGGGTGGTGGATGTCAGGTCGAATTTTTCACTGACCCACGCACTAATAGAGTGGAAGAATGGAGTCCCAGAGCATTTCAAGAATCCAAGTGTAGAAGCAATAGATGATCAGACTTATAGCCTAATACACGCGCTGCCGCTCAAGCCAGGAGGACGGCTTCAGACACCGAAACTATCTCCACCACCCACCCCAAAAGCAGAAAAACGGGAGAAGAAGAAGGAAAGTCCCGGATCGCCACCTGCCACCCTCAGCGCAGAATTATGCGCAGTCCTGGGGGAAATTGTAGCCCAGTGTAAGAAGGATCCTACGGACTACCGAATGTCGGGATACAGAAAACTTAGAATATTTTCAGGAAGGAAGCCTGTACCTTCAGGTGAAGAGGGGTTTGAGGAGTGGTTAGACGGCGCCACCCAGGCCTTAGAAGAACGGGAAGTCCTAGAACACAGAAAGAAACAGAGAATTGCAGAAAGCTTGAAGGGGCCTGCTCTAGAGGGTATACGCAACCTCAAGATGAGCAAAACAGACTGTGATGCACAGGATTATCTGGATATTCTGCAAAATGTGTTCGGTGGAACAGAGAAAATCACTGAGCTCACTTATCAGCTGGAGCACTGCTATCAAAAGACAGGAGAGAAACTGTCAGAATTCATGAGGCGCCTGGATAAGATCCTGCATAAGATGATCCTAAAGAAGGGGATCGACCCGCGGAAGGTGGATGAGGCCCGTGTTCAGCAGGTGATGAGAGGATCTCAGCCCCTGGATCCCATCGCATTGGCGCTACGTACAAGACAGGACGGGAAGAGCCTGGAGTACCCTGACTTGATCCGAGTGGTCAGAGAGGAAGAAGCGATGCTGGAAGAGAAGAAGAGGAACCAACCAGTTTAGTCCGTTAATCCTCCTCCGGTGATGGTCAGGACGGCCATGACCCTGGAAAGAGACTCAGAGGTGGATACCTTGAAGTCACAGATGTCCCAGGTATTGAAGATGCTGACCTCTCTGATGGAAAAGGATCCAGAGATACCAGAGAGGGGAGGACCAAGGAAGGAACTGTTCCCAAACACCTCAGCGCCCGCATCCCTACAAGATTGGGGGGACATGATTTGTTTTAATTGCGGAGGGGTTGGCCATGCAGCCAAAGTGTGTTCCAGTCCCAAGGAAAAAAAATAGAATAACCGCAAGCCGGCGGAAAACTTCAGAGGGCCCCGGTGAAGGAGTCAACCGGGCGCCCATCATCATCTCCAGTGAACTCCAAACTGAATGAGAAGCACTTAAAAAGAGTGGAGAGAACCCCTCAGAAGAAACGCAAGGTTCCTCAGCTGGAACGTACTCCAAAGAAAGAGAAAAATGTCCCTCAGCGGGTAGTTACACCCATTAAAAGGAGGGAGATCAATGCATACCAGGCCCAAGAGAGACTCAAGTCCAAGGAGAAATGGAAGAAAGAAAGTCCAAAAGGGAAACGCAAAGATTTAAGGAAAGAGACCCCCTCGAAGCAATATCCAGAGAAGCTGGTAGGTCCCCTCCCGATAGTACCTGTCCAAGTGGAGAGAGTCTACGCAAGAGCCATATTGGACACTGGGGCGCAAGTGACCCTGTTGCATCGGGACTTTTATGACAAGCATCTAAGTCACCTACCCATCCAGAAGATTGAAGAGCTGGAGATATGGGGGATTGGGACAGAGAGTTTCCCTTATGATGGCTATCTGCCTATAAAACTGACTTTTGACCCATCCATAGCCGGAAAGGCTGAAGTGTTCGATACTTTAGCTGTGGTGTGCCCCCGACCGCCTGGCGCTAACAAGAGTTCCCTAATAATAGGGACCAACACGGATCTGGTCCGAAGGCTCTTGGCCCCTCTAACAAAAAGGGAAAGACGCCAAAGTCACTGAGATCCACCCAATGTTGAAGACAGCCTACCAACGGCTGATCTTGGAACAGAAGGCCCCGGAAGAGGGGGTAGGGAAGGTCTGGAGACTGGGAAGAAGAGGAATAGTGCTGCAGCCCGGTGAAGTAGCCTGTTTGAAAGCCACAGTGAAACTCACTTGGGAGCAGCCTGGGCCCTTTGTTATGTTGGAACCCGACCCAAGGGGAGAACAATCGGGCCTGGAAGTATGCCCAGAGGTGGTCCCATTGAGGGCTCTGAAGAAGGCCCACGGTAAGGTACCTGTGAGTGTCAAGAATACTACAGATGGCCCCATGGAGATCCCAGCCAGGATGTTGCTGGGCCAGGTGAGCCCTGCTACCCCAGTTGCTTTGTCGGATGTGGAGAAGACAGATGGAGAAAGCACTATGTGGGAGAAACTTTCAATGGAGAACCCAAACCTGCCCAGGGCTTGGAAAGAGAGAGCCAAGGCCCAGTTGACCAGGTGGGAAAAGATCTACTCCCAAGATGAGTTAGATGTGGGGTGTGCAAGGAGTGCCACCCATCGAATCCGCCTCCAGGAAGACAAGCCCTTCAGGGAAAGAATCAGGCGAGTTCCGTTAGCAGACCTCGAGGACTTGAGGGAGCAGCTCGCCGAGCTAAAGCGAACCGGTGTGATTCGAGAATCTAGAAGCCCCTATGCCTCCCCGATAGTGGTGGTCAGAAAGAAGAATGGATCATTGAGGCTGTGCATAGATTACAGGACCCTCAACAGGAGAACCATACCCGACCAGTATACCACTCCGAGGATAGAGGATGCCCTACAGAGCTTGTCTGGAGCCAAGTGGTTCAGTGTTATGGACCTCAAGAGCGGGTACTATCAAATCCCTATGCATCCAGAAGACAAAGAGAAGACGGCTTTCATAACCCCAGTGGGGTTCTTTGAATTTGATCGGATGCCTCAGGGTCTGTCTGGAGCCCCAGCTACCTTCCAACGTCTCATGGAGAAGACTGTAGGGGACATGAACCTCATCGAAGTCCTAGCATACTTAGATGACATCATTGTCTTCGGAAGAACCTTGGAAGAGCATGAGGAGAGGCTGGAGAAAGTTTTGAAGAGACTGAGTGAGGAAGGACTCAAGCTCTCGCCTGAAAAATGTCAATTCTATCAGTCAACTATCTAGGACACATAGTGACTGAAGATGGGGTAGCCATAGACCCCGAAAAATTGCAGGCAGTCACTTCCTGGCCAAGGCCCACCACTGTGACAGAGCTCAGATCCTTCCTGGGGTTCTGTTCCTATTACAGGAGGTTCGTGGAGGGGTTTGCTCGGATAGCCAGGCCTCTGAATGAGCTGCTCAAGATGGAGGGGGGGAGAGGATGACTCGGGCCCCAGGAAGCCGGGGGAGTCAGTTAAGGACCAGTGGAATGAGAAGTGTGAAGGTGCTTTCCAGATGTTGAAGAGAAGCTTAACCACTGCCCCTGTCCTGGCCTACGCAGACCCTAAGAAGCCTTATGAACTTCACGTAGATGCCAGTCATGATGGTCTGGGAGGAGTGCTCTACCAGGAGCATGAGGAGCAACTGAGGCCCGTTGCGTATGTGAGCAGAAGTCTGACTCCCTCTGAAAAGAACTACCCCATCCATAAGTTCGAGTTCCTGACCCTTAAGTGGGCTGTAGTTGACAAACTCAGGGACTATCTATATGGGGCAGAATTCACCGTGAGGACAGACAACAACCCCCTCACCTATCTCTTCACCACAGCAAAATTGGATGCCACAGGACATAGATGGCTGGCGGCATTGTCTGCCTTCAATTTCAGCCTAAAATACAGGCCTGGGGCTGGAAATCGAGATGCAGACGCCTTGTCTAGAAGATCTCATGTCCCCACCTGCAGTACAGAAGATTGGACCCAAGTGGCACCCGATGGGGTGCGGGCCCTCTGTCAGGGGGCTTAACTTCAAGCCAGTGGCGGATCCAGAGCAGAAGAGATAGGAGTTACCATAGTAGGAGTCCCCAAGCAGTACTGTGGGGTAACCCAACTGGGGGAAGATAACTTGCCAAAATTGTCAAAGAAAGAGTTGAGATCTGACCAATTGGAAGACCCCATGGGGAGATTGATCCTAGAGGCCCTGTAGAATCAGGATCCGAATAGACTCTTACGTCACCCTTCAAAGGAAGCTCGCCTGTTGAGGAAGGAGTGGGACAGGTTGCAAGTGCATCAGGGAGTGGTCTACCCAAAGGGGCCCCTCTGATGACCTGGAAGACAAATGGCAATTGTTCCTGCCCGAGAAACACAGAGAGACTGTCATGATTGCTCTGCATGACAACCATGGCCACCTAGGAGCGGAAAGAACCTTCCAACTCGTTAGGGACCGTTTCTATTGGCCCTGCATGAGGGCTGAGGTGGAAGAATACTGCCACTCATGTGCACGATGCATCCAGAGAAAGACTTTACCCCATCAAGCTGCCTCAATGGGCCATCTGCAAAGTCAAAGCCCACTTGATCTGGTATGCATTGATTTTCTCTGCCTCGAACCCGACCTGAGTGGACTAGGAAATGTTCTGGTAGTAACCGACCATTTCACCCGGTATGCCAGGCCTTCCCAACCAAAGACCAGAAGGCTTCCACTGTGGCCAAAGTGCTTATGGAGAAATACTTCGTACACTATGGGCTACCGCAACGGCTCCATTCAGATCAGGAAAGGGATTTTGAAAGTCGGTTGATCCAGAAGCTCCTGGATTCCCTGGGGATCAAGAAGACAAGAACTACCCCCTATCATCCACAAGGTGATGCTCAGCCGGAGAGGTTCAACCGAACCCTGCTCAATATGCTGGGGACCTTAAGCAGTGAAAAGAAGCAGCATTGGAGCAACCACATAGCGGCAGTTGTGCACGCATACAACAGCACCACCAGTGACGCTACAGGGTACTCACCCTATCGACTTATGTTCGGGAGAGAAGCGAGATTGCCAGTGGATCTGGCCTTTGGCACTTCCATAGATCATTGTTCTGCCACTTCCCACAAAGGATATGTTGACCGACTCGGACGTAATTTGAAATTAGCCTATGAACAGGCTCAGGCAGCCTCAGAACAATGGGGGGTCCGCAACAAGGAAAACTTTGATCTGAAGGTTCGGATTCAAGATTTACAACCTGGAGACAGAGTGTTGCTACGGGATTTGGGAGTGCCTGGAAAACACAAGCTTGCAGACAGATGGAGACCTGAACCCTATGTTGTTTGCAAGAGACTACCGGGCCTCCCCGTTTACAGACTTAAACAAGAAGGGAAGGTGGGGCCCTTAAAGACCTGGCATCGGAACCACCTACTCCCACTAGCGGAAGCAGTTCGGATACCCCCTGCAATGGATTCCCCTGAGTCCACTTCCATCCTGGGTACTCCCAGACCAAACATTCGGTCTCAGACCCCTCAGGTTGGAGATACAGAGACTTCGGAGCTAAGTGAAGATGAGGGAGAAGGACTTGATTGGCTTTGGCCTTCCCAGGCCCCAGAGACTTCTGCTATTGATCTTCCACCTGAAGAAGACACCATAGACAGAACACTAAATGCAGAATATACAACAGTGATGGTGTTGGCGCTGTGTTTAAACAAAGAGAGGATAGGAAAACTGAGAACAGTGTGACTGATAACACACTAAACCTGAATAATATTATAACCTTATATAAAAGTGACTGACTTAAAGTGGAGCTCCACCCTAAATAGCAACTTTTGCTATTTGGAACCCTCCCCCCCTCCGGTGTCACAATTGACACCTTTCAGGGGGGAGGGGGGTGAAGATACCTGTCTAAGACAGGTATTTTCACTCACATCCGGGAGTCCTGTCTCCGGGAATCTGCGGGAGTTACGTCACTTCCCGCAGACTTCCCTTGGTGTTCTGGGAGACACTCGGCTCCCAGAACACAGGAGCACCAATCAGAATGGCGCAGCGCGACTCGCGCATGCGCCGTAGGGAACCGGGCATGAAGCCGCAGGGCTTCACTTCCTGGTTCCCTCAGCGAGGATGGCGGAGGGAGCAGCAGAGCGACGAGCGGGTCGCTCGTCCTCTGCTGCGGACGTCGCTGGACTCCAGGACAGGTAAGTGTCCAAATATTAAAAGCCAGCAGCTGCTGTAGCTGCTGGCTTTAAAAAAATTTTTTCCGGTGGAGCAACCCCTTTAATTAAACTCAAATGCAATCATGTGATCAACGTGGTCGTATAACCATATCCAAATGTCCAATAGTGATAAATCCAAAGAAATATACTAATATGTAAATACACTTAAAAATATAAAAAATATATATAAAATATATATATATATATATATATATATATATATATATATATATATATATAGTGTAAATGGTTGAAGGGTCCGAGTAGAATCCAATTCAGACCGTGCAATCCAAAAATATATCCAAAGTGATTCCCGTCACCAAAATTAAAAAGTGACAAAATAAAACACACATTAGTTCAGTGCTTGAAACTTGATTTCTCTTCAGTGCTCCACCTCTGTGCCTGTAAGCAGCTTACCTTGTTGCTAATTAAGCTTAGCACAACCAGGTCACAGGTTTATTCAGAACAGGTGGGCAGTGGCTTGGATGGTACCAGTCTCCTTCCTGTTGCTGCAATCCTCCCCAATGGCATGTATAAAATCAAAGAAAATGGATCATAGTGTGGTACCGCCAGTGTCCAGAGATGCACACACACGCCAGAAAAGGTACTCACTTCACAGATAGAGAATGTGGGAGCATCTCCACGAGCGCTGAACTCGTCGCCCCTCTAATTATCTGTGGCTCTGTGTGGATCCCAGTGCAGTGGTGTCTCAGATGGGCGTCATATTCAAAAAAATAAAAGATATGGCAAACATAGCATAGTCCCGTACCGAAAAGGTTTTATTGAAAATACACAATATAACACTCACATAAGTTTAAAAGGTGACTGCAGGGTATCCTACGAGCGCCTCGCTCGTCTTCCTGCTCGGGTCCTGGTCTGTCAGCGAACCTCCAATCCCTACGCGTATCGTCACTTGTCACGTGACTTCATCAGGGGATACTAGAGTGAAGGGCTGCTGACAATATATAGTCTGCTAATTGGACATCCCGCACACATACGGCCGCCATTTTGTTGTGGTCCCTATTTTGTAAACAAACCGGCGCCATTTTGCCAGGGTCGTTCCGGAGTGTTTGTAACCTGTATAATGTGTACTGATGCACATATTCAGTCATTGGTCCACAGTCGCCATTTTGTTGAAGTGCCAAACCCATACAGATAAACAGACAGATACCATGTTGTCTCGGCTGATGCTTGTCAGTCTGGCAGCAGTATCAGATTTTATGTCCTGTTTATTGCAATGGCCATATAAGCCGGGCTAAACGGACCAGCTACAGAATACTAGGTCCAGCATCTTGCCCTAGTGGCTAATCCACCGAGGCAAGCAGGACAAGGGAAGGAATTTTAATACAAATCCCGTCACCGCTCACACCCATCACTCCTGATGCTACCGGAATCATAGGTTGATCGGCCACTGATCCAAGCTGCAATAGCACAACACCATAGCACGGAGTGGCGTGAGGAACGACAAGATAGACAACCCATTAGCACAGAACCAGAGAAAAGGACATAACACAAATAAAAATGTATAAATCGGACTCAGAGTCTTAATCTCTGATCCAAAGACATATACACCTATATTACTGTATAAAAATATATTTAAAATATGTGTATAGATAAAAATGTATAAAATTGAATTAAAATATTCAAATTATTAAAATAGATTGTAGTCAATCCATAAAATAATAATACATCAGTGGTATTCATAGGGAGTGGCAAATGAACTAATATTTGCAAGGTCTAAAGATATTCTGGAGGAGTGCCGCACACCAAAAATCCCAGCACGAAGATCCAGGCCTCAAATCATGGCATTCTTATCAAAGATGATTATAGATAATTATGCAAAAAATCATACAAATATATATAACATGTAAAACATATATATTCATAGAGAGGGGGGGGAGGGGGGGAAGAGGGGAAAGGAGAGAGGGGGAAGGAAAGAGGGGGAAGGAAAGAGGGGGAAGGAGGGGAGGGGAGGAAAAAGAGGAGGGAGGAGGGAAAGGAGGGAAGAGAGGGAAAAGAAGGTTAAATACGGAGAAAAGTTTAGACAATTTATTCATACAAAAGTGTTAGTGTGTTAATATGTTAGTATTAATAATTAGAGTTCGACCTGAACTGTTTTTTGAGTGATTTTTAACCTATTGCACCTTGCTACACCAGCATAGCATACTGGAGGTATCGGTATCATGGCAATTTATATGCATTTGTGGGAGGATTCCCCGTTTTAAATAATTCCCTCCCCCCCCCTCTCCCTTCTTTTTTGGTAACACAACATTGACCCCTTGCCTTCTCCCCCATTTTTTCTTCCCTCCCCCCCCCCCCTTTCCCCCTTTCCCCTTCCCCCCCTTTCCCCTCCCCCCCCCCTCCCCTCCCCTGGCCCCTTGTCCTTTTCTGTCTATACTTATACGCCCACCACTTCTTTTGTAGCATCAATATCATCTACACACAATAATTTTTCTTCTTTCTCCTTATTTCTCCAATATTCCTTCACTTCCTCCCTTTTTAACCCCCCTTTTTTACACTAGGATCTACCCACCACCCCCCACTACCCTTTCCCCCTCCCTTATCCTCCCCCACCCCCTTCTCCCTCATCCTTTTCCTCACTGTTGTCTTCTCCTAACCCTGTTTTAACCATCACTAATATTCTTTCACTAATAACCTTTTCCATCACCTCTTTCACCTTCCCTCCCCACCCCTCCCTCCCCTTCCTCCCTTTCCCCCTTTCCGCTTTTCTCAAAACCCCCCCTTCCCCTCCCCCCTCCCTTCCTTCTTTCCCCTCTTTCCTTGTTCCCTTTTCTCTTTTCTATGCTGTGTTTGTGTGTCTACCTCTTTTCCTTTCCCTTAGTACTAACAATTTAGTGTTGACTAACACCCCCTCCCCTTTGTCCCCAGTATTAACACCATTTGTTTATTAACACTTCCCCCTTTTCCTCCCCTTTTTCCTCTGTTTTTCCGATTTTTCTCATCAATTATTAATACTAACATATTAACACACTAACACCTTTGTATGAATAAATTGTCTAAACTTTTCTCCGTATTTAACCTTCTTTTCCCTCTCTTCCCTCCTTTCCCTCCTCCCTCCTCCCCCCTCTTTTTCCTCCCCTCCCCTCCTTCCCCCTCTCTCCTTCCCCCTCTCTCCTTCCCCCTCTCTATGAATATATATGTTTTACATGTTATATATATTTGTATGATTTTTTGCATAATTATCTATAATCATCTTTGATAAGAATGCCATGATTTGAGGCCTGGATCTTCGTGCTGGGATTTTTGGTGTGCGGCACTCCTCCAGAATATCTTTAGACCTTGCAAATATTAGTTCATTTGCCACTCCCTATGAATACCACTGATGTATTATTATTTTATGGATTGACTACAATCTATTTTAATAATTTGAATATTTTAATTCAATTTTATACATTTTTATCTATACACATATTTTAAATATATTTTTATACAGTAATATAGGTGTATATGTCTTTGGATCAGAGATTAAGACTCTGAGTCCGATTTATACATTTTTATTTGTGTTATGTCCTTTTCTCTGGTTCTGTGCTAATGGGTTGTCTATCTTGTCGTTCCTCACGCCACTCCGTGCTATGGTGTTGTGCTATTGCAGCTTGGATCAGTGGCCGATCAACCTATGATTCCGGTAGCATCAGGAGTGATGGGTGTGAGCGGTGACGGGATTTGTATTAAAATTCCTTCCCTTGTCCTGCTTGCCTCGGTGGATTAGCCACTAGGGCAAGATGCTGGACCTAGTATTCTGTAGCTGGTCCGTTTAGCCCGGCTTATATGGCCATTGCAATAAACAGGACATAAAATCTGATACTGCTGTCAGACTGACAAGCATCAGCCGAGACAACATGGTATCTGTCTGTTTATCTGTATGGGTTTGGCACTTCAACAAAATGGCGACTGTGGACCAATGACTGAATATGTGCATCAGTACACATTATACAGGTTACAAACACTCCGGAACAACCCTGGCAAAATGGTGCCGGTTTGTTTACAAAATAGGGACCACAACAAAATGGCGGCCGTATGTGTGCGGGATGTCCAATTAGACTATATATTGTCAGCAGCCCTTCACTCTAGTATCCCCTGATGAAGTCACGTGACAAGTGACGATACGTGTAGGGATTGGAGGTTCGCTGACAGACCAGGACCCGAGCAGGAAGACGAGCGAGGCGCTCGTAGGATACCCTGCAGTCACCTTTTAAACTTATGTGAGTGTTATATTGTGTATTTTCAATAAAACCTTTTCGGTACGGGACTATGCTATGTTTGCCATATCTTTTATTTTTTTGAATATGACGCCCATCTGAGACACCACTGCACTGGGATCCACACAGAGCCACAGATAATTAGAGGGGCGACGAGTTCAGCGCTCGTGGAGATGCTCCCACATTCTCGATCTGTGAAGTGAGTACCTTTCTGGCGTGTGTGTGCATCTCTGGACACTGGCGGTACCACACTATGATCCATTTTCTTTGCTTTTATACATGCCATTGGGGAGGATTGCAGCAACAGGAAGGAGACTGGTACCATCCAAGCCACTGCCCACCTGTTCTGAATAAACCTGTGACCTGGTTGTGCTAAGCTTAATTAGCAACAAGGTAAGCTGCTTACAGGCACAGAGGTGGAGCACTGAAGAGAAATCAAGTTTCAAGCACTGAACTAATGTGTGTTTTATTTTGTCACTTTTTAATTTTGGTGACGGGAATCACTTTGGATATATTTTTGGATTGCACGGTCTGAATTGGATTCTACTCGGACCCTTCAACCATTTACACTATATATATTGTGAGGGGGTTAACTCGGCAGCGGGTGTGTGTGACCCCCTGGTTGGGCTCCCCACACAAAAACAGGGCCAGCAGACGGAGGTTGTGGTTTTCAAAATCAAAAGGTGCGGTTTATTTCTCTATGTACAGTGACAAAACACAGCAAAGCCAAAAAGAAACAAACAAAATAAATCCTGGTCAGCTTGACCTCTGACTAAACATGCAGGTTTCCTAAACTAACAACTGGGATCGGCCTGGTGCTGTCCTAGTCCCTAAGTCCCTGGTTTAGTAAAAGTCCAAACAAATAGCCACACAGGCTTTGCCTCACCGCACAGGGGTTCACTCTCCCTAGACAGTCCACACAGGTCTGGTTCCAGGCATGAGCTAACATCTAATGAAGCTGGGAGTTTTTATAGAGGCCTTAAACGAACTGACAGGCTTCAGCTGGTCTCATCAACTCCCTAGTTGTATAAGTCGGCATAAAGCCTGAATCTGGGAGAAATATATCTACCCCCCTGGATGCAACCAGGTGACTTTACCTTCCTGCTGTCACATACCCCCCCCTCTTGTTTTAACCTTGGGGTTGGAACACCAGCAATCAGGCATTCATGTACTCGAGACAAAGCATCCACATTCCCCATTTGAACGCCAGGGCGATGCTTTACTGTGAAGTTGAATTCCTGTAGGGCCAGGAACCACCTATTCACTCTTCTATTTGTCTCCTTGTTTTGAGCCATCCACTTTAACGGAGCGTGATCCGTAACCATGTCAAAGTGCCTACCTAGCAGATAGTACCGAAGGGAATCTAGAGCCCACTTCACCGCTAAACACTCCTTTTCAACCGTGGCGTAATTTACCTCATGGGACTTCAACTTCCTGCTGAGGTAAATGACTGGGTGCTCTTCCCCGTTCCAGACCTGGGACAATACTGCTCCTAACCCCACATCTGACGCATCACTTTGTACGACAAAGTCTTTAGAGAAGTCGGGTGAGTACAACACTGGCTGGCTACATAAGGCTTGTTTCAAGAATTGGAATGCTGCCTCAGCCTCGGGGGTCCATTTAATCATGACCGACCCTTTCCCTTTCGTCAGGTTGGTTAGGGGCACAGCCTTAGAAGCAAAGTGGGGAATGAAGCGCCGATAATAACCCGCGATTCCCAGAAAGGCTCGTACCTGCTTCTTGCTGTTGGGACGTGGCCAACTCTGGATGGCCTCGACTTTGTTGAGTTGGGGTTTTATTACTCCCCTGCCAATGGTGTACCCAAGATATTTGGCCTCCTCCTGCCCAATGGTACACTTCTTGGGGTTAGCCGTAAACCCCGCTTCCCGAACAGAGTCCAGGACTGCTTGCACTTTTGGCAGATGTGAGGCCCAATCTGTGCTATGGACAATTACGTCATCCAGGTAAGCCGCAGCATACTTCCGATGGGGCCTCAGCATCTGGTCCATTTTCCGCTGGAATGTGGCCGGCGCATTCTGTAACCCGAACGGCATTCTCTTATATTGGAACGCCCCGTCTGGGGTTACAAATGCGGTTTTCTCTTTGGCCGACTTGGCCAGGGGAATTTGCCAATACCCTTTTGTGAGGTCAAGAGTCGTCATGTATCGGGCTGTTCCCAGCCGGTCGATCAACTCATCTATACGTGGCATGGGGTAGGTGTCAAATTTTGTAACTTTGTTCAACTGACGAAAATCGTTACAAAATCGCCAGCTCCCATCCGGTTTAGGCACCAACACAATGGGACTCCTCTATCACCCCTAAGTTCAGCATTTTCTGTACTTCCTCCCGTATTGCCTCCCGTCGGGCCTCTGGGATCCGATAGGGTTTTAACTTCACCCTTTCACCGGGCGGGGTAATAATATCATGCTCTACCCCAGATGTTTGTCCCGGCAGCTCAGAGAACACCTCCTTGTTACGAAGCACAAACTCCTTAACCTCCTGTTGTTGGGGTTGTGACAAGGTGGCTGCTATTCCAACCTCCGGAATCACGCAACCAGTTTGAGCTGGTGACCAAGTTTCTGCGACTAGGGACTCTCTATCCCTCCAGGCTTTCAACAGATTAACGTGATATATCTGTTCGGGCTTTCGCCTTCCTGGTTGTCTGACCTTGTAATTCACTTCGCTCACTTTTTCCATTATCTCGTAGGGGCCTTGCCATTTGGCAAGGAATTTACTTTCAACCGTAGGGACAAGTACCAATATCCTATCCCCCGGGGAAAAGGTACGGGTCTTTGCTCCACGGTTGTACACTCTCTGCTGTGCCAACTGCGCTTGGGCCAAATGTTCCTTCACGATGGGCATTACCTGTGCAATTCGATCTTGCATCAGGGCGACATGCTCAATCACACTCCTGTGGGGAGAACTCTCACTTTCCCAAGTTTCCTTGGCAATATCCAACAGCCCTCTTGGGTGTCTCCCATACAGTAACTCAAAGGGGGAGAATCCCGTAGAGGATTGGGGCACCTCCCTAATAGCAAACATCAAATAAGGAAGTAGACAGTCCCAATCCTTTCCATCTCTATCCACCACTTTCTTCAACATTTGTTTTAGGGTTTTGTTGAATCTTTCAACCAGCCCATCGGTTTGGGGGTGATACACAGATGTACGCAATTGCGTCACTTTGAACAATTTACACAGCTCTTTCATAACCCGGGACATAAAGGGTGTACCTTGGTCCGTAAGCAGTTCTTTACAAATACCCACCCGGCTAAAAACAAGAGATAGCTCTTTGGCTATGGTTTTGGCCGAGGTATTTCTGAGAGGGATCGCTTCTGGATAACGGGTGGCATAGTCCATTATAACCAATATGTACTGGTGCCCCCTAGCGGACTTGATTATAGGACCTACCAAATCCATTGCGATTCTCTCAAATGGGACCTCAATGATGGGTAGAGGGACCAGCGGGCTACGGAAATGTGGCATCGGGGCCGACCTCTGACACACAGGGCAGGAGGAACAATAATTTTCTATGTCCTTCATCACCCCAGGCCAATAGAATCTCTGTAATACCCTCTCTCGGGTTTTCTCTGTCCCCAGATGACCTCCAAGAATGTGCCCATGGGCCAACTCCAACACCAACTTCCTGTAAGGTTTGGGCACCACCAGCTGCTCAACGGTTTCTTCTGCCCTTTTTGCCACCCGATACAGTAGGTCCTTCTCTACGCTGAAGTATGGGTAAGTGCAGGTATTATCTGGGTTCACTAACTCGCCATCTATTTCCACTACGTTTTCCCGTGCCTTTATTAGGGCGGGGTCTTTTAACTGTTCTGTGGCAAAATTTTCCCTGTGAACCTCCAGATCAGAAAACTCCACAGACGGTAGGTTTTCGTCTGAGGAGGTGGGCTCCTCTCCAGTTTCTTGAGTCTCCCCTGCCAATACTGACAAGGGAAATTCTGGAGAGTCCTCACCACTCTCAGAGGAGTTCTGGCTATCACATTCCTGGTACATAGGGGCACCAGTGGGGGGCTCAGGATCATCCCACAGTTCCCAGAACTTCGGAAAATCCCTTCCCACAATGGCATCATGCGGTAATTGAGATACTAACCCCACTGGATGAGAGAGGGTACCTTTGGGGGTCTCGAAACACACTGTAGTCACTGGATACTCTCGGGTGTCCCCATGCACACAAATAACAGCTACCTTGCTATTCCCAGAGACCTCTGTTTTAACTAATTCAGCCTTTATCAGGGTCACAAGGCTACCTGAATCCAGTAATACCACAACATTTCTACCATTAATACACATTTTGCATAAATGTTTCTCAGTTCCCCGAATGGCAGTGCATGCGACTGTCGCACACAGCGACTGACGTCTGTCCATCAGAAAGTCACATTGCATGGGTTCCTCCACAACCGGGCAATTTGCTGCAATATGTCCCGCTTGCCGGCAGCGGTAGCAAACAATCCTTCTTGCGGCCTCTTGAGCCGCTGATTTCCCAGGCTGTTCTCGCCAAACTTGGGGTAGAGCTCCCACCCTCTCACTCTCTCCACCCTCACCCCTTGGAATCCTCTTATCCGCCCCTGGGGATGGTCTGGTCTTAGGGTGGAAAGTCCGAGAGTCTCTGGAAGAGGCCGTCAGGTTCTCTGTAGCCAAGTATCTCTCTACACGATCCACAAGTTTACCGGCCGTTTCTGGGTCTCCATGGCTTACCCACTTTTGAATGGCGGTAGGAAGAGCTCTCAAGAAACGATCCATCACAACACGTTCCACAATCTCCGGTGCGGACAAAGTCTCTGGCTGTAGCCACTTCCTGCTCAGGTGAATGAGATCATACATTTGAGACCTGGGGGGTTTTCCAAGCTGGAAAGTCCAGTTATGCACACGCTGAGCCCGGACAGCCAGGGTGACACCCAGCCTTGCCAATATTTCAGCTTTTAGCATCACATAGTCTTTTGCTTGGTCAGGCTCTAGGTCATAGTAAGCCTTCTGCGATTCACCAGTTAACAGAGGAGCCACCAGTCCAGCCCACTGCTCCTCAGGCCACTTTTCTCTTTCAGCAGTCCTTTCAAATGTGGTCAAAAATACCTCTGGATCATCCTCTCCAGTCATTTTTGTCAATAAACGACTCACCCCAAAGGACGCGGTATTAGTGGGACGGCTTTCCTCACTGGTCTGCGGACGTTGCTGCATTACTGCTTCCATTTGTTGTAGTCTCTGCTCTTGCTTCTGTAACAGGTCTATGAAGCGGGCCTCAGATTGCTGCTGGGCTTGTTGATGAGCTTGCTGCTGGGCTGCAAGGCTCCTTTGCAAACCTGCATTTGTCTGCTGTTGATTGGCATTTGCTAGAGCCAGCTGTTTCAGTATCTCCTCCATGCTGGCTTAAAAAAAACTGCCACTGGTTCTCCACCAACTGTGAGGGGGTTAACTCGGCAGCGGGTGTGTGTGACCCCCTGGTTGGGCTCCCCACACAAAAACAGGGCCAGCAGACGGAGGTTGTGGTTTTCAAAATCAAAAGGTGCGGTTTATTTCTCTATGTACAGTGACAAAACACAGCAAAGCCAAAAAGAAACAAACAAAATAAATCCTGGTCAGCTTGACCTCTGACTAAACATGCAGGTTTCCTAAACTAACAACTGGGATCAGCCTGGTGCTGTCCTAGTCCCTAAGTCCCTGGTTTAGTAAAAGTCCAAACAAATAGCCACACAGGCTTTGCCTCACCGCACAGGGGTTCACTCTCCCTAGACAGTCCACACAGGTCTGGTTCCAGGCATGAGCTAACATCTAATGAAGCTGGGAGTTTTTATAGAGGCCTTAAACGAACTGACAGGCTTCAGCTGGTCTCATCAACTCCCTAGTTGTATAAGTCGGCATAAAGCCTGAATCTGGGAGAAATATATCTACCCCCCTGGATGCAACCAGGTGACTTTACCTTCCTGCTGTCACAATATATATTTATATTTTTATATTTATATATTTATATATATATATATATATATATATATATATATATATTTTTTTTTATATATATATTTTATATTTTTAAGTGTATTTACATATTAGTATATTTCTTTGGATTTATCACTATTGGACATTTGGATATGGTTATACGACCACGTTGATCACATGATTGCATTTGAGTTTAATTAAGTCAGTCACTTTTATATAAGGTTATAATATTATTCAGGTTTAGTGTGTTGTCACACTGTTCTCAGTTTTCCTATCCTCTCTTTGTTTAAACACAGCGCCAACACCATCACTGTTGTATATTGTTTTAAGTTTTTTTGAATTGGATTCCCAGGTGTTTGGCAGCAGTGCACCCCCCCCCCACCAATCCCCCCCCCTTTCCTGTTAGGGTTTTGGGTTCACTTATTCATTTCACGTTAGGGCAGCGCGGGAGTTTCCCCAATTTTTTTCACACTAAATGCAGAAGCCACTGAGTTCATCCCGTCCAATCCTTTGTCAGATTCTTGGGAAAATGCTTGTGACATACTTCCAGAAGAGGATCCAAGGGATTCCATGTACCTCCCTGCTCCAGAGTCAAGTGTTCCTGAACCAAGGGGGGCTCCCAAGTCGGTTCCAGAAGGGGAACCTATGGTAACAGAAAACCCAAGAGGACAAAGGGTGCGAAGGGCCATAAGGCCTCCCAGAAGATTGACTTACCCCCAGATGGGGAGGAGCTCGGAAGACACTGTGGTTACTGCCAGGAGGAGTATGGAAGACCCTAATCCCCACACTGTTCATTTGGTGGGGGGCAACCCCAACTCACTCTCTGGCACAGTTAGGCAGGACACTAATGATAGTGTGACCTGTGGGCAGGGGAGTTCACTGCCTTGTTTTTGGTGGGAATTTCCTCTGCCAACATCATACGCAACTTTGGCTGATGTTGTGCGTGCTATAATTTAATGTTATCTTTGGGGACCAAAGAGTTTAAGTGGGGGGAGTGTGTAGCGGGGGTCTCCTTTAAAGCCCCGGGACTACGTTTCCCAGAACCCCGTTCGGCACCCAAGGTGCATTTGGCCACCGCAGAGACTCATGGGAGGGGCTATATAGAAAGGGAGCGAGGCTGAGCTTGGCCTCTTTGGACACCGCGCTGCAATCAACAGGTCTTCCTGTGCGGATCTGCTGCAATGCAGGGCCTGAAGCCTGGGCCTTGCAAACTTCCAGAGAGCCTTCCACCCCACTGCGGAGCCTGGGTGGCACCTGACTTGTCGAGTTTGGACATCAGTTGGACTGGGGACCCGGCCGTTGCGGACACTGTGTGCGGAGACACAATAGGTGGAAGTCCCGGACTGGGATCGTGTCCGGAGTGGTGAGCGAGCACCTGCTCATTCATATAGACTGTACTTTGTTTAGGCCTAGAGACTGCCTTGGCCTTCCTGGTTCTAGTTACTGTCCCACAGGAGACTCGTGGCAAAGCTTAGTTGAGTAGTCTCCTGTGAGTGGCTCATTCGCCATTTATTTTTTTCTGCCCTTTGGATTACAATTTACTGTTCCTGTTGTGCACCACCAGTAAAGTTCCATGCGAAGAAGTTGATCTCTGAAAAGAGTCTAAAGCTGGGTCAGGCCTGATCCGTAGGCAGGACTTTGCTGCTGTGCCATAAGGGCGCATAGATAGAGATAGCGGTATCTGGTGTGTAATCGCCTATATTGTATTTGCTGCTGCAGGGCTCTGCAGACATATGTGGTGTGTGTTAACATTGTGCCTTTTACCCAAAGTAAAGAAACGTTATCTTTCCTCACTTGCTATCAGTGTGTTATCTTTATGCATAGAGGTAACCCTTGCAATACTGTTAGATTGTGATAAGACAATAAACCCTAGACTAGCTGTGCCAGAGTGGGTCGAATAAGATTGCCGGGGGTTGGCGGTGCTGTACACAGGGCCCGAAACAAAACCAGCGGCTCTCTTAACTGGGGGTAGCGCTACATAAGTGATTAAGAAAGATTTGACCTCTTATGACAACCACAACAATTGAGAATTATCAGATAATGTTTTCTGGTTATTACACAGTATTTTAAGCTGTACCAAAAAACTTATGCAGTTGTATCTGCGACTTGCGTATTGTGCATCTTTTCTTTACTTCTTTCAATAGAAGTTGAATGTTAAAAAAAAAAAAAAAATGATAATTTTACAAAATTCCTGCTAAATCCCTACTAAATATACAAGCTTAACCTGTATGGAGTTAATAAATAACAAAAAAAAAAAAAAAATTACATTTCTCCTTTTTGCAAAAATGGTGAAAAATCGAATCAAACGTATGCAAAAACTTAAATATCCAAATTTCTCTAACAATATGAAGGTTTTAATTTTCCCTTACAGCATTCAGAATTTGTGAAAGACCCCCAAAACCATACATTCTCTGAAAGCATATGAACTCTAAAATAAAAATAAGGTGTTACTGATTTTTTTAGACCCCGCGATATTTGCGCAAATGTTTATCAAACCAATTTGCATAAAATACACTAAAACCATTAGTAGCAGATAAAAACACAGCTAATTTTACACAATCCCTGCTAAATCCCTACTAAATATAAAAGCTTAACCTGTAAGGAGTTAATAAATAACAAATATTTGAAAATTTTAAATTGCCTTTTTGCAAAATGGTGAAAATCTAATGTACCCAAAAATTTCTCCAAAAATCTGGAGGTTTTCATTTTTTACTTACAGCTTTCAGAATTTGTAAAAGACCCCCCAAACCGTACATTTTCTTAAAGCACATGGCCAAAAGAAAAAAAAAAAAAGAAGGTGCTATTGATTTTTAAGGCAGCACGATATTTGCGCAAATGTTTATCAAAACAATATTTTCCCTAAAAATACATTAAAATCATTAATAGTGTACATCAGGGATATGCAATTAGTGGACCTCCATCTGTTGCCAAACTAGAAGTCCCATGAGGCATAGCGAGACTGACAGCAGCAAGCATGACACCCAGAGGCAGAGGCATGATGGGACTTGTAGTTTTGCAACAGCTGGAGGTCCGCTAATTGCATATCCCTGGTGTACATAAACACAACATAACAAAATTCCTGCTAAATTGCTACTAAAGCATCGTTCACATGTGGCATACTAAAGTGTATGCCCATATTTACCCGCACAGGAATTCACAGGTGTTCCATGCATTCCCGCACAAGCAGTCCCATTTATGTCAATTGGGATGCAACGGCTGCACAGGCATAGCTGCTGTTCCCAATCTGACATTCATGTGGGTGTGGGTACATGATCCCAAACGCAGACAGTGTGAGCTTAGGGATATGCATGCAGACATACATAGATGTAAAATTGGGAGCAACGGCTCTGTTCATGCAGGTGCTACATACAAATTACATCAATGGGACTGCCTGCAGAGAGATGCACGGAACACCTGTGCATACCTGTAGAGGTACGCTGTGTATGCCCCGTGTTAACAAGGCCTTAGGCCCCTTTCACACAAGCAGACTGATTGGATCGGCCTGTCCGTTTTTCAGGTGGGCCCAATCGGACCACCCATTGTTCTCTATGGAGAGGCTGATGTAAATGGGCATGTGTCGGTTTGCACCCGCCTGCATACGATCCAATCCAGGCCGCTAAAAACCGACAGATGGGAATCCCATTCCCCATCCATCTAGCAGATTGGATCAGATGGTATTGGATGGAAATGGATAGGCAGTCTGTTTCCATCCGACCGCCCCATAGAGAATAGCAGGCTGTGTCCGTGTCCGCTCTGCATCAGTTTGTGTTTTTTATTTTATTTTACTTTTTACATTGTTTTACAGTTTATTTTTATTTATTTTTTGTTGGTGGGGGGGGGGGGGGGGTCTTTGGTGAGCTATCAGTGGTCTAACAGACCCCCATATCTCTTTTTTTGAGACAGAGAAAGGGACTGAAGATAGTCCCTTTCTCTGTAGCACTTTACATGAATGAATGGAATCTGTATAGAGATTCCATTCATTCATAAAATGACAGCCTGACACATTGTAACATTTACGGTTACAATGATCAGCTGTCAATGGATATAGGAGCGATGCTGCCTATATCCATTGTACTACAAAAGGGGGGGGGTGTTGGTAAACACGTATACCAAACCCCCTAAAGCCCCAACTTCACCCCCATCTGCACCTGCTCCCCCCCCCCCCCACTCCCCAGCCTGACAGATCGCCAAGATCAGTGCAGGGAGAAGCTGCAGGTGGCGTGAGGGAAAGAGAGATGCCGTTTAGAGCGACCATGGATCGGGGGTGCGGGGGCATTACGGGGGAGTGACCTGAAGCCGGCAGGAGCGGCAGAGGAGGGATGCCGGCTAATGATGGTGGCTGTGTGGGATTAGGTTTGGGGGGGGTAATCAGTGCTGAGGGGGGGGGAAGGGGATAGTAAAGGAGAGTGGGGGACAGTTTTAAAAGAATAGGATTGGCAGGAGGTGGAGTGGCTGCTGGGGGCCGGGAAGCAGCGGCATGGGTAGGGGGGGCATTCACATTAGATGTCAATAACTCTGATCAGCGGGTTGTAATTTGCTGATGAGTGTTATGGAATTGTTCAGCAGAGTCTGCTGAACAATTCTGACATAAGCTTATGGTCATTGAAGTGACCATAAGATTATAGGAGAGGGACATATGAGGTCTGTACGGCGTACGGACTTGGCCACCTGCGGGCACTTTTTAGGTCTGTAAGGCGTACGGACTTGGCAGTGAAAGGGATAAAGTAAAATATTTGAAGGTAGTTAGGTTATGTAAATGCCATATGGCAAAGGTGTTTTGGTTGTTGTATGCTGAAGGGAAATGAGGTTTCACCCAGGAAGGAAGCTAGGGGTTGAGTCGTAGAAATCCGGTTAAATTTATCCTTATGTCGATGCCGTAATTGAAAGGAGTGAGGTACTACTGTATTTAAAGGATGCATCTTGCTGGGTAGGATAGCCCTAGACCACAGTAGGCCTTGTAAATGATATGGGAGAATTGATTGTTGTTCAAAATACAGCAAAGAAATTTGGTTGATTGGAACAAACCATTGGGCTAATTAAGTGAATCTTGCTGAGAGGTAATATAACCATATATTATGGAGGCCAAGTCCACCACTAGATTGAGGTCTGAACATAAGAGAATAACTGAACCTGGGTTTCTTGTTTGCCAAACAAATGTAATACATTTCCCTTTGGAGAGAGTCTAGGGTGTTTTTAGCGATTAATAGTGGGAGGACTCAAAAAAAAAAAAAAAAAAAAAAAAAAATAAGAGTTTAGGTAAAACAGCCATTTTAGTTGCAACTATTCTACCTGTAAAAGCAATGTGATAAGTCGACCATAGCTTGAGCAAGGATTTTAGATTGTTAAAGAGTGGTGGATAATTAGCTTGAAAAAGGGTTTTGTAGAAGGGAGTGAGGTGAATTCCTAAATATCTAAAGGAGCTAGAACGCCATTCAAATGGGAATTTTTCCTTTAGAAGGGTTGTCATTTGGCGTGGTATATTTATAGGCATAGCAGAACATTTTAATAGATTTACACCTATACCAGTGAGGTTATGGAATATATATAGTTCTTTAATGAGGTTTGGTAGAGAGATTAATGGGTCATGAGAAATAGGACATCGTCCACATATAGACTTCGTTTATATTCTCTGGAGCCTTTAGTGTATGCTTACGTTATTTCGGACAGCACAGGTGAGGGGTTCCATGGCTAAAGCAATTAGGAGTGGAGATAATGGACACCCCTGCCTAGTGCCCCTGGCTAGTGAGAAAATATCTGAATTATTACCGGGGAGTTTAATTCTTGTTTGTGGAATTTGATATAACGCTTTGAAACCTTGTAAAAATTAATTACATATGCCCTATTTAGGGAGTAATAGGTCTAAAAAAGACCAGCTGATGCTATTGAAAGCATTATGTATATCAATGAGCGTCTGGTGTGAGTGCAGATTAGAATCACATTGGTAACTAAGTGTATATTATCTGTGATTAATCTTCCAGGGATAAATCCAGTCTGATCTGGATAAATTAATGGGGTGTTAAGTGTAGCAAGTCTATCTGCCAATAAGCGGCCAAATATTTTTAAGTCATTGTTAATGACTGAAATAGGACGATAATTTTGGGGAAGAGAGTGATCTTTATGGGGTTTTGGTAAAAGCAACCTATTTGCCAAAAGCATTTCACTTGGGAAGTGGTTTCCTTGAAAAATGTGGTTATATAATTTAGAGAGGTGAGGGGTCAATATGTGAGAATTTTATAATATATTGCATAATAACCATCTGGTCCAGGGGTTGCGGAAGTTTTCAGGGATTTGATAATGCGGTTTATTTCGGTGTCTGTACAAGGGGCATTTAATGTTTCTATATGTTGAATTGATAGAGTTGGAAGTAGTGTGTCCTCAAGCCAATGTATTGAAGATTGTTTGGGAGAGGTTTATGGGGTAGAGAGAAGTTTTTTTATAAAATTCAGAAAATATATCTAGTACCTCTTTAGAGTGGGTAATCAGATTACCGGCAGGATTGCGTAGTTTATAGACCTGTGGACAGGTTTTGTGGAATGATTCAGTTTTCTAGCAAAAATGGTAGAGGCAGAGTTGCTGTATAATAGGAATCTGGCCTTAGACCACCTCAAAGCCTTCTCTGTATCTGCAGATAATAGTGCATCTAGGGCTTTTCTTTTTTCCTGGATCTGATTAGTAAGATCCTGGGACTGGGACATTTATTATATAACCCAAGTCTTTAGTAAGGGATTTTATATCAGCTAGTTTAGATTTGTTTTTTGTAGATGCTATATTAATTAAATGTCCTCTCATAACAGCTTTATGTGCTATTCATGTAGATGTAGAGGGCATATTTGGGGAAACGGTATGAGAGAAATAATCCTCCAAGTGTGTCCATAGTTGTTGTATAATGATTGGGTCTGATAATAAGGAATCGATGCGCCAATTATAAGGTGTAGGAGCAAGGCCTATATGTGAAGTTGTAAAGGAAACAATGCGATGGTCAGACCATGGACAGGAGTGAATGTCTGCTTTCGATGAGTTAGCTAAAAGGATCGGGGTGTCGAAAATTTAGTCTAGACAAGCAAAACTATCATGAGGATGCGAGTAGAATATGTAGGCTCGAATTCCCACATTATGTGCTCTCCATGTATCTACTAAATGAAGGTTATTTCATGCACGTTTTTGGGATTTGGGAAATGCCTTAGAAGATGGTACAACTCTACTCCTTTCCAGCGCTGAATAAGCTGCCAAATTAAAATCTCCTCCTATTAGGTGTGGAGATTGGTATCTATCCAAATGTTTTTTTTTGAAAAACGTGGATTGAGAGTCATTTGGAGGATAAACGGAAGTAAAAGTGATTTTTCGGCCCTTAAGAGATCCCTTTAGTATCAGAAAGCGACTTTCTGGATCTTTGAATATATGCTTTGCTTCAAAGATTAAAGAATTTCTTATGTAGCGGGTGGTTACATTTAGGGGAGGCATCTGAGTGATAAATGGCTCAGATGCAGCAATTGTGAGGGTTCATGGACCAATTTATGCCAGTGGAGGATACAAGGGTGTCCAGTTCCCTGAGGCCTGTGGGTGGCGCTGTCACCATAGGCCGTGGTTGAACCACCATTGTAAGCCTGTACCCTTTTTTTCCTCTCGCAGCAGTAGTGCAGCAGGGCGGGGAACCTGCTGTGCATGCTGGGAGAGGGGATAAAAAAGGGCGGACATCTTCCGCTCGGGGTCCACGCCGAGGCACCTTCAGCCTGGGTGTGAGTGCTGGTGGTCTCGGGGCGCCCTCGGCCCGGGGATGGAGCTGCGATTCCACCCCAGACACCTTTAGTCTGGGGTGAGGTACTCTCTGGAGGCCTGGGGCCCAGTACCTTTGTCTGGGTCCCGCAAGGGATGGAGGATTTCTAGGGTGTCCTCCGGTTTTGGACACCCGAATCTAGGGCGAGGGGGACCAGAGAAGTGACCTTCCCGGAGATCCAGCGCAGCATTGGCTGGTGACGGCGGAGGCCTCTGGTGACCGTCCAGATGGATGACTCCCCTGACAGGGGCCGCATCTCAAGAAGGTAGTTCATGTTCACATGGTCGGTGGCAGCGACCCATCTGAAAACCAGGTCGGTGGCAGAGGCCTAAATTCTATTTCACCCGGTCGGTGGCAGCGACCACCCTCACGGTCGGTGGCAGCGACCGTGCGCCAAGCCTGTTTGCACATACTGAAACAGGAGAGTAATACGTTTATGTTTGTGCCTGGACCTTCCTCTTCACCTTGCCTGTTCATTGTCTAACCAGTCTGCTCGTAAAGGACTATTTATTGCTCTACAAGAATAAATAAGTGTTGGACTTTCAATGGTGTGGAACTTGGCTTTCTGGGAGTTAAAGGATCATCCTCAAGGGGAGCTTTGGCTCTGGACAGGGGCACAGACCCGAAGGTAATTGGGAATAGCTCACACCTCTACACACTGGAGGGTACGAGCTGGTGGTGCGTCACACTCTCCTCCCTGGTCCCCTAGATGAGAGCCATTGACCGAGAAGGAGGGAGTGAGAGGTGAGGTCGCTACACTTATGAAAACAGCCACTCCACGAGATTTACAGTTATAAGTTGTACAATAGAATTGACTATATGACTTATCAAAATATCGGGGATGGCTGGTTGTGGGTCTCTTGTAGTAGAATTATATCAGCCCCTAATCTTTTATAATGGCGGAAAGCCCTTTTACGTTTCTGGGGGGAATTGAAACCCTGAAATCACCCCAAGTCCCATCATAAAGGGGGGGGAATGGATGATATTGATCTTAATAAGAGGTGGGTGGTGTCTACCATGCCCAGGGAGACAACAAATAATTTGCAGATAAGTCACTGAGCAGTGCTATTAAAATTGAAAAAAAAAATGACAGTTATTTGTATGAAATAGAACCGTTAATAAAATGAGAAAATTATCCCAACGAGTATGGGATGTAAATTCGCCATAAGTGTGCAAAAAAAGGATCAGTATAAATGAGTGATTAACTACGATAGACCTTTTAAAACAGTAAGATATGTTATATAGTCTTAGACAAAAACTTGGAAATTAATTCCATAGAAACAGGGGGTCAAAATGAAAACACCCATCTGACCATAAAACAATTGAAATTTGACTATATAGTTCATTACTCACATGCGGAGTCCTGTCAGAAAAGACAAGAAACTGTATGATCAGTAGAGATGAGCTCGATGTTCGGGGCGAACATAAGTTCGACTCGAACATCGGGTGTTTCGCCCGTTCGCCGAACAGCGAACATTATGGGGTGAGAGTGTCCTGGAGGTTGGTTAAACGTTGGGATCATCATTGGGATCATGTACAACTCTTGCTGGATATACCCATATGCGCTTTATGACTACCTGTAATAGTGGTCCTGAAAGTCTGGTGAGTAGGATGTGTGGCAGGTGATGGTGGTGGAAGAAATTTCAGTCCAATATACCTACTGTCCAGCAGGGATTTGAAGATTGTGAACACCATTTGAAGAAGTTGATACATTGTCTGAGGACTCTGATACATTGTTTGAACATGCACTATTGAACTTATTTTGTGTTTGGACTTTTTACACACACACACACACACACACACACACACACACATCATATTATTATGTTGGTGTCTAGTTGAAATCACTTTGCACGTTTGCACTTTAAAACGGAAGGAGCGCGGTCTAATCAATTCAGTATTGATTTATATTCATGTATGCAGAATGCAGATAGGGCAATAAAACAAAAAATGGTGTGCAGTGCTTCGTGGTGATAAATGTACAAAAGAGTCTTAAGTAGTGAACAAATATAGTCCTGAAATATATATATATATATATATATATATATATATATATATATGTAGCGGGGTCCTAAAATTTATGGGATACACCTGGGCAATAGTGTAACCCAGGTGTATAATTGTGTTAGGATTCAGACCCCTTTTTGTTTCGTGGAGGATTGGAGGATGTAATATTCTCCTTTGCCTGTGGGTGGCGAGGTACCCACGGGCTTCAGGTAGAATCATCCCCTGCAGTGCTCCCTGTTTGGTCTCTTCCCGGAGATGGGGTCGTCGGGGCGGGGAACCCGCCGGACCGTTGAAGGGAGGAGATAAAAGGGGGAGACGCCCGGACCACGAGGTGGTCGTCGTGGTGGTGCGGAGAAGGAGGTCCTCGGAGGAGGAGGGCTGCGGCCCGCACCCAGGCACCTTAGGCCTGGGTGCGTGGAGATCCAGGAGTCTGGTCCAGGTGCCCATGGCCTGGTCCGGAGTCACGTTGGCGTCCATCCCAGGCACCTTTAGCCTGGGGTGAGGTACTATCGAGGAGGCCTGGGGCCCAGTACCTTCGACTGGGTCCCGCTAGGGTGGACTGTCCGAGGGTCCCTGAGCGGAGGGACTCGAACCTGAGGTGAGGAGACTGGGGAGGTTACCCACTGAAGACCCGGAGCAGCACCAACCCGGTGACGGTGGGCCTCTGGGAACTCTCTTGGGAGGACACATCCCCCTGATAGGGGCCACAGCGTATCGAAGAGGGCTCCATTGCTGTTCATAGGGGTTGCTGGAAGAGACCCCATCTCTAGAACTTAAATCTTAGGAAGTGCCTTGATCTACTCGTCCCTCCGTTGAAAAGGTTATAGGTCCTAACCTGTACTGCAAGAGAACTGTTATTGTGCTTTGTTATTGGAGTGCCAAATAAACAAGTGTTGGACCTTTCTCCGGTGTGTGAACTCCAGTTACTGGAACCAAAGGGAGGCGGGTGAGCTTGTGGTTACAGACTCGGTGCATTCGCAGAACACATTGGCCCGAGGAAACATCAGGAAGGGGCCTTCACCTCCCTATTGTAATGGGGAGGACATGGGCCGTGGCGCATCTCACAACTCAGGAACCCCTAGACAAGAGTTGGCGTGTAACAGAGGAAGAAGTTGGAGAGAGGGTGAGGCCGCTACATACATATATATATATATATATATATATATATATATATATATATATAAATCTGTGAACCGATTGAAAGAAAACTTCTGTGTATTCAAAGTAATTCCAGTACTGTGTGTGCTCTGCTGTGCTCAAATCATTCCTGATCTCTGGTGAATGGTTTGAAAACAGTAGAGCACGGGGGGGGGGGGGGGGCGTGGCAGCATGGGACGGAGCAGCAGCTTCTGAAGAGAGCTCCTGTTCTCACAGGGCTAAAAGCCACAAAAACGGGGCCAATATAATAATAAAAAAAAAAAATCTAATTTACAACACCCCCGCACATAAGAACCTGTGCATGCCAAATTCCAAGAAGGGGGGACGGAGGAGCAGCCAGAATCAGAGGAATCTCACTTACTACTGCCTCAGGTCTCAGGAGCGCAGCAAGATGTCCAAAGATGACACTGGCACACTGCCCTCCTCTCCTTCCTCCTCTGCCACAACCTCAGCCACCGCTGGAATCGGTTTCAGCAGAAAACAGTGAGTACCCTCCACTGACTAAAGCAGATTTAGACATCAGCCTGGAAGCCATGTGCGCTAAACTTTTAAATAAGTTCCAGGCAGAGATTCAGAAGTCCACTAACACACTATCCCAGGAAATTGCTGCACTAGGGACAATAACTGACCTGCTGGAAAACAAGCATGACGAACGGTCCATTGCTTTCAATGATTTATCCAGAGAACATGAATCACTCTCATCAGCCTGTGGAGGATTTGGACAATAGAAATAGGAGGTCTAACCTCAGGATTAGAGGGGTCCCAGAAACCATTACCGATCTAACAGTATATGTTGATAAACTTTTTCACTCTCTGCTGCCAGAACAGAATGCTCAATCATTTATATGTGACCGCATTCACCATGCTTTAAGAGCTAAACCTCCCCCTAATAAACCCCCTAGAGACAGTGCTGTGCATGAAAGATTTCCAGGTAAAGGAGGACATTATGAGGGCAGCCAGGGGTCTGAGAAACATTATTTTAGATGGAGTGCAGCTACAGATCTATCCAGATATCTCACAAGCAACACTGGACAGACACAGAAAAATTAAGGAAATCACAACAGTACTCTCCACAGCAAGGATCAGATATAGATGGGGCTTCCCTTTTAAACTGATTGTACCCCATAATGGCACCACCTACATTGCCACCACAATTCCTGAAGGTCAAGATATCCTGGTCAAGCTGGGTCTGTTGGATGCAGGCAATCTCCCACACACCCCATCCTCATCTCGCCCAGCTCCCATCTGGAACACCCCATCATCACGTGCAGACAGACGCAGAATCAGACATGAGGCTGGAGTTTTGAACTTTAATTAAATCATAACCTCTCTGAGGTTTTCTGGAATTCATATATTTTTCGGGCTTCTCCAGAACGGACTATCATTTTTTGTTTCTAACTAGCTTTTTTTGGGGGTTATATACCCATCTCATAGCAGTAAGCACAAGCTTTCTTAGTACAGAGATCCCTCTGTGCTTAGTTTTTCAGTTGAAAATTGAGTTTAATCATTTATGGTGCTACACTGACATCTACTGTCATGACCTGGTACTACAACCTTTTTGACTTTTTACTTTCTCATATATATTTTTTTTTTCTCTCTCTCCTCTTCGTATTACCATCACATTATTAATAATGTTAGTACATTTTTTCTCCTCACCAATACTTGGGTACTACTGCCCTCATTGTGGAACAGTTATGGTTTCTCTTTCACTATTTCTATAAAAGTTGATTTGTTGATTTGATCTAATAGGCTTACCAAGAGACTTAAAATCTGAGCTAACTCACTGACGTCATATTACCATTTTGTTTATTCCAAGGCATGTAGAAATCTCTTTTATTGGTTCTATGCCCCACATGCAATATTTTTTGTGTTATCTAATGTTTTAACACCTTTCTGTTTTCAGCCTCCTACCGTTATTGGGTACCAATGAACACTTTCTAGGGCCGCAACCTTTTTTTTTTTTTTTTTTTGTTTTATATTGAATACTATTTTTCTTTTTTCCTTTCATTTCTTTATAATATTAATGCGGTCACCAGGTCGCTCATAATCATATGCTAGATCCCCGGTTTCTAAGGGTATTTGTTTCCCTAGCATGGAGATCAGTTATATTGTTTATATCATTTATACCATTTATTTCAGGTAGAATTCTCAAATTTCTACAATGAAAACATACCCTATGGCCTATTTACTGACGCCCTAGGTAAAATATAGAAATATACTTTGTTTCTCTGTATTCTGTTACACCCCTCTTTATCCAATGCTCTAAAGAGCGGTAAATTCTCTGTTTGAAAGAGATTTAATGACAACAGTTATATCTAACGCAGGTATTTTTGCGAAGGTTATCTTTTGTGGCTCTCCACCCTATGATGCCATGATTTTTACCCCACTAAGTTAGAGCGATCCCTCTCCCCAGAGGGAGGGCTCATTTACAACTGAAATGCGAATTCACATGTTTTTTCATTTACTTGGTTATATCACTTTTTCATGAAGACTTAATTCGCATTTGTAAGTTGACAAGACTGAGTCTTGGGCCGATAGGTCTCATATTATTTCGCGGTCGGTTGGGAAATAATTTTCTTTCCAACCCCAAATGTTTTTTCCATTTTGGAATAGGTTTTATTTCATGCAAAGTTTCAGTTAATTCATTCGGTAAAAGATTATTCAAATATGGTACAATTTTTTTATTTACTGACAATCAAGACACGACAAAAACCAAGTCATTCTTACACAGGGTTCTGTGCATCCTATATTCTTTGAACAGGCTTATGACATATGTATTTTTATTCTCCCCCTACCTTAACCACTTCCCGCCCAGTCAATAGCTAATTGACGTCCGGGAAGTGGTTGCAATATCGATACTGGACGTCATATGACGTCCTGCAGGATATTGCCTTGCGCGCGCCCGCGGGGGCGCGCAGCGCGGTGATCGGGGACGGCGTGTGTCCCTCGGACACAGCGCTTCCCCGATCACGGTAAACAGCCAATTTCATTGGCTGTTTACCATGTGATCGGCTGTGTCAAAGTCACAGCTGATCACCTGTCAAAACAAACTCGGCGGCGCGCTCCGTGCGCGCCGCCACAGGCTTGCAGAGCGGGGATCGGGGAAGGAGAGTGTCCCTTGGACACAGCGCGTCCCCGATCAGAGTAAACAGCCAATGAATTGGCTGTTTACCACGTGACCGGCTGTGTCCAATCACAGCTGGTCACAAATGTAAACAAACTCCACAGGAGTTACTACCTGATCCCTGCTCCCTCCTCACACACCGATCTGTGAGGAGAGAGAAGAGATCAGTAAGTTAGCTCAGTGTAGTTTGTCTACATAAGTTTACAGTGCACAACACGCCCCCCCCCCATAAAGAGGACCTGTCACACAGCCCAGCACATCAATCAGCCCAGCCAATCAGCCCATCTGTCAATCAGCCCATCTGTCAATCAGCCCATCTGTCAATCAATCAATCAGCCCATCTGTCAATCAGCCCATCTGTCAATCATCTGTCACAGGCCCACCTCCATCGGTACCCGCCATTGGCACCGCCACACAGGCTACCAGTACCGCCATCGGTACCAGTACCACCACCAGTACCGCCACCAGGCCCAGCATCTATACTGCCACACAGGCCCGCTACCAGTATCACCACTAGTGCCGCCATCGGTACCACCACCAGTACCACCGTCGGTAGTGCCACCACCACCTGTACCGCCATCGGTACCATCACCACCACCTGTACCGCCATCGGTATCACCACCACCTGTACCGCCATCGGTACCACCACCACCCGTACCGCCATCTGTACCACCACCACCCGTACCGCCATCGGTACCACCACCACCCGTACCGCCATCGGTACCACCACCACCCGTACCGCCATTGGTACCACCACCACCCGTACCGCCATTGGTACCACCACCACCCGTACCGCCATCGGTACCACCACACAGGCCCACCACTAATACCTCCATCGGTACTACCACACAGACCGCCACCACTACCACCAGCAGTACCATTACACAGGCCCACCAATAAGCACTGCCATAATGTCCCAAAGGGTTTACACACCTGAGGAGGCATATGCCATTCTTGCCATGTCGGATGATGAGAGCAGCGGGGAGCTCCCATTGTCCGATTCTGGTTCGGAATACGAGCCAGTGGAGGATAGTGGCTCAGAGTCCGAGTCCCCGGAGGAAACCGTCCCTCCCAAAAGAATGCGATCGGCACGAAGATCAGCACCAAGATCAGCACCAAGATCAGGAGAACTGCCCACCACCAGCAGCGCCATACCCCAGGAAGAGGAGCCCAGTACAAGCAATGGAAATGCACGCCCAACCCGAAGAATCCAGCCCCAATCCTACCTTCCCGATGCCCTGGCAAACCCCTTATGGTTGCCTGCCAACTCAGGATCCGCTATCATCCCCCCTTTCACCACACAGCCAGGTGTGCAGCCCGACACTACAAATTTTTCTAAATTTGATTATTTTTGTTTATTTTTCCCACAAGATTTGCTGCAGAATATAGTGGATCAAACGAATCTGTATGCATCCCAATTTATTGCTGCCAACCCCGATTCTTCCTACGCCCGCATGTTCCAGTGGCGGCGTCTAACATTGGAGGAATTTAAATTATTTTTGGGCCTTATGTTCAATATGGGGCTTACAAAAAAGAACGAAGTCCATTCATATTGGTCCAAACGCCCCATCCAACACATGCCCAGGAAAAGATACGACATGATTACGCGCTTTCTCCACTTCAATGACAATTCACAGTGCCCTCCCCGAGATCATCCCAACTACGACAAATTGTACAAGATACGCCCCCTAATCAATGCCTTTTCCCAGCGATTTGAAGAAGTTTTCATCCCAGACCAAAAAATTTGTGTGGACGAGTCCCTCGTACATTTCACCGGCCGACTGCAGTTCAAGCAGTACATACCAAGCAAGAGAGCCAGGTATGGGTTAAAATTAAATAAATTATGTGATCGAGCCACTGGATACGTCTGCAAATTCAGGATCTACGAAGGCAAAGACTCCCAGCTCCAGCCCCGTGATTGCCCCACATATATTGGAACCAGTGGGAAAATTGTCTGGGAGTTGGCATACCCCCTGTTCGGAAAAGGTTACCATTTATATGTTGATAATTATTATACCAGCCTGCCCCTTTTTCGCCACCTTTACAGTAAACAAACCCCGGCCTGCGGTACCTTCAAAAAAAAACGGAAGGGATTCCCACAAAATTTATTGACAAAAAAATTGCGACCTGGAGAATCGGCATCCATGAGGAACGAGGAGGTGTTGGCCATGAAGTGGAGGGACAAGAAAGATGTCCACATCCTCTCTACGATCCACAATGACACCATGGTGGAGATCCCAAGAAGACGCGGCTCCATTGTAAAGCCTGAATGTGTCCACGACTACAATTTGTACATGGGGGGGGTGGATTTAAACGACCAGATGCTACAGCCCTACTTATCAACCAGAAAGTCCCATTATTGGCACAAAAAAGTTGCGTTTCACCTGTTTCACATGGCCCTTTTTAATTCGTTTGTCTGCTACCAAAAAGCAACTCAAAATCACCGACTCCACTACCTCCAATATATCGAAGATATCATCGATGCCCTCATTTACCAACAAGATCCCGCCCCAGGAAGCATTCGCTCTGATAGTGTGAGTCGGCTTCACGAGCGACACTATCCCTTTAGCATCCCCCCCCCCACAGAATCTGGAAGAAGACGCCAAAAGAAATGCCGTGTATGCAGCAGAGGAGGAGTAAAAAGAGACACCAGCTATTATTGTCCCGATTGTCCCTCCCAACCTGGCCTGTGCATCGGAAATTGCTTCAAAAATTATCATACATCCATTAGTTCCCCTTATTATTAACAGACTGCCACTTCCCTATTTGCCTGCTACCATGTTACTAACTACCTTCCATGTTAATTAACTGACCCTGGCCTGTTTACCGACGATGCCTCTGCCTGCCGATTTAAACCACGTTTCTGACTTCCACGTGTACCGACCTTGGCCTGTTAATCGACCATGTTTTTGCCTGCCACTTGGACTGATCTTTTGGCCATCTACTTTTAGTACACAGGGGTCTCACATATGTGAGGGGCTTCAGAATAGCGTTCTGAGTAGAGAAAACCAGTTTTTCGTTTTCTGTGCTCCAAGAACAGGGTCTGGTTGCCCGGAGGCTTCAAAGCGATTTGGGTGGGAGAAGCCTCTACCCCTGTCCCCCTGGCCCTAAGCTTGATGGTCCTTCCTGCTGCCTGGACCAATAATTTGGCTGTGCTGACCATATTACTGCCTGTAATGACCCATGACATTATGGACCATGTTTCTTCCTGCTGCTTGGACCAATACTTTGGCTGTGTTGACCATATATCTGCCTGCTGCCTCTACTGACTTTGGACAGCATTTCTGCCGGGACACCTCTGCCTGCTACCTGGACCTGTGCTTTGGCTGTGCTCTGGCTGTGCTGACAGTATCTCTGCCTGTGCGAACTATGGACAGTATTCCTGCCTGCTGCCTGGATGATTGCTTTTGCTGTCGCTGACCTCATCCCTGCCTGCTGCCTGGACCGATGCTCTCCTCTGTGGACCACTGCACTTCTAAAACCACAGGTAATCTTTTGTTATTTGGTATGTACCTGCTATGTGTTAGATATATGAAGGGCCTTCAAAAATGTGATCGGTAGTCAGAAAATGATATGTGCAATTAATGCTGCTAGAATGCCTGGAGGTGCTACTTGGATGTTGGGCCTCTGTATGTGGCCAGGCTGTGTAAAAGTCTCAAACATGTGGTATCGCCATACTCAGGAGGAGTAGCAGAATGCATTTTGGGGTGTAATTTTTGCTATGTACATATTATGTGTTAGAAATATCTTATAAATTGACAACTTTGTGTAAAAAAAATGCATTTTCATTTTTTCTCCACATTTTCCAAAACCTTCTGGAAAAAAATGAACCGTTCAAAAGACTCATAATGCCTCATAGATTATACGTTGGGGTGTGTGCTTTCCAAAATGGGGTCATTTTGTGGAAAAAATTCTATTGTCCTGGTGCTCCAGGGCCTTCAAAATTGTAATAGGTGGTTGAGAAAGGATATGTGCGATTTATGCTTGTAGAACGCCTGAAAGTGCTACTTCAATGTTGGGCCTCTGTATATGGCCAGGCTGTGTAAAAGTTTCACACATGTGGTATCGCTATACTCAGGAGGAGTAGCAAAATGCATTTTGGGGTGTCATTTTTGCTATGTATATGCTATGCGTTAGAAATATCTTATAAATGGACAACTTTGTGTAAAAAAAAAATGCATTTTCATTTTTTCTCCACATTTTCCAAAACCTTCTGGAAAAAAATGAACCGTTCAAAAGACTCATAATGCCTCATAGATTATACGTTGGGGTGTGTGCTTTCCAAAATGGGGTCATTTTGTGGAAAATTCCATTGTCCTGGTGCTCCAGGGCCTTCAAAAGTGTAATAGGTGGTTGAGAAAGGATATGTGCGATTTATGCTTGTAGAACGCCTGAAAGTGCTACTTCAATGTTGGGCCTCTGTATGTGGCCAGGCTGTGTAAAAGTCTCACACATGTGGTATCGCTACACTCAGGAGGAGTAGCAGAATGTATTTTGGGGTGTAGTTGCAATTATGCATATGCTGTGTGAGAGAAAAAAAAACTGTTAATATGACCAGTTTGTGTAAAAAAAAAAAAAAAAAAATTACATTTTCCCAATAATTGTGGGAAAAAAAAATACAACTTCAAAAAACTCACCACGCCTCTTAGTAAATACCTTGGACTGTCTACTTTCCAAAAAGGGGTAATTTTGGGTTATTTGTACTTTCCTCGCTTGTTAGTGTCTCAAGAAATGAGATATCCCTTCAGTACATCAGGCGTGATCAGATGTGATAAATTTTCAGTGATTGCCACCATAGTTTGTAGACTCTATAACTTTCACAAAGACCAAATAATATACACTAATTTGGGTTCATTTTACCAAAGATATGTAGCAGTATACATTTTGGCACAAATTTATGAAGAAAAATTACTTATTTGCAAAATTTTACAATAGAAACTAAAAAAAAAGTGTTTTTTTAAAAAATAAATTGCTGTTTTTTTTCTTATATTGCAAAAAATAAAAACCCAGTGGCGATTAAATACCACCAAAAGAAAGCTCTATTTGTGAGAAGAAAATGATAAAAATTTTGTTTGGATACAGTGTAGCATGACTAAGTAATTGTCATTCAAAGTGTGAGAGTACTGAAAGCTGAAAATTGGTCTGGGCGGGAAGGTGCATAAGTGCATGGTATTGAAGTAGAGGTCGACCGATATGGGTTTTTCTCTGGCCGATGCCGATATTTAGAAATTGGGGCGGCCGATGGCCGATTTTTGTGGCCGATATTTTAGGCCGATTTAAAAAAAAAAAAAAAAAAAAAAAAAAAAAAACTCACCCACTCCACTCCTTGCTTACTCCTGTCACTCTAGCACACACTTGATGTCCTCAGTACAGATGGCACTAGTTGGACCTGGCAGGTGGCACTGGTTTGGAACTGACAGATGGCACTATTGGCACTAGCAGGTGGCACTGGTTTGGAACTGACAGATGGCACTAGTTTGGGACAGATGGCACTGGCAATTGGAACTGGCTGGCAGGGGCGGGTAGCACTGGCTGGCAGGGGCGGGTGGCACTGGCTGGCAGGGGCGGGTGGCACTGGCTGGCAGGGGTGGGTGGCACTGGCTGGTGGCACTAAGTAGCAGTGGCGGGTGGCACTGATTTGCGGTGGCACTGAGAGATGGCACTGAGAGATGGCACTGATTGGCGGTGACACTGGCAGGTTTCACACTAAGCCGAGTGTAACTGTAACCAGTGCTGGGACAAGGTCATCCAGCGCCCAGGGCAAAGTGCGCCCCCTCGGGTTCAGACTTGGGCCCCTTTCACACAGGCTTTCCGATCAGGTCTGTCTGTCAGTTTTTCAGGCGGACCTGATCGGAACCTCCATTCACTCCTATGGAGCGGCAGATGTCAGCTGTGACATGTCCGCTGACACCCGATCCTGTCAGTGTAATCCAGACAGATGGAAAGCCTATCGATCCGTTTTCATCCAAACTCCCCATAGAGGAGAGCGGGTCTCTGACAGGTCAATCTCAGCACAGTGAGCGGAGACGGACCTGTCATTCGCCTGCTCAGCGGGGATCAGAGGAACGATCCCCTACTGAGTAATGTTTGTGACATGCACTATAATAGTACTTAAAGTGTTGCGCTGCAGCAACCTGAGAGTAATGGGTGCACACATATGGGGTAGTGGTCAGTGGTGCCAATTTGGAAATGTGGAAAGGAAGTCCAAGACCCTTTTCTAAAAATGTCCTGTACCAAACCACATGTGTGATGAGTGGGGGTGCCTTTAACAATCCATGGCACTGCTGTGTATCTACTAAAGGACAGTGCGTTTCTGTGTTTGTCAAGAAAACCACAATTTTGTGCGTGATCCTGACTGCGCGTGAACCTAGCCGTATAGCGGTTTCACACTGGTGCGCTTTGGTTTGACCACAGTGCGATTGTATGTGTGATTTACTTGCAGTTTTAGGTGTGCTCCTGATGAATTCTAGTGGACTGTGTGTTTTCTGATTGTGCATCAAAGATGCAGCACGCAAGACTGTAATTTGCTTTCGTGAAAACAGACAGTCTAATAGAATTGAATGGGAGCGCACCTAAAACTCTGGGTAAACTGAATATACAAATCGCACTGTGGCCAGACCACAGCACGCCAGTGTGAACCTACTATTAGCCCCCGTTCACATTGACTGTGGCTTTGAAATTGTGTGACTTAACCTGAAATCGCACAATTTCAGAGCTGCATCTCAGTGCGACTTTGGGTTGTGACTTTGAAGACATCTGCGTGGCTATTGAAGTCACACCCTAAATCGCAAAAGTAGTGCATGTACTACTTTTTCAAATTTATGCGGCAACTCATAGTCAGTGTCGCATTGATTTGAACAGTGCCTTGCCGGCAATAGGATGTGACTTGTCAAATTGCTACAATGTGAAGGGGGGGGGGGAGGTTAAGATATTATAAAAGAGAGAATGGTGAGGAGGTTGGGGTGGTAAATGTAAGTGCTAATGTCTTTATTAGTGATAGAATGCAGGGAATGTGCTAGGCTGCATGGTGGGGACAGGACAACTATGAGAGCTAAAAGCAAACTGGGATGGAAAGGGTGTAAGATCTGTGTGTGGAACGCTGAGCTGAGACAGGACAGGAGGCAGCATGATACCTGCAGTGAAGATTTATGGAGAGGACAGCAGATAAGATACAGGAAAAATTAACTAGGCACGGGAGCAAGGATGGTGCTGACTTACTGTGTGATCATGCAGCAAGGCAGAGAGATAAGTGCAGAAGGGAGGAGCTGCCTGGACTGACCATAAAGTAACAAGGAAGTGAAGTGATCTGCTACACTCCCCCCTACTCCCTCCCCCCTACTCCCGACATCAAGCCGACAGCTTCTCTCTCCCTCCTCTCTCCCTCCTCTCTGTTCACACACTCAGCGGGGCACTTGATGCTGCCAGAGCTGCTGAGTGTGGAGAAGGAAGGACAGGAGGGATGGCCAGTGTAAAATATCGGCCTAATTTTGATAATAATCGGCCCGATGCTATATCGGTCGACCTCTATATTGAAGTGGTTAAAGTATTCCAGGTAACACCCTTCCTGTTGCTCCCTCAAAAAAATGAAGCCACACCATGACGATTACAATAATATCACATAATGTACAGGGATTCAATTCCCCTAATAAAAAGGAAAAAGGCCTTTTTACAATACAAAAAAATTAATGCGAAAATAGTAATGTTACAGGAGACACATTTTATGACAGACGCGCATCCCACATTTTTCCATAAAACATTTAATCAAATCTTTTTACACCACTTCCACCACTAAAACTAAAAGGAGTAGCAATATTTTTTCATCACTCTTTTCCAATAGAGGTTCAGCAAGTCTATAAAGACCAAGATAGTAGGTTCATTATTATTAAAAGGCACATTGGCTGGGAGGGACATTACATTTGCGAACGTATATATGCCCCTAATGACACACAAACCACATTTTTCATACAATTTTTCAACAAATTACAACAATATCACTCTCCTCATATCATTGTAGGTGGAGACTTTAACTCAGTTCCTCAACCAAATCTAGATAGAAGCAAACAAAATCAGAACTCTAAAACGTTCTCTAAAACAACCATCTCATATGTAAATGACTTACAATTGATAGACTCATGGAGGCCGTTAAATATAGGTGCAAGAGACTATACATTTTATTCACATCCGCATGACTCATACTCACATATAGATCATATTTTTTGCACCCCTATAATTCTAGCTAATGCCCTTAACGCCACAATACACCCTGGCTCTTGGTCAGACCATCATATTGTAACCCTGTGTACTAAATTTATTGGCCTTATCTCCACCCCATATTCATGGAGACTGAACGAATCTCTATTATCTGACCCCATTCAACAGCAAGAGATAGCATCAGAAATCAAAGAATACTTCACAACTAATGTTACTCCTGATATCTCCTCTTCCACATTATGGATGGCACACAAAGCTGTCATAAGGGGCCACCTTATTAAAAGGGCGGCACAATGTAACAAGATCAAGTGGGAAAAAATCCATTCCCTCACTAAAGACCTCCATAATTTATATAAAGACCACACACACACACACATGACCCAGACATATTTCAGTTGATCACACAGAAACGCAACTAATTAGACTCTCTCCTAACATTTAGAGCAGAAAAAGCTCTCAGCTGGACAAAAGCAAAATTCTTTCTATCTAGTAATTCCTACTCTACTATGTTCGCCCGTAAACTTAACCAGTCAATAAAACCTACCCACATCTATAAGCTTAAAAATAGCGCAAATCAGCTGGTCGCGCACCCTCAGGAGATACTTTCAATATTCAAACATTTCTACTTTGACCTTCTCTCAACGCCAAACACATCATTCCCTCCCTCTTCACTTTCTTGGTTAAATAACCTCCCCTTTTCCAAAATTAAACCAAACACAAACAGATGTTCTAAACTCGCCATGTTCAGATGAAGACCTAGCTCAAATAATTAAATCACTTAAAAAAAATTAAGCACCAGGCCCAGATGGTTTTTCATCTCTATACTATAAAAAATATCACCATCTCCTAATTCCTCATCTGGTGAAATTATATAATAATATTCTTAAACGAGAACAATTCCCAGAAGAAATGTTACTCGCTAACATGTCACTTATCCCAAAGCCAAATAAGGATAACACATTACCCCAAAATTATAGGCCAATTTCGGTTATAAATAATTATCTCAAGATTTTCAGTAGACTCCTAGCTAATAGACTTGCCACAATTATCCCTACACTTATCTCTCCATTCCAATCCGGATTTATCCCCGGAAGACAGATCACTGACAACATCAGATTAGTCACAAACATTATCCAAGACGCGAATATACACTCTAGACCACTTCTAATGTTGAGCCTAGATATTAATAAGGCATTTTATAGTGTCTCTTGGAAATTTTTAGATTTAATACTCCAGAGATATGGCTTCCAAGGAGAATTTGTACAAGCTTTTCATGCACTCTATCATAATCCCTCCACCAGAATTAGGCTACCAGGCTGCAATTCACATTATTTCAGTATAGGCAGAAGTACGCAACAGGGATGCCCTCTCTCCCCATTGCTATTCGCACTAGCGATCGAACCATTAGCCACAGCAATCCTACTTCACACGGACATCAAAGGTTATACAACAAACAATAATACATATAAGCTGAGCATGTACGCGGACGATATGTTAATATTCCTTTCCCAACCTAATACTGCATTACCTAATCTTTTACACACCCTCAATATTTTTTCATCCCTATCGGGCTTAACGGTCAATGTATCCAAATCAATGGGTATGCCAATCAATATCCCACCCTCTGATCTAGAGTCCTTACGCTCCTCTTTCAATTTCTCCTACTCATTAGAGTCCCTTCCATACTTAGGCATTCACCTTACCCCCAACATCAATGATCTTGCGGGCAAAAACTACATACCATTGATGCATAAATTAAGAGCGACATTAAAAATGTGGAAATCCTATAGAATATCATTTTTGGGCAGGATCACAGCAATAAAAATGACGTTACTTCCTAAGATTTTATACTTATTTAGGGATCTCCCCATTAGACTGAATAAAGCACTGATCACGAAATTCCAATCCGATGTCAATAAATTTGTATGGTCGGACTCCCACCCACGCCTTTCGAGAATAATTCTATAAAGATCCCAAAGACATGGAGGGCTAGGCCTCCCAGATTTTTTGTTATACTACCTATCGGCTAGATGGACCAAAATGGCACAGTGGCACATCCCGAATCCAAAAGTTCCATGGGTTGAATTTGAAAAGAACTCCATCTTGCCATTCTCCATCTTAGGTTTACTGTGGGGAAACAAAATTCCAAACCAATCTATAGACTCTTTAAATCAAATAGTCTCACAGTTGTACCAATTATGGAAAATGTATAACCAAAAATGTCATCTCACATCCAAAACTCCTCCACACGCATCCTTTATAGGCGACCCAAAATTCCACCGAACTGCACAGTACCCCGCTGATCTCACTTGGTGGATCAATAATAATCTTACATCCCTTTTCAACTTTATAGAAGGCACAAATTTCATTTATTTTTCCTCCCTTAACTCTAAACACCAAATCCTTGATACGGAACACGACAAATTTCTCCAGATTAAACAATTTTTCAACACATATTTTCAAACCACTAATATACAGCCCCCATCATTTTTTGAGAACCTCTGTCTTAAGTCACCCAGAAAACTAGGTTTTATCTCTGAAATATACTCCAATTTAATCAACAAACACAGACACAAACAAACTTCTATACATGATTAAATGGGAACAGGAGGCAAACTTCACGTACTCTTCTGTTAACTGGGATAACTGTATAAACAATTTGCACAAATGCACTAAATCCATTGCCATTAAAGAGACTGCTTTGAAGCTATTTACGAGATGGTACTATACCCCAATCACACTCCACACCATTTTCCCTACTTCCTCCCCATCATGCTTTAGAGAATGCGACTCCACTGGATCATTCTCGCACATCTTTTGGAATTGAGAAAAAATCACTTATATCTGGAAACAATTAGAAAAATTTGCCTCCAAAATCTCAGATAATAATATTACTTTAACCTTACACAATTGCCTTCTCTTCTCTCCCATTATAGGTCTCTCTACCCACGATATGAGATTATTACACACTATATGTGTAGCAATCCACTGGCTAATTGCATTTCACTGGAAAGCAACAACTGTCCCATTAGTACATCTCAAAACGAGAATTAGTAACATTAATTTAAATGGAAAAAATTTACCACACTGTTCAGAACACGAGGCATATATATAAAAAAAATGGGATCCCTGGTTCGAACACAGCAACGAGTTCTTTAACTCAGATTAACATACCCCTTCATAACTTGTAGATTAAATATGCATATAAATCACTGTAACAATGATTATAATACCTGTCTTCATTTTTCTTATATAACAAAATTTATTACTCTTACATATGTATGTCATATTGTCCATGTTTATAACTGACTCTCTGTAACTTTCATTTTACTTATGCTATGTCGGTTTTGTACCACCTTTTGCACTTAATAAAAAAAAGTTTGTAAACAAAGAAAACAGTAGAGCACACTCAGCACTGGAATTACTTTGAATACACAGATTTCTTTCAGATAACTGATTTATATATATATATATATTTCAGGACTATGTTTGTTCACTACTTATTAAGACTCTTTTGTATATTTATCACTGTAAAGCTCTGCACACCATTTTTGGTTTTATGGTCTATTAAATTGTATATTCACTATCACCGTGTGCTAGCGCCTGCTTTATTTTGTTTTTAAACGCAGATATGACAGTATGTTCCCCAGCTGGCTGTCAAACTGCCTAATGACTTTCACAGCCCTTTCCTCCCCCCGCAGGTCCCACTATCTCTCGCCCAACCCCCCCCCCACTTTTATATATGTCTCAAATTACTCCTGATCACTAACCCCAGATCACCCAAACTACACATCAGACGGATATTGCTCCCAGCCCATTCCTCTTTCACCTCCCCATTCAAACCAATGGCCACCGCATAGCCCTCACCCACCTCACCTCCATTCACAGGCTCCAACCCCCACCCTATGCAGCCCTGAACAATCTGAGGTCCCACCCATTCTTATCTCTGAACCGACCCCTCCATCCTTCAGTTCCCATCACCCCCCCAGACTCTTCCATCTAATAATATTCCTGAATTCCTGGACTCTTCCAGCCTTCCATTCCTATCCTCCGATTTTTCCAATTTTTTTCCTTATTCATGGATTCCTATTTCCCTATCCCCGGACTCTTCCATTCTCTTGCCATGGATTTCACCATCTTTCAATTCTTATCCCTTGACCCCTCCATCCTTCAGTTCTTTCCCCGGACTCTTCCATCCTTTAGTTCCCATCTCCAGACTACTCCATCCTTCCTTTCCATGGATTCCTCCTTCCCCATCTCCAGACTCCATCTCTCTAATAGTGATGCATCGCAGAATCAAATCAGATCGAATCGTTGACATGATAAACGTAATCGAATCGTGAGACCACCGAAGATGCGCACCCCTAGTGTACACAATACAGTGCAGCCGTAGTACCGTTTCTACTACTTTTCTGGTGGTGTACACAGTATCCAATACAGTGTGTACAGTTTCTAATAAACTTATGGTGGTTTACACAGTACACAATACAGTGCAGCTGTAGTACAGTTTTTAATACAGTGCAGGCGGTGTACACAGTATCTAATACAGTGTAGTGTTGCAAAACAAAAAATAGATCATGTCCGGAAGGCCACCAAGGAGAGGCAGACGCTCACAGGCCACTAAAAGAGGGCAAGCAGGCTGTGTCTACAGTCAACAGTGCTGGTCTTGGACATGGTGCATCCTCTGCAGGTCGCCGAGGGGCACACTTGTCCTTTTTTTCTGCTGCTGGCTGTGTTATTGAGCCACAACATGCAGAAAAGTTGGTGGAGTGGATAACAAAGCCATCCTCATCCTCCTCATCCTCTGTCACCCAGGCTCAGAGTAGTTTGCCTTCCAAGGCAGCTTCAAAAGCGGCCTATTCCACCGGCTCCTTGTCCACAGTCACTCCTTCCATAGCCCCACCATCATGCACGGAGGAGTCCCAAGAATTATTCGACCACAGTATCGGGTACATGCTGCTGGAGAATGTGCAGAAATTTGAAGGCTCCGATGTTGGTTCCCAGGTTGAGGAAGAGTAACGTGAGCCTAGACAGAGGGGGTGCCACAGAACCACAAGAAACTGGCAGTCATGTTCCCCCAGCTGCAGCATACTGCCAAGTTTGCTCCAGGGAGGGAGGGGATGATGTGACTGCTTTTACTTGGTTGCCTAAGAGAAGAGAGGAGGAGGCACAACTCCAAAGAGGCAGAATGTCCTCTAGGGGGCAGCTACCCTATTGCATCACACCACAGAGCTCCGCAGTTGCCGGATGCTGCTGACTCCCCGCTGACTTTTAAAAGTTCCTTGGTGTGGGACTTTTGACACGTGTGCAGCAGAACGCACCATTGCTGTTTTCAACCTATGTCTGAAGCAGATCAAGCGTGGCCAGAACAGCAGCCACTTGGGCACCACATGCTTGACCAGACATATGATGACCTGCAATGCAGTGCGTTTGCAATAGCATTTGAAAGAACCACATCAAAGAAAAAGGTGGACTTCTCCTTGCTTTTCATCTGGGATCTCCAACCCTACTATACCACCAGTCCTCTGAAAAACCTGCACTGAGAGGAATGAAGGTATAGCAATAGGTGACCCAAGAACTTGCAGCCAATCTGCTAGCAGTACACCACTATCTGATTTTAGCAGTCAAATTTCCCTACCCCAGTTGCTGAACCATAAAAATTAATTTGGTCCCAACAATCCACATGCTCAGCGTCTAAATGCTAGCTTGGCCAAATTGCTAGCACTGCAACAGCTGCCTTTTTAGCTGGTAGATTCTGCCCCTTTCGTGAATTTGTGGAATGTGCTGTATCTCATTTTCAGGTTCCAAAACGCCATTTCTTTTCACGGAAGGCCATTCTGGCTCTCTCCCGGCATGTGGAAGGCAATTTTTTGGCTTTGTTGGACAGGGCGGTCAGCAGTAAGGTTCATATTATCGCTGACTCATGGTCCAGCAGGCATAGGCAGGGATGTTACCTTTCCTTCACGGCACACTGGGTAACTCTGCTGTCAGCTGGGAAGGATGCAGGACAGGGTTCAGTGTTGGAGCTTGTTCTGCCACATGCCTCCAAAATGCTAGTGGTGATTCTGCCACAGCGCTCTCCACCACCTCCTCCTCCTCCTCTTCTTCTTCCTCTATGGCCTCTTCTTCAGATTTGTCCTCTGAACAAGCGGTGCTCTGTAAGCGTTCAAGGGGCTACGCAAGCAGTCAGGATAAACGATGCCATGTGGTGCTTGAATTGGTCTGCCTAGGGGATAAGTGCCACACTGGGGCAGAGATTCTGTCAGCTCTGCAGGGGCAAGCTCAGAGGTGATTGACGCCATGCCAGAGAAAAGATGACTTCCTTAACTCTCAAGGCCCCCTTTATTCAGATAGCATTACTGTGGACCCGCCAAACACACAGGAAGAAAAGGAGGAGGATTGTGTCAGCATGGATGTAGAGGTTAACACTCAGCAGCAGTTTTCAAGGGATGGTTTTCAGTCCCCAGAAACCCAAGGAGTTGTACGTGGCTGGGAGGTGGTAGTTATGGATTATGTGATCCTTAGTGACCCAGAGGACTCAGAATCGAATGCCTCTGCAAACTTATGCTGCATGGCCTCCCTGATTCTGAAAAGCCTGCAAAAGGACCCCAAGATTCGTGGTATCAAGGAGAGGGATCATTACTGGCTGGCAACCCTTCTTGATCCACGTTACAAGGGTAAGGTTGCAAAACTCACCCTGCCTTCGCAGAGGATGAAACATCTTCAGGAGGCCTTGAAGTATGGTTTGTGCAACGCATTTCCAGACCCTGGGAGGGTACAATTTCCTGGTGCTGGACAATGTGTTGCCAAAGCTTCGTTCAGTCAGCGGAAGAGCGGTGGAGAAGGTGGCCGGCTGACCGATGCCTTTAAACTATTTTTCAGTCCTCAGCGCCAAGGTCTGATCGGTTAAAGCAACCATCGCTAGCGTCTGCATTACATGGTGCAGAAATAGCTAAAGGCAAGAGAAGACTTGGAGACCTTTCCAACAGAGCATCCACTGGGTTACTGGGTCTTGAGGATGGACCACTGGCCAGAACTTGCTCAATATGCAATTTAGCTACTGGCCTGTCCTGCATCCAGCGTGCTTTCTGAATGCACATTCAGTGCTGCTGGGTTTGTAAGGGATCAAAGGGTGTGCCTGTCCACAGACTCAGTTGATGGGCTCACATTCAGAAAAATGAATCAGTTTTGCATCAGCAGCTATCAAGCACCTGATGTAACTGATTGAATTTGCTATGGGTTTGGGATCCCTTGAAGACTGCCTATGCTGACTATACTATTTATCCTCAATCTTGATGATGCTAGCTTCCAATACCACCCAAGGCCCAATGTTGCTGTCCCTGTTTAACAGGGGCATGTAATTACAATTCTTAATATAGTATTTCACAGCAGGGCCCGTTCCTGCGCCCAAGAAGAGTATCTTTGAGGGGTTACAGTGTTGTGGCACCACCATCCAAGGCCCGATTTTTTTTTCTGTTTAACAGGGGCAAGCAAATAAGTTTTTTGATCTAATACTTCACAGCAGGGCCCGTTCCTGCACCCAACAAGAGTAACTGAGGCTTTACAGTGTTGTGGCACCACCACCACCCAAGGCCCAATTTTTCTTCCCCTGTTTAACAGGGGCATGTAATTAAAATTTGATGTAATATTTCACAGCAGGGCCCATTCCTGCGCCCAACAAGAGTATCTGAGGGCTTACAGTGTTATGGCACCACCTAAGGCCCAATTTTCTGCAGCGTATATAGGACAGGCTGTATAGTATAGATACTGCTGAATATATAGTGCCTGGGAGCCCCCAATGGCATTTAAAAAAAAAATTGGGTGCAGGGTTCCCCTTAATATCCATACCAGACCTGCAGGGCCTGGTATGAATTTTGGGGGTGACATCCAGGCAATTTTTTATCTATATTGCCGGGATCTGACAATACAGTACAGCCGCAAGCAGTCTTAAATAAAGTTTTCTCTTTTAGAAATGTCATTTTGCTGTGGCACTGTTATATACATGGAAACGACGTGCTACTTTACAGGGATACGAACGACCCCCCCAGGCATGATATTTAAAGGAATATTTCATTTTTATTGTTTTACTTAAAGCATTAATAAAATCACTGCTCCCAAAAAAACTGCAGTTTTCAAATCTTTTTTTGCATTGATGCATGTCCCCTGGTGCAGGATCTAGGTCCCCAAACACTTTTTATGGCAATAACTTGCATACAAGCCTTTAAAATTATCCCATAGACTTTAACGGTGTTTGAACAAATGTTTTGCCTGTTCGCATGTTCTGCTGCGAACCCAACCGGGGGTGTTCGGCTCATCCCTAATTATCAGCAGCACAAAAATCAATGCTGTCCGATCCATAGTTGGGTTCTGGATTTGAGTTGAAAGTCAAACCAGCGGAGGCGGAGAGACTCAGCATTTATATTAAACTTATAGAACAAAATAAGCTTTGCATGTGACTTTACATTTTTCTAAGTACACATCGAAAACAAGAGTAATGGGCAATGTTATAGTTAGATTGGAGAGAGGAAAATATAGGGTAGGAAAAAAAAGAAGTTTCCTTTTAACTCTCTGATTTTCATCACGAACTGTCCTTTTTAAATTTCCTTTTGCCATGAAGCAAATTCATATTTCCCATCCAGGAAGTCTCAGGATATAGATGTAGTTGTGCAGAAAGTTCTTTTATGGGGCCATATTCTTGAAAGACTGCCTCCATCATCTTTAATAACGCCTCGAGGAGGGAGTTAGCCCAAATGGGTGATGGCTGTGGAGTTGATGGAGGTCTTGGTATTATTTCCGGATCCAACAGTCCCAGTTTGACAAGCAAATCCTTGCCTTCCATAACATTAAATACTGTGTATTTAGTGCCATTATGAGGAACCACTAGCTTGAATGGAAATCCATTTATATTTTATATGAGCAGATTGCAAGACTGATGTTATTTCTTTCATTTTACGTCTTCTTTCAAGAGGTGCTTGTGATATGTCAGGGAATATTTGTTTCTTAGTATATTTTCTTTGGTAATAAAATCTTTTATGCACAATATAATGACACAAGGAGGTTTGTCTGGTGGTGGTTTAGGGCGCAGGACCCTGTGGATTCTGTCACATGTGAATGAAGATGATGGGGTCTCTGGGAGGAGATTAGGGAACAATTTAGACACAGCAGGTATCAGATCAATAACCGATTTAGGGATACCATGGATCCGCTGGTTATTTCTGCGATTTCTGTTATCCAAGTCCTCTATCTGAGATTGTAAATAAGTGTAGTTTTGTGCTAGAAGCTCAAAATCCTTCCTGAGATCATTATGAGCTAGAGACAGTTCGTCATGTTTGGTCTCCAGTATATCTGTGCGCCCTCCTAGAGATGCCATTTCTTGCTTACGGGTGCTAATTGTTTTGTGCAGCTCAGATTGTATTTTGTTAGCAGGTTTATCATATATGGCTGACAAGCTGGCATCAAGATCAGCTTTTGTGAGCTGAGATGAGCACTCACTGTCATGCTGTGGAGGTTTTCTCTGGCGGATCGCACATGTCAGCAGGAGACTGTTTTAGGAGTGTGGGCGCCATCTGGTAACTTCCCCTTGGTGTGGAGTAAATAGTTTGCTAAACTGTTGTTAAACTGTGCTGAGACCGGCGACTGCGTGCCTTTTTGCGCGACAGCAGGTTGTCCTGCAGAAGTACCGATGTAAATCGGGCATGAGAACGGTGCTTAAGCCCTGCAGATTGTGCCAATTGTCTCCAAGAATGGCAAAACTTCTAAGGGTAGCGGCTGTCCTGCATTGTGCCGCGCATGCGCCCCTGCTTGAAAACTTTAACAAAGTAGTATGTTGTTTATTTAATTTTAAATTCATACTTACCTAGGTGGATGCAGCATCTGTCCCCCACTGGCTCTAGGACAGAGAACCGAGCAATCAAACACTGCCCATCGCTCGGGTTTCACAGCTCCCTGAGCATAGAGCTGGTAACTGTCAGTCATTGCTCTCTGCTCTGCCCCTCTGCACTCACTGGAGCACTGACCTGTGGAGGAGGGGGGGATTGCGGCAGGCTCAGGCTCTCAGCTGCTCGCTGAGAGGCTGAGCCAGGTGCTGGTCAAGGCATGTGGCTTTCCAGAGCCCGCACCGGCTCCGTGACGTCAGTAGACAGCTGTCTTCAGCCCGCTGTCTGCTAAAAATGGGTCACAGGAGTGCAGAACGAACTGCACTCCTGTGATCCACAAGAGCTTTGGTAAAGACTTTGTTCCCTTTTTAAATATAGGCACCACATTGGCCCTACGCCAATCCAGTGGTACTATTCCCGTCATTAATTAGATACAATGGCTTTGAAATGACAGAACTCAATTATTTTAGGATCCGTGGGAGGATGCCATCTGGTCCAGGTGCTTTATCCACCTTTATTCTGTCTAAATATTTCTGGACCATATCACTTTTGAGCCATTGTGGATCATTTGGGGCTGTGCCAATATTATTATTATTTATTATTATTATGGTACTTATATAGCGCAGTCAATTTACGCAGCACTTTACATATACATTGTACATTCACATCGGTCCCTACCCTCAAGGAGCTTACAATCTAAGGTAATACCATCCCCATTATGGACTTGAGCTCCCCCAAGCTCCTTTATATACACAGAGCTGAAGAAAGTATTTAATAAATTTGCTATATATATGAATGCTTGACCTGTGACCTAAATAGGGTTCCAGTAACTATTATAGTCAATGGGGCCAGTGAATACTTACTATAAACATTTTATTGGCAATTCTTTTGGGGAGAACATGCCCAATGCGGATGACTGATTAGATGTCAAGGCTAAAGTCTATGGAGAGAATATACAAAAAGAGTGAAAGAGTGGGAAAGAACCCTATTTAGGTCACAGGTCAAGAATTCATATACATCTTGGTGCCATTTATATTGTAGAACCGTTTTGACTTGAGTCACTATACCTCCTCTGCGGTTGACCCCATACAGGGGAATGGGCATTCAACGTGGACCTGTGGCTTATTCTTTACCATCCTCTAGCCCCATTGTGGCTGTGCCTCCTTGCCATATTGCATCTAGTCTCTGAGGTTGGATTTCTGGGAGCATTTGGTACGTGGTTGAAATATGCGTTCTGGTATAAACTCATGCATTCGATTTGTGTACATGTTTACTGATTAATCTTGTTTTCTTTATGTAGTTGTACTCTTGCACTCTAATACTTCCTGAAGAAGCAAAGATTCATGAAACATGCAGAAGCAAGTGCATTAAGGAATTGGAATTTCTGTACATTGTAATACTAGGGATGAGCCGAACACCCCCCGGTTCGGTTCGCACCAGAACATGCGAACAGACAAAAAATTTGTGCAAACAAGCGATCACTATTAAAGTCTATGGGACACGAATGTAAAATGGCAATTTTAAAGGTTTATATGCAAGTTATTGCCATAAAAAGTGTTTGGGGGCCTGGGTCTTGCCCCAGGGGACATGTATTTATAATTCATTCTTTATTGGAGATAAATAGAAAAATACAACACACACCCACCCACATTGGTGTATATAATAACAAAAAAACTTAGGAAATAAGTATGTATATTTTTTTGTACTATCTTCCCCTTTTACCCTTTTCCCATGGCCCGCCCTCCCCTCCCTACTCCCTTACCCACCCATTTACCTTAACCCTGGCCGTAGGATGGGTATATGGATTTTTAATCCATCTCATATATTTTGGTCCCAGACCTATTTTCCGGAGTGTCTCCATCATAAACCCCCAGTCGACTCGGTCGAATGCTTTTTCAGCATCTATCGACATGAGTACGACTGGGGGTTTCTTCTCTATCCCCTTCCGGATTAATAATAGGGTTCTTATGCGGTTATCTCTCCCTTCCCTTCCTGCCACGAAACCCACCTGATCTGCATTTAATAGTTCCGGCATTAGGATTTTTAATCTCGTTGCCAATACCTTTGCATATAACTTTATGTCCGAGTTCAATAACGCTATAGGTCGATAGCTGGAGCATATAGTTCCATCCTTCCCCCCCTTTTGGTATAACAGAGATATTGGCAAGGAGAGATTATTTTCTTATTTCTACATCTTCTCCCATTTTATTAAAGTAATTACATAGTTCTGGTACTAGCTGTTTTTTTTTTTTTTTTATAATACTTAATCTGAAATCCGGCGGGTCCTGGGCTTTTCCCGCCTGGTGTTTCTTGGAGAGCTTTATTTATTTATTCTTGTGTAATTGGATCTTCTAGGCACTCAGTACTTTCAGGGGTTATCTTTGGTAGATTAGTTTGCTCTAGGTATTCCTGTATTCTAAATTTTCTACTTTCCTCTTCCTCTCGTGTCTTTTTTGCTCTAATGTCATATAATGCACTATAATATGTTTTAAAGATTTCTGCGATTTCAGATGTTTTATATTTCATCTCTCCTCTCTGGTTTTTTATTTTATTTATATAATTTTGAGTTTTTTTCTCCTTTGCTACTCTTGCTAGGTATTTCCCGGGCTTGTTTTCCCATTTATATCTTTCCTTTGCTACGTTTTTAAATACTTTTCTGGTTTCCTGTTCCATCAGATCTCTAAGTTGACCTTGCTTAACCACTTAACGACCGCCCACCGCCGATTTACGTCGGCAGAATGGCACGGACAGGCAGAATCACGTAGATCTACGTGATCGCCTTTGTGCAGTTGGGGGGTCCATCCGGACCCCCCTTCACTGCAGTGAGCGGCCGTTAAGTGTTCGGGAGCGATCAGGCATGAGGGGGCGGCCGCTCGATTCCGCCCCCCCTCGCGATCGCTCCCGGCCAATGAAAATGCTTCCTCCGCCATGTGATGTAAACAAGGCTGGAGGAAGTGATGTCATCTCCCTCGCCGCGGTCTTTTCGTTCCCGGCGCCGAGCAGAGAAGAAGCAGGTTAGTGCTCCAACAGTCCACTGACACGTAGGTACACATAGGCACACAAATCACCCCCCAGTCACCCCCAGATCACCCCCCAGGTCACCCCAAAGCCCCCAATCACAGTGTCACTGATTGCAGTGATCATTTATTTTACTGATCACTGCATTTAGTGTCATCTGTGATTGTAAAAAGTTGCAGGGCAGTTAGGATTAGGCCCCTTTAGGTCCAGGGTAGCCCCCTAACCCCCCCCTAATAAAGGTTTAACCCCTTGATCACCCCCCAGGTAACCCTTTCACCCCCTAACTTCAGCGTCACTAAGCAATTGTTTTTCCGATCGCTGTATTCGTGTCGCTGGTGTTTTAGATAGGCAGTTATTTTTTTTTAGGTTCGCCGCAGGTTTTTATTAGTGTCAGGTACCCCCATATATTATTTTAACCCCCTGATTGCCCCTAGAGTTAACCCTTTCACCAGTGATCGCCGTATAAGCGTCACTGGTGTCACTGGTTAGCCAGTAAGTTATCTAGTTATTTAGGTAACCCGTCAGGTTTTTATATAGCGTCGGGTACCCCCATATTTAACCTAATAAAGGTTTTAACCCCCTGATTGCCCCTAGTTAACCCTTTCACCAGTGATCACCATATAAAGGTTACAGGTGACGCTGGTTGATTAGTTTGCTTTTTATAGCATCAGGGCACCCGCCGTATATAACCCAATAAAGGTTTAACCCCCCTGATCGCCCGGCGGGTGAGATCAATTAGGTTTTAGCGCCAGAGAGGGTCTGCGTCGCCCCAGGCAGTGTTAGGTTAGTTCCAGTAACGCTAACACCCACGCGCAAAGCATACACCCCCCTTAGTGGTATAGTATCTGATCAGATCTATACTAGCATCCCCAGCGGTTTAGGGTTCCCAAAAACGCAGTGTTAGCGGGATCAGCCCAGATACCTGCTAGCGCCTGCGTTTAGCCCCTCCGCCCAGCCCAGCCCAGCCCACCCAAGTGCAGTATCGATCGATCACTGTCACTTACCAAACACAACACACATAACTGCAGCGTTCGCAGAGACAGGCCTGATCCCTGCGATCGCTAACAGTTTTTTTGTAGCGTTTGATATATTTGCTGACGACAGTCAGGTGCTTTTTTTCCTGTGAATCTTACTAGTGTACCCCTAAATTTAGAGCCCAAAATGGCAAGACGAAGGTACACTAGTAAAGAGGCCTACGAGATTCTGAGCATGACAGATAGTGAAGAGGAGGTCACGTATCTGTCAGATTCAGGCTCAGAATATCTTCCCGTAGAAGACAGTGACGTCAGCGGCCCCACGTCAGATAGCTCTGACGACGAAGTTGAGGTCCCTGCTAAGGTCAGGTGTACCCGATCCCGATCTTCTGAGGTTGTTGAGGAGCAAGAACCGCAGGTCTCTCGTATCATGGAGCAGAGTAGTACTAGCGCCGCTATTCCTTCTGGTGAACTGGCAAGCACCAGCGGCCTAGTACAGCCTGGACGTACATCCAGCACTGCAGTAACACTTGGTGACGTGGCGAGTCCCATAAGTGCAGTTCAAGCTGGCGAGGTGGCAAGCACAAGTAGTGTCCCGCTGCCACCAAGAAGACAAAGGCAGGCCCGTCGTGCCCATACTGCCCTTCCTGCAGAATTCGCCTATCCTGATTGGGTCCCCACCACTTCTGCAGAACCCGTACTTCCCCCATTCACTGCCCAACCTGGTATTCAGGTGGAAACAGCTGATTTTATTCCAATTGATTTTTATTCGCTGTTTTTCACGGAAGATCTCTATAGATCTATTGTGGACCAGAGTAATTTATATGCTGGTCAATTTATCGCCGCTAACCCCCAGTTGCCTAAAATTGCCAGAAATTGGAAACCAATTACGGTTTCCGAATTTAAGACCTTTCTGGGCCTTTCCCTCAACATGGGCACACATAAATTTCCGTCATTGCGTGCTTATTGGTCCACGCACCCAATTGACCACATGCCCGTGTTCTCTGCCTCCATGTCCAGGGCACGATACGAGCAGATTTTGCGGTCATGCACTTCAACGACAATGAACTTTGTCGTCCACGTGGGGACCCTGAATACGACCGGCTCTATAAAATTCGGCCCCTCATAAACCACTTCAACGAACGTTTTGCAGCCTTGTTTACTCCCGATCAAGTTGTCTGCGTTGATGAGTCCCTGATTAAATTTTCTGGCCGCTTGTCTTTCAAGCAGTACCTTCCCAGCAAGCGTGCCAGATACGGGGTCAAGCTCTACAAGTTCTGTGACAGGGCAACAGGCTATGTAGTGAACTTTACGGTTTATGAGGGAAAAGACAGTCAGATTGAGTCGGTCAACTGCCCGGATTACATAGGGAGCGCTGGCAAGATAGTGTGGAACTTGGTGTCACCCTTATTCGGAAAGGGGTACCACTTGTATGTGGACAATTATTACACGAGCGTGCCACTGTTTAGTCACTTGTTTGATCATAAGATTGGAGCATGTGGCACCGTGCGACCTAATCGCCGGGGCTTTCCCCAGCGGCTTGTAGATGCCCGTCTTAGGCTGGGGGAGAGAGCCTGCTTGAAGTGTAATAACTTGCTCGCTATGAAGTGGAGGGACAATAAGAATGTTTTCCTTCTTACCTCCCTTCATGCAGACACGACAGTCCAAATTCGTACGGCGACTGGTGTTGTGGAGAAACCCCTCTGTGTCCACGAATATAACCAAAATATGGGAGGGGTGGACCTCAACGACCAGTTGATGGCGCCGTATCTAATTGACCGTAAGGCGAGACGCTGGTACAAAAAAGTGTCTCTATCATTATTCCAATTGGCTTTGCTGAACGCTCATGTGCTATACAGAGCTTCAGGCGGGACGTTATCTCTTCTAAAATTCCAGAATGAGATAGTCACAGAACTCCTGTATCCAGGCGGTTCTGCACCTCACCATCCCCAACCAAATGCAGTAAGCCGGCTGCATGAGAGGCATTATTCGTATGTCCTCCCGAGTACCCCTACCCAAAGCCACACCCAAAAAAGATGTCGTGTCTGTAGCAAGCGCGGATTTAGGCGTGACACCCGTAGTTTTTGTCCACTCTGTCCTGACAAGCCTGGTCTTTGCCAAGGTGAATGTTTTGAACGCTACCACTCAAAAGTGAAGTTTTAGCGTAGGGTACAGCATTTCACAGACTAGGACACACTTACACAGGGTCTCCCAAGATGCCATTACATTTTGAGAGACCCGAACCATTACAGTTGTAAAGTTACAAAAAAAAAAGTGTAAAAAACAAAACACAAAAAAAATATAAAATAAAAAAACCAAAAATAGTTGTCGTTTTATTGTTCTCTCTCTCTCTATTTTCTCTCTATTGTTCTGCTCTTTTTTACTGTATTCTATTCTGCAATGTTTTATCATGCTTGCTTTTCAGGTATGTAATTTTTTGTTTTCAGGTGCGCCATTCAACTGCAGCGCGGAATTATTTATCTTGACAGCAACAGCGTTTGCTCCCACGATACATAAAGCCGTGACTCCAGTGCTGTAGGAGGTGATTTCACCACCACAGTTAAAAAAAAGAGCATATATGCCGAAGCATGGGGGCAGCAGGGGCGGAGGAGCGATTTTGCTCCTAATGCCGCGTACATACGGTCGAAATTCCGACGGAGGCCTGCCCGTGGAAAATTCCGACCGTGTGTACGCGGCATAACTTTTTTGCGGGAGGATGCCCCCATGCTTCGGCATATATATATTTTAGGCACAGGTTGCGTTAAAACATTTTTTTATTTTTTACTAGGTTTTGTTTTGGTATTTGCTTTGCAGGTATGGCATGGTAAGGTCTTACTGTTGTACTGTAATGTTACTTTGTTTTAATGTTCACCACCATTTGCTTAGCAGGTACGCCATTCAGTTGCAGCGCGGATCTATTTATCTTGACAGCAACAGCGTTTGCTCCCACGATACATAAAGCCGTGACTCCAACGCTGTAGGAGGTGATTTCACCACCACAGTTAAAAAAAAGAGCATATATGCCGAAGCATGGGGGCAGCAGGGGCGGAGGAGCGATTTTGCTCCTAATGCCGCGTACATACGGTCGAAATTTCGACGGAGGCCTGCCCGTGGAAAATTCCGACCGTGTGTACGCGGCATAACTTTTTTGCGGGAGGATGCCCCCATGCTTCGGCATATATATATTTTAGGCACAGGTTGCGTTAAAACATTTTTTTATTTTTTACTAGGTTTTGTTTTGGTATTTGCTTTGCAGGTATGGCATGGTAAGGTCTTACTGTTGTACTGTAATGTTACTTTGTTTTAATGTTAACCACCATTTGCTTAGCAGGTACGCCATTCAGTTGCAGCGCGGATCTATTTATCTTGACAGCAACAGCGTTTGCTCCCACGATACATAAAGCCGTGACTCCAACGCTGTAGGAGGTGATTTCACCACCACAGTTAAAAAAAAAGAGCATATATGCCGAAGCATGGGGGCAGCAGGGGCGGAGGAGCGATTTTGCTCCTAATGCCGCGTATATATGGTCGAAATTCCAACAGAGGCTTGCCCGTGGAAAAGTCCGACCGTGTGTACGCGGCATAACCTTTTATGCTGCGTACATACGGTCGAAATTCCGACGAAGGCTTGACCGTGTGTACGCGGCATAACTTTTTTGCGGGAGGATGCCCCCATGCTTCGGCATATATGCCCATCATTAGAAGTGGGTGGATGAAGGGAGGTATTCTAATGGTGGGCATACCCACCAATCAATCTCTTTTTTTCGTTCAGCCAATAGGCTGTATGAAAAAAAAGATTACAATACATGTCCAACAAGGACCAGCAACGTACTGGTATGTTGCTGGACTTTGAATGTTTATACCAGAATGATGCCTGCGGGTTTAGGTATCATCTTGGTATCATTCTTTTCAGCCAGCGGCCGGCTTTCATGTAAAAGCAATTCTAGCAGATAATTAGCCTCTAGACTGCTTTTACAAGCAGTGGGAGGGAATGTCCCCCCCCCCCGGATATAAAAAGCGCCATTGGGAAATTGGGAAAGCATTTTATCACACCGATCTTGGTGTGGTCAGATGCTTTGAGGGCAGAGGAAAGATCTAGGGTCTAACCCCCCAATTTTTTTCAAAAAAAGAGTACCTGTCACTACCTATTGCTATCATAGGGGATATTTACATTCCCTGAGATAACGATAAAAATGGTAAAAAAATAAAATATGGAAGGCACAGTTTAAAAATAAAATAAAAAAGCCAAATAAAAAAAAAAAAAAAAAAAAAAAAGCACCGCTGTCCCCCCCTGCTCTTGCGCAAAGGCGAACGCAAGCGTCGGTCTAGCGTCATATGTAAACAGCAATTGCATCATGCATGTGAGGTATCACCGCGAAGGTCAGATCGAGGGCAGTCATTTTAGCAGTAGACCTCCTCTGTAAATCTAACGTGGTAACCTGTAAAGGCTTTTAAATGCTTTTAAAAATGAATGTAGTTTGTCGCCGCTGCGCGTTTGTGCGCAATTTTAAAGCATGTCGTGTTTGGTATCCATGTACTCGGCCTATGATCATCTTTTTTATTTCATCAAACATTTGGGCAATATAGTGTTTTTTAGTGCATTAAAAATAAAAAAAGTGTGTTTTTCCCCCAAAAAATGCGTTTGAAAAATCGCTGCGCAAATACTGTGTGGAAAAAAAAAATGCAACACCCACTATTTTAATCTGTAGGGCCTTTGCTTTAAAAAAATATATAATGTTTGGGGGTTCAACATAATTTTCTTGCAAAAAAAATTTTTTTTTCATGTAAACAAAAAGTGTCAGAAAGGGCTTTGTCTTCAAGTGGTTAGAAGAGTGGATGATGTGTGACATAAGCTTCCTAATGTTGTGCATAAAATGCCAGGACAGTTCAAAACCCCCCCAAATGACCCCATTTTGTAAAGTAGACACCTCAAGCTATTTGCTGAGAGGCATGTTGAGCCCATTGAATATTTTTTTTTTTTGTCCCAAGTGATTGAATAATGACCAAAAAAAAATGTACAAAAAGTTGTCACTAAATTATATATTGCTCAAACATGCCATGGGCATATGTGGAATTACACCCCAAAATACATTCTGTTGCTTCTCCTGAGTACGGGGATACCACATGTGTGGGACTTTTTGGGAGCCTAGTCGCGTACGGGACCCCAAAAACCAAGCACCGCCTTCAGGATTTCTATGGGTGTAAATTTTTGATTTCACTCCTCACTGCCTATCACAGTTTCGGAGGCCATGGAATGCCCAGATGGCACAAAACCCCCCCAAATGACCCCATTTTGGAAAGTAGACACCCCAAGCTATTTGCTGAGAGGTATGTTGAGTATTTTGCAGATCTCGCTTTTTGTCACAAAGTTTTGAAAATGTAAAAAAAGAAAAAAAAAAAAAAAAAGAAAAAAAAATGTCTTTCTTAATTTTCAAAAACAAATCAGAGCTGTAAAATACTCACCATGCCTCTCAGCAAATAGCTTGGGGTGTCTACTTTCCAAAATGGGGTCATTTGTGGGGGTTTTGGGCTATTTTGACATTTTATGGCCTTCAAAACTGTGATAGGTAGTGAGGAGTGAAATCAAAAATTTATGCCCTTAGAAACCTTGAAGGCGGTGCTTGGTTTTTGGGGTCCCGTACGCGGCTAGGCTCCCAAAAAGTCCCACACATGTGGTATCCCCGTACTCAGGAGAAGCAGCAGAATGTATTTTGGGGTGTAATTTCACATATACCCATGGCATGTGTGAGCAATATATCATTTAGTGACAACTTTGTGCAAAAAAAAAAAGGTTTGTCATATTCCCGCAACTTGTGGCAAAATATAAAATATTCCATGGACTGAACATGCCTCTCAGTAAATAGCTTGGGGTGTCTACTTTCCAAAATGGGGTCATTTGGGGGGGTTTTGTGCTATTTTGGCATTTTATGGCCTTCGAAACTGTGATAGGTAGTGAGGAGTGAAATCAAAAATTTATGCCCTTAGAAACCTTGAAGGCGGTGCTTGGTTTCCGGGGTCCCGTACGTGGCTAGGCTCCTAAAAAGTCCCACACATGTGGTATCCCCGTACTCAGGAGAAGCAGCAGAATGTATTTTGGGGTGCAATTCCACATATAACCATGGCATGTGTGAGCAATATATAATTTAGTGACAACTTTTTGTAATTTTTTTTTTTTTTTGTCATTATTTAATCACTTGGGACAAAAAAAAAAAATATTCAATGGGCTCAACATGCCTCTCAGCAATTTCCTTGGGGTGTCTACTTTCCAAAATGGGGTCATTTGGGGGGGGGTTTGTACTGCCCTGCCATTTTAGCACCTCAAGAAATGAGATAGGCAGTCATAAATTTAAAGCTGTGTAAATTTCAGAAAATGTACCCTAGTTTGTAAACGCTATAACTTTTGCGCAAACCAATAAATATCCGCTTATTGACATTTTTTTTACTAAAGACATGTGGCTGAATACATTTTGGCCTAAATGTATGACTAAAATTGAGTTTATTCGATTTTTCTTATAACAAAAAGTAGAAAATATCATTTTTTTTCAAAATTTTCGGTCTTTTTCTGTTTATATCGCAAAAAATAAAAATCGCAGAGGCAATCAAATACCATTAAAAGAAAGCTCTATTTGTGGGAAGAAAAGGACACAAATTTCATTTGGGTACAACATTGCATGTCCGCACAATTTACAGTTAAAGCAGCGCAGTGCCGAATCCCAAAAACAGGCCTGGTCCTAATGGCCCGAAATGGTCCGGGGCTTAAGTGGTTAATTATTATCTTTTGGTGCGTTTCCATGTCTTGCTGTTTTTGATCTTTTTGCTCCAAGTCATTTAATTCCTTTAGCAGGTTTTTCCTGTTTAAATCTCTTTCCTTCTTTTTCCGCGCTCCTATGGAGATCATTTTACCTCTTATACAAGCCTTATGGGCTTCCCATATCGTCGCCACACTTACTTCTGGTGTATTATTTATTCTGAAATATTCTTCAATTTCCCTTGATATTATCTCACCCACTTCTTTATTATCTAAGAGGTCCTCGTTTAAGCTCCATATATCCTTTCTTTGTTCAACATTGTTAAATCTTATTTTACCATTACAGGGGCATGATCTGATATTGATATTACGCCTATTGAGGCATCCATTACATATTCCAAAAGCCCTTGGTCAACTAACATATGATCCAATCTCGAATACGTGTCGTGCACCGTTGAATAATACGTATAATCTTTATTACTTGGATGTGTCACTCTCCAGGAGTCTACTAATTGATGATTGTATATATTTTTTTTTACCAATTTTAATTGTTTGCTATCTCGTATCGGTGCACCAGACGTACTATCGAGTCTGTGTTCCATTGAAAAGTTGAAATCCGCAGCAAGAATTACATAACCTTGTTTAAAGTCCATTAAAGCATTTAAGATCCCATTCAGATATTTTTTGGGGTGATTATTTGGACAGTATACGTTTGCTAACGTATATTTTTTCCCCTGGAGATTCCCTTTTAGGAACAGGTAGCAGCCATCTGGGTCCACTCTTCTTTCTTCTACAATAAAGCTTATATTCTTCCCTACACCTATGGCAACTCCTTTTGCTCTTTTATTTGGGGAATCTCCATAGTACAAGGTTGGAATCGCTCGCGAGTATATTTTTGTATTAGAGTCCAACGTTAAGTGTGTCTCCTGTAGGAAAACAATTTCTGCGGAATATCTTTCCAACTCCCTTAATATCATGTGCCTTTTTTCTGGGGAATTAAATCCCCTTACATTGTATGTAATAAAATTTACGTCAGTCACATGTGTTTCTTTTTTTTTCTTTTCCCCTCCCTTTCTCCTTCTTTCCTTTTATCTTTTTGAGATGTACAGATCATAGTTCCCCCCCCTCCCTCTCGTCCCCTCATCCACCCCTCCCCCTTTTTCCTCCCTCCCCCTCCTTTGTTGTTGGAACCTTGGCCTCATGGTCTTAGTGCAGGATTTTCTCTCTTAGGGACCCTGTAGGCACTCTGCACTCCTGGGCTTGAGGTGGGGTTTTGTTTGGCACCGTGAGTCCCCACGCCCCCTCTGCTAGGGGGATGGTGCCAGAGTAGTCAATGAGTCAGGGTCTCCATGTCCCTCTCCCTATCTCTTTATTTCTATCTAGTTTAATGTAGTTCACCCCCCGCACCCCCATCCCCCCCCAATAACACAAAAAAAAACGGCGAGAAAAAGGAGGGAAAGGGAGCACATCGTCAGACTGTACTGATATTGGGTCTTGGTACTGGTAGCTTTCGCAACCAGCTATGCTCTTGGCAGTGTATTGGAGTTTTCTTTCTCTCTTTCCCTTCTTTCCTCCCTCCCCTTCCCCCTTATCTATACACAGTCCCCACTATCTCCTCCTATCTCCTTCTTTGCTTATTCTATTTAAGTATCTGGTGTTGGGATTTCTAATTTTTTACAAAATTCAGGTATCTCCTCTATAAATCTCAATCTTGCCGAAATGCCATTTTTCCTCCCAATCAGGCATGCTGGGAAACCCCAGTTGTACTGAATCTCGTGTTCCTGTAGGACTTTCAATAATGGTTTTAAGTTCCTTCTTCTTTTCAGTGTTTCTTGGGATAAATCTTGGAAAATTTGGATGTGGTTTTCTTCTAATTTTATTGGTGGCTTTCCCCTCAGGCTTCTCCATAGGTGATTTTTTTCCTCCCAGCTTTCAAACCGCACAATGATGTCTCTCGGGCTCTCCTGCGATATTTATTTTGGTCTTCTTATTCTGTAGGCTCTCTCAATTCTTATTAGGGATGTTATTTCTCTATCCAGCAATGGGTTACAGATTTTCATTATTATTTCTGAAAGGTTCTCTGGTTGGGATGATTCGGGTACACCTCGAATTCTTATGTTCTTCCTTCTGTCTCTATTCTTTGGATCTTCCAGTTTATATGCTTGTTCCTCTTCTTTTCTTATTGATCTTATTTCTCCCTCCAGCTTTTTTATGGTGGTTTTATTACAGTCAGTTTTTTTTTCAACTTACTCTACTCTTTCACGAATGTACCCCATATTTTCCTGTATTACATCCATCTGCGATTTTAGCACTTTTTCCAGGGCCGCAAACATGCCTTCTATTTCTATTTTTGTTGGTAATAGCGCCTTGTTTTGTTGTTCCTCCTCCTGTTTATGCTCTGGCTCCACTTCGACCTCTTTTTCTATTCTGGACTCTGATAGAGTTTTTACTTTGAGCTTTTTTCTTTTCCTTCTTCCTTTCCTTGTTGTCCGTCTGGTTACTTTTACCTCCTTGCTGCTTTTCCGCCGCCTGTTTGTCTCCATTTCCACTATGGGTTACGTATTTATTCATTGGGCCCGGGCTTGGGATCAGGCTTAGACGTGGGGATTTTGGGGTTGCCCCCCCCCCTGCTCCCTTTCCCCTCGTGCTCATACTTTCCCCTTCCCTTCCTTCCTCCTCTATCTCAAAACTGAACAGCCAAGCACGCCCGGAGGGGGAGGGAAAAAAAAGAAAAAAAAAAAAACAGCAGGTCCAGGCTCGTTCACATCTGCTACTATCTCAGACGCTAACCCTAGTATCAGGAATGTGATCAGCGTTTCTATGTACTTATAGTAGTAACCACGGGCAGCTTATCGTTTACCGTTCATATTACGCAGCCCCAGTTCCACAAGACAGAGAAAAAAGGGAAACAAAAAAGAACAGGTTTTCTTTTTTCCTCTCTTTTCCTTTACTTTTGTAATACTCCCTGCTAGTGCAGTACCACACCAGGGGGGTATAGACAGCTTACCCAGCTTAACAATCCTGTAAGTCAGTAAACCGGCACTAGAAGGTGCAGGTAGGCAAAGATTGCAAGGATTACACCAAATATCCCTGCACAGTTTTTCTCCTTTCTCACAATTTGGGGTGATAGGAGCAAAGAAAAAAGAGAGGTACTTACTCTGTTATTTTCACTGCTTGTTTGGTGTTCTATGACTTTTAATAAGGCACGAACAGTGAGGCAGTAAGAAAACACCCAAAAAAACAAAAAAAAAACAAAAACACAAGCAACAAAAAAAAACAAAAACAACAAGAGGGGTTTTCCTCCTCCTTTTTAAAATTTTGCTGCCAAGGTGCCCCTCTAGGTCGTCTGTTGGGGAAAAATAAGCGGTTTACAGTCCATTTTCAAATCCCTCTTTACATCAGAAAAAAAAAGAACAGACATTTATTCTCTTACATCTGTGGGGTTTTTCTTTTACTGTCAGAGTGCTTTCTACAGGTGTAGCTCTTTCACAGTGTTCCACACATTTTTTTTTCAATAAGTCCCCACATGCGGGTTACTCACGTTTCTTCAGTACTGTCCTGTACCATCTGCTTCCTCATTCAGTGCAGCGCGGGGTAACCATATTACAATGCAGGAAGGTGGAGGTCATGTGGAGGTATTGGCGACCAGGCAGGCACAACAGGAGGAGGTTTCTGTGCTATGGTAAAGTCGGGGCTGCGACTCTGCCCCAGTCTCTTGCTCCTTCTCTCAGCCCGCCGTCATCTACAGCATCCAGCAGCTCTTCCCGGATTTCATGCAGGGGCACTGCTCTTGTCCGTCCGTCTCAGCCTCCTTTTCCGGATCTCTCACTTCCCTTCATCTGCTGGCTGCTGGCTGTGTCCCCGCAGAGTGGGCTATTAGCTCGATCCGTCCTGCCAGCTACTCTGGAGCATACAGGTTAGGTGGATAAGCGTGCTTCCAGACCCGGTGGGAGGGGTGGGGTGGATGGACGTGCCGCGGGGTTTCTAGGTTCGCTTTTTTCATTTCTCGGTGAGAGACACGGAGGCCCGGTGTCTCACCTACTCACTCCCGCAGGCTGTCGGTGCCATCACTAGGCTCCTCCACGGGGACATGTATTAATGCAAAAAAAGTTTTTAAAACTGCTGTTTTTTTCAGGAGCAGTGATTTTAATAATGCTTAAAGTGAAACATAAAAAATGATATATTCCTTTAAATATCATGCCTGGGGGGTCCCCTTTGTCTGCCTGTAAATTAATGCATCTTTCCCATGTTTATAACAGTACGGCAGCAAAATTACATTTCTAAAGGAAAAAATTTCATTTAAAATAGCTTGCGGCTGTAATGTATTGTCGGATCCCGGCAATATACATAAACAATCATTGAAAAAAACGGCGTGGGTTCCAGCCCCTAGTCCATTATCAGGCCCTTCTGGTCTGCTATGGATATTAAGGGGAAATCCACTCCAAATTTTTTTTTTAAATGGCGTGTGGGTCCCCCCAAAATCCCTACCAGGCCCTTCAGGTCTGGGGTCTGGTATGGATTTTAAGGGGAACCCTGCACCACATCAGAAAAAAAATGGCGCGGGGGTCCCCCCAAAATCCATACCAGACCCTTACCCGAGCATGCAACCTGGCAGGCTGCAGGAAAAGGGGGGGCGAGAGATCGGCCCCCACCTCCTGAACCATAACAGACTACATGCCCTCAAAATGGGGAGGGTGCTTTGGGGTCCCCCAAAGCACCTGTGTCCCCATGTTAAAGGGGACAAGGGCCTTATCCCCACAACCCTTGTCCAGTTGTGGGGATCTGAGGGCGGGGGGCTTATCGGAATCTGGAAGCCCCTTTTAACAAGGGGGCAATCAGATCCTGCCCCCCCCGTGTGAATGGATATAGGGAAAATGGTACCCCTACCCATTCACCCAAAAAGTGTCAAAAGTAAAAATGACAGGAGACTTTTTTTTTTAAAGGAATAGTCAAAAACGAAGTGTCCCGTGATGTAAATCCATCATCAATCATAGCACCGACGGTCCTGAGAAACAAAATACGAAACAAAAAAAAACGGAAGAACTCCAGCTCCATGGGAGGCATCCCGCCGACTGCAGCCTTTTCGCTGTGACAGCTGTTGTATAGCCAAGGGCAGGTCCACCCAGTGACATAACCGGGTGACCCCTCCCTTGGCTATATAACAGGTGTCACCATGAAAAGGCTGCAGTTGGCGGGACGCCTCCCATGGAGGCAGAGTTTTTCCGTTTTTTGTTTTTTTTTCTCTCTGGACCGTCAGCGCCGTGATTGAAGATGGATTGACATTGCAGGACACTTTTTTTTTTAATAAAGAAATTGTCAAAAACTGTCTGCTGTGATTTTTTACTTTGACACTTTTTTGGTGAATGGGTGGGGGGGTACAATGTACCCCCCCACCCATTCACATGGGGGGGCGGGGATCTGGGGGCCCTCTTGTTAAGGGGGGTTTCCAGATTCCGATAAGCCTAAACACCACCGGGCAAGGGTTGTGGGCATGAGGCCCTTGTCCCCATCAGCATGGGGACAAGGTGCTTCGGGGGGACCTCAAAGCACCCTCCCCATGTTAACGGGAATGCGGCCTGGTTCAGGAGGGGGGGCGATCTCTCGTCCTCCTTTTCCTGCGGCCAGCCAGGTTGCATGCTTGGATAAGGGTCTGGTATGTATTTTGGGGGGGACCCCCACACCATTAAAAAAAAAAGATTTGGCGCGGGTTCCCCTTAATATCCATATCAGACCTGAAGGGCCTGGTATGGATTTTGGGGGGCCACGCCATTTTTTTTATTTTGGCGCAGGGTTCCTGTAACGGGAGGGCCCGTGGAACCCAGAATCCCTTAGAAAGTATGGGATACCCTTGCTTCAGCTCCCCATGCACCTCTTATGTCTAAATCACCCTCTGTCCATTAGGGGCATAGGGTGACTAAGAAATTATATCTTGGACTACTTCAAATGGGACAGTAATATTCATACAATATCTCTCAAGAAATATGAAGAGGTTATCCCTTATATACTGTCAGGTCTATGCACAGGAAGTATAACTCCTTATTTGGGCATTCCAGGAAGTTCAATGAAACTGGCCGACCGTCTATTGCTTAACGATGCTAATGTCATCAACTCCAACCACCTGTCTGTTGTAATGTAAATGATGCCAGGCTAACTTCTAAGGATCTTTTCATTGTGGCTTGTGCTAATTGACCCTGTAATTGTGTGAGGGAGTCCTGTGACAAAATGTGTATTGTAGTTTAGGAGACAGCCCGTCTAGGAAACTCATGCATACGAGTCATCTTTTCTGCTAAGGGATGTATTGACACTGAGAATAATGTGTATTGGGGGCTCGTTATGTAACCATTGTGTGATGTTGTGGGTATTGTAGTTTAGGAGACAGCCGGGTCATTGTTCATGTGGTTACTGCAGTATTCTCAAATGTATATAAAGAGCCTGTATTCCTTCCAATAAAGTTCTTATTCCTGTTTGACCTTCAACACAGAGCTTCGTCTCGTATTTGGGGGAGAATTATTCGTATGGGCCCTGTTCGCCTGACTGGAGTGTCGGTAGCTGCCTTGGTGTTCGGAAAGGAAATGTCCTAAACGGCTTTAACCCTCTCATACACTGGGTGTCGTTACAGTTCCCCTTAACTTCAATACACTGTGTTATATAAACTACACTGCCTGTATTTACTGAATATAGAGTCTACACTGGATATCTAGTCTATGCTAAATGCAGATTATATATATATATATATATATATATATATATATATAAAAAGAGAAGGTAAAAGAATAAAACAGATTGAATATCTGAATAATTAATTTACACAAAACAGCGCTAAAATTTTAACTAAAAATAGACCCGTGGAAAAACCACTGAAAGAAGTCCAAGCGTAGTAATGTGACAAACAGCCAGTCCAGAGAAAAATAACGGTGAGTATCAACAATGGTCCATGTGAGCACCTTCTACCACCAAAGACATCAATTGAAATCCACCACGTGATGAATAATCCCCTTAGGGGTTCACACTCACCAGAAACATATTATATATGGGCCTTAAGTGAAAATGGTACATCAGCTACTCTGTTGTGGCTCGTCACTTCTCAGCAGGGTCCACCAGTGAAATGGGCTCCAATGCAGGTCATAAAATAACAGAAAATAGCAAACCAATAGTGTAATCCTATTTAAAACCTGTTTCCCATACAGCAGGAGACACCTTTATCTAACTACGTACAATATCAAGCAGAAAAATGAGCAAACAATGGCCCCAGAGGGCGCTATCACCATATCCAGCCGTCACACGGAGCGTGTGTGTCCTTTCAGATCCTGCAGACACTTCCAAATGGACGCAATGGACGGTGGAGCGCAGCCTTGGAGCGCAATCGTCACTTCCGGGTCGCGTGTAGCCGTGGTTACGCCCTGACGCGTTTCGTCATCTGACTTCAACAGAGGGCGTAACATGACGGCGTACACGCGATCTTTAAAATACCATGCTCATAAAGCCAACACCAATCAGCGTCCTCGGCAACAGATGACAGGCGCTGGACACTGTCGCCTGATTGGACGCTGACTGGGCATAACTCAAACATAGAGCACGGAGGTAAACGGCAATTATAAAATAAATGGTAACGATGTTTTTTAATCAAAGAACACAAATCATATAAGAATAAACAATAAGTATCACACCTAAAATCATCTAAAATATACAGTAATTAGAGTAATACTTAAAAAAAAACATAAAAATAGCATCACGATCTGTGACCATTTAACTGTCAATTGCCTGACATCACATATGGGAGAAAGTAGACAAGGGCACACAGTGGGTGCACGATATATCTTCTATTCATGGACAAGGAGAAGATAGTTGTAAATACATTATGCTGCATTCTATGTGACTAGCAACGTCAAGGGAGATTGGAAAACGCTTAATAAAACACAATCTCCATAATGACATGCAGTTAAATGAATGCATCAAGGGGCTATTACAGCCAAAAGTAATATATCAATACAGATAGCTGAACAATAATCGTATCTGATTGTGGGTCACTGATATATATAGTGAGATTAAGCAATACTATAAAAATACTATAATAAAAAAATGCAACCAATTAATAAAAGACACTAGACATAAGATCAGGAGAAAATACTTGCTGTAAAAGACATAAAATAAATAAATAAAAATATGTCTTTAAAACTAACAATGATTCATGTATATTTGAGAGCTGTTAGTGGAGAGTAACATATTCGGTGTACACTTATAACGTTATGTTGCCTGGTTAACAAAACAACTGGAATATATGGATCAATAATCACTAACAATTTATATCCAGGTCAACATTTAACCCTTTCGGTGATAAAGCATCAATCAAGAAAATCCACTGGGTTTCACGTTTGGAGAGTTCTCGTACAAGATTTGATCCTCTCCAAAAGGGCTTGAGGTGATTGATGCCCCAAAATTTTAACCCTATAGGGTCCTGGTTGTGGTGAAGTTTAAAGTGCAGTGACACGTTATGGTCTTTAAAACCTATTTTAATGTTGGCTATATGCTCAGCAATACGGATCCTCAGAAGTCTCTTAGTCCGGCCAATATAAATCAGACCACACGGACATTGCAAAGCATACACTACATAAGCAGTATTGCAAGTGATAAATTCTTTTATCCTGAACTCCTTATGATTAGAGGTCGACATAAATCTATCCAATGCTCTTATTGGTGTCCTAACCTCTCTGCATGCCCGACACTTTCTGCATGAGTAGAAGCCATCCTGGTCCCAAAAGGAGGGGGGTCTATATGGAGGGTCAATGACTTTTTTTTACAATTTTATCAGCATAGTTGGGTGACCTTCTATATATGAATCCAGGATTATTCGGTAATGAAGGTTTCAATATCCTGTCCATTAATAGTACATGTCAATGGTTTGTGAAGATTGTTTCAACTTCCTTATACTGGGAATGGAAGCCTAATATAAAACTCCATTCCTGGTTATTGGTGTTGGGTACCTGGATAGGTTCAGTAAGAAGATCGACTCTTGGAACGAGAGCAATTTCTTCAATGATCCGATCTAAAGTTCCTTTATGGTAACCCTTTACCACAAACTTTTTCTTGATTATCAAGGCCTGTGATTGGAAGTCTTCAGTTTCTGTACAGTTTCTTCTTATTCTGGTCAATTGACCCTTAGGAATATTTCTTAGCCATAAAGGGTGATGACCACTCCGTATAGGGAGGTAGCTATTGGCATCTGTGGGTTTGAAATAAACTGAGGTGCCCAGTGCCACTTCTGCATATATTGACATCAAGGAAATGGATATTGGTATCACTTATTTCATAGGTAAGTTTAATATTGTTGGTGTTATTATTCAATTCTTCCAAGAACACATGTAAAGAGGGCAATGATCCTGCCCAAATAAAGATGAGATCATTAATGTAACTTCTATACAATAAAAGTGCATCTTTTTTAACTGCAAAAATGGTTTTGTCCTCCCATTCACCCATGAATAGGTTAGCTATGCTAGGGGTGAACTTAGCGCCCATTGCAACTCCTCGTTTCTGTAGGTAGAAGTCAACGTTATACCAGAAATAATTGTGTCCTAAGCAGAAATCGAGAGCATTTCTTAGGAAGATCTTATGGTTATGTGTGATCTCATCTCTCTGACACAGGGCCCAATTTAGGGCTAACAGAGCATCATCATGCTGAATGATCGTATACAGGGAGGAGACATCCGCCGTCACCAAATATACTTTGAATATCCAGAATCAATCAATATTTTTAGGTCAGATTCATACTGTGCAGTGGGATCCTTCTCAAGCTTCTTGTACGTGTCATCGCTAGTTAGCATCTCATGTAGTTGTTTGTGATAGAAATCCTTAGTCAATAAAACAATTCCTCCTCCTTTATCCACTGGTCGTATTACCAAATCCTTCCGTTTCTCCAACAATTCAATACCCTGCTGTATATGGCGGGGGTTCACATCTTTTTTAGGGATCAAGCCTTCAAGATCACGCAAAACTAAACCTTTAAAAACATCAACCTGTTGGTTTGCAGCGTTAAGAGGATTGAAAAGTGATTTGTTGAGAAGTCCGCTGTCAGTGGGTACAGATGCTAGATTTAGAAAGTAAAAATTTGCGCTTAAAAAGTCCAATTGTAGAGATCAATTCAATAATCCCAGCGAAAGTTCATATATTCCTTCCAAGAGAAACTTGAATCTCAAACAGTACCAACTAACAGGTGCAATGAATGCTTACCAGACTAAAAGCCTTTAGCACAGATGGCTTATACCCAGCCAGGGCCTTTATCCCAGTGGGAGATCACGAAATCCTCTGCGGATGGTGGTGGCTCCCACAACATTGATTCCTAAATCTCACGGGCTTTGTATAGTGGCATAAATTTCGTGGCACAATAGTGGATTAGACAGAAAGATGTGTTGGTTTCCCCCCCCCAGGGTTCTCCACAGATCAGATCTCCCACTAGAAGAATGCAGCAGCAGATCCTCTACTCTGACTTCCAGCTCTTACAGCAAGTCAGAGTAGAGGATCTGCTGCTGCATTCTTCTAGTGGGAGATCTGATCTGTGGAGAACCCTGGGGGGGAAACCAACACATCCTGCACTGTATATGTGCCCCTGACCTATGTCCATTTACTATGCGATCAAGTGTGCAGGCCCTTTCTAGAGAACCTTCGTATATGTAAATAAAGGCAAGAGTGTGCAAGCAACTCATTTAGTAATCAATCCCAGTGACAAGATGTGGAGGAAAATGTATTGCTGAATATTCTCCTTGTGATTCCGCAAACATCGAATACGACACTACGGACGGCTGCTAGGCGTCTGAGGATTAGAGCAGTCTTTTAGTGGACGGTTCTCCCCAAAGGCCCTGGCTGGGTTTGGCCATATGCACAATACCTAAAGGCATCTGGTAAGCAGGCTTTCCTTGTGGTGGTGGTGCACTGGTTGTTTTTTTCAGTCACGGGTGTTGTCTATGCAATTGGTGCCTATTGCTTCAAGATATAGGCACCTGGTGTGATCCATAACAATATTACGCTATTGTTGTTCTCTTTCTGTCTAATTCACTATTGTGCCACAAAATGTATGCCACTATACGAAGCCCGTGGGATTTAGGAATCGATCACTTAATGTTGTGGGAGCCACCACCATCAGCAGAGGATTTCATGATCTCCCACTGGGATAAAGGCCCTGGCTGAGTATAAGCCATCTGTGCTAAAGGCTTTTAGTCTGGTAAGCATTCATTGCACCTGTTAGTTGGTACTGTTTGAGATTCAAGTTTCTCTTGGAAGGAATATATGAACTTTCGCTGGGATTATTGAATTGATCTCTACAATTGGACTTTTTAAGCGCAAATTTTTACTTTCTACTTCTATTTTGTGCTAATCCCACTTATTTTTGCTGCTTTTTGAACTGGTCCATCCCCCTTTTTACTTTAAGCGCAGTTTTTTACCCTTTACAGATGCTAGATTGGTGGTTGGTTGAGAATTTTTATTGAAAAAATATTTCTTAATATTAAATTTCCTTATATATCTATGGACATCAATGAATACGTCAAACTTGTTGACTGGTCTCTTCAGACCACATTTCAGGCCAAGATGTAGAATGTTTGTTTCTTTATGTGTTAGTTCAACATCTGTTAAATTAAAGATTCCACCTATTCCCTCTCTCTCCTTTTTCTGGAGCCTTCGCCCGGCTCTACATCCTCTTGGTCTCCTCTCCTTTGATCCTGATATTGATGTTGTTCTCTCTCCCACCAAGGTGGTTCTCTCCATTGGGGTCCCCTCTGGTCGTGTGTTGGCTGAGGCTGCATCGGGGGCCTTCCTCTTCGTAGGGGGTAACATATACACATATACATATATATACATATACACACACATATACAGTGTTTGTAGTCAGCATGGACCCAGGACGTCTGTGAGGAAGCTGGCTGACAATGTGATTGGAGTCTTCCCAGATCTGTAGTGCAGACACAGAACGTCCCTCACACCTCTCAGCCAGGACAAGAAGCCTCCATCTGGGACACGGAGGAGAACTTTCCTCTGATTGCGGAAACTTGTGAGCAAGAGAAGCCGAGAGTTGGGAGAGATTTCCCCCTTCATGTCCAGTCACCGTGCTGGGAAGAGTCAGAAGCAGGGATGAGCCGAACACCCCCCTGTTTGGTTCGTACCAGAACCTGCGAACAGACAGAATGTTCGCGCGAACTTTAGAACCCTATTAAATACAATGGACTCGAACGTTCGAAATCTAAAGTGCTAATTATAACGACTAATATGCAAGTTATTGTCCTAAAAAGTGTTTGGGGACCCGGGTCCTGCCCCAGGGGACATGTATCAATGCAAAAAAAGGTTTAAAAAATAGACGTTTTTACGGGAGCGGTGATTTTAATAATGCTTAAAATGAAAAAATAAAAGTGAAATATTCCTTTAAATTTCGTACCTGGGGGGTGTGTATGATATGCATGTAAAGTGGCACATGTTTCGCGTGCTTAGAACTGTCCCTGCACAAAGTGTCATTTTTGAAGGAAAATAAGTCATTTAAAACTCACTCGTGGCTATTAATGAATTGTCGGCTTTTATCAATACATAGAAAAGTAATTGATAAAAAAATAAAAATAAATAAAAAGCGTGGGGGTTCCCCCAAATTCAATTACCAGGCCCTTTAAGTCTGGAATGGATATTAAGGGGAACCCCGCCGCAAATTTTTAAAAAAATGGCGTGGGGTTCCCCCTAAATATCCATACCAGGCCCTTGAGATCTGGCATGGATTTTAAGGGTAACTCCACCTCAAATTTTAAAAAAAATGGCGTGGAGTCCCCCCCAAAATCCATACCAGACCCTTATCCGAGCACGTAACCTGGCCGGCCGCAGGGGAAGAGGGGGGGACGAGAGAGCGGCCCCCCTCCCTCCTGAACCGTACCAGGCCACATACCCTCAACATGGGGAGGATGTCCCCATTTTGATGGGGACAAGGGCCTCATCCCCACAACCCTTGCCCGGTGGTTGTGGGGGTCTGCGGGCGGGGGGCTTATCGGAATCTGGAAGACCCCTTTAACAAAGGGGACCCCCAGATCCCGGCCCCCCCTATGTGAATTGGTAAGGGGTACATTGTACCCCTACCATTTCACGAAGAAAGCGTAAAAAAAAAAAAAAACACACAAACACCTTGAAAAAGTCCTTTATTGAAAAAATAAATAAATAAATAAATAAACATTCCAGCGGTGAAATCCAGTGTCCAGTGAAGGAAGTTCCCCGCTCAAGCCAATGACGTAGGCGGGTCCGACATACCGAGGGGGCGGACCTGATGGGGAACTTCTCTCACTTTGGTAATACATGTATAGACCCGCCCCTTCTCATGTTCCGCATCTGGTCCGCTGAGCGGACCTGATGGGGAACTTTAGAAGGGGCGGGTCTATACATATAAAACACTGAGGAGGAAGTTCCCCATCAGGTCCGCTCAGGCAAAACCAATGACGGACAGCGCTGGACATCGGATCGCCGCGGGACACTGGATTTCATCGCTGGAATGTTTTTTTGTTTTTTTTAATAAAGGACTTTTTCAAGGTGTTTGTGTGTTTTTTTTTACATTTTTTTACGCTTTCTTCGTGAAATGGTAGGGGTACAATGTACCCCTTACCAATTCACATAGGGGGGGGGGGCGGGATCTGGGGGTCCCCTTTGTTAAAGGGGTCTTCCAGATTCCGATAAGCCCCCCGCCCGCAGACCCCCACAACCACCGGGCAAGGGTTGTGGGGATGAGGCCCTTGTCCCCATCAACATGGGGACATCCTCCCCATGTTGAGGGCATGTGGCCTGGTACGGTTCAGGAGGGAGGGGGGCCGCTCTCTCGCCCCCCCCTCTTCCCCTGCGGCCAGCCAGGTTACGTGCTCGGATAAGGGTCTGGTATGGATTTTTGGGGGGACTCCACGCCATTTTTTTAAAAATTTGAGGTGGAGTTCCCCTTAAAATCCATGCCAGATCTCAAGGGCCTGGTATGGATATTTAGGGGGAACCCCACACCATTTTTTAATTTGCGGCGGGGTTCCCCTTAATATCCATTCCAGACCTAAAGGGCCTGGTAATTGAATTTGGGGGAACCCCCACGCTTTTTTTTTTTTTTTTATCAATGACTTTTCTATGTATTGATAAAAGCCGACAATTCATTAATAGCCGCGAGTGAGTTTTAAATGACTTTTTTTCCCTTCAAAAATGACACTTTGTGCAGGGACAGGTCTAAGCACGGGAAACATGCGCCACTTTACATGCATATCATACACACCCCCTAGGTACGAAATTTAAAGGAATATTTCACTTTTATTGTTTCACTTTAAGCATTATTAAAATCACTGCTCCCGAAAAAACGGCCGTTTAAAAAAAAAAAATTTGCATTGATACATGTCCCCTGGGGCAGGACCCGGGTCCCCAAACACTTTTTAGGACAATAACTTGCATATTAGGCTTTATAATTAGCACTTTAGATTTCTCCCATAGACTTTTCGAATTCGCCGCGAACACCCCAATTTGTTCGCTGTTCGGCGAACAGGCGAACAGGCAATGTTCGAGTCGAACATGAGTTCGACTCGAACTCGAAGCTCATCCCTAGTCAGAAGTCACCCGACCATAGAAGAGGAGCCAAGAGGGACCATCCGAGAGGACCACAACCATTGAAGACTCATCAGAGGAGCTCTACATCAACTTCCAGACCAGGACATCATAAGCCAGTCCGTTGGGACACCGAAAGTTTATCAATTTAAACATCAGAGGAACCAGGAGAGCTGATTTAAAGAGTCCTTGGCAGGGATAAAAGCTGCATGCGTGCACTGATCTCTTACAGGGATCAGTACTTTTGGTAAGCGGCCAGTTTGAATAGAGGTGGTGGATTCTTCACGATTCTAAATCAGCACTGTTCTGTGGTGTTCCAGTTTGATGTCACGGATGCATGTATAGAAGATTGGACATTTGTTTTTATATTATTTTATAAGACTTTCTATGCTATCTACAGAAGTCAATTTTAAGGATAGCCCAATAGGAGAATTGTATTTTGGACATCACTTTGGCCCTAATAATTTTTCCTTTCTGATGTGGGATCATACCAACATTGAATATTGGATGTTCTGTTCATTTTAGCATTTTTTGTCACTACCACATTTTTATCTTTGCGCAGCTTATTTTTTATCATTTGCATTTTTGTGTGTGTCTCACATTTTTTGTTGCAGCACAGATAAATATCCACTATCATATTGTTTTACAGACAGCACAGTATACTTACCCCATTATTACATATACATACACACACACACACTAGACATGATATATATATATATATATATATATATATATATGAGATATATAGATATATATATATATATATATATATATATATATATATATATATTGTGAACTTTTGGGGATTATAGCTCCACGGGACTAAGTGCATAAACCGTTGACTTTTAAACAGAAAGGCTTTTATTTGTGAATAAAGCAAAAATAACGCTTAATTCAGCACACAGCAAAGTATAAACTAAAGTCCACTTATCTTCCAGCATAAATCAAAAGTCCTGCTTGTCTTCAGCACAAAAATAAACCAAAGGAAAGACACATACAGTTTTGTAGGGGAACTTCCAGAGCCCTTGCTGAATCTTTCCAAGCTCCCAGAAAACAGACAGCTCCTCTCCACAGGTGCAATCCTCATACTCCTTCCCCACACCTCTAGCATCACTTCCTGTTTTATGAGCTGTCTTCCTGGAAGCCCTTAACCCCCTGTGTGCTGACGCCCAGTGGTCAGGAGTGGAGGCTCTATCCCACCCGAATGTCACTTTAGAGCCTCCGAAATTCCGGGCCCCAAATACCTCTCTATTAAGATAAAGAGGACTGCGAGCCAGTCCTCTCTGGACTATTTATTTTGCCAGAAATTCCTCACCCATTGGGTGACCTCCTGAACACTATTACCACTCGTTAAAGGGACCATAACCCAAATATTGGTGCTACATAGCACCCGTCCAGGACCCAACCTTGGCGTCCTGTACAATATATATATATATATCTCAAATACACTGCCGCTAACTAGGGATGAGCCGAACACCCCCGAGTTCGGTTCGCACCAGAACCCGCAAACGGACCGAAAGTTGGCACGAACGTTAGAACCCTATTAAATACAATGGATGCGAACGTTCGAAATCTAAAGTGCTAATTATAATGACTATTATCCATGTTATTGTCCTAAAAAGGGTTTGGGAACCCGGGTTCTGCACCAGGGGACATGTATCAATGCAAAAAGATGTTTTAAAAACTGCGGTTTTTCGGGAGCAGTCATTTTAATGAAGCATAAAGTGAAAAAAAAAAGTCAAATATTCCTTTAAATATCGTACCTGGGGGGTGTCTAAAGTATGCCTGTGAAGTGGCACGTGTTTCCCGTGTTTAGAACTGTCCCTGCACAAAATTACATTTCTAAAGGAAAAAAAGCCATTTAAAACTGCTTGCGGCTTTAATGTAATGTCTGGTCCCGGTAATATGGATGAAAATCTTTAAGAAAAATGGCATAGCTACCCCATCACCCCCCCCCCTACCCCAGCCCATTACCAGCCCCTTTGGGTCTTGTATGGATATTAAGGGGAACCCAGCACACAAAATAAAAAAGGCCCTATATACTCTGAACAGCCGTATACAGGCGGTGCATACAAGACAGGGACTGTAGGTTTGTTCTTATTAGGGATGAGCTTCGTGTTCGAGTCGAACATACGTTCGACTCGAACATCGGCTGTTCGATCGTTCGACAAAGATCGAACGATTTGGGCCGTTCGCGCCAAATTCGAGTGACGCGAACGGCCCACAATGCACTACGTCATCGCAGTGTCATCCAGGCGCTGTGATTGGCCAAGCATGCACTGTGACCCCGCATGCTTGGCCAATCACAGCGCCGGCAGCGAGGAGAGCAATGATTGGCCACAGGCAGGATGCCTGTGGCCAATTATTCTTGAGGGGGTTTAGTACACGCCCCACACTATAAAAGGCCGCCAGCGCCGCGGCCTTGTGTAGTGTGTTCCGAAGCAGGGAAAGAGAAGCATAGGCAGGGACAGTGTCATTTTTTTTCCTTTACTAATCCTGGATTCCTTGTGTTTAGGGACAAATAAGGATAGGTAGGGAGAGTGTCAGTGTGTTATTCTGTGCTAAACCTTGTTTGTAGGGACAGAGAGGTACAGTGAGGGAAAGTGTCAGTGTGCTATTCTGTTCTAAACCAATCTTGCTGAACCATATTTGAAATCCTTGAGTTTAGGGACAGAAAGGTACAGTGAGGGAAAGTGTCAGTGTGCTATTCTGTGCTAAATCTTGTTTGTACGGACAGAGTAGGACAGTGAGTGAAACTGACAGTGTGCTATTCTGTTCTAAACCAATCTTGCTGAACCATATTTGAAATCCTTGAGTTTAGGGACTGAGAGGTACAGTGAGGGAAAGTGTCAGTGTGCTATTCTGTGCTAAATCTTGTTTGTACGGACAGAGTAGGACAGTGAGTGAAACTGACAGTGTGCTATTCTGTTCTAAACCAATCTTGCTGAACCATATTTGAAATCCTTGAGTTTAGGGACAGAGAAGGACACTCGTGGAAACTATCAGTGTGCTATTCTGTGCTAAATCTTGTTTGTAGGGACAGAGAGGTACAGTGAGTGAAACTGACAGTGTGCTATTCTGTTCTAAACCAATCTTGCTGAACCATATTTGAAATCCTTGAGTTTAGGGACAGAGAAGGACACTCGTGGAAACTATCAGTGTGCTATTCTGTGCTAAATCTTGTTTGTAGGGACAGAGAGGTACAGTGAGTGAAACTGACAGTGTGCTATTCTGTTCTAAACCAATCTTGCTGAACCATATTTGAAATCCTTGAGTTTAGGGACAGAGAAGGACACTCATGGAAACTATCAGTGTGCTATTCTGTGCTAAATCTTGTTTGTAGGGACAGAGTAGGACAGTGAGGGAAAGTGTCAGTGTGCTATTCTGTTCTAAACCAATCTTGCTGAACCATATTTGAAATCCTTGAGTTTAGGGACAGAGAAGGACACTCGTGGAAACTCTCAGTGTGCTATTCTGTGCTAAATCTAGTTTGTAGGGACAGAGTAGGACAGTGAGTGAAACTGACAGTGTGCTATTCTGTTCTAAACCAATCTTGCTGAACCATATTTGAAATCCTTGAGTTTAGGGACAGAGAAGCACACTCGTGGAAACTCTCAGTGTGCTATTCTGTGCTAAATCTAGTTTGTAGGGACAGAGTAGGACAGTGAGTGAAACTGACAGTGTGCTATTCTGTTCTAAACCAATCTTGCTGAACCATATTTGAAATCCTTGAGTTTAGGGACAGAGAAGGACACTCGTGGAAACTATCAGTGTGCTATTCTGTGCTAAATCTAGTTTGTAGGGACAGAGTAGGACAGTGAGTGAAACTGACAGTGTGCTATTCTGTGCTAAACCAATCTTGCTGAAGCATATTGCAAATCCTTGTGTTTAGGGACAGAGAAGGATAGGCAGGGGACAGTGTCAGTGTCATTGTTGCTAAGCCTCCTGCACAGTATACACCTGAAGGTAGCCCTTATTGCTGTTTTTCCCATCTCCCTGCAGGCCATCCATTAAAATGTCTGGAAGGCAAACAAGGATAGGCAGACAGTCAGGAGGCAAAAAAAGAGGGCAAGCAGGCTCTGTGTCTGGGGGCAACAGTGCTGGTCGTGGACGCGGTGCATTGTCATCAGCACATGGCCATGGGACACGCTTGTCCTTCTTTTCGGCAGCTGGACATGTTGAGCCACATCATGCCGAACACTTGGTAGAGTGGATGACTAAGCCCACCTCATCCTCCTCATCCTCTCTCACCCAGGCTCAGGGTACTGGCAAAGCAGCTGCCAAAGCGTCCTCTTCTCTGGTATCATTATCTTCATTAGTCAATCCTTCCCTAGACCCACCATGTCCTCCTCCTGAGGAGTCCCCCGAACTGTTTGAGCACAGTGTTGGGTACATGCTCCAGGAGGATGCCCAGCGTTTCGAAGGATCTGATGATGATACCCAGATAGAGGAAGGCAGTAGCGTGAGAGCAGAGAGAGGGGATGCTCAAGAAGGACACCAATCTGGCAGTCATGCTCCAGCAGCTGCAGCATACTGCCAGATTGGCTCCAGTGATGAGGAGGGAGGGGATGATGAGGTCACTGACTCCACGTGGGTGCCTAATAGGAGAGAGGAGGAGGAGGAGGATGAGGAGGAGGCACATCTCCAACGAGGCAGGATGCCCTTGGGTGGCCAGCGTATGGGCAGCACACCGACGGAATCACACCGCAGAGCTCCGCCTGTGCAGGGCGCTGCCTCTGCCCGTCATTCAAAAAGTTATTTGGTGTGGGCCTTTTTTGAGGCGAGTGCATCAGATCGCACAGCTGCTGTTTGCAACATATGTCTCAAGCGTATATCGCGTGGCCAAAACATCAGCCGCTTGGGCACCACATGCTTGATCAGACATATGTTGACCTGCCATGCAGCTCGTTGGCAAGCCTACCTTAAAGACCCACACCAAAGAACAAAGCTGACCTCTTCTTGCACCGCATCAGCTGGGATCTCCAACCCCACTATACCTTCAGTCCTCTCTGAAACCTGCTCTGAGAGGAATGAAGGTGTAGAATTAGGTGTGTCACAGCCAAGTACTTGCGGCCACTCTGCTAGCAGTACACCGACGTCCAATTCTAGCAGGCAAATTTCCCTGCCCCAGCTGCTGGACCGTCGAAAGAAGTTCACTCCCAGCCATCCACATGCCCAGCGGTTGAATGCTAGCTTGGCTAAATTGCTAGCGCTTCAACTGCTGCCTTTTCAGTTGGTAGACTCGGCCCCCTTCCGTGAGTTTGTGCAATGTGCGGTTCCTCAGTGGCAGGTTCCCAAACGCCACTTTTTCTCACGGAAGGCGATTCCGGCTCTCTACCGGCATGTGGAAGGCAATGTCTTGGCCTCGCTGGACAGGGCGGTCAGCGGTAAGGTGCATATTACCGCTGACTCATGGTCCAGCAGGCATGGACAGGGACGTTACCTTTCTTTCACGGCCCATTGGGTCACTCTTTTGGCAGCTGGGAAGGATGCAGGACAAGGTGCAGTAGTGTTGGAGGTTGTTCCACCGCCACGCCTCCAAAATGCTACTACTGGTTGTGACACACCTCTCTCCTCCACCCCCTCCTCTTCTTCTTCCTCCATGGCCTCTTCCTGTGGTTTGTCCTCGGAACCAGCGGTGCTCCGTAGGCGTTCAAGGGGCTACGCAAGTACGCAGGCAAAAAGATGCCATGCCGTGCTTGCGCTGGTGTGTTTGGGGGACAGGAGCCACACTGGGGCAGAGGTCCTGTCTGCTCTGCAGGGGCAGGCCGAGAGGTGGTTGACGCCACGCCAGCTTAAGCCAGGAATGGTGTTTTGCGACAATGGCACCAACCTCCTCTCCGCCCTCCGACAGGGACAACTGACCCATGTTCCCTGTATGGCTCACGTCCTTAACCTGGTGGTGCAGCGGTTCTTGGGCAGGTACCCAGGCTTACAGGATGTCCTGAGGCAGGCCAGGAAAGTCTGTGTTCATTTCCGCAGATCTTATAATGCCAGTGCTCGCCTGGCTGAGCTGCAAAAGGAGTTGAACCTGCCCAAGAACCGCCTTATATGTGACATGCCCACCAGGTGGAACTCAACGTTGCCATGCTGCAGCGGCTGCACACGCAGCAGAGGGCCATCAATGAGTACCTGTGCGACTACGGCACCAGGACAGGGTCAGGGGAGCTCGGGTTTTTTTCACCACGCCAGTGGGGCATGATCAGGGATGCATGCACTGTCCTGGCACCATTTGAGGAGGCCACGAGGATGGTGAGCAGTGACAGTGCATGCATCAGTGACACTGTACCTCTTGTCCACCTGTTGGAGCACACGCTGCGTGGAATAATGGACAGGGCACTTGAGGCAGAACAGAGGCAGGAAGAGGAGGACTTCCTTGCCTCTCAAGGCCCCCTTTACCCTGACAGTGTTCCTTCTGTACCACCCATCGCACAGGAAGAGGAGGAGGAGGAGGAGGAGGAGGAGGATTGTGTCAGCATGGAGGTGGAGGCTGGCACTCAGCATCATCAGCAGCAGTCTTTTAGGGATGATTTACAGTCCCAAGAAACCCGTGGACTTGTACGTGGCTGGGAGGAGGTGGCTGCGGATCATGTCGTCCTTAGTGACCCAGAGGACTCCGGACTGAATGCCTCAGCTAACCTACGCTGCATGGCCTCCCTGATCCTGCAAAGTCTGCGGAAGGATCCTCGTATTCTTCGGATCAAGGAGAGGGACCATTACTGGCTGGCCACTCTCCTTGATCCACGGTACAAGGGTAAGGTTGCGGACCTTATGTTACCGTCGCAGAGGGAGCAGAGGATGAGACAACTCCGGGAGGCCTTGCAGAAAGGTCTGTGCAACGCGTTCCCAGAGACTGGGAGGTTACAAACTCCTGGTCCTGGACAACGAGTTGCTGAGGCTTCGGGCAGTCAAAGAAGGAGCGGTGGGGAAGGTGGCCGTCTGACCGATGCGTTCAGACAATTCTTTAGTCCACAGCCCCAAAGTATGATCGTTTCCAGCAACCATCGCCAGCGTCTGATATACATGGTGCAGGAATACCTAGGGGCAAGGTCAGACTTGGACACCTTCCCCACCGAAAATCCTCTGGCTTACTGGGTCTTGAGGATGGATCACTGGCCAGAGCTTGCACAGTATGCAATTGAGCTACTGGCCTGTCCTGCATCCAGCGTTCTTTCAGAACGCACATTCAGTGCTGCTGGAGGATTTGTCACGGATCACAGGGTGCGCCTGTCCACCGACTCGGTTGATCGACTGACTTTCATCAAGATGAACCAGTCTTGGATCACCACCAGCTACCACACACCTGATGCTGATATAACAGACTAATTGATTTTAAAATGTCACATCCCTTCAAGACTGATGCTGATGCTGAGTTCCTGTGCTGTTATGTTGACTAGCTATCCTCCTCCTCCTCCTCAATGATCCGATTAATGATGATAGCTTGGAAGATCATTTTTGTTTATGGGTGCCGCCACCAGTGGCTAAGGCCCAATTTTTCAGCCCCTGTTTAACAGGGGCGTGTAATTACAATTTTTGATGCAATACTTTGCAACAGGCCTCATTGCTGTGCTCCAAGTACAGTATCTGTGAAGGGTTGCAGTGTTGTGCCACCAGTGCCTAAGGCCCAATTTTTCAGCCCATGTTCAACAGGGGCATGCAATTATAATTATTGATCTAATAATTCACAGCAGGGCCCATTGCTGCGCCCACCAAGAGTAACTGTCAGGCCTTACAGTGTTGTGTCAACACCACCACCACCACCACCACCAAAGGCCCAATTTTTCAGCCCCTGTTCAACAGGGGCATGCAATTCTAATTATTGATCTAATAATTCACAGCAGGGCCCATTGCTGCGCCCACCAAGAGTAACTGTCAGGCCTTACAGTGTTGTGTCAACACCACCACCACCACCACCACCAAAGGCCCAATTTTTCAGCCCCTGTTCAACAGGGGCATGCAATTCTAATTATTGATCTAATAATTCACAGCAGGGCCCATTGCTGCGCCCACCAAGAGTAACTGTCAGGCCTTACAGTGTTGTGGCACCAGCACCACCATCAAAGGCCCAATTTTTACTACCACTGTTCAACCATTATATGTTATTACAATTCCTGATATAATAGTTGACAGCAGGGCGTTCCAGCACCCACCAAGAGTAACTGTGAGTGCTTACAGTGTTGTGCCAACACCAACACCTAAGGGGCCAATTTCTGCAGAGTATATACGGCAGGTCCCTACTTTCAAACATCCAACTTACAAACGACTACTACTTGCAAACGGAAGAAGACAACAAGAAGTGAGAGGAAATCTACCCCTTGGAAGGAAAATTCTCTCCTGTAAGAATTAATATGGGAGAAAGGTGTCTCCTCTCTACTGATGCTTTATCACCAATCCTTGTTTCAATAAAAACACCACATTTCAAAAACAGTTGTCATTGGGACGCAAAGTGAGGTGAAATGTTCTGAACAGGGGCACAGACAGCAAAAAAAATGTTACAGGGGTGATAACCCTTCCCTATGTTTTCCAAAAAGCTTAAAAATAGGTATTTGGCCTGGAGCTACACTTAAACAATGTAGCTGTTCAAAATTACAAACAGATTCTACATAAGAACAAACCTACAGTCCCTGTCTTGTATGCACCGCCTGTATACGGCTGTTCAGAGTATATAGGGCCTTTTTTATTTTGTGTGCGGGGTTCCCCTTAATATCCATACAAGACCCAAAGGGGCTGGTAATGGGCTGGGGTAGGGGGGGGGGGGGGTTGATGGGGTAGCTATGCCATTTTTCTTAAAGATTTTCATCCATATTACCGGGACCAGACATTACATTAAAGCCGCAAGCAGTTTTAAATGGCTTTTTTTTCCTTTAGAAATGTTATTTTGTGCAGGGACAGTTCTAAACACGGGAAACACGTGGCACTTCACAGGCATACTTTAGACACCCCCCAGGTACAATATTTAAAGGAATATTTGACTTTTTTTTTTTCACTTTATGCATCATTAAAATGACTGCTCCCGGAAAACGTCCGTTTTTAAAACTTCTTTTTGCATTGATACATGTCCCCTGGTGCAGAACCCGGGTTCCCAAACTCTGTTTAGGACAATAACATGGATAATAGTCGTTATAATTAGCACTTTAGAATCCGAACGTTCGCATCCATTGTATTTAATAGGGTTCTAATGTTCGTGCGAACTTTCGGTCCGTTCGCGGGTTCTGGTGCGAACCGAACCCGGGGATGTTCGGCTAATCACTAGTTCTTATGTAGAATCTGTTTGTAATTTTGAACAGGTACATTGTTTAAGTGTAGCTCAAGCCAAAAAATCTATTTTTAAGCTTTTTGGAAAACATAGGGAAGGGTTATCACCCCTGTAACATTTGTTTTGCTGTCTGTGCAGTGTGCACCTGTTCAGAACAGTTCACCTCACTTTCCGTCCTAATGACAAATGTTTTTTGAAAATTTGTTTTTTTTATTGAAACAAGAATTGGTAATAAAGCATCAGTGGAGAGGAGACACTTTTTTTCCCATATTAACTCTTACAGGAGAGAATTTGCCTTCCTAGGGGTAGATTTCCTCTCACTTCCTGTTGTATCCTTCCGTTTGCAAGGAGGAGTCGTTTGTAAGTTGGATGTTTGAAAGTAGGGGCCTGCCGTATATACTCTGCAGAAATTTGCCCCTTAGGTTTTGGTGTTGCCACAACACTGTAAGCCCTCACAGTTACTCTTGGTGGGCGCATGAATGGGCCCTGCTGTGAATTATTAGATCAAGAATTGTAATTGCATGCCCCTGTTGAACAGGGGCTGAAAAATTGGGCCTTTGGTGGTGGTGGTGTTGACACAACACTGTAAGGCCTCACAGTTACTCTTGGTGGGCGCAGGAATGGGCCCTGCTGTGAATTATTAGATCAAGAATTGTAATTACATGCCCCTGTTGAACAGGGGCAGAAAAATTGGGCCTTAGGCACTGGTGCCACAACACTGCAACCCCTCACAGATACTGTACTTGGAGCACAGCAATGAGCCCTGTTGCAAAGTACTGCATCAAAAATTGTAATTACACGCCCCTGTTAAACAGGGGCTGAAAAATTGGGCCTTAGCCACTGGTGCTGGTGCCACGACACTGCAACCTCTCCCAGATACTCTAGTTGGAGTGCAGGAATGAGCCCTGCTGCAAAGCATTGCATAAAAAATTGTAATTACATGCCCCTGTTAAACAGGGGCTGAAAAATTGGGCCTTAGGCACTGGTACTGGTGCCACGACACTGCAACCTCTCCCAGATACTCTAGTTGGAGTGCAGGAATGAGCCCTGCTGCAAAGCATTGCATAAAAAATTGTAATTACATGCCCCTGTTAAACAGGGGCTGAAAAATTGGGCCTTAGCCACTGGTGGCGGCACCCAGAAACAAAAATGTTCTTCCAAGCTATCATCATCAATCGGATCATTGAGGAGGAGGAGGATAGTCAGTCAACATAACAGGACAGTCACTCAGCATCAGCATCAGTCTTGAAGGGATGTGACATTTGAAAATAAATTAGTCTGTTATATCAGCTTCAGGTGTTTGGTAGCTGGTGGTGATCCAAGACTGGTTCATCTTTATGAAGGTCAGTCGATCAACCGAGTCGGTGGACAGGCGCACCCTGTGATCCGTGACAAATCCTCCAGCAGCACTGAATGTGCATTCTGAAAGAACGCTGGATGCAGGACAGGCCAGTAGCTCAATTGCATACTGTGCAAGTTCTGGCCAGTGATCCATCCTCAAGACCCAGTAAGCCAGAGGATTTTCGGTGGGGAAGGTGTCCAAGTCTAACCTTGCCCCTAGGTATTCCTGCACCATGTATATCAGATGCTGGCGATGGTTGCTGGAACCGATCATACCTTGGGGCTGCGGACTAAAGAATTGTCTAAACGCATCGGTCAGACGGCCACCTTCCCCACCGCTCCTTCTTTGACTGACCGAAGCCTCAGCAACTCGTTGTACAGGACCAGGAGTTTGTAACCTCCCAGTCTCTTGGAACGCATTGCACAGACCTTTCTGCAAGGCCTCCCGGAGTTGTCTCATCCTCTGCTCCCTCTGCGACGGTAAGATAAGGTCCGCAACCTTACCCTTGTACCGTGGATCAAGGAGAGTGGCCAGCCAGTAATGGTCCCTCTCCTTGATCCGAAGAATACGAGGATCCTTCCGCAGACTATGCAGGATCAGGGAGGCCATGCAGCGTAGGTTAGCTGAGGCATTCGGTCCGGAGTCCTCTGGGTCACTAAGGATGACATGATCCGCAGCCACCTCCTCCCAGCCACGTACAAGTCCACGGGTTTCTTGGGACTGTAAATCATCCCTAAAAGACTGCTGCTGATGATGCTGAGTGCCAGGCTCCACCTCCATGCTGACACAATCCTCCTCCTCCTCCTCCTCCTTGTCCTCTTCCTGTGCGATGGGTGGGACAGAAGGAACACTGTCTGGGTAAAGGGGGCCTTGAGAGGCAAGGAAGTCCTCCTCTTACTGCCTCTGTTCTGCCTCAAGTGCCCTGTCCATTATTCCACGCAGCGTATGTTCCAACAGGTGGACAAGAGGTACAGTGTCACTGATGCATGCACTGTCACTGCTCACCATCCTCGTGGCCTCCTCAAATGGTGCCAGGACAGTGCATGCATCCCTGATCATGCCCCACTGGCGTGGTGAAAAAAACCTGAGCTCCCCTGACCCTGTCCTGGTGCCATAGTCGCACAGGTACTCATTGATGGCCCTCTGCTGCGTGTGCAGCCGCTGCAGCATGGCCAACGTTGAGTTCCACCTGGTGGGCATGTCACATATAAGGCGGTTCTTGGGCAGGTTCAACTCCTTTTGCAGCTCAGCCAGGCGAGCACTGGCATTATAAGATCTGCGGAAATGCACACAGACTTTCCTGGCCTGCCTCAGGACATCCTGTAAGCCCGGGTACCTGCCCAAGAACCGCTGCACCACCAGGTTAAGGACGTGAGCCACACAGGGCACATGGGTCAGTTGTCCCTGTCGGAGGGCGGAGAGGAGGTTGGTGCCATTGTCACAAACCACCATTCCTGGCTTAAGCTGGCGTGGCGTCAACCACCTCTCGGCCTGCCCCTGCAGAGCAGACAGAACCTCTGCCCCAGTGTGGCACCTGTCCCACAAACACACCAGCGCAAGCACGGCATGGCATCTTTTTGCCTGCATACTTGCGTAGCCCCTTGAACACCTACGGAGCACCGCTGGTTCCGAGGACAAAGCACAGGAAGAGGCCATGGAGGAAGAAGAAGAGGAGGGGGTGGAGGAGAGGGGTGTGTCACAACCAGTAGTAGCATTTTGGAGGCGTGGCGGCGGAACAACCTCCAACACTACTGCACCTTGTCCTGCATCCTTCCCAGCTGCCAAAAGAGTGACCCAATGGGCCGTGAAAGAAAGGTAACGTCCCTGTCCATGCCTGCTGGACCATGAGTCAGCGGTAATATGCACCTTACCGCTTACTGCCCTGTCCAGCGAGGCCAAGACATTGCCTTCCACATGCCGGTAGAGAGCCGGAATCGCCTTCCGTGAGAAAAAGTGGCGTTTGGGAACCTGCCACTGAGGAACCGCACATTGCACAAACTCACGGAAGGGGGCCGAGTCTACCAACTGAAAAGGCAGCAGTTGAAGCACTAGCAATTTAGCCAAGCTAGTATTCAACCGCTGGGCATGTGGATGGCTGGGAGTGAACTTCTTTTGACGGTCCAGCAGCTGGGGCAGGGAAATTTGCCTGCTAGAATCGGACGTCGGTGTACTGCTAGCAGAGTGCCCGCAAGTACTTGGCTGTGACACACCTAATTCTACACCTTCATTCCTCTCAGTGCAGGTTTCAGAGAGGACTGAAGGTATAGTGGGGTTGGAGATCCCAGCTGATGCGGTGCAAGGAGAGGTCCGCTTTGTTCTTTGGTGTGGGTCTTTAAGGTAGGCTTGCCAACGAGCTGCATGGCAGGTCAACATATGTCTGATCAAGCATGTGGTGCCCAAGCGGCTGATGTTTAGGCCACGCGATATACGCTTGAGACATATATTGCAAACAGCAGCTGTGCGATCTGATGCACTCGACTCAAAAAAGGCCCACACCAAAAAACTTTTTGAATAACGGGCAGAGGCAGCGCCCTGCACAGGAGGAGCTCTGCAGTGTGATTCCGTCGGTGTGCTGCCCTTACGCTGGCCCCCCGAGGGCATCCTGCCTCGTTGGAGATGTGCCTCCTCCTCATCCTCTCTCCTATTAGGCACCCACGTGGAGTCAGTGACCTCATCATCCCCTCCCTCCTGATCACTGGAGCCAATCTGGCAGTATGCTGCAGCTGCTGGAACATGACTGCCAGATTGGTGTCCTTCTTGAGCATCCCCTCTCTCTGCTCTCACGCTACTGCCTTCCTCTAGCTGGGTATCATCATCAGACCCTTTGAAACGCTGGGCATCCTCCTGGAGCATGTACCCAACACTGTGCTCAAACAGTTCGGGGGACTCCTCAGGAGGACATGGTGGGTCTAGGGAAGGAGTGACTGATGATGACATTGATACCAGGGAAGAGGACGCTTTGGCAGCTGCTTTGCCAGTACCCTGAGCCTGGGTGAGAGAGGATGAGGAGGGCTTGGTCATCCACTCTACCAAGTCTTCGGCATGATGCGGCTCAACACGTCCAGCTGCCAAAAATAAGGACAAGCGTGTCCCATGGCCACATGCTGATGGCGATGCACCGCGTCCACGACCAGCACTGTTGTCTCTAGACACAGAGCCTGCTTGCCCTCTTTTATTGGCTCCTGACTGTCTGCCTCTCCTTGTTTGCCTTCCAGACATTCTAATGGCCTGCAGGGAGATGGGAAAACCAGCAATAAGTGGTAGCTTCAGGTGTATATTTTGCAGGAAGCACACTCCGCCCGCTGTAAGTGCTGCAAATGCCTGTTAGTGTAACACAAAAGAAAAAAAGCTCCAGCAATAAGGGCTAGCTTCAGGTGTATAATGTGCAGGAGGCACACTCCGCCCACTGTAAGTGCTGCAAATGCCTGATAGTGTAACACACCAGGAAAACACAGCAATAAGGCCTAGCTTCAGGAGTATATTTTGCAGGAATCACACTACGCCTGCTGTAAGTGCTGCAAATGCCTGTTGGTGTAACACACCAGGAAAACACAGCAATACGGGCTAGCTTCAGGTGTATATTTTGCAGGAATCACACTACGCCTGCTGTAAGTGCTGCAAATGCCTGTTGGTGTAACACACCAGGAAAACACAGCAATACGGGCTAGCTTCAGGTGTATATTTTGCAGGAATCACACTACGCCTGCTGTAAGTGCTGCAAATGCATGTTGGTGTAACACACTAGGAAAACACAGCAATAAGGCCTAGCTTCAGGAGTATATTTTGCAGGAATCACACTACGCCTGCTGTAAGTGCTGCAAATGCCTGTTGGTGTAACACACTAGGAAAACACAGCAATAAGGCCTAGCTTCAGGAGTATATTTTGCAGGAATCACACTACGCCTGCTGTAAGTGCTGCAAATGCCTGTTGGTGTAACACACCGGGAAAACACACCAAAACGGGCTAGCTTCAGGAGTATATTTTGCAGGAATCACACTACGCCTGCTGTAAGTGCTGCAAATGCCTGTTGGTGTAACACACTAGGAAAACAAACACAGCAATAAGGCCTAGCTTCAGGAGTATATTTTGCAGGAATCACACTACGCCTGCTGTAAGTGCTGCAAATGCCTGTTGGTGTAACACACCAGGAAAACACACCAAAACGGGCTAGCTTCAGGAGTATATTTTGCAGGAATCACACTACGCCTGCTGTAAGTGCTGCAAATGCCTGTTGGTGTAACACACTAGGAAAACACAGCAATAAGGCCTAGCTTCAGGAGTATATTTTTGCAGGAATCACACTACGCCTGCTGTAAGTGCTGCAAATGCCTGTTGGTGTAACACACCAGGAAAACACAGCAATACGGGCTAGCTTCAGGTGTATAATGTGCAGGAGGCACACTCCGCTCGCTGTAAGTGCTGCAAATGCCTGTTAGTGTAACACACCAGGAAAACACAACAATAAGGGCTAGCTTCAGGTGTATACTGTGCAGGAGGCTTAGCAACAATGACACTGAGGCCTCGTACACACGGCCGAGATTCTCGTTGAAAAAAACATGTCGTTTTTTTCGACGAGATTCTTGGACAAGAAACTTGTCCCGGCCGAGTGTACACACGCTCGTTTCAAAGAACCCGCGGTTCTTTGAAAGGAGTGTACGCGGTGACGTCATCGACTACGTCGAGCATGCGCTCGTCACATTCGATGCCGTCGCCGCCATCTTGGTATACCCTACGTATGCCTAGGAAGCTACCGCGCATGCGTCGAATTCATTTCGAACATGCGCGGGTTTCCGGGCGGACAGGTAAGTGTACACACACTCACTTTTCTCGTCGAGAAACACGCCGAGGAGAATCTCGACAAGAAAATAGAGAGCAGGTTCTCTATTTTCTCGTCGAGGTTTCTTGTCGGTTTTCTCGACGAGAAACACGCTAGCAGCGTACACACGACCGATTTACTCGGCAAGACCTCTCTGCCAGCAAGTTTCTTACTGGTTCTTGCCGAGAAAATCGGTCGTGTGTACGAGGCCTGACACTGTCCCCTGCCTATCCTTCTCTCTCCCTGCACACAAGGTTTATCAAAGAATATGACACTGACACTCTCCCTGCCTATCCTTCTCTCTCCCTGCACACAAGGTTTAGTAAAGAATATGAAGACAAGTGGTGGCGCACAATATCCACAGAAACATGTATTACCCAAAGTAATCAATATGAAGCAAGAAAAAATAATAAAAAATAATGAATGAATAAATAATTAAATAAAATAAATAAATAAATAAATAAATAAAAATAAAAAAAAAAATATATAAAATATAAAGATAAGATGAAAAAATACCATACAACATATGTATATATATATAGACAGTCTTAAAGGAAGTCCTTAGGAGTCTGTTTACACACTGCGGTGTATATGGGTGGAGCAGGGATAAATGGGATCCACTGTGCACAGGGCGGCCATCATAGATGAACAGAAACCATGTTCAGGGGTAACTGGAAGACAAGGAGAGAGGCGCCTCTAAGTGCAATAGTGTAACAAGTTTTTAATAGTAGATACAAATACACTCACATTTAGGTGAATTAACATAGGCGTTTAAAATGTCAGGATGACGATCATCAGCAGCAGGTCACAGGGGGTTCTCAGCTCTGCGTAGAATGACAGGAGTGTCTCTGAAGATGGAGCGGCCGGCTTCCGGGGACAACGATCCTGTAGTGTGTTAAGAGCGAGGCTAGGAGCGCACATGTGGTTAAGCTGCAGAGGGTGACGTCATCAAAAATGGACGCGTTTCGTGAGCGTGCGGACTTGCGGTGTCCTGGCAAGTCGCGCTCCTTTATCAACATGACATAAGGGCAGAAGTGGATAGACGCCTTATATAGGGACAAGGATGAGGAAGTGAGCTGGATGGGGTGGGGCTGAGAGAAGGTGGTGTCCAATGACAGGAGGAATGGAGAGGTCATGTGATCGGGAGAGCTGAGAACCCCCTGTGACCTGCTGCTGATGATCGTCATCCTGACATTTTAAACGCCTATGTTAATTCACCTAAATGTGAGTGTATTTGTATCTACTATTAAAAACTTGTTACACTATTGCACTTAGAGGCGCCTCTCTCCTTGTCTTCTAGTAAAGAATATGACACTGACACTGTCCCCTGCCTATCCTTCTCTCTCCCTGCACACAAGGTTTAGCAAAGAATATGACACTGACACTGTCCCCTGCCTATCCTTCTCTCTCCCTGCACACAAGGTTTAGCAAAGAATATGACACTGACACTCTCCCTGCCTATCCTTCTCTCTCCCTGCACACAAGAATAGCACAAAGAATATCACACTGTCCCTGCCTATCCTTCTCTTTCCCTGCGCCGGAACACACTACACAAGGCCGCCGCGCTGGCGGCCTTTTATAGTGTGGGGCGTGTGCTAAACCCCCTGAGCTATAATTGGCCACAGGCAACCTGCCGGCGCTGTGATTGGCCAAGCATGCGGGGTCACAGTGCATGCTTGGCCAATCACAGCGCCGGGATTGCACTGCGATGGCGCAGTGTATTGTGGGCCGTTCGCGTCACTCAAATTTGGCGCGAACGGCCCAAATCGTTCGATGTTCGCTGAGCGATCGAACAGCCGATGTTCGAGTCGAACGTATGTTCGACTCGAACACCGAGCTCATCCCTACCGCTAACTAACCTGCCTGCCTAATCTAGCTCAAACTATCTCAGTCCACACACTATACACGGTCGCTATGTAAGCAGCCTTATATAGTGTGGGGCGTGGACATAGTTCCCCTGAGCCATGATTGAGCGTGCTGTGATTGGTCAAAGCATGAGGTTAAGGCGCATGCTTTGGCCAATCATCATGCAGCAATGCACTGTGATCTCGCAGTGCATTATGGGGCGTTCCGTGGCGCTCGAATTTCCCGCAAACACCCCATAATATTCGCTGTTTGGCGAACGGGCGAATACCCAATGTTCGAGTCTAACTTACATTCGATTCGGACATCGAGCTCATCCCTAATCAATACCCACTGTCTGTTTACTATTCTGTTTTTATATTTTTTAACATGGATCATAATAAATATTGTGTATTTTAACAATTTACTTCGGTTGACTCTTCTGGCACCTGCAAAATCCCATTCCTTTGTGTTCAAATAGCGATTTAGAAAACTAAAGTTTTTTCTGTTAGGGTTCACATCTACTTTAAAGTGGATCTTCACCCTCAGGAGAGACTTCCCTCCTCTCCACCCCTCCGCTGCCAGAATAGGGCTCTTTTTGTGTGTTTTTTTTTCTTTAAATAATGTATGACTGCCCACCCCCGGCATGTCATTTGCCTAGGCGAATAGCGTGCACTTTCCTCCCTTTGCCTCCTGGGCTATGCATGTCAGATATCTCAGGAGGCAAAGCATCTCATTCAGAAAGGAAGAGAGGGGATGTGCCTAGCACCACATGATCAGGAGGCATGCTAGCTGAAACAGGAAGAGCCAACAGACCACTTGATGATGCAATTAATATGGCGACACGGGACCAAGAGGTGGCAGAGAACAAGAGTACCTTAGTGGGACAACACTAGATCCTCTGGGTGGGTGAGTATCGAAAACCTACACAACAGACCACCTGGTAAGCAGTGTGGAAGGGGGGTGGGCAAGGATCTGCTTTAAGTTATGTTTGAATTTGAATGGTCCCCGTTTCCATTTTTATCAAAATCCTCCTTTAATATATCACTTTCTTGAGGATTTATAATTAATTCACATTATTTTCTGTGAAAGTGCTGTTACGCACAAAACTAATTGGGGTCCAAAGTCTGTTTATGATTTTTTTTAAACATTTAAAAAACAAGAATTATACAGCAATCCTGAAGCACACTATTGTTTTATGAACTGCTACTGAGCGGTTCTTTGACTGCATTAGTTAATGATACAAGGCCTGTTCAAAACAACAAGAACATACCTAAAAAAAATACAACATTGAATTTCTGTACGTACCTCTGACCATGGGCCTAATCGCCATTGGGGAGGGCATGGTTGACGATTGCAAGGCTTTTTGGTTTCTGGGCGATTTTCACTGCAGTATTTACTATGTACAGATCGATTGGTGTTGTCACTGAGAGGCTGAATACACCGTACTATGCGACTCTGGTAGCCATTTTTTCCACAGGTCACAGTGCAAGGCTCCCAGTCTCCTGCAATCCAACTGTTACAAAAAAAATTAAAACAGTAGGAAATCAGTGATATTATAGTCACAGTTTAACTATACCAACCATTCAAAACACCTTATTTTTTTGTTTATTGTCATTTTTCAAAAGTGCAATACACTTAGAGTAAAATAAATAGCTAAATACTCTAAAAATATAAATGTGTCCTACCTTTTTAGCGTGAAGTTTGACATTCATTTTTATTCACAATTTTTTTCTTATGTCTAGAATGTAATTTCCACTCATCTGTGGAACTAATGCCGCGTACACACGATCGATTTTCTCGACAGTGAAAACACTGTCGAGAAAATCGACGGGAAAAACGAGGAACGGCTTGTTCCCCTACACACGGCCGGTTATCCCGAAATTTTTTCTCTTGGTCGAGAAAAACGACCCTGTGTAGGCTCCCCGGCAGTGTTTCCCTATGGGAAAACTGCTGCGGAAAAAAATGTCGTGAATCACGACGAGAAAAATTAGAGCATGTTCTAATTTTTCTCGTCGTGATTAATGCAGTTTTTCTCGTCGGGAAAAATGATCAAAAGCCCACACACGGTAGTTTTTCTCGTCAAAATTTTTTATTTTTCCCAACGAGAAAAATGGTCGTGTGTACGTGGCATAATACTTGTAAGAGACAACAAGGTCCAGACACCAATGATAGACTACAATCAATATGTAAAATAGTGATCAAATCAAGGGGGGTTTGAGTTACCATCCAATCAGTTTCATGAGAAAGATGTCATTGTGGACTTTGGAGCCATCAGCGAATCCTCAATAATAGCGAATAGAAGTAACTATGGTAGAAACGCGAGAGAAAGGCAACCCTGGGAGAGATCTGACAGGGACGGACACATGGGGGACACATATAGGTCAGGCACATAGGCAGAGTCCAAGAGAAACCAGCCAATGATCAATCCCCTGGGATCAGTAATATTTGATATGCTTTTAACTAGTTATCTATCCAAGTTATGATTGCTTGAATATATTGGGTTTTTCTATTTAAAAAGGTTTTCCATGGTGTCAGAGAATGGTTCGCAGAAGAACTGGCACATCTGCTAATGCCCAACAGCATCGCAGATTGGTACACAAGAACTCGCCAATGCAAATGCGCATGCGCGCACAAACGGACACGGAAATTAACGTGCACGTGTGCACCCGAGTGGCAAGGCGCACGCAATGTGTGACATATTCTGGCACCCAGTGACCTATTTAAAGCCAGCAGCATGAGTCACTAGTTGCTGGATGATCTTCAACTCCCCAGTGTGTTCCTGAGTTCCTGTTACCGACCCGGCTTGCCTTTTACCTGTCTTGTTTCCATCCCTGGCTTTGACCCTCGGCTTGTTCAATTAAACCTGCTTCTGCCTGCTGATTCGTGTATGACATTGGCTTGCTCTTTGGACTCCGCTGCTGCCTGTTTACCAGTGTATGACCCTGGCTTTCTCCTGACCCTGCTTGCTGCTTTACCCCTGGCTGATATTCTGTGTATGACTACTGGCTTGGCTCCTGACCATGCTTCGGGCTCTCCCTTCTGCCCAGTCTCATCTGATACATCTGAGGGACTCCTGCCCAGCAGTGCATCCTGCTCGTCCTACCGACATCCAGCAGACATCTTGTCACTTGTGGCCAATGATAATGTGCTGAAAGATGTACTTCCGGATAGGCCTAGGGTGATTTTTAGAGGAGTACAATCTTTAAAAAATCGCATTGCTCCTGGGGTTATAAACCCCCCTAGTAATGGGAGGGGCTTTTTTGATCAACTCACAGGGTACTATCAATGTAGGAGATGCAGAGTGTGTGCCTTGAATTCCAACCGTGTTAGGCGAACGACCACATTTATTTCCACCGCTACAAGGCTACAGCATGTCATTAAACCCTGTATCACATGTGCCTCCACCGGTGTTGTGTATTTACTGCAGTGCCCATGTGGCCTGCAGTATGTGGGACGGACAAAACGCCCACTTCAGGTGCGACTCAATGAGCACATAACAAATATTCTAACAGGGTTTAAGAACCACTCTGTGTCAAAACATTATTTGCTCAAGCACGACAGAAACCCCTCAAATACCCTTTTCTTGGGGATAGATAAATTCAAACCTAATTGGAGGGGGAGTAATCTTGTTAGGGAAATTTCTAGACTAGAAATGGCTTGGATCCACCGTTTGAAGACTTATGCCCCGTACACACGATAGTTTTTAATGTCATTTTTTAAACCGACGTTTTTCTTCTCGTTTTTTTTCATGTTTCCTTCAAGCCTGCCTTGCGTACACACCATCATTAAAAAAAACGATCAAGCAAAGCGCAGTGACGTTCAACACGTACGACGGCACTATAAAGGGGAAGTTCCGTTCGAATGACGCCACCCTTCATGTTAGTAAAGTTTGTTGGGCGACGATTCGCGCTTTTCAGTCCGTTACTGTGTAATGAATGTGCTATCTCCATTACGAACGCTAGTTTTACCAGAACGAGCGTTCCCGTCTCATACTTGATTCTGAGCATGCACGTTTTTTTTCACGTCGTTAAAGCATACACACTATCGTTTTTCACGTCGTTAAAAAAAACGACATGAAAAACGACGTGAAAAAAGAGAGCATGTCCGGAATTTTTAATGGCCGTTTTTCACGTCGTTAAAAATGCTCTGGAGCCTACACACGATCATTTTTAATGGCCATTTTTTAAAATGCCATTTTTAACGGCATGAAAAACGATCGTGTGTACGGGGCATTACTCGCCCTATGGGCTAAACAGAGATACTGATGTGAATGCGTTTATTAATAATGCCTAGAAATATCTACTATGTAAACCCAATGTGTGATATACGGTGGAAGCCTTGTAACATTTGGGGTAATGTTCACCATTGGTGTACATAAATGTTACTAATTTTTATTAATTTTTATTATTTAAATGTAATTATCATCACACACTGATAGTTATCTTGCACTTAAATTTGATTATAAACTCATCAAATATATTTAAATAATTCCCCTTTTTTCTCATTCTTCTTGAGATCAAATAGGGGTCTTTCTTCCTTTTGGGATTCTAATTTATGCGTTTTGGGGGAGTGGGGTTGAACATAAAATAAATGTTTAATTATTTATATGGTAATGACATTATGGGTTTTGCCATTGGATGTCTTTTTCCTTCTTTTTCTTTTTTTCTTTCTTCACATTAGTTTACACAGAATATTGCCAATATTCTTGTTTAAATAGCAATTAAAAATTAAAAATGTACAGATTAATTTCAGGTTAATGTCACTTTCTGGTTTCGCCACTAGAGGTCACCCTCACGTTGATTTTCCAAATGTGTGTAAAAATAATATTTATGCGCACTAATGTGTATATTTTTACATTTTTACATTATACACAATTTACAACTAGTAATTATCTTTCTTTAAATTAGATATCTGTTTAATTACCGTGAGCTTACCCGTATGGGTATCTACTTCCGGGATTAATCACGGCCTAGGCCAAAAAACTAAACCATTTTCTGCCCGCAGGATAAGTCCTGTGTTTTCGTCTAGATGAGCGTTTTAGCTGCAAATAGTCCCCCTTATATGTAGGTTTGCGAAGTGGGGCAACCAGTTTTAAATATATGGGCATATTTGCCCACAACTAAGATGGCTGAACCGTGTACTTCACATTGTGGTCCGGCCTCTCTTAAGCGTGGTGCGTCTCTGTAGCGCCCACTCCTATTGAAAACGTCCATTGAATGACGAAACGCGTCTAGGAGGACGCTCAGTGACGTCACCACGTTCGAGGAGTGAGGCTTCCGACATGCCGGCTGGCATTTTACTGTTTACATGCTGATTTTACTTTGTAAGTATGACCTATATTTTTTAATAAATCTAATACCATACGGAATTACGCTATTGGCCTGCCCTTTTCTATTCCATGCTGGGTGTATGATTTGGATACTGTGTGTACGGACCATCCGAATGAGACTATTGGCTGAGGAAGGGACGTTTTGCATCACCAAAGGCTGCAGCTGGGTCAAAAGTTCAATGCCATTAACCGCTTGGCTTCTGGTAAGCTGCTCCCCCTCTCTTTGGTGGTGGATTCTTCACGGCTTGCTTTGAGTAATCACGGTGGTGTGAAGTTTGGGGTTACCCTTAATTACCTATGGACTAATTTAGATGATTGGTTAAATGCCACTGGACTATTTTGGTGTGATGCCTGATAGATTTCCATATACATTTAAATAAGCTCCGTATTCCTAATAGACTCTGGTTAAAAGTGGCACAGTTTTTTCTTTGTTTATCTTGTCACTTCAGCCTGTCGCAGCTAGCAGCCCCTGCAGGGCCGATCCTAGGATCACAGACGCCTGGGTGCAGAAATATTTCTGGCGCCCCCACATGGGCGTGGTCATCTTACTAACTCCTCCCCTTTACAAATATTTCTATGGAAATGACTCAAACACAGAGATGCTCCTCTAAGGAGTCTTCGTTACCCTGGGATCCTCCCACGATCTCTTAACAATAAACAAAATACAGGAAGAGAATACACTAATGGGACATGGAGGGGGTCTCTATAATGGACACAGAGAGGGCTTCTGTTAGAGAGTCTGTTAGAAAGAGCCCCAAGACATAGTACAGGAGATAGTCAGAGACTGCAGACATGATACTAGAGATGGTCAGAGACTGCAGACATGATACTAGAGATGGTCAGAGACTGCAGACATGATACTAGAGATGAAACAAATTAGTGTAGCGCTCAAAATAATGAAAAAATGCTACTCAAAGCAATTTAGAGATCAATGAAAAACAAATAGCACTATATATAATAGTGAATGTGAAACATAAGAGTCCGCTTCAAAGGGTATTCTTGAAAAAATGTCCTCCCTGCGAACTATGTACTGTGCCACAAAAAAGTGTAAAGCAAGATGAAGTCCCAAACAACATATATGTGTGGTCATGGATGTCCTTCCATGGATGACATCACCGCAGCACAGACTGACGGGGGGACCCCAATGTGGATGATGAAAATCAAATGGAGAAAATACCAAGACGTTAGAGATGGGTACTCTTACCGTGGATGGTGGACCCACCTGTCGTCGAAACGCGTAGGGCCTGCTGATGCTGCACCCCACATTGCTGATGCTGCACCCCACATTGCTTTTATATATTTTATTTTGTGATCACTTTTATTTGTCCAATGACTGTTAGACAAATTATTTTTATCCAATAAACCCCGGGAATCGGTTTTATTGACCTGCACCATTTGGAGCCTTTTTTGTTTCCCTTTTTTTTCACCCTTGTGTTTGTCTCGGATTGCTGTGGAACCTGATCCTTGGGAGAAAACACCATCGTATGAGCTGCCTTTCCAGTGATTCGGTTGGAGTTCATGTGAGGTATCCAGGATATCCAGCTACATCCTGTTTGGTCGTGGTGACCACCAAGCCTGATAGACCCACTGTCGTACGACAGGTGGGTCCACCATCCACGGTAAGAGTACCCATCTCTAACGTCTTGGTATTTTCTCCATTTGATTTTCATCATCCACATTGGGGTCCCCCCGTCAGTCTGTGCTGCGGTGATGTCATCCATGGAAGGACATCCATGACCACACATATATGTTGTTTGGGACTTCATCTTGCTTTACACTTTTTTGTGGCACAGTACATAGTTCGCAGGGAGGACATTTTTTCAAGAATACCCTTATGTTTCACATTCACTATTATATATAGTGCTATTTGTTTTTCATTGATCTCTAAATTGCTTTGAGTAGCATTTTTTCATTATTTTGAGCGCTACACTAATTTGTTTCACTATTTTGTACACTTTGTTTGTTTGAGTGTTAGCAGCTTTATACATTTTTAGGTTTAGCGCAGTATTTTCACTTTTATATGATACTAGAGATGTTCAGAGACTGCAGACATGATACAGGAGAAGGTCAGAGACTGCAGACATGATACAGGAGAAGGTCAGAGACTGCAGACATGATACAGTAGAAGGTCAGAGACTGCAGACATGATACAGTACAGGGGGAGGGTAAGCAGACCTAGTACAGGGGTCAGGGGAGTACAGTAAAGGGGCAGTAATGTATTAAACAGATATGGTCTCCTCAAGCAGAACTGCTCAGGGAAGTTACTGTTACAGATCCCACCTATTCTGGCAGGCTGTCACTGGGCTAAATAAAAATTGGAATGACATACCCCCCTCTACCCTCCCCTACAGAGTTTCTGGGTCTCTTCTGGCACTTTCCAGGGGTTAAGGAAGAACCCTGAGGTGGAGCATCTTATTACTGCTGCTGCTTGTGTGGGTAGGATGTGTACTGCACCAATCGCATAGGATGAATAGGAGAGGGGGGATGAGCAGGGATTGGTGCAGTACACATCCCACCCACACAAGCAGCAGCAGTAATAAGATCCTCCACCTCGGGGTTCTTCCTTAACCCCTAAAAAAAATGGGGGGGATGGGAACAATGGGGTAGGGAAGAATGAAGAGGGGGTAAAAAGGAGGAAGTGGGTAAGAGATGGGGGGTGGGTAGAGGAGAATTGGTGTGAAACTGGGGGATCCTGGTCTGTATAGGGATACAGAAGGAGGAGGATTTGTACTGGCATGAGGGAAGGGGGGAAGGAGAGGCAAATAAATGGAGGTGAAGGGGCTGGAGAGGGATGGATTATGGCCATTTGCAATGTTTGTGTATGGGGGGGGGGGGGCACACACCTGTGTGAAGGTTAAGTGCCTCCAGAGAAGAAGACTGGGAGGGGGGAGGGGAGTGAGGGACTATTGTTGGAAAGGTGTTCGAAAGAGAATTCCAGTCAGCTAGGGAAGAGGCTATATATTATCATGGCTGCTATCATGTTGGAAAACTGGCTGGGAGAAGGTAGCAAGGGTTAACAAGGCTGAGAGGAAAGCAGTGTGACTGGCAGAGACAGATGGATCTGTGTGAGGATGAAAGGAAAGTAGATGGTAGCTGAGGCTGGGAGGGAGAGAGCAGAGTCTGGAGATATGAGAGACGGATAAGGTGACTGACCTGACATGCAAAAGAGCCGACCACAGCGAGGGGAACAGTTAGCAGGACAGTGACTGCTGGGAGAAAACTTCAAGGCCCCTTCATGCACCTAGGACCCCTGGGCAGTTCCTAGAGGTGCCTGAACATTAAGACAGCCCCTCCTCTAAGTGCAGACACATCCACCAGGACAGGAAAGCGCCCAGGCACACACAGGGCAGATGTGACCGGGACAATGAGGCAGATCAGTGTGGTGTGACAAGTACAGGAATGAACAATGCCATGTGTGTCTCTCTCCCTCACGCATTCAGCTGCCAGAGGGAGAGAGACACACAGGGCATCGTTCCTGTACTCAGGGGAGGGCTGGCAGCCTTAGGCCTGGGGGGCAAGTCCAGTCAAGTGGCCCATTAACACCTTGGCGATCAGCCACCGTCGTTAGACGGCAGCAGGTTGGCTCCCCGGCGCACAAGGCGTGACGCTGGAGCCGATGCCGGTGACGATGCCGGTGACCCGCGATCGCTCCTGAGAGAGACAGAAGGGCGATCTGTCAATGTAAACAGACATCCCTGTTCTGACAGGGGATTTAGAGAGAGATCTGCTGTTCCTAGTGATCAGGAACATCGATCTCTCTACTCCCAGTCACTACACCCCCCCCCAGTTAGAAACACCTCCCTATGGAACACTTAACCCCTTGATCCCCCCCTAGTGTTAACCTCTTCCCTGCCAGTGACATTTATACAAAAATCAGTGGGTATTTTTAGCTCTGATCGCTGTATAAATGTCAATGGTCCCAAAAAAGTGTCAAGGTTCCAATCTGTCCGCCGCAATGTCGCAGTCCTGCTAAAAATTGCTGATCACTGCCATTACTAGAAAAAAAAAAAAATGTCATAAATGTATTCCCTATTTTGTAGACACTATAACTTTTGCGCAGACCAATCAATATACGATTATTGCAATATTTTTTTTTACCAAAAATAAGTAAAAAAATACATATTGGCCTAGACTGATGAAGAAATATATATTTTTTGGGGGATATTTATTATAGCAAAAAGTTAAAAATATTGTTTTTTTTTTCAAAATTTCACTCTTTTTTTGTTTATAGCGCAAAAAATAAAAACCGTGACCAAATACCAATACCATTTGTGGGAAAAAAAGGACGTCAATTATGTTTGGGTACAACATCAATTGTCAATTAAAGCAACGCAGTGCAGTATCGCAAAAAATGGCCTGGTCAGGAAGCGGGTAAATCCTTACGTGGCTGAAGTGGTTAAACTTACCATCAGTGCCCATCAATGTAGCCTCATCAGTGCAGCCTGATCAGTGGTCATCAGTGCAGCCTCACCAGTGCAGCCTGATCAGTGCCCATCAGTGCCGCCTCACCAGTGCAGCCTGATCAGTGCCCATCAGTGCCACCTCACCAGTGCAGCCTGATCATTGCCCATCAGTGCAGCCTCACTAGTGCAGCCTGATCATTGCCCATCCGTGCAGCCTCACCAGTGCAGACAGTGCCCATCAGTGCAGACAGTGCCCAGGCATCAGTGCAGCCTGATCAGTGCCCATAATCTGAGCAGCCTGATCAGTGCCACCTCACCCATGCAGACAGTGCCATCATCAGTACAGCCTGATCCGTGCCCATGGGATGTGAGGGGTCAGCTGGGAGTGTGTCAGGGTCTGGGTATGTGTTACAGCTAGGTACTTTGCTTGCACGGCCTCTTTGGAGGAGGGGGGTGATGAATCTCAGTCTTCTCTGCCACTCCGGAGACTCTGTTGGAGAATCTGACGAGTTGGAGAATCTGACAGAACGCCCGGTCCCAGCCCACAACCGCTCAGGTCATGTGTGACGTGCTGGCTGCCTCTGAGACTCTTGGGAGGTGGGAGTTGTAGTTTGCTCCCACTGCCAGGAACTTCAGTGCGGCAAGACTACAACTCCCATAGTGCAGCCCAGCCAGTCAGCGACCGCCTTCTAGTACTGTTTAACCCAGGCCTACTAGGGTTTCCACCTTTTTTCAAGCAAAACCCGAACCCTTTAGCAATGGCATTTGTTTTTTGGGGGGGGGGGTATACCCTATAAGATTGTAAAAGACCTGGGACACTTTTGGTGGCCTGAAAGAGTAGTAATGTGGAGCATAGCTCGCCACAGCAAACATTGCACGTGGCTGAATTGCGAGTGTTCTGCATGGAATGCAGGGGTCAGATATGTCCTGGGGAGAGGGCTAGTGCTAGCAGGGGGGTGGGGAGAGATAGATATGTGCTGGGGGGCAGTGGCAGCCGGTGATCAAATTTGTTTGGGGGGGCGCAAACAAACTAAATCTGAAAAAAAAAGAAACATCAAATGCAGCCACTGCACCTCATCAAATGCAGCCACTGCGCCCCATCATATGCAGCCTCTGCGCCCCATCATATGCAGCCTCTGCGCCCCATCATATGCAGCCTCTGCGCCCCATCATATACAGCCTCTGCGCCCCATCATATGCAGCCTCTGCGCCCCATCATATGCAGCCTCTGCGCCCCATCATATGCAGCCTCTGCACCCCATCAAATGCAGCCACTGCACCCCATCAAATGCAGCCACTGCGCCCCATCATATGCAGCCACTGCGCCCCATCAAATGCAGCCACTGCGCCCCATCAAATGCAACCTCTGCGCCCCATCAAATGCAGCCTCTGCGCCCCATCAAATGCAGCCTCTGCGCCCCATCAAATGCAGCCTCTGCGCCCCATCAAATGCAGCCTCTGCGCCCCATCATATGCAGCCACTGCGCCCCATATGTGCTTGGGGGGTCAGATATGTGCTGGGGGGAGGGCGCTTTGAGAGAGAAAAGAGCCAGTGCAAGGGGGATGGGTAGGGGGGTAGGATATGTGCTGGAGGGGGTGTTTTGGGAAGGAAGAGAGGGGTTGCCAGATTTCAAATCTAATCCACACTGAAGTTCTAGCATTGCCTTCCCCCTCCCAGCACATATCCTCCTAACCCCTCGATCACTCATATGACATCTACCTTGTCCTCCTTTCCAGACACTCTCTCCCCCCTCCCTCCTCCATCTACAGTACAGAACATAATAAAAAAACTTTGCAGACCTGAAATTCAGAGCGTCCCTTCTCCTCCCCCCTCCTCCTCCTCGTGTGTGTACAGAACGGACTGAGAAGGAGGGGAGGAGCTTTGATACACTGACACTGCTCTGCTCATCCAGCTGCTGTCAGGCAGAGAGGAGACTCGTCACTGCCGAAAAACAAAGTTAAAGTAACAGACAGCGCTGCGGCCGTTTTAATGATAAGGAATCTCCCCCTCCCGCCCCTGCCTGTACTACTTGTCACAGTCACCACACTGATCTCTGCCTCATTGTCCGGGACCTCCTCTATCAGCGTCCCTGGCGACGCCACCGCACACAAGGAGAGGAGGAAGGAGGGGAAGCACTTTGGCGCCCCCTCCCTCTGCAGCGCTCGGGTGCGGAGCACCCCGTCCAGGACCGGCCCTGAGCCCCTGCTTATTTGGGTGTAGCACTACCCCCAGTTAAGAGGGCTGCTGGTATTATTTTGGGCCTGTACCTTACTGCTGTCAACCCCCAAGAAACTGGCTCTGACCCTCCACTGGCACAGCGGTTAAGCAAATGAGATTGTGGAACCTACTAACAATGAATACCACAATAAAGTATACATTCACCGTTCAGAACTAGAGTACCTGTGTTTACCGTCTCTCTCTCTGGAACAGTTAATACTCCAAATTACGTGTTTGCTTAACCATAAAATATCTTTACTAGATAGGAAAAGATTAAGTTAACAGATAGGCATTTACATATGCAGGGCCTTGCAAAATCAAAATTATGCACAGTGTGACCAATAGAGACATACAAATCTTATACACTCTAAATGTCTTAAAAAGAACTACGCTCGCAAGCTTCCCCCTCGTGGGCTATATGGCGCCCCAAAAATGTCTCCGTGAGTTACAGTCAGGCCTGTCTATTTCACACACACAGTTACTCCAATAGAAAGGGTCTTCGCTAGCAACGATGGTGCACTTTTATATTGTAATCCAAGGGGTATCAACAGTTAGCTGTGATCCTGCTATAGTTTAGGGCCCAAAGTCATAGACAATAAGACGCCCAACTTTAACTGCGCAACACTCTGCTGTAATGGCAGTGGGCCCTATGCAAGGGGTCTTGGGCCTAGCAAACAGTTAAGAATCCTGAGCAAGTGCTCTCTCACCCGACCGGACCAATCCATTTAACCGATCCCGCTGCTAGGCTCCAGCCCACGATCTCCCGGTCACCCGTAGTCTCCGATCTTCCAGACAACCGAAAGGGAATGTGAAGGTGACTTGACTCTTGGATGCTCCGAGGTGTCAGCAGGCTCTCTGGATAAAGGCTCTCTCCTTCTCTAGCAAGCAGGCTTTTCCAGGCTCGGTAGGCCCAGACTCTCCGGGCTAGACGAGCACGATAGGCCCAAACACAGGTTTCAAGTTGCTGGGCGAGCGATGTCCAAAGAGAAAGCGCGTTGCTCCTCTTCCCCTTAAATAACCAATCCCCAGCAGACCTTGCGCCGGGCATTGCACGATGGGTGTACAGTTGCACTGTGGGTACAGTAGTCTGTGTAGTATCCACGCCATTGGAGTCCAATTCTCCCTGTACCACAAATGCCACCATGCACCTTACTACTCATAGACAAGCAGTAGTCAGCATATTATACTATAGGAGACCAGGGGAGATCCCGGTTCACTTGATGAAATATAGTCTCTATGAACACCATTGTCAGGAAAGGCTTCACCCACTGGTGGTGCTGTTGGTCCTTTGGACTGCAGTACTAGTGTCCGCCAGCAGGTGTCCTCTTGCAGCCAATATCCTTGTTGGAGGATCTCATCTGCTGGTGGTAATGCATGATACATGGACTGCAGTACCGGCATCCACCAGCGGGTGTATTCTGGCAGTATGGGACAGGCAGCACTTCCTGTGGTCAGCTGTGACCTGAAGCTTAATTACTAGACTTCCTTAAATACCCGGCAAGTGCAAACACTCCTTGCCCTGGTATCGCTCTCTCCCCGACCTAGGACCTGTGACCCTGACTCGAGCCTGCATCCTACCCGATCCCGATCCCTACCTGTATCCTGCTTTACCCGATCCGACCTGATCCCTACCTTTAGCCCTTCCTGCATCTGTCCCTCGGTTACCTTGGTCCCTGCTCTGCAGCCAACCCATCCATCCCCTCCCTGTTCCTGTCTTATTCCCTTCCTACCCACCTGCTGGATCCCCTTGTGTATGACCTCGGCCTGGCTTTTACTACGATTCCGGTATTCCCCCTTTACTGTATATATCTCCTTTTGTCACTGTGATTTGGTTTGGTTATTTGCACTGTGTTCTGTTTGAGGTGTTTATTTGTCTGTAGAGTTGAGCGGACACCTGGATGTTCGGGTTCGACGGGTTTGGCCGAACTTCGGAAAAAAGTTCGGGTTCGGGACCGAACTTTAACCCGAACCCGAACCCCATTGAAGTCAATGGGGACCCGGACTTCTAAGGACTAAAAAGGCTCTAAAAAAGTAATGGAAAGGGCTAGAGGGCTGCAAATGGCAGCAAAATGTTGTTAAGAGCATGGCAAGTGCTCTGCAAACAAATGTGGATAGGGAAATAACTTAAAATAACATAAAAAAAATAAAAAAAAAAAAAATATGCTGGAGGCCCCCTTTTCAGCAGAAGAGGTACGGGAAGTCATTAAGAACCTCAGAAGCTCAACGGCACGATGCCACACATATGGTGGGAATGCCCCAGAATACGCCCTTTCTGGAATAAATTATTCAATTTAATGGATAAGCTAGTGAGAAATTAAAATACTTTGAAATAAAAATGTAGCGGGGTGCTAAATTTAAGGGAAGTGTTTGAGTGGTAAATAGGCTCAAACACCCTAATTCTGTAGGATTCATGGACCATTTTGTCCTCGGGGGACAGTATTGGTGTGCAGTTCCCTGCGGCCTACAGGTGGCGCTGCCATGGTAGGCTAGGGTTGAACCGCCGATACAGTGCTTTGCCTTTTGTGTCCCCTCTTGGCAGTAGTACAGCGGGGCGGGGAACCTGCTGTGCATGCCGGGAGAGCATATAAAAGGGGCAGACCTTTGGCCTGGGGGCTGATGTCCAGTGGGGTCCACGCTCGAGGCACTGTCAGCAACCCAATCTACTATCGCCTGTACTTGTCCTGGCCTAAACATTCGTACAGCCTCATTAGGCGCGACAAAATACCGCCGCAGGCTCGGTCGCCTACTCGCACCTGAGGAAGGTGTTTCACTTGTGCGTGTATCTGGCACAGATCCACCACGTCCTCTCCCTGCAACAGGAGCTCCACCAGCAGCACCACGACCGGGGCCACCATGTCCCTTTGACCTTCTCCTCATATTTTCCAAATTTAGGATCTTGCCCTAAATGGGTGTGTAGCGCTACCCCCAGTTAAGAGAGCCGCTGATATTGATTTGGGCCCTGTAGTGCACTGCTGTCAACCCCTGGCAATCGGCTCTAACCTCCCGTGGCACAGCTGGTGATAGAGGGATAGGACCGCGTGACCGCAACTGTTGGTGACGCAGTCCTATAACAAACATACACAGAATATACTTTAAAACTCCTATTAAAGTAAGCGGAACTGACACCAAATGTACTTTACCCAGATATTTTACTGAGGCTAATGGGCAAGTAATAAACAACAGTATAACAAGTTGCAGATCCCTGCAATAAACAGTAATAAAGATAAACAGAGTAATCAGAATAATAAAGTATTGCTATGCAACTCTAGCGCTGCCCTTTTACAGCTACTTCCCCTCATGGGTAGACTAACACCCAGCAATGTCTACCTATGCAGTCAGGCCTGACTGATCTAAATGGAAGTTCAGTGAAACAATATTCGCTAGCAATCTTTTCGGTGGTGCACTTGAAGAACAACTTTGTAATCCCAACGAATAGTAAAGATAAAGTATCTGTCTTTAAACAGCTCTCACCACCCGGGCAAGTCCAAGTCCGTTTCCTCCATCGATTCGTCTGGGAACAGGAATCCACCGACATCCAAGTCTTTAATCCTTCTGGTGTACTGCAGCAAGGAGGATTAGATGTCTCTAAGGCTCTGCTAGGCTGGCAGAGGGCTCTTTGGAAAGGAGCACACGGCCCAGGCTTCAGGCCTTGTGCACACAGCAGTTCAGCACAGAGATCCTCTTGCTAGGAGAGGGGTGTCCAAAGAGGCCGACCAAAACTCCGCCTCCCCTTTATAAAGTCTGCCCCAGCAGTCTCTGTTCTGGAGCAATGCACCCTGGGTGCTGCAAGATGTACTGGGAGATGTAGTCTCTCTCTCCTCTGCTTTCACTTCCATAATGTCTCTTTACTTCCTCCCGACTCACCTCTCACCTGGAACTTCTTGTCTCTCTGCATTAAAGGGGAACACCCCGCTACAGGTGTTTTTGGAAGAGCAGAACACACCCACAGTACGTAACCGCTGAATCGCACAGCTACAGAACTGCAGAAAATGCTATTAAAAAAAAATGTTTTTTTAGTATAGCACAGTAGGAGAAAACTATATAGAAATTGTTTATTTCACACACCTCCACATATGTATAACACACTGCAAACAATTTTTTGTGCCCCTAAACGGCGTTTTTTGGAAGAGCAGAACACACCCACAGTACGTAACCGCTGAATCGCACAGCTACAGAACTGCAGAAAATGCTATTCAAAAAAAATGTTGTTTTTTTAGTATAGCACAGTAGGAGAAAACTATATAGAAATTGTTTATTTCACACACCTCCACATATGTATAACACACTGCAAACTATTTTTTGTGGCCCTGAATGGCTCTTTTTGCAAGCGTACATTAAAGTGCAAATTGTTTTATTTTATTTTTTGCCCTAAACGGGTCTTTTTTTGCACGAGCAAAATAAAATGCAATTTTTTATTTTTTTTTTCCCTATGGGTCTTTTGGAAAAGAGCACAATAAAGTGCCTTTTTTTTTTCCCCCCTAAATGGATCTTTTTCAAAGAGCAGAATACACCCACAGTATGGAAACGGTGTATCTCTCAACGTAATATATGCAGTGCTGGTGCACTGAGCTTGCAGATAAAAAGTAGATTTTCTCTGACACTGGGCTCATGGCAGTGTAAAAAGACTATGCACTCCAACACAAACAGGTAAACCTATGCAGATCGCTGATTTTAATCTCTGAATCTGGACTCCTATATAATATATCTCTGTCCCTGAAAGCACCAACAGGAACCTGGCCCTACACTACACTATCTCTCTATCTTTTCCCTCAGATTGCAGAATCAGGACTACCTCATGTATTTTACAATCTCTCCCTATTAGCAACAGCAGCAGCCAAGATCCTCTCCCTATCTATTCTGAAGCAGAGTGACGTGTGTGCTGTGTGCCTCTAGCTTATATAGAAGCTGGGTCACATGTTGCACTGACCAATCACAGCCATGCCATTAGTAGGCATGGCTATGATGGCCTCTAAGGGCACACCAGCTAATCAAAAGGTGATTGGCTGGCCCCTGAAGCATTTCTAAATGCGTAATTAGATTGCCGAACCCGAACCCAAACTTTTGCGCAAAGTCCGGGTTCGGGTTCGGGAAAAAGCTAAAGTTCGGTACAGACCCGAACTTTACAGTTCGGGTTCGCTCAACACTATTTGTCTGTTTACTTCACTTAATAAATTATTACACTTTTACTTACACCTGTTTGGTCTCCTCTGTGCTGCCACACAGTCTGGTTTGCTAACATTCTCTGACAGTATACCAGGGCCATCCCTAAACCAGACGTGACGGCATTGAGGGACCATCCTGGTTTGTAATACCCGGTCAAGATGGATAATAATGAGGCCATTTATTATTCTCTGCTGGCAGCAGAGGAGAATGAATATTGTCGTCTGATTCTAAAGGATTGGACCAGTGACCAGCTGATAGAAACCATCCGATCAGCTTATTTCCAAGTGGGGCAGGGTTATATGTCTTTTGAGGACCTCCAGTCGTTAGTTCAGTTATGTGAAAAGCCAGCCCTGTCATCTATTCCCGTTGGGAAGGACGATTTTTCACCCCCTTTCAGTTTTGACCAGGTTGAATCCTTAGTGTGGTTGTTAGAGGATGATCCAGCCTATTTTTGGGAACATTATTCCTCTTGTTCCCAGCAGGTGTTGTCTGATTGCATCCATTCAGTGCAATCCCTGGTCAGACAGTCTGTGAGTGAGACAGTTTTTGCTCAACCTGTGCTGCAGGCATGGTCAGATCTCCTGCGCTTAGCCAAGCCGCAGCGTTCCAGCCCTGCCATTGATCACCTGCCTTCCCAGGAATGTATCCGCCCATCGCCTATGGCAACCCCAGCTACCGTCCAGTGTGTTCAGCCCCCCAAATACTACTACCCCGTCTCTACCTGTTGCACCTACCCTGCCTTCAATCCACCTGCTTCTTCCCTCCTACCCGTAGCCAATCCACAAGAACCTCCTCCAGCCACTGTCCCTGCACCTCTGCCATTTTCTTCCATTTGCTCAATCCCAACCTTTTCATATATTCCCCCTGTTACTTGCAAACCTGCAGCGACTAAATCCAAGAAGAAGAAGAAGTACTTCCTAACCCCCACAATCCAACCAGTAACCCAACCTACCTTCACACCCACCAACCTGCTCCAGCCTGCGGTTCCCAAACCAGCCTTCCAGCCTGCGACTCCCGAGCCAGCCTTCCAGCCTGCGGTTCCCGAGCCAGCCTTCCAGCCTGCGGTTCCCGAGCCAGCCTTCCAGCCTGCGGTTCCCGATCCAGCCTTCCAGCCTGCGGTTCCCGAGCCAGTCTTCCAGTCTGAGGTTCCTGTACTAGTCTGCCAGTCTGAGGTTCCTATGCCAGTCTACCAGCCTAAGGTCCCTTTGCCCGTCTGCCTGCCTGAGGTTCCTGTGCCTTTTGCCCAGCCTGAAGTTCTTGTACCAGCCTGCCAGCCTGAAGTTCCCATACCAGCCTGCTAGCCTGAAGTTCCCATACCAGCCTGCCAGCCTGAAGTTCCCGTACCAGCCTACCAGCCTGAAGTTCCCATGCCAGCCTGCCAGCCTGAAGTTCCCGTACCAGCCTGCCAGCCTGAAATTAACGTACCAGCCTGCCAGCCTGAAGTTCCCGTACCAGCCTGCCAGAATGAAGTTCCCGTACCAGCCTGCCAGCCTGAAGTCCCCGTACCAGCCTGCCAGCCTGAAGATCAGGTGCCCGTTTCCCGGCCTGAGGTTGTGGTGCCCGTTTCCCGGCCTGAGGTTGTGGTGCCCGTTTCCCAGCCTGAGGTTGTGGTGCCCGTTTCCCGGCTTGAGGTTGTGGTGCCCGTTTCCCGGCTTGAGGTTGTGGTGCCCGTTTCCCGGCTTGAGGTTGTGGTGCCCGTTTCCTGGCCTGAGGAGCCTGCTGCCCAGCTCGATGACCCGGAGCCTGCTGCCCAGCTCGATGACCCGGAGCCTGCTGCCCAGCTTGATGACCCGGAGCCTGCTGCCCAGCTCGATGACCCAGAGCCTGCTGCCCAGCTCGATGACCCGGAGCCTGCTGCCCAGCCCGATGACCCGGAGCCTACTGCCCAGCCCGATGACCCGGAGCCTGCTGCCCAGCTCGATGACCCGGAGCCTGCTGCCCAGCTCGATGACCCGGAGCCTGCTGCCCAGCTCGATGACCCGGAGCCTGCTGCCCAGCTCGATGACCCGGAGCCTGCTGCCCAGCCTGATGTGTTCCTGTCTGCTGCCCAGCCTGATGTGCCACTGTCTGCTGCCCTGCCTGGTGTGCCACTGTCTGCTGCCCTGCCTGGTGTGCCCCTGTCTGCTGCCCAGCTTGATGTGACTGTCTCCTGCCCGGATGTGCCTACTGTTTGCCCGGATGTGCCCGTTGTCTGCCCGGATGTGACCTTGCTTGTTGCCATGAACTCCTACCAGCAACAGTTCTTTGGAGCGTCCGGAGGCCGCTCCTTTGAGGGGGGGTACTGTCAGGAAAGGCTTCACCCGCTGGTGGTGCTGTTGGTCCTTTGGACTGCAGTACTAGTGTCCACCAGCAGGTGTCCTCTTGCAGCCAATATCCTTGTTGGAGGATCTCACCTGCTGGTGGTAATGCATGATACATGGACTGCAGTACCGGCATCCACCAGCGGGTGTATTCTGGCAGTATGGGACAGGCAGCACTTCCTGTGGTCAGCTGTGACCTGAAGCTTAATTACTAGACTTCCTTAAATACCCGGCAAGTGCAAACACTCCTTGCCCTGGTATCGCTCTCTCCCCGACCTAGGACCTGTGACCCTGACTCGAGCCTGCATCCTACCCGATCCCTACCTGTATCCTGCTTTACCCGATCCGACCTGATCCCTACCTTTAGCCCTTCCTGCATCTGTCCCTCGGTTACCTTGGTCCCTGCTCTGCAGCCAAACCATCCATCCCCTCCCTGTTCCTGTTTTATTCCCTTCCTACCCACCTGCTGGATCCCCTTGTGTATGACCTCGGCCTGGCTTTTACTACGATTCCGGTATTCCCCCTTTACTGTATATATCTCCTTTTGTCACTGTGATTTGGTTTGGTTATTTGCACTGTGTTCTGTTTGAGGTGTTTATTTGTCTGTTTACTTCACTTAATAAATTATTACACTTTTACTTACACCTGTTTGGTCTCCTCTGTGCTGTCACACAGTCTGGTTTGCTAACATTCTCTGACAACCATAAAGTGACACCCCGCTACATGGGCATAGCACTTCCTGTTACCACCTTCAGCGGTGCCCTGCACTCAGCCACAAGGGAGGCCCTCTCAACACTTCGGCCTCCCACCAGGTATGTGACACATGGTGTAGGGGTTGTAATGCTTGAAAGTATTGGGTTTTGCTGCTCTTAAAGTGGTAATAAACTAAAAGTGTAATGTATTTCAGCTTACCAGTCATCAGATGTGGTGGCTTCATTAGTTTTATGTTTTAGGCTCTCTTCACCTGGGGATCAAGGCAGTAACACACCTGTATTAGAGTGCCTACACTCTAAGGCCTGGTTCACACTGGGGCGACAAACGCTCCGACATTGGGAGCTCATGTCGCATGACGTGTGAAAATCAATGTTTCCCTATGGGAGCCGTTCTAACTGGTCCGACACATGTCGGTCCGACTTTGAGAATGCTCCCTGTACTACTTTGGTCCGACTTTGATCCGACTTCAGCCCATTGACTATCATTGAAGTCGGATCAAAGTCGGACCGCAGTCTTGCATGGTCCGACTTTGGCATGCGACTTGTGCTGTACTGCTCTTGAGGGGGAACTCCACGCCAAATTTTAAATAAAAAACCGGCGTGGGTTCCCCCTCCAGGAGCATACCAGGCCCTTGGGTCTGGTCTGGATTTGAACGGGCACCCCTACGCCGAAAAAACGGCGTGGGGATCCCCCCAAAATCCAAACCAGACCCTTATCCGAGCACGCAACCTGGCAGGCCGCAGGGGAAGGGGGGGGACGAGAGAGCGGCCCCCCCTCCCTCCTGAACCGTACCAGGCCGCATGCCCTCAACATGGGGGGTTTGGTGCTCTGGGGCAGGGGGGCGACCTGCGGCCCCCCCACCCCAGAGCACCCCGCCCCCATGTTGATGAGGACAGGGCCTCTTCCCGACAACCCTGGCCGTTGGTTGTCGGGGTCTGCGGGCGGGGGGCTTATCGGAATCCGGGAGCCCCCTTCAATAAGGGGGCCCCCGGCCCCCACCCTATGTGAATGAGTATGGGGTACATCGTACCCCTACCCATTCACCTGGTGGAAAAAAATTGCAATAAAAAAACACTACACAGGTTTTTAAAGTAATTTATTACACAGCTCCGGGGGTCTTCTTCCGACTCCGGCGCTCTTCTTCCGACTTCCGGGGGTCTTTTTCGACTTCGGGGGTCTCCGGTGTCGTCTCTGCGGTCTCTGCGCTCTCCGGTTCTTTCTTCCGCCGGGCCTCCGCTAACTTCTTTTTAGCTCTCTTGCTAACAGAGGCCCGGTCTTCCCGTTGTCTCGTCCGGCTCTCCGTTGTCCTTCTGCCGGCCCCTCCACTAACTTCTTTGTAGCTCTTTCGCTAGTGGAGGGGCCGGGCTTCCTGTCGCTGTCGCCGTCGGCTTCTTCTTCCCTCTTCTCCTTCTCGATGTTGACGCGTCGCTTCCTCCCGCTGTAATACTGGCTCTCCGCTCCGCTCCGCATTAATATAGGCTTCTCATGACGTCACAGTCACATGTTCCGGGGCACATGGCCCCGGAGCATGTGACTGTGACGTCATGGGAACATGTGACTGTGACGTCATGAGAAGCCTATATTAATGCGGAGCGGAGCGGAGAGCCAGTATTACAGCGGGAGGAAGCGACGCGTCAACATCGAGGAGGAGAAGAGGGAAGAAGAAGCCGACGGCGACAGCGACGGGAAGACCGGCCCCTCCACTAGCGAAAGAGCTACGAAGAAGTTAGTGGAGGGGCCGGCAGAAGGACAACGGAGAGCCGGACGAGACAACGGGAAGACCGGGCCTCTGTTAGCAAGAGAGCTAAAAAGAAGTTAGCGGAGGCCCGGCGGAAGAAAGAACCGGAGACCCCCGAAGTCGGAAAAGACCCCCGGAAGTCGGAAGAAGACCCCCGGAGCTGTGTAATAAATTACTTTAAAAACCTGTGTAGTGTTTTTTTATTGCAATTTTTTTCCACCAGGTGAATGGGTAGGGGTACGATGTACCCCATACTCATTCACATAGGGTGGGGGCCGGGATCCGGGGGCCCCCTTATTGAAGGGGGCTCCCGGATTCCGATAAGCCCCCCGCCCGCAGACCCCGACAACCAACGGCCACGGTTGTCGGGAAGAGGCCCTGTCCTCATCAACATGGGGGCAAGGTGCTCTGGGTGGGGGGGCCGCAGGTCGCCCCCTGCCCCAGAGCACCAAACCCCCCATGTTGAGGGCATGCGGCCTGGTACGGTTCAGGAGGGAGGGGGGGCGCTCTCTCGTCCCCCCTCTTCCCCTGCGGCCTGCCAGGTTGCGTGCTCGGATAAGGGTCTGGTTTGGACTTTGGGGGGGACCCCCACGCCGTTTTTTCGGCGTAGGGGCGCCCGTTCAAATCCAGACCAGACCCAAGGGCCTGGTATGCCTCTGGAGGGGAACCCACGCCGTTTTTTTAAATTTAAAATTTGGCTTGGAGTTCCCCCTCAAGATTCATACCAAACACAGTGCCTGATATTGGCGGGGATCCAAGTCGGATCCCCGTTCATTGAAAGTCGGACATATGTCGGCTTCATGTCGCAGGGCTAAGTCGGATCCAAAGTAGGACGGATGTCGTGTCACACTAGTGTGAACCCAGCCTGAATGAAGGAGTAACAGAGACACCTTTGGACAGCAGCATTATAAGTCTGATTTAGTTAAACTAAACAAATTGAAGCCACACTCCAGAAAAAAAAATATAAGCAGTTGCAGCAACAGTTTTTTGTTTTTTTGGGATAAAAGGTTTTTACATTAAAAAATGGTGCATTGTTCCTTTAAAATGAATGTGGTAATCCACTCTAAACTGATCTGACAAAAAACAATGGCATATAAAGAGCAATAAAGTGCAAATACATATTGACATTACACGTGGTCTCCACCTGACCCATTTCCACAAAAATGGCATCTTCTGCGTATTGGAGGTGACACTGTGGCTGGCTCGTTTTTAATGCTCGTTTTCTTTGCCTCATTGTAAGTGCATTTCTTAGAGTTTTTTTAATAAATACATTTAACTGGTTCAAGCTATGAGGCTTCTTCCTATTTCATATATGTTACCCTGATGAGTGGATTTCATCCAACTCACGGTAAGGAGACATGCTTACTGTGAAGCTACCGCCTTGGAGATTGAGTTCAGGCTGTCTTTGATCTCTGTAATCGAGAGCTACATGTTTTAGTAAGAGGCCATCTGCTTACACTAATGACCCGTAAACACGATCCGAAAATCAGACGAAAAATACCGCTTTCAACGCGATCGTACGATAATCGGATCATTAGTACAGAGCTTTCGAGACCCGATCACGACAGTTCATCCGATATTATTCGATCGGACAAGCATGAAAAATTTCCTCGTACGATACCAGATCGTACGATTTTTGTTTAGTCCGTACAGTTGTCGTCCGAAAATACAATACAAATACACTACAACACATGACATCACTTCCGATTTTTTTTCTCTGTCTTACGAGAATTTTTGTGCCTTTAGTAGCCTGTTCAATTTCTACTGAATAGTAATCGAAAAAAGGAGAGGAAAAATATGTGGAAGTACATAAGTGATTGATGATGGCTGGAAGCTTGCAGTTAGGAGTCTTATAAGCGCTATGGTAGAAGAAAAGACTGACAAATGTAATCACTTGTCACTAATAAGTGATCACTAATCACTTAAGGTGAAAAATAGGATTTTTTACTCACCGACGTCACCGTAAAATCCTTTTTTCTGAGTTCATGGACGGACACAGCTTCCTATTGACCAGTGGGTATTATCCTTCATTTAGGAGTGACTAGGCAGAAAAACTTGTAAAAAGTGTTACATCACACCTTCTACAGCACCACCCAGGGGGCGGACCCTCTGGGTATAATCCCTCTCTCTGCACCTCGTAGATCAGTTCGTCAAAAAGCAGTACAAACTTAAACGAGGGGTGGGTGCCGTGTCCGTCCATGAACTCAGAGAAAAGGATTTTGCGGTGAGTAAAAAAATCCTATTTACTCTTTCGTTCATGAACGGACACAGCTTCCTATTGACAAGTGGGACGTCCCAAAGCAGTGTCAAAAATTAGGGGTGGGAACAGCATTAAAACAACTTCACCCCAAAACAAAACAGAGCTCCTCAACAGAGGAGTTGCAACTCTAAACAGTCGCAATACCTTGCGGCTGAAAGAAGCATCCGAAGATGCACACACATCAACTTGTAATGTTCAGTGAAAGTGTGAACGGACAAGCAGGTCGCCGTCTTACACTACTGGGTAATTAGACGCTAGATGCTCTCAGAGCTCAGGCAGCGTCCAAAAAATACAACGTCGTCTCCTAGGATTAGACGGATGAAGACACAAGGATGGTAGTACAAATGTCTTCCTTGAGATGGAAGGTCGAACGACCCTAGGAAGAAAAAAAGGCTACGGACGCAGCACCACCTATTCTTGTGAAAGATCAGATAAGGAGCCTTGCATGACAAGGCTGCCGGCTCAGAAAACTGTCTTAACTGACGTAAACCAAGAGGCATATCTTGCCCTGGTCGAATGCGCCGGGAAAGGGAGGCGCCTGACCCTTCATGGCGTAAGCCTGATCACGATATGTCGGATCCACCTAGAGATTGTCAGGAAAGGCTAAACTCGCTGGTGGTGCTGTTGGTCCTATGGACTGCAATACTAGTGTCCACCAGCAGGTGTCCTCTTGCAGCCAATATCTTTGTTGGAGGATCTCACCTGCTGATGGTAATGCCTGATCCATGGGCTGTAGTACCAGTGTCCACCAGCGGGTGTATTCCAGCAGTGTGGGGCAGGCAGCACTTCCTGCGCTCAGCTGTGACCTGAAGCTAATCACAAGCCTTCCTATAAATACCCGGCAAGTACAAACACTCCTTGCCCTGGTATCTCTCTCCCTGACCTAGGACCTGTGATATGGACTTTGAACCTGTATCCTGCCTGACCCGATCTGACCTGATCCCTATCTTTAACCCATCCTGCTTCTGTCCCTCCTGTCTCCTGATTACCACGGTCCCTTGTCCTCCTGTTACCTGGATTCTTGGATCCCTGCTCTGCAGCCAATCCATCCGTCCCCTCCCTGTTCCTGTCTGTTTCCCATCCATACCCATCTGCTTCCATCCCCTTGTGTATGACCTCGGCCTGGCTTTCACTACGATTCCGGTATCTCCCATTATTGTATATATTTTCTATAGTCACTGTTATTTGGTTAGGTTGCTGCACTGTGTTCTGTTGGAGGTGGTTATTTTTCTGTTCACTTATCATAATAAACTGTTATACTTTCACTTACACCCGTTTGGTCTCCTCTGTGTAGTCACACAGTCTGGTTTGCTAGCCTTCTATGACAGAGATGGTGGCCGACGAGACCGCTGGGCCCTACTTGGGACCAGCCACCGAAACAAACAGTGAGTCTGGACTCTGGAACATAGCAGTACCAGACAAGCATTCTCTCAGAGTTTGGACAACGTCCAAGGAATGCAACGTCGCCTCCCTAGGATTCAACGGATGAGGACACAAGGATGGCAGTACATGTCTTCCTTGAGATGGAAGGTCGAACACAACCTTAGGAAGAAAAGAAGGCTGCGGACGCAGCACCACCTTATCCTTGTGGAAGATCAGATAGGGAGGCTTGTATGACAAGGCTGCCTGCTCAGAAACCCATCTTACTGGCATTACAGCCAACAAAAGGACCACTTTCTGAGAAAGTGTCAACAAGGGAATCTCCCTGATGTTCTCAAACGGTGGTTTCTGAGGCACTTAGAGGCCATGCCGTTAAAGCCATTGACTGCAAGCAGGATGGCATATGGGACCCTGCGCCAGCAGGTCCTCTCGTAGTGGTAGACGCCAAAAGGACGTCTGTTACACAAGCCCCACGGAGGTAGTGAAGGGTGGACCAGAGGGGCCGCCTGCCGAACCCACTGTTCAAACGTTCTCACTAGAGAGTGAGCCACCAGGGGTCGTTGAAAAAGACAGCCAGGGCAGATACCTGTCCCCTAATTGTACTTAAAGTAACATTTTTGTCCCGTTCCCTGCTGAAGAACAGCAGGACTCTGGAACCAAATAAGTACGCGGATGCCACCTCATTTCCTCACAATTGGATATGCAGGTCTTCCAAGTGCGATGGTAATCTTCCTAGGGGATGATTTCCGAGCACTCCTCATGGTAGAGATCACTGAGTCTGACAGGCCCCGGTCTCTTAGCACCTGGCTTTTGAGCTATGCCGTTAAGCCAGTGACTGTAAAACAGGATGGCGTATGGGACCTTGCGACAGCAGGTCCTTCCTTAGCGGTAGATGCCAAAAGGCGTCTGCTACCAGACGCACTAGATCGGCATACAAAGGACGCCAAGGAAAATTCAGAGCGATTGGGACCATTGTAATCCTCTCTGCTTCCAGTATGTGAAGCAGATGAGGAAGGAGCTTCCGAGGAGGAAGGCATAGATTAGTCGTTACTGACTCCCCAGTGCCCTCAACGCATCTGTCGTGTTTGCCCATGGGTCTCTTGACCTGGCCACAAAACTCAATACCTTCCGATTGAGTCGAGAAGCCAGGAGATATAGGACTGGCGTGCTTCCCCTCTGGAGGTGAGCGACCTCTGCTGCTGCAGCAGAGCTGCTTGTTCCTCCCTGATGATTGACATATGCCACAACTGTGGTGTTTGTCCGACCGGATTCTGACTGGACGTCCTTGTAGCCTCTGAAACCATGTGGAGAGGCAAAGCCAGATCGCCCGGATTTCAGGCCAATAATCTGCAATGGTATTCCCCCGGATTCCAGCGACCCAGGTTGACTGAGCTCCTCAGACTCCTCTGCAACCGGGAAGACAGGCGTCCGCCGTGACCACCATCTAGTAAAAAGGAAGCAACAACTTCCCAGACAGAACTGCTGGTGATGTCGGTCACCAACTAGGGAGGTCCTAATTAGGTGGCTCACCCGGATTTCGATAATCCAGGGATGAAGGCACTTAACCCTGCAAGACAGAGTTACCTTCTATAACACTCGCGTGTGAAATAGTGCCTATGGTACCGCCTCGAAGGAGGCTATCATGAGGCCCAGAACTCGCCTGAAAAAGTGGCGTGACAACCCATCTTTGGGATGTCAACTGCCGCACCGCAGCCCGAAGGGTCTGCAACTTTCTCCAAGGAGAAAAAAAACTTACGCCTCTGAGGAGTCCAGAATCAACCCCAATAATCAACAATATTCACCAGCACACCAAGGATCGTTTCAATTACGTCCAAAAAGTTTTATTGTATAAAAAAACATCACAAAAGTGCAACGTTTTGGAGCCGCGTAGGACCCCTTCGCCAGACAAGTGATAAAGTGTACCAGTGCATCAACACAATATATATATATATATATATATATATATATATATATATATATATATAAACCAGTCACCAATCAAAACATGTGAACAAAAGGTCAACACCCCCTCCCGTGACGTCATTATGGCACCAAAATCCTGCCAGAGAAATTTAAAAAGACACGATCATACAATAGAAATCAGGTAATTTGAAATAACTTACATGGGGCTTATTACTGTAGTATAGAAAGTACATGATCCAATCGCACATTCATCATCAAGGTGCGGGCGCTGTGCTCATTACATCGGCCCGTTATGTGCAGTAAGTCTTCCCTGTTGTCACAAAACAGTAGACCAATCCCAGATCGGATGTGCCGACAGCCAATAGTGGTGTGCCGCGCATGCGTGTAAGACGCATTGTCAGGAGGACGAGAGGAACGCCAAATTGCGGGGGCCGCCGCTGTCATGGAAACCAGTGACATGCAGGCGGCGCTGCGGGAGGCCACCCTATAGGCGTGCGAGAGTGTGGGAGCGAGGCTTGAGAAGCAAGCAGTTTCCAAGAGGGATAAGCAAGAACACGAAATAAGGAAAATACAGTACGAAACAAAAAAGAGAAGCGAGAAGGAGGGAAATAAAGGAAGAAGAAATGACAGAAGAAAAGCAGGAAAGAAAAGGGAGAAAGAAAAAAAGGGAAAATAAGAAAAAATTAAGAAAATGAAAATGAATTGAAATAAATCAAAAATGAAATTAAACAAAAAAAATAAAAATAAAAATAAAATAATAATAATGAAAATTAATAAAAATAAAAAATAAATAAAGAATAATGAATAATAAATAAAATAAATAAATAAAAATCAAAATAAGAAAAAATACAGAAAATATAAAGCAAAATAAAACATTTACATATGTTAAGTAAAACTGGGATCCTGTCATCCAGCTACTAAACAATCTATCGCGACCTTACTAAAAGTGTAGGTCTCCCTTGCGTTACTACTATACTGAGCCAATATCATGCATAAGCCGCCAGCGTGAGAAGAAAAGGGGAAACCACAACCCAAAGAAAAACAAGAAACAAAAAATTATTAGTATGATACATGGTATGAATCATACCCAATGAGTAATTGTCCAGACAAGACATCAAAAAATAAATAAAATGAACCAAGCATAAACAAATGCACTACTAAATAATGGAGTGAGTAAAATAAAAATGAAAAGTAAAAAGAACAGACCAGTATCTATCTTCAATGAAACATGCGAGGGATAGATTAGTGTTAAGCCCACCAGGTTGTACCGTACCTAAATGTATGTATCCAGTATGCCTCCCGGCGAAGGAGTAGTCGATCCCGATCACCCCCCCTGGTGGGTAGCTCAACATGTTCGATCACCATTCCGCGTAACTCATGGATTTGATGTTTAATGGTCACAAAATGCATTGCTACAGGATTGTTGGGGTCAGCCTGCTCACCCTTCTCAGTCTTAGTCAGTGCTACCCTAATATCACTTCTGTGTTTCTGGAAGCGTTTTTTAAAAGGGCCAATAGTTTTGCCAACATACGTCAATGCACATGGACATTTTAGTATGTATACACAGAAGTCAGTGTTACAATTAAAGTATTCCCATATCAGGTATCGATTACCCATACGTGGATGTGAAAAATGATCACCACAAATAAGCAAATTGCACACATTGCAGTTATAGCACTTGAAACACCCCGTCTTCTGGGATATCTTAGGTACAATTTTCATATACTTGTGTCTAGGATCGGCCTGTACCAAATGGTCATGAAGCATCCTACCACGCTTGTACGCTATCATAGGTCTAGTCCTGATTGCGGGTCCTAAAGATCTGTCAGATTGTAAAATGTTGAGGTTGTGTTCAAGTTGCATGTTTAATTGCACCTGATCCCTGGTTGTATGTGTGTACAAACAAAGGGCGAGGGATGGGACTAGGGATCCTGATCCTTCCAGATAAAGCCTTATAGAGGGCCTGATCAAGCACTGATGTGGGGTACCCACGTTCTAAAAACTTATGATACATAATATCAAGTTGTTTCTTTCTATCGTATTCATTTGAGCAAATACGTAGGACCCGTATGAACTGTGAGATGGGCAAATTCCTGCGCAAATGCGCAGGATGTGCACTCTGAAAATGTAGCAAGGTGTTCCTATCAGTAGGTTTAGTATATAGAGATGTAGTGATAGACCCATGCATAATGGTAATGAGTACGTCAAGAAAAGCAATACGTTCATGTGAAAACTCAGGATTAAATATTATCCCTGGAAATACACTATTCAAAAAATCAACAAACTCAACAAAATCAGCATCACTCCCAGTCCAGATGAAAAAAATTTCATCTATACACCTCATCCATTTTTTTACATAATTGTTAAACAGGGGGGATGGATAGATATATATTTCTTTGAGATAGCCCACAAATAGATTGGCAAATGAGGGTGCTGCTGAGCTCCCCATTGCCATCCCGCGAATCTGCGTATATGTCCACCCTTCAAACCTAAAATGGTTGTTAACAAGGATGAACTCAAGACATTCCAATATGTAACCACTTGGTAGTACAGGAGAACCCTGTTTGGCAAGGAAATGTTCAACGGCCAACAGGCCAGCATTATTTGGTATGCAGGTATACAAAGAAGAAATGTCCATTGTGGCAAGTTTCCATTCATCGTGAAATGTCGAGGAGGGCCCCAGTTTTTCGAGAAAGTCACTTGTGTCACGGATATAAGCAGGTAACTCCTTCACCACTGGCTGTAAACAAAAGTCTATAACCTGGGCCAACGGTTGGGTGATGGAATCTGTGACTGAGTCTATAGGTCAGAACTTGAGCAGTGTGGTGCCCTTATGGACTTTTGGTAATCCATAGATAACAGGCATACACGGATAGTCATTGTGTAAGAAGTTGGCAACCTCATCGGTTAGCCAGCCATTTGACCGCCCCATGTCAATTAAGTTAGCCAAACCATTCTTGGTGCCCTGTGAAGGGTCCCTCTTTAACATCATATAGCTGGTAGAATCAGCCAACATGGAAAGCATAGTATCCCTATAAGCACTGTAATCCATGATTACAACCCCCCCCCCCCGCCTTTATCGGCGGGGGGGTTGTAAACTTCTGAGGTTGCCAACTTCTTACACAATGACTATCCGCCTATGCCTGTTATCTATGGATTACTAAAAGTCCATAAGGTCACCACACCACTCAAGTTCCGACCTATAGTCTCGGGCACAGGTTCCATCACCCAACCGTTGGCCCAGGTTATAGACTTTTGTTTACAGCCAGTGGTGAAGGAGTTGCCTGCTTATATCCGTGACACAAGTGACTTTCTCAAAAAACTGGGGCTCTCTGACATTTCATGATGAATGGAAACTTGCCACAATGGACATTTCTTCTTTGTATACCTGCATACCAAATAATGCTGGCCTGTTGGCCGTTGAACATTTCCTTGCCAAACAGGGATCTCCTGTACTACCAAGTGGTTACATATTGGAATGTCTTGAGTTCATCCTTGTTAACAACCATTTTAGGGTTGAAGAGTGGGCGAAGAGATATATATCTATCCATCCCCCCATCCCCCCTGATTAACAATTATGTAAAAAATGGATGAGGTATATAGATGACATTTTTTTCATCTGGACTGGGAGTGATGCTGATTTTGTTGAGATCGTTGATTTTTTGAATAGTGTATTTCCAGGGATAATATTTAATCCTGAGTTTTCACATGAACGTATTGCTTTTCTTGACATACTCATTACCATTATGCAAGGGTCTATCACTACATCTCTATATACTAAGCCTACTGATAGGAACACCTTGCTACATTTTCAGAGTGCACATCCTGCGCATTTGCGCAGGAATTTGCCCATCTCACAGTTCATACGGGTCCTACGTATTTGCTCAAATGAAAACGATAGAAAGAAACAACTTGATATTATGTATCATAAGTTTTTAGAACGTGGGTACCCCACATCAGTACTTGATCAGGCCCTTGATAAGGCTTTATCTGGGAGGATCAGGATCCCTAGTCCCATCACTCGCCCTTTGTTTGTGTACACATACAACCAGGGATCAGGTGCAATTAAACATGCAACTGAACACAACCTCAACATTTTACAATCTGACAGATCTTTAGGACCCGCAATCAAAACTAGACCTATGATAGCGTACAAGCGTGGTAGGACGCTTCATGACCATTTGGTACAGGCCGATCCTAGACACAAGTATACGAAAATTGTACCTAAGATATTCCAGAAGACGGGGTGTTTCAAGTGCTATAACTGCAATGTGTGCAATTCGCTTATTTGTGGTGATCATTTTTCACATCCACGTATGGGTAATCGATACCTGATATGGGAATACTTTAATTTAACACTGACTTCTGTGTATACATACTAAAATGTCCATGTGCATTGACGTATGTGGGCAAAACTATTGGCCCTTTTAAAAAATGCTTCCAGAAACACAGAAGTGATATTAGGGTAGCACTGACTAAGACTGAAAAGGATGAGCAGGCTGACCCCAACAAACCTGTAGCAATGCATTTTGTGACAATTAAACATCAAATCCATGAGTTACGCGGAATGGTGATCGAACGTGTTGAGCTACCGACCGGGGGGGGGGGTGATCGGGATCGACTACTCCTTCGCCGTGAGGCATACTGGATCCATACATTTAGGTACGGTACAACCTGGTGGGCTCAACACTAATCTATCCCTCACATGTTTTATTGAAGATAGATAATGATCTGCTCTTTTTACTTTTCATTTTTATTTTACTCATTCCATTATTTGGTAGTGCATTTGTTTATGCTTGGTTCATTTTATTTATTTTTTGATGTCTTGTCTGGACAATTACTCATTGGGTATGATTCATACCATGTATCATACTAATAATTTTTGTTTCTTGTTTTTCTTTGGGTTGTGGTTTCCCCTTTTCTTCTCACGCTGGCAGCTTATGCATGATATTGGCTCAGTATAGTAGTAACGCAAGGGAGACCTATACTTTTAGTAAGGTCCCGCTAGATTGTTTAGTAGCTGGATGACAGGATCCCAGGTTTTACTTAAACAATATTATTATAATTTACATATGTTAACAAATTCTGAGCCTCTGTCGTGACATTAACGTTCAGCATTTTCACTTGGTAGTGTTGGGCTTGAATTTCTTTATTGCTATTTTTTTTATATTTTTTTATGTTTATTTGTTTATTTTAAATTTTTATTTTATTTATTTATTTTATTTTTTTGTTTATTTTTAGATTTTTGGCCTTGTTTTTATTGTTTTATTTTGCTTCATTTATTATCTTTAGTTATTTTTTCTGTATTTTTTCTTATTTTTATTTTTATTTATTGTTTATGTTTATGTTATTTTATTTTTTATTATTTATTATTCTTTATTTTATTTTTATTTTTCATTTTTATTCATTTTCATTATTATTATTTTATTTTTTATTTTTATTTTTTTTGTTTATTTAATTTCATTTTTGATTTATTTCAATTTATTTTAATTTTCTTCATTTTTTCTTATTTAATTTTCCCTTTTTTTCTCCCTTTTCTTTCCTGCTTTTCTTCTGTAATTTCTTCTTCCTTTATTTTCCTCCTTTTCTCTTCTCTTTTGTTTCGCACTGTATTTTCCTTATTTCCTGTTCTTGCTTATCCCTCTTGGAAGCTGCTTGCTTCTCAAGCCTCGCTCCCACACTCTCGCACGCCTATAGGGTGGCCTCGCGTGGCGCCGCCTGCATGTCACTGGTTTCCATGACAGCGGCGGCCCCCGCAATTTGGCGTTCCTCTCATCCTTCAGACAATGCGTCTTACACGCATGCGCGGCACGCCGCTATTGGCTGTTGGCACATCCGATCTGGGATTGGTCTACTGTTTCGTGACAACAGGGAAGACATACTGCACGTAACGGGCCGATGAAATGAGCACAGCGCCCGCACCTTGATGATGAATGTGCAATTGGATCATGTACTTTCTATACTACCTGATTTGTATTGTATGATCGTGTCTTTTTAAATTCCTCTGGCGGGATTTTGCCACCATAATGACGTCACGGGAGGGGGTGTTAACCTTTTGTTCACATGTTTTGATTGGTGACTGGTTAATATATATATTGTGTTGATGCACTGGTACACTTTATCACTTGTCTGACGAAGGGGTCCTACGCGGCTGCGAAACGTTGCACTTTTGTGATGTTTTTTATACAATAAAACTTTTTGGACGTAATTGAAACGATTCTTGGTGTGCTGGTGAATATGGTTGATTGTTGATGTTTCCAGGACCCAGCTGGTGATCGCTGCAGCACCCAGCATCTTACAAGAGCCGCCCTTCCTGGAACGTGTGCGAGTGGAATATTGACCAGACAGAATCAACCCTAGACACACTAGGAGTTGGGATGGTACCAATACGGACCTCTGAGTGTTCAGCATCCAACCAAGTATCGAAGGGTCTTACAGGTTATAGACACGCTCACTTCTAACTTTAAGTTTGAAGTGACCCTCAGAACAAGATCGTCCAAGTTGTCCATGATAGCGATGCCACGCTGTTTTAGTAGGGCCTGAATCGGGGCAAGCACCTTGGTGCTGATGCCAGGCCAGGGGGAGAGCCACCATTGGTAGTGGTCTTCCCTGGCTGCCAAAGCAGACCTCTGATGCCTGGTGCATATGGAGACATGCAAGCTTGCATCCTTGAAGATCAAGGATGCCAGAAAATCCCCCGGATGGAGGGCAGTGACAACAGAGCGAGTCAACTCCCTTCCGGATCTTTGTACTTTCACAAAGCAGTTGAGAGTCCTGAGATCCAAGATAGGACGATCCCCCTCCTCCTTCAGCACTACCAACAGATTTGAGTGGAACCCCTGAACCCGTTCCTGTACTAAGACAGGAAGGCCCACCCTGCGTATCAGCAGGTCTTGGATCGCCCCATGTAGGGCTTCCCGACAAGTCGGCTGAGGCTGGCGGTTAAGAGGGGAAAAAAATCTGTTTGGTAGGCAAGCAAGGTTGAACTAGCGAACCCGGGGACGCTACTGTCCCTCAGCAGGCGCTTTATCGGCCTGGGGTCATTTACTTTCTGCACTAGGCCGACGAAAGAACCGCTTGTGCGCGGTGAAGGAGGGCCCTAACCTATGGCGTGGCTCCTTATCTTTTTTGGATTGCAGAAGCAATGTGCTCTTACCTCCTGTGGCATCTTAAATGATGTCATCCAGAGAGGCCCCAAAAAGTCTGTCACCTTAAAAGGGCAGATCCAACAGGGCCTTCTAGGAAGATTGGTTCGCAGGCCAGCACCTTAGCCAGATCAGGCGGCGCAACGCCACTGCATAAACGGAGGCTCAAGACAGCAAGGGAATAGTATCCATGTCTGACTCGCAGACAGACTCAAGGCCCAGTACAAACTGGTTGGTCAGAGCTACCTCGTTCGGAGGAGTCTCCCATGCCTTAAACCCCTGGAGTAGCCTCTTTGCGTACTCAGTCAGTGTCTGAGCTATCAGAAAACCCCGTCAGTGCTGGACGCACCGCTGAGCTCCCCACTGTGTATAGGTAGCGAGTGTCCCTGAAGACAGGAGCCCCTTCCACTGGAATCCGGGTAACTTGTTAAGTCTGGACACAGGGGGGTGCACTATCGGGGGAGAGGTCCCTTTTTTCAGGAAACTCTACTCAAGGGGTACCGAACCGCAAACAATTTTTGGGGTTGGCAAAAAAAAAAAAAAACCTTCAGTGGGTTTCCCCACTCCATGTACAAAGGCTTATCAAGATAAGACACACAAGGAAACACCTTAGCAATGCGGGTCAGTTTACGGAACCCAAAGGGGACCGGTGTGTTTGCTGCTTTCTGCAGCATTCTCCAACCTTGCAGTGGTAAGGTCAGATACCAAAAGCCCTTTCGCGTGCTGACCTGGACTTGGAGTCATTCTCACTGTCTGACCGGTCAGGGTCTGCAGTTCTTGATGTATCAGAATCCGGGCCATGAGCCACAGCCAGGCCTGGTTCTGCATCAGAATTATCCCCAGAAGATGGCTGGGGACGGGGGCATTTACCACCCCCTTATTCCGATGCGCCGCTTCCACCTTGGCAACAACAGCCTGCAGGGGCACCAGCTGCCGACTCAGGTGTTTCAGGGGAAAAAAAACGTCTGCTTCAGACGCCATGCTGACCCACACACCTGACACCCACAGGTACTCCAGGCAAGGTATCAATAGGACACCCTCCTAGCTGCTACAGAGATGCAGGGTCTCCCAGAGGACTCACCACCCTTGGAACGGTACCGCTATTGCTGCCGTGTGCTCCGCCTGTGATGCTATCCCACCGCTGCCTGTGTCAGTCTGATTCTCATCAGCGTTCCCTGTGTAAATTCACGCCAGTGAAATGCACCCTAGAGGCCGAAGACTTCCACAAAATGGCCGCCAAGCAGCCGTATTAAAAACGATGTGGGCCCTAAGAAATGGCCGCCGAGCCATTAGTAGAGGCAAAGGTGGCCGCCGGCCACAAAAAGATGGCCGCCGAGCGGCGGTATATACATCCAGGCGTGAACCATAGGAAACATGGCCACCGAGCAGTCGATAGAGGCCAAAGCGGGCGCGAACCAAAACAAAATGGCCGCTGAGCGGCGATATATACATATTGGCACGAACCACAAGAAAATGGCCGCCGAACAGTCACTAGAGGCCAAACAGGCATGGACCACCGCAAAATGCCCGCCGACAGCATGAAGGGAGAAAGGCACACACAGGTAAGCAGAAAATGAAATTTTTTAAATGACAGCTACAGCGCAGCCCCGCTCCAGATGGAGCTCCCTAGGTGACACCCAGCAACCTTAGCTCAGAGCCTAGGGAGGAGGAAAGGCAGGGAGAGAAGAAAGAAAGGGGCCACAACCACTTACTTGATCTCTCCAGGAATGTCCAGCCAAGTCACCCTGCCGAAGCAGGGGAGCTACTTACCTTTCCTGCGTGGATCATGCTGGAAGACATTCCGGACAGATCATCATCCGTGCACGGAGGTGACTGTCGGCCAGGCATGCTGTGATTGAGCCCTAGGGAACGATCGTATGCAAGCCCTGGAGCGTGAACTTACCGGCCAAGCTACTGCGACTCGGCCTTAAAGCGGAGCTCCACCCTAAAGTGGAACTTCCGCTCATCGGAACCCTCCCCCCCTCCGGTGTCACAATTGACACCTTTCAGGGGGGAGGGCTGTGCAGATACCTGTCTAAGACAGGTATTTGCACCCACTTCCGGGAGTCCTCTGCGGGAAATCTGTGGAAAGTACGTCACTTCCCGTAGAATACCCATTGTGTTCTGGGAGACACTCGGCTCCCAGAACACACGGGGACCAGTCAGAATGGCGCAGCACGACTCGCGCATGCGCCGTAGGGAACCGGGCAGTGAAGCCGCAAGACTTCACTGCCTGGTTCCCTCACCGAGGATGGCAGTGGGGGCAGCAGAGTGACGAGCGATTGCTTGTCCTCTGCTGCGGACGTCGCTGGACTCCAGGACAGGTAAGTGTCCTAATATTAAAAGTCAGCAGCTGCTGTAGCTGCTGGCTTTTAATATTTTACTTTCGGCGGAGCTCCGCTTTAAGGTCAGCCGAAGCTGAGCGGTCTGATGCAAGCCCTGGTCACCCGTAGAGCAACGGGCACGTCGTGGAAAACCCAGCGCATAGCTAGGGTCGGCACACGCTCGATGGCCAAAACAGGGGGGACTACAAGGATCGAGGATCCAGCCTGTCACCCAGTCGGCAGTTGATCGAAGATCGCAGGAAACAAAACAACAAACGTAGAAAAAAATCCCCCCAGACCAGTGGGCCCGAAGGGAGCCATGTCATTCTCCTTGCTAGGCAGGAAAAAAAACTGATCTGCGAGGTGCAGAGAGAGGGATTATATCCAGAGGGTCCGCCCCCTGGGCGGTGCTGTAGAAGGTGTGATGTAACACTTTTACAAGTTTTTCTGTCTAGTCACTCCTAAATATAGGATAATACCCACTTGTCAATAGGAAGCTGTATCTATCCATGAACGAAAGAGTAAAACACCTTGCAGTGACCGGCCCCCCCCAGCCCCCCCGTTTTAGTTATCTGAGCCCCAAATTTCCCTAGGCAGGGACCCTCTCTCCATAGGGTCCCGGCTCTTGATTGGATAGATTGATAGCAGAACAGCCATTGGCTCCTGCTGCTGTCAATCAAATCCAATGACGCAGGCGCCTGGGGGTGGGGCTGAGTCATACATTCAGCAGCTAAGGACGCTGAATGAATGACTCGGGAGCTCGCCCGCAAGGTAACCCCCGGGAGAGCGCTTCTCCTAGTGGGTTATTTGATGCGGGGAGGAGCCGTGAGAGCCGCTGAGGGACCCCAAATATGGACAATCGGGGCCAGTCTGTGAAAAACGAGCAAAACTAGCTGCACAGTGGAGGCAAGTATGATATGTTTGTCATTAAAAAAAAAAAAAAAAACGATCCTTTACAATCACTTTAAAGTCCAGGCATTTTCTGGCACTCTACATGTGAAAATCTTTTTTTTTTTTGCTAGAAAATTTGTTAGAACCCCCAAACATATATATTTTTCAAAACAGAGGCCCTAGAGAATAAATTGGTGGGTTTTGCAATTTTTTATGTCACACAGTATTTTGCGCAGCGGTTTTTCAAACGCAATTTTGAAAATATACACTTTAAAGTTATAATGCAAAAAAAAAAACAATACATAACATATACTCTTTATGGAGGGATCTAGGGTCTATAAGACCCCAAATCCCTCCTTTGCACTTAAATGCATTCAAAACGCCAAGATCCAGGCAGGGGTTGCATTGGCAACTATCATCTTGGATAAAGTATTCATATTGGATTAAGTATTACACTCAGCACTATCTAAAAAACTCTTCTCTATTACTCCACAGGTAATCTATGCTGCCTTCAAATTTCACATTTAACTGCATCATTGTCCGTACCTAAATTATGAGCTGGTTTTATCTTTATAGCCATGATCCCCTGCTCTCTTGCTGTATCTTGTAGTCTGTTTTTGGTGTGAGAAGTTCGTTCTGTCAGCTACAGTATGTGTTCCTCCTATGCAATCCTGACTGATTAATTGGCAAAATTACCCCCACCCAACTCAGTATAAATGTAGGCCTTCTCCTGGGGATGCCCAGGCAGGGATTGCATTGGCAAATATCATCTCTGATAAAGTATTCATATTGGATTAAGTATTACACTTCAGCTCAGCACTTCAGCGAATGCACAAAGCGTAAATCTACAACAGACTACTGCAACACACTAAACGGACTACAGGTGACCTGATTCCATGTAGAACATCTTTCATCCAGTCTGCTTTTCAACCTCACCACTCTATCATGCACTCCCTACTTTTCCTTCTCACAGTTGCATCCTCTTTCCTTAAAAACGTTCTCTCCGTCACCCCTCTTCTCCACCCCACAGCGTATGTATGTATGTATGTGTGTATATATATATATATATATATATATTGTGAGGGGGTTAACTCGGTAGCGGGTGTGTGTGACCCCCTGGTTGGGCTCCCCACACAAAAACAGGGCCAGCAGACGGAGGTTGTGGTTTTCAAAATCAAAAGGTGCGGTTTATTTCTCTATGTACAGTGACAAAAACACAGCAAAGCCAAAAAGAAACAAACAAAATAAATCCTGGTCAGTTTGACCTCTGACTAAACATGCAGGTTTCCTAAACTAACAACTGGGATCAGCCTGGTGCTGTCCTAGTCCCTAAGTCCCTGGTTTAGTAAAAGTCCAAACAAATAGCCACACAGGCTTTGCCTCACCGCACAGGGGTTCACTCTCCCTAGACAGTCCACACAGGTCTGGTTCCAGGCATGAGCTAACATCTAATGAAGCTGGGAGTTCCTTATAGAGGCCTAAATGAGCTGACAAGGTTCAGCTGGTCTCATCTCTGTCTGCACGACGCCCCACACTCTCCCTAGAGGTATGAGTCATCCATGAGCCTACTAGCCTCAGCTGGGCTTATACAACTCTCCACCCTAGTTGTATAAGTCAGCATAAAGCCTGAATCTGGGAGAAATATATCTACCCCCCTGGATGCAACCAGGTGACTTTACCTTCCTGCTGTCACATACCCCCCCCTCTTGTTTTAACCTTGGGGTTGGAACACCAGCAATCAGGCATTCATGTACTCGAGACAAAGCATCCACATTCCCCATTTGAACGCCAGGGCGATGCTTTACTGTGAAGTTGAATTCCTGTAGGGCCAGGAACCACCTATTCACTCTTCTATTTGTCTCCTTGTTTTGAGCCATCCACTTTAACGGAGCGTGATCCGTAACCATGTCAAAGTGCCTACCTAGCAGATAGTACCGAAGGGAATCTAGAGCCCACTTCACCGCTAAACACTCCTTTTCAACCGTGGCGTAATTTACCTCATGGGACTTCAACTTCCTGCTGAGGTAAATGACTGGGTGCTCTTCCCCGTTCCAGACCTGGGACAATACTGCTCCTAACCCCACATCTGACGCATCACTTTGTACGACAAAGTCTTTAGAGAAGTCGGGTGAGTACAACACTGGCTGGCTACATAAGGCTTGTTTCAAGAATTGGAATGCTGCCTCAGCCTCGGGGGTCCATTTAATCATGACCGACCCTTTCCCTTTCGTCAGGTTGGTTAGGGGCACAGCCTTAGAAGCAAAGTGGGGAATGAAGCGCCGATAATAACCCGCGATTCCCAGAAAGGCCCGTACCTGCTTCTTGCTGTTGGGACGTGGCCAACTCTGGATGGCCTCGACTTTGTTGAGTTGGGGTTTTATCACTCCCCTGCCAATGGTGTACCCAAGATATTTGGCCTCCTCCTGCCCAATGGTACACTTCTTGGGGTTAGCCGTAAACCCCGCTTCCCGGATAGAGTCTAGGACTGCTTGCACTTTTGGCAGATGTGAGGCCCAATCTGTGCTATGGACAATTACGTCATCCAGGTAAGCCGCAGCATACTTCCGATGGGGCCTCAGTATCTGGTCCATTTTCCGCTGGAATGTGGCCGGCGCATTCTGTAACCCGAACGGCATTCTCTTATATTGGAACGCCCCGTCTGGGGTTACAAATGCGGTTTTCTCTTTGGCCGACTTGGCCAGGGGAATTTGCCAATACCCTTTTGTGAGGTCAAGAGTCGTCATGTATCGGGCTGTTCCCAGCCGGTCGATCAACTCATCTATACGTGGCATGGGGTAGGTGTCAAATTTTGTAACTTTGTTCAACTGACGAAAATCGTTACAAAATCGCCAGCTCCCATCCGGTTTAGGCACCAACACAATGGGACTAGACCAATCACTTTGGGACTCCTCTATCACCCCTAAGTTCAGCATTTTCTGTACTTCCTCCCGTATTGCCTCCCGTCGGGCCTCTGGGATCCGATAGGGTTTTAACTTCACCCTTTCACCGGGCGGGGTAATAATATCATGCTCTACCCCAGATGTTTGTCCCGGCAGCTCAGAGAACACCTCCTTGTTGCGAAGCACAAACTCCTTAACCTCCTGTTGTTGGGGTTGTGACAAGGTGGCTGCTATTCCAACCTCCGGAATCACGCAACCAGTTTGAGCTGGTGACCAAGTTTCTGCGACTAGGGACTCTCTATCCCTCCAGGCTTTCAACAGATTAACGTGATATATCTGTTCGGGCTTTCGCCTTCCTGGTTGTCTGACCTTGTAATTCACTTCGCTCACTTTTTCCATTATCTCGTAGGGGCCTTGCCATTTGGCAAGGAATTTACTTTCAACCGTAGGGACAAGTACCAATATCCTATCCCCCGGGGAAAAGGTACGGGTCTTTGCTCCACGGTTGTACACTCTCTGCTGTGCCAACTGCGCTTGGGCCAAATGTTCCTTCACGATGGGCATTACCTGTGCAATTCGATCTTGCATCAGGGCGACATGCTCAATCACACTCCTGTGGGGAGAACTCTCACTTTCCCAAGTTTCCTTGGCAATATCCAACAGCCCTCTTGGGTGTCTCCCATACAGTAACTCAAAGGGGGAGAATCCCGTAGAGGATTGGGGCACCTCCCTAATAGCAAACATCAAATAAGGAAGTAGACAGTCCCAATCCTTTCCATCTCTATCCACCACTTTCTTCAACATTTGTTTTAGGGTTTTGTTGAATCTTTCAACCAGCCCATCGGTTTGGGGGTGATACACAGATGTACGCAATTGCGTCACTTTGAACAATTTACACAGCTCTTTCATAACCCGGGACATAAAGGGTGTACCTTGGTCCGTAAGCAGTTCTTTACAAATACCCACCCGGCTAAAAACAAGAGATAGCTCTTTGGCTATGGTTTTGGCCGAGGTATTTCTGAGAGGGATCGCTTCTGGATAACGGGTGGCATAGTCCATTATAACCAATATGTACTGGTGCCCCCTAGCGGACTTGATTATAGGACCTACCAAATCCATTGCGATTCTCTCAAACGGGACCTCAATGATGGGTAGAGGGACCAGCGGGCTACGGAAATGTGGCATCGGGGCCGACCTCTGACACACAGGGCAGGAGGAACAATAATTTTCTATGTCCTTCATCACCCCAGGCCAATAGAATCTCTGTAATACCCTCTCTCGGGTTTTCTCTGTCCCCAGATGACCTCCAAGAATGTGCCCATGGGCCAACTCCAACACCAACTTCCTGTAAGGTTTGGGCACCACCAGCTGCTCAACGGTTTCTTCTGCCCTTTTTGCCACCCGATACAGTAGGTCCTTCTCTACGCTGAAGTATGGGTAAGTGCAGGTATTATCTGGGTTCACTAACTCGCCATCTATTTCCACTACGTTTTCCCGTGCCTTTATTAGGGCGGGGTCTTTTAACTGTTCTGTGGCAAAATTTTCCCTGTGAACCTCCAGATCAGAAAACTCCACAGACGGTAGGTTTTCGTCTGAGGAGGTGGGCTCCTCTCCAGTTTCTTGAGTCTCCCCTGCCAATACTGACAAGGGAAATTCTGGAGAGTCCTCCCCACTCTCAGAGGAGTTCTGGCTATCACATTCCTGGTACATAGGGGCACCAGTGGGGGGCTCAGGATCATCCCACAGTTCCCAGAACTTCGGAAAATCCCTTCCCACAATGGCATCATGCGGTAATTGAGATACTAACCCCACTGGATGAGAGAGGGTACCTTTGGGGGTCTCGAAACACACTGTAGTCACTGGATACTCTCGGGTGTCCCCATGCACACAAATAACAGCTACCTTGCTATTCCCAGAGACCTCTGTTTTAACTAATTCAGCCTTTATCAGGGTCACAAGGCTACCTGAATCCAGCAATACCACAACATTTCTACCATTAATACACATTTTGCATAAATGTTTCTCAGTTCCCCGAATGGCAGTGCATGCGACTGTCGCACACAGCGACTGATGTCTGTCCGTCAGAAAGTCACACTGCATGGGTTCCTCCACAACCGGGCAATTGGCTGCAATATGTCCCGCTTGCCGGCAGCGGTAGCAAACGATCCTTCTTGCGGCCTCTTGAGCCGCTGATTTCCCAGGCTGTTCTCGCCAAACTTGGGGTAGAGCTCCCACCCTCTCACTCTCTCCACCCTCACCCCTTGGAATCCTCTTATCCGCCCCTGGGGATGGTCTGGTCTTAGGGTGGAAAGTCCGAGTGTCTCTGGAAGAGGCCGTCAGGTTCTCTGTAGCCAAGTATTTCTCTACACGATCCACAAGACCACCGGCCGTCTCTGGGTCTCCATGGCTTACCCACTTTTGGATGGCAGTAGGAAGAGCTCTCAAAAACCGATCCATTACAACACGTTCCACAATCTCTGGTGCGGACAAAGTCTCTGGCTGTAGCCACTTCCTGCTCAGGTGAATGAGATCATACATTTGAGACCTGGGGGGTTTTCCAAGCTGGAAAGTCCAGTTATGCACACGCTGAGCCCGGACAGCCAGGGTGACACCCAGCCTTGCCAATATTTCAGCTTTTAGCATCACATAGTCTTTTGCTTGGTCAGGCTCTAGGTCATAGTAAGCCTTCTGCGATTCACCAGTTAACAGAGGAGCCACCAGTCCAGCCCACTGCTCCTCAGGCCACTTTTCTCTTTCAGCAGTCCTTTCAAATGTGGTCAAAAATACCTCTGGATCATCCTCTCCAGTCATTTTTGTCAATAAACGACTCACCCCAAAGGACGCGGTATTAGTGGGACGGCTTTCCTCACTGGTCTGCGGACGTTGCTGCATTACTGCTTCCATTTGTTGTAGTCTCTGCTCTTGCTTCTGTAACAGGTCTATGAAGCGGGCCTCAGATTGCTGCTGGGCTTGTTGATGAGCTTGCTGCTGGGCTGCAAGGCTCCTTTGCAAACCTGCATTTGTCTGCTGTTGATTGGCATTTGCTAGAGCCAGCTGTTTCAGTATCTCCTCCATGCTGGCTTAAAAAAAACTGCCACTGGTTCTCCACCAACTGTGAGGGGGTTAACTCGGTAGCGGGTGTGTGTGACCCCCTGGTTGGGCTCCCCACACAAAAACAGGGCCAGCAGACGGAGGTTGTGGTTTTCAAAATCAAAAGGTGCGGTTTATTTCTCTATGTACAGTGACAAAAACACAGCAAAGCCAAAAAGAAACAAACAAAATAAATCCTGGTCAGTTTGACCTCTGACTAAACATGCAGGTTTCCTAAACTAACAACTGGGATCAGCCTGGTGCTGTCCTAGTCCCTAAGTCCCTGGTTTAGTAAAAGTCCAAACAAATAGCCACACAGGCTTTGCCTCACCGCACAGGGGTTCACTCTCCCTAGACAGTCCACACAGGTCTGGTTCCAGGCATGAGCTAACATCTAATGAAGCTGGGAGTTCCTTATAGAGGCCTAAATGAGCTGACAAGGTTCAGCTGGTCTCATCTCTGTCTGCACGACGCCCCACACTCTCCCTAGAGGTATGAGTCATCCATGAGCCTACTAGCCTCAGCTGGGCTTATACAACTCTCCACCCTAGTTGTATAAGTCAGCATAAAGCCTGAATCTGGGAGAAATATATCTACCCCCCTGGATGCAACCAGGTGACTTTACCTTCCTGCTGTCACAATATATATATATATATATATATATATATATATATCCCTCACTCCTGTCTTCACCGTATTACTGCACTCATCAGCTCCTGCTCATTTTGAACCCACAAACCAATAAAACCTTCAGGACACTGGGAAGTGTCCCCCCACATAAGTCATACTCGCATATCACCTCTCTCACCCTTCTGCTTCTCCTAATGTCTGGAGATATTTCTTAAAATCCTGGACCGCTATTATTTACCTTTGGCCAACATACCCAGCACCCCTTATCCTCTGCCAGCAGCCGCAATCCACACAATCTAATTTCTATTCCTCTTCTGCCTAGTACCAGCCTCCCCTTTTCCTGTGCCCTTTGGAATGCCTGCTCAGTTTGCAACAAACTTACCACCGCCTATGACCTATTTATCACAAACTCCTTCAACCTACTTGCAATTACGGAGACATGGCGTCAAGAATCTGACTTTCCTTCTTCTGCTGCCCTCTCCCATGGTGGCCTCCTGTGGACTCACTCTCCCAGGCCTAGTGGACAGAAAGGAGGTGGTGTTGGAATCCTTCTATCGCCTCAAAGCACTTTTCAGGTTATTCACCCACCCCCCTCTGTCCCTCTCCTCATTTGAAGCTCAGTGTATTCATCTATTTTCTCCAGTTTCATTGAGAATTTCTGTGATCTATCAGCCTCCTGGACCGGTAAATCAACCTTCCTTGACGACTTCTCTGACTGGCTACCCTACTTTCTCTCTTCCGAAATCCCAACAATCATTCTTAGTGACTTCAACATCCCTGTTAATCTTAACACTCCCGCTAAATTTCTGAGCCAAACCTCCTCTTTTGAAATGAAACAATGGGCAAACGCTTCTACTCACGCTGTTGGATATTGCCTTGACCTCATATTCTCTTGCCTATGTACTCCACGCAACCTCTCCAACATTCCTTTTCCTCTCTCGAATCACCACCTTATTAGTTTTACTCTCCCCTTGTCTTCCAACTACCAAACAATTACCCATAGAAGCCTTCACCATCTTAACCCTTCTCTTCTTTTTTCTGCTACAGATTGTCTCTATGCCAAAATCTCATCCTTGTCCTGCCCCAACCTGGCCACGTCTATCTACAAGAGTTCACAGTCATCCACCTTGGATACCTTGGCCCCCCTCACTATGCACAGAATCAGGCCCCGACCGCTACAACCCTGGCAGAACGACAATACCAGAAGCCTCAAAAAAGCCGTGCTCTTGAGCGTCTGTGGCGTAAGACAAAGTCACAGCAAGATTTCAGCCAATATAAATATGCCCTCCAAAAGAACCATTCCTGTCTCCACGCTGCCAAACAGACCTACTTTATCACTCTCATTACCACCCCTCTCATGCAGTCCATGTCAACTCTTCTCTACCTTTAATGCTCTACTTCTTCCACCTGTAGCGGGGTCTCCTTTAAGACTCCCGGGACTACATTTCCCAGAGTCCCGTTTGGCACCCAGGGTGCAATGTTGCCACCGCAGAGACTTGTGGGAGGGAGATAAAAGGAGTAGGCATGGAGAGCTTGGCCTCTTTGGGACACCGCGCGGCTGCTGACTGGTCTTTATGTGCGGATCTGCTGGAGTGCAGGGCCTGAAGCCTGGGGCCTTGCGCAACTTCCGAAGAGCCTTCCATCCCACTGCAGAGCCTGGGTAGCATCTGACTTTGTTTACCGCGGACATCAGTTGGATCGGGGACCCGACCGTTGCAGACGCTGTGTGCGGAGACACAGCAGATGGAAGTCCCGGACTGGGATCGCGTCCGGAGTGGTGAGCGAGCACCTGCTCAATTCAATAGGCTGTACTGTGTTTAGGCCTATAGACTGCCTTGGCCCACCGATCCTTTATTTGCTGTTCCATTGGAGACCGGTAGCAGGACAGAGTTAAAGGGTTTCCAGTATAGTGTTCCTCGTGGTTGCCTACTTTGTGGATTACAAATATTGTTCCTGAACGTGCACCATCATTTCAAGTTTGCATGCGAAGAAATCCTTATTCTAAAGACTGAGGTTAATTCTGTGTCAGGCCTGACCAGGCAGGGGGTAGAGTATTGTTTAGTGCGCCACAGGGCGCGTAGATAATAATAGCTGCGCGTGGTGGATTACCGCGCTGTGCTATTACTGTATACTATACCTATCGCTACAGTGCTCTGTAAGCAAGTTATATGTTATGTTTTAACCTATGCCTTTTAGCCTAAAGTAAAGCCGTTATACCTTACCACTTGCTATCACTGTGTTATCATTGCACATAGTGCTTATATCTCATCCGATGTTGGGGGATGTGTATAATCAGGTATAGATTGTGATAGATAACACCCCTAGACTAACTGTGCCATAAGAGACTTGACAAGATTGCCGGGGGTTGGTGGAGCTGTACTCAGGGCCCGAAATCAAACCAGCGGCTCTCTTAACTGGGGGTAGCGCTACATACCATTACCTCCACCCACTAATTTACTCAATGTCCAGGAGATTGCTAATCACTTCAAAAATAAGATTGAGACAATTTGTCTGGAGATCTCTTCCACTATACAGATATTTCCCTCACGTTACACTCTTTGTCCTCCTGTACAATCAATACTCTTGTTTAACCCAACTACTACAGAGAAAGTCAATAAACTTTTTTCTAACGCCCACCTAACCTCCTGCCCGCTAGACCCTGTTCCTTCTCAAATGCTACAGGCTCCCTATAACTCTATCCTACACTCTTTAACTCATATCTTTAAACTCTCCCTCTCTAGTGGCATCTTCCCCAACCCTCTGAAACATGCACTAGTCACTCCCATACCTCACAAGCCAATCATCGGCTCTAAACAATGGTACCTGGGCGATGCCTGCAGTTGCAGGCATCACTCCGGTACAACCACTTGAAGTCATATGACCTACAGGTTAGTAGGTAATTTGGCAGCTAAATAGTTATTTAAAAAACTTCACTTAGAAAATGCTTCGTTATGAACACACTAAATAACTCAAGGCTGTACCTGGATAACCGAAGAAACCCTTGAATATATGGTTTTAAGTCCCCTTGTGGAATACTCAGATTATGGTCAGTATGGATTGACATCAGAGCAACTCATCAGGCACAGGGGATATACCCCTAGCGCTCGCCTCCAACCTGTTGGGCCTTCCAAAATGGGGAATATTGTTCTTATTGCTTTTTAATCTTTTCCAAAAATCTAATTACCTGTAAATGGTAGATAAATTAATGCGACATATAATTTATCACTGCATGTCACTATATACTAAAGATTTTTACCATAAAAATTAAGAATTGTGTTTACATAATAGATATGATTCAGTTTTAAATTCGTTTTTTTAAATTTTTATACACAGATATAGCTTTCATTACATTTCCAATAAGCATATACAAATTACATTAAAACACATCATACATTCCCAGTCGCCCCACCCTTCCTCGCCCCTATTATATTTAAAGTGCTGTGTGCCCGCTTTCCCATATCTTATCCTTTAATAACTGACATCAGTATTTTTTAATTAATTTATGAGGTGGCGAGAGTGTCACTCTCGTCCCCCATTACCCACTTACACCTCGTGTATAAAAAAAAACAAAAAAAAACCCGCCCCCCCATCATCCTTCCCGCCTGTTATATTTAAAGTGCTACGTGCCCAATTTCCCATGTCTTATCCTTTAATTAACGTCTGTGACATCTATATTTTTATTTATTTATGAGGGGGCAAGAGTATCACTTTCTTCCCCCAATACCCACTTAGCACCTTGCGAATCTCAAAAAAAAAAAAAAAAAGAAGAAGAAGGAGGGGGGGCACTACTCCTTCTTAGGCTAAGCCAGCCGAAATTCCTTAAGTAGTGCCTTCACTTCTCATATAACTTGCGTATACCAGGGTATGTCTGAACTCTACCCAACCCCTCCAAGTTCTCGTAACGCCACTTTTAGATTCCTTATGTAGGTATGTTGCCTCCTCCATAATTCCTATTTTATCTACCTGCCTCAACCATTCCTGTATCATCTGGGCTTGCTTTATCCTCCACTGTTTTGGAATATCTTTGCTGCATTCAGTAGGATTGGGATAATTGCTGCTCTATTTCTTCCTAGGGATATCTATTGCATGAAACAGACATTGCCATGGGTCCAAGCCAATTTTAATTCCACTAATCCTCTTGATTAAATCTAATATTTCCACCCAGTGCAGCTGTATCTTAGGGCACTGCCACCATAATTGGGCATGGGTTCCCACCTCCCCACATTCCCTCCAACATAAAGATGACACCTGGGGATTTATCTTATGTATTTTTGCTGGGACATAATACCACTTAGTTAGTAATTTAAAGTTAATTTATTTTATTCGTGTGTAGCGCTACCCCCAGTTAAGAGAGCCGCTGAGTTTTGTTTCGGGCCCTGTATACAGCACCGCCAACCCCCGGCAATCTACTCAGCCCACACTGGCACAGTTAGTCTAGGGATTGTTACCTTATAAACGGTCTATACCTGATTATACACAATCTGGCAACACTGATAGTTAACCACTATCTGCAAAGATGACACTAATACCAATGTGATAAAATATAACTGGATTTACTTTGGTATAAGGATTCAAAGTTAAACACATCACATAGTATACATGCAGAGCCCTGCAGCAATAAAAATATTCATCAGAGATAGTGCAGAGTGATCACCCGCCACGTGCAACTATCTTTTTTCCCTATGCGCAATATGGCGCAGCAACAAAGTTTTAACCCCCACCCTGGTCAGGCCTGACCCAGATTAAAACTCAGTCCCTTGTGATAATAATTCTTCGCATGCAACTTGAACGGTGGTGCACTTTCAGGAAACAATATTTTTAATCCAACGGTAGTAAATTAACAAGATGGGCCAAGGCAGTCACTAGGCCTAACAAAGTAAAGGGTAATGAAGTGAGCAAGTGCTCGCTCACCAGGGTCTCCGGTCCAGCTGATGTCCGCAAACTTGAACAGAAACAGGTGCCACCCAGGCTCCGCAGTGGGGTGGAAGGCTCTTTGGTCGGTATGCAAGGCCTAGGCTTCAGGCCTTACACAGCAGCGGATCCGCACAGGGAGTCCTATTGCTTGCAGCGCGGTGTCCAAAGAGGCCGAGCCTAGCCTCGCCCTCCTCTTATATAACCCCACCCATGAGTCTCTGCGGCGACCCAATGCACCCTGGGTGCCGAACGGGGTTCTGGGTAACGTAGTCCAGGGGCCTTAAAGGAGACCCTGCTACACGTGTGTCCACAGAGGTGGAGTGAACATAATCTAAAACTTTCCTTCTCATTGTTTCTGATAATGACTGATTCAATTTTAACCACTAGTCCCCCGCCCACTGTCAATTGACGGCGGGCGGAGGACACTCTCGTTCTGGGAGGACGTCATATGACGTCCTCCCTTTAAAATGAGCTAGGAGGAGCGCGCGCCCGCCGCGTTCCCAAGGCCCCAATGTGCGTGCCCGGCGGCCGCGATTGCCGCCGGGCACCCGCAATTGCCCGGGAAACGAGCAGGAAAGTGGATCTCTGTGTGTAAACACAGAGATCCACGTCCTGTGAGGGAGAGGGGACCGATAGTGTGTCCCTTGTACATAGGGACAACCATCGGTCACCTCCCCCAGTCAGTCCCCTCCCCCCACAGTAAGAACACATTAAGGGAACATATTTAACCCCTTCCCGCCCCCTAGTGGTTAACCCCTTCCCTGCCAGTCACATTTATACAGTAATCAATGCATTTTTATAGCAGGGATCGCTGTATAAATGTGAATGGTCCCAAAAATGTGTCAAAAGTGTCCGATGTGTCCGCCGCAATATCGCAGTCACAATAAAAATCGCAGATCGCCGCCATTACTAATAAAAAAATAAATAAATAAAATGCTATAAATCTATCCCCTATTTTGTAGACGCTATAACTTTTGCGCAAACCAATACGCGCTTATTGCGATTTTTTTTTTTTACCAAAAATATGTAGAAGAATACGTATCGGCCTAAACTGAGGAAAATGTTATTTAAAAAAAAAATGGGTATTTATTATAGCAAAAAGTAAAAAATAGTGTTTTTTTTCCAAACTGGACGCTCTTCTTTTGTTTATAGTGCAAAAAATAAAAACCGCAGAGGTGATCAAATACCACCAAAAGAAGGCTCTATTTGTGGGAAAAAAAGGACGCAAATTTCGTTTGGGAGCCACGTCGCACGACCGCGCAATTGTCATTCAAAGTGTGACAGCGCTGAAAGCTGAAAAATGGCTTGGGCAGGAAGGGGGTTTTCGTGCACAGTAGAGAAGTGGTTAATTACCAGCTTTCCATTGGGCACACGGATCCACCCTCTAAGTGTGTCATCAACAACTTGTAAATACTAGAAATTCCATGCCTATCTATCCCCACTTGGTCGACTAGTTTTTCCCATGGGTTCAGCCTACCAACCCCCCGAAGGGGTTTTGGGAGGGATTCTACAAAATGTTGAAGTTGTTTATATCTCCAAACTTCCCATGGAGTGGTCCCATATCTTTCACGTAGTTCGGATAATGAACATAAGACATTCCCCTTCAAAACATCCTTTAGTCTCAGGTAGGTCGATGTGGTGCATTTTAGATATCATTTATTGTCTTTCCCCGGTGGAAAAATAGGATTTTTGTACTCACCGTAAAATCCGTTAATCTGACGTCCATGGACTGACACAACTCTCATACTGATTACGTGTGGGTATATGTCCCTGCTTGCAGGAGAAGACCTAGGCAGAATGTTAGATGTTAAAACATTCTAGAACAAACCAGAGCCGAACAGCCCCGCCCAGGGGGCGGTCCCTCCGGACATCACCCTCCCACCTGCAGCTAGCAGCCTCAGTTCGTAACAAAGCAGTACAAACCTTAAAAAGAAAGGGTGGGTGCTGTGTCAGTCCATGGACGTCAGAGAAACGGATTTTACGGTGAGTACAAAAATCCTATTTTCTCTTATCATCCATGGACTGACACAGCTCTCATACTGATTACGTGTGGGACGTCCCAAAGCAGTATAAGAAAAGGGTGGGAGCAAATAGTAAAGGAAAAACCAAAACTTCACTCCAAACAAGCAGAGCTCCTCAACGGAGGAGTTGCAACCTTAAACAGCGGCCTGCAACACTTTGCGGCTGAAGGAAGCATCCGAAGATGCAGCCCCATCAACCTTATAGAACTTAGAAAAGGTATGAACGGACGACCAGGTCGCCGCCTTGCACACTTGTGCAACCGACGCTTGATGTCGGAAAGCCCAGGAAGCACCAATTGCCCTGGTGGAATGCGCCGTAACCGTGAAGGGAGGCGCCTGCCCCTTAATGGCATAGGCCTGTATAACAGTCTGTCTGATCCACCTAGAAATGGTGGCAGATGATACCGCGTGGCCCTGTTTCGGACCAGAGACAGACACAAACAAACAGTGAGTCAGACTTCCGAACAGAAGCAGTAGCCGCCAGGTATACCCGTAAGGCACGCACCACATCCAAATTGTGAAGCGCAACCTCTCTAGGATGCGATGGATGAGGGCACAAGGACGGAAGGACAATGTCCTCATTAAGGTGAAAAGCCGAAACCACCTTAGGAAGGAAAGAAGGTCGCGGCTGCAACACCGCCTTATCCTTATGGAGGACCAGGTACAGTAAGGCGACTTGCATGACAGAGCCGCCAACTCAGACACCCGTCTAACAGAAGAGATGGGCAATAAGAAAGCCACCTTCTGGGACAAAGTTAAAAGAGGAATATCTCTGATATTTTCAAAAGGAGGTTCCTGAAGAACCGTGAGCACTGAGTTCAGATCCCAAGGAGGGAGTGGAGGCTTGGCAGGTGGAACCACATGGCGTACCCCCTGTACAAAAGTGCTAACTAAGGAATGACCTGCTAGGGGTCTTTGAAAGAAAACGGCCAAGGCCGAAATCTGACCCTTAATAGTGCTCAAAGCCAGCCTTTGTGCAACACCATGCTGCAAGAACCGCAGGATTCTGGGGACAGAGTACGTCCGTGGACGCCAGTCTAGCTCTTCGCACATAGCGATGTAAGCTCTTCAGGTACGGTGATAAATCTTCCTAGAAGAAGACTTCCTTGCCCTAAGCATGGTCAAAATTACCGAATCTGACAGGCCTCGGTCCTTCAGCACCTGGCTCTCAATAGCCATGCCGTTAAAGCCAGAGACTGTAAAGCAGGATGAAAGATAGGACAAAAGGTCCTCCCTCAAGGGCAGGCACCAAGGGACGTCCGCGATGAGACGTACCAGGTCGGCGTACCAGTGACGCCGAGGCCAGTCCAGGGCAATGAGGATCACCGGGATGCCCTCGGCCGCTACCCTGCGCAGCAGATGAGGAAGCAACTGCAGCGGAGGGTAGACATACATTAAGAGATACTTACCCCACAGGGCCACTAACGCGTCCGAGGCATCCGCCCAGGGGTCCCTGGACCTGGCCACAAACCTCGACACCTTGCGATTGAGTCGAGACGCCATCAGGTCCACATCCGGAGTGCCCCACCGTCGACAAAGGAGTTGAAACACCTCTGGATGCAAGGACCACTCCCCCTGGTCCAGGGACTGGCGGCTCAGATAGTCCGCCTGCCAGTTTTCTACGCCCGGAATGTAGACGGCCGACAGCGCCGGCACGCTTCTTTCTGCCCACCTTAGGATGTGGGCGACCTCGGATGCCGCAGCCGAGCTCCGAGTTCCCCCCTGATGGTTGACATACGCCACGGCCGTGGCGTTGTCCGACTGGATTCTGACCGAGCGGCCCTGTAGCCTCTTCGACCACACGGAGAGACACAGTCTGATCGGCCGCAATTCCAGGACGTTGATTGGGAGACAAGATTCGTCCAGAGTCCAGAGCCCTTTAGCTGACAGGACTCCCCACACTCCTCCCCAGCCCGTCAGGCTGGCATCCGTCGTGACCACCGTCCATTGGATTGGGAGGAACGACTTCCTGGCCCGAAGAGCCGGGATCTCAGCCACCACGTCAGGGACGCCTTGACAGAGTGACTCACCTGAATCTGAAGATCCAATGACAATGGGGACTTGTCCCAAACAGACAGAATTCCCTTCTGCAATGCCCGAGTGTGTGATTGGGCATACGGAACCGCCTCGAAGGAGGCCACCATTAGTCCCAGGACTCTCATGCAGAAGCGAATTGACGACCATTTTTGGGACGTCAGAAACCGCACTGCCGACCGAAGTGTCAGTAACTTTTCTGAGGGTAGAAACACCTTCACTGCCGAAGTGTCCAGGATCAGACCCAGATACTCCAATCGTTGAGTCGGGACTAGAACCAACTTCTGCATGTTCAGAAGCCATCCGAAGTCCCGGAGGGTCTGACTGACTATTGTCACATTTTCCTCCAATTCTGAGCCATTTTCTGCTCTGAGAAGGAGATCGTCCAGATAGCCCACGATAACAATTCCTCGTTGTCTCAGCAAAGCTAGAACCGGGACAAGCACTTTGGTGAAAACCGGTGGTGCCGATGCTAGGCCGAAGGGAAGAGTCACGAACTGATAGTGGACTTCGCCTATGGCAAAGCGCAGAAACCTCTGGTGACTTGCGCAGATTGGAACGTGCAAGTAAGCATCCTTGATATCCAAGGACGCCAAAAAATCCCCTTGGAGGAGTGTCACGATCACCGTGTGAATGGATTCCATCCGGAATTTTAGTACCCTCACATTCAGGGCCTTGAGGTCCAGGATTGGCTGGACCCCGTCCTTCTTCGGGACAACAAACAGGTTTGAGTAAAACCCCTGAAACCTCTCTTGCGACGGAACTGGCACAATTACTCCGCACCCGAGAAAATCCTGTACGGCTCCCAAGAGGGCCGCCCGGCGGGCAGGAAGGAGAGGGAGGTTCGAGGGAAAGAATCTGTTTGGAGGCCACGAGTGGAACTCTATTTTGTATCCCGAGGTGACCTCCTCGCACACCCACCGGTCGGAGATCGGTCCACCGCACCGAGAACCTGCGAAGATGTCCCCCACCCCAGAGTCGCGCAGGGGCAAGACTTTATGAGGTGGCGGGCTTGGGAGCTTGCTTGGTAGGCTTACGCACCCAGGGACGTCTTTGTCCCCCAGCCGCACTTTTTTCAGACTGGGCGGGCTTACCCGTGGAATCTGACTGACGAAAAAACTTCTTCTTCACCGGAAAGGAAGGGCCCGGCCTGCGGTGGGGCTCCTTTCCCTTAAAAGACTGGGGAAGGAAGATGCTCTTACCTCCTGTGACATCTTTAATAATGTCATCCAGGGCGGCCCCAAACAGTCTACAGCCCTTAAAGGGCAAGTCAGCCAGGAGCTTTTTGGAAGCTAGGTCAGCCGACCAGCATTTCAGCCAGATAAGGCGACGCAGCACCACAGCAGAGATAGAGGCCCCTGATATTAAAGGGGCCGCATCCAAAGTGGCATCGCACACGAAGACTAAACCCTGCGCAAGTTGGTGAGCCAGGGCAATGGTCTCAGGAGGGAGATTATGCTCCTGCACTGTCTGGTGCAAAATCTTTGCCCATCCTGTGAGTGTCTGAGACACAAGTGTCGCCGCCACTATGGGGCGTAAAGCGGACCCCAATAAGGTAAACATAGTTCTACTCACCACTTCTGACCTCCTGTCAGCGGGATCCTTAAATGCAGGAGTCCCTTCCATTGGGAGTGTGGTAGCCTTATTCAAACGGGCGACCGGGGGGTCGACCACTGGGGGGAGAGTCCACTTTTTAACCAGGTTCTCCTCAAAGGGGTACCTTAAAGCTAGGCGCTGCGGGACCGTCAAAGTCTTCTGCGGCTTTAAAGGAACCAAAGATACAGCTTCCACCTGAGGTTCCTCAGCCTCAACATTCAGCTTGAGAGTGTCCCTCACAGCATCAATGAGTTCACTTACAAGCACCCTGTCAGTTGGTGGTTCAAGACAGGGGTCTTCCTCACAAGGAATGTCCTGTCCAAAGACATTAAAATCCTCAGAACCAGGGTCCTGAGCAGCAGTAGCTAGGCCCATATCTGAGCCAGAGCACTCCCCATGTGGAGATTGTGTGGAAAGGGGGCGCTTTACAGCTCCCGTGCGTTCGCACACTGCTTCCATCATGACAAGGAATGATTCCAGGACTGCCGACAACTGGTCCATAGGGAACTGCCAGTTGCCTCTGACAAGTGTGGAGAAGCAGGTGAACCAGACTCCATACTGCCACCCTATGAGACCTTATTCACTATTATAGTGAATAATATAGTCCACCCACTGGCTGTGCTGAGGTTGAGGAGGGGATACCCGGAGGACTCACCACCCTTAGGGACCGCTCGGTTCCACTGTATGAGCCGCGCTGCAGCGCGAGTGAAGCCTGAGGAGAGTGAAGAATCTGTGAGGAGACTGAGGAATTTCGCGCCGTCAGCAGTGCCACTAGAGGCCGAAATCGAAAGTGAAAGTGCCGCGGCTACAAGAAAATGGCCGCCGGGCGCCTGTATAACTGCGCATTTGAGCCGCGGCAAGATGGCCGCCGAGCGCACTATTTAAATTAAAAAAACAGCGCTAATGGCGCACGCAATAAAAATTCACACACTCCACACCAGAACACTTCCCATAGTTGACCAACAGCCATGAGCGCCTACCTAATGCCAGAGCGACCCCCCACGCACCCCCACACAGCACAGCACCAGTACAGGGTGCAGAGAGCAGCATAACAGGGGGGAGACAGCGAGAACCCCTCTACATAAAGTAACACAGCCAGCATGTACTCACCTGCATCAGGAGAGACTACTTACCCGTCCCTAGAGGGACCCACTGGCTTGTTTTAGACAGACCTATCACAGAGCAGTACTGCGTAGCTGTCGGCCCGGTCCACCGCGAAAGATACAGTCAGTCAGGTACTGTTCAATCTTGAGAGGACCGCGGGAGCATGAAAGCAACCCGGCCACCCCTGGAGTCATGGGGTATGTCGTGAACTGAGTCTCACGCACACAAGGCGAGGATCAGCACGCTCGATGGTCGGACAGGGAAGACTACGAGGATACCAGTGTACCCAACCTGTTGCCCAGCCGACAGTTGATTGAAGGTCTCAAAGATAAAATAATAAAATTCCGAAAGGAATAAAATTTAAAAGTAAAATCTTCCAGGAGACTGGCTCCTGAGAGAGCCACGTCTTCTCCTTCTGCTAGGCAGAAAAAAACTGAGGCTGCTAGCTGCAGGTGGGAGGGTAAAGTCCAGAGGGACCGCCCCCCTGGGCGGGGCTGTTTGGCTCTGGTTTGTTCTAGAATGTTTTAACATCTAACATTCTGCCTAGGTCTTCTCCTGCAAGCAGGGACATATACCCACACGTAATCAGTATGAGAGCTGTGTCAGTCCATGGACGATAAGAGAAATTATTTCCTGTTAAGGGGATTAGGGGGCTGTTATACTGTCCCTGTATAATTTTGATTAATTTATCCCACATTCTCAACGCTTCTAAAGTAATCGATGCCGCTTCAACCAAGGGGCCTCTGAACTGCCTTGGGAGCCAAATAATCTGTCCTGACGCAGATTTACTAATATTTTCTTCCAATTCCACCCATTTATTTTGCCGAGGAGCAAGGGCCCAGTCCATAACTCTCTGCAGTATTGCTGCTTCATGAAATTTTTCAAGATCAGGGAGGAATACCCCCCCCCCCCTTCTCTTTTGATCTAGTTAATATCCAGAAGGAAATACAGTTACTTCTGTTATTCCATACAAATTTCTGTTTTAAAATACACCCCCGGGATATTTAATCGGCAGACTTTGAAATATATACAGGGCTTTTGGGAGGATCATCATTTTAATCACGCTTATTCTGCCAAACCATGACAGTCTGAGCAGGATATCCCTTCAGTTCACTTTTAATTTTATTCAAAAGGGGAATATAGTTATCTTGATATAAATCTACAGTTGATTTTGACAGGAATACTGCCAAATACTTCAGACCCTTTTGTTTCCACCTAAAGGGATATAATTTTCAGAGGTCTCTACCCTCTCTTGACGGGACCGAGTTATTTAATATCATTTTTTTTCCATGTTTACCTTTAAATTTGATACACTCCCATATCTTCCAGACCTTTTGGAAGGGTTTGCATAGGGTTTTTTATATACACCATAATATTGTCCGCAAAGGCGGATATCTTATGTTCCTGACCTCCAACCTCTATAACTTGAATTTCCTGATTAGATCTTATGGATACTAGAAAAGGTTCTAGTGAGAATACAAAGAGTAAGGGGGACAATGGACAAGCCTGGCGTGTACCATTTGTGACAGCAGGAAGGTAAAGTCACCTGGTTGCATCCAGGGGGGTAGATATATTTCGCCCAGATTCAGGCTTTACGCCGACTTATACAACTAGGTGGAGAGTTGTATAAGCCCAGCTGAGGCTAGTGGGCTCATGGATGACTCATACCTCTAGGGAGAGTGTGGGGCGTCGTGCAGACAGGGAGTTGATGAGACCAGCTGAAGCTTGTCAGCTCATTTAGGCCTCTATAAGAACTCCCAGCTTCATTAGGGGTTAGCTCATGCCTGGAAGCAGACCTGTGTGGACTTCCTGGAGAGAGTGAACCCTTGTGCGGTGAGACAAAGCCTGTGTGGCTATTTGCTTGGACATTTAAAACCAGGGACTTAGGGACTAGGACAGCACTAGGCTGATCCCAGTTGTTAGTTAGGAAACCTGTATGTTTAGTCAGAGGTCAAGTTGACCAGGATTTATTTTGTTTAGGTTTCTTTTGCTTTGCTGTGTTTTTGTCACTGTAAATAGAAAATAAACCGCACCTTTTTGATTTTGAAAACCACAACCTCCGTCTGCTGGGCCTGTTTTTGTGTGGGGAGCCCATCCCGGGGGTCACACACACCCGCTGCCGAGCTAACCCCCTCACAGTTGGTGGAGAACCAGTGGCAGTTTTTTTTTAAGCCAGCATGGAGGAGATACTGAAACAGCTGGCTCTAGCAAATGCCAATCAACAGCAGACAAATGCAGGTTTGCAAAAGAGCCTTGCAGCTCATCAACAGAGCCTTGCAGCTCAACAACAGAACTTCGCAGCCCAGCAGCAAGCTCATCAACAGAGCCTTGCAGCCCAGCAGCAAGCTCATCAACAGAGCCTTGCAGCCCAGCAGCAGACAAACGCAACTTTGCAACAGAGTCTGGAGGCTCAGCAACAAGCCCAGCAGCAATCTGAGGCCCGCTTCATAGACCTGTTGCAGAAGCAAGAGCAGAGACTACAACAACAGATGGAAGCAGTAATGCAGCAACGTCCGCAGACCAGTGAGGAAAGCCGTCCCACTAATACCGCGTCCTTTGGGGTGAGTCGTTTATTGACAAAAATGACTGGAGAGGATGATCCAGAGGTATTTTTGACCACATTTGAAAGGACCGCTGAAAGAGAAAAGTGGCCTGAGGAGCAGTGGGCTGGACTAGTGGCTCCTCTGTTAACTGGTGAATCGCAGAAAGCTTACTATGACCTAGAGCCTAACCAAGCAAAAGACTATGTGATGCTAAAAGCTGAAATATTGGCAAGGCTGGGTGTCACCCTGGCTGTCCGGGCTCAGCGTGTGCATAACTGGACTTTCCAGCTTGGAAAACCCCCCAGGTCTCAAATGTATGATCTCATTCACCTGAGCAGGAAGTGGCTACAGCCAGAGACTTTGTCCGCACCAGAGATTGTGGAACGTGTTGTAATGGATCGGTTTTTGAGAGCTCTTCCTACTGCCATCCAAAAGTGGGTAAGCCATGGAGACCCAGAGACGGCCGATGGTCTTGTGGATCGTGTGGAGAAATACTTGGCTACAGAGAACCTGACGGCCTCTTCCAGAGACACTCGGACTTTCCACCCTAAGACCAGACCATCCCCAGGGGCGGATAAGATGATTCCAAGGGGTAAGGGTGGAGAGAGTGAGAGGGTGGGAGCTCTACCCCAAGTTTGGCGAGAACAGCCTGGGAAATCAGCGGCTCAAGAGGCGGCAAGAAGGATCGTTTGCTACCGCTGCCGGCAAGCGGGACATATTGCAGCAAATTGCCCGGTTGTGGAGGAACCCATGCAGTGTGACTTTCTGACGGGCAGACGTCAGTCGCTGTGTGCGACAGTCGCATGCACTGCCATTCGAGGAACTGAGAAACATTTATGCAAAATGTGTGTTAATGGTAGAAATGTTGTGGTATTGCTGGATTCAGGTAGCCTTGTGACCCTGATAAAGGCTGAGTTAGTTAAAACAGAGGTCTCTGGGAATAGCAAGGTAGCTGTTATTTGTGTGCATGGGGACACCCGAGAGTATCCAGTGACTACAGTGTGTTTCGAGACCCCCAAAGGTACCCTCTCTCATCCAGTGGGCTTAGTATCTCAGTTGCCGCATGACGCCATTGTGGGAAGGGATTTTCCGAAGTTCTGGGAACTGTGGGATGATCCTGAGCCCCCCACTGGTGCCCCTATGTACCAGGAATGTGATAGCCAGAACTCCCCTGAGAGTGGTGAGGACTCTCCGAAATTTCCCTTGTCAGTATTGGCAGGGGAGACTCAAGAAACTGGAGAGGAGCCCACCTCCTCAGACGAAAACCTACCATCTGTGGAGTTTTCTGATCTTGAGGTTCACAGGGAAAACTTTGCCACAGAACAGTTGAAAGACCCCGCCCTAATAAAGGCACGGGAAAACGTAGTGAAAATAGATGGCGAGTTAGTGAACCCAGATAATACCTGCACCTACCCATACTTCAGCGTAGAGAAGGACCTACTGTATCGAGTGGCAAAAAGGGCAGAAGAAACCGTTGAGCAGCTTGTGGTGCCCAAACCTTACAGGAAGTTGGTGTTGGAGTTGGCCCATGGGCACATTCTTGGAGGTCATCTGGGGACAGAGAAAACCCGAGAGAGGGTATTACAGAGATTCTATTGGCCGGGAGTGATGAAGGACATAGAAAATTATTGTTCCTCCTGCCCTGTGTGTCAGAGGTCGGCCCCGATGCCACATTTCCGTAGCCCGCTGGTCCCTCTACCCATCATTGAGGTCCCGTTTGAGAGGATCGCCATGGATTTGGTAGGTCCTATAATCAAGTCCGCTAGGGGGCACCAGTACATATTAGTTATAATGGACTATGCCACCCGTTATCCAGAAGCGATCCCTCTCCGAAATACCTCGGCCAAAACCATAGCCAAAGAGCTATCTCTTGTGTTTAGCCGGGTGGGTATTTGTAAAGAACTGCTTACGGACCAAGGTACACCCTTTATGTCCCGGGTTATGAAGGAGCTGTGTAAATTGTTCAAAGTGACGCAATTACGTACATCTGTGTATCACCCCCAAACCGATGGGCTGGTTGAAAGATTCAACAAAACCCTAAAACAAATGTTGAAGAAAGTGGTGGATAGAGATGGAAAGGATTGGGACTGTCTACTTCCTTATCTGATGTTTGCTATTAGGGAGGTGCCCCAATCCTCTACGGGATTCTCCCCCTTTGAGTTACTGTATGGGAGACACCCAAGAGGGCTGTTGGATATTGCCAAGGAAACTTGGGAAAGTGAGAGTTCTCCCCACAGGAGTGTGATTGAGCATGTCGCCCTGATGCAAGACCGAATTGCACAGGTAATGCCCATCGTGAAGGAACATTTGGCCCAAGCGCAGTTAGCACAGCAGAGAGTGTACAACCGTGGAGCCAAGACCCGTACCTTTTCCCCGGGGGATAGGATACTGGTACTTGTCCCTACGGTTGAAAGTAAATTCCTTGCCAAATGGCAAGGCCCCTACGAGATAATGGAAAAAGTGAGCGAAGTGAATTACAAGGTCAGACAACCAGGAAGGCGAAAGCCCGAACAGATCTATCACGTTAATCTGTTGAAAGCCTGGAGGGATAGAGAGTCCCTAGTCGCAGACACTTGGTCACCAGCTCAAACTGGTTGCGTGATTCCTGAGGTTGGAATCGCAGCCACCTTGTCACAACCCCAACAACAGGAGGTTAAGGAGTTTGTGCTTCGCAACAAGGAGGTATTCTCTGAGCTGCCGGAACAAACATCTGGGGTAGAGCATGACATTATTACCCCGCCCGGTGAAAGGGTGAAGTTAAAACCCTATCGGATCCCAGAGGCCCGACGGGAGGCAATACGGGAGGAAGTACAGAAAATGCTGAACTTAGGGGTGATAGAGGAGTCCCAAAGTGATTGGTCTAGTCCCATTGTGTTGGTGCCTAAACCGGATGGGAGCTGGCGATTTTGTAACGATTTTCGCCAGTTGAACAAAGTTACAAAATTTGACACCTACCCCATGCCACGTATAGATGAGTTGATCGACCGGCTGGGAACAGCCCGATACATGACGACTCTTGACCTCACAAAAGGGTATTGGCAAATCCCCCTGGCCAAGTCGGCCAAAGAGAAAACCGCATTTGTAACCCCAGACGGGGCGTTCCAATATAAAAGAATGCCGTTCGGGTTACAGAATGCGCCGGCCACATTCCAGCGGAAAATGGACCAGATGCTGAGGCCCCATCGGAAGTATGCTGCGGCTTACCTGGATGACGTAATTGTCCATAGCACAGATTGGGCCTCACATCTGCCAAAAGTGCAAGCAGTCCTGGACTCTGTTTGGGAAGCGGGGTTTACGGCTAACCCCAAGAAGTGTACCATTGGGCAGGAGGAGGCCAAATATCTTGGGTACACCATTGGGAGGGGAGTAATAAAACCCCAACTCAACAAAGTCGAGGCCATCCAGAGTTGGCCACGTCCCAACAGCAAGAAGCAGGTACGAGCCTTTCTGGGAATCGCTGGGTATTATCGGCGATTCATTCCCCACTTTGCTTCTAAGGCTGTGCCCCTAACCAACCTGACGAAGGGGAAAGGGTCGGTCATGATTAAATGGACCCCCGAGGCTGAGGCAGCATTCCAATTCTTGAAACAAGCCTTATGTAGCCAGCCAGTGTTGTACTCACCCGACTTCACTAAAGACTTTGTCGTACAAAGTGATGCGTCAGATGTGGGGTTAGGAGCAGTATTGTCCCAGGTCTGGAACGGGGAAGAGCACCCAGTCATTTACCTCAGCAGGAAGTTGAAGTCCCATGAGGTAAATTACGCCACCGTTGAAAAGGAGTGTTTAGCGGTGAAGTGGGCTCTAGATTCCCTTCGGTACTATCTGCTAGGTAGGCACTTTGACATGGTTACGGATCACGCTCCGTTAAAGTGGATGGCTCAAAACAAGGAGACAAATAGAAGAGTGAATAGGTGGTTCCTGGCCCTACAGGAATTCAACTTCACAGTAAAGCATCGCCCTGGCGTTCAAATGGGGAATGTGGATGCTTTGTCTCGAGTACATGAATGCCTGATTGCTGGTGTTCCAACCCCGAGGTTAAAACAAGAGGGGGGGGTATGTGACAGCAGGAAGGTAAAGTCACCTGGTTGCATCCAGGGGGGTAGATATATTTCGCCCAGATTCAGGCTTTACGCCGACTTATACAACTAGGTGGAGAGTTGTATAAGCCCAGCTGAGGCTAGTGGGCTCATGGATGACTCATACCTCTAGGGAGAGTGTGGGGCGTCGTGCAGACAGGGAGTTGATGAGACCAGCTGAAGCTTGTCAGCTCATTTAGGCCTCTATAAGAACTCCCAGCTTCATTAGGGGTTAGCTCATGCCTGGAAGCAGACCTGTGTGGACTTCCTGGAGAGAGTGAACCCTTGTGCGGTGAGACAAAGCCTGTGTGGCTATTTGCTTGGACATTTAAAACCAGGGACTTAGGGACTAGGACAGCACTAGGCTGATCCCAGTTGTTAGTTAGGAAACCTGTATGTTTAGTCAGAGGTCAAGTTGACCAGGATTTATTTTGTTTAGGTTTCTTTTGCTTTGCTGTGTTTTTGTCACTGTAAATAGAAAATAAACCGCACCTTTTTGATTTTGAAAACCACAACCTCCGTCTGCTGGGCCTGTTTTTGTGTGGGGAGCCCATCCCGGGGGTCACACACACCCGCTGCCGAGCTAACCCCCTCACACATTAAAAAGCCGAAAAACTTTCCGAGAGGGTTCCATTTACTTGAATTTGGGCCGTGGGGGTGGAGTACAGGGCCTCTATCCATCTCAGCATGCAGGGTCCTATGCCAAATTTGTGTAATGTCTGCAACATAAAATCCCAGTCCAGAATTTCAAAGGCCTTCTCGGCATCTACTGATAGGAACAGGGCTGGCCTTTTACCTTTCGTTGCTTCATGTATTAAGAGGATTGTTTTTAGGATATTATCTCTAGTCTCTCTTCTGGGGAAAAAACCCACTTGATCTTTCCCTATATGTTCTGGCATATAAAGCTTTAGTCTCTCGGCCAATATCCTTCAATATTGGCCTAAAGCTAGAGCACATTGTAGGATCTTTTCCCCGTTTTACTAAGAGGGATATATATGCGCCCAGGGCTTCCCCTTGTATCTTAAGACCTCCCCCTATAGAGTTCATGCATAAATGATGAGGGGACAAGATTCCAAAAAACTTTTTAAAATATAAGGACGTATAACCATCTGGGCCGGGGCTTTTCCCAACCTTACTATTTTTAATTGCCTGTTCTATTTCTTCTCTATCTAAATATCCCTATCTAGTCTCCTTGAATCCTCTATTTCCGTCAGTTTTATCCCCCTTATGCCGCGTACACACGATCATTTTTCCCGTCGGGAAAAATTACATTTTTTTTTTTCGCCGAGAAAAACGATCGTCTGTGGGCTTTATGCCGTTTTTCTCGTTGAGAAAAACGGCAGGAAAAACGACGAGAAAAATTAGAACATGTTCTAAATTTTCTCATCGTTTTTTCCATCATTTTTTTCCGCGGCAGTTTTCCCATAGGGAGACACTGCCGCGGAGCCCACAGACGGTCGTTTTTCTCGACAAAGAAAAAAATGACGGGAAAAACGGTCGTGTGTGGGGGAAAATGCCGTTCCTTCGTTTTTCATTTAATTTCATGTCGTGATTCACGGCGGTGTTTTCACCGCCGTGAATCACGATCGTGTGTACGCGGCATTAGGTATCTTTCTATTTTATCTTTTCTATCTTGTATATCCCCAGGGTCCTGTGGGTCATTTACTTTATATAATAGTGGAGCATTTCATCTCCCCTTTTTTGTTTTTCATCTTAGCTATAAAATTCGGGTTCCTTCTAGGTTTAATCTGCCCCACCAGCAGTCTCCCTGATTTATTGCCGAATTCATACTGCTTTTTGGCCATTCTAGTAAAAACTCGTTTAGTATCTTGCTCCAACAAATCCCTCAAAGCTTCCCGCTTTACCATCAGCTCAACCATTACCTCATTGTCATTTACTCTTTTATGTTTCTGTTCCAACTCATGTATTGCCTGTAAAAGATTGTTTTTGGGCTGTCCAAATTTTTTTTCTCTTTGCCCCTTCCGCTATTAATGGGGAAATGGAAGGAAGCACTCACACTGCCACATCCGTAGAATCGTAGAACATAAATGGGATTGCTCAAAAAAAAAGCAAAGAAAAGGGTCGGACTTTAGAGGCAACACACACAATAGAATAAGAAAAAATATATACTTTAATAACATAGAAATAAGTTACAATGTTCAGAGTAAAAAAACATACAGAATGAAAAGCAGTATGGGTAGGTCCCCTGTACGTCTACGTCGGCGCGTTTCGCCGTGAGGCTTCGTCAGGACGGACAGATAACAAGAGAGTACAGAAATGGGACAAATCTCACTGTCTGAAATGAGATATATTGACATTAGAATAAACACACATAAAAAAATGACATTTCATTATTGGTTAAAAAGCGTTATAAATCTTCCATGTGCATCAACCTCAAAACCAAAATCAAATATCAAAAAGGCATCTGTAGAAAGTACCTCACAGCAGTCCACCTGTTGGAGACTTTATATGGGAGTAGAGAATTCCATCGATATTATAGTCAAAGAAATACATGCAGGTAAAGGCTCTGGTAAAGGGTGGACAATAAAAATCCCAATTAAAACAGGGTGTAAATGCATATCTAAATGTTCAAAAATATGGAGGAATCATACCTGCAACTTCGTAAGGAATAAATTATAATGCCTATACAGGGGTGTCTGGCCAGAAGTCAGGGGTATCCACTATTGCAGACCATATAGGGCTCTGCACCACCGGATCTAAAAGTATTAATGCAAAAATTATAAGAGCAAGCACATAAACTAAAATAATAACCTTACTCAAAAGATGAATGAATAAATTTACCAAAAATTGTCCAGGTGGGTGTAGGTAACGGGGGTAAAACTTCCAGAAGGAGGAGGGAAAACCATAGTGTTCACATCAGAAGAGGCACTTCAAATTGCCAAGCAACAGATCAAGTACATCCCTGTACAAGAGTACATACAAAGATCCAAATCTACATGTAAGGGAAGATTGGGTCAGGGAGGCAGACAGGCAATATATACTACAGTGCAGAGCCATAGCTGGAAAGAAGTACTCGCATAGCCAGTGGACGTGTGCGGTATGACCCCCGGGAGACAGCCTCACGCTGTACACAGGGGACATGATGCATAGAGTGGTGTTTTTATAGTGATGCGCCGCACGGGGGACGGACAACGTATTGACGTCATCACCGTGCGACCCGCGCTGTAGAAGAGCGCTGATGTGCTGGCGGAAGTGTAAGAGACGCCATATCACAGAAGAGAAAAAGGACAGTAATGCAATATCCAGCAACATTGCGCTGTTAAGAGAACCACGAAAACAATAATAATAAGTCAAAGGCATATACATTACAGTGCCATTGGACGCAAACGTGTAATAGAGAAACAGGTTGCGATCACAAAGGGGGGGCATAATAGCAGTGCCATAGTGGGTCACAGGATGGCGCCAGATAGTGACATCGCTCAGCACACTAGAAGACATATAAACTCAGGATTGATGTTGAAGATGCACATGGAAGATAGAAATGCAAAATCAGCAGAACATTGTTCAATTTCATATTAATGTATTGTATACAAATAGATAAATATTCAAATAATAAACGTTCGTCAAGAACAAGAGCGAAACCAATCCATTGAGTGTAGTACATAAAACAAATATCAATTTGATTAATCATATATATATATATATACACAAAGGGGAAGGCTGAGAATGGTTTCAATCATATTTTATGAGTGGTTTACAAAAATGGTTTAAAGCTAACCATATCATTCAGGCCCGGGTAGTTCGTGGCCTTCAGTTTGTATACCCATTCTGTCTCACGTTGCAGAACCTTCTGATCAAAGTTGCCACCCCGTGGGTCCTCATAGACCTGAACCAGGGCCGCCACTTTGAAGACCTGTGGCTCATATCTGTGTTTAAAGGCCACATGGTGGCCTATGGTGGTATTTAAAAGGCCACTTGTGGCGTAATACACATGGTCTTTAATCCTTTTCCAGAAGCATCGGATTGTCTTCCCAATGTAGAATGCCCCACAACGGCAAAAGATATAGATCACCCCCTTTGTCTGACATGTGATATGGTGTTTCAGAGAATAGATCTGACCATTGGGAAGAACTATCCTAGGACCCTCAATTAAGAAATCACAGTAATCACATTTATAGAGCCCGAGAGTTTCCTGTGATTTCGTAGTGGTCCTGCGACAGTTGCTCTGTATTATATTTTGTACTATATATTTTTAGGACCGGGTCAGAAAAAAAGGATACGCCAATGCTTCTGCATAATGGATCTGACTTGGGCTTGCTGATCAGAGTATGTGGTAATGAATCTTACCCGATCAGGAATGGGTTTTTTGGGGACCTTAGAGGATCATACTCCTAGGTTTGATTAAAGCCTTATTGAAGGCCTTTTTGAGACAGTTCCTGCTGTATCCTCTCACTTTGAGGTGTGTATACAAGAGATCCGCCTTTTCCTTAAATTTGATGTCATCAGAACAATTGCGTCTCAAGCACAGATATCGTCCGAATGGTATACTTCGGATGAGTGATACAGGGTGGGAGCTGGCGGCATGTAAGATGGTGTTCCCAGCCGTGGGTTTGCGATACAATGTGGTGTTGACTAAACCTTCCTCTGTGATATAAATTGATATATCGAGGCATGCAATCATCGGTTGGCTACAAGCCATCGTGAATTTGAGATTGAAACTTAACATATGCATAAATTTGTGCAGAGTGTCCACAGGCCCCGCCCATAGAAGCAAAATATTGTCAATGAAACTAAACCAACCCAGGACAAAGGAAAATAGATCACTCTGTTCTTCGTTTGCAAAAAGTTCCCGTTCCCACCCCGCCCAGATACAGGTTTGCATACGATGGGGCACAGCAAGTGCCCATAGCGACCCCCTGTACCTGGAGGAAGTGGGACCCGTCGAACGAGAAGACATTTTTTGTTAGAATATGCTCCAAAAGTCTAAGTACAAAACGATTTAAATCAGCAGATTTGGGGCCTCTTTCCCTTAGAAACCTGGCAACAACCTCAAGGCCCAATCCATGTGGGATTGATGAATAGAGAGCTTCGACGTCACTAGGTAACAACCTGGAGGTACATTTAAACCATCCAGAGTTCTTAGTAGATCTGGGGTGTCCTGAATATAGGAGGGAAGGGTAGTGACATGGGGACGGAGGTAATCATCAACAAATTTACTCACCCCTTCAGTCTTGGCACCCATGCCTGACACTATAGGGCGTCCTGGCGTTTTTAACAGATTTCTATGCATTTTGGGAAGTGAACAGAAGCAGGGCGTCCTGGGGTGAGGTACCTGGATGCCATCGAAAATCTCCCTGGTGATCAAGCCCTCAGAGAGGGCGAATTGGATGGGGTCGTTGTATTGCTGATTGTATTTGGCTATGACATCCTCCGAGATGGGTTTGTACCATGCATGGTTTTTCAGGACGTCCCAGCACATATTTCTATAATCAAGCTCATCCATGACAACATTACCACCCTTGTCTGAGGGCTTGATCACCAAGTAGGAGTGACGGCCAAGACCCGCCAGAGCTGGTCTTTGTAGCTTAGTGAGGTTCTGATGGATAGGTTTTACCAATGCCAAGGATTCAATATCCTCTATGGTCTGGGTTAGAAAGGCCCGCACATTGGAATTGGTGTGCAGGGAGGGGAAATGAGTTGACTTTTTCTTCACGGCCTTACTCAATGATTCGATGTCATTCTGATAATGTATATTTTGAATTCAATGAACTCTAAGCCTCCTCAGTTTCAGGAATAATTTCCTGACTTTCAATTCCCTCGCTTTCATCCAATAGAAGCACAAGGTTTTTAAGGGCTCTAAACTCTGCCACCGTAAAAAGTCTTTCCATATCTCCTGGTGGGAGATTTCGGTTTGTTTGGTATAACGTTCCTTGTACGTTTGGTACAACGTTTGACAAGATCCATTATGCAGAAGCATTGACATATCCTTTTTTTGACCCGGTCCTAAAAAAATATATTGGAACCAATCCGGAAATCACATTCCAGAGGGCGGGCTCTATTCGGGACTGCCTAATACAGAGCAACTATCGCAGGACCACTACGAAATCACAGGAACCTCTGGGGCTCTATAAATGTGATTACTGTGAACACTTAATTGAGGGTCCTAGGTAAGTTCTTCCCAATGGTCAGATCCATTCTCTGAAACACCATATCACATGTCAGACAAAGGGGGTGTTCTATATCTTTTGCCATTGTGGGGCATTCTACATTGGGAAGACAATCCGATGCTTCTGGAAAAGGATTAAAGACCATGTGTATTACGCCACAAGTGGCCTGTTAAATACCACCATAAACACAGATATGAGCCACAGGTCTTCAAAGTGGCGGCCCTGGATCAGGTCTATGAGGACCCCACGGGGTGGCAACTTTGATCAGAAGGTTCTGCAACGTGAGACAGAATGGGAATACAAACTGAAGGCAACAAACTACCCGGGCCTGAATGATATGGTTAGCTTTAAACCATTTTTGTAAACCACTCATAAAACACGATTGAAACCATTCTCAGCCTTCTGGGGCATATTATGCGCAAACACTACTAATTGTAATTTGTAGGTATCCTTCTATATTGATCCTATAGTTAGAGATTGGATTGCTAATTAGCTTTATCTATTATATGATTAATTGAATTGATATTTGTTTTATGTACTACACTCAATTGATTTCTCTCTTGTTCTTGACGAACGTTTATTATTTGAATATTTATCTATTTGTATACAATACATTAATATGAAATTGAACAATGTTCTGCTGATTTTGCATTTCTATCTTCCATGTGCATCTTCAACATCAATCCTGAGTTTATATGTCTTCTAGTGTGCTGAGCGATGTCACTATCTGGCGCCATCCTGTGACCCACTATGGCACTGCTATTATGCCCCCCCTTTGTGATCGCAACCTGTTTCTTTAATACACGTTTGCGTCCAATGGCACTGTAATGTATCTGCCTTTGACTTATTGTTATTGTTTTCGTGGTTCTCTTAACGGCGCAATGTTGCTGGATATTGCATTACTGTCCTTTTTCCCTTCTGTGATATGGCTTCTTACACTTCCGCCAGCACATCAGCGCTCTTCTACAGCGCGGGTCGCACAGTGATGACGTCAATACGTTGTATGTCCCCCGTGCGGCGCATCACTATAAAAACACCACTCTATGCATCATGTCCCCTGTGTACAGCGTGAGGCTGTCTCCCAGGGGTTATACCACACACGTCCACTGGCTATGCGAGTACTTCTTTCCAGCTATGGCTCTGCACTGTACTATATATCGCCTGTCTGCCTCCCTGACCCAATCTTCCCTTACATGTAGATTTGGATCTTTGTATGTACTCTTGTACAGGAATGTACTTGATCTGTTGCTTGGCAATTTGAAGTGCCTCTTCTGATGTGAACACTATGGTTTTCCCTCCTCCTTCTGGAAGTTTTACCCCCGTTACCTACACCCACCTGGACAATTTTTGGTAAATTTATTCATTCTTCTTTTGAGTAAGGTTATTTTAGTTTATGTGCTTGCTCTTATAATTTTTGCATTAATACTTTTAGATCCGGTGGTGCAGAGCCCTATATGGTCTGCAATAGTGGATACCCCTGACTTCTGGCCAGACACCCCTGTATAGGCATTATAATTTATTCCTTACGAAGTTGCAGGTATGATTCCTCCATATTTTTGAACATTTAGATATGCATTTACACCCTGTTTTAATTGGGATTTTTATTGTCCACCCTTTACCAGAGCCTTTACCTGCATGTATTTCTTTGACTATAATATCGATGGAATTCTCTACTCCTATATAAAGTCTCCAACAGGTGGACTGCTGTGAGGTACTTTCTACAGATGCCTTTTTGATATTTGATTTTGGTTTTGAGGTTGATGCACATGGAAGATTTATAACGCTTTTTAACCAATAATGAAATGTCATTTTTTTATGTGTGTTTATTCTAATGTCAATATATCTCATTTCAGACAGTGAGATTTGTCCCATTTCTGTACTATGTTATCTGTCCGTCCTGACAAAGCCTCATGGCGAAATGCGTCGACGTAGACGTACAAGGGACCTACCCATACTGTTTTTCATTCTGTATGGTTTTTTACTCTGAACATTGTAACTTATTCCTATGTTATTAAAGTATATATTTTTTCTTATTCCATTGTGTGTGTTGCCTCTAAAGTCCGACCCTTTTCTTTGCTTTCTTTTTTGAGCAATCCCATTTATGTTCTTCCGCTATTAATCTCCCCCTCATGAAAACTTTGTGGGCTTGCCACAGGACAGTTGGTGCAATGTTCTCTATATTATTCTCTGTAAAGAAGAAATTCAGCTCCTTTTCCAAGTCAACCAGAATAGCCTGATCGTATAGAAGTGATTCGTCCAGCCTCCAGGATCTTTGCCTATCCGGTATATTTTTAAGTTCCAAGCTTACCTTAACCGGTGCATGAACGGAGAGGGTGCTCAATTTCACTTCTGCCTTTAATAAACCTTCTAGGAGCTGATGGTCTAAGAACACAATCTATTCTTGAGTAAGAGGAATGTATCTGGGAATAATATGTAAAATCCCTCCCCCTCGGGTATAAAATTCTCCATACCTCCACTACTTGTTGCTGATGTAGTTTTTGTTTAACTGTCCTTAAATGTTTTCCCTCTGACCGGAGAGAAATAGGTTGAGTATCCAGACTCGGATCAAACACAAAATTAAGGTCTCCTGCCATAATCACTTTTCCCTCTCTGAAGTTTTCCAATTTTTTCAGTACATTTTTTAAAAACAAGCTAGGGTGAACGTTTGGGCAGTAAATATTTACCAATGTGTACTCTTTATTAAACAGATAACCCTTAACAAATAAATACCTTCCTTCAGGGTCTGATTCCATTGCTTTTAAGATAAATGGTGGATTGATTTCAAAACCTATTGCTACCCCCCTTGATCTCTTATTGGGGGAGTATCCATGCATCCACACTTGGAAGTCTTTGGGGTTCAATCCCACTCTGGATGAGCACTTAAAGTGAGACTCTTGCAAGAAAACTATATTTGATGCCCATTCTTTTAATTCCTGCAATATTTGGTGGCATTTGCTGGGGCTGTTTAGACCTCTAACATTATAAGTAACTATCTTTAAAGGGGCCATTTCTCAAGTAAATATGGCTTACATTGCCGACTGTTTATAGCCATAGAAGTGAAAAGCAATTCTTGTATTTTTCCAGGATTGACCCATTCAACTAACAATATAGAAAATAACATAACAAGACAACATAACACCTCCCTCATATACAACCCCCTCCCCTCCCAGACTACATTGAATATCAATGTTATGGCCCATCCAGCTGTCGCCCAAATGGAAGGCATCCAGCCGGGTGGGGCATCCCCTAGGGGCCCTTGAATGACCTCCCGGCCGCCCGTGCCTCATCCCCACTACGGAGATGGTCCCGGGCGACCGGACAGGCATCGCCAATCCCCAGCGTACTCTCCCAGAACGAAGTCCCCTTCTCTTACCCACCCCCCCCACTGTCGTTACTATTTTTTTATTTTCTTAATACTTCTGTAAGGTTCTAAACTTTATTCCATGGCTGATCTTTTAACTTCCTCCCTTCTGTTTTTTCCCCCCAGTTTTCTACTTGTGGCATTGGCGTATCTAATTAACTGCAGAAACCATTCAGGTCCTCTGGAAATCGCAGTGTAGCCGAAACCCCCTGATTCATTGCTGACAGGCTGGAAACCCCCATCTGTATTCAATCTTTTTGTCCTGCAACTGTTTTATCAGGGGTTTCAACGCCCTCCTGCGGGGCAGAGTTTGTGATAAATCTGTAAAGACAAGGATATCAGCACCCATATATTCAATCGGTGCAGTACTTCTCAAGCCCTGTGAGACTTGTTGTTTTGTTTAAAAATTTGAGAACCTCGCCATCACATCTCTCACTGTATCAGTTGGTGGGGTAGCTATTCTTTGTACTCTCTGCACTCTTTCAAACGGCATGGTAGTTGTTGGTTCTCTTTTTAATATTTTATTGAACAACTCACGAATCGTTGTTTCTAGATCGTTGTTCTTGACTGACTCCGATATACCAATGTATCCTCAAGTTATTACGTCTGTTACGATTCTCTTGATCTTCAAGCTTTTTTTTTTTTTTAAATTCTCTTTATTGAAGTTTTTTGCGTTTTTGAGATACAAAACAGGGCCTTTGGGGCATACCCCGGCCAATCCTTGCACATAACCACGTGCACATAAAAGAAAAAAAAAAAAAAACAGAGGACAACTTATCATCACATCTTAGAATTAGATATATCTAGCTAACTTAACAGGGACACCTCTCGGGGTACACATGGTAGGATTACAACAGGAGTTATTATTCCTTGCGGGACCTCTACTTGTTCCTAGATGTCTGGGTTGGGCTTATCAGGAGCATGCAGGGGTAGGTGCTATTAATTTGAGCGATGCTTGCACCTCCATTTATTTATTCAGAGTACGGACCTTAGCTCCTATCAGGACTGATGAGTACAGAGGAGATCTTACGAGTTACTCCTCTTGAGGTCGGTCATCTGTTGTGGACTCTGAATCAGTCCACAGATGCCAGACTTTTTCATATTTTTTGGGGCATCCACGAGACAGATACGTCGCTTTATAGAGGGGCACCACTGCGTTGACTAGATGTTTCCATGAGGTCAGGGTGGGGGGGGTGGTTGACTTCCACTTCAGTACTATGGCTTTCCTTGCATAAAACAGGAGGATACCTATTAGGGTACGTGGGGCTTTGGCAAGTGCCAGTTGCCCCACCAGGCCAAGGAGGCATACACTAATTGTCAGGGGAATAGAAATGGTAGTTAGGCTGTGGATAAATTGCGTTACCTCCCGCCAATAGTCCCGAATCTGTAGGCAGTCCCAGAATATGTGTGTGAAATCTGCAGGAGTATCAGAGCATCTCCAGCAGTTAGCTGGCAGGGCCGGGTATATGCGGTGGAGGCGTTGGGGTGTGTAATAGATCCTGTGGAGGATTTTGAATTGGATCAATTTGTCCCTGGTAGCCACCAGCGGCTGAAATGGGTAGTCCCACATATCTTCCCAGTCTTCGCCGTCCAGCTCCTGCACCTCCGCCCGCCACAAACCACGCAGACCATCCAGACCCCCCTGAATGGACGGCAGGAGTGCTCGATAGATCCGGGATAGGGGTTTTGAGAGCTCGGCATCATCCAGGAGAATCTCCAGGGTGTCAAGCTCCAGCCGAAGCTGAACCGACTTGAATTGCGAATTAAAGGCGTGGCGGAGCTGCAGGAACCTGAAAAAGAAAGAGTTCGGAAGCTGGAATTTATTCTTCAACCTATCGAATGTAAATAGCCCCAGCTCATCGCAGATATCCCTCAAATACTTGATGCCCTTGCCGGCCCACAGACCCGGATCCTGCAAAGAGTGGAACTCCCTGAGCCTCGGATTGCACCAAAGTGGTGTGTTGGGGGACCATCTGGCCTTTGCCAAGTTAGGTTTAATCACTGCCGTGTGCCATGCCTTAATGATCGCTTTCATAGCTAGGGTCGAGGGTACCGCAGAGCCCTCTGACCCCCTATAGAGTGCGTTGCGGAGGGCCTCAAAAGATCCTAGGTGTGCCGCCTCCAGGACAACTGACGCATTGGTGTCATCCGAAACCAGCCAGTTATGTGCATGGGTGAGCATTGCTGCTAGATAGTAGGTGTGAAAGTCTGGGCAGGCAAGTCCCCCCTGTGTCCATGGTCTACACAAAATCTTTTTACTAAATCTGGCCGGGTGTGATTGCCACAAGAAGGAAGCTACTGAGGAGTCTAGTTGCTGGAGAAGAGACTTGGGGATCCATACCGGAGAGTGCCGTAAGATGTACAGCAAGACCGGGAGTAGTTTCAGTTTTATTAAATTAATTCTCCCTATCAGAGATAGTGGGAGGTTTGACCAAGCCTTCAGTTTTAGTTTACACCACTGCAGCACCGGGGACAAGTTAAGTTTGAAAAAATCTTTAGTGTTGGACGAGATATTTATCCCTAGGTATCTGATGGTATCCGCCCATTGTAGAGGCGAAGTAGGATCACTCAGCATCCTTGCCCCGGGGTCTATGGGTAGAATTAGTGATTTGCTCCAGTTGGTTCTGAGGCCAGAGAGAGTCGCGAAACGGTCCAGAAGCCGAAGCGCCCCGGCGAGCGAGGGACCGGGGTCCCTGAGGAAGAGAATCAAATCATCGGCATACAATGCCAGCTTCTCGGTCACTGAGCCGACCCGTATTCCAGACACCTCCCCCGACCTCCGCAGGGCCTCAGCCAGAGGCTCCATTACCAGGGCGAACAATGCAGGTGATAGAGGACACCCCTGTCTTGTTCCCCTCCTAATCGGGAAAGAGGGCGAGAGGCCACCATTCAGTTTGATACGGGCGGTGGGTGCCCTATATAGTAGGCCGATCCATTTCCGGAAAGTTGGGCCGAAGCCAAAACCCTCCAGAACCTGCATCATATAGGACCATCTGACTGTATCGAAAGCCTTTTCGATGTCGAGGGATACCAGTACCCGGGAGGCATTCTCTTCGGGTGGGAGCTGGAGATGGGTAAAGACTCGTCTAAGGTTAATGTCCGTGGACTTGCCCGGCATAAAGCCTGTCTGATCTATGTTGACTAGGGATGGTAAAACCTTCATGAGTCTATTGGCTAGCACTTTTGTGAGTATCTTAAGATCGTAGTTCAGCAACGAGATGGGTCTATAGGATGAGCAACAGGTGGGGTCCTTCCCTGGCTTGGGCAGCAGCACTATATGCGCCTGGTGCATGCTGTCTGGTAGCCTATCGGATTCCAGGCAGTCTGTGTATAGCTGATTTAATTTAGGGACCAGTAAAGTAGCGTTAGTTTTGTACCAGTCCCCAGGTAGACCATCCGGGCCCGGGGATTTATTGTTGGGCAAGGAGTATATTGCTGCCTCTATTTCCAGACGTGTTAACGGCTTGTCTAACGCTATCCTGTCCTCCTCGGAGAGGAGAGGCAAAGTATTTCCCCCCAGTTCCTCTAGCCCAGCAGCAGCTGAGCCAGAGAATGGGTCGTCATACAGGTTGCTATAGAAACGATGGAATTCCCGCAGTATACCTTCGGGGTCCGTAACCTGGCAACCAGTGGAAGTCTGAAGTCTAGGGATTACTGTTTGGAGCGTAGGTTCTGCTACAAGGTTGTCCAGTAGTTTCCCGTTCTTGTCCCCTGACTCGAAAAGCTTGGCTACAAGCTTTCGCGCATCTGAGTGTACCAGCGAGGTGTAGTGGAGCTTCAGATCTCTTCTCGTTTGTGCTAGGGTAGAATAATTTTCAGGCGTTGGATGCTTCGTGAAAAGATCCAGTGCCGCCCCTTCGCTCTGTTCCAGTTGAGTGGTCTGTAACGCAAAGCCGGATCTCACTGCCTTGATGGAAGAGATGTATTCTCCTCTGGCATGAGCCTTGCCCGCCTCCCAGACCACGTCAAGGGAAGCCGATCCCTCATTTGTCTGCCAGTATTCCCTGAGCCTGGGCTCCACCAGCTCCTGGACTTGTGGGTTGGCTATCCAATGGGACACCAGTTTCCAGCATCCCGGCTCGCGGGGGGTGCCCAGACTCAAGCCAAGCTCTAGCGGTGAGTGATCCGAGAGACCCGCCGGGAGATAGGAGACTGTTCTGACTTGGGACAGTGCAGAAGCCGACCCGAACATGAAGTCTATGCGGGATCCCGACCTATGTGATGCTGAGATATATGAATATGTCCTCTCCTCCGGATGCTTCCACCGCCAGAGCTCTTGGAGACCAAAGGTGTCTGCCCAGAGCTCCAAATCGGGGGGGGCAGTTCTAGGGGGGTTAGTAGTATCTTTGTTGTGGTCAAGGATGGCGTTGAAATCCCCTCCAACTAGAATATTATGGACCCGTAGGGGGGCTATTTTTGTAAGGACCGTGTACAGGATGGAGGAATTAAATGGAGGGGGGACATATACATTAATTATTGCCCAGCGTTGGGCATACATTTCGAGGATAAGGATGATGTATCTTCCCCCAGGGTCCGTGAAGACCTGTTCCACTGTGCAGGGGAGTGACTTGTTCAACAGGACAGTCACGCCCCTCGCGTAGGAGGAATATGTGGCATGAAACCCTTGTTTGACCCATGCCCGCCTGAGTGCTAGGATTTTGTTGCCCGTCAGGTGGGTTTCCTGGAGAAACAAAATGTGAGGTTTGTGGGATTTCAGAAATTTAAATACTAATGATCTTTTTATCTTGTCATTCAAGCCCCTAACATTCCAAGATATCAGCCTTAAATCTATACCCATTTGAAGTAGAGAATTTTGATGACATTAGGATCATAAAAGACCCATACCCAGTAATATCCTGGCCATAGGCCCGCTGCAGAGGTAGTCCACAGGGTGTAGCAATCTAGTGGAACTGGAGAGAACATAAAGTGAAAAAATTGAAAAAAAAATGTGACCCAGAGAAGTATCAAAATGATGACAGCATAGTCCAGCAAGGAAAATAGTGTAGAACCCGAGCAGGTGTGGAAACTTACAAACAGTACAAATAACGCCCTACCGCCTGGCATATCCCCAACTTTCGCCGAGGCAGTTTCTTACCCTAAACTTGATTGTAGATGTCGCCTTCTGGAGGCTCAAAGTCTCTGAGATAACCTCAGTGTGAGTTCAACCTAGAACATTAGGCGAGAGTGAGGGAACTTGCATCCCATTACAGTGGGAGGAGACCGGCCCTCTGGAACAGCGGAGCAGTCCCCTCAAGAAGCGAGCTGCCCCAGGTAGAGGTAGGTCTCCTGGTCCTTCACTTGGAAGCAAACAAAACCAAACAAAACAGGGGGGGTCGGCTGTGTTTCACTTGTAGAGGTACTTTGGGGTAACTCCGGGGCTTGCAGGAAGTTGAGTAGGATAGAGCAAACCAGGATGTGAAAGAATCAGGCATCTAATAGATCGGTGGGAGGAATCTTTCATTGCAGGGTGGTCAACCAGCTATCAGCATCCGCAGGGTTGTCGAAGAAGCGGACCTCTCCACCATGTTGGACACGCAGGCGGCTTGGGTATAGCATTCCATATTTAATGTTCTTGTCTCTGAGCCGTCTGCGGACGTCATTGAAGGTCTTTCTCCTCCTCTGCAACTCTGCCGAGAAGTCGGGGAAAAGGAGAACTGAGGCGTTGCCGTATTTGAGTGCGGCGTGTCTGCGGGCCTCAGAGAGGATCCTGTCCCTGTCCCGGTAATTGAGGAAGCGGACCAGGAAAGGTCTGGGGATATTCCACGGAATGGCTCTGCCCGTAGGCACTCGGTGGGCCCTTTCAACAACATAGGTAGGGGGAACGTCCGTCAGGTCGAGTACATTTTTGAAAAACTCCTCCGCAAATACAGCAGGGTGGTCCCCCTCTTCTCCCTCAGGCAGACCGAGGACTCTGACATTGTTGCGTCGCAGCCTATTTTCTGCGTCATCCGACTTTGCGACAAGGGACTGTACTGTGCGTTGTAGCTCAGCAATGGAGGTGGAGTGATTGGCCGTTAGATCCTCCGTGGCCGACACTCTTGATTCTGTCTCAGACATCCTCCCCCTTATCTTGTCTAGATCATTCCGTATGAAATTGCACTCCTCAGCAAGGTGGTCGATGCGTACCAGTAGCGAAGTCCTACTCTGCTCGATCGCAGCAAGGATTATGGCCGTGTTGTCATGAGATGACGGGGCCACCCCCTCCACCTCCGGGGCCTCGCTGGGATCCATGTCTAGTTCGGCTAGCAAGGCCCGGATTCGCCCGACCAGGACGGGATCTGTGTGCGGGGAAGATGGCGGTGGTACCCGGAGGGGTGTGTGGGCCCTTGTGGCTTTAGAGCTCCCCTTGCCTTTCTTAGAGGAGGAGGGCATCTGGCAGGTCACACAGGGGTAGGATTTGCAGCCGTGCTCAGAGGAGGCTTTAGGAAGCAATGAGAGCCCAGCCAGACTGGCCGCAGTGATCAGAACACAGGGGGTCTCCAGGCACCCGTCACTCAGCAGCCAACACCCGGCTGACAGTTAGGGAGGATGTGAGGCTGGAGGTACAGGGGTGAGGGTGGCTCAGAGCAGTGTAGTATAGGCAGGCAGGCAGCAGAGGACTCCAGGATCTATCATCCAGGCCACCTCAGCAGCAGTCACAGTTCTTGCAGGGCAGCACTCTAGGCCAAGGCAGCGGTGGGCAGAGAGGACAGGGCGGAGGGGTGGGAGCCAAGGATCCGAGCTCCGGAAGCACTCGCGGGGCCGCGGCTCAGGAAACAGCGGTGCTTTGCAGGCCGCACTAGGCCGCACCCGGCCGGGCGGGACCACGGCTTCCACGGATGTCCCCAACGGCCAGACAGGCCTCCGGGCCTCACTAGATGGGCGGCACACTACGCCAAGGCAGCGGTGGGCAGATAGGACAGGGCGGAGGGATGGATGCCAAGGATCCGAGCTCCGGAAGCACTCGCGTGGCCGCGGCTCAGGAGACAGCGGTGCTTTGCAGGCCGCACTAGGCCGCACTCGGCCGGGCGGGACCACGGCCTCCACGGACGTCCCCAACGGCCAGACAGGCCTCCGGGCCCCACTAGATGGGCGGATGGACAGGCAGGGGAGAGTGGATGACCCTCCTTACCTTCAGTCAGGCCCGGAGTCGCCCGTCCGGGAAGACGCCGGAACGGCAAGATGGCGGCGGCCGCGGACGAGAGGAGCAGTGCTGGGCAGACGTCCCCTGGCAGAGCTGCTGTACAATTTCTGACTCAGAATGCTCCAGAGGATCGAGGGGGACCCGCTGGCAGGCAGGTAGATGCTGATTCCACTATAGGCTGCAAGGATGGCATCGGATGGGATGTAGAAAACCCGGAGCTCCCCTTTGACACGTCCGCCGCTGATCACATCAGGACACGCCCCCTTGATCTTCAAGCTTATACCGGATACTCCTCATTTCCACCCAGTCCAACTCTGCCCTCTCCCAACTCCAGAATTGCCCGTCTGTGTTCAACCAAATGGACTTCCGATTCTTCCACTCTTTGTAACACATTTTGTATATCCGTTCGAGTGGCGCTCAATTCCCTTTTAATCATGCCTTCTAAATGGGCCATCATCTCTACCATGTCTTGCTTTGTAGGGAGTGCCTGAAGTTTATCAATTTCTTTCTCCATTTTCTTTTGATGTTGATCCTGCTGTAGGATTCCTTCTTCTCCTGTATTCCTAATTTTATTTTGCCCTTCCAGGGGGGAAGTTATTTCTTCTGCATTTTCTGTTATTTGTTCCACTCTCTGATCTACATTATCTTGCACCATATGGTGTTTCCACTATCAGCCTGATTCGTTTTTGCTCCTCTTCTCCCCATTTTTCCTCCCTACCTGAAAACGTATTTTCTGTTCGCTCTGTAAATTTAATCACCCACTAAACTTCCCCCGGTCAATATAAATGAGGTTTGTGTCTTAAAGGTGCTATAGATACTATAGAACAAGTATACCAGCCACGTTTAATCTCGTACTGATACCCCTGACAGTTTATACCTTTATGCAAATTTGATCAAAATAAATTTACCCCTAAGGAAGACCAAAGAAAAACGAGGGAGAGAACCACCGTAAAAATCTAAATCAAAATAAAGGTTCTGACTTGCACTAACTTATATCAATGAGTAAAAAATACATTTATAGTCCCTTTAGTTCACTCCAACCCTCATGTATCTGATATTAAGACAAACAACAACAGTCATGGGGGGCACTGTATCCTTTCCTCTTCAAGCTCTTGTAAGAAGTAGACTCCCAGGGGCAAATTCTATGGGTCCAAACAGTGTAAGTCCTGTGTGCAGGGGGGTATTCTTCATCCTCTTTACCTTTTTACAGCAAAATGTACAGATGAAACTGAGGATATATGGTGTAAATAAATTAAATTTTGTCCCTTTCCTTTTCCCCTTTCTTCCCTCCTACAAGGTTTTGCAGATAATAAAAACAATATGTAAACAGGCTGGATCAGGCCAAAGGGGGAGAGAGCCCAATCATCCACCAGTATAATGTTTTATAGCATAGCAAGCTGGTTCAGGCAGCCATAACGTATTTAGCTAGCAGCAGAGCAAGTAGATACCAAGAAAAAAAAAAGGGAAAAAATAAAAAGGGGGTAGCAAACATCAGAATATTTAACTAGCAAACCACAGAACCTGTAGATATTGCACCCCAGGGCTCAGAAATGTCGAAGGCTCAGGCTCGGGCTCAGACTGGTAAGAGATAAGAAGCTGAGCAGCAAATACAATCAGGGCAGTCAATATAGGCAATAAAGGCAGGCTGGTTCAGGCATTTAAAGAGATAAAAAACAAAGGCAGGCGCCGCTAAAGTAAAACTGTGATTTTAATATAGCAGTAACATTAAAACACTCACATTAAGGCAGTGTTTCTCAACTCCAGTCCTCAAGGTGCACCAACAGGTCATGTTTTTGGGATTTCCATTGATTTTCACAGGTGATTTGAGCAGTTTCACTGCCTTAGTAATTATCACAGCTGTTTTATCTGCAGGAAATCCCAAAAACATGACCTGTTGGTGCGCCTTGAGGACTGGAGTTGAGAAACACTGCATTAAGGTGTCTTTAGATCAGCAATGTGGGGGTCCTGTGGGATGTGCACCTCCGCTCGTGCCAGCAATGTTCAAGCCCAGTGCAGTGGAGCTGGTGTTCAATCCTGTGAAGAGTTTTCCGGGTCTCGTGCGGCGCTTTCAAGCTCTTCAAGAGCTTGAAAAAGGTGAGCGTAGTGTGTTCCTCCTCTCACTGCGCATGCACCGAAATGCATTGCATCTTGGTCCTGTGACGCCATCCCGCCCCACGCTGCTCCTCAGCACTCAGCACAGATGAGCAGCTTGCGCTCCAGGCCTCCAGTTGGCCACCGCATGAGACCCGGAAAACTCTCCACAGGATTGAACACCGGCTCCAATGACTGGGCTTGAACATTGCTGGCACGAGCGGAGGTGCACATCCCACAGGACCCCCACATGCCGATCTAAATACACCTTAATGTGAGCGTTTTAATGTTACTGCTATATTAAAATCCCACAGTTTTACTTCAGCTGCGCCTGCCTTTGTTTTTTATCTCTTTACATGCTCTGGAGTACAGCTTCTGTGCCCCCTTTTTTTGCAAGGCAGCCTAGAAGTGCAAAAAGACTGTTACCTCACCACAAAGCAAACTGCTTAAAGGACTTCTTTGGACCTAGTGTCCCATGCTATATTTCAGTGAGCGCCACTAACCATGTACCTTTTTTCTATGACCTTTTGAGGCTGGTTCAGGCAGGCTGATTTCAGGCAACTATAGAGAAATTTTTACAGGCTTCTGTATGTATTCCAGCTGTGAAAAACCCCCCAAAAAAATTATACCATCCACCAATATCATAAAAGGTAATAGTTCACCGCAAACAGCCTTAAATTATTTCACAGCCCTCTTCCTCCTGATCCTGATCCCTCTCCCTCCAGCCTGCTGCCTAAACTTTTTACTTTTACAAGCTGTAACGGGAAGGCCCGGGGAACCCAGAATCCCTTAGAAAGTATGAGCTATCCTTGCTTCAGCTTCCCCAATGCCTCTTATGTGTAAACCACCCTGTGTCCCTATTAGGGGCACAGGGTGAATAAAAACCCCACCATGATCTGTGATAGCCATATCCAATACGGTATATACAGGGCACATATTGGGTATATACTGTGTGTGGTCTGTGTATGTAATACTTGCTGTGATGGTGTGTGATTACATTCTATTGTGGCTTGTGGGAGTTAAGCCTGTAATTATAGGTTGTGGAACTAGCAGACAGACAGGTTAATTGAAGAGATGCTGAGGTGTCACCTGTCTGCCTGAGTAATGTTAATGAACATCAAATGCTACAGATCCTTTCATTGAGTGAAGTCTTTTGATAATGTGGATTGGGAGACAAAAGCTAAACACAAAAGGGTCATGCATAATCATTAAACTGAGATGTGTATTGGTCATCAGCTGTAGAGAATTGGCTCATGTAAATTGGGTCTGGTCAGAGGTGTATTATGGGAGGAGGGTCAGAAACTTCTCTCTGGGGATATAAAAGTTGGAGTGTTTTTCAATAATAAAGGAGTTCATTTTGGAAAGATACAGAGTGCTCGTTCTTTTGGAAGGATTAATTCCTATGGGAAGTGGTCGTCTGACTGTGAAGGATCGACAGTGAATTTGTGTCCAGGAGAGGGAATATCTTTAAACGGCGTTAACCCCTTTCATATTAGGGATGTCGTTACACAAGCAAAATAGGTAATCCTACCCTGTCTTCAGTCCTGTGATTCAGCGGTGTTTATGGGGCTGTATGGATTCGAGTGACTCCGGAAACTTCCAGGCAGCTTTCTTATACCCTCAGGGCATCCCAGTCCACAGCTCCCCTCGTAATCCTCCAGAGGGCGGGCAATTCCCACAGAGCTTTTCACAGCTGTATGATGGTGTCGTCCCACTCTTCCTCCGGCTGCTCCTCCGCCCGACACTTCGCTCAGTGCCCGGCTTGGCTCGTTGGTGTTCCCGCCCCAGCCTCTCACGCTGCGGGCATCCAGCAGCAGCAACGGCTGCTTCTGTCCAGTCTCGCTCTCCTCTCTCCTCCCACAGCAACACCGCCAGCCAGTCCAGCCATATACTGCGGGTCACGCCGCTCAGGGCAGGGGGAGACAGCTCCGCTGGGCTCCAAGAGCCAGAAAGAAGGTAGAAGCCGGTAGAAAGCCGGTGGATAGGGATCCGCCAACAAACAGCAAGCACAGCAGTACAAGCGATCCGTATCATACCAATTTGCAGCTACAGGTGGGGGTGTGGGTCGGCTTTATCATTAACAGTCAGGCTTCTTCAGCATGTCCGTCCGGGGAGAGACGCCGGGGAACTCACAGCATCACACTGCTTGGCGCCATGATCTTACTCCTCCCCCAATAGATATGATTCAGATCATAAGTTTAAGAGCCAAAATTATCCTGGATAATACCAACTGCAGGCTGTTTAAGCTATGTTTGAATGGTTGGCAAACGGTTCTGCCGGTCTAATCGAAAAACAAAATACAAAAACCACAGTGCGTATGTAAATAAAATCATCTATGTAAATATAGTCTAGCATCCACTAGTGAGGTGGATTTGCATGATAATGTTAATTTTTCTTCATATAAATTACCTGCTTGATATACAAGTGTTGTTGATTCTAAATGTGCAGCAGCTTAGAGATCGTATTAAGACCATGTACGATCGCAGGTTCTACAATCAAACAAACAAACATTGGTAGAATACAATCATTATTCCCCATGAATGCTTGTTCCATAGTTACAAATGTATGTCAACAAGGGTTACATATGCTCCAAAAGAGTAATCGTCTTATTACCTGTCTGTAATTGTGAGGATGATATGGCTCCTAGAGGACCCCACAGCTTGTGTGCTGCCACGTGGGTCTATTTATATTGCCCCATGTGGGTCACGAGCGGCACGACTTGTGATGTCACGCCGCTAACGACGCACCACCGGACGTGTGTAGGTGGCGTCACAGGTGGAGGAGTGTCCTCCACACACTAACCAGATGATGGAATGTGCACGCAACATCAGAGGGCAGACCCAGTCCTCCTCGGCGTGTGTGCGCATCTGGGTCGCTATGGCAACAGTGTGTCTGATTGCTGCCAATCGCCAATAAAGCAGACAGTGCAGACACTGAGTGCCGCACCCGCCCCTGGCAGACGTCACCAAAATCCCGGACACACATAGCACTCCTGTTTCAGCGTAGATTGTGGCATCAGACCATGCTGATGTGTGCCCCTGGGCGTCCATTATTGAGACCCTTGCTGATGAGGAGGTGAGCCGCACCAGAACTGCGCCAAAGGAGTGCTCTGAAAAATTTTAAAAAAATAATAAAAAATGTGTAAATGAGTTTAACAACAAAAAGAAAAAAAAACATGACTGTTAAAATGAATAAGTATGGTGTTGCATACAATCTATAAATAAAATTTGTTAATACATCCATATTATAAATTACATGTTATGTATACAAAGATGTTAACAAATGTAAAATACTTTATTACAAAAAATCTATAATTTTAAATAAAACAAGAGAGGGGAATATCGGTGCCACACTTCCCCTCTACTTAGTGGCCGCATACGTTCCATGATGACATTGAGCGCTGGGAATATATTGAACACGACGGTGTCTTTATCGTCACCAGTATCAGGCGTTAGTTCCGTTTCCACACCAGCAGGCCCATTAATACTACAAGTAGCCGATCCTGGCAATTCGGGACAAAGCACTATATTGGATATACGCACCGCACCTATATCCAATACAGGTGCTACACAAGACATATAGAGAACACCTGCAGTTTCCATAACTGCACGTGCCTCAAATCAAGTGCCAAAGTAGAAGGTCCCGACGCCCACGGCTGTGGAGGTCGAGATAACTACGATATTGTAAATTTATCGTTATACTCTTTATCGGAAGATCAACATACAGTTTTGCGCTTAGGCCTCACCTTCTGTCCTGATGGTGAGGCAGATAAATTTGAACTAGTTAAAGATCTAGATTTGTTCGCAAGGCGCCTAATGTACAAAGTCTTATATGACAAAAAACAGAATCTCAATGAACCTTTGGACTATGAGAAGTCAGTTTAAAAAGATGTGACCATAGAAGAATTGAAAGCACTCCAAGATCTAATGGAATTATGGAACGAAAGTAACCCAGAGGAAGGACCTACATGGTGTCAGGAGTCCATCCAGGCAAGTCGGTCCATTCCAGATCCTGTAAACCTTTTTTTGTACCACCAAAAATATACAAACCTAAGTCTCGATTTTTTCCTGTTCTGCAGGGCAATCCCAACATTTGGGCTTTTGTCCTACAGGTAACAAAAGAAATTGAAGCCACCAATTGGAAAATCGGGCCCCCTACCCAATCTACCCTCAAATTTGAAACGAGCACTCAATTCCCTGTGGAATAATGATGATATAGTGGTGAAACCCTTTGATAAACGGGGGAATACGGTCATGAGCAGAGAAGGTTACGAAAAAAGGTGCTATGACAATCTACAATACAGAATGGTACAAACCTGTACCAGCAGTATTTGTATCAGCTAGTATTAAGCAATATAGGAATATCCTTAATCGAGCCATACGGCAGGGACTATAGATGAAAATACATTCAAATTTATGAACATTGGTAATCTGCTTACACCCACCTTTTATGCACTGCCGAAAGTGCACAAGGGAATAATACCACCACCAGGATGCCCAACCATCTCAAGTTGTGATTTTCTGTAACTGAAAACATTAGTAGAATTATGGATGAATATTTATATCCACATGTGAGGAGTCTGTCCTCACATGTGAAAAAGACACCATAGAATTGTTGAAAATTAGACGGACTCCAGCTACCAAAAGTTGCATGGCTAGTTGCGATAGATATTGAAGCACTGTATAATTCTATTCTAGATATGTGCACACTGAAATATTTCGTTTCAGAATTTAGTTTTCGTCCAAAAAATTAATTTAGTTACTTTCGAAATTCGTTTTTATTTATTTTTGTTTCGTTAAAAAATGCATTCGTCCGAAAATCCGAATCAAGTTCGAATCGGTCAACTGAAGGCTTATGGAGTCTCTCGAATGTTCTAAGAAGATTTGACTAAGCAGCTAAACTGTACGACACCGCAATCGTACATTTCTGGTCGAATGCTCCGCCCACAAGCTATAGTAGAATTCTAGCATTCGACCAGAAATGTACGAGTAATTATATTTATTAATTATTACTACTAGTCAACCAGCATTAGAATTCTTCTATAGCCTATGGGCGGAGCATTTGACCATAAATGCCTGCTCGCTGCGATCGTATGTTTTTAGCTACTTTGTCAAATCTTCATGTCTCTATAATGTCAAATCTTTTCTCTCTATGTCGAATAATCTTGGACTAATAGAGTTAGGTTAAGCACATTCAACCGCAGGTTCGATAGACACAGATCGCTATTGTCACCGTCATGTCAAATCTTCTATCTATATCGAACTGTTGTCGCAACTAAACAAAAATAAAGCATTTTTTATGCCGGATCTTTCGGATTTCAGATTCTTGGCGTTCGTTATCGTTTGTTAAAACTAATGCGAAAATCCCCGAAATTCAGACGAAAATGCATTCGGATGAAAAGGAATGCACGTCTATTATATTCCACACATGCTATGAACACAAGTAGTACGTAGCTTTCTCGATGAGAAAGACACTGATTCCCGCAAATATAACAACTTTATCATTGAAATGTTGGAATTTATCCTTTCAAACAACGTTTTCAAGTGCTCAAACTACCTTCAGATACAGGGGGTGGCTATGGGGGCAGGCTGTGCCCCCTCCTATGCCAACCTGTATCTGCGGGGGGTGGGAGCATGACCGGTTTTCACAAGAAGAAACTAATGTCGATCTCAACAATGTAATGACATGGCATCGTTATATAGACAACGTCCTGATGGTTTGGGCAGGATCAAAAGAAGAGACAATACAATTTTTGGGAAACTTGCAAAATAATAGTTATAATCTCAGGTACATATAACTACAGCCAGGAGAGGATCACTTTCCTGGACGTAGAGATTTTTGTGAATGAGATTGGTAATTTATGTTCAACTTTATACAGAAAACCTACCACAGGTAACACATTACTACATGCGACTAGCTCGCATCCAAAACCACTAATCACCAGCATTCCATATAGCCAATACCTTTGATTAAAACGTAACTGTACCCAAGAGGAAAATTTTAAGAGAGAGGCAAATCAGTTATATGAACGTTTAAACAGCAAGGGGCTATACTAAAACTTGCTTAAGAAAGGCTTATAATAAAGTGAGATCACTAGATAGGAATACACTGATCTATAAACCAAGGAAAGACAATAAATCAGATTCAACCTGAACAGTGACCAGATATAATAGACAACATGAAAAAATTTGAAAGATCTTTAAAAAAATTCTGGTTTCTTCTCACAGCAGATGATAAAATGAACAAATATGTTAAAACTTTCCCCGAGATCACGATCAATAAAAAGACACCATGGTGTCAAGTCACTACACAGTTAGCAGATCTAATGAGACAGATAAAACAGGTACATATTCCTGTGGAAGTTGTAACTACTGTCGCTACATACTGTGAGGCGAAAATATAGACCTTCCAAATGGTGCCGCTTGGGCACCAAAACGGAGAGTTACATGTCAATCGATTGGAATCGTTTATCTCATGAAATGTGGCTGTGGTGCATTTTATGTGGGTAAAACTAAACAAAACTTTTTTTTGTAGGATTAGAGACCATGTGTCAGCAATATCTGAATGAAAAATGGAAACTCCCATTAGCAGACACGTGGGTCTATACCATAACCACAACTTGAAGATGATGTTTTTTTGCCCTTGAACACATTCCCCCACATGATAGAGGTGGAGATGCTGACAAACAACTTCTTTAAATAGAAGCCAAATGGATTTACCTTTTACAAGCTACGAGGTATCCAGGTTTGAATGAGGGCATTAGTTATAAGCCATTCTTATAACAATCTAGACCAGAGTTAGTAATTTTACAGCAACTAAGGTCGCAATTGCTGTTTCAATCTGCCTCTGTCTTTGCCTACCATTTCCATTCTTTGTCTCTCATGTGTTCCGTATGCCCATTTAAACGCCCGTATGAAGCCACTTGTTTATTTAAAACTATAGATTTTTTGTGATAATAAAGGATTTTGCACTTGTTAACATCTTTGTATACATAACATGTAATTTATAATATGGATGTATTAATAACTAATTTTATTGATCGATTGTATGCAGTACCTGTAGACTGATGAAATCTCGAAGTATGTAACCCAAATCGCATGCACCACCATACTTATTAATTTTAACAGGCATGTTTTTTTTGTTGTGTTTCATTCATTTACACATTTTATTCATTTTTTTCCCCATTTTTCAGAGCACTCTTTTGGCACAGTTCTGGTGCGACTCGCCTCCTCACCAGCAAGGGTCTCTATAACGGACGCCCAGGGGCACACATCAGCATGGTCTGATGCCACGGCCTATGCTGAACTCCTGTGGAAACAGGAGTGTTGTGTGTCTGGGATTTTGGTGACGTCTGCCAGGGGCAATTGGCAGCGATCAGACACAGCGACCCAGATGCGCACAAACGCGTGCGCATTCCATCATCTGGTTAGCGTGTGGAGGACACTCCTCCACCTGTGACGCCACCCACACATGTCTGGTGGTGCGTCGTGACGCACATGTGGCAATATAAATAGACCCACACGGCAGCACACAAGTCGCGGGGTCCTCTAGGAGCTATATCATCCTCACAAATGCAGACAGATAACAAAACGATTACTCTTTTGGAGCATATGTAACCCTTGTTGACATACATTTGTAACTATTGAACAAGCATTCATGGGGAATAACGATTGTATTCTACCAATGTTTGTTTGTTTGATTGTAGAACCCGCGATCGTACATGGTCTAAATACGATCCCTAAGCTGCTGCACATTTAGAATCCAAAAAAAAAAAAAAAAGATCTGGTGTCACCAGTGACCCACATCCATCCCTGTAATATGCAACAAAAGATTCGCCCTTACGGGACATTAGATGAGGTGGGCACCATTTGGCCAATAAACATAGTACCAGTAACTGAAGTATAAAGTATATGCGTTTATTCAGGTAAAAGTCATGCATACATTGACATTGTGACAGACCTAGCCGGGACAGAAGCTTTTGGAGAGGACTGAATGCTAGCCTCTTGCCTTCCGATTATGGGCCATGGATTTTAAGGGAACACTACACTTTGTGAGGTGTATGCCTGGAGACCTTGAAGTAATGTTACTTTGGATTCAAGTCCATGTCCCCAACAAAACACACAGACTCTGGGAACCCTGTATATGCCATATTATAGTGATGGCTTCATAATGTTGAGGCTCATAGAAGGTGCTGATGCCATCAACTCCAGCCACCTGTCTGTCTGTTGTCTGCTATAATGTGTTTATTGTAAATACGGCTAGTGTGGGATCTAATGCCGCGTACACACGATCGATTTTTTCGACGGTGAAAACACTGTCGAAAAAATCGACGTTAAAAACGAGGAACAGCTTGTTCCCCTCACACACGGCCGTTTTAAATGTCATTTTTTTTTTGGTCGAAAAAAACGACCGTGTGTGGGCTCCGCGGCAGTGTTTCCCTATGGGAAACACTGCCGCGGAAAACATGTCGAAAAAAACGACGAGAAAAATTAGAACATGTTCTAATTTTTCTCGTCGTTTTTAATGCAGTTTTTCTCGTCGAAAAAAACGACATAAAGCCCACAGACGATCGTTTTTCTCGGCGGAAAAAAAAATTTCATTTTTCCCGACGGGAAAAATGATCGTGTGTACGCGGCATAAGAGTATTTCATCCCATTGTTGTTTGTGTTTATTAACTCTGCTGTTGTGTGAAGGAGTTCTGATTTATGATAATGTGTATTGTAGTTAGGGAGCTAGGAGACAGCCAGGCTAGGAACTCAAAAGGTCATGCCTAGGCTGTCTAAAAGATTGCTAATTAGCTCATGTTAATTAGGTTTCTGGTTCAGTTTGTATTGTCACCCTTGTGTATATATTTGTGAGATCTCAAATAAAATGTTATTCCTGATGTACTCCAAGACTGGTGTAGGCTGCTGATGTTTTACCCTACACTGAGCTATGACTAGTGAATGGGAAAGCTAAGGGGCCCTTGGATGGTGTGGTTCCGGACAGAGGAAATATTTACGGCGAAAAGACAAATTTTGAGTACGGGGTCCGTCACAGATATCATAACCAATGGCCAGTTATAAAACAACATACATGTAAATAGACAGTAGGTACTGTGACAGTAGGAGCTACTGTCACAGTAAAATGGACAGTTTGCTGGACATAGGGTCTGCACATTTGCAAGGTGCAAGACTACAGAGCATAGATGTGGACTGGAGAAGACTGCTTTCGCAGCTTTCTCCAGGTTTTGGTATTCTGGAAAGGGGCTTTGTAGTTTGGAGATTCCACAGTGTCTTGGGAGGGATGGGATCTCCAACCCTGTGTCCAGACTTTGCTGATTACCAGCAGGGTGTGTGCTCAGGTGAGCACAGCCCTTATAATGAGTGTATGGGAAGACCTCATGACTCCCAGTTGGAGACAGCTCCACACCAAGAGACAGGAGGTCTTCAGGAGTCAAAGAGGCTGTAGGTGACAGCCAGAACATTGGTGACTGCAAGAGGCAGAGCTGTGTACGCTAAAGGGAAGCCGTCTACTTTGAGGAGTCCGGTGGTCTGGGTGACCAGGAAAGTGCAGAAGTACTGCTACAGAGAGCCAGGTGGGCTAGCATTTTCTGTTATGTGTATTTGATGGAGAAGAACCCCCTGTGTGGGAAACCTTTGTTTGGACTTTTATTTTGCCTTTTTTAATAAAAATGGGCTACCATGCCCTTAAATATAGTTCCTGACTGGCTTGAATCGCTGGGAAAACGCATCTACCACTTGAGCTAAACAACCCCCATCTCACAGTACATATATGAGTAATATACATGTGATACACGGGCATCTAGTGTAGCCGACGCGTTTCGCGAGACCCAGCTCGCTCTTCAGGGGTTGATGCGTGTATAAATGTACCTAGGATGGAAAAATATATAAATGGGTATATAATATGGTGTTAATAAAATGGACACAGAGCGTGGGAGCCGTGATATAGGATCCCATACTACTCACTAAATACGGCCAGGACAACAGGTGTGTGGCTCCCAAAGGCAGCAGCAAGTGTCTCACCCGGGAACTGAGGAGGCGGAGCCAAACGGGACCCCGATGGGGCAAAAACAGAGGACCGGTATGGTGCAGATGTGAAAGTGTGTCCCCAAAAGTCTTTGGGAGCTGCAAGATGTATAGAGGGAAATTTCCTGTCTCCAGTTGTCCCCATCTGCTCTTTGAGCGGGGGGGGGGGCACCTAAGCCTCGGTGCCATGCACGTGCGCAGGCCGCTTGGCATCTGCGATTTCGCAATGTAATTTTGGCCGGATGTATGATGTCATCTGGATGCCTCAGGGAGGCGTTCGCACACCTCCCGATGGCGCCGGGCGCCTCCTGCGCTCATGCGTCTACCATTCAATCATGGCGTGGGGGCAGAGCCCCGCTGGGTCTCCTGGGGATATATATTGGAGGGCTGACATGGTGTGGATATTTGCATCACAGAGGACACACACACCTGTTGATTCACCTGCTCAGACTTACCAGATTCACATACTCTCAACAACTCCAGGTACACTTCCAAACTTTCACATGGCTCACTATGAGCACTCATCTCAATTTTTGGTTTTATTTTTTGCTTTTTTGTCATTACAGACCTCAACACACATGAATATTCTATTTTGTTTCCTTTCACTTTATCTTTTTGTCTATTTTCCTGACCTCCATCACTTGCTGGCATCTCCCTGCCATTTTCCATTCCCTTAATAGTCTCTATGCCCTTACTATTCTTGACTTAGGCTTTTTATGACTACAGAGATATATACATACTATTATTACTGAACATATTACATATTTTGTGACAAACATATTTATGCCTACAGCTTTTATCACACATGGACTCAGTAAGACTTTTGGGGATACACTTTCACATCCGCACCATGCCTGTCCTCTGTTTTGCCCCATCGGGGTCCCGTTTGGCTCTGCCTCCTCAGTTCCCGGGTGAGACACTTGCTGCTGCCTTTGGGAGCCACACACGTGTTGTTCTGGCCTTATTTAGTGGTGAGCATGGGATCCTATATCACGGCTCCCACGCTCTGTGTCCATTTTATTAACACCATATTATATACCCATTTATATATTTTTCCATCCTAGGTACATTTATACACGCATCAACCCCTGAAGAGCGAGCTGGGTCTTGCGAAACATGTCGGTACACTAGATGCCCTTGTATCACATGTATATTACTCATATATGTACCTACTGTCCATTCACATGTATGTTGTTCTATAACTGCCCATTGTTGAGGATATCAATGTATGCATGACTTTTTCCTGAATAAACGCATGGGTACACTAGATGCCCGTGTATCACGTTTATTACTCATATATGTACCTACTGTCTATTCACATGTATGTTCTATAACTGGCCATTGGTTATGATATCAATGTATGCATGACTTTTACCTGAATAAAACGCATATACTTTATACTTGAGTTACTGGTACTATGTTTATTTGCCAAATGGTGCTCATCTAAAGTCCCATAAGGGCGAAGCTTTTGTTGCACATTTAGAATCAACACTTGTATATCAAGCAGGTAATTTATATATATATATATATGTAGCGGGGGTTTAAATTTAGGGGGATACACCTGGGTGGTAGTATGACCCAGGTGTGTATAAATCATGAAAGGATTTGGACCATTGTTAATTCGTGGAGGACTTGGTGTACTGTTTTCCTTGGCCTGTGGGTGGCAGGGTTCCCACAGGCCTAAGGTAGATTCACTGCCGCAGTGCTGGCCTTTTTGTCCCTTTCCGGCGATGGTGCGGCAGGGGCGGGGAACCTGCTGTGACGTCACGGGAGGAGATAAAGGGGAGAGACGCCCTCGCCACAAGGTTTTTTTCCTGCATCGCGCGCCCAGGCACCTTCGGCCTGGGTGCGGGCGGTTCGGAGTTCCGGTCCAGGCGCCCTAGGCCTGGCCGGAGCGGAGTTGGCGTCCATCCCAGGCATCCCAGTGACTTCGACTGGGTCCCGCGAGGGCGGAGGAGTCCGAGGGTCCCTGAGGTGGATGGGGCCCAAGTCTGAGGTGAGGAGGCCGGGGAGGTCACCCGTCTGGAGAGTCCGGAGCAGCATCAACCTGGTGACGGATGGGCCTCCGGTAACTCCCTTGGAGGGACGTCTCCCCCTGACAGGGGCCACAACGCAGCGAAGGTACTCCTATCTACATTCTATTGAGTCGCTGGTAGAGACTCACAAGTTCTAAGTTCTCTCTAGCCAAGGCTATAGTAACCGCTGGTGAAACCACAGTGGTTTAGCGTACAATCAGGATAGTGCCTCAACCTGCTCACCCCACCGTATTGAACTGTTATTGGGTCTCAACCAGTTGGCTGGTAAAGAACTGTTTGATTGTGAGTGTGACAATAAAACAAGAGTTGGACCCTAATCGGTGTGTGGTACTCTGGTTAATGGGAGCAAAGGGAAGTGTCAGCACAGCAAGACTTGGTCATTAACTGAAACGCACAGGCCCGAGGAAAAGAATTGGTACTGGCCTTCACCTCACCCACTGCCATGGGGAGGACATGGGCCGTAGCGCATCTCACCCTCACATACGAAATACCCCTAGACAAAGAAGATGAGGTGAGGGCGCTACATATATATACACATATACACACACACACACACACACATATACATATATACACACACATATATATATATATACACACACATACAGTCAGGTCCATAAATATTGGGACATCGACGCAATTCTAGTCTTTTTGGCTCTATACACCACCACAGTGGATTTGAAATGAACAAGATGTGCTTTAACTGCAGACTTTCAGCTTTAATTTTAGGGTATTTACATCCAAATCAGGTCAACGGAGTGGGAATTACAACAGTTTGTATATGTGCCTCCCACTTTTTAAGGGACCAAAAGTAATGGGACAGATTACCAATCATAAATCAAACTTTCACTTTTTAATACTAGGTTGCAAATCCTTTGCAGTCAATTACAGCCTAAAGTCTGGAACGCATATACATCACCAGACGCTGGGTTTCATCCCTGGTGATGCTCTGCCAGGCCTCTAATGCAACTGTCTTCAGTTCCTGCTTGTTCTTGGGGCATTTTCCCTTCAGCTTTGTCTTCAGCAACTGAAATGCATGCTCAATCGGATTCAGGTCAGGTGATTGACTTGGCCATTGCATAACATTCCACTTCTTTCCCTTAAAAAACTCTTAAGTTGCTTTCGCAGTATGCTTCGGGTCATTGTCCATCTGCACTGTGAAGCGCCGTCCAATGAGTTCTCAAGCATTTGGCTGAATATGAGCAGATAATATTGCTTGAAACACTTCAGAATTCATCCTGCTGCTTTTGTCAGCAGTCACATCATCAATAAATACCAGAGAACCAGTTCCATTGGCAGCCATACATGCCCACGCCATGACACTACCACCACCATGCTTTACTGATGAGGTGGTATGCTTTGGATCATGAGCAGTTCCTTTCCCTCTCCATAATCTTCTCTTCCCATCACTCTGGTACAAGTTGGTCTTGGTCTCACCTGTCCATAGGATGTTGTTCCAGAACTGTGAAGGCTTTTTTAGATGTTGTTTGGCAAACTCTAATCTGGCCTTCCTGTTTTTGAGGCTCACCAATGGTTTACATCTTGTGGTGAACCCTCTGTATTCACTCTGGTGAAGTCTTCTCTTGATTGTTGACTTTGACACACATACACCTACCTCCTGGGAGAGTGTTCTTGATCTGGCCAACTGTTGTGAAGAGTGTTTTCTTCACCAGGGAAAGAATTCTTCGGTCATCCACCACAGTTGATTTCCGGTGTCTTCCGGGTCTTTTGGTGTTGCTGAGCTCACCGGTGCGTTCTTTCTTTTTAAGGATGTTCCAAACAGTTGATTTGGCCACACCTAATGTTTTTGCTATCTCTCTGATGGGTTTGTTTTGTTTTTTCAGCCTAACGATGGCTTGCTTCACTATTAGTGACAGCTCTTTGGATCTCATATTGAGAGTTGACAGCAACAGATTCCAAATGCAAATAGCACACTTGAAATTAACTCTGGACCTTTTATCTGCTCCTTGTAAATGGGACAATGAGGGAATAACACACACCTGGCCATGGAACAGCTGAGCAGCCAATTGTCCCATTACTTTTGGTCCCTTAAAAAGTGGGAGGCACATATACAAACTTTAGTATATAGTGATATGCAGTGATAAATTATATGTCACATTAATTTATCTACAATTTACAGGTAATTCGATTTTTGGAAAAGATTACACAGCAATAAGAACAATATTCCCCATTTTGGAAGGCCCAACAGGTTTGGAGGTGAGCGGTAGGGGTATATCCCCTGTGCCTGATGAGTTGCTCTGACATCAATCCATACTGACCATATTCTGAGTATTCCACAAGGGGACTCAGAACCATATATTCAAGGGTTTCTTCGGTTATCCAGGTACAGCCTTGAGTTGTTTAGTGTGTACAGAACGAAGCGTTTTCTAAGTGAAGTTTTTTGAAATAGACATTTGTAATCTGTCCATATTTATCTACTAGATAAGAATATCCATGCATGTTCCTGAGGAAGCCGCAAGGCGAAACATGTAGAACAGAAAGTGTGGAATCCTTTGTATGGAAGAAATGTATCTCTGTATACTCTCTTCTCTTTTTGTGAATACGTAATAATAAAATAACCTTTTTTAACTATTACTGTTGTTGTTGAATACATGAATAGCACCCAGAAAGTCCCATATATCCCCTAACAGGGTTTCTTTTCCACTTTTTTATTACAAAGGGATGTTGGTGCTGATTAATTAAATTAAGGGTAATTTATCACTTTAAATTTTCTACTTCATAGCTTGTGAATTCAAAACCACTTGCTTAGCACTGCGGTGTATCTTGTAGGAAAAAATATATTGTAATGTGTACTACAGATCCAAGTAGTGATCCAACAAGGTTTATATAGCCAGGAAATGGTATGCAAAGGTATAGGGAAATCCTTCCCACTTTGTCCATGGCGCTAGTCCCATATAGGGCAGGCTTCATCATTGCATTGAGCATACTACTGGAAGGTGTCTTCAGGGTCTGGGTGCCATTAGAAAGCACCATGGCACTGGACCTGTATAGCATCTTGCTGTAACTCACTCATTGCCCTGCGTGCCAATGTGAGTGCTGAACTCAAGATTCCATGCTCCAATCAAACATTACAGATTGGCCTTGGGCCAATCTTGGGCCAGGGTGCTGCTCCCAAGGTATTCACTAAGGATAACTGGTAACTTTCAGTTATATCTTGAAAAAAGTGTCAGTTAAAAAATAAAAGGAAAGAAATCTCCAACATGTGAAGGGGTCCATCATCTAAGAACACTAGCAACTAGGGCCTTATGGATCGTGTGTGGTTATAAGGGTACAGTGGGAGTGGTCCCAGCAAAATTTGTACCTGTGTCCAGTCAGGAAAGTAGGATCATACAACCTATAGTCTGATCAAATCCAGTTTCCTGTACTGTATGATTGGGATACATGGATTTCTGTAAACTAGAGTTTTACTTCAACAATATGAAAAATCTGAATTCAATACAAACAAGAAAATATACAGTTACAAATTTAAAAGGATGCTGACAGGAAGAAATATGAAATTAGGTTCAGACAAAGACTCACATAGGTTGTGAACACTCTTGAAGATTACATGTTCTGCGAATAGGTTTTAGTTTCGGAATAAATTCACACATCTTCTTATTCACCATTTTGTGGTCCGATTTCCTTCGACAGCCATATTTTGTGAATTGATAGCCTACAAAACAGCATAATTTTTACTTATAGAACTTGTGTATATTGAGAACATGGCAAAGGTATAAATTAACACCAAGTACAAAAAAGCCAGGGGAAAAAAAGTGTTTGTGATTCTGGAAAAAGGTATATAAAAGGCCAAATCTTCTTCCAACATTGAACAAAACAATTGCAAAATTTCACATTACTACTACTACTACTACAGTACATGAATTTTCCAGCAAAGCATACAAATAGGTTAACAAAATACGCTTTGGCAAATGTAGACATCTTAGGAATATAAAGTAAACCTATAGCCATTGTAATCTGCTACTGTGAAAGCAATTACTCCAGACGTCTGCAAATAGTGTCCACTAAACACGGAGTATTCCAATATGAAAATACAGACTTACAATTTATAGTGGACACCACCTCTCATGTGTCCTGATTGGCCTGTAAAGCCAACCATCCCATTGATTAGCCAGACAAAGATATAGACAGAAGGTGTGAGCAAGTGCTTTGAGAATAAGGAAGTATTTGCAAACTATTGTGCCCTAGGTTTAGGTGATCTCGAATCAATGAAAAAAAAAAAAAAAACACAGACTCTACAAGAAGGCGTTGAAAATGTTTACCATTACTTAACAGAGGCAGATAACATAGTTGAACTTTGTACACTTGCAGATTTCCACCTGGCCCATGTAGATAAAACAGATGGACAGGAGAAACGCCTATGCAGGTGGACGTACCTATATGCAGCAGCAGTGCGATCTGTAACCGCTGTGTCCCTCTGACACAGCGGATCACAGATGAGGGTACATGGCCAATTTACAAGATCACAGATCAGGGTACATGGCCTGTACTCACCCTGGTCTGTTTATTGACAAAGTTTTGGCCCGGTGCCTGGACTGATTCTTTGCTGACACTGCCTGAAATTACTCATCTGCATGTCCGACCAATGACGTTCCTGTGGGACGCTAGTCCCAGCCATCCCCCCTGCAAGCAACTGCATTCCTGGAACCACAGGAGTGACTGTTTGAGATGGACCCCAGTACTCAAGGAGTATGTCCATCATATAAGCTTCCCTTGCCCGGTAACAGAAGAATACCAGATCCCGCAGCCCACCCAGTCACTAGTCGGGACACAGCATAGGGTAGTGGAAAACATAAGAGTGTTTATTGAAACACAGGTACAAAAAGATATACACTCTGGGAAAATCCCCCCTTTGTATAATGACACAGGGTGGGGTAAACTGTACTTACAGTAACATGAGACAGAGGTACATTCAAAACTTTCAACAAATAATTCAATCATTAACTAAGGAACAGCCAACATATACTATATGCTAATCCACACCTAGCAACTAATAGCTGACATTGATATAATTAACATGAGTGGATTAACAATAACTAGGCACTTAAACCAGCCTAGGTGGCCATACCATTCGGCACCTACAACCTTGAACAAAAAATATTGTACAATACTCAGTATAAACACATAACATCTCACAATAGTTCCATAACAAGTTAAAGTGTTCACAAGATTAATCTCATCTCCAAGAGATGTTCAGACAGAAACAATAGAACAATGGGAAAGACCTACTTCAAAAAGTATTCATACCCCTTGAAATTTTCCACATTTTGTCATGTTACAACCAAAACATACAGTATCTCACAAAAGTGAGTACACCCCTCACATTTTTGTAAATATTTTATTATATCTTTTCATGTGACAACACTGATACTTGACACTTTGCTAAAATGTAAAGTAGTGAGAGTACAGCTTGTATAACAGTGTAAATTTGCTGTCCCCTCAAAATAACTCAACACAGTCATTAATGTCTAAACCGCTGGCAACAAAAGTGAGTACACCCTTAAGTGAAAATGTTCAAATTGGGCCCAAAGTGTCAATATTTTGTGTGGCCACCATTATTTTCCAGGACTGCCTTAACCCTCTTGGGCATGGAGTTCACCAGAGCTTCACAGGTTGCCGCTTGATTCCTCTTCCACTCCTCCATGATGACATCACGGAGCTGGTGGATGTTAGAGACCTTGCACTCTTCCTCCATCCATTTGAGGATGCCCCACAGATGCTCAATAGGGTTTAGGTCTGGAGACATGCTTGGCCAGTCCATCACCTTTACACACAGATTCTTTTGCAAGGCAGTGGTCATCCTATACTAGCATCCCCAGTAGTTTAGGGTTCCCAAGAAAAAATGCAGCTTTAGCGCGATCAGCCCAGATACCTGCTAGCGCCTGCATTTAGCCCCTCCGCTCAGCCCAGCCCACCCAAGTGCAGTATCAAGCGATCACTGTCACTTACAAAACACAAAACACAACACACAACTGCAGCGTTTGCAGAGTCAGGCCTGATCCCTGCGAACGCCAACAGTTTTTTTGGTAGCTTTTGAAGCAGTCGCTGACAATCAGGTTCTCTTCTTTCCTGTGGGTTTCACTAGTTGTACCAGTAAATTTAGAGGCCACAATGTCCAATCAAAAGTTACACTAGTGAAGAGGCCTACACGTTTCTGAGCATGACAGATTAGAGTGAAGAGGAAGTCACCCATCTGTCATATTCAGGTTTAGAATACGATCCAGTAGACAGCAGCGGCACCCTCACAGATAAATCTGACGGAGTAGTGGTCCCTGCCAAGATCAGGCGTACCTGACCCCGTTCTTCTGTTAAGGTGCAAGAACCGAAGGGCTCTCGTATGGAGCAGAGAGCCAGTACTAGTGCCGCTCATCCTTCTAGTGAACTGGCAAGCACCAGCGGCCTAGTACATCCTGGTCGTACTTCTAGAACTACAGTAACACTTGGTGACGTGGCGAGTCCCATAAGTGGAGTTCAAGCTGGTGCGGTGGCTAGCACAAGTAGTGTTCCGCAGCCACCAAGACAAACACAGGTCCATTGAGCCCATAGTGCCCTTACCGCTGCATTTGCCAATCCTAATTGGGAGCCCACCACTTCTGCAGTGCCCGTACTTCCCCCATTCACTGGCCAACCCGGAATTCAGGTGGAAACAGTTGATTTTACGTCTTTTGATTTTTATTTGCTGTTTTTCATGGAAGATCTCTATAGATCTTTTGTGGACCAAAGCAATTTGTATGCTGGTCAATTCATTGCCGCTAATCCCCAAGTGACCCTTGTCAGAGATTGGAAACCTATTACGGTTTCCGAATTTAAGACCTTTCTGGACCTATCCCTCCTCATGGGCATAGTTAAAAAAAAATTAGATCCAGTCATATTGGTCCACTGACCCAATTCACCATATGCCCGTGTTCACTGCATTCATGGTCAGGACACGATACGAGCAGATCCTACTGTTCATGCATTTTAATGTCAATGAACTCTGTCGTCCTCGGGGTGACCCTGGGTTTAATCGGCTTTACAAAATTCGGCCCCTCGTAAACCACTTCAACCAACAGTTTGCAGCCTTGTTTTCTCCCGATCAAATTGTCTGCACTGATGAGTCCCTGATTAAGTTTTCTGTCTGCTTGTCTTTCAAACAGTATCTTCCCAGCAAGCGTGCCAGATATGGGGTCAAGTTGTATAAGCTCTGTGACAAAGCAACAGGCTATTCATATAGCTTTATGGTTTACGAGGTAAAAGATAGTCATGTGGAGCCCGAGAACTGCCCAAACTACATAGGGAGAGCTGGTAAGATTGTGTGGGACTTGGTGTCACCCTTATTCGGAAAGGGGTACTACTTGTACATGGACAATTACACGTATGCCAATTTTTTAGTCACTTGTTTGATAATGGAATTAACACATGTGGCACTGTGCGATCTAATCGCCGGAGCTTACCCCAGCAGAGTCCTGTCTTAGACTCATAGACAATAATTTGCTCGCAGTGAAGTGGAGGAATAATCAGAATGTTTTAGTTCTGTCCTCCCTTCACGCAGATACGACTGTCCAAATTCCAACGGCGACTGCCGTTGTGGAGAAACCCCTCTGTATCCACAAATACAAGCTAAATATGGGAGGGGTGGACCTCCACGACCAATTGTTAGCGCCATACCTAATTGCCCATAAGGCCAGACGCTGGTACAAAAAAGCGTCTGTATACACATTTCAATTGGCTCTGCTGAAAGCTTAGGTGCTATACAAGGCATCAGGGCAGTCTGGATCCTAGCTTAAATTCCAGGAAGAGATCATCACAGCCCATCTGTTTCCAGATGGTGCTGTGGCCCAACTTCCCAATGCAAATGCAGTGAGCCGGCTGCATGAGAGGCACTTCCCAGAAGTCTTTGTGGTACCTCAGGCCAAAGAACACCCCAAAAAAGATGTGTCTGTAGGAAATGCGGATAAAGGCATGACACCCTCTTTTATTGTCCCTCTTGTCCTAACCAACCTGGTTTCTGCCTCGGTGAATGTTTCCAACGCTAGTTGAGTATTAGCATATGGTACAGCACTGCACAGTCATAGGACACACTTTCACAGGGTCCCCAAAAAGAACTATAAAATAAAAAAGCCAAAGAGTTCTCTTTTATTCTTCGTTCTCTCTTTTCTCTATTGTTCTGCTTTGTTTCACTTTATTTTAGAACTGCAATGTTTGAATGTTACCATGTTTTATCATGTTTACTTTGCAGGTATGTATGTCTTTTATACTTTACTGTTTACTGTGTTTTATTGTTAACCATTATTTTCTTTGTAGGTACGCCATTCAGCTGCAGCACTGATTAATATACTGTATCTTGACAGCAACAGCGTATGCTCTCACGATACGTAAATCAGCGACTCCAGCGCTGTAGAAGGTAATTTCACCACTACAGTTTAAAAAATAAATAAAAAAGAAGAGCATATATGCCGAAGCATAGGGGTGGAGGGGAGATTTGCTCCTAACATTAGGGGCGGATTGCCCCATGCTTCGGCATATATTTTTTAGACACAGATTGCAATAAAAAAAATAAGTTGTTTTATTGAGTTAATGTTTTATTGTTACCATGGTTTGCTTTTTGGGTACGCCATTCAGCTGTGTCACAAAAAATAATGCGCTAACCCAAAAAGTGAACTAAACTGCTCATGAACAGAAAATACAATAAGTGATTATCAATGAATGAAAAAACGAAGAGTTAAAAAAATAGGTCACACTTTTGACCTATTTTTTTAACTCTTCGTTTTTTCATTCATTGATAATCACTTATTGTATTGTACCTGTCTGCTACTGCTCCGTTCCGGAGGTCGGACTCACTGTTTGTTTCAGTGGCTGGTCCAAAGGAGGGCCTGGCGGTCTCGTCAGCCACCATCTCTCGTGGGTCAGACAGATCGTGATCAGGCTTATGCCCAAAAGGGGCGGGCGCCTCCCTTTCCTTTTGGGCATAAGCCTGATCACGATCTGTCTGACCCACGAGAGATGGTGGCTGACGAGACCGCCAGGCCCTCCTTTGGACCAGCCACTGAAACAAACAGTGAGTCCGACCTCCGGAACGGAGCAGTAGCAGACAGGTACACCCGCAGAGCTCGGACAACGTCCAGGGAATGCAGTGCAGCCTCTTGGGATGCGGCAGACGGGGACACAAGATGTAAGTAAAGAAATATGAATGTTCCTGCGCTTAGGAGAGAATATGTTATATAGAGCTGCAGCCCCCCTGGTGAGATCCTATAGACGGATCCTAAAGTGTAAGTGAATAGTTATGGGGCGTGGCGCTGCTCTCCCCTCAGGAGTAATCCAGGGGTTTGGAATAAAATAAAAAAGGATAGGAACTTATTAGACACCTTCCTTGGGTGGGTGGGTCCGGCTTACTACAGGTGGCTAAACAAGAAGTGTATAAAGTGTATAAAACTTAAAGCCCTCTTGCTGATGGCCAAAACATGGCCTAAACTACAAGTGAGAGCTAGTGCTTTAGAGTGCTAGTAAAAACTAGCAGCAACCTAATTAGTGTTTGTGATCCACAGGTGATTCAATAAGGTAACAAATACCATAAGATACATAAAATAAAGTAATGAAATGAACAATAGTGCTACCAATTCCTCCAATGGTATGCCACTATAATAATATGTTGTATGTGATACCTGTGTAAATAAAAAGTACTATAAAAACATATAACAGTATATGTGTGTGCCAGTATATAAAGTCCAAATGCTATAAAGCAAAAAACATATGTGGATGTTTAAATAGTGATCTCAGTTTCCAAAGTGATTAATAATCAGTGCCGACAAAACTTCCAGAAGCTTCATAGGTGCTCCCCCACATGGGTCCCCACTCACCAGCTCCTCGCACCCCTACAGGGGTAGACAGCGTGTGGGACACAATCCTGTGTTGGTTCAGCCAATTTCCCAGCCAAGATGCAGCCAAGGTGAAATGTATAGCTGCAGCACGTTTCCAATTTCCGATCTCCACAGCTCCTTTACTTCCCAGGAAGTGATGAATGGCAGGCAGCAGGTTGTCCAGAATCCTCAGTGATAAAAATAATAAGCTCCCATAGTGTGGTAAAGTTGGGTGATTTATTTAAAATTTAAATATATAAAACAATGGTGCTTATGCCTCCAAAGGCATATACTGTATGCCTTATACAATAAAAGTAAAAGGGACACAGCACCGCGGTAACCGTATACTGTGATCGCAGCTTGCGCCTCAACTGCGTTCCAGTTTCAGGTACCCGGATGAGAAACAGCGTGATGTGCGTGATTCTGCCTTACGCACGTTTCGTAATGAACGTCTTTTGAGGCGGTATCATGATTACGCTTTATCACGCTTAAGAGAGAGGTGAGCCACAACAACCCCGCCCCCTATCCTATCGGGTCGTCCAATCAAGTGGAAGTAAATACGCCTGCCCACATAGGAGGAGGAAATGAATAAATTTGGTGTCCCCGGCATTTAAAAAGGGGGATCTGTGGCTCATCTCTCTATACAGGATGCATCAGGAGCATTTCTAATTATAAAATCTACCTTTTAAATTATATATAATAATAATAATAAAAATTAGAATGTGACTTTAGGATATATTTAATCTGGGCTCAAATAGCCAGACCAATACTCTTATGGCTAACATAAAGGACGACAGAGAGATGGTTAACTACAGTTGGCTCCCTTGTCCTAGCCATCTATCTGATAATGACAGATACAATTGTATATAACAGGAACAATTTATCTATATGTAAAGGTAATATGGAACTAGGCTTCTACATAGAGGAACCCACATATAACTCAGTTGGGATAATCCACACTTTATATGCACCATAGTCATATTAACATCAAATGTATGAAAACTATATAAAGAATCTTTAACAGAACCCTTAGCCGGTCCATCTTCATAAAGGGAGGTGGCAGATTTGCACATATATAAGAATAAAAGGTGCATACCACCCTCACCTAAGAAGATTGGTGAAGATTATTAAGTTCAGGCTAGGGTGAAATATAAGCCCCTTGAGGAGCATGCTAGCAATGAAATAGTGAGGTACCCCAAAAAAATCCATATGGCCTAGCTTATCCCCCCATCAGGGAACCATGATAAATGGGGCTATATAATGCCTACATAGGATCTAAGGGCTAAATATGATACCAGAATAGGGGGGAGAGATATTTTCACCCCCAAATGTGGTATCATATGCCCACACCAATAATAGAATCCCCCAAAAAAGGGGGGTCAACCCTATATTCAAATATATCCAAGGGATATGTATGTGCTAGATGCCCAATACACCTAGGGCGTGCATAATGAGGATAATTAATTCTATATATATAAGTCAGGGGTTAGCTATAAAGCAGTTTAGGTCAATATCTACGTTTAATCCTTTGGGAACCAGAGACCCTAGCCGGTATATCCAGCTAGTTTCATTCTGGGAGACTAAGGTGGTTTTGTTACCTCCCCTCCAGTTGTCTTTGATAATATCAATTCCATAAAAGATAAGCCCAGTAGGGTCTCGATGATGGAATTCGTCAAAATGTCGTGACAGATTGTGTTTAGGGAACCCTTTTCTGATATTGTTAATATGTTCCCTAATTCGTACATGTAATGGGAGGGTGGTGCGGCCTTTATATTGTAGGTGGCACGGGCACTGTATGACATAGGTTACATGAGTACTGTTACATGTAATTAGTTCACGAATAGTGTATTCCCTATGGTCAGTTCTTGATTTGAATGTTTCCCTTCTACGTGGTTGCCTTTTGCTCACCCTGCATGCCAAACATCTCTGACATTTATAGAATCCTTTAAGCCCTGGGAATATATTGACTGCTTTTGGGGGGTTGATGACATTGTGCACAATATGATTGCGCAGAGATGGTGCTTTCCTATACACAAAGGCTGGTTTGTTCGGCAGTGTTGTAGAAAGGACACGGTCTTCTTTAACCACTTCCCGCCCCGTCAATAGGAGATTGACGTCCGGGAAGTGGTTGCATTATCCACACTGGATGTCTATCGACGTCCTGCAGGATATTGCCTTACGCGCGCCCGCGGGGGCGCGCAGCGCGGTGATCAGGGACGGCGTGTGTCCCTCGGACACAGCGCTTCCCCGATCACGGTAAACAGACAATTTCATTGGCTGTTTACCATGTGATCGGCTGTGTCAACGTCACAGCCGATCACGTCACAACAAACTCGGCGGCGCGCACGGAGCGTGCCGCCAGAGGCTTGCAGAGCGGGGATCGGGGAAGGCGAGTGTCCCTTGGACACAGCGTGTCCCCGATCAGGGTAAACAGCCAGTGAAATTGGCTGTTTACCACGTGACTGGCTGTGTCCAATCACAGCCGGTCACAAATGTAAACAAACAGCAGGAGTTACTACCTGATCCCTGCTCTCTCCTCACACACCGATCTGTGAGGAGAGAGCAGAGATCGGTAAGTGAGATCAGTGTAGTTTGTCTACAGTTCACTGTGCACAACACGGCCCCCCCCAATAAAGAGGACCTGTCACACAGCCCAGCACATCAATCAGCCCATCTATCAATCAGCCCAGCCAATCAGCCCATCTGTCAATCAGCCCATCTGTCAATCAATCAGCCCATCTGTCAAGAAATCAATCAGCCCATCTGTCACAGGCCCACCTCCATCGGTACCGCCATTGGTACCGCCACACAGGCTACCAGTACCGCCATCGGTACCACTACCAGTACCGCCACTAGTACCGCCATAAGGTACTTCCAGGCCCGCCACCAGTATCGCCACTAGTGCCGCCATCGGTACCACCACCCGTACCACCATCGGTAGTGCCACCACCACCTGTACCACCACCGGTACCGCCACCACCACCACCACCACCCGTACCGCCATCGGTACCGCCACCACCCGTACCGCCATCGGTACCACCACCACCCGTACCGCCATCGGTACCACCACCACCCGTACCGCCACCTGTATCGCCATCGGTACTGCCACCACCACCACCCGTACCGCCATCAGTACCACCACCACCCGTACCGCCATTGGTACCACCACCACCCGTACCGCCATCGGTACCACCACTAATACCTCCATCGGTACCACCACACAGACCGCCACCACTACCACCAGCAGTACCATTACACAGGCCAACCAATAAGCACTGCCATAATGTCCCAAAGGGTTTACACACCTGAGGAGGCATATGCCATTCTTGCCATGTCGGATGAGGAGAGCAGCGGGGAGCTCCCATTATCCGATTCTGGTTCAAGATACGAGCCAGTGGAGGATAGTGGCTCAGAGTCCGAGTCCCCGGAGGAAACCGTCCCTCCCAAAAGAATGCGATCAGGACCAAGATCAGGACCAAGATCAGGAGAACTGCCCACCACCAGCAGCGCCATACCCCAGGAAGAGGAGCCCAGTACAAGTAATGGAAATACACGCCCAACCAGAAGAATCCAGCCCCAGTTCTACCTACCCAATGCCCTGGCAAACCCCTTATGGTTGCCTGCCAACTCAGAATCCGCTATCATCCCCCCTTTCACCGCACAGCCAGGTGTGCAGCCCGACACTACAAATTTTTCTAAATTTGATTATTTTTGTTTATTTTTCCCACAAGATTTGCTGCAGAATATAGTGGATCAAACTAATCTGTATGCATCCCAATTTATTGCTGCCAACCCCAATTCTTCCTACGCCCGCATGTTCCAGTGGCGGCGTCTAACATTGGACGAATTCTAATTGTTTTTGGGCCTTATGTTCAATATGGGGCTTACAAAAAAGAACGAAGTCCATGCATATTGGTCCAAACGCCCCATCCAACACATGCCCATATATTCCGCTGTCATGTCCAGTTAAAGATACGACATGATCATGCGTTTTCTCCACTTCAATGACAATTCACAGTGCCCTCCCCAAGATCATCCCAACTACGACAAACTGTACAAGATACGCCCCCTAATCAATGCCTTCTCCCAGCGATTTCAAGAAGTTTTCATCCCAGAGCAAAAAATTTGTGTGGACGAGTCCCTCATACATTTCACTGGCCGACTGCAGTTCAAGCAGTATATACCAAGCAAGAGAGTCAGGTATGGGTTAAAATTAAATAAATTATGTGATCGAGCCACTGGATACGTCTTCACATTCAGGATCTACGAAGGCAAAGACTCTCAGCTCCAGCCCTGTGATTGCCCCACATATATTGGAACCAGTGGGAAAATTGTCTGGGAGTTGGCATACCCCCTGTTCGGAAAAGGTTACCATTTATATTACTTGCTTCAGCCATGTCTCAACAATGAATTTTGATTATGTCTATGTGATAACCTCTATTTACATTATGCCTTTGTTTGCATGATCTGTGTGTATTTTTACTATGATACAATAAATTTTTATATTCATATCCATGCCTTGATTTCCATTCTTCAGACTGACTATGCAGCATGTATATATGGCTACAGACCATTCCCCAACGGGACAGTGATGTTTACTCATTTTTGATATCCTAGACTTTTTTCCTACGCCCATCCATGCCTCATTTAAAGTCCCACAGCCCACTTTCTTTCTTCATGTTACCATTTATATGTTGACAATTACTATACCAGCCTGCCCCTTTTTCGCCACCTTTACAATAAGCAAACCCCGGCCTGCGGTACCTTAAAAAAAAAACGGAAGGGATTCCCACAAAATTTATTGACCAAAAAATTGCGACCTGGAGAATCGGCATTCATGAGGAATGAGGAGGTGTTGGCCATGAAGTGGAGGGACAGGAAAGATGTCCACATCCTCTCTACAATCCACAATGACACCGTGGTGGAGATCCAAAGAAGACGCAGCCCCGTTGTAAAGCCCAAATGTGTCCACGACTACAATTTGTACATGGGGGGTGGATTTAAACGACCAGATGCTACAGCCCTACTTATCAACCAGAAAGTCCCGTTATTGGCACAAGAAAGTTGTGTTTCACCTGTTTCACATGGACCTTTTTAATTCGTTTGTCTGCTACCAAAAAGCAAATCAAAATCAACAACTCCCCTACCTCCATTATATCGAAGATATCATCGATGCCCTCATTTACCAACAAGATCCCGCCCCAGGAAGCATTCGCTCTGATAGTGTGAGTTGGCTTCACGAGCGAAACTATCCCTTTAGCATCCCCCACACAGAATCTGGAAGAAGACGCCAAAAGAAATGCCGTGTATGCAGCAGAGGAGGAGTAAGAAGAGACACCACCTATTATTGTCCCGATTGTCCCTCCCAACCTGGCCTGTGCATCGGAAATTGCTTCAAAAATTATCATACATCCATTAGTTCCCCTTATTATTAACAGACTGCCATTTCCCCATTTGCCTGCTACCATGTTACGAACTAACATCCATGTTAAATAACTGACCCTGGCCTGTTTACCGACAATGTCTTTGCTTGCCGATTTAAACCACGTTTCTGACCTCCATATGCACCAACCTCAGCCTGTTTACCGACGATGCCTCTGCCTGCCGATTTAAACCACGTTTCTGACTTACACGTGTACCGACCTCGGCCTGTTAATCGACCATGTTTTTGCCTGCTCTTTTGGCCATCTACTTTTAGTACACAGGGGTCTCACATATGTGAGGGGCTTCAGAATAGCGTTCTGAGTAGAGAAAACCAGTTTTTCGTTTTCTGTGCTCCAAGAACAGGGTCTGGTTGCCCGGAGGCTTCAAAGCGATTTGGGTGGGAGAAGCCTCTACCCCTGTCCCCCTGGCCCAAAGCTTGATGGTCCTTCCTGCTGCCTGGACCAATACTTTGGCTGTGCTGACCATATTACTGCCTGTAATGACCCATGACATTATGGACCATGTTTCTTCCTGCTGCTTGGACCAATACTTTGGCTGTGTTGACCTGCCTGCCTGCTGCCTCTACTGACTTTGGACAGTATTTCTGCCGGGACACCACTGCCTGCTACCTGGACCTGTGCTTTGGCTGTGCTGACAGTATCTCTGCCGAACTATATGAACTATGGACAGTATTCCTGCCTGCTGCCTGGATGATTGCTTTTGCTGTCGCTGACCTCATCCCTGCCTGCTGCCTGGACCGATGCTCTCCTCTGTGGACCACTGCACTTCTAAAACCACAGGTAATCTTTTGTTATTTGGTATGCACCTTCTATGTGTTAGATATATGAAGGGCCTTCAAAAATGTGATCGGTAGTCAGAAAATGATATGTGCAATTAATGCTGCTAGAATGCCTGGAGGTGCTACTTGGATGTTGGGCCTCTGTATATGGCCAGGCTGTGTAAAAGTCTCACACATGTGGTATCACTATACTCAGGAGGAGTAGCGGAATGCATTTTGGGGTGTTATTTTTGCTATGTATATGCTATGTGTTAGAAATATCTTATAAATGGACAACTTTGTGTAAAAAAAATGCATTTACATTTTTTCTCCACATTTTCCAAAACCTTCTGGAAAAAAATGAACCGTTCAAAAGACTCATAATGCTTCATAGATTATACGTTGGGGTGTGTGCTTTCCAAAATGGGGTCATTTTGTGGACAATTCCATTGTACTGGTGCTCCAGGACCTTCAAAAGTGTAATAGGTGGTTGAGAAAGGATATGTGCAATTTATGCTTGTAGAACGCCTGAAAGTGCTACTTCAATGTTGGGCCTCTGTATATGGCCAGGCTGTGTAAAAGTCTCACACATGTGGTATCGCTACACTCAGGAGGAGTAGAAGAATGTATTTTGGGGTATAGTTGCAATTATGCATATGCTGTGTGAGAGAAAAAATGTTAATATGACCAGTTTGTGTAAAAAAAAAAAAAAAAAATCCAAATTTTCCCAAGAATTGTGGGGAAAAAATACAACTTCAAAAAACTCACCATGCCTCTTAGTAAATACCTTGGACTGTCTACTTTCCAAAAAGGGGTAATTTTGGGGTATTTGTACTTTCCTGGCTTGTTAGTGTCTCAAGAAATGAGATATGCCTTCAGTACATCAGGCGTGATCAGATGTGATCAATTTTCAGTGATTAGCACCATAGCTTGTAGACTCTATAACTTTCACAAAGACCAAATAATATACACTAATTTGGGTTATTTTTACCAAAGATATGTAGCAATATACATTTTGGCACAAATTTATGAAGAAAAATTACTTATTTGCAAAATTTTACAATAGAAACTAAAAAAAAGTGTGTTTTTTATTAAAAAAAAAAGCAGTTTTTTTGCTTATATCGCAAAAAAAAAAAAAAAAACAGTGGCGATTAAATACCACCAAAAGAAAGCTCTATTTGTGAGAAGAAAATTATAAAAATTTTGTTTGGATACAGTGTAGCATGACTGAGTAATTGCCATTCAAAGTGTGAGAGTGCTGAAAGCTGAAAATTGGTCTGGGCGGGAAGGTGCATAAGTGCCTGGTATTGAAGTGGGTAAAGATAGGCCAATATTTTTTCACTATACGTTCAAATTCCCTATATTGGTTATTGAACCCTGTGATTAATGCCATTTCCATTTTGTTTTCCTTTTTATTTTGTTTGTTCAATAGGCAATGTCTAGCTTCTTCAAATGGTCTATTGTATAGCCCTTCTCCTGAAATGTATTAATAATTAGATCTGCTTGTACGTGGAAATCCTCTACTGAGTTGCAGTTTCTACGCAATCTCAGCAGTTGCCCTTTGGGGATGTTTCCTTTCCACTTAGGGTGGTGGCAGCTTGAGATAGGGATATACCCATTACAGTCTGTGACCTTGAAAAAGGTTTTGGTGTGTAAGAATTCACCTTGTTTGAAGATCTCCAGATCCAAGTAATCAATTGTTTGCGGATCACATTTACCTGTGAAGGTGAGTCCATACCTGTTCATATCCAATTCATGGAGAAACTGTTGGAATGTTTCTACTGGGCCATCCCACAATATGATTAGGTCATCTATGTACCTTCGGTACATCTTAATTTGGGGGATTTTCCTCTTGTAAATATACTCTTCTTCCCGCATGTTCATGAGGAGATTTGCAACGCTTGGGGCATATCGAGCCCCCATTGCAACCCCCTTAGTTTGGACAAAGAAGGCTTTATTATACCAAAAGTAGTTGCATTCCATAGCAAGTTGCAGCCCTTCCAGTATAAAATTAATTTGTTCTTGTTTCATGCTTGTGTTTTCATGAAGTGCTTTCTCAACACCCAATAGGCCATCCTTCTGAATAATGCTTGTATATAGGGAATTTACGTCTACCGTCGCCAGTAGGTAATTCTGGGCCCCTTTTATTTCTTGGATTTCCTGTATTAGTTGTAAACTGTTACGGAGGTATGATTTGCCTTCCTTGACCAGTGGTTTGAGATAAGTGTCCAGGTACTCCCCTAATCTGGAGAACACCGAGTTGATTCCACTTATTATGGGCCTTCCAGGTGGCTTAACAAGTCTTTTGTGGATTTTGGGCGTATAGTAAATTACTGGGGTTTTTGTGGAATTGGATACTAAGTATTCTGCCTCTTTGTTATTCAAAATGCCTATAGATACCCCCTTGTTCACAAATTCTTTAAGTTTTTTCTCAAATGTTGGTTTAGGATTCCCTTTTAGTTTTTTGTAAGTATTCTCAATATTCAATAGGTTCTCCATCTCAGCCTCGTAGTCTCGTTTATTTAAAATAACCAGCCCACCCCCTTTGTTTGCTGGCCTTATTACAACCTCATTATTTTTGCCAATTTCCTTAATTGTTTTCCAGATACTTTTAGTTTTGGTGTGCTTCTTACCTAAATTCCTCAGGTCGTCTTCCACCATTCTTTTACAAGCCCCTATACATTGGTTTCCTGGGGTGTTGGGGTTGAAAATGTAGTTGTTTTTTAGCCTTTTTTGTGCATATTCAGGCTCTATTGGTATCCTAACATCTTTATTCAGTGCAAAAAATGTTTCTTAAGATTGAATTTTCTCAGAAATTTTTGAAGGTCAATAAAAGTTTCAAATTTATTAAGGGGCTTATTTGGCGCATATTTAAGCCCCAGATCTAAAACTCTCATTTCATCTGTGGTGAGCTCTATATCGCTAAGATTATAGATACCCTTCCCTAGTATTCTCTTGGGCGCTTTCTTCTTCCCTCCCCTGCATCCTCTCCTCTGTTTTCTCTTTCCGGATTTCTTTGTGTGGGTGCTGTGTTTCTTTCTTGATTGGTTTCCCTCTCATTCATTGGGTTGCCATATTCTGCTTGTCTCTGTTGTCCATTGTTACATAGTTACATAGTTAGTCAGGTTGAAAAAAGACAAAGTCCATCCAGTTCAACCATAAAAAAATAACTAAAATAAAATAAAAATATATCGTGCAATCCCATATACCCAATTCTATACCCATAGTTGATCCAGAGGAAGGCAAAAAACCCCAGCAGAGCATGATCCAATTTGCTACAGCAGGGGAAAAAATTCCTTCCTGATCCCCCGAGAGGCAATCGGATTTACCCTGGATCAACTTTACCTAGAACTGTTAGTACTCAGTTATATTATGTACATTTAGGAAAGTATCCAGGCCTTTCTTAAAGCAATCTACTGAGCTGGCCAGAACCACCTCTGCAGGGAGTCTGTTCCACATTTTCACAGCTCTTACTGTGAAGAAACCTTTCCGCATTTGGAGATGAAATCTTTTTTCTTCTAGACGAAAAGAGTGCCCCCTTGTTCTCTGTGTTGACCGTAAAGTGAATAACTCATCACCAAGTTCACTATATGGACCCCTTATATATTTGTACATGTTAATCATATCCCCCCTTATTCTCCTCTTCTCAAGAGTGAATAAATTCAGTTCCTCTAATCTTTGTTCATAGCTGAGCTCCTCCATGCCTCTTATCAGTTTGGTTGCCCTTCTCTGCACTTTCTCCAGTTCCCCGATATGCTTTTTGAGAACTGGTGCCCAAAACTGAACTGCGTATTCCAGATGAGGCCTTACTAATGATTTGTACAGGGGCAAAATGATGTCTCTCTCTCTGGAGTCCATACCTCTCTTAATACAAGAAAGGACTTTGCTCGCTTTGGAAACCACAGCTTGGCATTGCATGCCATTATTAAGCTTATGATCTACCAAAACCCCCAGATCCTTCTCCACTACGGATCCCCCCAGTTGTATTCCCCCTAGTATGTATGATGCATTCATATTCTTAGCCCCCAAGTGCATAACTTTACATTTATCAACATTAAACCTCATCTGCCACATTGTTCCTCTGGTTCCCATTCCATCGTTGAGGGCCCCCTCTGGGCCCCCCCCCCCGATTCCCATTCATTCCCCTCCATCCAGGGTTGCTGTAAGCGACCCGGGCTTTCCATCGCCCTGGTGGCCTGTCTTGGGGTCCTCCCCTGGGAAAATCCCCATATTCTCTCTGTTCTCTTCTATATTGAGGACTGTCATCATAATGATGGCTTCTTCTAAGAGGTGAGAATATAAATAAAGGGTGATCTCATCCGGGTACCTGAAACTGGAACTAATTAGGTTGCTGCTAGTTTTTACTAGCACTCTAAAGCACTAGCTCTCACTTGTAGTTTAGGCCATGTTTTGGCCATCAGCAAGAGGGCTTTAAGTTTTATACACTTTATACACTTATTGTTTAGCCACCTGTAGTAAGCCGGACCCACCCACCCAAGGGAGGTGTCTAATAAGTTCCTATCCTTTTTATTTTATTCCAAACCCCTGGATTACTCCTGAGGGGAGAGCAGCGCCACACCCCATAACTATTCACTTACACTTTAGGATCCCTCTATAGGATCTCACCAGGGGGGCTGCAGCTCTATAGAACATATTCTCTCCTAAGCGCAGGAACATTCATATTTCTTTACTAATTTCTGATCACCCTTTATTGGGTGTTTATATCCTGCAGCTATGGACATATTTGGCTATATGACTAGTAGAAATATAGATGTAGGGGGCATTTTCAGTCAAGAGGAAATCACCAACAGACAAGATATGCAAGGGTTAATGAAACAGCTTAAACACACCATGGAGAAACAACTCAGAGTGTGGTGGGATATAGCTACCCTAGAAATGTATATCAAGGAAAAAATGACCCCCCGGAGGTTAAGATGGGATATCCACCCTAATGACAATATAGAAGATGCGGGTCTCATGAATGAATGGTATGCATTCTTCAACACATGCGAGAATGATTTATTGCACAAAATTGTCAAGAGACAGTTTAAATTTAGGGGGATAGAAAGCAGCATTATTGATATAAAAAACCTGCTGCTACCATTTGCTAACCACCAAGACTTCAAGGATAAGGAGAAGGAACTTCAAGAACATATTAAAAAATATAATATAGACATACAAGCCAAGAAACAAAAGAAATTCAAAAGGGATGTCCTGGATTATAAAGACATGAAGGTTTACAAATGGCAAGTTGGGATGGAGGATCAAAATGAGGAACTGGATGATACACTGATGGATGAAAGTCCAGTAGAACCACTGAGTATATCAGTAATGGGAACACCTAGAAATATTCCTCAACAACCAACAACTAGCCATCCTAAAACCCGGAACCGTGGAAGAGGAAATCAGCCAAATTGGCATCAAGATAGACCTGACAATAGGAGGGTAAACTACCAGGAACCGCAGGAATACAGAAGCCCATATCCATCAAACTATAATTTACCTACCCACAATATATTCTCACCTCTTAGAAGAAGCCATCATTATGACAGTCCTCAATATAGAAGAGAACAGAGAGAATATGGGGATTTTCCCAGGGGAGGACCCCAAGACAGGCCACCAGGGCGATGGAAAGCCCGGGTCCCTTACAGCAACCCTGGATGGAGGGGAATGAATGGGAATCGGGGGGGGGCCCAGAGGGGGCCCTCGACGATGGAATGGGAACCAGAGGAACAATGGACAACAGAGACAAGCAGAATATGGCAACCCAATGAATGAGAGGGAAACCAATCAAGAAAGAAACACAGCACCCACACAAAGAAATCCGGAAAGAGAAAACAGAGGAGAGGATGCAGGGGAGGGAAGAAGAAAGTGCCCAAGAGAATACTAGAGAAGGGTATCTATAATCTTAGCGATACAGAGCTCACCACAGATGAAATGAACGTTTTAGATCTGGGGCTTAAATATGCGCCAAATAAGCCCCTTAATAAATTTGAAACTTTTATTGACCTTCAAAAATTTCTGAGAAAATTCAATCTTAAGAAACATTTTGCACTGAATAAAGATGTTAGGATACCAGTAGAGCCTGAATATGCACAAACAAGGCTAAAAAACAACTCAATTTTCAACCCCAACACCCCAGGAAACCAATGTATAGGGGCTTTTAAAAGAATGGTGGAAGACGACCTGAGGAATTTAGGTAAGAAACACACCAAAACTAAAGGTATCTGGAAAACAATTAAGGAAATTGGCAAAAAGAATGAGGTTGTAATAAGGCCAGCAGACAAAGGGGGTGGGCTGGTTATTTTAAATAAACGAGACTACGAGGCTGAGATGGAGAACCTATTGAATATTGAGAATACTTACAAAAAAATAAAAGGGAATCCTAAACCAACATTTGAGAAAAAACTTAAAGAATTTGTGAACAAGGGGGTATCTATAGGCATTTTGAATAACAAAGAGGCAGAATACTTAGTATCCAATTCCACAAAAACCCCAGTAATTTACTATACGCCCAAAATCCACAAAAGACTTGTTAAGCCAGCTGGAAGGCCCATAATAAGTGGAATCAACTCTGTGTTCTCCAGATTAGGGGAGTACCTGGACACTTATCTCAAACCACTGGTCAAGGAAGGCAAATCATACCTCCATGACAGTTTACAACTAATACAGGAAATCCAAGAAATAAAAGGGGCCCAGAATTACCTACTGGCGACAGTAGACGTAAATTCCCTATATACAAGCATTATTCAGAAGGATGGCCTATTGGGTGTTGAGAAAGCACTTCATGAAAACACAAGCATGAAACAAGAACAAATTAATTTCATACTGGAAGGGCTGCAACTTGCTATGGAATGCAACTACTTTTGGTATAATAAAGCCTTCTTTGTCCAAACTAAGGGGGTTGCAATGGGGGCTCGATATGCCCCAAGCATTGCAAATCTCCTCATGAACATGCGGGAAGAAGAGTATATTTACAAGAGGAAAATCCCCCAAATTAAGATGTACCGAAGGTACATAGATGACCTAATCATATTGTGGGATGGCCCAGTAGAAACATTCCAACAGTTTCTCCATGAATTGGATATGAACAGGTATGGACTCACCTTCACAGGTAAATGTGATCCGCAAACAATTGATTACTTGGATCTGGAGATCTTCAAACAAGGTGAATTCTTACACACCAAAACCTTTTTCAAGGTCACAGACCGTAATGGGTATATCCCTATCTCAAGCTGCCACCACCCTAAGTGGAAAGGAAACATCCCCAAAGGGCAACTGCTGAGATTGCGTAGAAACTGCAACTCAGTAGAGGATTTCCACGTACAAGCAGATCTAATTATTAATACATTTCAGGAGAAGGGCTATACAATAGACCATTTGAAGAAGCTAAAGGAAGAGATCTCCAAGACGGATAGACATTGCCTGTTGAACAAACAAAATAAAAAGGAAAACAAAATGGAAATGGCATTTATCACAGGGTTCAATAACCAATATAGGGAATTTGAACGTATAGTGAAAAAATATTGGCCTATCGTTAAAGAAGACCGAGTCCTTTCTACAATACTGCCGAACAAACCAGCCTTTGTGTATAGGAAAGCACCATCTCTGCACAATCATATTTTGAACAATGTCATCAACCCCCCAAAAGCAGTCAATATATTCCCAGGGCTTAAAGGATTCTATAAATGTCAGAGATGTTTGGCATGCAGGGTGAGCAAAAGGCAATCACGTAGAAGGGAAACATTCAAATCAAGAACTGACCATAGGGAATACACCATTCGTGAACTAAATACATGTAACAGTACTCATGTAACCTATGTCATAGAGTGCCCATGCTACCTACAATATATAGGCCGCACCACCCGCCCATTACATGTACGAATTAGGGAACATATTAACAATATCAGAAAAGGGTTCCCTAAACACAATCTGTCACGACATTTTGACGAATTCCATCATCGAGACCCTACTGGGCTTATCTTTTATGGAATTGATATTATCAAAGACAACTGGAGGGGAGGTAACAAAACCACCTTAGTCTCCCAGAATGAAATTAGCTGGATATACCGGCTAGGGTCTCTGGTTCCCAAAGGGTTAAACGTAGATATTGACCTAAACTGCTTTATAGCTAACCCCTGACTTATATATATAGAATTAATTATCCTCATTATGCACGCCCTAGATGTATTGGGCATCTAGCACATACATATCCCTTGGATATATTTGAATATAGGGTTGACCCCTCCTTTTTTGGGGGATTCTATTATTGATGTGGGCATATGATACCACATTTGGGGGTGAAAATATCTCTCCCCCCTATTCTGGTATAATATTTAGCTCTTAGATCCTATGTAGGCATTATATAGCCCCATTTATCATGGTTCCCTGATGGGGGATAAGCTAGGCCATATGGATTTTTTTGGGGTACCTCACTATTTCATTGCTAGCATGCTCCTCAAAGGGCTTATATTTCACCCTAGCCTGAACTTAATAATCTTCACCAATCTTCTTAGGTGAGGGTGGTATGCACCTTTTATTCTTATATATGTGCAAATCTGCCACCTCCCTTTATGAAGATGGACCGGCTAAGGGTTCTGTTAAAGATTCTTTATATAGTTTTCATACATTTGATGTTAATATGACTATGGTGCATATAAAGTATGGATTAACCCAACTGAGTTATATGTGGGTTCCTCTATGTAGAAGCCTAGTTCCATATTACCTTTATATATAGATAAATTGTTCCTGTTATATACAATTGTATCTGTCATTATCAGATAGATGGCTAGGACTAGGGAGCCAACTGTAGTCAACCATCTCTCTGTCGTCCTTTATGTTAGCCATAAGAGTATTGGTCTGGCTATTTGAGCCCAGATTAAATATATCCTAAGGTCACATTCTAATTTTTATTTTATTTTTATTATTATTATTATATATAATTTAAAAGGTAGATTTTGTAATTAGAAATGCTCCTGATGCATCCTGTATAGAGAGATGAGCCACAGATCCCCCTTTTTAAATGCCGGGGACACCAAATTTATTCCTTTCCTCCTCCTATGTGGGCAGGCGTATTTACTTCCACTTGATTGGACGACCCGATAGGATAGGGGGCGGGGTTGTTGTGGCTCACCTCTCTCTTAAGCGTGATGAAGCGTAATCATGATACCGCCTCAGAAGACGTTCATTACGAAACGTGCGTAAGGCGGAATCACGCACATCACGCTGTTTCTCATCCGGGTACCTGAAGCTGGAACGCAGTTGAGGCGCAAGCTGCGATCACAGTATACGGTTACCGCGGTGCTGTGTCCCTTGTACTTTTATTGTATAAGGCATTTATGCCTTTGGAGGCATAAGCACCATTGTTTTATATATTTTAATTTTAAATAAATCACCCAACTTTACCGCACTATGGGAGCTTATTATTTTTATCACTGAGGATTCTGGACAACCTGCTGCCTGCCATTCATCACTTCCTGGAAAGTAAAGGAGCTGTGGAGATCGGAAATTGGAAATGTGCTGCAGCTATACATTTCACCTTGGCTGCATCTTGGCTGGGAAATTGGCTGAACCAGCACAGGATTGTGTCTCACACGCTGTCTACCCCTGTAGGGGTGCGAGGAGCTGGTGAGTGGGGACCCATGTGGGGGAGCACCTATGAAGCTTCTGGAAGTTTTGTCAGCACTGATTATTAATCACTTTGGAAACTGAGATCACTATTTAAACATCCACATATACAGGTATGTTTTTTGCTTTCTAGCATTTGGACTTTATATACTGGCACACACATATACTGTTATATGTTTTTATAGTACTTTTTATTTACACAGGTATCACATACAACATATTATTATAGTGGCATACCATTGGAGGAATTGGTAGCACTATTGTTCATTTCATTACTTTATTTTATGTATCTTATGGTATTTGTTACCTTATTGAATCACCTGTGGATCACAAACACTAATTAGGTTGCTGCTAGTTTTTACTAGCACTCTAAAGCACTAGCTCTCACTTGTAGTTTAGGCCATGTTTTGGCCATCAGCAAGAGGGCTTTAAGTTTTATACACTTTATACACTTATTGTTTAGCCACCTGTAGTAAGCCGGACCCACCCACCCAAGGGAGGTGTCTAATAAGTTCCTATCCTTTTTATTTTATTCCAAACCCCTGGATTACTCCTGAGGGGAGAGCAGCGCCACAACCCATAACTATTCACTTACAAGATGTAAGTACAATGTCCTCATTAAGATGAAAAGTCGAAATGACCCAGGAAAAAAAAGAAGAAGGCTGCGGATGCAGCACCACCTTATCCTTGTGGAGGACAAGGCCGCCACTCAGAAACCCTCTGGTAAAGGTAACAGCCACCCGAAAGCTACTTTCCAAGAGAGTGCCAACAGGCATTCTCTGCAATGTTTTTTAAAAAGGTGGTTTCAGGCACACCCAGGGTACCAGACTCAACCCCACGAATGCAGCAGTGATTGAACCAGAGGGGCCACCTGTTGAGCCCCTTGGACAAAACATACACACCAGTGAATGGGTCACCAAGAGTCGCTGAAGAAAACAGCCAGGGCTGATATCTGCCCTTAATGGATCTGAAAGCAAGTCTTTCATCCACTCCATGCTGTAAAACAGCAGGAGCCTGGAGGCCGAAAAAGTACGTGAACGCCACTCCATCTCCCACATAGAGATGTAGGATCTTCAAGTGCGATGGTAAAAGTTCCGAAAAGATGACTTCCGTGCCCCCACCATAGTGGAAATAACCGAAAACTGACGGGCCTTAGTCACTAGTATCCGACAATCAACGACTAAGTCGTGAAGGCCAGCGACTGTAAGCAGGATTCAATGTATGACCTTGCGATAGAAGGTCCTCTCGCATTGGCAGCCGCCAAGGAACATCCGCCACCATTCATACTAAGACGGCGTACCAGGGATGCCAAAATCAATCTGGGGCAATTAAACTACCCAGATCCCCTCGGCCTCTACTCTGCGAAGCAGTCAAGGAAAAAAATTTGCAGGAGTTAGGCACAACGTATCCAATACTGTCTCCACAGGATCAAAAACGCATCTGACACGGGATCGTTTGAACCTGGCCACAACCTCAAACCTTCCGATCGAGTCGAGAGCCAGGAGATCCACATCTGGCGATACCCATGTCCTGTAAAGGAGACAAAACACCTCTGGGCGTAGGGACCATAGTCTATGGCCCAGCATCTGAGGACTCAAGGAATCCACCTGCTAGAGTTCCACGCCCAGACTGTATGCAGGCGATAGAGCCAGCACCTTTTGCTCTGCTCACCATAAGATGAGAGCGACAGCCTGCTGCAGCCGAGCGACGTGTTCCCCCTCAATGGGTGACATATGCCACCGCCGTGGCATTGTCCAACCGGATCCTGACTGGACGTTCCCGCAGCCTCTGTGACTATGCAGTGTGGCTCCGCCTGAACGCCCGAGGGAGCCCACTGACCGGCAGGCGGGGTACTTCCTGCATCCAGCGACCCTGTGTCATCCAGTAAAACGACCTCTCGGACTGGAGGGCAGGAAACCTCAGCCACCAGATCAGGGAATCCCTGACTAGCTGGCTAACCCGGATCTGACAATCCAGGGAAAATGGAGAAGTGTCCCCTGTGGCCAGGATCCCCGTTTGCCAGACTTGATTGTGGAATTCAAAAACACAGTACCGCCCTGAGGGTGGCTACCATGAAAAGCCCCGGACTCGCATGCAAAAGCACAGTGACCACCACCAGCGTGACGTCCACCGCTGTACCGCAGCCTGAAGGGTCTGCGAAGGGAGAAAAAAAACTCTCGCCTTTGAGGAGTCCAGAATCTAGCCCAGGTATTCCAAGCGTCGAGTCGGAACCACACACCGACCTCTGGAGGTACAGTACCCAACCAAACTCCCGAAGAGTCTGAATGGCGATTGCCACATCCTCCCTTAATTCTGAGGCGGAAGCCGCTTCTCATATGGAGATCGGCAAAATAGCCAATGATTGCGATCCCTTGCTGTCTCAGCAAGGCCAGGATCGGGGCAAGCACTATGGAGAAACTCCTGGTGCCGACGCCGGGCCAAAAAGGGAAGCTACTACTTTTAAGTGCTCATCCCAGACAGCCAAATGCAGAAACCTCTGATGCCTGACGCATATGGGGACTGTAATAAAAAATTTCCTTGATGTCCAAGGATGTGAGAAGGAATCCCCCGGATGGAGAGCAGCGACCACAGAGTGAAAAGCTGCCATCCTGAACCTTTGTGCTTACACAAAGCAGATAAGGGCCCGAGACCCAGGATCGGATCGAAACCTCCCGTCTTTGGGACTACAATACAGATTGTAGATTCCTCAAAACCTTTCCGGCACCGGTACTATCATCCTGTGCATCAGCAGGTCCTGCACTGCCCCAAACAAAGTAGCCCGGCGAGCCGGAAGGAGATGAAGGTTGGAGGGAAAAATCTGATTCGTGGACAAGAGAAAAAAACTCCCTCTTGTACCCCGATGAAACCACTTCCCAGACCCACTGGTCGGAAGTAGGGAGGCCCATTGAGCTGTAAACTCGCGAGGGTGACCCCCCTCCACCCCATAGTGGGACGGGGACAAACAACCCTACATCCACAGATTTCTCATGCAGGCAAGATTTTGCGTGTGAGAACAGGGATACTTTAGTCCCTTAGCGGGCACCCTGTCGGCCGGGAACGCTTACCCGCAGGCCAGGTGCAAGGAAAGAATCGCTTGTGAGCGGAAAAGGGGAGGGCCCTGGCCTACGGCGTGGCTCCTCACTCTCTTTCTGAATTTGTGGGAGCACCGTGCTCTCACCCAAACAACATGTTTAATAATGTCATCCAGTGAGGCACTAAAAGCCTCTAACCCTGGCAGAGGAAATCCGCCAGAACCTCCTAGGCAGTCTGATCCGCAGACCAGCGTTTCAGTCAAATCATACGGCGTAACCCCACCACAGATACTGACGGCACTGGACCGCCAGGGAGCTGCATCTAAGGCCGCATTGCAGACAGACATAAGGCCATGCACAAAAACTGGTCCGCTATCATGCAAACCGGGGTTCAAACCACGGTGCAGAAATCTGAGCCCATTAAGGAAGCGTTAGTGACACCAGGGTCGAGGGCAACTGTGGCCGCAACGCTAACCCCAATACCATGAACAAGGACCGGGCCACCGCCTCGGTCCTCCTGTCTGCAGGGTCCTTAAAAAAAAACAAAAAACACAGGGGCCCCTTCACCAGAATCTTGGGAATCCCTGGATACTGGAGGGCCCCTCGGGGGAGATGACCTTTTCCAGGAAACACTCCTCAAAGGGATAACAGACCCCATGCGATTCGTGGAATGCTGCGGCCGTTCCCATTCTTAACATATAAAATACCACATAAGCTACGCAGGAAAACCCATCTTATTGGGGATCCCGCACCCCGTGGTAAAGTGCTCTAACAAGCGCCTCTGAGCGCAGACCCGGACAGGGAAGAGGCAAGAAAGCAGTTTCGCACCGTCCAAGGGTCCTGGTCCACACCTTCTGACCTACCAGAACAGGGAACATTTCCCACAGCAGACTTAAGTCTGAGTCAGAACTTCACCCAGAAGATGGCGTATTTACCCCCCTTGCACCCGCACACCACATCCACCCTGGCAATAAGAGCCTCCAGGACCGATGACAAACGCCCACAGCCACCGCAGGTGCACCGCTGCCAGAATAGGAATGTCTGGGGAAGAAGCGCCAGTATGATGCTATGCTGAGCCACTCACCTGGCCATAGGAACCCAAGGTAAGTACCCAGACCACCCCCCTAGCTGCTACCGAGAACGAGGGGAACCCCCAGAGGACTCACCACCCGGCTCAGGCACTGCACAGTCGCTGTCCGCTCTCCCCGTCAATGAGGTGTACCCCGTGACACCCGGTCATCCGAGGTGATTGCTACTGTTCGCGCTGTCAGAGGACTCATTGCGACCACTAGAGGCAGAGATCGGGTTGGAAAAAACACAAAAACATGGTCGCCGGTCCACAAGAAAATGTCTGCCGGTCGGCTCTATGGAAGAAAGAGCGCGGACTACAAGAAAATGGCCGCCACTATTTCCAATGAAAAATGGCGCCGTCACCACCAAAATGGCCGCCGACCATGCTGAAAAGAAACGCATAGCAAAAAAACATGGCAGCGAACACCCGGGCACCATCAAGGTCCCCACAGCACAACAGCACACCCCCACAGAGAGCGGACCCAAATGCATCCAGCCCACAGCTAAGCGAAGCCCCCCCCGGCGGACCCCCAGATCAGTGCACAGCATCCCAGGCACATAGTACATGGGGAGGGGGGAAAAGCAGACAGGGAGAGAGGAAAAGGAAGGGTGAGGGACCCCCTAATCGACCTCCCCAGGCATGCCCAGCAATGTCACCCTGCCGGGGCAGGGGGACAGCTACTTACCCGTCCTGCATGGATTACGCTGGAAGCATCCCAGACAGACCATCTTCCGCGTGGTTACGGAGGTGACTGTCGGCCTTAGACTTGTGCACAACGGAAAAATTTGTTTAGTTTCGGTTCGTTTCTTGTGCACAACGGAAAAATTTGTTTAGTTTCGGTTCATTTCTTTTCGGTCCTGTTGATTCGTAATCATTCGTAATTTTGCTAGACAGGATTTTTCGTGTTCGTACTAATTCGTATTTTTGCAAGCGACATTTTTCGTTGAATCTTTAGTTGATTTATAATTCGTACTTTCGGTAGGGTACGTTGTTTTTCGTTGATTCTGGACACAACTCCTACTTTCGTAACTTTTTTTGGGTTCATTGATTCGTAATTTTCCGTGTCTCTCTCACAACGATGCTGCCTATTATTGCCTAATGTGCTTTGAATGGATTTGTACTTTTCTAAATACATAGCGGTTATTTGTAACGATTTGAAATCTCGTATTTTACTTTCGTTTTTTACATGCGGCTATAGCCTCCGCCCCTGTACACCATTTTGAGAGGGTTCAGCACGGTGAGGGAGAAGCAGAGAGCAGAGCAGAGTGTTATTGTGCTTCGTATGGATTCGTACATTCGTAACTTTTTTCATAACGAATTATGCCGAAGACATTCGGGCATTCGCTATTTACGGTATAAATTATTTCGGATTCGGTTTTATTCGTAATTGCATTGTTCGGAAAATCGAATGCTTCCGAATGTCCAAAAGTTGCTAAAATCGGACGAATTTCGATTCGTTCCGAAACGAATTGCACAAGCCTAGTCAGCCTGGCACGCTGTGACTCAGACATATCGCCCGGTCATATGCGTGCCCTGGAGCATGTAGCTCACCGGCCACCCGTACAGCGACGGGCATGTCATGGACGACCCAGTGCACACGCTCGATGGCCGAAACTGGGGAGACTACAAGGATCTGGGATCCAGCCTGTCACCCAGTCGGCAGTTGATAGAAGATCACAGGAACAAAAAAATAGAAAAAAAACTCCAGGACCATGGGCCTGAAGGGAGCCATGTCCTTCTCCTATGCTAGGCAGAAAAAAACTGAGCTGCTGCATGCAGGGAGAAAGGTTGTACCCAGAGGGACCGCCCCCTGGGCGGTACTGTACAGTGTTTGATGTTTAACACATTAACATGTTTCTGCCTAGTCCACTCCTGAGAGAAGGCTAATACTCACTTTGTCAAGATTGCTGCTGTGTCCGTCCATGAATGAAAGAGAAAATATATTAAACATATAGTCCATAAATTGCTTTGTTGACCAGTAAAAAAAACGGCTTGTCAGAAGGTAAATCAGATGTTCTGTTCAAACAAATAATCAGCGCCGCTTACCAGATGTGTTAGATCTCAAATTATAGAGATCTTATGGACTCATGAAAAAAGGGGATCAGTTAGCCAGGAACGGTACATCCGCAGATACCTCGGATACCGGGACCTCTCCTCTTGCTGCTGCTGTTCCCCTTACTACGATATTCCTTGTGGGTTTTGGTAAGGCAAAGTTCACTCCCAAGTCCGATTTAGGAAGGATAAGGAAGAGACTTCATGGTGCAGTATTAGGTTTAATGCTTTATTTCCAAAGAAACGATACTGACATCCAACAAACAGATTTCAAAAGACACAGCCGTGGCTCAAGCCAGACCAGCTGGTACGTGGTGACGGCAGAGACTGTAGCTTCACCCCACGCATTTCCCCGTAGAAGGCATCAACTGGGAAAGGAGACCAAGGCCATTCAGCTGCAGCACTGATTTATTTATCTTGACAGCAACAGGGTTTGCTCTCACGATACATAAATCAGCGATTCCAGCGCTGTAGGAGGTGATTTCACCACAGTTAAAAAAAAAAATGTTGCATTTATGCCCATCATTAAAAATGGGTGGATGCAGGGCAGTGTTCTAATGGTGGGCATACCCACCGATCAATCTCTTTTTCATGCAGCCCACGGGCTGTACGCGGCTAGACTGTCAAACGTCTCACACATGTGGAATCCCCATACTCAGGAGAAGCAGCAGAATGTATTTTGGGGTGTAATTTCACATATGCCCATGACATGCTTGAGCAATATATAAATTTCAGTGGCAACTTTGTGTAAAAAAAATTTTTTCAATCACTTGTAACAAAATATTTAATGTGCTTCTTTCCAAAATGGGGTAATTTGGAGGGGTTTTGTACTGCCCTGCCATTTTAGCACCTCAAGAAATGAGATGGGCAGTCACAAACTAAAAGCTGCGTAAATTCAAGAAAATGTACCCTAGTTTGTAGACGCTATAACTTTTGCGCAAACCAATAAATATACGCTTATTGATTTTTTTTTTACCCGAGACATGTGGCTGAATGCTTTTTGGCCTAAATGTATGACTAAAATTTAGTTCATTGTATTTTTTTTTTATAACAAAAAGTACAAAATATTTTCTTTCAAAATTTTCAGTCTTTTTTAATTTATAATCGCAAAAAATAAAACTCAGAGGCGATCAAACACCACCAAAAGAAAGCTCTATTTGTGGCAAAAAAGGATGCAAATTTTGTTTGGGTACAGCATTGCATGACTGTGCAATTACCAGTTAAAGCAGCGCAGTGCCAAATTGTAAAAAGTGGGGGGCGTGGAGTGAGTGGCTGCTCATTGACACAGGTCCTCTCCGCCACGGGCCATCAGGGACTTTCACACCGACCAGGAGCCTCGTTTCACCAACCCGATCGACTCTCAGAGCGGGGGCACCCCAGGATGACATCCCGTAAAAGAAAAGAGGGTACACAGCCGGGGAAGATGCCCAATTTCTTCATGCTGCCAGGCCTTTACAGTGACCAAAATGGTGGCAACAGGCAGGGAGATCACATACACGACTCTCACACAGCGCAGCGTGGATCCCAGAATGAACTCAACAACTGACCAGGGAAGAGTAGCTTCTCCCCACCACCTTCAGCTTCATCCAGCCCAGCCAAAAGCAGGCAAAAGATTTACAGTCTCCCAGAGGAAGGCCTGGATGTAAGTCTGGATTCATCCTGGAATGATAACAGGGAACTGCAAGATTCCATTTCTGACTCCCCCACAGCTAATATGCCGGTCATGGACACCACCTTAAAAAGGACGTTAGTGTCACTAAGGTCCACACTACATGCTGATATACTTGCACTGACCCGACAATTCAAATCAGAAATATCCACAGTAAATAAGCGGGTCTCCCATGTTGAGGCAAAAATGGGAGAATTTGCATCTACCTTTAATGACTTAGTGGATGCCCACAATGATAGAGACGATGAATTAATGCAGATGAAAATCAAGTTGGTAGATTTAGAGGACAGAGCAAGAAGAAACATTAAAATTAGGGGGATTCCTGAAACAGTTAAGCCCCCTGACCTGAAAGAATATTTTGTTAATGTCAGGAAAGCAATCCTCCCTGACGCACCCCTGGAAGATCTCCCTATAGATTGTATACATATGCTACCAAGGCCCAAGCACATTGCCTCACATGTGCCCAGAGACACTATTGTCAGGATCCAGTTTTACCACACTAAGGATCACTTCATTACGGCTACCAGGCACCGTGATACCTTACCCCCTGATCTGCAAGATCTGTCCTTTGCTGACTTGTCAGCCTTCACCATGCAACAATGCAGACAGCTGGCCACCATTACAAAGCCCCTGAACAACCACAATATCACCTACCACTGGCTGTACCCAGCGAAGCTACTTGTGACAAAGGAAGGCACCACATATCTGATTACTAATGTAAAAGGCGGCCTCCGCCTCATGCGGGAATGGCAAATCATTGCCCCAGGAGCCGTAGACGAAAACACTGGCTCACCCGTATCAACCCGTGATAATTCAGATGTCTAAACAGGCTGAATATCTTACTTGCGTCCTGCATACATACCCTTTCCCTGATGGCCCAGGGGAATGCTGCATTTTTTTTTCAGTTAAACCCCCTTAAGTTGAGCGGTTGATCTACCGCACAGATTCTACTTAGAATCACAAGTTTTTATATTGTTGCTCATTCTTTGACTCTCAAATAACTGTTACTTCTCTAAGGTTTGTCCAACAGAGCCTACCATCTCTATATGCTGATACGGCTGGCTACATTTCATCGTCCAACGGATACCTGTCTACTGAGACCGATTCCTCAACCCATCCTGCGACAAGTAACTTCACACTACATCTGTACATCTCCGCTCAGAATTGTAGACTGACCTCCTCATCCATATAAAATGCCACTCAAAATCTCCTCCTTTAATGTAAAAGGCCTGAACAGTCCTCATAAGAGGCAGATGGCATGGAAAGAAGCAAACAGACTCCAAAGCGATGTCATATGCTTCCAAGAGACCCATTTCATCTCCCACAGACCTCCCCTTTTCCAGCACCACAAATTCCCCATATTTTTCAAGCTAACGGCCCATCGAAAAAAAGGGTAAAGGCAATAGCTATCAAGGAATCTATCCAATTCAAAAACCTGGATATCTACTTGGACAATTCAGATATAGCTATCTATCCATCTATATATAGTCCTAGTCTGTAAAGTTAACACCACCAAATACACATTGGTTAATATATACCTCCACAATACAAAGCAACTAGTATTTTTGAAAAAGATTTGTAAGGAAGCTTCATCAATGAGACAAGGAAACGTAATCATGTGCGGAGACTTTAACGCAATCCCTGACAAAGATCTGGACTTATCCAGAGTCACTAGGCACCAACAGTGGAGAACGACTCTGGACCAATTCATCTCCAAATAATTACAAAAATGTGAGGGGTGTACTTTTGTGGAGAGATAGAGAGATATTAGATATAGATATAGATATAAAAAGTAATTAGAGAAAGCAGAATGAAGTAAAACATTAAGTTATTTAGGAAATGTGAGATGCTAATGGAAATGATATTAGCTTAGGAATCAGTGTTGTCGCATGAAAATCTAATAAAATATTTACAAAAATGTGAGGGGTGTAGTCACTTTTGTGAGATACTGTAATTGTATTTTATTGGGATTTTATGTGATAGACCAACACAAAAAATAGAAAAGGTCGGGACTCTAACAGGAGGTGTAGGACGTGTAGGTCCAATGCCTCCATTCCTAATATAAGGAGAAAATTATGGGGTTTTTGGGACTTTGAATGAAGCATGCACAAAAGGAAAACAAATACGCACTGTGTGTCTAAAGTGTTTATTACATAGGACAATACAGATAGAGTAAATACACAACGCAGATATAAAAATATACATGAATAAATACTGATGTAGAAATAAAAAGTGATGTAGAAACCAAAAAAAGATTTGTAAATCTACGACAGAACCGGCCAGGTTCCTCCTGTGGTTTTTGCACACTAGCTGGACTTTGGATCTGCTGGTTGTTGCATTGATGCAACATTGTGATCTCCCTGTTAATTAATCATACACTGTCACCGTTTATTATATGGGGATTACATTTACCAGTGTCACTCATCTTTCAACACTGTCAGATGTTGCGTTATAGGTATATTGCCGCCTCAGCTCCCGTGGCAGACGATGTCCCCAGTTCACCCTGTGCTTACCACCACATGCCACATTCACCATTGTTGTTTATTTGTCGCATCTGCTCCTGATGAGTGGACGCAAAACGCATGGAGCCTTGTTGATGCCACCATTGCAAATTGTGTCATATGTTTTCCATGGGCAAGGACTCTAATCATGTGAAAAATGGAAGGAAACTATTGGACAGCCGCACTCCAAAAACAATTCCTTTATTGGAAAATCACGGAAATCCAAACCACAGCAAAGAATAAGAGCAGACAAGCTGACGCGTTTCGCACCGTAATTTCAGTGCTTACTCATAGGACTCTAATCAGCTTTAAAATGTCCCCACCAGCACCAATTGCAGCCTCTTACTAAGCCAAAACCCACAAAATGACAGCCGTTTAGCTCTCAGCATGTTGACAGTAATCGGCCATAACCAGCCTTCAAAACGGAGGGCATATGCAAGAAACATATTGTGGAAGGTCAGAGAGCTAGCGAACAACCTATCTGCATTGATTGACTTCTTGCACCCCTGGGACTTAGGGCAGTTTGACACCACAGAGATGCAGCCTAAAAACATGTCACAGCCTAGGCTAAAAAGTTAGCACTTCCTAGCAGCCCTGAGTTTGAATCCCAATCCTGTTACCTGGCTAGAAGTTTGTATGTTGTGGTGTTAAAGTTTCTTTCCTGACAGACTCCATGGCAGCCTAGGTGTGGGCTAACCCCACCTCCTCCCCAATGCTATAGGACCCCATTTCCATAAATTTGAGCTCACAGCCAGAGACTGTGTTCCTTTTTTGTCCTCCTCATTGGACCTACATCAAGGATGTACTTATGTTGCTCACATGATGTCCAGTCCGGATGAATAAGCCCCGAGCAGGCCGGCGTCGGGCAAACCAATGATGCGGTGGAAAGCCCAGGGCCCAGCCATGGGCAGGCGAATGGCTTCAAGCATGTATGTCCCAGTGGTGGGGGCAGCCTGCATATGCCCAGGAGGGGACATCCAGCGTAGTGCAGTCGACTGGCAAGGTCTGGAGTCTTCAGCAATTTCCTCCATGGCAGCGTTTTTTTGTGTGTACTTGTATACAGCGTCCTCCTTACCCCCCTTTCTTCTCTGTTTTACTCCCTGGCTTTAGTTCAGCCTTCTATGGTGCCTGGAGCGTCCCTTCCGGTTTGCGGCCAAAACCACAGGTGAACCCAAGGCGTGGATCGCGCATGCGCAGGTCGGCGGAGGACCCAGCGGCTGCACAGGCACCTGACGGCAGGTCGCTATGGCACAGGCGTAAGCGGGGCACGGCGGTGACGTCACCAGGGCAGTAAATTTAAAAGCCTGTCAGCCCCTGTCACTGGGATTTCCTGCAGGCAGTGTGCGGCAGCTTTCCCAAGCCCTGGGCGTCCAACATTAGGTAAGCACCAGCCCAGGACTGTGGTTTATGGGGGAGCTGTGGCTCTTAAAGGGGAAGTGGTGTTACTTTTGTGTTACCATGTTCCTTTTCTTTTTGTCCCAGGACTGTTGGATGATTTTCCTGCAGGCTGTAGGATCTTTGCCTGGTCTTCCTCCAGGGTGCCATGGACAGGTCACCGCCTCCATGCGGCCATCCCTCACGCACAAGGTACGTGCGGGTGAGAGGGAGGGGCCAGGATCACTCATGGATGAACATGCCTCGGTTTACCTACCTGTTTTTCTTTTTTTCCTTTATTCAGCCCTTCCAGGTCAGATGACCAGTTCTGGGCACGGGACGACCGAGACCTTGCCAGGCTGCAACGTCAGTGTTCTTCATCCGGGTCCATACGTGACTCCCCGTCTAGAACCCATCAACAGAGGCAATGTTTCCAGTGCTCCTACAGACACCGCACCCACCGCCATGACATCCACTCTGACCGCAGAGTCTGCTGGGTATGTGGGACATGAGTCCCGGAGAGCAAGTCTTTATGCAAACCATATTATGCCCAGGTGGTCGGGGAAAGAGAGACTGAAAACCAGCAAATAGAGTCTCTAGTGAAGCAGCAGTCCCTGAAGGAATGGGGTACAACCCACACGCAGAGCCAGTCCACCACTATATCAGGCTCCCTGGCTGATGAGACAAAAAGAAGAGAACGGCGCCCTCTAAGTGCAGCAAGTTAAAAACATATTTAATTTAAAAGGATTAAAAACACACATATGTGCAGAAGGTATCAGGCATATCAGGGGTCCGCATCCGCATGGTCCTCTTGTATGGTGTACACAACACGGGCTGCTGTCCCTTCTTCAGGCTTGTATGGCGGCCGTAATTTGTACCATAGTGTGAGGGGAAGTGGGAGGGGTTTGTTATTCAAACACAGGCAACCATAGTAACCACACAGGCTGGGACATGCTGTGTGCGGCAGCTTGGGAAAATAAATGTCAGACTCCTGAGTGCAGCGGCCGGGAATATAACTCACTAATAGGGATTAGTAGAAATTCTTAAATGACTAAACATATAGTTCAATGCTTATAAACTCTATATAACTATATAGTATACTACATTATCATGTTATCATTCTATTGTTATACTCACAGCCAACTTATGGGCACTGATAGGAACCATAGGGATCAGTAATAGTATCCATATGGGAGATATATTCGAAGTTAAGAAAAAATAATAAATAAGTAAATAAATTAGGCCCCTTTTACACTGAGGCGTTGAAAAAACGCAAAAAAAATATGAGTTTTTTTTACCGCGATTTTACCGCGTTCGCGGTAAAATTAGCGCTAACGCATATGCGTTTTTACCGCGTTTTTGCGGTAAAAAGGATTTGGTATCCCACAATCCTTTACTCTACTGCGGTCATGTGACCTTCCCACAGCTTCTGGGTGTTTTTTACCGCGTTTTTACAGCGGTACTCATTCATTTCAATGGGGATAGGCGTTTTTACAGCGCTATTTTATGCGCCCCAAAGATGCTCCCTCAGGGCTTTCACAATGAGAATGATGGGGCAGGATTATTTCAGGCATTTTTACAGCGCTGTTTTTACCGCGAAAATGTGGTAAAAACGCCTCAGTGTGAAAGGGGCCTTATAGACAAGACCAACATAGAATCTCAAAGGATCTGATCACTGATTTGAGGGATTACGTGGGATACAAGGATGGTGACAAGGCGAATAGTAGGGAATATATATCTCTATATATATATATATATATATATATATATATATATATATATTTTGTGAGGGGGGTTAGCTCGGCAGCGGGTGTGCGAGACCCCCTGGAAGGGTTCACCACACAAAATTAGGCACAGCAGACAGTGGTAGGAGAAAACAAAAGAGTGTGGTTTTATTTGAACTATATACAGACAAAAAATATAGCAGAAAACAAAAGAAACAGGAAAAGAAATCCTGGTCAACTTGACCGCTCACTACACACGTTGGTGTCCCTAACTAATGACTGGGTACAGCCTTGTGCTGTCCCAGTCTCTAGCTCCCTGCTTTTAGAAGTTCTTAGCAATAACCACACAGGCTTTGGCTCACCGCACAGAGATCACACTCCCCAGACTATCCAAACAGATCTGGTTCCAGGTTGGAGCATCTCCCTTAGCATGCTGGGAGTTCTTGTAGAGGCCCTAATGAGCCCACTTACTTCAGCTGGGCTCATTAACTCTTCCCCTGCAAGACTCCCAGCACTCCCCCTAGTGGTATAAATTGGCATAAAGCCTGAATCTAGGACATATATATCTTCCATCCTGGATGCAACCTGGTGATTTTACCTGCCTGCTGTCACAATATATATATATATATATATATATATATTTTTTTTTTTTACATATACAAAATTGTTTAAAAATGGTTAAGAATTAAAAAAATAAATAAATGGTTAATAAAAAAATTATTAAATAAAAAATGTATTGAAAAATAATACATCAGGCGATACTGCCCCCACGGGCCACCAACGCATCTGACGCGTCTGCCCAGGGATCCCTGGACCTGGCCACGAATCTCTACATCTTGCGAGTGAGTCGAGAGGCCAAAAGCTCCACATCCGGTGCCCCACCTCCGGTAAAGAAGGTGAAAACTCCTCCGGACGTAAGGACCCTTCCCCTGGAATGCACACGGCTGACAGGACCGTCCTGCAGCGGGATGGGTATGATAAACCCAAGGAGACCCCGCAATGTATCGGAGAAGGGAGGCCCAGGCTTCAGGGGTGCCTCAATTGTTGGCCAAGAAAGGCAACCTGACAGAGCTTCCCTAGAAACTCGGTCAGAGGACCAGTAACTCAGCTTCTACAGGTGGCGCAGACCCACCACGGACACAGAGACCCTAGAGGCTAAAGCAGTTGCAGTGCACCTGCTGGTCGACTGATAGATGAAGCAGAGGCTTTTGCCCAGTCATTGAGCTTCAGGAACGCCAGAGACGCAGCCACTACCGGGCGTGATGCTAACCTCAGCATGGCGAACACACGCAGACAGCACACAGATACTGTGTAGGAATGATAGCATGTGAATATATTGCACATGGTTATGCTGTGCATTACCCTTGGAGCGTGGGAGGAAACCCATGCAGACAGCATACACATACTGTAATTATTTATATCATGTGCAATAAACAGTGAACATGTTTATACTGTGCAGAGAGCCGAAGCGCACATACCGTGAAAAGACACCGGAGCACCCGGAGGACACCCACGCCGACCCAGAAAGTATAATACAGACATATACTGTGAATGTACTTAGAGTCGTATATAAACCTATTGTGTATGTTTATATCGTGAAGACACAGCATTGGAACGTGGGAGGAAACCCAGGCAGACACTGAGATCAATAACCCATACATACACTGTGAATGTATCCAGTGTAGAGTTATAACATAAGTTTTAATTATGGCGCCGAGGCGCATAATCTTCTCTGTTATCATTCCAACCTGCTTAAATGTGCTGCCAAAGCAGTATGCAGGTAAAAGGTAACCTCTGACAAGCAGACCGTGGTCCTGTCAGAGCTCAGAGCGTTCCCCAGGAAATGGTGGGAAACCACAGGTGCAGAGACCCTGTGGTTGCCTCAGACATTACACAGAAGGCTCACAGGGACTATAGAAGTAAATGAATAAAATGCTCCCCCCCCACTATGCTGCACCTACCAGGGGGGGGGGGACTGTGTATCACTATCATCCATGCTGCCCTCGACGCAGCGTGTGAGGAAACAGTGAGGGAGCTGTGTAATAGAAAAGCTTGAAAAGAACCAAAAGGAGAAAGTGTCTGCCTGAGGTACCACAGCCACAGCATCCAGCTTGAGAGTGTCACTCACAGCATCAATGAGTTCACTTACAAGCGCCCGGTGATTTACTGACTCAGAAATGGAGTCTTCCTCACAAGGAATGTCCTGTTCAAAAACATTAAAATATTCAGAGCTAGGGTCCTGAGCAGCAGCAGCTAGGCCCATATCTGAATCAGAGCACTCCCCATGTGTGAGATTGTGTGGGGAGAGGGCGCTTTATAGCTCCCTTGCTCGCACACCGCTTCCATCCTGACAAGAATTATTTTCCCAGGACTGCCGACAACTGGTCCATAGGGACCACAGGTGCTGGAGCACTGCCAGTTGCCTCTGGCAAGAGTTGGGAAGCAGGTGAACCAGACTCCATATTTGCCACCCTCTGAGACCTTATACTCTATAAAGTTAATAATACTGTCCACCCACTGGCTGTGCTGAGGCTGAGGAGGGGATACCCAGAGGACTCACCAACCCTTGTAAGGACCGCTCAGCTCTGCTGTATGTCACCTCGCTGCCAGCGCGAGTGAAGTCTGAGGAGAGTGTGAGGAGATTCGCGCCGCATCGGCGATAGAGGCCAAAACTGAAAGTGAAAGCGCTGCGGCTTCAAGAAAATGGCCGCCGGCCGCGTGTAAGCAGCGCCATTGATCTGCGGCAAGATGGCCGCTGAGCGCAGCTTAAACAGTAAAAGCCATGCCAGCTAGTGGCTTCTCCAAACACTCACACCTCACAGCCCCAGCACACAGACATGAGCGCCCCCCGCCAGGCCAGAGTGATCCACAAGTACCCCCACACAGCACAGCGCCAGTACAGGGTGCAGAGAGCAGCATAACCGGGGGGAGACAGGGAGAAACCCACAGAGAAACACAGCCAGCATGTTCTCACCTGAAGCAGGAGAGACTACTTACCCGTCCCATAGGGACCCACTGGCTTGTTTCAGACAGACCTATCACAGAGTAGAACTGAGTAACTGTCGGCCCGGTCCACCGCGAAAGATACAGCAGGTACTGTTCAATATTGTGAGGACCACGGGAGCATAAAAGCCACCCGCCCACCCCTGGAGTCATGGGGCATATCGTGAACTGAGTCTCACGCACACAAGGCGAGGATCAGCACGCTCGATGTTCGGACAGGGAAGACTACGAGGATACCAGTGTACCCAACCTGTTGCCCAGCCGACAGTTGATTGAAGGTCTCAAAAATAAAAATAAAATTCCCAAAGGAATAAAAATAAAATCTTCCAGGAGACTGGCTCCTGAGAGAGCCACGTCTTCTTCTGCTAGGCAGAAAAAACTGAGGCTGCTAGCTGCAGGTAGGAGGGTTATGTCTGGAGGGACTGCCCCCCTGGGCGGGGCTGTTAAGCTCTGTTTTTTTCTAGAATGTATGTTTCTAACATCTAACATTCTGCCTAGATCTTCTCCTGTGAGCAGGGACAAATACCCACCTGTTTCAGTATTAGAGCTGTGTCAGTCCATGGACGATAAGAGAAATTAGAATTTAAGGGAGATGGGCATGAGTGATGGATGATACCAATGTTATGTTGGGATGAGTAAGTATTGGTTAGTAGTAGCTGGATTGATGGACTAGGCCATTAGTATACCAATACATACGTACCGGATACAATCAGCAATGGTAAAGATATTAGTACAAGTGTATGAACATGTAGGGTGTATGGGGCAAGTATGTTAAAGAATCACATGGAATACACATGCTGGTGGTACTACAGTGCAGGTCACAACAGAATGTTAAAATGTCAATGCCCTCGTTGAGGGCTCCTGGCGATAAAGTGTCCAAAGTATATATCCAGTAGTTCTCTCTTTCACACAGTCTCTTATAGCGTTCATCAGTGGGAAAGGTGTGGGGTATCGATTCAATGACCCACACACGCAGTCCTGAGGAAAGTTGTTTATGGCATTCCTTAAAGTGTCTGGGCACACTGTGCTTGTCTGAACCCTTCTCTACCAAGTTACGGTGCTCTCCAAAGCGCTTATGCAGTGTACGTATGATGTGGCCTACATAGAGTAGGCCACAAGGGCATGCAAAGGCAGTATACTACGTACTCTGATCCACAGTTGAAGAAGTCGGGAATGGTGTATAGTTTTCCTTTTTGGGTGAAGTCCTTCTGTCTGTGCGTGACATGTGAGCACGTAAGGCAAAAGGGGTTTCCTGCATTGATACATGCCTATGATATTGAAGAACATGGAGGTAGCACAGGCTGCAGGGCGTAGTGGTTTTAGTTTGCTGGGGGCTATTTGGGTTTTTATATTTTTGGCCCGCCTATACGTCACCAAGGGTCGATCACTAAGGGTGGACTTAAGGTGAGGATCCTCATTCAGAATCGACCAATGTTTTGTAAATATTTTTTCTATTCTTTTGAATTTATTGTGAAATTGTGTCACAAATCTGGTTGTATGGTATCTCCAGTATTTTCAGTGTTTGCTTCTTCTCTGGTGGTCCTTACATTATCCTCTAGGTAGTGGTGGAAAGCTTCATTGACAATCTGGTCTAGGTAACCCTTTTCTTTCAATTTGGTTTTTAGGATTTGACCCTGGGTGTTGTAGTCCTGTTCACGCTTACAGTTATGCTTGAAACAGCAGAATTGGCTTTTTGGAATGTTCTTCACCCACCGTGGGTGGTGGCAGTTATTATAATGTAAATACGAATTTCCTGAAGTGGGTTTAGTATAGTTGGTAGCGCAAATTTTGTTGTTGTGGTAAAAAAGTTTTAAATCCAAGAAGGCCAATATGTTGCTGTCGGATACAGAGGTAAAGGATAATCCCATAGTATTGTTATTGCAATGTTGGACAAATGTGGGGATAGAGGACTCATGCCCATCCCAAATAACAACATTGTCTATATAATCGCCCATAATAGACTATATGGGACGTGTGTGGGTTATTGTTCAATATGTGATGTTGTTCCCAATGGCCCATGGTTAAATTTGCGTAGCTCGGGGCAAAATTTGCCCCCATGGCTGTCCCCTGTGTCTGGATATAGAAGTCTCCGTTGGATTCGAAATAATTGTGGGTAAGACAATATTCAAGAGTTTCTAATAGAAATTGGGTCTGGCGTGTATTGAGTAGTGGTTCATTGTTAAGATAGTCCTGTACAGCCATGAGTCCAATATTGTGGGGGATAGATGTATATAGGGAGACCACGTCTAAAGAGAACCAGCGATATGTGGATTCCCTGGCTTATGAGGCCCAGAAGGATCCAGGCCCGTCCCAGCCTTATGATGCATCTACCGGGTATTCAGATAGCGAAGTGGAGGGTAGGGATGAGCTTCGAGTTCGAGTCGAACCCATGTTCGACTCGAACATTGCCTGTTCGCCGAACAGCGAACAAATTGGGGTGTTCGCGGCAAATTCGAAAAATCTATGGGAGAAATCTAAAGTGCTAATTATAAAGGCTTATATGCAAGTTATTGTCCTAAAAAGTGTTTGGGGACCCGGGTCCTGCCCCAGGGGACATGTATCAATGCAAAAAGAAGTTTTAAAAACGGACGTTTTTTCGGGAGCAGTGATTTTAATAATGCTTAAAATGAAAAAATAAAAGTGAAATATTCCTTTAAATTTCGTACCTGGGGGGTGTGTATGATATGCATGTAAAGTGGCGCATGTTTCCCGTGCTTAGAACTGTCCCTGCAAAAAATTTCATTTTTAAAAAAAAAATGCATTTAAAACTGACTCGCGGCTATTAATGAATTGTCGGCTCCCGGCAATACATACAAAAGTCATTGATAAAAAAAAAAAAAAAGCGTGGGGGTCCCCCAGAATTCAATTACCAGGCCCTTCAGGTCTGGAATGGATATTAAGGGGAACCCCGCCGCAAATTAAAAAAAAAATTGACGTGGGGTTCCCCCAAATATCCATTCCAGGCCCTTCAGATCTGGCATGGATTTTAAGGGGAACTCCACCCCAAATTTAAAAAAAAAATGGCTTGGAGTCCCCTAAAAATCCATACTAGACCCCTTATCCGAGCACGCAACCTGGCCGGCCGCAGGGGAAAAGGGGGGACGAGAGAGCGGCCCCCCCCTCCCTCCTGAACCGTACCAGGCCACATGCCCTCAACATGGGGAGGATGTCCCCATGTTGATGGGGACAAGGGCCTCATCGCCACAACCCTTGCCCGGTGGTTGTGGGGGTCTGCGGGCGGGGGGCTTATCGGAATCTGGAAGACCCCTTTAACAAAGGGGACCCCCAGATCCCGCCCCCCCTATGTGAATTGGTAAGGGGTACATTGTACCCCTACCATTTCACGAAGAAAGCGTAAAAAAATGTTTAAAAAAAACACACAAACACCTTGAAAAAGTCCTTTATTAAAAAAAAAAAAAAAACATTCCAGCGGTAAAATCCAGTGTCCCGCGGCGATCCCGATGTCCAGCGCTGTCCTTCATTGGTTGTGCCTGAGCGGACCTGATGGGGAACTCCCTCTCAGTATTTTAAATGTATAGACCCGCCCCTTCTAAAGTTCCCCATCAGGTCCGCCCCCTCGGTATGTCGGACCCGCCTACGTCATTGGCTTGAGCGGGGAACTTCCTTCACTGTGTAATTTAAATTTACATAGTGAAGGAAGTTCCCCGCTCAAGCCAATGACGTAGGCGGGTCCGACATACCGAGGGGGCAGACCTGATGGGGAACTGCTCTCACTTTGGTAATACATGTATAGACCCGCCCCTTCTCATGTTCCGCATCTGGTCCGCTGAGCGGACCTGATGGGGAACTTTAGAAGGGGCGGGTCTATACATTTAATAGACTGCGGAGGGAGTTCCCCATCAGGTCCGCTCAGGCACAACCAATGAAGGACAGCGCTGGACATCGGGATCGCCGCGGGACACTGGATTTCACCGCTGGAATGTTTTTTTTTTTTTTTTAATAAAGGACTTTTTCAAGGTGTTTGTGTGTTTTTTTTAAACATTTTTTTACACTTTCTTCGTGAAATGGTAGGGGTACAATGTACCCCTTACCAATTCACATAGGGGGGGCCGGGATCTGGGGGTCCCCTTTATTAAAGGGGTCTTCCAGATTCCGATAAGCCCCCCGCCCGCAGACCCCCACAACCACCGGGCAAGGGTTGTGGGGATGAGGCCCTTGTCCCCATCAACATGGGGACATCCTCCCCATGTTGAGGGCATGTGGCCTGGTACGGTTCAGGAGGGAGGGGGCTCCGCTCTCTCGTCCCCCCCTTTTCCCCTGCGGCCGGCCAGGTTGCGTGCTCGGATAAAGGGTCTGGTATGGATTTTTAGGGGGACTCCACGCCATTTTTTTTTTAAATTTGGGGTGGAGTTCCCCTTAAAATCCATGCCAGATCTGAAGGGCCTGGAATGGATATGTGGGGGAACCCAACGTCATTTTTTTTTTTAATTTGCGGCAGGGTTCCCCTTAATATCCATTCCAGACCTGAAGGGCCTGGTAATTGAATTCTGGGGAACCCCCACGTTTTTTTTTTTTTTTTTATCAATGACTTTTGTATGTATTGCCGGGAGCCGACAATTCATTAATAGCCGCGAGTCAGTTTTAAATGACTTTTTTTCTTTCAAAAATGACATTTTTTGCAGGGACAGTTCTAAGCACGGGAAACATGCGCCACTTCACATGCATATCATACACACCCCCCAGGTATGAAATTTAAAGGAATATTTCACTTTTATTTTTTCATTTTAAGCATTATTAAAATCACTGCTCCCGAAAAAACGGCCGTTTTTAAAACTTCTTTTTGCATTGATACATGTCCCCTGGGGCAGGACCCAGGTCCCCAAACACTTTTTAGGACAATAACTTGCATATTAGCCTTTATAATTAACACTTTAGATTTCGAACGTTTGAGTCCATTGTATTTAATAGGGTTCTAAAGTTTACACAAACATTTTGTCTGTTCGCAGGTTCTGGTGCGAACCGAACAGGGGGGTGTTCGGCTCATCCCTGGTGGAGGGAGACAAGTTTTTCGGAGGCTTCGACTTTGACCTAGTCTCACCACTGATTAAAGCGGTCAAAGAGGCCCTCAAATGGGAAGATCCTTCCACTCCCCCAGCCAAGCAAAGAAAATTCTATGAGCACATAGAGAAGGAGCGCTCTAATTTTCTCTCTCTCCCCCTCTCTCTCTCTCCCCCTCTCTCTCTCTCCCCCTCTCTCTCTCCCCCCTCTCTCTCTCCCCCCTCTCTCTCTCCCCCCTCTCTCTCTCCCCTCTCTCTCCCCCTCTCTCTCTCCCCCCCTCTCTCTCTCCCCCCCTATCAGAGTTGAAAGACATTATTATGAAGGAATGGGGTAAAGTGGACAATAAGACCTCTTTGTCAAATAAAACCTCAAGGCTCTACCCCTTCAAGGCAGATGACGTAAAACACTAGCAAAATGCTCCCCTGGTAGACACGGCACTGATGCAACTGGCAAAGCATGTTACTCTTCCTCTGGAGGACGCTGTGTCGTTCAAGGATGGGCTTGAGAGGAGAATAGATCAAGATCTCAAGAGAATCTACGGGCTAGCCAGTATGGCCAGAAAGCCTGCCTTGGCCCTCGCGCCCATGTCCAAGGCAATGGAAGCCGGGACGGAGAATGTGGATTCAGTGCTAAGGGGCATTTCGGAAGAACTGGCCAGGGGCTCAGCTGTCCAAGAATTGAAGCTGGCAATGGCCTTCCTGGGGCAGGCTTCAATCGATCTCATTCACCTGTTGGCCCAGACTATGCTATACTCGGTTGATGGCTAAGCGGGCCTTATGGTTGCACCCTTGGCTGGCTGACGCAGCATCCAAACAAGCTTTGAGGTACCCTTGGTAACAGGCTGGATAGTGCCATAGCCTGGGTCATGGATGGGAAGTCCAGGTTCTTGCCCCAGGATAGGCGCCTGTTCGCCCAGAAGAGGCCCCAGCAGAGAAGATGCAGCACAGAGCATTCAAGGGAAGCACACTCTTACTGGCTGGGTCGAGACTTTAAAAAAAACTGGAGGAGGGGTCAGAAATTCTTCCAGAAATCCACCAAGAGCCAGGCGTCCAGTGGACGCGAGCCTTCTAAAATCGTTTTGAGATTGGGCCTGTCCAGTCAGATCGGGTAGGGCCCCTTTTTTCTTCTCTTCTGGCATGTCTGGGCGCCCTCAATCTTGGACTACTGGACCCTCAAGACGGTCTCCACAGGCCACACATGGTCCTTCAACACTCCCCCCCTCAGGTTTATCCCTACCCTGCTACCACGGACAGAAGTAAAAAAACAGGTGCGACTATTCTATGTGGATTCGCTAATGGCGCAGGGAGCCATGGTGCCTGTCCCGAAAGGCAAATAATTCCACGGGGTGTACTCCCCTCTCATCCTAGTGTTAAAGAAAAATGGCTCATGATGCCCCGTGATAGACTTAACCTACTTAAAGAAGTTTATAAAGCACAAAAGATTCAAAATGGAGACTCTGTCTACCATCCAGCAAGTCGTGCAGCCGGGCTAGTGTCAATCGACTTAAAATATGCCTATTTCCATGTGCCTGTAGCGGAAGAGCTTTGCAAATACCTCCGGTTTGTGGTCGGGCAAGAACATCTTCAGTTCACCTGCCTCCCTTTCGGGCTGACAACCTCACTTCGGGTCTTCTCGAAAGTTCTTCTGGTCGTGGTGGCCCTCATCAGAACAAAAGGAATACCTCGACGACCTTCTGTTTCTATCTCAAGACAAGGAGCAGCTGCTGATCCAGAGCGCAGGTCATCACCACACTGCTCAAGTTTGGTTGGCTGCATAACTTCGAGAAACCACTACAGCGCCTGGTATACCTAGGGTATACCTAGGGGCCCAGCTCGACACTGGAAATGACCATTTCTCTGCCAGTGGAGAAGATCCCGGTTATAAGAGAAAGTGTCACAGGCTCTAACCTCCTCACGTCTGAGGGCCTCACAGTGCCTAAAAATCATCGGCACAATGGTCTCTACAACCCCCATGGTCTAATGGTCTCTGTGGAGGCTACGCCCTTTCCAGACAAGATTTCTCCAGCAATGGGACTCAGAAGACAGCAACCAACTTATTCACATAACAATAGTTACATAGTAGGTGAGGTTGAAAAAAGACAAGTCCATCAACAGTAATGAGGAACAGCCTCTTCTGGTGGCTACAATGCAGGAACCTGCTCACGTGCCACTCCATCGCCCCTGCCAGATGGGGAGCCCATTGCAGGTCAGAGCTGGCACAAGGCAGGTGGGATGCCTGTCTCCACATTCCAGGCTCGAATGTCCTGAAACTGCAGTCAGCCTGGTGTGCCCTTCAGGCCTTCAGTCATCTCCTGAAAGGGGAAACAGTTTTATTGAGAATGGACAACACCACAGCGGTCTCCTATGTGAAGAGACAAGGGGGAACTCGGAGCTCCACCTTGCTCCAAGAAGTCGAGCCTAGCATGTCATTGGCCCAGAAAAACCAGGCCAATATCTCGGCAGTCTTCATTCCCAGAGCCCAGAATGTCCAGGCGGGCTTCCTGTCTTGCGTGCAACTAGACAACAATGAATGGTCCCTCCACTCTGAGACGTTCAGGTGGATCCTGTCCTTGGGAGTCAATCCCAAAGTGGACCTATTCGCATCCCCCTACAATTTCAAGAAGTATTACACCCGGGGCTGCTGCAGCCAGGCCTTCGGTGTAGATGCCCTGACAGATCGGTGGAGCTTCAGCAGGTCATATGCCTTTCCCCCATTCCCAGTCACTCTCAGATTTCTGCAGAGACTCAGAGCGGAAGCAGTCGAGATGGTGGTAATCGCTCCTTACTGGTTTGCCCTTCTGACCCAGCTCAGCTTTCGAGACCCAGTACCTCTTCCCCTCAGGCTGGACCTTCTCTCTCAGGGGGCAGTACTGCCCCCCTACCGAGCTCTATTGAGACTGATGGTCTGGTTTTTGAGAGGTAGAGGCTGGAAACCCTGGCCGGTGGTTGTCGGGGTCTGCAGGTGGGGGCTTATCGGAATCTGGAAGCCCCCTTTACCAAGGGGGCCCCCAGATTCTGCCACCGATGTGAATGGGCATCGGGTACATTGTACCCCTACACATTCACCAAAAAAAAGCTGTGAAATGTAATAAAAATACAAGTGCCGGTTTTTGAAAAGTGCTTTATTGTAAACTAGCTCTCACCTGTCTTCTCCCTGAGCCGTGTCTCCTGCCGCCATCTTCTCCTGGTGCTCTCTCGCTGCCATCTTCTGTCGCCATCCCTCCCGCCGCCATCTCCTCTCACCGCCATCTCCCACTGCCCTGTTCTTCCTTGCCGCCGGTTACCCGCCAATATAAAAGAAAAAGGGGGTGGGCGCTCCGGATGACATCGGATGGCATCGCCCCATGCCACGTAAGAAATGCCAGACAGCGCGTGACAACACAACAGAGGAAACGACGGCAAGGAAAAACACAGCAGCGAGAGAAGAGGGTGGCAGGAGACAATGGCGGCAGAAGAAGACGACAGAAGATGGCAGCTAGATAGACAGCACCAGGAGAAGATGGCGGCAGGAGAGACGGCTCAGGGAGAAGACAGCTCAGAGCAACAGCCGTACAATAACCGACTCCAGGCTGCATGCTCGGATAAAGGTCGGGTATGGATTTTGGGGGGGTCACCTCCAAATCTATAATTCTGTACCTTAATATTAATGCCTCAAATGCAAAACATTATTGCATAGAATGAAAAGAATCAAAACATTAGTAATTGTATTTTCTATGTATGGTTGTGGTCAGCTCCGTAGCGTAGTGGTATGACCTACTACCTTCAAAGATTCAAGTCATGGGTTTGAATCCCACCGATGATATCACCTAGTGAAAACTTGCATTGTACTCAGCAGCATAGTTAGCCAATACAGTTTGGTTGATTCCATAATTTTAACTCTTCAAATGCATGCAGTGGTATGTAAGTATTCAATAATATTATGGTGTGGAATTCCAAAAAAAAGGCTATTCAAAGATCAAGACAAAAAACAGTGTTTCGGTCTGGTATGGATTTTAAGGGGAACCCCACACCAAAAAAATAAATTGACGTAGGCCCCCCAAAATCCATACCAGACCCTTATCCGAACATGCAGCCTGGAGGTCAGGAAGGGGGGGGACAGGGACTCCAGTGTGAAAGCCCTCGGGGCTTTCACACTGGAGAGACAGCAGCGGCTGTTTCAGGTCGCTTTGCAGGTGCTATTTTTAGCGTTATAGCGCCTGCAAAGCGACCCAGTGTGAAAGGGGTCTTAGAAATGTCATTATTGCTGCGAAACTGTTCTACACATCACATAGATGTGCCACTTTACAGGCAGACTAAGGAGACCCCCAGGTACGATATTTAAAAGGAAAATTTCATTTTTATAGTTTTACTTTAGGCATTCTTAAAATCACTGCTCCTGAAAAAAACTATTGTTTTAAAAACTTTTTTTTGCATTGATACATGTCCCCTAGGGCAGTACCCAAGTCCCCTAGGGCAGTACCCAAGTCCCCATACACTTTTTATGGCAAATAACTTGCATACAAGCCTTCAATGAGGACTTTGGATTTTGCAGGTTCGAGCCCCATTGACTTAAACTATTCCCGGATATACCAATGTGACAGTCATTTTCGCCGTCAATAGCGTGATTTTTAATTTGCATGTCCACCCAGTTGAAGTCTTAATTGGGCGCCATTTTCATGTGCCGCCGCGCGATCGCATATTCGGGCTATTAGAATGACCCCCTATGTGTGGTGGAAAACTAACACTGCACATTACCATGAACACACCACCCCCACTATGAAACATGGTGGTGGCAGCATCATGTTGTGGGGATGCTTTTCTTCAGCAGGGACAGGGAAGCTGGTCAGACTTGATGGGAAGATGGATGGAACAAAATACAGGGCAATCTTAGAAGAAAATCTGTTAGAGTCTGCAAAAGACTTGAGACTGGGGTGGATGTTCACCTTCCAGCAGGGAATTACCCTAAACATACAGCCAGAAGGATAGGAGGCCCCAAGGGATAGTCTGGGTGGGAAAGGGATTCAGGATAACACAAGAAAGTAATGTAAAATTGTATTTATTAAGAAAATTGAAAAGTTTGCTAAAAACAGTAATGGAATACAGAACAAAAAACAGCTGCTCAAGGACGTATTGTATAATGTGCTGATACAAATCTCCTTCTTTTTCTTTTTTTTTTTTTTCTGTGCTGCTCTCCTCATGCCTTTTTTCTCCTTTTTCCTTTTTTTTTTCCGTTTGTTTTACTTTTGGCTGTGGATGTTTGGATCCCGGGCTGCGGTGGTATGTCAGATCTCCCCGGCACAGGCAAGCCCCCATGCTTATCCATAGCTGGAGGCTGATTTATGTGGATCGCGGCTCTGTCTGCATGCGCCGGCTCCTTCCCAGATCTGACGCATGCGTGTTGTCTTTTTCCATCCACCAACACAATGACCGCGCTCCCTCCTGTGTCGGCGGCCTTTGTCGATGTCTGACGTCACCGCGCACTGCGCATGGAAATCCGGTGCCGTACTTACGGGTTAACCGATCGTTCATAGGTGTGTTGAACCTCAGGATCTGGAGGATCCGGATGAGATGCCACTACTTTGGATTGGCCAGTAAACCCGACCCCTCCCAGTCTGATAGGTATTTAAGTAGGGCAGGTGCAGCTTATAGGTGCTGCACAGCCAAGTGTTTTCTTCTCATGATATCCGGTATTCAAACAAACTCTCTGATGAGGTAAGGTTACATCACCCTTCTTTTCTCCCATGGATATACCTTAGGTAAAATCTTTGGCAGTTTCAGATTATTACTGCATGCCCTGAAATTGTGAAAACTTCTTATTATCATTTATTTTTTGGTTAACAGATTCCCCATTCCGCCTTTGTGATTTGCTCCCGTGAGCCCTGACATTGCTGCCGTGCAACCTTGGGATCTATATCATTCTCAGCCAACAATTTAGCCCCTGTGAGAGCTCTCTCAGGTTGCTATAAGAGAAATCAGCATTTAAGTATTCCAATAGAAAAACGGTAAACTATTGGCTTTTTTGACGGTTGGGGACACGTCCCCAACGGTAGTGCCTTGCGTAATGTCCCAGTCTGGACACCTGTTGAGCGACAGGGAGGACGTAGTACGGGAGTTTGTATCGTTCTATAAGTCTCTGTACTCGCCTATAGATCCCTATGACGCGGGTGACCTTGGGGTCACATTGGGGGCCCTGCGGTTGCCTGAGCTGCCAGAGGAATCTCGTAATTTGCTTGATGCCGAGTTCGGGGAGGAGGAGGTGGTCTCCGCAGTTGGGTCGTTTCCTGGTGGCAGGGCTCCGGGTCCTGATGGTCTGCCTATTGACTGGTACCGTCGTTACTCGGAGATCCTGGTGCCTAGACTACTGCAATTGTATGCCGACTGTTTTCAGAAGGGGGGCCTCCCCCCCTCCTTCTATGAGGCTCATATTGTACTGTTGGCCAAGCCGGACAAAGACCCAATGCTATGTTCTTCGTATAGACCCATTTCTTTACTGAATATGGACTTCAAAATACTTACTAAGATGTTGGCTACTAGACTTATGTCGGTCTTGCACCATGTTATTTCCCCTGACCAAACAGGTTTCATGCCCAGGAAAGCCACGGATATCAATCTGCGTAGGGTTTTCACCCACACGCAGTTGGGCCCGGACAGTTCCAGCGGCGGGATACTGGTCTTTTTGGATTTGGAGAAGGCCTTTGATTCCGTTGACTGAAATTACATGAGGGTGGTGCTGGAGGTATTCGGTTTCGGGCCTCATTTCAGGAAGTGGATCGACATTCTATATCATTCCCCTACAGCGGCCATTAAGTTAAACAATATGTTGTCGGAATTTTTTTCAGTGCGGAGGGGCACTCGCCAGGGTTGCCCTTTGCCCCCGGGTCTATTTTCCATCATGATTGAACCCATGGCTGCGGCCTTGCGGGCCTCTGAGGAGGTGCGGGGGATCATGGTGGGAGACTTGAACGAAAAGACGGCACTTTATGCGGACGACATGGTTCTTTTTCTGCGGGACTCCGGAAATTCCTTGTCGGCAGCACTAGATATCCTGAATTCTTTTGCACGTTTTTCGGGTCTGAAAGTCAACTGGGGAAAATCCCAAATTCTATCACTCAGGACGCCATCCCCCAGGTGCGAGATTCCTGTTGATTGTCCTTTACAGCGGGTGGAGGTGCTCAAATTTCTGGGGTTAAACATTTCTAATTCCGTGTCCGATTTTATTGCCTTAAATGTCGATCCACTTTTGACTAAACTGAAATCCAGGCTACAGGCATGGCAAAACTTACCTTTGACGCTCATTGGTAGGGTGAACTTAGTGAAAATGAAATTTTTACCTTTGTTTTTGTATATATTTCGGAATTCCCCTGTTTGGATACCGAGATATGTTTTTAAGAAAATAGATAGTCTCATAACAACTTTCTTATGGCAGGGACGACGCCCTCGAATTAAATTCCGGGTGTTACAACTGCCGTGGAAACAAGGGGGACTGGCGGTCCCGGACTTCCACAGGTATTTCTTAGCTGGTCAGCTGGTATTTGTCCACAGGTGGTTCACTCTACCTGAGGACGACACTGCTAATACGCTGGAGGCGGCTGTTGTGGGTTCGTATGAGGCACTGAAGCATCTCCCGCTTCGGGGAATCAGGGCTCCGTATAGGCTCACGATATCCATGCGTGCCACCTGTAGGGCATGGGTGGCAGTGAATAAGGTGGGTGGCGCCTCTGAAATTTCTCCTTACACACCACTTTGGAAGAATCCTCAGCTACCACACTTTTGTGAGTACCCCGATCCAGTCACCTGGACTAAGTATAGCATTAAGACTCTGAGGGACATAGTGGGGGGTGGGAAACTCTTAGGCCTCGTACACACGACCGATTTTCTCGTCGTAAAAAACACGTCGTTTTTTTCGACGAGATTCTTGTTAAGCTTGTCGATTTTCTCGTCAAGCTTTCTATGCGTACACACTGTCATTTCCCAATTTCCTCGTGGTTCTCTGCGCTCACGTCCAGCACGTACGACGGCACTATAAAGGGGAAGATCTTTTTTCTTGGCGCCACCCCTTGGGCTGCTTTTGCTGATCTCGTGTTACCGCGTGTGAAGTAAAAGTTTGGGAAGAGACGATTCGCGCTTTTCAGTCTTCGTACTTTTCAGATCGTTTTCTGCCGTTCAGTTTGTGCTTGTGGGTTCGTATCTTGACTTTCAGGGCGTCTAGGCAGGTCGTATCTGTTTTACAGTGCGTTCTTGCCTGTTCGTTTCTGAATTTCAGTTCGTTATTCATAGGCCTTGCTGTTCTAAAGTGCGTTCTGTTCTGTACGTTCTGATTAGACGACCGTTTCCTAGCCATGTCGCCTGGACGTTCTCGTCGTCGAGTTCGTGCTGTGCGTGCGCTCGGTGTTGGTCTGCTTGTTTTGGACCAAGACCAGTCCATGAATGGTGTGAGGAGGAGTTCATGGACCAAGAATTGGTTGCTCCAGCGGGACCAATTCTGCCACATGCCTCTGCTGCGGGAGATCGTCGAGAATAATCCTGAGGACTACAGGAATTTTCTGAGGATGTCTGACCCCGTTTTTCAGGAACTGTTGGCTTTGGTGTCCCCCTATATTACCAGGAAGGACACCGTTATGCGGGAAGCCATCAGTGCTGAGCAGAGGCTCATCGCCACGTTGCGTTACCTGGCGACAGGGAGAAGTCTTCAGGACTTGAAGTTCACCACAGGCATCTCCCCCCAGGCTCTGGGCCTCATAATCCCAGACACCTGTTCTGCTATTATACAAGTCCTGCAGGAGGACTATATTAGGGTAAGTTTTCTCCCTTAACATCACATTTTATGTATTACATGTATGCTAATGTATTGTATTTCTTTCATCCTTTCCTAATTACCATGATTGTAATATGCTGAGAATGTCCCCTTTGTCCCCATGCATGCTGGAAGTTTTTAAATGCCCCTTTTTTATCCTCCCTAAATATTTCCCCTCACTAACTTTTCCAGCAGGGGCGCCTGTTGCTCCAAATGTTGGGGGGTTACAACCCCAATTTCGGAAATAAACTTCCTCCTTTTTTGCTCTGTTGCCTAATAAACGCCCCCAGTTGTCCCCTCCAATGCAGCCATTTAGTCCCCTCTAATGCAGCCAGTTTCCCCCCAGCCCTGCACTTACCTTCTTGTGGTCAGCGCCATCCTTCTTCTGTCCTTGATGTCTTCTCCTTCCCTTCATGTTGCATCAGCCAATCATGTTACCATTAAACAGACTTGGTGAACATGATTGCCAGAGCTGCCTGTCAGTGTTTACACAAGGAATGCCCCCTCCTTGCGTCCCCGATTTTTCTTTGAGGAAGCCAATTACATCCCTCAGGTTGTAATTTGCAAGACTTTTTTAATACCTGTTTCTGCTCTGCAATTTTAACCCCCTAAATGACGCAATTAATCATATGTCGGTCGCTTTACAAGAGGCCATCCACCTGAATAGTGTGCGGCATAGACAATACATAGGTTCATGCAACGCATGAACCTATGTATTGTTCTGAGTGATGGGCACAGGAGAGAGGGGACAGTGCTCCAGCGCCCACTCTGGACGCACCGCCACTGCAATGCTATCCTGTGGCCAAACACATCTCCCCCCCCAAAATAATTTAGTAATGGCCCATCAGAGGGGGTGATGAATATGATAAATGAGCCTTCCATTATACTTTTTTTACACACCTTAATAAACGTATAATTAGATTGATGTTGGTCTCTAATTTTTTGGTCTTGAATTTGCTTGTAATGTATGCCTTTGTTTTTCTAATATTATTTCATCTTGTTTCACTCCACAGCTTCCTTCCACGCCACAGGAATGGCAGACTGTGGCATCGGAGTTTGCCACGCGGTGGGACTTCCCCAACTGCGGTGGTGCCATAGACGGGAAGCACGTCCGCATCGTGCCGCCACCCCGTTCTGGATCCTACTACTACAATTACAAGGGGTTTCATAGCATTGTGCTGATGGCGGTGGTGTCAGCACGGTATGAATTCCTCTATGTTGATGTAGGGAAGAATGGCCGGATGTCCGATGGGGGATCCTTCATCCAGACGGAGTTTGCCCTCCGTCTCCAGAGTGACAACCTTGCATTGCCACCGGATGCAGGGAATATTGAAGGACTCCCCTTTGTTTTCTTGGCTGATGAAGCCTTCGGACTCGGACGGCATCTTATGAGGCCATTTCCACAGAGGACCCTGACCCCAGAGAAGAGTGTGTTCAATTACCGGCTGGCCAGGGCCCGAAGAGTCGTTGAAAATGCCTTCGGCATAATGGCCAGCCGGTTCCGCCTTTTTATGACTTCCATCCACTTGGCGGACTACAAAATAAACTATGTAGTGTTATGCTGCTGTGTGCTACACAATTTTCTTTGCCGCAAAGCGAATTCATATATGGCCTCAGTTTTGCCAGAGGCTGGACTTTCCCCTGCAAATCCCCTTCCGGGCCTGGAATCTGCCCGTCTTGGCTTGCCCCCCCAAAATGCCCGTGTGGTTCGGGACAAATACATGGAGTATTTCACGGGTAGGGGGGCAATTCCTATGCCAGCCTATGTCTAAGTATCCCAATAAAAATCTTGTTTAAACCTTTAATTATTTGTTCTTTCCTGTCTCCTAGTTTGTCTTTGTGCATTTGTAGTGGCAAGTGTATTTTACTTTAGTAAATAACAACCAATTTCACTATGTTACCTTACAAAAGAACCAAATAAGCTTAGAGTGTATTATAAAAAGAAGCTACACGTTGTTTGTGGTCAAATATTTTACTCTCTGCACATTTTTTTTTGTTTTACTTTGGGGTTGGCCTGACCACAACCCGGCAAATTTTGGCTTATGAAAATACAAAAATACCACTTGCATTTCTAAAATGACAACATTGGATACCTCTGAGCAATCTGAGACATTCAGTTACACAAACTATGTCTCTATGTGCCCGTCCTAATATGGGGTCCTGCCACCCCTTGCCCAGCCAAAAATTCAATATGCACACATTTTTACTTTTTTGCAAATAGGAAGTTTACAATCCTGATCCCTATTGTCAACATGTGCTATCTGCCATCAGGGGTGATCAATGGATGTGTTTTGGGGGTGCATCCCCTTCCTCAGTTCACCGACTTTTGATACGAGGAAGGGGTTGCACCCACAAAAGACGTACATGGATATCCCCTGATGGCAGATAGCACATGTTCACACACTGTGTGCATATTCAATTTTTGGCTGCTTTGTTACTCAAAAAATTAGTAAAAATATAAAAACAAACATGTAAAAACAAATGTGTTTGGATGGCTTATTGAATTCTCCCCAAAACATCGAGAATGTCTTTAAATGTTTGTTCCATCACATGGATTCTTTGTTTAATTAGGTCCAGTTCCGTGCTACATTCCATCACTTGCTGGATGAGGCGGAGGGCACTGTCAGCAGAGAACGGTGTGCTATCCTTCACAACATTTCCATCCCCTAAAAACCATAAAAAAAAATTAATAAAACTCTGCAGGCCTACCTCGCTTACCTTAAGCTGTGGTGTCAGATACTGACCTGTTGTGGTGACCAGATCCACAACGTCATCCACCTCTCCTTCCTGCACTTCTCCTTCCTCCACCTCAACTTCCTGCACATCTTTCGGTTGTGGATCTTTGGGAGTTTGGGGTTGCTTGGAAGTTGTGGGGTGCATGTGCTCCCTGGAGTGTCCTCCTCCCAGTCTTCTCTCCCCTATGAGAATAAAACCAAAGGTCTATTTATCACACTGTAAAAATCTCATTTTTAAACTTAAAACAGGCTAAATTGTTTGGAAGTGGGGTACAAGTGTGTGTTTGTGCGGAATTTAAAGAAAAATGCATTCTTTATGACCCCAAATATGTTTATTATTCACATTTGGATGTAATTTTTTGGACATGGAGGCACCACAAATAAACTCTGATGCACCTGTGTGGGACACCCAAAAAAGGCGGGTCTGGTGGCCCACACTATAGTGCTCCAAAGTACAGATGTGGAAGCAGCTGCTGAGTGTCCTCTCCTTTACACTGATTAAAGTTTGCATTTCATTCTCCTTACAAACACATCATCTAGACTTAAAAATTATCCACAATACTTGATCAAAAATGGCAGATGTCTAATTACTTTTGGGGGTCTTAAATAAGCCAAAACCGCGGATAGTGGCCGAACGAAGTGTCGGTAACGTAACGAACGATTACTGTGCCCAACCTAGTTCAAAATAATACATTTTGGAAGGGAGTCCAATATGCTTAAAAAAAAAAAAAAGTCAGTTTCTAAAAAGATTAATAGCAGAAAGGTCGTCATTTTACTTACTTTTAGCGAGCATCCTCTTTATGCTCCTCAACTGGTCTGGCTCCCTCAGTTTGAGGTCTGACCACCTCTTTCTGAGCTGCTCATTTGAGCGTTTCACCCCGAACTTCGCCCTCAGACTCTTCACAACTTTAGTGAGGATTTTGGCCTTCCTTCTATTTGGTTTGCTATACGGCCCATGCTTGGCATCATAATCAGCCTTGACCAAGATGTCCACCATCTCCGCCATCTCCGCCAAAGACATATTCGATGCCTTGAATCTCCTCCTTGATCGTGACGTGTCCTCGGTCTCCGGGCTTGTCTCCTCGCTAGTTGCGGAATTATCAGACACCTGCTGTAACTCCGCCATATCTGTCTGCGCGCCGAAAGAGAAGGGGCGGGGAAAAGATGTTAGTTAGAACGTCATGGGCGGGCGACGTGTGCGGAGCGACGTGTTCGAATTTGGACGCATGCGTGGTGTGTATATAGCAAACACACATGTGACTATAGTACGTTCGGTGTGCGGAGAGAGGAGTTCAAGTGACGGACGTGCGAACGAAGGTATGTGATTTTGTGAGACTTGTTAAAATTGTTGGCCTATACTGTCTTGAGATTGGTGGAGGATATATATGGTGACTAGGATGTGAAGGAGGTTAGACTGTTTGCCTCACATTATTTAAATATAATTTATTTTACTTGCAGATACAATATGAATGTATTTATTAGCGACAAAGAGTTCCTGGCGGAATTTATTGACCGGGTAAGGGAGCTGCCGGCTCTGTGGGAGACCAAAAACCCCATCCATAAAAAAAAAGGGGTGAGAAAAGCAGCGCTGGAGAAGCTGCTCCCATTTGTGCATACCAAGGTGCCCACAGCCACAGCAAAACAAGTGGACACTAAAATTGGGAGCTTGAGAGGTACCTACAGGACTGAACGCTCTAAGGTGCTGGCTTCTCAGAGGTCAGGAGCAGCAGCAGATGATGTTTATGTCCCGGTTTTGTGGTACTACAGCAGGATGTCCTTCCTGGATGACCACATTGAGCCAAGGCCATCACTCTCCACTCTTCCCCCCAGACTTCCCTGCAGCCAACCTGAGCCTTCTCTGGAGCAAGAGGAGGCAGCCATCCTGGATGATCCTGATTTGGCCATCTGGAGCCAGGTATAGTATTAACTGAAAATGTAGTGGGATAAAATTAATGTTTCCCAAATATGTCAGGATGAGAAACATACATTATTTTGTATTCAACAAGTGAAATCATGATCTGTAGACATTATTCTGCACTTAATTGTGTGGTAAATAGTCAAGCTGATGTAGTGGTAAATTTAAAGCAAGGATTTATGCATTTACATTCTAATTGCTTCCATCAGGATTACAAAGTTTGATGCAAAGATTAAACCAACATATTAAACTATGTTTCTTTTTCATACACAGGATGAAATCAGCCAGGAGGAGGGTCTGGAAACTGTCAGGCAGGAGGAGGAAGGGCCCAGTGGCAGCCAGGAGGTGGCAGGGCCCAGTGGCAGCCAGGAGGTGGCAGGGCCCAGTGGCAGCCAGGAGGTGGCAGGGCCCAGTGGCAGCCAGGAGGTGGCAGGGCCCAGTGGCAGCCAGGAGGTGGCAGGGCAAAGGAGAAGCACCAGATCCCAGGTGCCTCCCATCAGGCTTCACAAAAGAGGCAGGAGGTACAGGACCACCAGTGAGGCAGCAATGGCCCTTATTAAAGAGGCCCATGCCACCCTCAAGGAGCCCACATCCCCTGAAGAGGCCATTGCCGGCCTAGTGGAGGCTAAGTTCAAGGTGATGAGCATGGAGCAACGCCTCCTATGCGAACCCCTGCTCATCACCTTGCTCAACAAGGGGGTGATGGAGCAAATTACCCCCAATACCGCCATATGTGAGGTGGCCCAACTGACCCAACCTCAACCTCCACCTCCACCTTCCTCTTCTGCCCCACCCCCTTCTGCTACCCCTCCACCTTCTGCCCCACCCCCTTCTGCTACACCTCCACCTTCTGCCCCACCCCCTTCTGCTACACCTCCACCTTCTGCCCCACCCCCTTCTGCTACACCTCCACCTTCTGCCCCACCCCCTTCTGCTACACCTCCACCTTCTGCCCCACCCTCTTCTGCTACACCTCCACCTTCTGCCCCACCCCCTTCTGCTACACCTCCACCTTCTTCTTCTGCCCCACCCCCTTCTGCTACACCTCCACCTCCTCCTCCTGACAGGAGTACCCCTCCAGTGGGCCAGCCTCCAGCTAAACGAAGAAGGAAGGCTTCAGGAAAGGCTGCAGGGAAGGTTGCCAGGAAGAAGAGGAAGTGATGGCCTTGCTTCATTGTGGTCGCACTGGTCGGACAGAAGGCAGCCTGTTGTAGTACCACACACTTGGGACATATATCTCACCTGCTGCTGTTCCTGACCTCTGGGAGGCCAGCATCAGATTGTGTTCTGAAATGTGGGCCTTCTCAAGCTCCCAATTTTAGTGTCCACACAGGGTTGCTGTGTGCTCTGGGGTCCCTGGGATGCACAAATGGCAGCAGCTTCTCCAGCGCTGCCTTCTCTTTATTTAATTTATAAACATGAATAAATGTGTTTTTTGTTTAAGTTCATACTTGACTATGTGTATTTTTAAATAAAAAAAAACAAGCTTTGGAGTAAGCAGATACATTTGACTGACAATAAAAGGCACAGATATCACCCCCCCAAAAGAATAACTAAATCTGATTAGCTCAAAAACATGGTGTGAAATTTTTAAAATATAGATTAGAAAATTAAATGGGAGATCGCTATCAAAACATTGAGAAATTATAATTAACATCATTTTGAAAAAACTAACCATTTAAATTATTCCTAAAAACTTGCACGATATAATACACATAAATCTTATAAAGAGCAGCATGAAAAAGGTTAAAAATAAGGCATAACTCTGTGTGAATATCAGCAGCAAAAGAAGGTCTCTCGTTTTGATTAATGTAACATTCTAACGAAGAATTCAATGCAGAACATTTAAACGATGAAATATTTATGAGCGTGACGAATGTGCTCTCTCCATTATGAAGGCTTGTTTTACCAGAAGATGCGCTCCCGTCTCATAGTTGCTTGTGAGCATGCGCGCTTTTGGAAGAGTCGTAAAAGCATACACACGAACCATTTTCTCGTCACAAAACAGGCCGACGAGAAACACGACGAGGAAATCTGGACTCCTGACGAGAAAATAGAGAGCAGGTTCTCTATTTTCTCGTCGAGATTCTCGTCAAGTTTCTCGTCGTAAAACCATACACACGAACGTTTTTCTAGACAAAAAAACTCTCGCGGCACTTTTCTTGACTGTTTACGACGAGAAAATCGGTCGTGTGTACGAGGCCTTACAGTTTGACGCCCTTAAAGCCAAGTTTGATCTGCCCAATACGCACTTGTTTCGTTTTCTTCAGCTCAGACATGCATTTAAGGCCCAATTTGGAGATATTGGTATCACCATGCAAACTAGTGATATGGAGTCTTTACTGAGAGAGGACACTTTAGACAAGGCCTTGTCTACAATATATAAACAGCTGTTGAGTGAGGGGGGGATCTCCTGGCAAAGTGTAGGGCGGCGTGGGGTGAGGTGTTCCCCCAGATGGACAGGGATGACTGGGATGATGTATGGGACATTAATTTTACCAGATTGGTCTCTGCCAGGGACCATCTCATCCAATTTAAATTTCTGCATCGCATCTATCTTACGCCGGCTAGACTGGCCAAGATATTCCCTACACAGTCTCCTTGTTGCTGGTGGTGCAGTTCCCTCACGGCCGATTTCATGCATGTATTTTGGAATTGCTCATTCATCCAAGGGTTCTGGAGAGGGGTTGCCGACTGCATAGCTGGGGTGACCACCATCCAGTTACAGCCTTCAATTGAGGTATGCCTCTTGGGTCTGGTAGACAATCTAGCCCCAAGGAGAGCGACTCGGGCTCTGTTGACGATTCTCATATATTACGCCAGGAAACTGATAGTGTTATCATGGAAAAAGCCCAATCCGCCCACTGTGTCAGCATGGAAGGGGGTGGTGAATAGAGCTGTACCGCTGTACAAAGCTACGTATGCTAGTAGGGGCGCACCTCAGAAGTTTGATAAAGTATGGGGTGGTTGGATGAATAGTGAACTTACGGTGGCGGATTGAGTGGCACCCATTATAAATGCACTTGCAGTAAGAGTTGATTATGGTTGTGATTATGTGACATTTCCAAACATCATATGACTGTGATTGAGTTAAAGTGACTTTATAACTGTATTATTCCTGTTGATGGGTGGGGGTCTGGAGGGAGGGAGAGGGAGCCAATGCTGAAGATTTGTATTTAGTTTGTGTTTGGCCCATTGGGTCTGTTTGTTTTGTTAAAACTATAAATAAAACTTTTCAAAAAAAAAAAAGTATTCCAATAGGCCTAATTGTGTCACCGGGAGAATAAGTTAGTGCATACCCCGCACTCCCCCGTGTTAGACATATTGTGTGAAACCCCTCTTTGGTCTTTCCCTGTCCGGATCCGTGATACCATCCATCTGCATCAACGCTGTGCATTTCATATGTGCAAGGAATATCAAACCTGTGAGTACTTTGGAAAATATTGTTTAAACACATGTGATTGTGCTGCTCTCCTTCTGCCTTTTTCTCTTCTTCTTTCCCCCTTTTTTTTTTTTTCCTTGGTTTCCCCTTTTCTTCTTTTCTCCCTTTTATATTTTTATTATCTTCTTTATTTTTATAATTTTTTTTTTCTTTTCTTTTTCTTCTCCTTTTAGCCTTTCTTTTTTCTTTTTCTTTCTTCTTTTTCACTTTGGTTGGGGATAACAAGTATTACTCTACTTTGTTACTTCTATACCCCTTTTTCTATAGAAATATATCAGCAAGCTCGACTCAAACCCCTGAAGAAGGAATGTACCCATCATAATAGCAACATATGCCTTTATGTTTTTCTGAAACATGTAGGGTTGGTCGTATGTAATAATAACATATTTTTTTGTCTCTGATTTGTATCAGCACATTATACAATACGTCCTTGAGCAGCTGTTTTTTGTTCTGTATTCCATTACTGTTTTTAGCAAACTTTTCAATTTTCTTAATAAATACAATTTTACATTACTTTCTTGTGTTATCCTGAATCCCTTTCCCACCCAGACTATCACTTGGGGCCTCCTATCCTTTTTGTCTACAAAACTGGGATGTGGTGGGAATTTTCAGGATTAACGTTTATCTCAATATAGTTTCTTACATATATTTTTGATCCTAATTTGGGTAGTAGATACCCCTATAGTCCCACCTTTTGAAACTATTGTTTTGAGATCATCTCCCAACCATAAATCTTTTATCCCTTTTTGGTATACTGCCTCCTTTCCTCTTCCCCCCACCCCTCTTTTTTTCTTCCTCAGACATGGCAGAACTTTATAGTGTATCTTGGGATGAATTTGTAGTTAAACTCCAAAAGGACTATGGACAAAACGAATCACTTGAATAAGAATTGGGTTTTATGTTCTTGAGTCTTACCAAATGGCTTGAGAAGAAATCCCTTATGTATTGGCATATCAAGACCTTTGAGGAATATATTAAGGATAATCTCAATCCCCTGGGACTTCGTGTCCAAATTTTTCCTTCTTTTGACAATATTAGTTCTATGTTCAAAACTGCATGGGAGAATAATTTGAAAGTATGCTCAAATGGTATGATGAATTTGCTGATTGGAGAATATGAGAGACGGCTGATTGATATAAATAATAATATAGATTTTATTTATGCTAGAATTAAACCTTTACAAACTCACCCCTCCTTCTCAGACGTAAATGAAAAATTGAAGAATCATACAGAACTCAACAAAACAATTCTCTCTAAGAAAGAGTACAAATTTCTTAGAGACAAACAAGCCTTCCATGAGGGAAATGCATATAAGTGGTCTCAAAGGGTAGGGGGAAGAAGTTTCCAGCGTAATCCAAAACAACATACTGTATATTCAGATATTTCTGACACCTCATCAGCGTCATCTAATGTCTCTCACACCTCTTCCAAACAGCAAAAACGTACCAGAAAGGCAAAGAGACGCCAGGATGATGAGCATGCTCCATCAGGTATTACTAAAAAAACGTCCTCCCAAGTCAACAGCCGCTCATGGTGCCATTCCACCGACACCACAGTTGAATGTCTGCGCCACGGGCCCAGTATCGGCTGATACTGTGGCGCCCTCCCCCTCTTCTCTTGTCCCACCCAAAGTTCCGGTTATGTTTTTTCCAAAAAAACAGGGGAATTTCCCTGCACCCCCCATTCCAACACCCCCCTAGATTCATCACTTTTTTCCTCACAATTAAATGTTATCAATCTTTCAACACATATACTCACCCCTGACGAAATCTCAGTCCTATCCAAGGGGCTGACCTTTTGTCCCACTAACAAACTTGATCGGTTTGAGGCTATAAAGGATTTACACCTCTATACCCGCAAACTATTGTTGAAGAGCATGTTTGAAAAGGAGAAACCCGGCAGCGAAGGTTGTCACACATTTAGTGAACGACAAGCCTTAGACAACTTAAATTCTCTTCTGCAGGAGAATGAATCTAGGGATCTAATCGACATTGTCGATATAGAATCACTTCTGAAACAAAATTTGGATTCATCACCAGTTGCCTTACCTGTCAAATCTTCCTTGAAAAAAAACGTCCTCCCTTTACCCAGCACCTTGCTCCAATCATGGGGTCCAAACATTTTTGAAAATGACAACTCAAGAAATCAAGTCTCTAACTTCTACCTCTCCACATCCAGGAAATTTAACAAAAAATGAAAAAATGGCCTTAAAAACGTTATCAAGTAATCATAATGTAACAATAAAACCCAGTGACAAGGGAAGTAATATTGTCCTTATGAATAATGAGCAGTACCATAGAATGTGTACCAACATTCTAAGTAACCGCAATTGGTACCGCCCAATTGGCATTGATATCGTAGAAGCATTCAACCAGGGATGAGCCGAACACCCCCCTGTTCGGTTCGCACCAGAACCTGCGAACAGACAGAATGTTCGCGTGAACTTTAGAACCCTATTAAATACAATTGACTCAAACGTTCGAAATCTAAAGTGCTAATTATAAAGGCTAATATGCAATTTATTGTCCTAAAAAGTGTTTGGGGACCCGGGTTCTGCCCCAGGGGACATGTATCAATGCAAAAAAAAAGTTTAAAAAATAGACGTTTTTACGGGAGCGGTGATTTTAATAATGCTTAAAATGAAAAAATAAAAGTGAAATTTTCCTTTAAATTTTGTACCTGGGGGGTGTGTATGATATGCATGTAAAGTGGCGCATGTTTCCCATGCTTAGAACTGTCCCTGCACAAAGTGTCATTTTTGAAGGAAAAAAAGTCATTTAAAACTCACTCGCGGCTATTAATGAATTGTCGGCTTTTATCAATACATAGAAAAGTCATTGATTAAAAAAAAAAAAAAGCCTGGGGGTTCCCCCAAATTCAATTACCAGGCCCTTCAGGTCTGGAATGGATATTAAAGGGGACCCCGCAACAAATTAAAAAAAAAAATGGCGTGCGGTTCCCCCTAAATATCCATACCAGGCCCTTCAGATCTGGCATGGATTTTAAGGGGAACTCCACCCCAAATAAAAAAAAAAGGCGTGGAGTCCCCTCAAAAATCCATACCAGACCCTTATCCGAGCACGCAACCTGGCCGGCCACAGGGGAAGAGGGGGGGACGAGAGAGCGGCCCCCCTCCCTCCTGAACCGTACCAGGCCACATGCCCTCAACATGGGGAGGATGTCCCCATGTTGATGGGGATAAGGGCCTCATTCCCACAACCCTTGCCCGGTGGTTGTGGGGGTCTGCGGGCAGGGGGCTTATCGGAATCTGGAAGACCCCTTTAACAAAGGGGACCCCCAGATCCCGGCCCCCCCTATGTGAATTGGTAAGGGGTACATTGTACCCCTACCATTTCACGAAGAAAGTGTAAAAAAATGTAAATAAAAACACACAAACACCTTGGAAATGTCCTTTATTAAAAAAAACAAAAACAAAACATTCCAGCGATGAAATCCAGTGTCCCGCGGCGATCCCGATGTCCAGCGCTGTCCGTCATTGGTTGTGCCTGAGCGGACCTGATGGGGAACTTCCTCCGCAGTGTTTTAAATGTATAGACCCGCCCCTTCTAAAGTTCCCCATCAGGTCCGCTCAGCGGGCCAGATGCGGAACGCGAGAAGGGGCGGGTCTATTCATGTATTACACAGTGAAGGAAGTTCCCCATCAGGTCCGCTCTACGAGAGGGCGGACCTGATGGGAACTTCCTTCACTGTGTAATACATGAATAGACCCGCCCCTTCTAAAGTTCCCCATCAGGTCCGCTAAGCGGACCAGATGCGGAACATGAGAAGGGGAGGGTCTATTCATGTATTACACAGTGAAGGAAGTTCCCATCAGGTCCGCCCCCTCGTAGAGCGGACCTGATGGGGAACTTCCTTCACTGTGCAATACATGAATAGACCCGCCCCTTCTCGAATTCCGCATCTGGTCCGCTGAGCGGACCTGATGGGGAACTTTAGAAGGGGCGGGTCTATACATTTAAAACACTGCGGAGGAAGTTCCCCATCAGGTCCGCTCAGGCACAACCAATGACGGACAGCGCTGGACATCGGGATCGCCGCGGGACACTGGATTTCATCGCTGGAATGTTTTGTTTTTGTTTTTTTAATAAAGGACTTTTCCAAGGTGTTTGTGTGTTTTTATTTACATTTTTTTACACTTTCTTCGTGAAATGGTAGGGGTACAACGTACCCCTTACCAATTCACATAGGGGGGGCCGGGATCTGGGGGTCCCCTTTGTTAAAGGGGTCTTCCAGATTCCGATAAGCCCCCTGCCCACAGACCCCCACAACCACCGGGCAAGGGTTGTGGGGATGAGGCCCTTGTCCCCATCAACATGGGGACATCCTCCCCATGTTGAGGGCATGTGGCCTGGTACGGTTCAGGAGAGAGGGGGGGCGCTCTCTCGTCCCCCCCTCTTCCCCTGCGGCCAGCCAGGTTGCGTGCTCGGATAAGGGTCTGGTATGGATTTTTGGGGGGACTCCACGTCATTTTTTTTTATTTGGGGTGGAGTTCCCCTAAAAATCCATGCTAGATCTGAAGGGCCTGGTATGGATATTTAGGGGGAACCGCACGCCATTTTTTTTATTTGCGGCGGGGTTCCCCTTAATATCCATTCCAGACATGAAGGGCCTGGTAATTGAATTTGGGGGAACCCCCACGCCTTTTTTTTTTTTTAATCAATGACTTTTCTATGTATTGATAAAAGCCGACAATTCATTAATAGCCGCGAGTGAGTTTTAAATTCCTTTTTTTCCTTCAAAAATGACACTTTGTGCAGGGACAGTTCTAAGCACGGGAAACATGCGCCACTTTACATGCATATCATACACACCCCCCAGGTACGAAATTGAAAGGAAAATTTCACTTTTATTTTTTCATTTTAAGCATTATTAAAATCACTGCTCCTAAAAAAACGGCCGTTTTTAAAACTTTTTTTTGCATTGATACATGTCCCCTGGGGCAGGACTCGGGTCCCCAAACACTTTTTAGGACAATAACTTGCATATAAGCCTTTATAATTAGCACTTTAGATTACTCCCATAGACTTTTCAAATTTGCCGCGAACCCCCTTAAATTGTTCGTTGTTCGGCGAACAGGCAATGTTCGAGTCGAACATGAGTTCGACTCGAACTCGAAGCTCATCCCTACATTCAACAAACAATTCTACTCTTTTGTAGACAATGCCTTTTACAACAAAATAATTTCTAAACAGACTTGGGACTTCATTCGCATCCCTCATCCACGTCTGGCAACTTTCTATTCTTTGCCAAAAATACACAAGAACACATCAGACCCCCCGGGCAGACCAATCGTTTCAGGCAACGGCTCCATTACGGAAAATCTCTCAAAACTTATAGATGAACACATTCGCCCCTTTGTACTATCCACACCCTCTTATATCCGTGATACAATACATCTCTTACAGATCATGGAGGATGTGGAGGTATCTAAAAACTGTATCTTGGCCACCATTGATGTGGAGGCCCTATACAGTTCTATACCACATACTAAGGGATTGGCCTGCATTCGTAGGGTACTATCACAAATAAGCCATCATGAAAATTCATTCAATGAATTTGTCCTTTTGAGTTTGGATTTCATCCTCAATCACAACATTTTCTCTTTTGATGGCCGCCTATTCCTCCAGGTACAGGGCGTAGCCATGGGTACCTGCTGTGCCCCTGGCTACGCCAATCTCTACCTGGGGGAATGGGAAGATGCGATCTTCAATGACGAGGGTCTCTCTATGTACCTGTGCCACATCTTCATGTGGCACAGGTACATAGATGACATCTTCGTCGTATGGAATGGTCCCCAGTCCTTTTTGGATGAGTGCTTGACTGCACTAAATGTAAATGAATTTAATTTGAAATTCACTATGAGTTCTGATCCATCAAAAATTACATTTTTGGATGTAGAAAGCTTCAAAAATGAAGACAATCTTCTGTCCTGTAAATTGTTTAGAAAACCCACGGCAGGGAACACGATTCTACATTCATCTAGTTCCCACCCTAGGCCTCTTGTCAACTCAATCCCATACGGGCAATATCTACGGATCAAACGGAACTGCTCAAACCATCTAGATTTTCTGCATGAAGCAAAAAATCTGAAAAAACGCATGCTTGAACGTGGCTATAGCCACAGAAGCTTGAAAAAGGCATTTCAACGAGCAGATACCAGAAATAGGCACGAGTTACTTGCTCACAAAAAGGCCATAAAATCTGGTGAAAATTCCAGAATTATTACTACTTTTTCTAATGATCACAATCAGATTTTACAAATCTGTAAAAAGTACTGGCACCTGTTAATGTCAGATCCTGCGATTGGACCCTTTGTACCTCCCAACCCAATGGTCACCTACAGACGAGTCACCTCTGTTGGTGACCTGTTGGTTCAAAGCGAATATAGGGGTTCCAACAGAGGTGATCTATGCAAAATAGTAGGAACCTTCCCATGCGGATCATGCGCATATTGTAAATATATGGACACCAGGAAAGATATTTACCTACCTAATGGTGTACACTTCCTCACAAGACATTATTCCAACTGTTAAACAACTCATGTAGTATATTTACTTCTTTGCAGCTGCAATTGCTTTTACATAGGCAAAACCGTACAGAAACTCTGGCAGAGACTGTATCGCCATGTAAAGGCTATGCAAACTGCAAATCCAGATTTACCACTAGGCAGACATGTCGTACAGATACATGCTGGAATCTGCCCCAAAATATCTGTACTAGTTCTGGACCTTATCCACCCAGGCACCAGGGGGGGAGACCTTAACAAAAGTCTCCTCCAACGGGAGCTTCGGTGGATATCAAATCTCAATGCCACTCATCTGCCAGGCCTCAACGAGGCATTCAATCTTAGACCATTCTTGCCGGGATTCTCGACTGAAGGCTTTGATAAAGATCAATAAGATATTTACCCACCTATGGGGCACGATCGTTTTCATTTTTTGACTTTTTTTTACCTCCCATTCTTCTTCCATGTCCCATGCCACCATTTGCTAGTCTCTGTAAATGTGTAAATAGTCTTGTTAATATTGATTTGTTCATAGATGTCCATATGCATGTGTACAGTTAATCATGATTACCATGTGTACAATCAATACATACTCATCCCTTTACTTAGGGTTTAATTTATCATATTTTGTCTGTCAATGTTATTCTTAATCCTTTTATTATAACCCTGTTTATTTTATTATCTTTCTATCGATCTGATGATTTTTGTTTATCAATCTCAAAGTGAAACAATATGATCTTTGCATACAAATATATTTCTTTTTGTCTTTTAGAACAAAATGTGTGATGCATTTGGATGGTGGTCCTGGATCGGGCACTTTAAACGTCGAAGACTTCGTCTTCCTCTATTATGCGACTTTTCTCCTTTTTTTTTCTGTGCTGCTCTCCTCCTGCCTTTTTTCTCCTTTTTCTTTTTTTCCAGTTTGTTTTACTTTTGGCTGTGGATGTTTGGATCCCGGGCTGCGGTGGTATGTCGGATCTCCCCGGCACAGGCAAGCCCCCATGCTTATCCATAGCTGGAGGCTGATTTATGTGGATCGCGGCTCTGTCTGCATGCGCCGGCTCCTTCCCAGATCCGACGCATGCGTGTTGTCTTTTTCCATCCACCAACACAATGGCCGCGCTCCCTCCTGTGTCGGCGGCCTTTGTCGATGTCTGACATCACCGCGCACTGCGACGCGGTGGCACCGGACATCGCAGCTGGCCGGGGAGCACCAGCACTAGGGCGCATGGAAATCCGGTGCCGTACTTACGGGTTAACCGATCGTTCATAGGTGTGTTGAACCTCAGGATCTGGAGGATCCGGATGAGATGCCACTACTTTGGATTGGCCAGTAAACCCGACCCCTCCCAGTCTGATAGGTATTTAAGTAGGGCAGGTGCAGCTTATAGGTGCTGCACAGCCAAGTGTTTTCTTCTCATGATATCCGGTATTCAAACAAACTCTCTGATGAGGTAAGGTTACATCACCCTTCTTTTCTCCCATGGATATACCTTAGGTAAAATCTGTGGCAGTTTCAGATTATTACTGCATGCCCTGAAATTGTGAAAACTTATTATTATCATTTATTTTTTGGTTAACAGATTCCCCATTCCGCCTATGTGATTTGCTCCCGTGAGCCCTGACATTGCTGCCGTGCAACCTTGGGATCTATATCATTCTCAGCCAACAATTTAGCCCCTGTAAGAGCTCTCTCAGGTTGTGTGAGGGGGTTAACTCGGTAGCGGGTGTGTGTGACCCCCTGGTTGGGCTCCCCACACAAAAACAGGGCCAGCAGACGGAGGTTGTGGTTTTCAAAATCAAAAGGTGCGGTTTATTTCTCTATGTACAGTGACAAAAACACAGCAAAGCCAAAAAGAAACAAACAAAATAAATCCTGGTCAGTTTGACCTCTGACTAAACATGCAGGTTTCCTAAACTAACAACTGGGATCAGCCTGGTGCTGTCCTAGTCCCTAAGTCCCTGGTCTAGTAAAAGTCCAAACAAATAGCCACACAGGCTTTGCCTCACCGCACAGGGGTTCACTCTCCCTAGACAGTCCACACAGGTCTGGTTCCAGGCATGAGCTAACATCTAATGAAGCTGGGAGTTTTTTATAGAGGCCTAAATGAGCTGACAAGCTTCAGCTGGCCTCATCAACTCCCTGTCTGCACGACGCCCAGCCCTCTCCCTAGAGGTATGAGTCATTCATGAGCCCACTAGCCTCAGCTGGGCTTCATCAACTCCCTAGTTGTATAAGTCGGCATAAAGCCTGAATCTGGGAGAAATATATCTACCCCCCTGGATGCAACCAGGTGACTTTACCTTCCTGCTGTCACATACCCCCCCCTCTTGTTTTAACCTTGGGGTTGGAACACCAGCAATCAGGCATTCATGTACTCGAGACAAAGCATCCACATTCCCCATTTGAACGCCAGGGCGATGCTTTACTGTGAAGTTGAATTCCTGTAGGGCCAGGAACCACCTATTCACTCTTCTATTTGTCTCCTTGTTTTGAGCCATCCACTTTAACGGAGCGTGATCCGTAACCATGTCAAAGTGCCTACCTAGCAGATAGTACCGAAGGGAATCTAGAGCCCACTTCACCGCTAAACACTCCTTTTCAACCGTGGCGTAATTTACCTCATGGGACTTCAACTTCCTGCTGAGGTAAATGACTGGGTGCTCTTCCCCGTTCCAGACCTGGGACAATACTGCTCCTAACCCCACATCTGACGCATCACTTTGTACGACAAAGTCTTTAGAGAAGTCGGGTGAGTACAACACTGGCTGGCTACATAAGGCTTGTTTCAAGAATTGGAATGCTGCCTCAGCCTCGGGGGTCCATTTAATCATGACCGACCCTTTCCCTTTCGTCAGGTTGGTTAGGGGCACAGCCTTAGAAGCAAAGTGGGGAATGAAGCGCCGATAATAACCCGCGATTCCCAGAAAGGCTCGTACCTGCTTCTTGCTGTTGGGACGTGGCCAACTCTGGATGGCCTCGACTTTGTTGAGTTGGGGTTTTATTACTCCCCTGCCAATGGTGTACCCAAGATATTTGGCCTCCTCCTGCCCAATGGTACACTTCTTGGGGTTAGCCGTAAACCCCGCTTCCCGAACAGAGTCCAGGACTGCTTGCACTTTTGGCAGATGTGAGGCCCAATCTGTGCTATGGACAATTACGTCATCCAGGTAAGCCGCAGCATACTTCCGATGGGGCCTCAGCATCTGGTCCATTTTCCGCTGGAATGTGGCCGGCGCATTCTGTAACCCGAACGGCATTCTCTTATATTGGAACGCCCCGTCTGGGGTTACAAATGCGGTTTTCTCTTTGGCCGACTTGGCCAGGGGAATTTGCCAATACCCTTTTGTGAGGTCAAGAGTCGTCATGTATCGGGCTGTTCCCAGCCGGTCGATCAACTCATCTATACGTGGCATGGGGTAGGTGTCAAATTTTGTAACTTTGTTCAACTGACGAAAATCGTTACAAAATCGCCAGCTCCCATCCGGTTTAGGCACCAACACAATGGGACTAGACCAATCACTTTGGGACTCCTCTATCACCCCTAAGTTCAGCATTTTCTGTACTTCCTCCCGTATTGCCTCCCGTCGGGCCTCTGGGATCCGATAGGGTTTTAACTTCACCCTTTCACCGGGCGGGGTAATAATATCATGCTCTACCCCAGATGTTTGTCCCGGCAGCTCAGAGAACACCTCCTTGTTGCGAAGCACAAACTCCTTAACCTCCTGTTGTTGGGGTTGTGACAAGGTGGCTGCTATTCCAACCTCCGGAATCACGCAACCAGTTTGAGCTGGTGCCCAAGTTTCTGCGACTAGGGACTCTCTATCCCTCCAGGCTTTCAACAGATTAACGTGATATATCTGTTCGGGCTTTCGCCTTCCTGGTTGTCTGACCTTGTAATTCACTTCGCTCACTTTTTCCATTATCTCGTAGGGGCCTTGCCATTTGGCAAGGAATTTACTTTCAACCGTAGGGACAAGTACCAATATCCTATCCCCCGGGGAAAAGGTACGGGTCTTTGCTCCACGGTTGTACACTCTCTGCTGTGCCAACTGCGCTTGGGCCAAATGTTCCTTCACGATGGGCATTACCTGTGCAATTCGATCTTGCATCAGGGCGACATGCTCAATCACACTCCTGTGGGGAGAACTCTCACTTTCCCAAGTTTCCTTGGCAATATCCAACAGCCCTCTTGGGTGTCTCCCATACAGTAACTCAAAGGGGGAGAATCCCGTAGAGGATTGGGGCACCTCCCTAATAGCAAACATCAAATAAGGAAGTAGACAGTCCCAATCCTTTCCATCTCTATCCACCACTTTCTTCAACATTTGTTTTAGGGTTTTGTTGAATCTTTCAACCAGCCCATCGGTTTGGGGGTGATACACAGATGTACGCAATTGCGTCACTTTGAACAATTTACACAGCTCTTTCATAACCCGGGACATAAAGGGTGTACCTTGGTCCGTAAGCAGTTCTTTACAAATACCCACCCGGCTAAAAACAAGAGATAGCTCTTTGGCTATGGTTTTGGCCGAGGTATTTCTGAGAGGGATCGCTTCTGGATAACGGGTGGCATAGTCCATTATAACCAATATGTACTGGTGCCCCCTAGCGGACTTGATTATAGGACCTACCAAATCCATTGCGATTCTCTCAAACGGGACCTCAATGATGGGTAGAGGGACCAGCGGGCTACGGAAATGTGGCATCGGGGCCGACCTCTGACACACAGGGCAGGAGGAACAATAATTTTCTATGTCCTTCATCACCCCAGGCCAATAGAATCTCTGTAATACCCTCTCTCTGGTTTTCTCTGTCCCCAGATGACCTCCAAGAATGTGCCCATGGGCCAACTCCAACACCAACTTCCTGTAAGGTTTGGGCACCACCAGCTGCTCAACGGTTTCTTCTGCCCTTTTTGCCACCCGATACAGTAGGTCCTTCTCTACGCTGAAGTATGGGTAAGTGCAGGTATTATCTGGGTTCACTAACTCGCCATCTATTTCCACTACGTTTTCCCGTGCCTTTATTAGGGCGGGGTCTTTTAACTGTTCTGTGGCAAAATTTTCCCTGTGAACCTCCAGATCAGAAAACTCCACAGACGGTAGGTTTTCGTCTGAGGAGGTGGGCTCCTCTCCAGTTTCTTGAGTCTCCCCTGCCAATACTGACAAGGGAAATTCTGGAGAGTCCTCACCACTCTCAGAGGAGTTCTGGCTATCACATTCCTGGTACATAGGGGCACCAGTGGGGGGCTCAGGATCATCCCACAGTTCCCAGAACTTCGGAAAATCCCTTCCCACAATGGCATCATGCGGTAATTGAGATACTAACCCCACTGGATGAGAGAGGGTACCTTTGGGGGTCTCGAAACACACTGTAGTCACTGGATACTCTCGGGTGTCCCCATGCACACAAATAACAGCTACCTTGCTATTCCCAGAGACCTCTGTTTTAACTAATTCAGCCTTTATCAGGGTCACAAGGCTACCTGAATCCAGTAATACCACAACATTTCTACCATTAATACACATTTTGCATAAATGTTTCTCAGTTCCCCGAATGGCAGTGCATGCGACTGTCGCACACAGCGACTGACGTCTGTCCATCAGAAAGTCACATTGCATGGGTTCCTCCACAACCGGGCAATTTGCTGCAATATGTCCCGCTTGCCGGCAGCGGTAGCAAACGATCCTTCTTGCGGCCTCTTGAGCCGCTGATTTCCCAGGCTGTTCTCGCCAAACTTGGGGTAGAGCTCCCACCCTCTCACTCTCTCCACCCTCACCCCTTGGAATCCTCTTATCCGCCCCTGGGGATGGTCTGGTCTTAGGGTGGAAAGTCCGAGAGTCTCTGGAAGAGGCCGTCAGGTTCTCTGTAGCCAAGTATCTCTCTACACGATCCACAAGTTTACCGGCCGTTTCTGGGTCTCCATGGCTTACCCACTTTTGAATGGCGGTAGGAAGAGCTCTCAAGAAATGATCCATCACAACACGTTCCACAATCTCCGGTGCGGACAAAGTCTCTGGCTGTAGCCACTTCCTGCTCAGGTGAATGAGATCATACATTTGAGACCTGGGGGGTTTTCCAAGCTGGAAAGTCCAGTTATGCACACGCTGAGCCCGGACAGCCAGGGTGACACCCAGCCTTGCCAATATTTCAGCTTTTAGCATCACATAGTCTTTTGCTTGGTCAGGCTCTAGGTCATAGTAAGCCTTCTGCGATTCACCAGTTAACAGAGGAGCCACCAGTCCAGCCCACTGCTCCTCAGGCCACTTTTCTCTTTCAGCAGTCCTTTCAAATGTGGTCAAAAATACCTCTGGATCATCCTCTCCAGTCATTTTTGTCAATAAACGACTCACCCCAAAGGACGCGGTATTAGTGGGACGGCTTTCCTCACTGGTCTGCGGACGTTGCTGCATTACTGCTTCCATTTGTTGTAGTCTCTGCTCTTGCTTCTGTAACAGGTCTATGAAGCGGGCCTCAGATTGCTGCTGGGCTTGTTGATGAGCTTGCTGCTGGGCTGCAAGGCTCCTTTGCAAACCTGCATTTGTCTGCTGTTGATTGGCATTTGCTAGAGCCAGCTGTTTCAGTATCTCCTCCATGCTGGCTTAAAAAAAACTGCCCGCGTTCTCCACCAACTGTGAGGGGGTTAACTCGGTAGCGGGTGTGTGTGACCCCCTGGTTGGGCTCCCCACACAAAAACAGGGCCAGCAGACGGAGGTTGTGGTTTTCAAAATCAAAAGGTGCGGTTTATTTCTCTATGTACAGTGACAAAAACACAGCAAAGCCAAAAAGAAACAAACAAAATAAATCCTGGTCAGTTTGACCTCTGACTAAACATGCAGGTTTCCTAAACTAACAACTGGGATCAGCCTGGTGCTGTCCTAGTCCCTAAGTCCCTGGTTTAGTAAAAGTCCAAACAAATAGCCACACAGGCTTTGCCTCACCGCACAGGGGTTCACTCTCCCTAGACAGTCCACACAGGTCTGGTTCCAGGCATGAGCTAACATCTAATGAAGCTGGGAGTTTTTTATAGAGGCCTAAATGAGCTGACAAGCTTCAGCTGGCCTCATCAACTCCCTGTCTGCACGACGCCCAGCCCTCTCCCTAGAGGTATGAGTCATTCATGAGCCCACTAGCCTCAGCTGGGCTTCATCAACTCCCTAGTTGTATAAGTCGGCATAAAGCCTGAATCTGGGAGAAATATATCTACCCCCCTGGATGCAACCAGGTGACTTTACCTTCCTGCTGTCACAGTTGCTATAAGAGAAATCAGCATTTGAGTATTCCAATAGGCCTAATTGTGTCACCGGGAGAATAAGTTAGTGCATACCCCGCACTCCCCCGTGTTAGACACATTGTGTGAAACCCCTCTTTGGTCTTTCCCTGTCCGGATCCGTGATACCATCCATCTGCATCAACGCTGTGCATTTCATATGTGCAAGGAATATCAAACCTGTGAGTACTTTGGAAAATATTGTTTAAACACATGTGATTGTGCTGCTCTCCTTCTGCCTTTTTCTCTTCTTCTTTCCCCCTTTTTTTTTTTCCCTTGGTTTCCCCTTTTCTTCTTTTCTCCCTTTTATATTTTTATTATCTTCTTCTTTATTTTTATAATTTTTATTTTTTATTTTTATTTTCTTTTTCTTCTCCTTTTAGCCTTTCTTTTTTCTTTTTCTTTCTTCTTTTTCACTTTGGTTGGGGATAACAAGTATTACCCTACTTTGTTACTTCTATACCCCTTTTTCTATAGAAATATATCAGCAAGCTCGACTCAAACCCCTGAAGAAGGAATGTACCCATCATAATAGCAACATATGCCTTTATGTTTTTCTGAAACACGTAGGGTTGGTCGTATGTAATAATAACATATTTTTTTGTCTCTGATTTGTATCAGCACATTATACAATACGTCCTTGAGCAGCTGTTTTTTGTTCTGTATTCCATTACTGTTTTTAGCAAACTTTTCAATTTAATTAATAAATACAATTTTACATTACTTTCTTGTGTTATCCTGAATCCCTTTCCCACCCAGACTATCCCTTGGGGCCTCCTATCCCTTTTGTCTACAAAACTGGGATGTGGTGGGAATTTTCAGGATTAACGTTTATCTCAATATAGTTTCTTACATATATTTTTGATCCTAAACATACAGCCAGAGCTACAGTGGAATGGTATAGATAAAGTCATATTCGTGTGTTAGAATGGCGAAGTCAAAGTCCAGACCTAAATCCAATTGAGAATCTGTGGAAAGACTTGAAAACTGCTGATCCCAGATGCTCTCCATCCAATCTGACAGAGCTTGAGCTATTTTGCAAAGAAAAATGGGCAAAAATGTCACTCTCTAGATGTGCACAGCTTGTAGAGACATACGCAAAAAGACTTGCAGCTGTAATTGCAGCGAAAGGTGATTCTACAAAGTATTGAATACAAACGCATGCCACACTTTTCAGATATTTATTTCTAAAAAAAGAAAACAGAATAATGTGCCACTTTGTGTAGGTCTATCACATAAAATCTCAAAATACATACATTTAGGTTTTTGGTTGTAACATGACAAAATGTGGAAAATTTCAAGGGGCACGAATACTTTTTCAAGGCACTGTAACAATATTAACATAAACCCCACCCCAGATTCTCTGAAAAAATGTCTACAACAGTCTATGAGACAAACTTCTACAATATTTCAGCAGTCTGAAAATGTGGAATTCATTTATCTTTATAGATTTCTTAAGGGATATTGTTGATAATTATTTCTGTCCCAAGTGAAGGAGCCTCTCTAACCCAGTGTGCAATAGGTCCACCACATTTTCTCTGACCTTTACCCCGTACAAGAGTCTTATTAAACCTTTCCATCCACTCCAGAAGGGAAGCTTTATTGTCCTTTATCAGAGAAGTAATCCAAGCCTTGCTCTGAGCGTCCATTAAGTGGTGGTCCATCATTAGAGAATGATCTGCTCTTTCTATGGGCCATCAGTGGGCAGGAGGCTTGCCCCTAGACCTCTCCAAAAGTCCCTGTCCTGGCTGGGTCTGTCACATTTCTCCCCCATCCAAAGTCGATTAACAAGGTCCCAGACGTCCACCTGATCTGGACATGTTAATCGGGCAGAGAGAACTCACATAAATCGGTTCACACGATTTCTATTCTTGGCTGAAGGTAATAGTTGTCATCAGTAAACGTAGGACAGAGGTCATGGAATCTCTGTCCGGCTGCCAGCACTTCAGCTGGGTGCTTTTTTTACCATTCTGGGGTGCCGTCTGATGCTGCGAAGTGACCGCCACCTTCTCACCCTGGTCCTCTAGAGATCGCCTAAAGACTGCTGCTAGACTCTGCTCAGCAGCAGGGTGGCTCTTTGCCTGGGACTATCGGGAAGTACCAGCCGACAGGTCTGAAATCCCGGCTGAAGTGTCGGCAATGGGGCAGAGTAACAGTGTGCTTTGCCCACCTCCAGCTATGGAAGCAGAGCTCTTATGGCGGATGCAGCAAGTGCTGACTCACCTTGATGAGCCCGTTTCTGCACAGGATGAGCTTGGATGGAGGAATACCTTCATCCAGCAGCTGGATAAGGGTATGGAAGGAGATAGAGCAGCCAACTCGTCTCCCCAGCTGCAGCTGAAGGATCAGGGAGGAGAGGAAGCCATCCTCAATCCCCAGCCACAGATCCCAGAAAGGATGGATTTGATTGACTTTATCGAAGGATCTAACATTTTCTGAAATTTCAACCGAATTGCTGGCATTGGGGCAGAGCGTTGCCAACCTCTGCCCAGCACCTTCAGTGACTCCAGGATTCCAAGGAGAAGAGATGCTGAACCTTTATTCTCCGCCACCGGTTCCAGAGACTGGGGATTTAATAGACTTTTTTGCTGAGGAGGAATAACCTAGTGAGTCTCCAGCAGAAGAGCTGGCATCAGGTCTGAACATCACTGAGTTGTCCCCAGCACCAACAGCAGCTGTAGCCTTCCTGAGAGAAGAGGCAGCTGGTCTTTCTCCCAGACCACAGACAGGGACATGAGATTTCCTGCCAGCAGCATCTGTGGAGTTACAACAAACTTCTCCAGCTGAAGCGCTGGCAACTGGACAGAGGGTCCAAGACATAGTTCCTTTAGAGTTACGAAAACTGTGCAATAGGAGGACCCACCTGGACAATCTGTTAAATTTGTTTCAAATCAGGCAGGCCCTTGTACTACATAATTGTTGGTAGCGCTGAAGGAGATTGCACAATCAAATTCTACAATGTATGGCCACCTTAAAGGAAGAAGTAGTAAAGTGGGTGGAAATAAAAAGTATAGTACTGAAGGGAGTGTGGTCCAGAAGAGTAAAGCATGCCCTATTCTGTGATGCAGTAAGGCAGTGCATGATGGGATATGAAGTTTCCTGGATGGTCACATCATGCTACAGAAAGTCAGGGCTCCAAATTTCCTTTTTGTTTTTTATTTTGAACAGAGAGGGTGTAGACTGTAGGCTGCCATGGACTAGATACTTCAAGTGACATATGAGCACATTGGGATGGCCTGGGCTGAAAAGACACTAGAAAAGGCTTCTAATTATATGAAAAGTGAAATTCAGTCTGAAAGGGTGAACTTGGCCTTTAAGGCAAACAAAGTTTTCTGCAAGGGGCTAAAAGGACAATGCAACATTTTGAAGAAATTAAAAAGGGCCTATTCATAACAGTTTAAAGCATTTGCATAACATTTAGGTTTCTAAGAGTAAAGGTCTGCCATCTTGCTAGAAGTAGCAGTAGGTAAACCCTTCAATTTTAAGGTATTGCAAACTGCCTTGATAAGGGAAAAAAAAACGTTTCCTTTTGCATGTGTCAGGGACGTGCTGGGCTTGAACCTGGGACCTCTTCTGTGTCTGGCATTGACTCTACCAGCGGAGCTATCTGAGATGCTGGACAGTTCCCTGCCTGATCTGCTGGATAACCTATCTGATCCATTAGACTACTCTGCTGGGTGTCTGATTACTGTTGAACTCTGAACCCCTTGCTCCTCCCATGTACTTCCTATAAAAGACATTCCAGAGATGTTGCCCCTTGCGGTTTGATCTGCTTCTGTTCCCTGAGTTCCTGATTCTGTGCTTGTAGCCTGTTCCTGTGTTTGACCCGGCTTCCTGACCACGCTTCTGTCCCCAGTCCTGACCTCGGCTCGTTTGACCCTGCTCAGTTATCTGCCAGTCTGCCTGTTGCCAAGATTCGGCCTGGACTTTTACTACTCTCTGCCTGCCACTTGTGATGTTTACCTTGATGTGTATGACCCGGCTTGTCTGACTCTGCAAACCTGCACCAGCTTACCTGCATCCCTGCTCTGCAAACCTGCACCTGCTGACCTGCATCCCTGCTCTGCAAACCTGCACCTGCTGACCTGCATCCCTGCTCTGCAAACCTGCACCTGCTGACCTGCATCCCTGCTCTGCAAACCTGCACCTGCTGACCTGCATCCCTGCTCTGCAAACCTGCACCTGCTGACCTGCATCCCTGCTCTGCAAACCGGCACCTGCTGAACTGCATCCTCTGCTCTGCAAGCTGAACCTGCTGACCTGCATCCGCTGCTTCTGGAACCAGCCGTTCCAGTCTCCACTCGGCTCCACCACTCCAAGCAGTGAGGATCAGACAGGCACCCTTACCTCACCGTGCTCTTACCACCACTGTCCCCACTCCAGTGGTCTCCGAGCCGGGGTTGTACGGGAGGTCCCTCTCCGCAAGTCAGGCTCACACCTAAGGTACGTTACAGCATGTGACTGTGGTTCCTTGGACTGGGTCCCTTCCTCCCTAAAAATCTTTCCGCCCAGCCTATAGCAGACTGACGACCAGGCTGGTGCTTCCTCCTTCTTAATGGATGTCATATGATGTGCTCTCAGAACGCACCACTCGCGGTGCGATCGGTCACCGGCTGTGTCCACCAGAATAAGTCGATGACTGATCAGTATATCGGCTAGCTGCCGGTACCATGTGACAGCTGTGACCAATAACAGTAGATCAAATGACAGTTTCCTTTTATTCCATCCATTCTGTACAATTGTGTAGCTAGCTGCGATTATATGCACCATGTGATTAGCTCTGGACAATCACAGCCAATCACAACAAAACAAACTGAATGAATACATTTCATTCAGTAAAATGCTTGCTTATAGCAATGAAATTCACTACTATAACCAATCATAACGTGTAAAAGAAAATAAAACATCCTGATCAATTCCCCAGATTAGTACAATGTTACTATGGTAACATTATATTGCTCTGGTAACAGCGTGTTAAAAAAAAAAAAAAAAGATTTATAATTTTTTTTCGTAAGGTCACCAGTCAGTGTCCTTGATCACCGCCACACCAGTTATTTGATGACACTGTACTGCACTAGTGAAGGCATGTAAAAAAAAAAAAAAAAATTCTCTTAATTTTCCAAAAAGTCATAACAAAAAAATGTCAACTTCAAAAAACCCACTGTGCCTTTTACTAAATCCAAGCGGAGGAGGTGGGCCACTTCACGTTTCCAATGCCCCACCTCCTGCTGCCATGCTGACAGCTTAAAATACTTTATTTTACCATGGGACGGGCTTGCCTGATGAAGGAGTTGTAGCCTCAGAAACACGTTAAGCAGCCCGCCCCCTCTGTTTGTTCCCGGTCTCATTCCAGCGGCATGTAAGAGAGCTTGAGACATCGCCAGTTTCCATCCCCAGCGGCAGGTCCCAGATTTGCGCCCTGTGGCTTGTCCACCAGTCTATCCAGATTGCTGCCAGCCTGCCTTGCACACCAAACCAGCCCTGTACAGAGAACTCAGGCGAGTTTGCAATAAATTTATGTTGCTTTTAACCCATGCTGATCTGGCACCCTCTTTCCAAACCTTGATTAGGAGCTGCCAGGTATCGTATGTGTTAACCATCCCTGAATTGAACATCCAGTCATTCCAGACCCACAGCCTCTTCTGCCAATGTATGGATTATATGGACTTTTATATCATTTTGCAATCTGCATGTCAGTGAAGCACGGATTCATTTGCTATTTTTAGTTTGCGTTTGGTTTTGTTTTCCTCCTATTGGGAACTTCAGCTGTACCTGTCACACAGATGGATCAGATTACCACTTGCTGACCACCCTATAGCACTTTACTACTACAGGGCGGCAGCTCTGCGCAGGATCACGTGTGGATATGTGATCCTACACGCCTGCATGCAGGGGGCATGCGCAACCGGCGGGCCGCTTCTGCTGCGATTCTTTCCAGCAGAAGCCAATCTGCGGGTGCTGGGCACTCGATGTACTCCGGGACCCGCCGATCGCTGGTAAACACGGAACGGGGATCTGCCTATGTAAACAAGGCAGATCACCGTTCTGACAGGGGGAAGAGATGGATTCTGTGTTCCTGCAAAGCAGGGGCTAGAATCCATCTCTTACCTTAGCAAAAGCAGCACATACAGTACACAAAAACACTGGCTAGGCACTCAGTTAACCCTTTGATCGCCATAGATGTTTAACCCTTTCCCAGCCAGTGTCATCAGTACAGGGACAGTGGATATTTTTAGCACTTATCACTGTATTAGTGTCACTGGTTCCCGCAGAGTGTCAAAAGTGTCAGTTAGTGTCCGATTGACTGCCGCAATATCACATTCCTGCTATAAGATGCTGATTGCCATCATAACTACTATATATATGTAGCACTGCCCCCAGTTAAGAGAGCTGCTGGTTTGTTTTGGGTTTGTACCCTAGCTATCAACCCCAAGAATCTGTCTCGAACCCTCCCTTGGCACAACTGGTCTGCAATTAGGTTGTGGAACCCAATGGCAAAGGGATACACAATAATACTACACAACAGTAAAATGGTACATAAAATTGTTACCTTGTATAGCCACTGGTCCGGCAGGATAATATAGAGAACTCCACACAGTATTCTGCTTAACCAAAAATCACGTTTACTTAGTGATAAAAAATAGAGTTAAACAACTGTACAGTTGACTTGTGCAGGGCCCTGCAGAGTCAATGATATATGGCAATATTATAACACAATCAAAATGCACACTTTCTAAATAAGTAACTGGCCTATGCTCGCGAGCTCCCCCTAATGGGCAATACTGTGCCCTTGTCCCGTCACCATCAATCCTAGTCAGGCCTGACTAAGTTCAATGTCCAGTTCCTTCAGTGGTAGGAGTCTTCGCTAGCAAACGTTGGTGCACATAACATTTGGAATCCAAATGGGTATTAAAGGAAAGCAAACTAAACGTCCGCAATGTTTGTGAAAGGAAACTCTATAGCGGTGCAAACGCCAACCTTAAGCCATGCGGCCTCCGTGAGATGCGCTATGTCCTGGCGTGTGGCGCACTTCTAATAATGGTGGGCCTTACAAAGCCACAGGCCTATATAAACAGTTAATGAAATCCAGGCAGGTGCCCTCTCACCAAAGTAAGCCTCGTCTCTCCGGTACGTCCCGCTGTTGGTACCTTGATCCGCGACCTCTCCGCAACTTGCAGTCTCCGGTTCCTCTCACAGCCGCAGTGGATGTCGGTTGAAAGATGACTCCGGTCTCTGAGAAGCGCGATCTGGTCACACGAGAGAGAATCCCTCTTTTAGCTGAGTGATCCTCTGTAAAAGTTGTAGGCCCAGGCTTTAGGCCTAGTCGCTCTGGCAGCAGGCCTCACACAGACTTCCTGCTTGACTGAGGGCGAAGTCCAGAGAGAGCTAGCGTAGCCCCTCCCTTCCTTTAAGTAATCTCCCCCAGAAAGCTGTGCGAGAATGCAATGCACTTTGGGAGTACAGCTGCACTGTGGGTACCATAGTCTATTAGATACCTAAGGCAATGGAGTCCCTTTCTCCCTGTACCATAAGTTCCACAATGCATTGTTCAATAAGGTAAACAGTTGCTGCAATATCTTAAATAGACTCCGGAGGGAGCTGAGGATATTCTCAACATAACCATAATCCTTTAGAACACACTACAAATAGGCACCCCGCTACATATATAAAAAAAATAAAAAATCCATAAATATATCCCAAAGTTTGTAGACACCAGCGTTTGCGTTAATCAATATATGGTTATTGGAATTTATTTTACCAAAAACATGTAGCAGAATACATATTGGCTAAATCTATGAAGGATGGATGTGTTTCTTTCTCGTACATCACGGGACACAGAGCGACATAGTCATTACTAATGGGTTATATAGATACCGTCAGGTGCTGGCACTGGCAACTTCCAAAACCGGAAGTACCCTCCCCTATATAAGCCCCTCCCATCCGGGAGCACCTCAGTTTTTTGCCAGTGTCTAAGGTGTTGGCCAAGAAGAAACATGTGTTTTTCACTGAGCTTGCGTACAGGTTCTTTTGGGCCTCAGTAAGCTATTCCGGATCCGACCAAAAAAGCTTCATAGCTAAACGGTCGGTACCCGGGCCTTGCAGAGAAGAGCAAGGTTTTGCCTGTAATGCTTCTCTTAGGAGAGCTGGACCCTGGGATCCAGAGCTCTGGTCATACCCACGACCAAGATGTTTTCTGTGCAGGGTGCTATACAGGTCCAGGGGAGTGGAATCCTTGGGAACCCGGTCCCTGAAGGTTTGATTACAATGCCTGCCATGATAGGTGAAGTTTGGGCTTTTGTGGACCAAACAAAGTCCTGCGGCGGGGAACAGGTAAGTGGGGGCCCCCAGGAACTTGGTTCTATTGGGGGACCCCCAAGCCTAATTTGTCTTTCTGTCTGTTACCTAAGGGTATTCCCGCAAAATTCTGTGCATGCCTGTAACTACTAAAAAAATGTAATAATTTTTAATGGTGGTCAAGAAAAAAAAAAAGAAAAAAAAAATATATTTTTTTATATATATTTAAGATATTAGACTGCGGTACCTGTGTTTGTCCACTAGAGGCCGCTGTGGAATGTTTTCTTGTCATGTGGACTAGTTTCTTCTCAGCAGAGCAAGTCCAGGCAGATGGTGAGTTCTCTTATGGGAAACTGCTTCCTCTGCCATGTTGCAATGCTCGTCCATCCCCCGGCCTGCGGCAAAGAGGGGCCCTGGCTCTTGTCCCTAGTCTCCATTTTTCAAAATTAGCGCCGAAGGCGCACGTGGCCGTGCGCGTGCGCGTGCACGCGCCTCTATATATAGAGGTGAGCCAGGAAAGGGGGCGGAGCCTGGGGGATGACGCTCTGTGTGCGCCGCAGCGCTTCTGCGCATGTGCGGGCGTCCCAGCATGTAAAAACCACAGTTTTGTGTGGTGAGCTGGCTATGAAGTACAGAGACAGAGCTGGCAACATTTAAAAAAAGGGCATACAGCAAGCGGTTGATACAGGCATCCCCTAGAAAGGCACATTAGTAGACACCAACTGTGATATAGCAGCAATTGTGCTAGACTATTGTCAGTAAGTGGTGTATTTCGGCTGGAATACCTCAGCTTTGGGCTTAGGAATATGCCGTCCAGAAGCTCCGGAACTGAATCTTCCAGGAAGCGAAGGGGGTCTCATCGGGCTCGGAGGATCTTGGGCATACTTCTGCTGCACCAGTCTCCCCTGAAGTTCAGAGGTAAGTGACCATAGAGACCCCGCAGGGGTACTTGGTACTGTGGCTGTCCTCAGTTCACCTGCTCCTGTGTATGTAACAGAGGAGGTTTTTTCCTCAGCTCTGGGAGGATTAGAGACATTTATCGCTGCCTCCCTGTCAGGGAAAGCACGCCCGATCTCCGTCTCCTCCTTCAGAGTGCCTGTTAGCTGAGCAACAGTCCCATACAGGGATCGACCTGCCTGAAGGGGATCAGGATGAGGTTGATTCTGTTATAGAGGAATCAACAGTGGGGGAACCTTTTCTCAGCATCTCAAGCTGAAAGATTATGGGTTCAGTCTCTGACTAACATGGTCCGATCAGCATTTAAAAATGCACCTTGCGGAACCATCAACCACTACTGTATCCTCGTTGGGGTCGCTAGAAGCCCCCAGACTGTTTGTTCTTTTCCACTTCACCCTTTACTGAAAGGGCTCATTTACCAGGATTGGGAACGTCCTGAGAAAATATTTATTCCCCCAAGAGATTCCGGTGGTCTATCCCATGGAGGATAAGTTCATCAAAAAAAAAAAAATGGAAGGTCCCTACAGTGGACGCAGCCATCTCTTGTATGTATAAATCACTGACATGTCCAGTGGATAATGTCCAAATGTTCAAGAACCCAATAGATAAAAGATTGGAGTCCTTATGAAAATCTGCTTGGTGATACAACCAGCAGTAGCAGCTATTGGGGTCTGCTAAGCAGTGAAGGATCAGTTGAAACAGGTCTTGAGGGACTAGACAGATCAGCAGGCTTTGCCCTAGCTGATCTACCTAGAGCCTTAGGCTTTGCGGTTGACGCCATAAAGGATTCAGTCCACCACGCCTCCCGCCTTACGCTGTCTATAGTACATATGCGTAGGCTCCTATGGCTCAAAAACTGGTCTGCTGAAGCTCCCTGTAAAGAATGGCTGGTTAGCGTCCCATTTTATGGTGAACGCTTATTCAGGAAAAACCTGGACAAATATATCCAGAAAATTTCCAGCGGTAAAAATACGCTCTTGCCGGTTAAAAACAGAGTTAGAGGTCCCTCTTTAAGAGGCCTGCTTCTCCAGTCCCTGGGGCATCGGCTGTGTAACAGTTCCGACGGCCTCCTCGGTCAAATCCCGGGGGTAAAAAAACAGGGACAATAGCAGGGTAATGAGAAACCCTGGGTCAGGGGAGGTACAAAACCTCCCCCAAAGTTAAATTCATTGAGGGTTGCCCCCACTCAGTCGGGTGGGGGGAGGACTCCAGTTGTTCGCAAGAGACCTGGCGGGACACGATCAAGACAGATAGGTGCTCTCCGCAGTATGTTTGGGATACAGTTTGGAGTTAAAAGACTCTCCTCCTTCCCATTTTTGAGGTCAAACGTGCCAAGGGATCCCCGGAAGAGAGAGTCCCTCCTGTTGGCACTAGAACAACTATTGCTCCAAGGAGTAATTATGGAGGTTCCCCTGGAAGAATGAGGGTTCGGGTTTTACTCAAACCTCTTTACAGTCCCGAAGCAAACGCGGACGGGAGGCCCATATTAATTCTAAAAGGGCTATACAAATTCCTGTATATCAGGACTTTCCAATGGAGTCAATCCGATCGGTGGCCACTGCCCTACAAGGGGAGAATTGGTTAGCCGCGATCGACATCAAAGATGCTTATTTGCGCATTCCCATCTTTCCAGTCCACCAAAAATTTCTACGCTTTGCAGTAGAAGGGCGCCATTTTCAGTTCAGAGCCTTACCCTTCGGTTCGGCCACAGCACCACGAGTGTTTACAAAAATTCTGGCCCTTTATTGGCCAATCTAAGAACACAAGGTGTAATGATAATGGCATATCTAGATGACTTGTTGCTGATAGACCACTCAGTGAAAAAACTAGACGTGGTCGTTCACAAAACAATCAAGTATCTGGAATCTCACGGTTGGATTATCAACCGAGACAAGTCACCCCTAAAAACCAGTCAAAAGTCTGGAATACTTGGGGCTAAGGTTGGATTCAGGCCAGAGAAAAATATTCTTGCCTCGAGGAAAGGTGTTGTCTTTGAAAGATTTGATCCACTTAGTGGGTACAAAAAAGACAGCCGTCCATACGCCTGTATAGGAGGCTGCTGGGAAAGATGGTGGCATCATTCGAAGCAGTACCCTACGGTCAATTCCATTCAAGGAATTTGCAAGGGGCCATACTGTCAGCCTGGAACAAAAAAGTTCAGGCCCTAGACTTACAATGTCCTTGTCCCCTTCCGTTCGCAAGAGCCTCCGTTGGTGGTTGGTTCCCCAGAATCTGGAAAAAAGGAAATCCTTCAGTCCGATTTCTTGGAAGGTGGTCACTACAGATGCCAGCCTTATAGGCTGGGGAGCAGTACTGGAGCAATAGTCTCTCCAGGGCAGATGGTCGGATGCAGAAAAGGCCCTGCCCATCAATCTCTTAGAGATACGAGCAGCCCGGTATGCCCTAGTAGCATGGACATCCAAACTCCAAGGGTCCCCTGTCAGAATTCAATCAGACAATGCCACAGCAGTGGCATATATCAATCATCAGGGGGGCACCAGGAGTCGTGCAGCCCAGAGGGAAGTAAATTACATCCTGAAATGGGCAGAAAGATATTTCCCAGCCATATCTGCGGTATTCATTCCAGGAGTGGAGAATTGGAAGGCGGACTTTCTAAGTCGCCAGCAATTATGCCCAGAGGAAGGGTCCCTTCACCCCGAGGTTTTCTGGACAATATGTCAGCGGTGGGGAACATCGGATGTAGATCTGCTAGCATCCAGATTCAACGCAAAGGTGGACAGGTTTGTCTCTCGGACAAGGGATCCCCTAGCTTGCGGCTCGGATGCCCTAGTGTTCCCTTGGGATCAGTTCAAGCTGATATATGCATTCACACCGCCACAATGGTTACCTCGATTACTCCGCAGAATCAGGGTAGAAAAGAAACCAGTGATTCTGGTGGCTCCAGCGTGGCCCCGAAGAGCGTGGTACGTGGAGATTGTAAAATGTCAGTGGGGAGTCCTTGGACTCTCCCACATCGTCCGGACCTGCTTTCGCAAGGACCGATATACCACCCTTCCTTACCAGCCCTAGGTTTGACAGCCTGGCTATTGAAGCCCACATTCTAAAAAAGAGAGGGCTCTCTAATTTTGTGGTATCTACCATGATCAATGCCAGGAAGCCGGTATCCAGGCAGATCTACTATAGAATCTGGAAGGCGTACATCGCGTGGTGTGAGGCCAAGAAATGGCATCCACATAAGTACGTAATAGGTAGGATTCTGGACTTCCTACAGTGGGCTGTAGATAGGAAGCTTGCCTTGAGTACTATCAAGGGTCAGATTTCGGCCTTGTCAATATTTTTTCAAAGGCCCTTGGCTTCGCATTCACTAGTCAAAGCCTTTATACAAGGAGTGATGCGTATTAGTCCTCCGGTTAATATTCCCATATGTCCATGGGATCTAAACTTGGTTCTGTCGGTTCTACAGAAACAACCATTTGAACCATTACAGCATATTTCCTTGGTTCTCACCAGGAAATTGATTTTTCTAGTAGCCATTTGTTCGGCTAAAAGAGTATCGGAATTAGCAGCTATGTCCTGTAAGGAGCCATATCTGGTTATCCATAAGGACAGAGTAGTGTTACGTCCTCATCCAGCCTTTCTTCCTAAGGTGGTATTGAGGTTTCATTTGAACCAAGATGTGGTTCTTCCTTCTTTTTTCCCCAAACCTACTTCGGTAGAGGAAAAGTTATTGCATTCTTTGGATGTAGTAAGAGCAGTTAAAGCTTATCTAAAAGCCACTGCTCAGATTCGCAGAACGGATACTTTGTTTATTCTGCCGGAAGGCCCCAGAAAGGGTCAGGCAGCGTCAAAATCTACTTTAGCCAAGTGGATTCGACAGGTCATTATGCAAGCTTATGGCTTGAGAAGGAGACCGCCTCCGTTCAAAGTTAGAGCGCACTCCACGAGAGCAGTTGGAACTTCATGGGCAGTGCATCACCAGGCCTCCCTGGCTCAAATCTGTAAGGCCACAACATGGTCTTCAGTACACACGTTTACTAGGTTCTACCAGGTGGACGTTAGAAGTCAGGAGGATGTCGCCTTTGGGCGCAGTGTGTTGCAGGCCGCAAAAGATCCTCATGTCTGATAGCGCTCAGCTTATATATGGTGTATCCCCCCCCTCATTTGGCATTGCTTTAGGACATCCCATTAGTAATGACTATGTCGCTCTGTGTCCCGTGATGTACGAGAAAGAAAATAGGATTTTTATAACAGCTTACCTGTAAAATCCTTTTCTTGGAGTACATCACGGGACACAGAGCTCCCGCCCCTCTTTGGGGACACTTATTGCTTTGCTACAAAACTGAGGTGCTCCCGGATGGGAGGGGCTTATATAGGGGAGGGTACTTCCGGTTTTGGAAGTTGCCAGTGCCAGCACCTGACGGTATCTATATAACCCATTAGTAATGACTATGTCGCTCTGTGTCCCGTGATGTACTCCAAGAAAAGGATTTTACAGGTAAGCTGTTATAAAAATCCTATTTTTATAGCAGAAAGTAAAAAATGTTTGCTTTTTTTCAAAAATTGTCAGTTTGTTTTTAGGCGCAACAAATAAAAAAATGCAGTGGTGATCAAATACCACCACAAGAAATGTATTTGTGGGGGAAAAAATGACAAATTATATTTTGGTATAGTGTCACATAGCTGCGCAATTCTCAGTTAAAGTAGCGCAGTGCCGTATCACAAAAAATGGCCTGGTGATAAAGGAGGGTAAATCTTTGTCAAGTGGTTAAAATCTCACAGAAAAAGCAGATTTGATTTCTGAGATTCCCACTCCTATCCCCTTCTTCCACATCCCTCCCTCCCCTGATACAACCACATACTGGATTTGAAGTTCATATGCAAAAATTATTTTACAAATTAGAGGACCTACTTGGCATCAGAGAATCAGCATTGGTGGGATCTCTTTTCTCCAGAAATACTTAAGCCTCGAACACAACCGAGTTTCTCATCCAAAACCGGCAAGAAAAGTGCCGTGTGAGCTTTTTTGTCGAGAAAACCGTTCGTGTGTATGGTTTTACGATGAGAAAATTGCCGTGAATCTCGACGAGAAAATAGAGAACCTGCTCTCTATTTCCTCGTCGTGTTTCTCGTCGCCCTGTTTTGTGACGAGAAAATGGTTCGTGTGTATGCTTTTACGACTCTTCCAAAAGCGTGCATGCTCAGAAGCAACTATGAGACGGGAGCGCATCTTCTGGTAAAACAAGCCTTCGTAATGGAGATAGCACATTCGTCACGCTCCAAATTTTTGCATCGTTTAAATGTTGTGCATTGAAATCTTCGTTAAAATGTTACATTAATCCAAACGAATGAACTTCTTTTGCTGCTGATATTCACACAGAGTTATGACTATCTTTTTTTTAACTTTTTCATGCTGCTCTTAAGAAGAATTATGTGTATTATATCGTGCAAGTTTTTAGGAATATTAAAAAATTAGATATTTTTCTAACTGATGTTAATTGTAATTTCGCAATGTTTTGGTAGTGATCTCCCATAGAATCTTTTAATATATATTATGTAAATTTTACACCCTTTTTTGGGAAATACGATTTAGTTATTTTTTTGGGGGGTTGTTATCTGTCCCTTTTTTTGACAGTCAAATGTATCTGCTTACTCCAAAGCTAGATTTTACATTTTTACAAATACACATAGTCAAGTATGAACTTAAAGAAAAATAACATTTATTCATGTTTGAACTAAAATAAAGAGAAGGCAGCGCTGGAGAAGCTGCTGCCATTTGTGCATCCCAGGGACCCCAGAGCACACAGCAACCCTGTGTGGACACTAAAATTGGGAGCTTGAGAAGGCAAACATTTCTGAGCACAATCTGATGCTGGCCTCCCAGAGGTCAGGAACAGCAGCAGGTGATATATATGTCCCAAGTGTGTGGTACTACAACAGGCTGCCTTCTGTCTGACCACAATGAAGCAAGGCCATCACTTCCTCGTCTTCCTGGCAACCTTCCCTGCAACCTTTCCTGAAGCCTTCCCTGCAGCCTTCCTTCTTCGTTTGGCTGGAGGCTGGGCCACTGGAGGGGTACTCCTGTCAGGAGGAGGTGGAGGAGAAGGGGGTGGCGCAGAAGAACAAGGTGGAGGTAGAGGAGAAGGGGGTGGCGCAGAAGAACAAGGTGGAGGTGGAGGAGAAGGGGGTGGGGCAGAAGAAAATTGTGGAGGTGGAGGAGGAGGTTGAGGTTGGGACAGTTGTGCCACCTCACAAATGGCGGTATTGGGGGTAATTTTTTCCATCACCCCCTTGTTGAGCAAGGTGATGAGCAGGGGCTCGCATAGGAGGCGTTGCTCCATGCTCATCACCTTGAACTTTGTCTCCACTAGGCCGGCAATGGCCTCTTCAGGGGATGTGGGCTCTTTGAGGGTGGCATGGGCCTCTTTAATAAGGGCCATGCCACCCTTTGCTGCCTCACTGGTGGTCCTGTCCCTCCTGCCTCTTTTGGGAAGCCGGATGGGAGGCACCTGGGATCTGGTGCTTCTCCTTTGCCCTGCCACCTCCTGGCTGCCACTGGGCCCTGCCACCTCCTGGCTGCCACTGGGCCCTGCCTCCTCCTGGCTCACAGTGGGCCCTGCCTCCTCCTGGCTGCCACTGGGCCCTTCCTCCTCCTGCCTGACAGTTTCCAGACCCTCCTCCTGGCTGATTTCATCCTGTGTATGAAAAAGGGACATAGTTTAATATGTTGGTTTAATCTTTGCATCAAACTTTATAAACATGATTGAAGCAATTAGAATGTAAATCCAGAAATAATTTTTTCTAATTTACACCTACATCAGATTGACTATTTAGCACCCAATTAAGTGCAGACTAATGTCTAGAGATCTTGATTTCACTTGTGGAACCCAAAATATTGTATGTTTCTCATCTTGACATATTTGTCAAACATTAATTTTATCCCAATACATTTTCATTTAATACTATACCTGGCTCCAGATGGCCAAATCAGGATCATCCAGGATGGCTGCCTCCTCTTGCTCCAGAGAAGGCTCAGGTTGGCTGCAGGGAAGTCTGGGGGGAAGAGTGGAGAGTGATGGTCTTGCCTCAATGTGGTCATCCAGGAAGGACATCCTGCTGTAGTACCACAAAATCGGGACATACACATCACCTGCTGCTGCTCCTGACCTCTGAGAAGCCAGGACCTAAGAGCGTTCAGTCCTGTAGGTGCCTCTCAAGCTCCCAATTTTAGTGTCCACTTGTTTTGCTGTGGCTGTGGGCACCTTGGTCTGCACAAATGGGAGCAGCTTCTCCAGCGCTGCTTTTCTCACCACTCTTTTTTTATGGATGGGGTTTTTCGTCTCCCACAGAGCGGGCAGCTCCCTTACCCGGTCAATAAATTCCGCCAGGAACTCTTTGTCGCTAATAAAGACATTCATATTGTATCTGCAAGTTAAATAAATAATATATAACTAATGTGAGGCAAACAGTCTAACCTCCTTAACATCGTAGTCACCATATATATCCTACAACATTCTCAAAACAGTATAGGCCAACAATTTGTCCAAGTCACAAAATCACATACCTTCGTTCGCACATCCGTCACTTGAACTCCTCTCTCCGCACACCGAACGTACTATAGTCACATGTGTGTTTGCTATATACACACCACGCATGCGTCAAAATACGAACACGTCGCTCCGCACACGTCGCCCGCCCATGACGTTCTAACTAACATCTTTTCCCCGCCCCTTCTCTTTCAGCGCACAGACAGATATGGCGGAGATACAGCAGGTGTCTGATAATTCCGCAACTAACGAGGAGGAGACAAGCCCAGAGACCGAGGAAACGTCACGATCAAGGAGGAGATTCAAGGCATCGAATATGTCTTTTGCCGAGATGGCGGAGATGGTGGACATCTTGCTCAAGTCGGATTATGACGCAAAGCATGGGCCGTATAGCAAACCAAATAGAAGGAAGGCCAAAATCCTCACTAAAGTCGTGAAGAGTCTTAAGTCGAATTTCGGGGTGAAACGCTCAAATGAGCAGCTCAGAAAGAGGTGGTCAGACCTCAAACTGAGGGAGCCAGAGCAGTTAAGGAGCATTAAGAGAATGCTCGCAAAAAGTAAGTAAAATGTACACTTTTCTGCTATTAATCCTTTTCTAAACTGACATGTTGCTGGTTTATTTTTTTTTTCCTATTGGACTCCCTTCCAAAATGTTATATTTTGAACTTGGTTGGGCACAGTAATCGTTCGTTACGTTACTTCGTTCGGCCACTACCTGCTGTTTTGGCTTATTTTACAGCCACAAAAGTAATTAGACATCTGCCTTTTTTTGGGAAATTTGGGGCACAAAGTTTTAGGCTAGATTATGTGTTTGTAAAGAGAATGAAATGCAAACTTTTGTCAGTGTAAAGGAGAGGACACTCAGCAGCTGCTTCCACATCTGTACTTTGGAGCACTATAGTGTGGGCCACCAGACCCGCCTTTTTTGGGAGTCCCACACAGGTGCATCAGAGAATTTTTGTGTTGCCTACATGTCTAAAAAATTACAGACAAAGGTGAATACTAAGCATATTCTTGGTCAGAAATAATGCATTCATCTTTAACTTCCGCCCAAACACACACTTGTACCCCACTTCCAAGCAATTTAGCCTGTTTTTTTTTTTTTACATAGAGATTTTCTGTGTGATAACTCTACCTTTTGTTTGATTCTCATAGGGGAGAGAAGACTGGGAGGAGGACACTCCAGGGAGCACAAGAACCCCACAGCTTCACAACAACCCCAAACTCCCAAAGACCCACAAACGAAGGATGTAGAGGAAGTTGAGGTGGAGGAAGGAGAAGTGCAGGAAGGAGAGGTGGATGACGTTGTGGAACTGGTCACCACAACAGGTCAGTATCTGTCACCACAGCTTCAGGTAAGAGAGGTAGGCCTGCAGAGTTATAATACCTTTTTATTTTGTTTTTAGGGGATGTGAATGTTGGGGTGAAGGATAGTACAGGTTTCTCTGCTGAGAGTGCCCTCCGCCTCATCCAGCAAGTGATGGAATGTAGCACGGAACTGGACAAAATTAAAGAAAGAATTCATGTGATGGATCAAACATTTAAAGACATTCTCGATGTTTTGGGGAGAATTCAATAAGGCATCCCAACCCCCTTTTGTTCATGTTTATTCTTCAACTTTTAAAAAACTTTTTGACAATCAAACCAGCCAAAAATTGAATCTGCACACAGTGTGTCAACATGTGCTATCTGCCATCAGGGGATATCCATGTACGTCTTTTGGGGGTGCAACCCCTTCCTCGTATCTAAAGTAGGTGAACTGAGGAAGGGGTTGCACCCCCAAAACACGTCCATTGATCACCCCTGATGGCAGATAGCACATGTTGACAATAGGGATCAGGAGTCTAAAATCCCTATAGGAAAATAATCCCAATTGTGTGCATATTCAATTTTTGGCTGGGCAACGGGTGGCAGGACCCCATATTAGGACGGGCACATAGAGACATATAGTTTGTGTAAGTGAATGTCTCAGATTGCTCCGAGGTATCCAATTTTGTAATTTTTGGAATGCAACTGTTGTTTTTGTATTTTCCTAAGAAAACAATTGCCGGTTTGTGGCCAGGCAAACAAAAAATGTAAAAAAAAAAAAAAAAAAAGTGTGTGAATTTGCACATAGTAAAAGATTTGAACACAAACAACATGTAGCTTCTTTTTCTAATATGCTCTAACCTTATTTGGTACATTTTTAAAGGTTACATAGTGAAATGGTTGGTATTTACTAAAGGAAAATACACTTGGCACTACAAATGCACTAAGACAAACTAGGAGACAGGAAACCAACAAAAGTTAGAAGTTTAAACCAGATTTTTATTTTGATCGTTCTCCAGGAATCTTTAGACATAGCCTGGCATAGGAATTGCCCCCCTACCCGTGAAATAGTCCATGTATTTGTCCTGAACCTCACGGGCATTTTGGGGGGGCAAGCCAGCACGGGCAGATTCCAGGCCCGGCAGGGGATTATCAGGGGAAAGTCCAGCCTCAGGCAAAACTAAGGCCATATATGAATTAGATTTGCGGCAAAGAAAATTGTGTAGCACACAGCAGCATAACACTACATAGTTTATTTTGTAGTCCGCCAAGTGGATGGGAGTCATAAAAAGGCGGAACCGGCTGGCCATTATGCCGAAGGCATTTTCAACGACTCTTCGGCCCCTGGCCAGCCGGTAATTGAACACCCTCTTCTCTGGGGTCAGGGTCCTCTGAGGAAATGGCCTCATAAGATGTGGTCCGAGCCCGAAGGCTTCATCAGCCAAAAAAACAAAGGGGAGTCCTTCAATATTCCCTGCATCCGGTGGCAATGCAAGGTCGTCACTCTGGAGACGGAGGGCAAACTCCGTCTGGATGAAGGATCCCCCATCGGACATCCGGCCATTCTTCCCTACATCAACATAGAGGAATTCATACCGTGCTGACACCACCGCCATCAGCACAATGCTATGAAACCCCTTGTAATTGAAGTAGTAGGACCCAGAACGGGGTGGCGGCACGATGCGGACGTGATTCCCGTCTATAGCACCACCGCAGTTGGGGAAGTCCCACCGCGTGGCAAACTCCGATGCCACAGTCTGCCATTCCTGTGGCGTGGAAGGAAGCTGTGGAGTCAAACAAGATGAAAAAATATTAGAATACACAAATCAAACATTACAAGTATATTCTAAGAAAATACATTAGAGGCCAACATCAAGCAAAGACTACGTTTATTAAGGTGTTTTAAATAAGTATAATGGAAGGCTCATGTATCATATTCATCACCCCCTATGATGGTCCATTAATAAATTATAATGGGGAGGGGGGTAGATGCGTTTGGCCACAGGATAGCATTGCAGTGGCGGTGCGTCCAGAGTGGGCGCTGGAGCACTGCCCCCTCTCTCCTGTGCCCGTCACTCAGAACAATACATAGGTTCATGCCTTGCATGAACCTATGTATTGTCTATGCCGCCCACTATTCAGGTGGATGGCCCCCTGTTAAGCGACTGACATATGAAGAACTGCGGCATTTAGGGGCTTAAAATTGCATATCAGAAACAGTAAGGAAAACTGTCTTGCACATTACAGCCTGAGGGATGTAATTGGCTGCAGAAAAGTTAAATAGGGGACGCAGGGGGGGGGGGGCATTCCTTGGGTAAACACTGACAGGCTGCTCTGCCAATCATGTTCACCAAGTCTGTTTAATGGTAACATGATTGGCTGATGCAACATCAAGGGAAGGAGAAGACATCAAGGACAGAAGAAGGATGGCGCTGACCACAAGAAGGTAAGTGCAGGGCTGGGGGGGAACTGGCTGCATTGGAGGGGACAAAATGGCTGCATTAGAGGGAACAAAATGGCTGCATTGGAGGGAACAAATGGGGGCGTTTAATAGGCACCAGAGCAAAAAAGGAGGAAGTTTATTTCCTAAATTGGGGTTTGAACCCCCAAACATTTGGAGCAACAGGCGCCCCTGCTGGAAAGGTTAGTGAAGGGAAATATGCATGGAGGAGAAAAAAGGGGCAATCTAAAGCTTCCAGCATGCATGAGGACAAAGGGGACATTCTCAGCATATTACAATCATGGTAATTAGGGAAGGATGAAAGAAATACAATACATTAGCATACATGTAATACATAAAATGTGATGTTAATGGAGAAAACTTACCCTAATATAGTCCTCCTGCAGGACTTGTATAATGGCAGAACAGGTGTCTGGGATTATGAGGCCCAGAGCCTGGGGGGAGATGCCTGTCGTGAACTTCAAGTCCTGAAGACTTCTCCCTGTCGCCAGATAACGTAATGTGGCGATGAGCCTCTGCTCAGCACTGATGGCTTCCCGCATAACGGTGTCCTTCCTGGTAATATAGGGGGACACCAAAGCCAACAGTTCCTGAAAAACGGGGTCAGACATCCGCAGAAAATTCCTGTAGTCCTCAGGATTATTCTCGACGATCTCCCGCAGCAGAGGCATATGGCAGAATTGGTCCTGCTGGAGCAACCAATTATTGGTCCATGAACTCCTCCTCACACCATTCATGGACTGGTCTTGGTCCAAAACAAGCAGACCAACACCAAGCACACGCACAGCATGAACTCGACGACGAGAACGTCCAGGCGACATGGCTAGGAAATGGTCGTCTTATCAGAACGTACAGAACAGAACGCACGTTAGAACAGCAAGGCCTATGAATAACGAACTGAAAAACAGAAACGAACAGGCAAGAACGCACTGTAAAACAGATACGACCTGCCTAGACGCCCTGAAAGTCAAGATACGAACCCACAAGCACAAACTGAACCGCAGAAAACGATCTGAAAAGTACGAAGACTGAAAAGCGCGAATCGTCTCTTCCCAAACTTTTACTTCACACGCGGTAACACGAGATCAGCAAAAGCAGCCCAAGGGGTGGCGCCAAGAAAAAGATCTTCCCCTTTATAGTGCCGTTGTACGTGCTGGACGTGACCGCGGAGAACAACGAGGAAATTGGGAAATGTCAGTGTGTACGCATGGAAAGCTTGACGAGAAAATCGACAAGGTTAACAAGAATCTCGTCGAAAAAAACGACGTGTTTTTTACGACGAGAAACTCGGTCGTGTGTACGAGGCTTCAGAAACAAAACTCACTTCCAGAGGACTTTGGGTCTATAAGGGCTGTAATTTCCTAGATTTTGATTTATGGACAAAGCAGAGGCATGTTTCAGAATTCTGTACTACCCAATGGACCAAAGTCATTATACAACAGACAAATAGGAAACTGGAGAAATATAAATCAGACATAGAGAATGCACCAATCAGCATCACTCTTTGTTTGTTGGACAAATAGTTTTCAGATAGGTCTTCTAAATATCATTGTGGTATGATTATGCTGACTTTTAACCATTTGATGTGATGTTACACGTGTATTCGGATATGTCTTCTAAATATTATTGTGGTATGATTATGCATTTGAAGTGATGTTATACAATGCCTTGCAATTCTATTGCTTCTTGTACTCTTGGTATCTATTCCATGTCACTTTTATTTTAATCGTATGCCATTTTTATCTTTATTTGATTTGCAATTTTCCATACAGCTGGATGGACTGGAGTGTTTTTCCTCCTTTTTTTCTGCTTTTTTATTTTCTTATATAGCAGTTTATTCCTGTTTCATGTGACAACACTGAAGAAATTTGCGGTCCCCTCAAAAGAACGCAACACACAGCCATTAATGTCTAAACCGCTGGCAACAAAAGTGAGTACACCCCTAGGTGAAAATATCCAAATTGAGCCCAAAGTTTCAATATTTTGTGTGGCCACCATTATTTTCCAGCACTGCCTTAACCCTCTTGAGCATGGAGTTCACCAGCGCTTCACAGGTTGCCACTGGAATCCTCTTCCACTCCTCCATGACGACATCACGGAGCTGGTGAATGTTAGAGACCTTGCGCTCTTCCACCTTCTGTTTGAGGATGCCCCACAGATGCTAAATAGGGTTTAGGTCTAGAGACATGCTTGGCCAGCCCATCACCTTTACCCTCAGCTTCTTTAGCAAGGCAGTGGTCATCTTGGAGGTATGTTTGTGTGCTTTATCATGTTGGAATACTGTCCTTCGGCCCAGTCTCTGAAGGGAGGGGATCATGCTCTGCTTCAGTATGTTACAGTACATGTTGGCATTCATGGTTCCCTCAATGAACTGTAGCTCCCCAGTGGCGGCAGCACTCATGCAGCCCCAGACCATGACACTCCCCCCACCATGCTTGACTGTAGGCAAAACACACTTGTCTTTGTACTGCTCACCTGGTTGCCACCACACATGCTTGACACCATCTGAACCAAATAAGTTTAACTTGGTCTCATCAGACCACAGGACATGGTTCCAGTAATCTTCAGCAAACTGTTTGCGGGCTTTCTTGTAAATCATCTTTAGAAGAGGCTTTCTTCTGGGACGACAGCCATGCAGACCAATTTGATGCAGTGTGCGGCGTGTGGTCTAAGCACTGACAGGCTGAGCCCCTCACCTGTCACCTCTGCAACAATGCTGACAGCACTCATACGTCTATTTCCCAAAGACAACCTCTGGATATGACGCTGAGCACGTACACTCAACTTCTTTGGTCAACCATGGTGAGGCCTGTTCCGAGTGGAACCTGTCATGTTAAACTACTGTATGGTCTTGGCCACCGTGCTGCAGCTCAGTACAGGGTCTTGGCAAACTTCTTATAGCTTAGGCCATCTTTATGTAGAGCAACAATTCATTTTTTCAGACCCTCAGTAGCCACTGGCGTGGTGAAAACAAGCCAAGCTCCCCTGACCCTGTCCTGGTGCCATACTTGCACAGGTACTCATTGATGGCTCTCATTGCTGTCTGTGCAGCAGCTGCAGCATTGCCACGTTGAGTTCCACCTGGTGGACATGTCACAAATGAGGCAGCTTCAAATAAACAGCTTCTATCTGTTCAGCGTGTCACATGACATCCTGGCTGCCTGTCAGGAAGTAAAGAGCCTCAATCTGATTCAGCATGTCACATGACATCCTGGCTGCCTATATAAGCGGAGACGGAGTCTAGTAATGGTTCTGGGCCGGAGCACATAGGTGAGACACCAGGTCTCCAGTCCCACTCCAGGATAATGCATAGCCAAGCCTGATTGCCTCCGCCCCGCCCCGCACTGATCCCCTCTCCCCCTGCTGAGGTCTGGACGTATTGCTGAGGTCTGGATGTAAGTGAAGGCGGACAGTGCTACTGCCGGCCCCGCAGCCCAGCAGTGTCGCATGGCGTGAGGAGATACTCCAGCGGGGGAAGACTCTGTGAGAGAGACGTCCTGAGAAACCCACAGTTGAGCAAGCCACGCTGAGCGGTGATGCCGCATGGGACCTAGGAGGACCCGGAAGGAGCCCAGAGATTGATGTCTTTTGCGGGGATCAGGGAAAACTGCAGCCCGAAGCCCGCTTTCTAAAAGGAAAGGGACATAATATCATCAAAGAGAATGGCGGGCACCCCCCCTATCCTGATGCTGTACCTGGCTCTTGCTGACTCCCCTTGTCTCCAGCAGCCTGCATGGACTTCCCTGTCCCTCTCCGAAAAGCAGGAGTGGAGAGTAAAGCAAAAAAACACCACAGATGTATGATTGATAAATATCTGTCCTTTCTCTCTGAGGCACGTACATGTGGATTTGTATATGGATGGTAAACAGCCTATACTGTTTTGTGATTAGCTGACCTGGAGGGGTGTGTGGATAGCAAGCCTCAAAAAAAAAAGAAGAAGAAGAAGAGGAAAAACCCCCCTTGTTTTTTCTTCTCCCCGTGCCTCTTTAATGAGCTACTGAATGCCGAACAGGTAGTGAATAAAACAAAAGAACAGATATATTGTTTTTTTCCCCTGCTCCTATTTCCCTAAGCTGTGCTGAAGTGGAATTGTGTGTAGCAGTGTAGCAGGGAGCATTGGAAGATACACAGAAATCTGGTGACTATTGCTTGCACACATATCTATGAACATATCTTTGAACTGTATTGAACTGTATTAAAGGGGAATTGTGCTCCAGTAGTGAATACCAGAAAAGCTCAGAAAACGTGTTTACCCTCGGTGCAATTTCTGCCTACCCTCACCCTCCCTTACTGATCCACAGGACTGTTAGACCAGGGCCCCTGAATAGTGATATTGAATGGACAGCTGAGATGACCATAGTGGAGGTTAGAGGGTGTATAGAATAAAGCTAAAAAGGAGAAAGGAGAAAAAAAAAAAACAACAACGTTAGCATACTCCCCCCCCCTCCCTCTAAAAAACAATGGGGAGACTACCTGAAGACCAGAGAGCGTGATCAGGACCCCTGGGTAATTTGAGGAAAATTAAAATAGAACATCACAGAGACTAACAGAAACCCATATATATATATATATATATATATATATATATATATATATATATAATCCACAACTCTACATATAAACACACAGGAATCAAGAAAACGACAAAAATATGAGTACAAGGGGAAGAGGGGGAGCGACCCCAAAATCCCCCCGCCTAAGCCTGACCCCCAGCCTGGGTCCAATGAACAAATATATAACCCATGGGGGAAATGGAGATAAACAGGAAAAACAGCAAGGAGTTAAAGGCAACCAACCAGATAACAAAGATAAGGAAAAGAAAAAGGGTCAGAATAAAACATCTACTGAGACGGAGACACTATCAGAATCCAGAATAGAACAGGAGGGCGATATAGAGCTGGAGCAAAGAAAAGAGGATGAACAACAAAATAAAGCTTTACTACAAACAAAAACAGAACTAGAAGGTATGTTTGCGGCCTTGGAAAAATCATTAAAATCACAAAATGGATATAATACAAAAAAAACATGGGACATATGCGTGAAAGAATTGAGGAAGTCGAAAAGAAAACAGACTGTAATGCAAACATCATAAAAAAACTTGAGGGAGAAATAAAAGCTATAAAAAGAGAACAGGAACAAGCATACAAATTAGAAGATCAAGAGAATAGAAATAGAAGGAAGAACATAAGAATCCGGGGGGTACCCGATTCACCCCAACCCGAAAATCTGACGGAAATATTAATGAAAATATGTAACCCTCTGTTGGATAGAGAAATATTATCCCCTTTAAGAATTGAAAGAGCTCACAGAATTAGAAGACCAAAAGAAATACCTCAGGAAAACCCGAGAGATATCATTGTGCGGTTTGAAAGCTGGGAGGAAAAGCATCAACTATGGAGAAACCTGAGGGGAAAATCACCAATAAAATTGGAAGAAAACCACATTCAAATTTTTCAGGATTTGTCTCAGGACACGCTGAAAAGAAGAAGAAACTTAAAACCTTTATTGAAGGCCTCTCAGGAACACGAGATCCAGTACAACTGGGGGTTCCCAGCATGCCTGATTGGAAGAAAAAACGGCATCTCGGCAAGACTGAGATTTATCGAAGAGATACCGGAATTCTGTAAAAAACTGGAAATTCCAACACCAGACATTTAAATAGAATAAATAGAGAAAGTGACAGGAGGAGACAGCATGGGTTGTGGGGGGGACGGATTGTTCCCATTTTTTACCCCCTTTTACCCCAGAGGGAGGAAATAGGATCTGTACATCCCAGGAAGAGAGAGGGCGGAAAGAAAGGGAAAAGGAAAATAAAAAAGAAAAGGGAAACACATATGACTAATGTAAATTTCATTAAATACAATTTAAGAGGTCTTAACTCCCCAGAAAAAAGGCATATGATATTAAGGGAGCTGGAAAGGTATTCCACAGAAATCGTTTTCCTTCAGGAGACACATCTAGCGCTAGCTTCTAATACAAAAATATACCCGCGTGCGATTCCAACCTGGTATTATGGAGATTCCCCAAACAAAAGATCAAAAGGAAGTAGCCATAGGCGTGGGGAAGAATATAAGTTTTATAGTAGAAGAAAGAAGAGTTGACCCAGAGGGTCGCTACTTGTTCCTAAAAGGGAATCTCCAGGGAAAAAAATACACATTAGCAAACGTATACTGTCCAAATAATCATCCCAAAAAATATTTGAATGGGATCTTAAACGCTCTAATGGACTTTAAACAAGGTCATGTAATTCTTGCTGGGGATTTCAACCGTTCAATGGAACACAGACTCAATAATACGTCTGGTGCACCGATACGAGATAGCAAACAACTAAAGTTGGTTAAAAAAAATAAAAAAATATAATCATCAATTAGCAGACCCTAGGAGAGTGGCACATCCAAGTAAAAAAAATATTACACGTATTATTCAATGGTGCACGACACGTTTTCGAGATTGGACTATATGTTAGTTGACCAAGGGCTTTTGGAATATGTAGTGGATTCCTCGATAGGTGTAATATCAATCTCAGATCACGCCCCTGTAACGGTAAAAATATGATTTAATAATATAGAACAAAAAGTGTACATGGAGTTTAAATGAGGACCTCTTAGATAACAAAGAAGTAGGTGAGATAATATCAAGGGAAATTGAAGAATATTTCAGAATAAATAATAGGATTTTTATAACAGCTTACCTGTAAAATCCTTTTCTTGGAGTACATCACGGGACACAGAGCGACATAGTCATTACTATGTGGGTTATATAGATACCTTCAGGTGCTGGCACTGGCAACTTCCAAAACCGGAAGTACCCTCCCCTATATAAGCCCCTCCCATCCGGGAGTACCTCAGTTTTGTAGCAAAGCAATAAGTGTCCCCAAAAGAGTGGTGGGAGCTCTGTGTCCCGTGATGTACTCCAAGAAAAGGATTTTACAGGTAAGCTGTTATAAAAATCCTATTTTCTTTCTCGTACATCACGGGACACAGAGCGACATAGTCATTACTATGTGGGATGTCCTAAAGCAATGCCCAATGAGGGGGGGGATACACCATACATAAGCTGAGCGCTATCAGACATGAGGATCTTTTGCGGCCTGCAACACACTGCGCCCAAAGGCGACATCCTCCTGACTTCTAACGTCCACCTGGTAGAACCTAGTAAACGTGTGTACTGAAGACCATGTTGCGGCCTTACAGATTTGAGCCAGGGAGGCCTGGTGATGCACTGCCCATGAAGTTCCAACTGCTCTCGTGGAGTGCGCTCTAACTTTGAACGGAGGCGGTCTCCTTCTCAAGCCATAGGCTTGCATTATGACCTGTCGAATCCACTTGGCTAAAGTAGATTTTGACGCTGCCTGACCCTTTCTGGGGCCTTCCAGCAGAATAAACAAAGTATCCGTTCTGCGAATCTGAGCAGTGGCTTTTAGATAAGCTTTAACTGCTCTTACTACATCCAAAGAATGTAATAACTTTTCCTCTACTGAACTAGGTTTTGGAAAAAACGAAGGAAGAACCACATCTTGGTTCAAATGAAACCTCGATACCACCTTAGGAAGAAAGGCTGGATGAGGACGTAACACTACTCTGTCCTTATGGATAACCAGATATGGCTCCTTACAGGACATAGCTGCTAATTCTGACACTCTTTTAGCCGAACAAATGGCTACTAGAAAAAACAATTTCCTGGTGAGAAGAACCAGGGAAATATGCTGTAATGGTTCAAATGGTTGTTTCTGTAGAACCGACAGAACCAGGTTTAAGTCCCATGGACATATGGGAATATTAACCGGAGGGCTAATACGCATCACTCCTTGTATAAAGGCTTTGACTAGTGAATGCGAAGCCAAGGGCCTCTGAAAAAATATTGACAAGGCCGAAATCTGACCCTTGATAGTACTCAAGGCAAGCTTCCTATCTACAGCCCACTGTAGGAAGTCCAGAATCCTACCTATTACGTACTTATGTGGATGCCATTTCTTGGCCTCACACCACGCGATGTACGCCTTCCAGATTCTATAGTAGATCTGCCTGGATACCGGTTTCCTGGCATTGATCATGGTAGATACCACAGGATTAGAGAGACCTCTCTTTTTTAGAATGTGGGCCTCAATAGCCAGGCCGTCAAACCTAGGGCTGGTAAGGAAGGGTGGTATATCGGTCCTTGCGAAAGCAGGTCCGGACGATGTGGGAGGGTCCAAGGACTCCCCACAGACATTTTTACAATCTCCGCGTACCACGCTCTTCGGGGCCACGCTGGAGCCACCAGAATCACTGGTTTCTTTTCTACCCTGATTCTGCGGAGTAATCGAGGTAACAATTGTGGCGGTGGGAATGCATATATCAGCTTGAACTGATCCCAAGGGAACACTAGGGCATCCGAGCCGCAAGCTAGGGGATCCCTTGTCCAAGAGACAAACCTGTCCACCTTTGCGTTGAATCTGGATGCTAGCAGATCTACATCCGGTGTTCCCCACCGCTGACATATTGTCCGAAAAACCTCGGGGTGAAGGGACCATTCCCCTGGGCATAATTGTTGGCGACTTAGAAAGTCCGCCTTCCAATTCTCCACTCCTGGAATGAATACCGCGGATATGGCTGGGACATATCTTTCTGCCCATTTCAGGATGCAATTTACTTCCCTCTGGGCTGCACGCCTCCTGGTGCCACCCTGATGATTGATATATGCCACTGCCGTGGCATTGTCTGATTGAATTCTGACAGGGGACCCTTGGAGTTTGGATGTCCATGCTACTAGGGCATACCGGGCTGCTCGTATCTCTAAGAGATTGATGGGCAGGGCCTTTTCCGCATCCGACCATCTGCCCTGGAGAGACCATTGCTCCAGTACTGCTCCCCAGCCTATAAGGCTGGCATCTGTAGTGACCACCTTCCAAGAAATCGGACTGAAGGATTTCCCTTTTTCCAGATTCTGGGGAACCAACCACCAACGGAGGCTTTTGCGAATGGAAGGGGACAAGGACATTGGTAAGTCTAGGGCCTGAACTTTCTTGTTCCAGGCTGACAGTATGGCCCTTTGCAAATTCCTTGAATGGAATTGACCGTAGGGTACTGCTTCGAATGATGCCACCATTTTTCCCAGCAGCCTCATGCACAGGCGTATGGACGGCTGTCTTTTTGTACCCACTAAGTGGATCAAATCTCTCAAAGACAACACCTTTTTTCGAGGCAAGAATATTTTCCTCTGGCCTGAATCTAGCCTTAGCCCCAAGTATTCCAGACTTTTGACTGGTTTTAGGGCTGACTTGTCTCGGTTGATAATCCAACCGTGAGATTCCAGATACTTGATTGTCTTGTGAACGACCACTTCTAGTTTTTTCACTGAGTGGTCTATCAGCAACAAGTCGTCTAGATATGCCATTATCGTTACACCTTGCGTTCTTAGATTGGCCAATAATGGGGCCAGAATTTTTGTGAACACTCGTGGTGCTGTGGCCAGACCGAAGGGTAAGGCTCTGAACTGAAAATGGCGCCCTTCTACTGCAAAGCGTAGAAATTTTTGGTGGACTGAAAAGATGGGAATGTGCAAATGAGCATCTTTGATGTCGATCGAGGCTAACCATTCCTCCCCTTGTAGGGCAGTGGCCACCGATCGGATCGACTCCATCCGGAAAGTCCTGATATGCAGGAATTTGTTTAGCCCTTTTAGATTTAATATGGGCCTCACGTCCCCGTTTGGCTTCGGGACTGTAAAGAGGTTTGAGTAAAACCCGAACCCCCTTTCTTCCAGGGGAACCTCCATAATTACTCCTTGGAGCAATAGTTGTTCTAGTGCCAACAGGAGGGACTCTCTCTTCCGGGGATCCCTTGGCACGTTTGACCTCATAAAATGGGAAGGAGGAGAGTCTTTTAACTCCAATCTGTATCCCAGACTTACTGCGGAGAGCACCCATCTGTCTCTGATCGTGTCCCGCCAGGTCTCTGCGAACAACTGGAGTCTTCCCCCCACCCGATTGAGTGGGGGCAACCCTTCATGCATTTGACTTTGGGGGAGGTTTTGTACCTCTCCTAACCCAGGGTTTTTTATTACCCTGCGATTGTCCCTGATTTTTACCCCCGGGATTTGACCGAGGAGGCCGTCGGAACTGTTTCACAGCCGATGCCCCAGGGACTGGAGAAGCAGGCCTCTTAAAAGAGGGACCTCTAACTCTGTTTTTAACCGGCAAGAGTGTACTTTTACCGTTGGAAATTTTCTGGATATATTTGTCCAGGTCTTCCCCAAATAAGCGTTCACCATGAAATGGGAAGCTAACCAGCAATTTTTTACAGGGAGCTTCAGCAAACCAGTTTTTGAGCCATAGAAGCCTGCGCATATGTACTACCGTCAGCGTAAGGCGGGAGGCCTGATGGATTGAATCCTTTATGGCGTCAACCGCAAAGCATAAGGCTCTAGGTAGATCAGCTAGGGCAAGGGCCTGCTGATCTGGCAAGTCCCTTAAGACTTGTTTCAACTGATCCTTCACTGCTTGGCAGACCCCAATAGCTGCCACTGCTGGTTGTGTCACCAAGCCTGCTGTAGAAAAAGCAGATTTTAATAAGGACTCCAATTTTTTATCTATTGGGTCCTTGAACATTTGGACATTATCCACTGGACATGTCAGTGATTTATTCACACAAGAGATGGCTGCGTCCACTGTAGGGACCCTCCATTTTTTGATGAACTTATCCTCCATGGGATAGACCACCGGAAATCTCTTGGGGGGAGTAAATATTTTATCAGGATGTTCCCAATCCTGGTACATGAGCCCTTCCAATAAAGGGTGAAGTGGAAAAGAACAGACAGTCTGGGGAGCTTTTAGCGACCCCAGCGAGGAGACAGTAGTGGTTGATGGTTCCGCAAGGTGCATTTTAAATGCTGATCGGACCATGTTAGTCAAAGACTGAACCCATAATCTTTCAGCTTGAGATGCTGAGAAAGGTTCCTCCACAGTTGATTCCTCTATAACAGAATCAACCTCCTCCTGATCCCCTTCAGGCAGGTCGATCCCTGTATGGGACTGTTGCTCCGCTAACAGGTACTCTGAAGGAGGAGACGGAGATCGGGCGTGCTTTCCCTGTGACAGGGAGGCAGCGATTAATGTTGACAATCTCTCTTCTAATCCTCCCAGAGCTGAGGAAAAAACCTCCTCTGTTACATACACAGGAGCAGGTGAACTGAGGACAGCCACAGTACCAGGTACTCCTGCAGGGTCTCTACGGTCACTAACCTCTGAATTTTCAGGGGAGACTGGTGCAGCAGAAGCATGCCCAAGATCCTCAGAGCCCAATGGAGACCCCTTTCGCTTCCTGGAAGATTTAGTTCCGGAGCTTCTGGACGGCATATTCCTAAGCCCAAAGCTGAGGTATTCCAGCCGTAATACACCCCTTTTACTGAGAATAGTCTAGCACAATTGCTGCTATATATCAGTTGGTGTCTACTAAAGTGCCTTTCTAGGGGATGCCTGCATCAACCGCTTCTGTGTGCCTTTTTACTGTTGCTAGCTCTGTTTGTGCACTTCAATAGCCAGCTTGATTGCCTTTAAACATGCTGGACGCCCGCACATGCGCAGTAGCGCCGCGGCGCACACCGAGCGTCATCCACCCGCTCCGCCCCTTTTTCCAGATCGCCTCTATATAGAGAGGCGCGTGCACGCGTGCGGGCACGTGCGCCTTCGGCGCATTTTTGAAAAAACAAGGAGCTAGATGGGAGCCAGGGTCCCTGCCGCAGGGCCCGGGGATGGATGAGCGCAGCAACAGGGCAGAGGAGACAGCTTCCCAGCAGAGAACTTACCAACTGCCTGGATTTGACTTCGGAAGAAAAAAAAATCCACATTACAAGAAAAAAGAACCATAGCGGCCTCTAGTGTTTAACCACTTCCTACCGGGTCATAGACATATGACGCCGGCAGGAACCCTCCCTCCCTCCGGGCGGACGTCATATGACGTCCTTTTTTCCCGGCCGTCTATGGGGCGCGCGCGCGGCAACGCTCGTGACCCGGTGAGTGTGCCCGGCGGCCGCGATGTCCGCTGGGCACCCGCGATTGCCCGCGATCACGGCAGAAGTGTGGATCTGTGTGTGTAAACACACAGATCCACCTCCTGTCAGAGGTGAGGAGACCGATGTGTGTTCCCAGTACAGAGGAACACAGATCGGTCTCCTCCCCTTGTGAGTCCCCTCCCCCTACAGTTACAATCACTCAATAGGGAACATATTAACCCCTTGATCGCCCCCTAGTGTTAACCCTTTCCCTGCCAGTCACATTTACACAGTAATTAGTGCAGTTTTATAGCACTAATCGCTGTATAAATGTGAATGGTCCCAAAAACGCGCCAATAGTGTCCGATGTGTCTGCCGCAATGTCATGGTCACAATAAAAATCGCAGATCGCCGCTATTACTAGTAAAAAAAATAAATAAAATAAAAATGCCATAAATCTATCCCCTATTATGTAGACGCTATAACTTTTGCGCAAACCAATCAATATACGCTTATTGCAAAAAAAAATTACCAAAAATATGTAGAATACGTATCGGTCTAAACTTAGAAAAAAAATTGTTTTAAAAAAAAAAATTGTGATATTTATTAAATCAAAAAGTAAAAAATATTGCATTTTTTTCAAATATGTCGCTCTTCTTTTGTTTATAGCACAAAAAATAAAAACCGCAGAGGTGATCAAATACCACCAAAAGAAAGCTCTATTTGTGGGGGAAAAAGGACGTCAATTTTGGTTAGGTTCAACGTCGCACGACCGCGCAATTGTCAGTTAAAGCGACGCAGTGCTGCATCGCAAAAAGTGCTCTGGTCAGGAAGGGGGTAAATTCTTCCAGGGCTGAAGTGGTTAACACAGGTACCGCGGTCTTACATTTTTTTTTTTTTTTTTCCTTGCCTACTATAAAAATGTTTACATTTTCTCAGTAGTAACAGGCATGCACAGAATATTTAGCGGGAATACCTTAGGTAACAGGCAGAAAGACAAAATAGGCTTGGGGGTCCCCCAATAGAACCAAGTTCCTGAGGGCCCCCACTTACCTTTTCCTCGCCGCAGGACTCTGTTTGGTCCACAGAAGCCCAAACTTCACCTATCACGGCAGGCATTGTAATCAAACCTTCAGGGACCGGTTTCCCAAGGATTCCACTCCCCTGGACCTGTATAGCACCCTGCACAGAAAACATCTTGGTCGTGGGTATGACCAGAGCTCTGGATCCCAGGGTCCAGCCCTCCTAAGAGAAGCATTACAGGCAAAACCTTGCTCTTCTCTTGCAAGGCCCGGGTACCGACCGTTTAGCTATGAAGCTTTTTTGGTCGGATCCGGAATAGCTTACTGAGGCCCAAAAGAACCTGTACGCAAGCTCAGTGAAAAACACATGTTACTTCTTGGCCAACACCTTAGACACTGGCAAAAAAAACTGAGGTACTCCCGGATGGGAGGGGCTTATATAGGGGAGGGTACTTCCGTTTTTGGAAGTTGCCAGTGCCAGCACCTGAAGGTATCTATATAACCCACATAGTAATGACTATGTCGCTCTGTGTCCCGTGATGTACGAGAAAGAAAATACACCAGAAGTGAGTATGGCAACAATATGGGAAGCCCATAAGGCTTGTATAAGGGGTAAATTGATCTCCATAGGGGCAGAGAAAAAGAAGGAAAGAGATTTAAATAGGAAAAACCTGTTAAAGGAATTGAACGATTTGGAACAAAAAGATAAAAAAAAGCTAGACAGGGAAATACACCAAAAGATAATTGTAACGGGAGGGCCCGTGGAACCCAGAAGTTCTTAGAAAGTATGAGCCAGAAAATAATGGACATTGAGAATATGTCTTGGATTGCTTTGAAATGGGTCTGTAATATTAATCCACGGTATTTCCCAGGATATCTGTAAAAGGACTATTTACTGGTTGCTTGATTCTGAACTCAACAGGTTAATTGAGAGATGCTGATGTGTTCAACTCTAAATACCTGGCTGCCTGTGTAATGTAGATTAAATCCAGACTAGCTTCCGAAGACCTTTTCATTGTTGTTTGTGGTGATGTGGATTGGAGCTGGTAGACCGTCTGGCTGCCTATTATGGGATGTTTATGTGTCTTGCTGTGAGGAAAGTGGGAGGGGGAATCACTCCAGCAACCCCTCCTGCTAAGACTGTTTACTGAAGGAGACATTTTAACACACCTGACCTGTATCACCATTGTCATTGGACAGTTTAACCTGCCCTGTTCCCCAAGGATGGGAGGGAAGTGTTTTGAAGGGAAGTGTGTTACCATGTGCTTGAAATAAAGATTCATTCCCTGTTTTTGGAACTTCAACACAGAGCGTTGTCTCGTTTGTGCCGGGAGAAATATTTGTATGGGGTCTTATTCGGCTGGTTGAAGTGTCTGGTAGCTGGCGTGTGTTCGAGAATGGAATATCCTAAACGACGTTAACCCCTGTCATTACAATAATAATTAAGCGAGGTCAACTTAGAGATCTGATGTAACAGGAAACCAGAAAAAATATTTAAAAACGTAGCAAAGGAAAGGTACAAATGGGGGAACAAGCCCGGGAAATACCTAGCAAGACTAGCAAAGGAGAAAAAAAATCTAAATTACATAGATAAAATAAAAAACCAGAGAGGAGAGATGAAATTTAAAACATCTGAAATTGCAGAAGTCTTTAAGACAGGGGTCTCAAACTGGTGGCCCTCCAGCTGTTGCGAAACTACAAGTCCCATGAGGCATTGCAAGGCTGACAGTTACAAGCATGACTCCCACACGGGAGGCATGATGGGACTTGCAGTTTTGCAACAGCTGGAGGGCCGCCAGTTCGAGACCCCTGCTTTAAGACATATTATAGTGCGTTATATGACATTAGAGCGAAAGAGACACGACAGGAAGAGGAAAGTAGGAAACTTAGAATAGAGTAATACCTAGAGCAAACTAACTTACCAAAGATAACATCTGATAGTGCTGAGCGCCTAGAAGATCCAATTACACAAGAAGAAATTAGTAAAGCCCTTCAAGAAACATTAGGGGGGAAAGCCCAGGACCCGACGGATTCCAGATTAAATATTACAAAAAAATAAAAAAACAGTTATTCCCAGAACTATGTAACTGTTTTAATAGAATGGGGGAAGACATAGAAATAAGAAAAGAATCTCTCCTTGCCAATATTTCTATTATACCAAAAGTAGGAAAGGATGGAACTTTATGCTCCAGCAAACGGCCTATAGCGCTATTGAATACAGACACAAAGTTATATGCAAAAGTATTGGCAATGAGATTAAAAATCCTAATGCCGGGACAAATATATGTAGATCAGACGGGCTTTGTGGCAGGAAGGGAGAGATAACAGCATAAGAACCCCATTATTAATCCAGAAAGGGAGGGAGAAGAAACCCCCAGTCGTACTCATGTCAATAGATGCTGAATAGGGATGAGCTTCGCGTTCGAGTCGAACACACGTTCGACTCGAAAATCGCTGTTTGATTGTTCGACGAAGATCGAACGTTATGGTCCGTTCGCGCCAAATTCGAGTGGTGAGTCACGGTCCCTAATTCACTGCGGCATCGCAGTGCATTGCTGGCTGATGATTGGCCAAGCATGCACTATGACCCGCATGCTTGGCCAATCACAGCGCCGTCTGTACAGAGAGCCGTAATTGGCCAAAGCCAGGGTGGCTTTGGCCAATCATGGCTCAGAGGAGAAGGTACACGCCCCACACTATATAAGGCCGCCTGGAAGTCGGCCTTGTGTAGGGTGTTGGCGTTTGTGAAAGAAACAGTTAAAGAGAGAGAGAGAGACAGTGTCATTTATATTGCGTTAGCAGGCAGGAGAGTCAGTTAGCTGCTGTAACAGTGTGTAGAGGATATATATGCATCCTAGGTGTTGTATATATATTTATACACTGTATTGAGTTCAGATAGATCCGTTCCTGTTATTCTCTATACTGTGACAGGCAGGCCGGTGATTGTGCTAGCTGCAGACAGTCAGTGTTTCACTTAGTGTACTACTGTGTGCTTTGCATAGCATTCACCTAAAGCTCACCTGAATACAGTTAGTGACTAATACTATTATAGTGGTGTTCTCATAATAAAACCACAAGCAGAGAGCTGCAAGTATTTTCAGTGTACTATGTCCTCTGCACAGTTTTCACCTAAAACTAACTAAAAACAATTGCTGCTTTTCCCATACTAACACCACAACAGGCCATTAGTATGTCTGGAAGGTAAACAATGAGAGGCAGACAGACAGTCACGAGGCAATAAAAGAGGGCAAGCAGGCTCTGTGTCTAGAGGCAACAGTGATGCTGGTCGTGGACACAGTGCATTCTCATCAGCACGTGGCCGTGGGAAACGCTTGTCCTTTTCGGCAGCTGGCCATGTTGAGCCGCAACATGCCGAAGACTTGGTAGAGTGGATGGCCAAGCCGTTCTCCTCCTCCTCCTCATCCTCTCACCCAGGCTCAGGGTAGTTTGTCTGGCAAAGCAGCTGCTAAAGCGGCCTATTCCCTCTGCTCAATGGTATCAGTCACTCCTTCCCTAGCCCCACCATGTCCTCCTGAGGAGTCCCCCGAACTGTTTGACCACAGTGTTGGGTACATGCTCCAGGAGGATGCCCAGCGCTTTGAAGGCTCCGATGATGGAACCCAGCTGGAGGAAGGCAGTAACGTAAGCTCAGAGAGAGGGGGTTGCAACGTGAGCCCAGAGAGAGGGGGTGCCCAACAAGGTCAGCTATCTGGCAGTCATGTTCCCCCAGCTGCAGCATACTGCCAGATTGGCTCCAGTGATGAGGAGGGAGGGGATGATGAGGTCACTGACTCCACGTGGGTGCCTGATAGGAGAGAGGAGGAGGAGGAGGAGGAAGAGGAAGAGGAAGAGGAGGGAGGAGGAGGGAGGAGGAGGAGGCACATCTCCAAAGAGGCAGGATGCCCTCCAGTGGCCAGCTTAAGGGCAGCACACCAACTGCATCACACCGCAGAGCTCAGCATGTGCAGGGCGCTGTTGTCTCTGCGCGTTATTCCAAAAGTTCTTTGGTGTGGGCCTTTTTTCAGACGTGTGCAGCAGATTGCACCATTGCCATTTGCAAAATATCTCTAAAGTGTATCTCGCGTGGCCAAAACATCACCACGTGCTTGACCAGACATATGTCGACCTGCCATGCAGTCCGTTGGCAAGCACACCTAAAAGACCCACACCAAAGAACAAGGCGGACCTCTCCTTGCTCCTCATCAGCTGGGATCTCCAACCCCACTATACCTTCAGTCCTCTCTGAAACCTGCACTGAGAGGAATGAAGGTGTAGAATTAGGTGTGTCACAGCCAGGTACTTGCAGGCAGTCTGCTATCGGTACACAGACGTCCGATTGTACCAGGCAAATTTCCCTGCCCCAGCTGCTGCACCGCCGCAAGAAGTTCGCTCCCATCCATCCACATGCCCAGCGGTTAAATGCTAGCTTGGCTAAATTGCTAGCACTTCAACTGCTGCGTTTTCAGTTGGTAGACTCTGCCCCCTTCCGTGAGTTTGTGGAATGTGCCGTTCCTCAGTGGCAGGTTCCCAAACGCCACTTTTTCTCACGGAAGGTGATTCCGGCTCTCTACCGGCATGTGGAAGGCAATGTCTTGGCCTCGCTGGACAGAGCGGTCAGCGGTAAGGTGCATATTACCGCTGACTCATGGTCCAGCAGGCATAGACAGGGACGTTACCTATCTTTCACGGCGCATTGGGTGACTCTGCTGGCAGCTGGGAAGGATGCAGGACAAGGTGCAGTAGTGTTGGAGGTTGTTCCACCACCACGCCTCCAAAATGTTACTACTGGCGATTCTGACACACCTCTCTCCTCCACCCCCTCTTCTTCTTCCTCCATGACATCTTCCTGTGCCGATTTGTCCTCGGAACCAGCGGTGCTCTGTAGACGTTCAAGGGGCTACGCCAGAACGCAGGCAAAGATGCCATGCGGTGCTTGAGCTGGTGTGTTTGGGGGACAGGAGCCACACTGGGGCAGATATTCTGTCAGCTCTGCAGGGGCAGGCTCAGAGGTGGTTGACGCCACGCCAGCTTAAGCCAGGAAAGGTGGTTTCCGACAATGGCACCAACCTCCTCTCCGCCCTCCGACAGGGACAATTGACCCATGTGCCCGGTTTGGCTCATGTCCTTAACTTGGTGGTGCAGCGGTTCTTGGGCAGGTACCCGGGCTTACAGGAGGTCCTGAAGCAGGCCAGGAAACACTGTGGGCATTTCCGCTGGTCACATAATGCCAGTGCTCGGCTGGCTGAGCTGCAAAAGGATTACAACCTGCCCAAGAACCGCCTAATCTGTGACATGCCCACAAGGTGGAACTCTACGTTGGCCATGCTGCAGTGGCTGCATATGCAGCAGAGGGCCATCAATGAGTATCTGTTGCAATATCGCAACAGGACAGGGTCAGGGGAGCTTGGATTTTTTCCCCACGCCAGTGGGCCATGATCAGGGATGCATGCACTGTCCTGGCACCATTTGAGGAGGCCACTAGGATGGTGAGCAGTGACAGTGCATGCATCAGTGACACTGTCCCTCTTGTCCACCTGTTGGAGCACACGCTGCGTGGAATAATGGACAGGGCACTTGAGGCAGAACAGAGGCAGGAAGAGGAGGACTTCCTTACCTCTCAAGGCCCCCTTTATCCAGACAGTGTTCCTGCTGGCCCGGCTATCACACAGGAAGAGGAGGAGGAGGAGGAGGAGGATTGTGTCAGCATGGAGGTGGAGACTAGCACTCAGCATCAGCAGCAGTCTTCAAGGGATTAATTACAGTCCCAAGACACCCATGGACTTGTACGTGGCTGGGAGGAGGTGGCTGCGAATCATGTCGTCCTCAGTGACCCAGAGGACTCGGCACCGAATGCCTCAGCAAACCTACGCTGCATAGCCTCCCTGATCCTGAAAAGCCTGCATAAGGATCCTCGTATTCATGCGATCAAGGAGAGGGATCATTACTGGCTGGCAACCCTCCTTGATCCATGTTACAAGGGTAAGGTTGCAGACCTTATCTTGCCATCGCAGAGGGAGCAGAGGATGACGCATCTTCGGGAGGCCTTGCAGAAAGGTCTGTGCAACGCGTTCCCAGAGACTGGGAGGTTACAAATTCCTAGTCCTGGTCAACGTGTTGCTGAGGCTTCGTTCGGTCAAAGAAGGAGCGGTGGAGAAGGTGGCCATCTGACCGATGCGTTCAGATAATTTTTTAGTCCGCAGCCCCAAGGTATGATCGGTTCCAGCAACCATCGCCAGCGTCTGGTTTACATGGTGCAGGAATACCTAGGGGCAAGATCAGACTTGGACACCTTTCCCACTGAAAATCCTCTGGGTTACTGGGTCTTGAGGATGGATCACTGGTCAGAGCTTGCACAGTATGCAATTGTGATACTGGCCTGTCCTGCATCCAGCGTTCTTTCGGAACGCACATTCAGAGCTGCTGGAGGCTTTGTAACCGATCACAGGGTGCGCCTGTCAACCGACTCGGTCGATCGACTAACCTTCATAAAAATGAATCAGTCTTGGATCACCACCAGCTACCAGGCATCTGATGCTGATGTAACAGAATAATTTTCTTTGAAATGTCAGATCCCTTCAAGACTGCCTATGCTGATGCAGAGTGACTATACTGTTATGCTGAGTGACTATCCTCTTCCTCCTCAATAATCATGCTGATAGCTTTAAAGAACATTTTTGGTTCTGGGCACCGCCGCCAGTGGCTAAGGCCCAATTTTTCAGCCCCTGTTTAACATGGGCATGTAATTACAATTCTTGATATAATATTTCACAGCTGGACCCATTCCTGCGCCCACCAAGAGTAAGTGTGAGGACTTACAGTGTTGTGGCACCAGCACCACCACCAAAGGCCCTATTTTTCCTACCACTGTTCAACAGTGGCATGTAAATACAATTTCTGATATAATAGTTGACAGCAGGGCGTTCCAGCGCCCACCAAGAGTAACTGTGAGGGCTTACAGTGTTGTGGCAACACCAACACCTAAGGGGCAAATTTCTGCAGAGTATATATGGCAGGCCCCTACTTTCAAACATCCAACTTACAAACGACGCCTACTTGCAAACGGAAGGAGATAACAGGAAGTAAGAGGAAATCTACCCCTAGGAAGGCAAATTCTCTCCTGTAAGAGTTAATATGGGAAAAAAGTTTCTCCTCTCCACTGATGCTTTTATCACCAATCCTTGTTTCAATTAAAACCCCAAATTTTCCAAAAACATTTGTCATTGGGATGGAAAGTGAGGTGAAATGTTCTGAACAGGTGCACAGGACAGCAAAACAAATGTTACAGGGGTGATAACCCTTCCCTATGTTCTCCAAAAAGCTTAAAAATAGATTTTTTGGCTAGAGCTACACTTAAAAAATTTACCTGTTCCAAATTACAAACAGATTGTACTTAAGAACAAACCTACAGTCCCTGTCTTGTTTGCACCGCCTGTATACTGCTGTTCAGAGTATATAGGGTATTTTTTTATTTTGGGTGCGGGGTTCCCCTTAATATCCATACAAGACCCAAAGGGGCTGGTAATGGGCTGGGGTGGGGGGTGGGGTGATGGGGTAGCCATGCCATTTTTCTCAATGATTTTCATCCATATTGCTGGGACCAGACATTACATTAAAGCCGCAAGCAGTTTTAAATGGCTTTTTTTCCTTTAGAAATGTAATTTTGTGCAGGGACAGTTCTAAACACGGCAAACACGTGCCACTTCACAGGCATACTTTAGACACCCCCCAGGTACGATATTTAAAAGGAATATTTCACCTTTTTTATTTTCACTTTATGCATCATTAAAATCACTGCTCCCGAAAAAACAACCGTTTTTAAATGTCCCCTGGGGCAGGACCCGGGTCCCCAAACACTTTTTCCGACAATAACATGCATATTAGCCGTTATAATTAGCACTTTAGATTTCGAACGTTAGCGTCCATTGTATTTAATAGGGTTCTAAAGTTTGCGAACTTTCGGTCCGTTCGAAGGTTCTGGTGCGAACCGAACGGGGGAGGGGGTTTTCGGCTCATCCCTAATGCTGAAAAAGCATTTCACCGAGTCGACTGGGGGTTTATGATGAATACTCTCCGGAATATAGGTCTGGGACCAAAAATCTATATACCCATCCTACGGCCAGAGTAAAAGGTAAATGGGAGTGTGTCGTCTGTATTTGAAATGCATAATAGAACGAGACAAGGGTGCCCGCTCTCACCCCTCCTATATGTGTTGGCATTAGAACCATTGTTGTCAAATATACGGAACAGTCGGGACATAGGGGGGGTGAGAATAGGAGATGAAGAATATAAGGTGGCTGCATATGCAGACGACATACTTCTATACCTAACAAAGCCAAGGTTGTCATTGCCCAATTTAGTAAAGGAAATAAAAAAATATAGTGATCTTTCAAATTTCAAGATAAATCAAATTAAAACGGTAATTTTGAATTTAGGAATAGATAAAAATGAAGAAAGATTACTACAGAAAGAATTCCCATTCACCTGGGAGACAAACATTAACATACTTAGGAATTAAAATAACACCAAAGTTAGAAGAACTGTATCCGGTTAACTTCATCCCTTCAATAAACTAAATCAAAGCAGAACTAAAAAATACCTCCAAGAGACCCATTTCCTGGACAGGAAGGATCAACATTTTGAAAATGATGATCCTACTGAAAGTGATGTATAGGCTTCAGATGCTCCCAATAGATATACCCCAATTTTTTTTCAAGGTGATTAAAACTATGATTTTGAAATATATATGGCAATTACACATTGTTAACACGGGGGAAAAAAATGGGGGCATGGCCTTACCAGACATAAAGAGATACTTATAAGGCGATTATATTAGCTAGACTAGCGGAATGGGCAAACCCATATACAAAAATAAAAGTGGGTACAAATTAGAACTGTGGAAATTAACTATTAATTCCTCGATTAATCGATTAATTGTTTTGATTGTTTTGATCGATTAAAATTGTTTTGATCGGTACTCACCTCTCCCCTGGCTTCCGGGTCTTCAGCGAGATCCGGTGATGTCACGGACACTGGCGGGGCTTGCCGTGTCCATCTGAAGAGCTCCTTTGCTGTGCCTTCATATCTGCATGCCGGCGGGACCTTACTATCTGCCACACGCAAGGGCTGTTACACTTCCCTCTATCACTTCCCTCTATCAACCTGGGATTCTACAGCCATCCACTGGGAGTTGTGATAGTTCCCTTCACGGGACATCTACATGCCGATGGACTGATGTTAACCCCTCCTCATCTGGATTCAGCAGTGGTATCGTTGTACACATTTTTATACCAGTATCATACTTAGCTAAATGTTTTTATGACTGCTTTTGCTACAGTTTGGTATTACTCGCACCATTTTTACAGTTTATGTAGCTACATCGATTTTATCTCCAGTGCAATATTTATTTTGTTACCTACTTGTAGACTATAAAAGTTTTAATCAAAAACAAAAAATTCTGCGCTGCCTGATTGTATAGCAGCTCACACAACCAATTGAAAAATGTTGGAATACGAACAAGACAAAAAAGTGTAGCGCTAAACTAAATGAGAACTGCACTGGAATGAAGTGCAGTATGTAACAGTGATAAACAGTCAAAATAAACAACGTAACATTCAAGAAGTGATAAATGAATAAATGAAAATATTCAAATAGTCCTCAGTGATATGAGTTGTGTAACGTAAAAGTCGACAGAAAATACTGAGTTCATTAATAAAAACAAAATTAATAGATGCTGGTGAGAATCAAAATAATGGTGCTCCTAAATGAACTTGACGTGAAGCGAGTGCACTTAAAGTGACCACCACCAATCGATAGTAGAAAAGGCTTACCAGAGAGAGTGGACCCCAAAAACATACGTTCAGAGGGTCAACCAGACATGGGTAAGCCGCTGTGAACAGCGAATCTCCAGCTGCGATTTAATATCTGATACCAGATATATGCCAGAAAGTAAAAGGAAAGAAAAGGCACATAGTGTAATACTGTATAAAAAGGGTATTTAATGTAGGTAGGAACACTTACATTTAGAAGAATGTAACAGCGCTTTATCAAATGGCAACAGTAGGGTCTCCCCTACTGTTGCCATTTGATCATTTGATAAAGCGCTGTTACATTCTTCTAAATGTAAGTGTTCCTACCTACATTAAATACCCTTTTTATACAGTATTACACTATGTGCCTTTTCTTTCCTTTTACTTTCTGGCATATATCTGGTATCACCACCTGGCCCTAACCGGGCACTACCTGCAAGTGTCATCACCATCTGGATACATGAGACATTTCTCCCTACCTTCTGTATTTGATTGAAGTTTGAGGTTCCTGTTTGAATCGCAGCTGGAGATTCGCTGGTCACAGCGGCTTACCCATGTCTGGTTGACCCTCTGAACGTATGTTTTTGTGGTCCACTCTCTCTGGTAAGCCTTTTCTACTATCGATTGGTTATTGAGAATTGCCTCTACAGTAAATATTGAAGTAGGAGAGGGTGCCATCATCCCGAATGGACTCAATAATTAGAAAATGGGGATATGTAATGTGTCTTCCATTTGTACTAGGGCTGTTACTGATTAAAATTTTCGTGTTCGATTAATCAATTTTTTTTTTAAATCGATTAATCGACTAATTTTGATTAATTATAACGCACATAGATCCAACTACTTTTAGCTCATTGGTTCTCAACTCCTATCCTCATGACCCACTAACAGGCCAGATTTTCATTATTACCTTGGGGAGATGCAGACTAGAATACTGCAATCACTGAGCAGCTAATGATATCACCTGTGATGTATTTCAGTTATCTTGCAAACCTGGCCTGCTAGTGGGTCCTGAGGACAGGAGTTGAGAACCATTGTTTTAGCTGATCTCCTTGCAGGCCGATTCCCAGTGCAGCTACCAACCACTGGAAAAATCGATAGCAGGATACAAAAAACACACAAAGGCAGCGCTCAATGGGAATAGCATTAAAACTTTTATAACGTAAAAGTCACCAGAAAATACTGAGTTCATTAATAAAAACAAAATTGATAGATGCTGGTGAGAATCAAAATAATGGTGCTCCTAAATGAACTTGACGTGAAGCGAGTGCACTTAAAGTGACCACCACCAATCGATAGTATAAGAAGAAAATGGGGATATGTATAGGGATAACTCCTAACTCCCTTATCACCCAAAGAAAGGTTGGGACTATTGCGACACCCATGCACAGCATAGATATAAGGTTTAAAACATTTTATTTAAGAACAGTACAAATCAAAACAACAACAATGATGAATACAGAAAAGTACATTTACATGATACATGAAAAAGGGGGTTATTTATAAACTCTACAGGTGTGCAGAGATGCGGTACTGATGCGATAGACGATTTCCCGACATGTTTCGCGGTGTATACCGCTTCTTCTGGAGGCGTCACATAACAGTACAGTCTATAATGTAATCAATTAACTTGGTGTAAATACACTGTCATAATTGTTTAAAGAACAATAGTGTAGGAGTAAAGGGTAATGAACACATACAGACCTGGCTAACCAGTTTGATCAATAGAGACCAAAAAATGTGTAGTAAGCTGAAGCACCTTGAGGGGGGTGCTACCCCCTGGGATGGGCACGAGAGGATTAGGATGGCACTGAAAGATTAATAACACAACATGAGTTGGAACCTAATTATGTGAAAAGGGGGAAAAAGGGGGGAAAACATGGTGGAGGGAAAAAAGAAGAAAAGGGAGGAGGGGGGGTTTGGAGAGGGGTAGGAAAAGGGGGGGAAGGAAAAAGGGTGAGAAAAAAGAAAAGGGGGGGGGGAATGGGGGAAAAAAGGGGGGGAAAGGGGGGAGGGAAAACGTTCTTTTTTCTCACCCTTTTTCCTCCCCCCCCTTTCCCCCCCCCCCATCCATGCCATCTATCAGTGCCCATCCGTGTCGCCTATCGGTGCCCATCCGTGCCGCCTATCTGATCAAATAATTCTGGGGACTCCTCTGTGCATGATGGTGGGGCTACAGAAGGAGTGACTGTGGACAAGGAGCCGGTGGAATAGGCTGCTTTGGCAGCTGCGTTGGAAGACAAACTACTCTGAGCTTGGGTGACAGAGGATGAGGAGGATGAGGATGGCTTCATTATCCACACCACCAACTCTTCTGCATGTTGTGGCTCAATAACACGGCCAGCAGCAGAAAAAAAAAAAAAGGACAAGCGTGTTCCACAGCCACCTGCAGAGAATGCACCATGTCTATAACCACCACTGTTGACTATAGACACAGAGGCTGCTTGCCCTCTTTTAGTGGCCTGTGAGCGTTTGCCTCTTCGTGGTGGCCTTCCGGACATGATGTATTTTTTGTTTTGCAACACCATTCTACACTGTATTAGCTACTGTGTACACCGCCTGCACTGTATTAGCAACTGTACCACGGCTGCTCTGTATTGTATACTGTGTACACCATCAGAAGTGTAGTAGAAACTGTGTACAATGCCTGAAGTGTATTAGAAACTGTACACATTGTATTAGCTACTGTGTACACTGCCTGCACTGTATTAGCAACTGCACAATGGCTGCACTGTATTGTATACTGTACACCGCCTGAAGTGTATTAGAAACAGTACACCATGGAATGCACTGTAGATATAGGCTACACTGTATGCAGAGTATGTATGTACACACACACACACACACACATATATATATATATATATATATATATATATATATATATATATATGTATGTATCTCACAAAAGTGAGTACACCCCTCACATTTTTGTGAATATTTTATTATATCTTTTTATGTGACAACACTGAAAAAAATTACACTTTGCTACAATGTAAAGTAGTGAGTGTACAGCTTGTATAACCGTGTACATTTGCTGTCCCCTCAAAATAGCTCACACAGCCATTAATGTCTAAAATGCTGGCAACAAAAGTGAGTACACACCTAAGTGAAAATGTCCAAATTGGGCCCAATTAGGCATGTGCATTTCGTTCCAAATCGAAATTCGGACGAATTTTCATTATTCGGACGTTCGGATGCATTCGAATTAATGAATTACAATGCTAACGAATTCAACCGAATCCGAAATAACGTTTCGAATCGAAAAACCACGGACGAAATTCGAATCGAATTCGAAAAAAAAAATTCTAGTCGAATTTGAAAACAATTAGAATAGAATCGAAAATATTGGAAAGAATCGAATAGAAAAACAATAGAACAGAATAGAATAAAATACAATATATATATTATATTTTATTCTATTCTGTTCTATTTTTTTTCTAGTCTATTTCTATTCTAATCTTTTCTAATTGGAATTCGAAAAATTGGTCGCATTCGAAAATATTTCTACCGGATTCGATATTATTTCATCCGCATTCATTAAATATTTCAACCAAATTCGATAATATTTCAACCGGATTCTAAATTATTCCAACCGAATAGAAAAGACCATGTTCCGACATTCTAATTTCGTATAGAATGAATTCAAATTCCAATTAGAAAAGATTAGATCTGCTGAAATAAAGGAAATGGCTGCTCTAATGCAAAAAAAGGAAAAAGAAAAGAAAAATGAAATAGATGCTAATAGTCTGCTGGAGATCTGCAAAAAAATTAAAGAGATGTTAATATACTGCAGGAGATCTGATGGAAATAAATAGTAATCTGCAAAAAAAAATGAAATAGATGCCATTTAATTCCATCAGATCTCCTGCAGTATATTAACATCTATTTCATTTTTTTTGCAGATCTCCTGCAGACTATTAGCATCTATTTCATTTTTCTTTTCTTTTTTTGCATTAGAGCAGCCATTTCCTTTATTTCAGCAGATCTAATCTTTTCTAATTGGAATTTGAATTCATTCTATACGAAATTAGAATGTCGGAACATGGTCTTTTCTATTCGGTTGGAATAATTTAGAATCCGGTTGAAATATTATCGAATTTGGTTGAAATATTTAATGAATGCGGATGAAATAATATTGAATCCGGTAGAAATATTTTCGAATTCGGTTGAAATATTTTCGAATGCGACCAATTTTTCGAATTCCAATTAGAAAAGATTAGAATAGAAATAGACTAGAAAAAAAATAGAACAGAATAGAATAAAATATAATATATATATTGTATTTTATTCTATTCTGTTCTATTGTTTTTCTATTCGATTCTTTCCAATATTTTCGATTCTATTCTAATTGTTTTCAAATTCGACTAGAATTTTTTTTTCAAATTCGATTCGAATTTCGTCCGTGGTTTTTCGATTCGAAACGTTATTTCGGATTCGGTTGAATTCGTTAGCATTTTTTTTAGCAGATTACTATTTATTTCCATCCGATCTCCTGCAGACTATTAACATTTATATAATTTTTTTTTGCACATCTCATGCAGACTATTAGTATCTATTTCATTTTCTCATCAGATCTGCAGACTATAAGCATCTGATTCTTTTTTTTTTGCAAACCATTAGTAGCCATTTCCCTAGTCTAGACTATTTTCTATTTCTATTCTAATCTTTTCTAATTGGAATTTGAATTCATTCTATACGAAATGTCAGAACATGGTTTATTATAATCTTTTCTATTCGGTTGGAATAATTTCTAATCCGGTTGAAATATTATCGAATTTGGTTGCAATATTAACGAATGTGGATGAAATATTTTCGAATGCGAACGATTTTTCGAATTCCAATTAGAAAAGATTAGAATAGAAATAGAAAATAGACTAGAAAAACAATAGAACAACAGAATAGAATATAGATACTATATATTTTTTTGCAGATTACTATTTGTTTCTGATGAGACCTGCAAAAAAAAAAAAAATGAAATAGATGTTAATATACTGCAGGAGATCTGATGGAAATAAATAGTAATCTGCAAAAAATACGATCGAAATATTATCGAATCCGGTTGAAATAATTTCGAATCATGTAGAAAGATTTTCGAATGCGACCGATTTTTCGAATTCGGTCGAAAACGAAACAAAATCCGAAAACGAATTTAACTAAACTAAATTAATCAATTAACGAATTAAAACAAAACAATTTTTTTCCTTTTTTCCTTTTGCACATGTCTAGGCCCAATTAGCCATTTTCCCTCCCCGGTGTCATGTGACTCGTTAGTGTTACAAGGTCTTAGATGTGAATGGGGAGCAGGTGTGTTAAATTTGGTGTCATCGCTCTCACTCACTCATACTGGTCACTGGAAGTTCAACATGGCACCTCATGACAAAGAACTCTCTGAGGAACGATAAAAAAGAATTGTTGCTCCACATAAAGATGGCATAGGCTATAAGAAGATTGCCAAGACACTGAAACTGAGCTGCAGCACTGTGGCCAAGACCATACAGTGGTTTAACAGGACAGGTTCCACTCAGAACAGGCCTCGCCATGGTCTAGACCTGTGCGGTTCGTTTCGTACGAATTTCCGAAAATTCGTACATTCGGAAGCATCCGAAATACGAATTTCTATGCTTCCGAATTGTATACGAAATTTTGTTGATGAATTTCGGATCCAAATTCCGTTACAACGGAAACGTGACTGGTGTTTTGTTAACCAGAGGTTTTCTTCTGTGCTGAGTGAGGGTTGGGAAAATTACCTTTTTTAATAAGGGAGTGGGAGACTGGTACTGGTAGTCGATGGGAGATTCAGAATCGGACAAAGTAAGTATGTTCGTTAATATCGTTTTATTATTGTCATAATAATTACGATTATTCGTTATGATGAAGTTAAAAACCAGCAGTCAGCACAGCACAGGGATGGTGGGAGCCCCTCATAATGAGCACAGCAGGGGTACAAACCTAGGCGCCCCCCCCCACTTCAGGCCAAAATCGGTACTGCACAGCGCTGTGGCTTGACTCCTGCTCGTTTTGCAAGACAACGCTCGCAAACCGAGTCAGGATTTTTTTTTAAAAAGTACTCGTATTGCAAAACGCTTGTTAACCCCGTTACTCGCAATCCGAGATTTCACTGTATCACAAAATGGCTCCCCCTAGGTTGTAGTTCAATGATTAAGCATTAGAATGCAGAGCAGTGAAGCATAACAAAGAGGAAAATTATAAATGTTCTTTTAATTCCGGATATCTTCAGCTAGCCTGCTTATACTGCAGTGTAATTTGTAATCCAGGTAGGTAAAAGACAAAAGAACTGAAGAGCAAAGATGAACTGATGACTCTTTAATTATGTTGATGAGTTGAATACAGTACTGACTTTACAGCACAGTGGGGAAGAGTAGGTCCCGAGCGCCCTGCTGTATGAGGCCTGTGAAGAAGTAGATTGACATCCGTGGAACTACAAGTCTCACCAGCCAGTCTGTAGAAAACTACTCAGCAATACTGTTATCCATGGGCGTAGCATAAGGGGATGCAGGGGTCACAATCGCAACCCCGCCCCTAGCTCCAGGGCGCCCCAGCACCCTCCTTGTCATATCATATCCTTCACAAAGTCCAGCTCCGATCTGCCCTAGGGCCTCACAGCCACGCTCCAGTACTGGACTTCTACTTTGCCTTCCACAGTCCACACCCCTCTATTCTCATTGGCTGGGGAGAATCTGTGAGGAATTTCCAGAATTGAGGAGGAGCATGGAGGTGAGAACAGCCCAGGATGGGGAAGTGTCTGTGCTGTCAACATGGAATTAAAGCTTAGCGAGGCAAGAGGAGGAGAGTGCCCTCCCATAGCTAGATAGGACTGATGTCACTGGTGAAGTAAGACACTGCTCAGTGTCTCCTAGTCACCAGCTGGGATTCTCTGTACCCCCCCCAGTGGCATATCCATGGTATGGCACTCCATGGCAAGTGCCATGGGCGCCCTGCGGGGGGGGGGGGCGGCAAAATAAACGAAACAAAAAAAAAAATCCCTCCCGCACCTGTCCTGTTGGTTTTAGACAAATTGGACTCTGGAACCCGAACCCCCAAGCCAGGCAGCAACTGTGGCAGGTACTATAGTTACAAGTCAGTCACAGTGTAATTTGTGAATAAAGCATTTTTTTTATTAGAAAAAAGTTTTCACTGTGCATATAATGACCCCATGTATGAATCTCTGTCTCTGACATAAATAAGATGAGCAATGTCTCCTTCATATGGGTAGCTTAACCCGTTACTAAAAGTAAACTGCAAGTCAGTCAGTGTTAATGATGTGTGCCAGGCCAGCCCAACTGCCAAGCAGCCAATCAAGTATACTGAAGTGCCTGCTTGCTCAATATGGATTAAATAAATTGTGATTATGCATAGCCATAATTATCATAAATAAAGTGATTTGTGCAAGTAGGACCTGCTGTTGCACAAATCACTTTATTTATGATATCTATGGCTATGCATAATTACAATTTATTTAATCCATATTGAGCAATCACTATATTTGATTGGCTGCTTGCTTCTGTTTGGGCCTGTGCCTGGCACATGATGACTTAGGCTATTTTCACACTGGGGCGTTGCGCCCTCGGCGGTAAAGCACTGTCGCTAGCGGGACACCTCAAAGATGCGGCTGCCAGGACTTTTTTGAGCGTCCTGCCAGCGCACCGCTAGCGGCCCAAAAAGGGTTAAAACCGCCCGTAAAGCGCCACTGCAGCGGCGCTTTTCTGGCGGTTCGGCGGCGCTGCCCATTGATTTTAATGGGCAGGGGCGCTTTAGAAGCAGTGTGTACACCGTTCCTACAGCGCCTCAAAGATGCGGCTAGCAGGACTTTTTTGAGCGTCCTGCCAGCGCACCGCTCCAGTGTGAAAGCCCTTGGGCTTTCACATTGGAGTGGGAAAAGAGGCTCTTTCAGGGCGCTTTGCAGGCGCAATTTTGTAGCGCTGTAGCACCTGCAAAGCACCTCAGTGTGAAAGCAGCCTAAGACCCCTTTCTCACTGAGGCGCTTTGCAGTCGCTATAACGCTAAAAATAGCGCCTGCAAAGCGCCTTGAAAGAGCGGCTCCATTCACTCCAGTGTGAAAGCCCTGAGGGCTTTCACACTGGAGCGGTGCGCTAGCAGGACATTAAAAAATGTCCTGCAAGCAGCATCTTTGAGGCGCTGTAGGAGTGGCTCCTAAAGCGCCCCTGCCCATTGAAATCAAAGCGGCGCTTTGCGGGCGTTTTTTTAACCTTTTCTCGGCCGCTAGCAGGGGTTAAAAGAGCCCCGCTAGCGGCTGAATAGCGCCGCGAAAACAACGGTAAACGACGCCCCCCACCGCCCCAGTGTAAAAGAGGCCTTAAAGTCAACATCATGTGCGATTGTGCGTGTGTGCTAAGCAGACAGGGCCGCTGGTTATCCTACTCCCTCTCTCCCTCTGTACAGTGTCAGAGGCGCTGGCGCAGCAGTGGCGGAGGACTGTATCCATTATGAGGAAACATCCCCTGCAGCGCTGTGTGTCCCTGATCATCACAGTGCCACTGCCAGTGAGTGTGACCTGTCTCTGTACCACTGCACACAGTCACTGTCTCTGATGTTCCGTTCCACTCTGCCTTTCTGCCCAGTGCTGTGCCCGTACATCTCATGATCGGCCCCCATGGAGGCCGCTCTCTGTCTCTTTCCCTCCTGCTAAGTGCCCATACATCACACGATTCCTCCGCATTTATGGGTGCTGATGTTACTGCATTTATGGGTGCTGATGTTATTGCATTTATGGGTGCTTATATTACTGCATTTATGGGTGCTGCTAAGGCCGCATTTATGGGTGCTGGTAAGGCCGCATTTATGGGTGCTGATGTTACTACATTTATGGGTGCTGATATTACTGCAACTATGGGTACTGATGTTACTACATTTATGGGTGCTGATATTACTGAAATTATGGGTGCTGGTAAGGCTGCATTTATGGGTGCTGGTAAGGCTGCATTTATGGGTGCTGGTAAGGCTGCATTTATGGGTGCTGGTAAGGCTGCATTTATGGGTGCTGGTAAGGCTGCATTTATGGGTGCTGGTAAGGCTGCATTTATGGGTGCTGGTAAGGCCGCAATTATGGGTGCTGGTAAGGCCGCAATTATGGGTGCTGGTAAGGCCGCAATTATGGGTGCTGATATTCCTGCATTTCTGGGTGCGGGTAAGGCCGCATTTATGGGTGCTGATGTTATTGCATTCATGGGTGCTGCTAAGGCCGCATTTATGGGTGCTGATGTTACTGCATTTATGGGTGCTGGTAAGGCCGCATTTATGGGTGCTGATGTTATTGCATTTATGGGTGCTGATGTTACTGCATTTATGGGTGCTGCTAAGGCCGCATTTATGGGTGCTGCTAAGGCCGCATTTATGGGTGCTGATGTTACTGCATTTATGGGTGCTGATATTACTGCATTTATGGGTGCTGATATTACCGCTTTTATGGGTGCTGATATTACTGCAATTATGGGTGCTGATGTTACTGCATTTATGGGTGCTGATATTACTGCAATTATGGGTGCTGATATTACTGCAATTATGGGTGCTGGTAAGGACGCATTTATGTTTTGACAAAGGCGCAGTTTCAGTGCTTGCCATAGGCGCCATTTTCACTAGATACGCCTCTGCCCCCCCCCCCACACCTGGGGATGTCTGCTTACACCACTTCCCTGACAACTGGGGAAGAGACACACACCTCCGGGAGGTGACCTTCCCCCAACACCTGCCAACACTGACAGAGAAACCTTCAGAAATTGCAAAAACAAATCCCTTAACACCTCCTCAGGGGGCCCCTGAAGGGCTGCAGGCTCCAGATTTTTATCACATGGCTTTGCCCTCCCAGATCTAAGTTGCACCACCCTGTCCTCTGATGTAAAGAGGAACTCTGGGAGTATCTTGGCGTGCGGTGGATGTATCTGCACACACGGTGGAAGTGGTGGGTGGTAATGGGGGGTGCCCAGGTCAACTTTTGCATCGGGGCCCACAAGCTTCAAGCTACGCCTCTGATGTGATCTCTCTGTGCCCGCTCACCACCATGGACCCAGTCAGATGAAGGGCTCCAGCTCGAATCCCTCCTGGTGTCTCAGTCCGGTGGAATGGCGCCGCCACACCGTGATGCGACTCCCGGTGGACTGGAGTGCAAGGGTGCCCAGAAGCTCTGGAGCGCAGGCCGGTCCAGTTTGCTGGAATAGTGAGGCTCGCCTTTAACGTCCCTCGGAGGCTGGCGATCTGGCTCTCCGCTGTGTAGACTGCAGACTCTCACTCCCTCTCACACAGACCTCCTGCTGGCAGGTTCAGAATGGTGTCCAGAGAGGCTGAAAACAGGCCGCGCTCGCCTTTTTCTTTCACCTCCCCGCAGGCTGTTCTGTGCGCTTTGCATTATGTGTCCTGTAGTCCAGAACTGGCCCGGCCAACAGTGTCACTTCCTCATTCAGACTACATGTCCCATAATGCGTTGCTCTGTTCGCTCTCAAGGAGGAAAAAACCCTCAGAGTCCAGCATGCACTAGGGGGAGCCAAACCCATACATGAAAATAAATAAACTTTTCCTTAATAATAACTACAGTAGCAACCCCTTGGCTATATATATATATATATATATATATATATATATATATATATATATATTTTAATACACTGCCTGCACTGACTTAATATAGAGTAAGCACTGAATATATAGTCTATGCAAAATGCAGAGTATATATATTGTAACATCGGGGGATGCCTAGCTCAGTGATAGATGCGTTTTAAGTTAGTTCACAGCCAACAGGAACTAAGGTTTAAGGGCGTGGTAGCCCAATTTTATTGAAAGAAACAAAAAGGAAAGTTCATACATGCATTTGGTTTCCCACACAGGGGTTCTTCTCCCAAAAATAACAAATGAAAATGCCAATCCACCTGGCTCTTAAGGCTCACTCAGCCTTGGGCGCAGTTCCTTGCTGCACAGGCCCACTCCTGGCCTCTAGGAAGGGCTCTCCTGACACTCCAGGCTTCCACACTCCAAGACTTACAGTCCCCTCTGGTCCCCAAGACTCGCTCTTCCAGTTGTCTCAGCTATAGTCTCCCTGACTCTCTCAGCTGGCCCAACTCTCTCAGTCCACTGACCTGGAACCTCTCCCACATGGAGAACCGTCTTAAGGATGTTGCCTGAGTTCTTTATCAGTAGCACACTTCCCTCCAGCAACTGCTGTAACACCGACTCCTTTCCCACACACACTGAGCTATCTTCAGCTCTGCCTTTTAACGAGTGTGTGCACCTGGCCACACACAACCTGCAGAGCTCCTGGAAAACTCGGACACATGACTGAAGTCTCCATCCCTCCCAATTGCTCTTTGAAGTCTTCAAGTTTCCAGACCCAATCCAGGCTTACAAAATCCAGAGAAAACTTAAAGCATAGTTTTCTCTGCTCAGCAATCTTTTGCTGGAACTTCTCAAATTGCTTCTTTGAGAATCCTGTGTCCATTTTAAACACATTTTCACTAAGACAGGGGCTCTCACTCTCACAATATATATATATATATATATATATATATATATATATATATATATATATATCTCAAATACACATAACTTAATAACCTGCCTGATCTAACTCAAGCTATCTCTCTGTCCACGCCAACAACACTACACACAGCCGCTCTGTAAGCAGCCTGTGATTGGCCAAAGCATGCAGGTCAGGTGCATGTATTGGCCAATCATCATACAGCAATGCACTGCTAACTCACAGTGCATTATGGGGCATTCCACGGTGCTCAAATTTTCCATAAATGCCCCATATTGTTCCCTGTTCGGCGAACGGGCAAACACCCAATGTTCGAGTCAAACTTATGTTCGACCCGAACATCGAGCTCATCCCTAGGAACTAGTACCAAGATTTATTGGACATTTCAAAATTACACAGATCAATTCAGTTTCCATCTGAAATTTCCACCCTTCGTGAGAATACCTAAAGATACTATTGTCTCCTCCAAGCCTCAGTTTTTTGTCAATGGTCTGAAGTTGAAGGTGGACACCATCTTAGACTACAGGATGATTTAGAATTTAGAAAGCTGTTGGGTCCTGGCTTCCTCCTTTCATGCTCATTGTCTGGTAAGGTGTTTCCATTGCCTTTATCCTGATAAGCCTGTTCCTTTGGACCTGGAGGACCCTCTTTTGAAAGGAAAGGGGGAGGTAATATTATGAAAACCCATTGGAACTTTTCTTGTCTGCTGCAAGACAGTCTTAAGCACTTGACCAGTGTAATCGAGATATTCCCAACACTTTACCCATACCCTTCTACCCCCTTTTATATTACATACCCCTTATCTTAACCAATCTATAATAATTAGACCACGCCAGATTTGGTGTATAACTGGCTATAACAGCCTTTTATATTAAAACATAATTAGATAAAAACTCCAATATATAAATACTTTCACTTAAATAACTTTTTATAAACACATCTACAACCATTTTAAACAACCAGTTTAACTCCATGTCTGTTGGTGTCTGACGGCACCCCGAACTTTTAACACTTTTTCCACCAATACACTGCGGGACCAAAATTTTACAATATCAGGCCTCCAGCCGTATCACAGCTTGGAGACAACAACCCCTTCCCGCAGTGCAACCCTACCCATACTCCAGCAGACACCGTTCCACTGGAATACACCAGAGGGGCACATACCACCGATGAGCCCCCCACAACTTCCATCACATCTGTTTTATTCCACCGTCAAAGACACCGCCACAGCCTGCAGGGGTAACCCCTTACCCTTAAGGGCCCCTCCACAGCCGCAGGGCATGCTGAATCCCATCCTGAATCCCCAATGCCCATAAATCCATTCCCACATCAGAAAGATGCACTCCATCCCTCCGCAAGTACATGCCCACATTAACCTCTAACTCCATGTGCCGTACAACCAGACCCCCATTATTGGCAATGAACCTACCCACCAGTTTGTTCAACTTGATCCTCGCCTTGTTAATCCGAGCCACTGATTTCGCCATCTGCCACGAGGTTCGCGCTACAATGTCAGACCATACTAACAACGTCCCCGGGGAAAGCCTCTCTTAGCGCCAAGAAATCTGACTTTACGGCCGAGAACAGAGCCCCAATGGCTCTGACCCCCAAGTCGTTCCCCCCCACATGTAATACCAATATGTCCGGTGGTCTATCCAACCAGGCGTAACGGTACACCTCTGGCACCACCCTGCTCCATACCATGCCCGGGATGCCTATCCACCCAACGCAAGCCTCCCTCCTGGGTATCCCCAACTGCCTGCCCTCCTGTCTGACGTCTGCTCTCTTTGCCCCCCAAGAGACATAGGAATGCCCCAGAATCCAGACGAGGTGTGTTGGACCTCCATCGGAAACTAAATACAACAACATAATTTAACCACCAGAAAAAACACCACAACATTGCCGATAACCACCGTTGCACACCCCTTCAGGTCCTACTCCTTCCCAACTCACATCGGCTAATAAATGGGGGCGTACATAAGAACGAAACCTCCTGGACTCCCATCTCTCGATTCGTTTAACTGCCGCCTCATCCAACCCGCACCGGGCAGCGTCAGTGGCCGCCCCGATGCAGAAGGAGTGTGAAGCGAATTGCGTACAATCGAACCCCGCTGCCCACAGGCATTTGCGGAAAACTGCCACAAATTGAAACCTTGATAGAAACGATCCATCCCCGTGCACCAAAAAAGGCCCACCCCCGGTCGGCCTAACTTCCATAAAATCCTTCACCACCCTTACTGGACAAACCAGAGCCCCGGGCAAGGAAAACTGCACTGTTACCCCTCTCCCCCTTTGATCCGTTTTTGACCTCCTCAACCTCACCTTATCGCCCAAAGCCTCCACGTTCTGTACCAGTAACCCCCCAACCCTCTGTTTAGATGGACACACCAGCTCCCCCACCCTAAATGCTCCAAAAAATGCGATAGAAAAAAGCCATATAGAACGACATCCTCATAAACAGAGGAACACACCCCGGCCAATTTCTCGCAAAGCACTTGTAAAATACAAAAAGACACAGGCCGCATTGTATCATTATGAGGGTGATCCTTTCGATACCCTTTTAACGCCTGCTTTACCCAAAAATCCTTAGTGAAATCCGCCCTGGAGTTTGAACAGAAACGCCAAGCCTGCCAGCTTCTTCTCGATCCCTGACACCGAACCCCCCGCTTCCATGTGTTACAAAGTTACAAAGTAAACCACCAGCAACCTTGCCTCGGACGCGCCCAGCTCAGCATCCGCTAGCCGTATGAACGCAGCCCACTCACTCCAGATTTTGGTATATGCCACCCACGTCGACCCACTTACCGACTTCCTGATCCAGCCTGAAGCGGCTCCAAGGCAAGCTCCCAAAGCCAACCCGGGCAAGGCATCCCATCATTCTCCGCAGCTGGCGCCTGTTCCCTGAACCGGTCCCACTGAAACCGAGACAGTGAATCAGCTAGTGTGTTGTCAACCCCGGGGATATGCACAGCATATAGTAAAACGTTCAAACTGTAAGCAACGCAATACGAGGTGGCGCAGAAACCGTACCACTGGTCTCGACGATGCGGTAATCCAGTTGATGACTTGCACCACCCCCATATTGTCACAGTTCAACCTAATCTTCAGGTCCCTACACTGTGCCCCCCACAGCTCCATAGCCAATACCACCGGAAACAGTTGCAGCAATAATAAGTTACGAATGAACCCTGCTTCCACCCAAGATTTGGGCCAGGCCTCTGCGCTCCATTGCCCTTGGAAAAATGCTCCATAACCCATGGACCCTTCTGCATCCGTAACCAATTCAAAATCAAAATTGCTCACCGCGCCCCCCATCCACACCGATCGCCCGTTGTAAGTTTCCAAGAACGTGTGCCACACCGTCAAATCTTCCCTATGCTCCTCATTGAGTCTAATGAAGTGCGTTGGGGCCCGCACCCCTGCCGTAGCAGCTGACAAAAAAACCTGACCCATGGGAATAATCCGACACGCAAAATTCGACTTACCCAGCAAGGATTAAAGTCCACGCAGTTGCACCTTCCTCTTCCCCATCATCTCCTTAATCTCACCTTATCCACTGGTAACCTACATTCCAGTGCCTCGGAATCTATCACGATTCCCAAAAAACCAAGTTCCGTTCCTAGGGCCCTCAGTCGGAGTCCGCGCTGAGGAAATTAGACGCATCCAGAGGCTTATGTCCTTGTGGTCCAACCGCAGAGTAGGACGAACCACCTTACACTGCCTAAACTGCTCGTCATAACGCAGCCAAGCAGTCCCTCCATATACCCTATGGGCCTCACCTATCGCGTCCATATAACAGAACAAGGCCAAACAATGTTCCAGGGTTTTCTCGCCTATCACGCTAGCCAAAATGGCGAACGCCTGTAGCCAATTTCCAAACGTCCTCGGGATCAACCTATACCTTCTCTTTTCCTCATCTTCCTTTTTGGAATCATCCGGCTTCACCCCATTCCAAATTTAACTTTTCCAGGGCAGCAGGGAGAAAATCTCAACATACTCACCCTTGCTGATTTTGTCCCTTACTTCCTTTTTTAAGTGGGTGCCCAAAGGCCCTTCAAAGCAAATGTAAACCTCACACTTGGCAGCGTCAGCAATACGTACCATATCCACTCGGGCAGCTGCAACAGGCTCCGCCGCCTTCTCCCCCACCGCTGTACTCACCTGCACAGCTCCAGATTGCGCAGCTGAGAGCCCTGCAAGGGCCCCTTGCGACACCCCCTTGTCCGCCACCCCAGACTGCCCCACCAACCCATGGTTCCTTTGCCCCTGAAAACTTCTGCAACAAATCCTTCAGGCCCCCCAGCAAATCAGACAACGGACCCCCTGTCCCGGGGGAAGCAGGCTGACAGCCCGTCCCCCCCGTTACAGTTGTCACAACCTCCTTGTCCCCGGGAGGGACCCCCCCACTGCTAACTGTACCCCCAACACCTACACCCAACAGTTTACGCAAAGCATTAGTTAAATCACCAGAAGAAATAAGAGAGTTGGACTTACCGGGCTGATTGGGCACGTCCCCCACAGCCGCTGCTCTCGACTCCCCCGGTGCCGCGACCTCCACTCGATCCGGACAGCTCTCCCTCCGAGCTGTTTCTTCTGGGCTGGTGGCATAGATGAGATGAGCCCCCCAGGCAAAGCTCGCCCGGAGGCCGTGGGTCCCCTCTGCGCCGAACCGTGGTCCCCTCCGGGTGATACGAGCGCCACCTCACTGCTGCGCCTGCGCACTCTGGAAGAGCCCCTGGTAGGCCGCGACACCATCTCCCCACTGTCCTGCACCTCTCTCAGCCCACCTCCGGTAGTGACACCGCCAGCCTCATCTGGTAGAGGCCCCGCAGACGTAGCAATGCTCCTCCCCCGACGAATCGCCCCCCCTCGATAAGGCCTGTGTAGATGGGGGGATCGCATTCTCTGTGGTCCTCTGCCGCAAGGGACGGGCGCCATTACGGGCCATAGCCCTGCCCCCCGAGCCACGCTGCTCCTGTGAGTACCGTCCGGCTCCCACCCCGGCCGAAGCTGAAGTGCGCTTCGCCGGGGGGGCCGACGAGTCTGTTTGCGGGCTCCTGGGGTGGCACGATCTGTTCAGCGGTAGCGGTGAAAAATGCTCCGGTGTTCTCGACCACCAAGCGTGCTCCGCCGGTCTGCCGCTAGCCCCCGACCCCCCCGCCTGATCCTCTATGAGTGCACCCACCTGGGACTGCAGCCAGTCGGGCCCCTTGGACGCCGCCGCCCTTAGCCTCGCTAAAATGAGGTCCACGGCTACCATTTTGTTGCTGGAGAGAAGTGCAAAACTTCCTCTCCCCAACTGTCCCTTCTCAAAATGTTCCTGGGCGATCCCACCCCGTCCTATTTAAAGCACTCCTCCCCTCCAGGACATATTACTCCTGTCTCCTCCCTCTCTAACCTTCTCAGATTTTTTTAACCCTCTGTTTCCTTTACTCTCCACCTCGTCATGCCCGGCCCTCCATTACTCTTTCTTTTGTCGTCTTTTCCATCCCGGGCCTCCCTGTATGCTTGGCGTCCCAGGACCCATTTGACACAGTGCATGAAATCTCTCTTTTTGAGGGTTTCTGTAGATTTTCCTGGTCCTAGGAATAAAGCAGTGCTATTTGAGACTTGGGGCATAGTTTGAGATACCAGTAGGCATAACAGCCCTAAAAGAAAGGTGGCTGCTATAGGTTCGCATCCTGTTTTTTTTGCAGAACAGGATGTGAACCTCTCATATTGACTATTCTCTGTGTTGAACTTAAAGGGGTTGTAAAGGTTTGTTTTTTATTTTCTAAATAGGTTCCTTTAAGCTAGTGCATTGTTGGTTCACTTACCTTTTCCTTTGATTTACCTTCTAAATGTTTTTTTTCTTTGTCTGAATTTCTCACTTCCTGTTTCTCCTCACTAAACTTCACACCATCATCCGAGCGGTGTGGAGTCAGCCAGAACAGCTTACTGAACAGCTTACTGAGGAGGAACAGGAAGTGAGAAATTCAGACAAAGAAAAAAATATATTTAGAAGGGAAATCGAAGGAAAAGGTAAATGAACCAACAATGCACTAGCTTAAAGGAACCTATTTAGAAAATAAAAAACAAACCTTTACAACCCCTTTAACCAAGTCAGAGGGCACATTGATTTATGGTTCTTGTGTGTCAAAGAAACAAATGTAAAGGTAACCGTGGAAAGAAATGCTGCTGTAGTTAGGGGGGAATGCTTATTACAAGGTAAATATAACAAAAATGCTAATAACGAAAAGAGAGAATGAGACTCATACTATTGTGTGTAGTTTATCTGAATGTTCCAATCATATGAAGTAAGTGCTAGAAACAGTAACTGTATCGGGGATTTAAGAAAGGATTGTACTACATTTCACATGGTGAGGCCTGCAATGTTGCAGTAGTGACCACATCAAAAAGGATATCAATTCCTAACCTTCCCCTTCTCCGCTGCTATTTTGTCTTTCATTCTTTTCTTAAAAGCCACTTAAAAAGGCACACTTTGCAGCTATATTAACATCAGAGAATTCACAATATTATAAGAGGTTCTGCAGTTAGATATTCTCTCATCAGCTGTACTCATGGAATTACTGCACGGACAGGAGTACTACATGCAAATTAGCGAAAAAAAGTCTGTATTGTCTGATATCAAATTGAGACCAAGACAAATCTCCAAATGAAACAAATCTTTAGAAGTACAACTCCAAAATGAAATTGGACTATAACTTGCTCTCTTTAAAACACATTTCAGAGTGGATCATTTGTTATTTAGCTTTTTTCCATCCACGTTATCATAAATTGCAAGAAAAATACAATTACCTCCACCACACAGCTTGGAACAAGGAGTCCATTTCTTTAATGCCCACTCATATGCAACAATGTCTTCTTCAGGAACATAGTTATTACCCACATTTAAGGAATCTTCATGTATCATATATTTGTATGACAAAGATATTTTGGCATTTCCATTGGGAATTACCTAGAAAATAGAATTGACCACAATTATTAAACAGATTAATAACAACAACAAGGCCCATGAAAGCACCTTAGCCTTCTATAGAATGTGTATCTGTTCTTTTTACTCATGTTCCTTCTCTAGCTTTGGACACCTCCTTAAAGTTAAACTCAAAAATTCAAGTAGGTAGGGTTTTTTTTGTCGGAAGAAACATGCAAAGTCTCTTCTTCCAAGAATATTTCTTCCTCTTTCCCTATAAATGTTTCATTTTGTGTGTACACTTGGCCCATTTCCAGCATCTCTCAAATGCTGGGAATATAGCTGGGTGGAGGGTATGATGTAGCTTTTGTGCTTATGCACAGGAGTTAAATTATCAGTAGCCATCTAACAAAGATTGTGGAGAAAATAGTGGACGGGAATGTAGGGGCAAATGAAAGCTTTGATTGGTCAGGAAGAGGCTGGAGGAGGGCACTCATAGGAAAGTGTGCCCATTATCGCAAGAATTTCCCACACCCAGTGAACTTTTGTTCTGCTTTAAAGATACCTCAAAAACGTCTCTTTCCATACTTGAAGCACTTGCCTTTGCTTTGTATTAAATAACAAGTTTAATGTGAAACTATTGTAGCCGAGTGCCAATAGCGGTGTTATCCTCTGCCCGCTCTTCCCTTCAAACTCAGAGAGCAGTGCTAGTCAGCATTCTCTCCACTCGCTTTCCTGCCCTGTTTCTAGAGCAGCTGGGTGCCCTCTTTCCGCTCACTCTTGCTCCCCCCCCCAACTTCTGGCAGCAGCGTCTTTTAGCCAACCAGTGGCAAGAGGACTTGCTATGCAGTGGCAGCTAAGGATAAAAGGATCTGTAGCCCCTTAGGGGAGCACAGTGCAATGCAAGTGAATGGAGATGGATGGGGCTGTTAAATACAAGTGACAGAAACCTGTGCACCATAGAAGAGGAAAGGGACAACATGTTCCTGGGCAATCTACCAGAGGTCTGGGCAGACAGTGCTGGGAGACCAGTGTGTATGGACCTGTTGCTGTTCATGCCTACACAGAGAGCAGAGACTCATGTGTGAGGAATGGACCTGGGTATCCTTACTGTGTCTTTAGAGCCAGAGGACAGAGCCTTTGAGGACCAGAGCAAGAGACTGATGCCTTGTACACACGACCGGTTTTCCCGGCGAGAAAACTGCCATGATAGCTTTTGGCCGGGAAAACCGGCCATGTGTATGCACCATCGCAGTTTTCCCGACAGGAAAACTGCTGGAAAAAAAAAAAAAGCACCAGCTCTCTTTTTTCCCCGTCAGGAAAAAATCCTGCCGAGAAAAGCATTGTTTGTATGCTTTCCCGAGGGGAAAAAAAAAAACGTGCATGCTCGTAAACAATTCAACGCATGCGCGGAAGCATAGAACATAATTTTGTCAGCTCATCGTAGTCTTTGACGTCACCGCGTTCTTGGCATTCAAAAGATCAGCGGTCTTTTGTGTGACCGTGTATATGCAAGGCAGGCTTGAGAGGAATCGGGAAAAGCGTTGGTTTTTTTCCTTCCCAGGAAAACCGGTCGTGTGTACGAGGCATAAGCCACAAAGAGTTGCTGTGTCTTGGGACCATTGTTTAAGTACCTTGCCATAATAAATCCATTTAATCTACCATCCAGTTCCATATGGCCAATAATTTTCTGTGCATTATTATACAGCAGTACCATACTGTACTAACTTTTAAGCTACACAAGTGTATCAATTGGGACCAAGTAACCTAAAAAATCGTGGTAGAACAGAGAACCCATCATATCCAGTGGCTTCCTGCAGGGGTAAGCACTTCATTATCATTACTTTGCTTGATCATATTAGTGAGGAGATGAAGGAAAGTCCATATGTGGAAATAATGGTAAAAGAGTCTGATATGGATTGATGTAATTTTGAAATTTGTTGTAAAAAGAAAGGACAAGGCAGAGGGGGGAAAAAACGCAAAATGAAAGCTGGGGGGGGGGGGGGGGTCAGGTTGCTAGAGAATGGTAGAATATGGGAAGGGATCCCTACTATCCCAGTGGTGATTTAAATATGTGTAGGTACAAGATGTGTAAGTAGACAAAAATGTTGGTATTTGTACATCCTTTTTTACGTATTTGCTTAAGCAGAAATTTGCTCCGCTACAGGGTAGAGATGTCTGCGAGCTCCCTTGCTGGCATTAACATTGTCTCCTTTACCAAAAAAAAAAAAGGGTGGGGGACCTTGCCCTTTCAAGAAATAGGCTTGAACAATTAACTGGCAAATCCAAATGAAAATAGCAGCCCAAACCAGGATTCCTGACCTGTACATACAAATCAAGTAATTCTGCCCCCAGAACTACCTCCCAAGTATGCAGTGATAAAATCCTGCCAACTGAAGATCAGAAAAGAAGGCAAGACATTGTCTTGATTCAAGTGAAAACTAGACACCCTTCTAGGCAAAAAATTAACGAGGGACGCAACAACACCTTAACATGATGCAAGACCAAAACCGTCTCCTTGCAAGAAAAAGCCACCAACTCAGACATTCCACGTAGTGAAGTGATAGCAACCAAAAGAAGCCACTTTCTGAGATAAGGGGACTAACAGAATCTCCTGATTGGTTCAAAAAGTGGCCTCTGCAAGGGCAGTCAAGATCCAAATCAAGTCCAAAGGACACAAGAATGTCCTGACAGGTGAGACTGTCTACGTTACACGCTGTATGAAGTAAGTATGAATCAGTCATGAAACAAGAAAAGCTGCTCCAGGTGAGTGAGTCTCTGGTTAATCCGCACACACACTAGACAGGTGCTAGCCCAGCTCGCATGCTGTGAAACATGAAGAAATAATTCCGGACGGCTGCACTTCCAAAAATCCTTTTATTGAAGCTTCATATGATAAGTGGTTGAGAGATGGAGCAGGGGACAAAGAGGTAGACGCGTTTTGTGCAAATGTTAGCACTTAGTCACTGAAGTATGAATCAAGGAGTGAGAAACGACAGCCCCTGGAAAAAAAAAAAACGTATAGGGTTGAACTCTGACCCTTAACGGTACTTAACCACTTCAGCCCCGGAAGAATTTGCCCCCTTAATAACCAAGCCATTTTTTGTGATTCGATATTGATGTCCTTTTTTCCTCACAAATAGAACTTTCTTTGGGTGGCAATTGATCACCTCTGCGATTTTTAGTTTTTGCGCTATAAACAAAAAAAATAAAAAAGTTTTTTTACTTTTTCCTATAATAAAGATTCCCCCCAATTTATTTTTTTTTTTTTTGTTAAAAAAAAATAAAAAAAATCGCAATAAGGGTATATTGATTGGTTTGCACAAAAGTTATAGCGTCTACAAAATAGGGGCTATATTTATGGAATTTTTGTTTTTTACTAGTAATGGCAGGGATTTGCGATTTTTATCGGGACTGCAACACTTTTGACACTGGGGGACAGATCGGACACTTTTGAAACTTTTTTGGGACCATTGACATTTATACAGTGATCAGAGCTAAAAATAGCCACTGATTACTGTATAAATGTCACTGGCAGGGAAGGGGTTAACAGTATGGGGCGATCAAGGGGTTAAATGCGTGTCCTAGGGAGTGATACTAACTGTGGGGGATGGGACTGCCTGGGGGAGGAGACCGATCATTGTTCATACTTAGTATGAACAACAGATATGGTTCCTCTCCCATGACAGAACGGAGATCTGTCTGTTTACATTGACAGAGCTCCATTCTGTGTCTGTGTGGAGCAATGGCGACCACTGGGCAGGCGCATCGGCTCCGGCGTCGTGCCGCAGGCATGCACACCCCCTGGTGGTCTTAAAACGAGCTGACGTATAGCTACGAGGGCTCGCCCAGGGGGAGCCAACCTGCCGTAGTACAATGACGGCGGCTAGTCGGGAAGTGGTTAAGGCCAATCTCCTTTGCCGAACCGACTGGAGAAAGAAAAAGAAAATCTCCCACTTATATATTTCTGCGGGTGCCACATCCTGGCTTCACCCCAGGCAAAAAAATATTTCCAAGTCCTGTAATGGAAGTTCCTCGAAGCTGGCTTCTAGGGGCTCAACAATGCTGAGATACAGGACTCAAGACCATTAGGTCCCGCTGGACTGGGAGTGTCCCAGGAGCGACCCCCGCAAGACTCACTATGTCAATGTACCAAGCCCTCCTGGGCTAATTCGGCTAACATTATTATCAGTATTGCCCTCTTACAATTCTTCGCAAAAGATGTGGCAGAAGTCGAAACAGAGGGAAAGGGTCAAATAAGGGAGAACTGGTCCCTAGGGCGTTACCAGTGCATCTACCCCTATTGACAGTGGGACCCTTGTCCCGGACACAACCTGTCCCAACTTGTTGTAGAACTTGGAAACTAGTAGATTCACCTGCAGAGTCCCCCCTGCCACTATTCTATACCTGGAATATGCACCGACGATAGAGACAGCACTTGTGCTGTCCCAGACAGAATGTGGTTAACCTTCCTGAGCCGCATGACTCCTGGTGTCGCCCCAGTGGTTGATTTATATGCCCTGCAGAGGCTTTCCTGGATAGAACCTACAACTGGTTTGCACCATAATCCAGAGCAAGGCGTACTGGCCAAAAGCTCGAAGATATTTATGGGCAGTATACTCTCCTGGGGAGACCAAGTCCACTGAACTGTAGCCACCCTCAAACAAAAACGGAGAAACTGGCATCAGTGGTTATTATCTTCCAATACATTAAAGGAAGAATTCAACCTTTCTAGATTATGAACCATCAACCACCAGTCTTTAGCTGTGCAACACCCCGAGAACAAAGCCCTTCGGCAATTCAATGCCTGGATCTTAAAGTTCCAGACAGAAAGAATGATCCTTTACCAACACCTGGAGTAGAACTGTACATAAGAAATGCGCTTCGACCTAGATACAGCTTCCTACTGCAAAATGTATCGAAGGAAAATCTGGACCAACTGCTTCCTGAGCAAAGATCGAGTTATACTGAGATTGATACCCTCTGCATCTTAAGGCAAATACAACACCTGAGCTAGGAGCTTTATGAACCTCAGAAGCTGTGGCCAACCCGAAGGATGGTCACAAAAAAGAAAAGACGACGACTTTCCACTGCAATTACTGAAATCTTTGATGAGGCTGGAAACAACCCCGGGACATGAAGCTGTGTGTTTCCTGATGATTATGGGCCCCGCAAACTACCTCTTGCAGAGGAGGAAATCACTGAACAGACCGAGCCCATCTGAAAACAGAAGAATGCCCAGCAGATTCAAATCTTAAGATAGACCTCATGCGCACATTCAGTTTTGAAGCTGCTACCATCTAATTGTTTTACAATATTGAGCCCATAAACTTTGCTCCAAGACCCAACGCAAGGCCAAGACTGACCTGGCTATAAGGAGCGAACCACCTCAGAGACTGCTCTAAAATCTTATGGTCTGAGATACTCTTAAACACAGCAACCTCAGATTCCTCCCTCACTTAGGAGGGAAACCTGGGCAGTCTCCCATTCAAGTACTAACCAGGCTTGATCCGAGATCAGGTGCCACAGTGGCTCAGATCACCCTGATGCCATTGGTCCAACAGGAGACATGAACATTACCAGACCACTGAACCTGAGGGCAGTGTACCTGCTTCACCCTTCTAAGTCATTTAGCTAGTCTAACAGATACATAATAAAGTGACTGTATTAGACAAACTAGTACGCAGTTCCACAAGGATGCAGGCCCAGACAATGTTGGTCTACCGCTATACAACCCCATAGGTATGCAAGTATCTAGGTACCTACAGTAGGTATGCAAACATGCAGGTATACAAGTATTCTTAATAGTGGAAAAGGTATACTGCGCTGTCCTAGAAATATCTGAAGTGGGTAAATAAATACCTGTGCTGCAACTAAAAAATGTGAGACACCCACAAATAAATAATATAAAGAACTGTAAGCTGCGCAACAATGTGTCTAAAGTGAATGATAAATTATTAAAGAACTATATCAGTGATCAAAGTGTCCAGTCTCAGTGCATTGTCGCATGCAGCATGAAAACATAACATGTTATAAGACCATAAACTCCCAGTCTCAGTGCATTAGTGTATACAACATGAAAACATGAGATATAGTGAAAATTAACAAAAATCATATGCTCCCAACACTGACTATAAATAATATCACCAATTGTCCTGATCAGTGTATAAAAAAACTCAAATGACAGTTTTCAAAGAAACACCAAAAACAATCCTCAGGAAAAAAGTGAAGTGAAGTGGTTGAATTTCTCCAAATGATCGTGACTTTAGGCATAAAACATCATAGAAGGGTGCCAGTGTACTAAAAAGGGAATCCACCACCGCAGTATTCACAAGCCGCTTACCAGAAAGTCTGATCCCTGAGAGAGATCAGACAAAGCAGTTAGCTGTTATCTCTGCTAGGGTCTCTGATTGGCTTCCTATATCGTCCTGGTTTCCTCCACATCCGAATTAGTGTTTCCCCAAAGTCTCAGCAAACCATATTAGGGTGAGAAAGAAAGCCCCATAGCGTAATCCAATTTAAAACGTTTATTTGAAAGTAAAAAATTGCACTTACAGCATATGAAGAAAAAATTGGCAGGGTGCCCCTGGAAGACGACAGTTTGTGTCGAAACGACGTAGGGAAGAGCGGCGTGCTGACGTCACCAAATACATATCCCGGAAGCAACGGGTAGCGAGAGCCGGCCGGCTTTACATATAACCACTGCCAATTTTTTCTTCATATGCTGTAAGTGCAATTTTTTACTTTCAAATAAACGTTTTAAATTGGATTACGCTATGGGGCTTTCTTTCTCACCCTAATATGGTTTGCTGAGACTTTGGGGAAACACTAATTCGGATGTGGAGGAAACCAGGACGATATAGGAAGCCAATCAGAGACCCTAGCAGGGATAACAGCTAACTGCTTTGTCTGATCTCTCTCAGGGATCAGACTTTCTGGTAAGCGGCCTGTGAATACTGCGGTGGTGGATTCCCTTTTTAGTACACTGGCACCCTTCTATGATGTTTTATGCCTAAAGTCACGATCATTTGGAGAAATTTAACCACTTCACTTCACTTCACTTTTTTCCTGAGGATTGTTTTTGGTGTTTCTTTGAAAACTGTCATTTGAGTTTTTTTATACACTGATCAGGACAATTGGTGATATTATTTATAGTCAGTGTTGGGAGCATATGATTTTTGTTAATTTTCACTATATCTCATGTTTTCATGTTGTATACACTAATGCACTGAGACTGGGAGTTTATGGTCTTATAACATGTTATGTTTTCATGCTGCATGCGACAATGCACTGAGACTGGACACTTTGATCACCGATATAGTTCTTTAATAATTTATCATTCACTTTAGACACATTGTTGCGCAGCTTACAGTTCTTTATACAAGTATTCTTGCCATTTATGCATCTATGTATGCAGCTCAAGGCAAACGGGAAAAATGAATCTATCCCACGGCAAATAAGCAAATGCTGTATGTATATATCCCTAGACAAATAAACACATATGTATATACTGTAGTTCTAGGCAAATAAGCACATATGTATATAGTTCTAGGCAAATAAGCACATATGTATACAGTTCAAACTAAGCATATACATATGCAGTACAAATGAAAACATGCAAGCATGCATTTAAGCAATATGCATTTATGCAAGCATGTAGGTACGTGCTTAAGCAAATATGCGTTTAGGCAAAACACGAAAGCAAACACGCACTTACGCAAAACATGCCCATGGAGACATGCATTTACGGAATAAGCAAGCATGTGTTTATGAAAGGTGTTTATGCAACATATATTACGCAACACGCATCTATGCAAACATGTGCTTATGCAAACATGCATCCACGTAAACATGTATTTCTTTCTCGTACATCACGGGACACAGAGCGACATAGTCATTACTAATGGGTTATATAGATACCTTCAGGTGCTGGCACTGGCAACTTCCAAAACCGGAAGTACCCTCCCCTATATAAGCCCCTCCCATCCGGGAGCACCTCAGTTTTTTGCCAGTGTCTAAGGTGTTGGCCAAGAAGAAACATGTGTTTTTCACTGAGCTTGCGTACAGGTTCTTCTGGGCCTCAGTAAGCTATTCCGGATCCGACCAAAAAAGCTTCATAGCTAAACGGTCGGTACCCGGGCCTTGCAGAGAAGAGCAAGGTTTGCCTGTAATGCTTCTCTTAGGAGAGCTGGACCCTGGGATCCAGAGCTCTGGTCATACCCATGACCAAGATGTTTTCTGTGCAGGGTGCTATACAGGTCCAGGGGAGTGGAATCCTTGGGAACCCGGTCCCTGAAGGTTTAATTACAATGCCTGCCGTGATAGGTGAAGTTTGGGCTTCTGTGGACCAAACAAAGTCCTGCGGCGGGGAACAGGTAAGTGGGGGCCCCCAGGAACTTGGTTCTATTGGGGGACCCCCAAGCCTAATTTGTCTTTCTGTCTGTTACCTAACGGTATTCCCGCTAATATCTGTGCATGCCTGTAACTACTAAAAAAATGTAATAATTTTGAATAGTGGTCAAGAAAAAAAAAATATATATATATTTAATATGTTAGACTGCGGTACCTGTGTTTATCCACTAGAGGCCGCTGTGGAACGTTTCTTGTCATGTGGACTAGTTTCTTTTCATCAGAGCAAGTCCAGGCAGATGGTGAGTTCTCTTGTGGGAAACTGCTTCCTCTGCCATGTTGCAATGCTCGTCCATCCCCCGGCCTGCGGCAAAAAGGGGCCCTGGCTCTTGTCCCTAGTTTCCCTTTTCGAAATTAGCGCCGAAGGCGCACGTGGCCGCGCGCGTGCGCGTGCACGCGCCTCTATATATAGAGGTGAGCCGGGAAAGGGGGCGGAGCCTGGGGGATGACGCTCTGTGCGCGCCGCAGCGCTTCTGCGCATGTGCGGGCGTCCCAGCATGTTAAAAACCACAATTATGTGTTGTGAGCTGGCTATGGAGTGCAGAGACAGAGCTGGCAACATTTAAAAAAAAAGGCATACAGCAAGCGGTTGATGCAGGCATCCCCATAGAAAGGCACATTAGTAGACACCAACTGTTTTTATAGCAGCATTTGTGCTAGACTATTGTCAGTAAGTGGTGTATTTCGGCTGGAATACCTCAGCTTTGGGCTTAGGAATAATGCCGTCTAAAAACTCCGGGACTAGAAATCCCAGGAAGCATAGGGGGTCTCCATCGGGCTCTGAGGATCTTGGGCATGCTTCGGCTGCACCAGTCTCCCCTGAAGAATCAGAGGTTAGTGACCGTAGAGCACCCTCAGGAGTACCTGGTACTGTGGCTGTCCTCAGTTCACCTGCTCCTGTGTATGTAACAGAGGAGGTTTTTTCCTCAGCTCTGGGAGGGCTGGAAGAGAGATTGTCAGCATTGATCGCTGCTTCCCTGTCACAGGAAAAAAGCGCTCGATCTCCGTCTCCTCCCTCAGAGTGCCTGTTAGCAGAGCAACAGTCCCATACAGGGATCGACCTGCCTGAAGGGGATCAGGATGAGGTCGATTCTGTTGTAGAGGAATCAACAGTGGAAGAGCCATTCTCAGCATCACATGCTGAAAGGTTATGGGTTCAGTCCCTGACTAATATGGTCCGATCAGCATTTAAAATGCCCCTTGCGGAGCCATCATCCACTTCTGTCTCCTCGTTGGGGTCGCTAAAAGCTCCCCAGACTGTTTGTTCCTTTCCGATCCATCCTTTACTGGAAGGGCTCATTTACCAGGATTGGGAGCATCCTGATAAAATATTTACTCCTCCCAAGAGATTTCAAGTGGTCTATCCCATGGAGGATAAGTTCATCAAAAAATGGAGGGTCCCTACAGTGGACGCAGCCATCTCTTGTGTGAATAAATCACTGACATGTCCAGTGGATAATGTCCAAATGTTCAAGGACCCAATAGATAAAAAATTGGAGTCCTTATTGAAATCTGCTTTTTCTACAGCAGGATTGGTGACACAACCAGCAGTGGCAGCTATTGGGGTCTGCCAAGCAGTGAAGGATCAGTTGAAACAGGTCTTAAGGGACTTGCCAGATCAGCAGGCTCTTGCCCTAGCTGATCTACCTAGAGCCTTATGCTTTGCGGTGGACGCTATAAAGGATTCAATCCATCAGGCCTCCCGCCTTACGCTGTCTGTAGTACATATGCGCAGGCTTTTATGGCTCAAAAACTGGTCTGCTGAAGCTCCCTGTAAAAAATTACTGGTCAGCTTCCCATTTCATGGTGAACGCTTATTCGGGGAAGACCTGGACAAATATATCCAGAGAATTTCCAGCGGTAAAAGTACACTTTTGCCGGTTAAAAACAGAGTTAGAGGTCCCTCTTTTAAGAGGCCTGCTTCTCCAGTCCCTAGGACATCGGCTGTGAAACAGTTCCGACGGCCTCCTCGGTCAAATCCCGGAGGTAAAAATCAGGGACAATTGCAGGGTAACAAGAAGCCCTGGAGCAGGAGAGGTACAAAACCTCCCCCAAAGTCAAATGCATGAAGGGTTGCCCCCACTCAATCGGGTGGGGGGAAGACTTCAGTTGTTCACAGAGACCTGGCGGGACACGATCAGAGACAGATGGGTGCTCTCCGCAGTAAATCTGGGATACAAATTGGAGTTAAAAGACTCCCCTCCTTCCCACTTTATAAGGTCAAACGTGCCAAGGGATCCCCAGAAGAGAGGATCCCTCCTGTTGGCACTAGAACAATTATTGCTCCAAGCAGTAATTATAGAGGTTCCCCTGGAAGAATGGGGGTTCGGGTTCTACTCAAACCTCTTTACAGTCCCGAAGCCAAACGGGGACGTGAGGCCCATATTAAATCTAAAAGGGCTAAACAAATTCCTACATATCAGGACTTTCCGGATGGAGTCGATCCGGTCGGTGGCCACTGCCCTACAAGGGGAGGAATGGTTAGCCTCGATCGACATCAAAGATGCTTATTTGCACATTCGCATCTTTCCAGCCCACCAAAAATTTCTACGCTTTGCGGTAGAAGGGCGCCATTTTCAGTTCAGAGCCTTACCCTTCGGTCTGGCCACAGCACCACGAGTGTTCACAGAAATTCTGGCCCCATTATTGGCCAATCTAAGAACACGAGGTGTAACGATAATGGCATATCTAGACGACTTGTTGCTGATAGACCACTCAGTGGAAAAACTAGAAGTGGTTGTTCACGAGACAATCAAGTATCTGGAATATCACGGTTGGATTATCAACCGAGACAAGTCAGCCCTAAAACCAGTCAAAAGTCTGGAATACTTGGGGCTAAGGCTGGATTCAGACCAGAGAAAAATTTTCTTGCCTCAAGAAAAGGGGTCGTCTTTGAGAGATTTGATCCACTTAGTGGGTTCAAAAAGACAGCCATCCATACGCCTGTGCATGAGGCTGCTGGGAAAAATGGTGGCATCATTCGAAGCAGTACCCTACGGTCAATTCCATTCAAGGAATTTGCAAAGGGCCATACTGTCAGCCTGGAACAAAAAAGTTCAGGCTCTGGACTTACCAATGTCCTTGTCCCCTTCCGTTCGCAAGAGCCTCCGCTGGTGGTTGGTTCCCCAGAATCTGGAAAGAGGGAAATCCTTCAGTCCGATTTCCTGGAAGGTGGTCACTACAGATGCCAGCCTTATAGGCTGGGGAGCAGTACTGGAGCAATGGTCTCTCCAGGGCAGATGGTCGGAGGCGGAAAAGGCCCTGCCCATCAATCTCTTAGAGATACGAGCAGCCCGGTATGCCCTAGTAGCATGGACATCCAAACTCCAAGGGTCCCCTGTCAGAATTCAATCAGACAATGCCACAGCAATGGCATATATCAATCATCAGGGGGGCACCAGGAGTCGTGCAGCCCAGAGGGAAGTAAATTACATCCTGAGATGGGCAGAAAGATATGTCCCAGCCATATCTGCGGTATTCATTCCAGGAGTGGAGAATTGGAAGGCGGACTTTCTAAGTCGCCAACAATTATGCCCAGGGGAATGGTCCCTTCATCCCGAGGTTTTCCGGACAATATGTCAGCGGTGGGGAACACCGGATGTAGATCTGCTAGCATCCAGATTCAACACAAAAGTGGACAGGTTTGTCTCTTGGACAAGGGATCCCCTAGCTTGCGGCTCGGATGCCCTAGTGTTCCCTTGGGATCAGTTCAAGCTGATATATGCATTCCCACCGCCACAATTGTTACCTCGATTACTCCGCAGAATCAGGGTAGAAAAGAAACCAGTGATTCTGGTGGCTCCAGCGTGGCCCCGAAGAGCATGGTACGCGGAGATTGTAAAGATGTCTGTGGGGAGTCCTTGGACCCTCCCACATCGTCCGGACCTGCTTTCGCAAGGACCGATATACCACCCTTCCTTACCAGCCCTAGGTTTGACGGCCTGGCTATTGAAGCCCACATTCTAAAAAAGAGAGGGCTCTCTAATGCTGTGGTATCTACCATGATCAATGCCAGGAAGCCGGTATCCAGGCAGATCTACTATAGAATCTGGAAGGCGTACATCGCCTGGTGTGAGGCCAAGAAATGGCATCCACGTAAATACGTAATAGGTAGGATTCTGGACTTCCTACAATGGGCTGTAGATAGGAAGCTTGCCTTGAGTACTATCAAGGGTCAGATTTCGGCCTTGTCAATGTTTTTTCAAAGGCCCTTGGCTTCGCATTCACTAGTCAAACCCTTTATACAAGGAGTGATGCGTATTAGTCCTCCGGTTAATATTCCCATATGTCCATGGGATCTAAACTTGGTTCTGTCGGTTCTACAGAAACAACCATTTGAACCATTACAGCATATTTCTTTGGTTCTTCTCACCAGGAAATTGATTTTTCTAGTAGCCATTTGTTCGGCTAAAAGAGTGTCGGAATTAGCAGCTATGTCCTGTAAGGAGCCGTATCTGGTTATCCATAAGGATAGAGTAGTGTTACGCCCTCATCCAGCCTTTCTTCCTAAGGTGGTATCGAGGTTTCATTTGAACCAAGATGTGGTTCTTCCTTCTTTTTTCCCCAAACCTACTTCGGTAGAGGAAAAGTTATTGCATTCTTTGGATGTAGTAAGAGCAGTTAAAGCTTATCTAAAAGCCACTGCTCAGATTCGCAGAACGGATACTTTGTTTATTCTGCCGGAAGGCCCCAGAAAGGGTCAGGCAGCGTCAAAATCTACTTTAGCCAAGTGGATTCGACAGGTCATAATGCAAGCCTATGGCTTGAGAAGGAGACCGCCTCCGTTCAAAGTTAGAGCGCACTCCACGAGAGCAGTTGGAACTTCATGGGCAGCGCATCACCAGGCCTCCCTGGCTCAAATCTGTAAGGCCGCAACATGGTCTTCAGTACACACGTTTACTAGGTTCTACCAGGTGGACGTTAGAAGTCAGGAGGATGTCGCCTTTGGGCGCAGTGTGTTGCAGGCCGCAAAAGATCCTCATGTCTGATAGCGCTCAGCTTATGTATGGTGTATCCCCCCCTCGTTGGGCATTGCTTTAGGACATCCCATTAGTAATGACTATGTCGCTCTGTGTCCCGTGATGTACGAGAAAGAAAATAGGATTTTTATAACAGCTTACCTGTAAAATCCTTTTCTTGGAGTACATCACGGGACACAGAGCTCCCGCCCCTCTTTAGGGACACTTATTGCTTTGCTACAAAACTGAGGTGCTCCCGGATGGGAGGGGCTTATATAGGGGAGGGTACTTCCGGTTTTGGAAGTTGCCAGTGCCAGCACCTGAAGGTATCTATATAACCCATTAGTAATGACTATGTCGCTCTGTGTCCCGTGATGTACTCCAAGAAAAGGATTTTACAGGTAAGCTGTTATAAAAATCCTATTATCTATGCAACATGGATACACTTATGCCCACACGTCTTTACTAACATATGCTTATAAAAACCTGTGTCTACGCAAATGTGCCGTCGCAGCCAGCCTTGTGGGGCTGCATGCTGGGCGGATGGGCACCACCCACTTGTCGGGCATGGGGGCAATGGGGTGGGGCCCTCTGCAAACATGTGCCTATGCAGGCTTGTGTTCTATGCAAGTAAGCAAGCATGTATACTAAGCTACACCTGCTCAACTGCACCTGGGCCCATACTAGTTATAGTCAGGATTAGCCAAGTATATGTAGCGGGGTGTTCCCCTTTAACGCAGAGAGACTACATTACCCAGAACCCCGTTCGGCAATGTTTCCACCGCAGAGACTCATGGGATGGGTTATAAGAGGAGGAGGCAAGGCTGGGCTCGGCCTCTTTGGGACACGAGACTTCAGAGACTGATCCTCCTGTGCGGATGTGTCGGAGTGCAAGGCCTGAAACCTGAGGTCTTGCGCAGCACCAAAGAGCCTTCCACCCCTCTGCGAGCCGGGGTGGCATCTGACTTCGCTTAACTACAGCATTCGTTGGATCGGGGGCCCGATCGCTGGAGACACTGTGTGTGTGTGTGTGTGTGACACAGTTGGTGGAAGTTCCCAGACTGGGACCGCAGTCCGGGCGGGTGAGAGGGTGTATGCCCAAACCATATACTGTTACTGCTAATAGGCCTATAGACTGCCGTGGCCCACAAGTTGTTCCTGATACTTTCACTGAAGAACCTTATCAGAGCTGAACTCAGTTCGCATAGCAAAGTGTTTACCCCATCTTTACCTTTCCCATTGGATTACAAATCATACTCTGTTAATGTGCACCACCGTTAAAGACCTGCCGGTGAAGAAAAGAACATCATCCCCTATAGACTAAGTTGTAGATATCAGAACCAGGCCTGGTCAGTTTTTCTAATTTGTTTGGTTACTGCGCCACAGGACGCCTAGCTAACGGTCGCCCACATGGCGCACTTGTTGCTGTTAACTCCATATTCATAGTGTGTTAGTGTTGCAGGGCTCTGCATTATATATATATTTTGTGAACTGTGATAAATGTTAACCCCCTTTCTTATCAAAAGCTTAAGTAAATCATATACCCTTTTTATGCTATTATTGTCTCAATGTTTAATTCCTCATACAGTATAAGATATATATATTGCTGTCAGAACTAACTGTGCCAGTAGGGGGTCGAGTATATTGCCGGGGGTTGGCGGAGCTGTCTTCAGGGCCCAAACTAAATCTGCGGCCTTCTTAAGTGAGGGTATCGCTACATATATAAGCATCCAATACAGCCTCTAAGCTGCTTAACAGCCTAATGCCCCATACACACGATCATTTTTAATGTCATTTTTAAAACTGACGTTTTTCTCGTCATTTTTTTTCTTGTTTCCTCTCAACCCTGTCTTGCGTACACACCATCATTTTAAAAAATGTTCAAGAAAAGCGCAGTGACGTACACCACGTACGACGGCACTATAAAGGGGAAGTTCCGTTCGAATGGCGCCACCCTTCATGTTAGCAAAGTTTGTTGAGAGACGATTCGCTCTTTTCAGTCTAGTGCTTTTCAGTCCGTTACAGCATGACGAATGTGCTATCTCCATTACGAACGCTAGTTTTAGCAGAACGAGCGCTCCCGTCTCATACTTGATTCTGAGCATGCGCATTTTTTTCACGTCGTTAAAGCATACACACTATCGTTTTTCACGTCGTTAAAAAAAACGACATGAAAAACTACGTGAAAAAAAGAGAGCATGTTCGAAATTTTTAATGCCCGTTTTTCACGTCGTTAAAAATGCTCTGGAGCATACACACGACCATTTTTAATGGCCATTTTTTTTAATGGCATTTTTAACGGCATGAAAAATGATCGTGTGTATGGGGCATTAGGCCTCTTCAACACCTGTGCGACCCCTCCTGCGACTTGGGACTGCAATGTCGCCTGACAAGTCGCACCCCATGATTTCCAATGAGTACCCTTCACATCCATGCATCTTCAAGTCGCAGCAACCTCAAAGCAGCCCCTGCACCACTCCAGTCTGACCTTGGCGCGACTTGAGGTCCATAGACCCAAAGATTACATAGGCACTGCTTCACGTCGCTGCAAAATCACATCAATGGTGTAGCCAAAATGCACAACTTTCAAGTCGCACAAGTGTGAAAATGGAGCCCAAAACTAAGCTCCCGCAGACCCAATGCATGCTATTCTGGAGACAACTCCTTCAAGTGTATCGATGCCCATGTTCTTACAAACATGTGCTTATGCCACATGTATGCAACATCTATGCAAAACGTGTTTATTCAAGCATGCGTTTAGGCAACAAGCATGTATACTATGCTGCACCTGCCCAACTGCACTTGACCCCATACTCGTTTTTACTAGTTTAGCACATATGCATGCCATGCAGCCTTTTCCTGCTTCAGCCTCAAGCCTCGTACACACGACCGAGTTTCTCGTCCAAAACCGGCAAGAAAAGTGCCGCGTGAGCTTTTTTGTCGAGAAAAACGTTCGTGTGTATGGTTTTACGACGAGAAAATTGCCGTGAATCTCGACGAGAAAATAGAGAACCTGCTCTCTATTTTCTCGTCAGGATTCCAGATTTCCTCGTCGTGTTTCTCGTCGGCCTGTTTTGTGACGAGAAAATGGTTCGTGTGTATGCTTTTACGACTCTTCCAAAAGCGCGCATGCTCAGAAGCAACTATGAGACGGGAGCGCATCTTCTGGTAAAACAAGCCTTCGTAATGGAGATAGCACATTCGTCACGCTCCAAATTTTTGCATCGCTTAAATGTTGTGCATTGAAATCTTCGTTAGAATGTTACATTAATCCAAACGAATGAACTTCTTTTGCTGCTGATCTTCACACAGAGTTATGACTATCTTTTTTTAACCTTTTTCATGCTGCTCTTAAGAAGATTTATGTGTATTGTGACAGCAGGAAGGTAAAGTCACCTGGTTGCATCCAGGGGGGTAGATATATTTCGCCCAGATTCAGGCTTTACGCCGACTTATACAACTAGGTGGAGAGTTGTATAAGCCCAGCTGAGGCTAGTGGGCTCATGGATGACTCATACCTCTAGGGAGAGTGTGGGGCGTCGTGCAGACAGGGAGTTGATGAGACCAGCTGAAGCTTGTCAGCTCATTTAGGCCTCTATAAGAACTCCCAGCTTCATTAGATGTTAGCTCATGCCTGGACCCAGACCTGTGTGGACTGTCTAGGGAGAGTGAACCCCTGTGCGGTGAGACAAAGCCTGTGTGGCTATTTGCTTGGACATTTAAAACCAGGGACTTAGGGACTAGGACAGCACTAGGCTGATCCCAGTTGTTAGTTAGGAAACCTGTATGTTTAGTCAGAGGTCAAGTTGACCAGGATTTATTTTGTTTGTTTCTTTTGCTTTGCTGTGTTTTGTCACTGTAAATAGAAAATAAACCGCACCTTTTTGATTTTGAAAACCACAACCTCCGTTTGCTGGGCCTGTTTTTGTGTGGGGAGCCCATCTCGGGGGTCACACCCACCCGCTGCCGAGCTAACCCCCTCACAGTTGGTGGAGAATGTGGGCAGTTTTTTTTTAAGCCAGCATGGAGGAGATACTGAAGCAGCTGGCTCTAGCAAATGCCAATCAACAGCAGACAAATGCAGGTTTGCAAAAGAGCCTTGCAGCTCAACAACAGAACTTCGCAGCCCAGCAGCAAGCTCATCAACAGAGCCTTGCAGCCCAGCAGCAGACAAACGCAACTTTGCAACAGAGTCTGGAGGCTCAGCAACAAGCCCAGCAGCAATCTGAGGCCCGCTTCATAGACCTGTTGCAGAAGCAAGAGCAGAGACTACAACAACAGATGGAAGCAGTAATGCAGCAACGTCCGCAGACCAGTGAGGAAAGCCGTCCCACTAATACCGCGTCCTTTGGGGTGAGTCGTTTATTGACAAAAATGACTGGAGAGGATGATCCAGAGGTATTTTTGACCACATTTGAAAGGACCGCTGAAAGAGAAAAGTGGCCTGAGGAGCAGTGGGCTGGACTGGTGGCTCCTCTGTTAACTGGTGAATCGCAGAAAGCTTACTATGACCTAGAGCCTAACCAAGCAAAAGACTATGTGATGCTAAAAGCTGAAATATTGGCAAGGCTGGGTGTCACCCAGGCTGTCCGGGCTCAGCGTGTGCATAACTGGACTTTCCAGCTTGGAAAACCCCCCAGGTCTCAAATGTATGATCTCATTCACCTGAGCAGAAAGTGGCTACAGCCAGAGACTTTGTCCGCACCAAAGATTGTGGAACGTGTTGTAATGGATCGGTTTTTGAGAGCTCTTCCTACTGCCATCCAAAAGTGGGTAAGCCATGGAGACCCAGAGACGGCCGATGGTCTTGTGGATCGTGTGGAGAAATACTTGGCTACAGAGAACCTGACGGCCTCTTCCAGAGACACTCGGACTTTCCACCCTAAGACCAGACCATCCCCAGGGGCGGATAAGAGGATTCCAAGGGGTGAGGGTGGAGAGAGTGAGAGGGTGGGAGCTCTACCCCAAGTTTGGCGAGAACAGCGGCTCAAGAGGCCACAAGAAGGATCGTTTGCTACCGCTGCCGGCAAGCGGGACATATTGCAGCCAATTGCCCGGTTGTGGAGGAACCCATGCAGTGTGACTTTCTGACGGGCAGACGTCAGTCGCTGTGTGCGACAGTCGCATGCACTGCCATTCGAGGAACTGAGAAACATTTATGCAAAATGTGTGTTAATGGTAGAAATGTTGTGGTATTGCTGGATTCAGGTAGCCTTGTGACCCTGATAAAGGCTGAGTTAGTTAAAACAGAGGTCTCTGGGAATAGCAAGGTAGCTGTTATTTGTGTGCATGGGGACACCCGAGAGTATCCAGTGACTACAGTGTGTTTCGAGACCCCCAAAGGTACCCTCTCTCATCCAGTGGGCTTAGTATCTCAGTTACCGCATGACGCCATTGTGGGAAGGGATTTTCCGAAGTTCTGGGAACTGTGGGATGATCCTGAGCCCCCCACTGGTGCCCCTATGTACCAGGAATGTGATAGCCAGAACTCCCCTGAGAGTGGCGAGGACTCTCCGGAATTTCCCTTATCAGTATTGGCAGGGGAGACTCAAGAAACTGGAGAGGAGCCCACCTCCTCAGACGAAAACCTACCGTCTGTGGAGTTTTCTGATCTTGAGGTTCACAGGGAAAACTTTGCCACAGAACAGTTGAAAGACCCCGCCCTAATAAAGGCACGGGAAAACGTAGTGAAAATAGATGGCGAGTTAGTGAACCCAGATAATACCTGCACTTACCCATACTTCAGCGTAGAGAAGGACCTACTGTATCGGGTGGCAAAAAGGGCAGAAGAAACCGTTGAGCAGCTTGTGGTGCCCAAACCTTACAGGAAGTTGGTGTTGGAGTTGGCCCATGGGCACATTCTTGGAGGTCATCTGGGGACAGAGAAAACCCGAGAGAGGGTATTACAGAGATTCTATTGGCCGGGGGTGATGAAGGACATAGAAAATTATTGTTCCTCCTGCCCTGTGTGTCAGAGGTCGGCCCCGATGCCACATTTCCGTAGCCCGCTGGTCCCTCTACCCATCATTGAGGTCCCGTTTGAGAGAATCGCCATGGATTTGGTAGGTCCTATAATCAAGTCCGCTAGGGGGCACCAGTACATATTAGTTATAATGGACTATGCCACCCGTTATCCAGAAGCGATCCCTCTCCGAAATACCTCGGCCAAAACCATAGCCAAAGAGCTATCTCTTGTGTTTAGCCGGGTGGGTATTTGTAAAGAACTGCTTACGGACCAAGGTACACCCTTTATGTCCCGGGTTATGAAGGAGCTGTGTAAATTGTTCAAAGTGACGCAATTACGTACATCTGTGTATCACCCCCAAACCGATGGGCTGGTTGAAAGATTCAACAAAACCCTAAAACAAATGTTGAAGAAAGTGGTGGATAGAGATGGAAAGGATTGGGACTGTCTACTTCCTTATCTGATGTTTGCTATTAGGGAGGTGCCCCAATCCTCTACGGGATTCTCCCCCTTTGAGTTACTGTATGGGAGACACCCAAGAGGGCTGTTGGATATTGCCAAGGAAACTTGGGAAAGTGAGAGTTCTCCCCACAGGAGTGTGATTGAGCATGTCGCCCTGATGCAAGACCGAATTGCACAGGTAATGCCCATCGTGAAGGAACATTTGGCCCAAGCGCAGTTAGCACAGCAGAGAGTGTACAACCGTGGAGCCAAGACCCGTACCTTTTCCCCGGGGGATAGGATACTGGTACTTGTCCCTACGGTTGAAAGTAAATTCCTTGCCAAATGGCAAGGCCCCTACGAGATAATGGAAAAAGTGAGCGAAGTGAATTACAAGGTCAGACAACCAGGAAGGCGAAAGCCCGAACAGATCTATCACGTTAATCTGTTGAAAGCCTGGAGGGATAGAGAGTCCCTAGTCGCAGACACTTGGTCACCAGCTCAAACTGGTTGCGTGATTCCTGAGGTTGGAATAGCAGCCACCTTGTCACAACCCCAACAACAGGAGGTTAAGGAGTTTGTGCTTCGCAACAAGGAGGTATTCTCTGAGCTGCCGGGACAAACATCTGGGGTAGAGCATGACATCATTACCCCGCCCGGTGAAAGGGTGAAGTTAAAACCCTATCGGATCCCAGAGGCCCGACGGGAGGCAATACGGGAGGAAGTACAGAAAATGCTGAACTTAGGGGTGATAGAGGAGTCCCAAAGTGATTGGTCTAGTCCCATTGTGTTGGTGCCTAAACCGGATGGGAGCTGGCGATTTTGTAACGATTTTCGTCAGTTGAACAAAGTTACAAAATTTGACACCTACCCCATGCCACGTATAGATGAGTTGATCGACCGGCTGGGAACAGCCCGATACATGACGACTCTTGACCTCACAAAAGGGTATTGGCAAATCCCCCTGGCCAAGTCGGCCAAAGAGAAAACCGCATTTGTAACCCCAGACGGGGCGTTCCAATATAAAAGAATGCCGTTCGGGTTACAGAATGCGCCGGCCACATTCCAGCGGAAAATGGACCAGATGCTGAGGCCCCATCGGAAGTATGCTGCGGCTTACCTGGATGACGTAATTGTCCATAGCACAGATTGGGCCTCACATCTGCCAAAAGTGCAAGCAGTCCTGGACTCTGTTCGGGAAGCGGGGTTTACGGCTAACCCCAAGAAGTGTACCATTGGGCAGGAGGAGGCCAAATATCTTGGGTACACCATTGGGAGGGGAGTAATAAAACCCCAACTCAACAAAGTCGAGGCCATCCAGAGTTGGCCACGTCCCAACAGCAAGAAGCAGGTACGAGCCTTTCTGGGAATCGCTGGGTATTATCGGCGATTCATTCCCCACTTTGCTTCTAAGGCTGTGCCCCTAACCAACCTGACGAAGGGGAAAGGGTCGGTCATGATTAAATGGACCCCCGAGGCTGAGGCAGCATTCCAATTCTTGAAACAAGCCTTATGTAGCCAGCCAGTGTTGTACTCACCCGACTTCTCTAAAGACTTTGTCGTACAAAGTGATGCGTCAGATGTGGGGTTAGGAGCAGTATTGTCCCAGGTCTGGAACGGGGAAGAGCACCCAGTCATTTACCTCAGCAGGAAGTTGAAGTCCCATGAGGTAAATTACGCCACCGTTGAAAAGGAGTGTTTAGCGGTGAAGTGGGCTCTAGATTCCCTTCGGTACTACCTGCTAGGTAGGCACTTTGACATGGTTACGGATCACGCTCCGTTAAAGTGGATGGCTCAAAACAAGGAAACAAATAGAAGAGTGAATAGGTGGTTCCTGGCCCTCCAGGAATTCAACTTCACAGTAAAGCATCGCCCTGGCGTTCAAATGGGGAATGTGGATGCTTTGTCTCGAGTACATGAATGCCTGATTGCTGGTGTTCCAACCCCGAGGTTAAAACAAGAGGGGGGGTATGTGACAGCAGGAAGGTAAAGTCACCTGGTTGCATCCAGGGGGGTAGATATATTTCGCCCAGATTCAGGCTTTACGCCGACTTATACAACTAGGTGGAGAGTTGTATAAGCCCAGCTGAGGCTAGTGGGCTCATGGATGACTCATACCTCTAGGGAGAGTGTGGGGCGTCGTGCAGACAGGGAGTTGATGAGACCAGCTGAAGCTTGTCAGCTCATTTAGGCCTCTATAAGAACTCCCAGCTTCATTAGATGTTAGCTCATGCCTGGACCCAGACCTGTGTGGACTGTCTAGGGAGAGTGAACCCCTGTGCGGTGAGACAAAGCCTGTGTGGCTATTTGCTTGGACATTTAAAACCAGGGACTAGGACAGCACTAGGCTGATCCCAGTTGTTAGTTAGGAAACCTGTATTTTTAGTCAGAGGTCAAGTTGACCAGGATTTATTTTGTTTATGTTTCTTTTGCTTTGCTGTGTTTTGTCACTGTAAATAGAAAATAAACCGCACCTTTTTGATTTTGAAAACCACAACCTCCGTTTGCTGGGCCTGTTTTTGTGTGGGGAGCCCATCTCGGGGGTCACACCCACCCGCTGCCGAGCTAACCCCCTCACAGTATTATATCGTGCAAGTTTTTAGGAATATTAAAAAATTTGATATTTTTCTAACTGATGTTAATTGTAATTTCGCAATGTTTTGATAGTGATCTCCCATTGAATCTTTTAATACATATTATTTACATTTTACACCCTTTTTTGGGAAATACGATTTAGTTATTTTTTTGGGGGGTTGTTATCTGTCCCTTTTTTTGTCAGTCAAATGTATCTGCTTACTCCAAAGCTAGATTTTACATTTTTACAAATACACATAGTCAAGTATGAACTTAAAGAAAAATAACATTTATTCATGTTTGAACTAAAATAAAGAGAAGGCAGCGCTGGAGAAGCTGCTGCCATTTGTGCATCCCAGGGACCCCAGAGCACACAGCAACCCTGTGTGGACACTAAAATTGGGAGCTTGAGAAGGCCAACATTTCTGAACACAATCTGATGCTGGCCTCCCAGAGGTCAGGAACAGCAGCAGGTGATATATATGTCCCAAGTGTGTGGTACTACAACAGGCTGCCTTCTGTCCGACCACAATGAAGCAAGGCCATCACTTCCTCGTCTTCCTGGCAACCTTCCCTGCAACCTTCCTTCTTCGTTTGGCTGGAGGCTGGGCCACTGGAGGGGTACTCCTGTCAGGAGGAGGAGGAGGTGGAGGAGAAGGAGGTGGGGCGGAAGAACAAGGTGGAGGTGAAGGAGAAGGGGGTGGGAAAGAAGAAGAATGTGGAGGTGGAGGAGGAGGTTGAGGTTGGGACAGTTGTGCCACCTCACAAATAGCTGTATTGGGGGTAATTTTTTCCATCACCCCCTTGTTGAGCAAGGTGATGAGCAGGGGCTCACATAGGAGGCGTTGCTCCATGCTCATCACCTTGAACTTTGCCTCCACTATTCCGGCAATGGCCTCTTCAGGGGATGTGGGCTCTTTGAGGGTGGCATGGGCCTCTTTAATAAGGGCCATTGCTGCCTCACTGGTGGTCCTGTCCCTCCTGCCTCTTTTGGGAAGCCGGATGGGAGGCACCTGGGATCTGGTGCTTCTCCTTTGCCCTGCCACCTCCTGGCTGCCACTGGGCCCTGCCACCTCCTGGCTGCCACTGGGCCCTGCCACCTCCTGGCTGCCACTGGGCCCTGCCTCCTCCTGGCTGCCACTGGGCCCTGCCTCCTCCTGCCTGACAGTTTCCAGACCCTCCTCCTGGCTGATTTCATCCTGTGTATGAAAAAGGGACATAGTTTAATATGTTGGTTTAATCTTTGCATCAAACTTTATAAACATGATTGAAGCAATTAGAATGTAAAACCAGAAATCATTTTTTCTAATTTACACCTACATCAGATTGACTATTTAGCACCCAATTAAGTGCAGACTAATGTCTAGAGATCTTGATTTCACTTGTGGAACCCAACATATTGTATGTTTCTCATCTTGACATATTTGTCAAACAATAGGATTTTTATAACAGCTTACCTGTAAAATCCTTTTCTTGGAGTACATCACGGGACACAGAGCGACATAGTCATTACTAATGGTTATATAGATACCGTCAGGTGCTGGCACTGGCAACTTCCAAAACCGGAAGTACCCTCCCCTATATAAGCCCCTCCCATCCGGGAGCACCTCAGTTTTGTAGCAAAGCAATAAGTGTCCCCAAAGAGGGGCGGGAGCTCTGTGTCCCGTGATGTACTCCAAGAAAAGGATTTTACAGGTAAGCTGTTATAAAAATCCTATTTTCTTTCTCGTACATCACGGGACACAGAGCGACATAGTCATTACTAATGGGATGTCCTAAAGCAATGCCAAATGAGGGGGGGGATACACCATATATAAGCTGAGCGCTATCAGACATGAGGATCTTTTGCGGCCTGCAACACACTGCGCCCAAAGGCGACATCCTCCTGACTTCTAACGTCCACCTGGTAGAACCTAGTAAACGTGTGTACTGAAGACCATGTTGCGGCCTTACAGATTTGAGCCAGGGAGGCCTGGTGATGCACTGCCCATGAAGTCCCAACTGCTCTCGTGGAGTGCGCTCTAACTTTGAACGGAGGCGGTCTCCTTCTCAAGCCATAGGCTTGTATTATGACCTGTCGAATCCACTTGGCTAAAGTAGATTTTGACGCTGCCTGACCCCTTCTGGGGCCTTCCGGCAGAATAAACAAAGTATCCGTTCTGCGAATCTGAGCAGTGGCTTTTAGATAAGCTTTAACTGCTCTTACTACATCCAAAGAATGCAATAACTTTTCCTCTACCGAAGTAGGTTTGGGGAAAAAAGAAGGAAGAACCACATCTTGGTTCAAATGAAACCTCGATACCACCTTAGGAAGAAAGGCTGGATGAGGACGTAACACTACTCTGTCCTTATGGATAACCAGATATGGCTCCTTACAGGACATAGCTGCTAATTCCGACACTCTTTTAGCCGAACAAATGGCTACTAGAAAAATCCATTTCCTGGTGAGAAGAACCAAAGAAATATGCTGTAATGGTTCAAATGGTTGTTTCTGTAGAACCGACAGAACCAAGTTTAGATCCCATGGACATATGGGGATATTAACCGGAGGACTAATACGCATCACTCCTTGTATAAAGGCTTTGACTAGTGAATGCGAAGCCAAGGGCCTTTGAAAAAATATTGACAAGGCCGAAATCTGACCCTTGATAGTACTCAAGGCAAGCTTCCTATCTACAGCCCATTGTAGGAAGTCCAGAATCCTACCTATTACGTATTTACGTGGATGCCATTTCTTGGCCTCACACCAGGCGATGTACGCCTTTCAGATTCTATAGTAGATCTGCCTGGATACCGGCTTCCTGGCATTGATCATGGTAGATACCACAGAATTAGAGAGCCCTCTCTTTTTTAGAATGTGGGCTTCAATAGCCAGGCCGTCAAACCTAGGGCTGGTAAGGAAGGGTGGTAAATCGGTCCTTGCGAAAGCAGGTCCGGACGACGTGGGAGAGTCCAAGGACTCCCCACTGATATTTTACAATCTCCGCGTACCACGCTCTTCGGGCCACGCTGGAGCCACCAGAATCACTGGTTTCTTTTCTACCCTGATTCTGCGGAGTAATCGAGGTAACAATTGTGGCGGTGGAAATGCATATATCAGCTTGAACTGATCCCAAGGGAACACTAGGGCATCCGAGCCGCAAGCTAGGGGATCCCTTGTCCGAGAGACAAACCTGTCCACCTTTGCGTTGAATCTGGATGCTAGAAGATCTACATCCGATGTTCCCCACCGCTGACATATTGTCCAGAAAACCTCGGGGTGAAGGGACCCTTCCTCTGGGCATAATTGCTGGCGACTTAGAAAGTCCGCCTTCCAATTCTCCACTCCTGGAATGAATACCGCAGATATGGCTGGGACATATCTTTCTGCCCATTTCAGGATGTAATTTACTTCCCTCTGGGCTGCACGACTCCTGGTGCCCCCCTGATGATTGATATATGCCACTGCTGTGGCATTGTCTGATTGAATTCTGACAGGGGACCCTTGGAGTTTGGATGTCCATGCTACTAGGGCATACCGGGCTCTCGTATCTCTAAGAGATTGATGGGCAGGGCCTTTTCTGCATCCGACCATCTGCCCTGGAGAGACTATTGCTCCAGTACAGCTCCCCAGCCTATAAGGCTGGCATCTGTAGTGACCACCTTCCAAGAAATCGGACTGAAGGATTTCCCTTTTTCCAGATTCTGGGGAACCAACCACCAACGGAGGCTCTTGCGAACGGAAGGGGACAAGGACATTGTAATCTAGGGCCTGAACTTTTTTGTTCCAGGCTGATAGTATGGCCCCTTGCAAATTCCTTGAATGGAATTGACCGTAGGGTACTGCTTCGAATGATGCCACCATTTTTCCCAGCAGCCTCATGCACAGGCGTATGGACGGCTGTCTTTTTTGTACCCACTAAGTGGATCAAATCTTTCAAAGACAACACCTTTCCTCGAGGCAAGAATATTTTTCTCTGGCCTGAATCCAACCTTAGCCCCAAGTATTCCAGACTTTTGACTGGTTTTAAGGCTGACTTGTCTCGGTTGATAATCCAACCGTGATATTCCAGATACTTGATTGTCTCGTGAACAACCACTTCTAGTTTTTTCACTGAGTGGTCTATCAGCAACAAGTCATCTAGATATGCCATTATCATTACACCTTGTGTTCTTAGATTGGCCAATAAAGGGCCAGAATTTTTGTAAACACTCGTGGTGCTGTGGCCAAACCGAAGGGTAAGGCTCTGAACTGAAAATGGCGCCCTTCTACTGCAAAGCGTAGAAATTTTTGGTGGACTGGAAAGATGGGAATGTGCAAATAAGCATCTTTGATGTCGATCGCGGCTAACCAATCCTCCCCTTGTAGGGTAGTGGCCACTGATCGGATCGACTCCATCGGAAAGTCCTGATATACAGGAATTTGTATAGCCCTTTTAGAATTAATATGGGCCTCCCGTCCGCGTTTGCTTCGGGACTGTAAAGAGGTTTGAGTAAAACCCGAACCCTCATTCTTCCAGGGGAACCTCCATAATTACTCCTTGGAGCAATAGTTGTTCTAGTGCCACAGGAGGGACTCTCTCTTCCGGGGATCCCTTGGCACGTTTGACCTCAAAAATGGGAAGGAGGAGAGTCTTTTAACTCCAAACTGTATCCCAAACATACCGCGGAGAGCACCTATCTGCTTGATCGTGTCCCGCCAGGTCTCTTGCGAACAACTGGAGTCCTCCCCCCACCCGACTGAGTGGGGGCAACCCTCAATGAATTTAACTTTAGGGGAGGTTTTTGTACCTCCCCTGACCCAGGGTTTCTCATTACCCTGCTATTGTCCCTGTTTTTTACCCCCGGGAATTGACCGAGGAGGCCGTCGGAACTGTTACACAGCCGATGCCTCAGGGACTGGAGAAGCAGGCCTCTTAAAGAGGGACCTCTAACTCTGTTTTTAACCGGCAAGAGCGTATTTACCGCTGGAAATTTTCTGGATATATTTGTCCAGGTTTTCCCTGAATAAGCGTTCACCATGAAATGGGACGCTAACCAGCCATTCTTTACAGGGAGCTTCAGCAGACCAGTTTTTGAGCCATAGAAGCCTACGCATATGTACTATAGACAGCGTAAGGCGGGAGGCGTGATGGACTGAATCCTTTATGGCGTCAACCGCAAAGCCTAAGACTCTAGGTAGATCAGCTAGGGCAAAGCCTGCTGATCTGTCAAGTCCCTCAAGACCTGTTTCAACTGATCCTTCACTGCTTAGCAGACCCCAATAGCTGCTACTGCTGGTTGTGTCACCAAGCTTGCTGTAGAAAGAAGCAGACTTTCATAAGGACTCCAATCTTTTATCTATTGGGTTCTTGAACATTTGGACATTATCCACTGGACATGTCAGTGATTTATACATACAAGAGATGGCTGCGTCCACTGTAGGGACCTTCCATTTTTTTTTTTTTTTTTTTTTTTTGATGAACTTATCCTCCATGGGATAGACCACCGGAAATCTCTTGGGGGAATAAATATTTTCTCAGGACGTTCCCAATCCTGGTAAATAAGCCCTTTCAGTAAAGGGTGAAGTGGAAAAGAACAGACAGTCTGGGGGCTTCTAGCGACCCCAACGAGGATACAGTAGTGGTTGATGGTTCCGAAAGGTGCATTTTTAAATGCTGATCGGACCATGTTAGTCAGAGACTGAACCCATAATCTTTCAGCTTGAGATGCTGAGAAAAGGTTCCCCCACTGTTGATTCCTCTATAACAGAATCAACCTCATCCTGATCCCCTTCAGGCAGGTCGATCCCTGTATGGGACTGTTGCTCTGCTAACAGGCACTCTGAAGGAGGAGACGGAGATCGGGCGTGCTTTCCCTGACAGGGAGGCAGCGATCAATGTTGACAATCTCTCTCTAATCCTCCCAGAGCTGAGGAAAAAACCTCCTCTGTTACATACACAGGAGCAGGTGAACTGAGGACAGCCACAGTACCAAGTACCCCTGCGGGGTCTCTACGGTCACTTACCTCTGAACTTCAGGGGAGACTGGTGCAGCAGAAGTATGCCCAAGATCCTCAGAGCCCGATGAGACCCCCTTCGCTTCCTGGAAGATTCAGTTCCGGAGCTTCTGGACGGCATATTCCTAAGCCTAAAGCTGAGGTATTCCAGCCGTAATACACCACTTTTACTGAGAATAGTCTAGCACAATTGCTGCTATATCACAGTTGGTGTCTACTAAAGAGCCTTTCTAGGGGATGCCTGCATCAACCGCCTCTGTGTGCCTTTATATTGTTGCTAGCTCTGTCTGTGCACTTCAACAGCCAGCTATAATGTGCTTTAAAACACGCTGGACGCCCGCACATGCGCAGTAGCGCCGCGGCGCACACCTGAGCGTCATCCACCCGCTCCGCCCCTTTTTCCAGATCGCCTCTATGAATAGAGGCACGTGCACGCGCACGCGCGCGGGCACGTGCGCCTTTTTTGAAAACAACAAGGAGCTAGATGGGAGCCAGGGTCCCTTTGCCGCAGGGCCCAGGGATGGATGAGCGCAGCAACAGGGCAGAGGAGACAGCTTCCCAAGAGAGAACATACCAACTGCCTGGATTTGATTCTGGAAGAAAAAAATCCACATTACAAGAAAAAAGAACCATAGCGGCCTCTAGTGTCTAACACAGGTACCGCGGTCTTACATTTTTTTAATTTTTTTTTTTTTTTTTTTCTTGCCTACTATTAAAATTTTTACATTTTCTCAGTAGTAACAGGCATACACAGAATATTAGCGGGAATACCTTAGGTAACAGGCAGAAAGACAAAATAGGCTTGGGGGTCCCTCAATAGAACCAAGTTCCCGAGGGCCCCCACTTACCTTTTCCTCGCCGCAGGACTCTGTTTGGTCCACAGAAGCCCAAACTTCACCTATCACGGCAGGCATTGTAATCAAACCTTCAGGGACCGGGTTCCCAAGGATTCCACTCCCCTGGATCTGTATAGCACCCTGCACAGAAAACATCTTGGTCGTGGGTATGACCAGAGCTCTGGATCCCAGGGTCCAGCTCTCCTAAGAGAAGCATTACAGGCAAAACCTTGCTCTTCTCTGCAAGGCCCGGGTACCGACCGTTTAGCTATGAAGCTTTTTTGGTCGGATCCGGAATAGCTTACTGAGGCCCAAAAGAACCTGTACGCAAGCTCAGTGAAAAACACATGTTTCTTCTTGGCCAACACCTTAGACACTGGCAAAAAACTGAGGTGCTCCCGGATGGGAGGGGCTTATATAGGGGAGGGTACTTCCGGTTTTGGAAGTTGCCAGTGCCAGCACCTGACGGTATCTATATAACCATTAGTAATGACTATGTCGCTCTGTGTCCCGTGATGTACGAGAAAGAAATTAATTTTATCACAATGCAATTTCATTTAATACTATACCTGGCTCCAGATGGCCAAATCAGGATCATCCAGGATGGCTGCCTCCTCTTGCTCCAGAGAAGGCTCAGGTTGGCTGCAGGGAAGTCTGGGGGGAAGAGTGGAGAGTGATGGCCTTGCTTCAATGTGGTCATCCAGGAAGGACATCCTGCTGTAGTACCACAAAATCGGGACATACACATCACCTGCTGCTGCTCCTGACCTCTGAGAAGCCAGCACCTTAGAGCGTTCAGTCCTGTAGGTGCCTCTCAAGCTCCCAATTTTAGTGTCCACTTGTTTTGCTGTGGCTGTGGGCACCTTGGTCTGCACAAATGGAAGCAGCTTCTCCAGCGCTGCTTTTCTCACCCCTCTTTTTTTGTGGACGGGGTTTTTCGTCTCCCACAGAGACCTTACCCGGTCAATAAATTCCGCCAGGAACTCTTTGTCGCTAATAAAGACATTCATATTGTATCTGCAAGTTAAATAAATAATATATAACTAATGTGAGGCAAACAGTCTAACCTCCTTAACATCGTAGTCACCATATATATCCTACAACATTCTCAAGACAGTATAGGCCAACAATTTGGCACAGTCTCAAAATCACATACCTTCGTTCGCACGTCCGTCACTTGAACTCCTCTCTCCGCACACCGAACGTACTATAGTCACATGTGTGTTTGCTATATACACACCACGCATGCGTCAAAATACGAACACGTCGCTCCGCACACGTCGCCCGCCCATGACGTTCTAACTAACATCTTTTCCCCGCCCCTTCTCTTTCAGCGCACAGACAGATATGGCGGAGTTACAGCAGGTGTCTGATAATTCCGCAACTAACGAGGAGGAGACAAGCCCGGAGACCGAGGAAACGTCACGATCAAGGAGGAGATTCAAGGCATCTAATATGTCTTTTGCGGAGATGGCGGAGATGGTGGACATCTTGCTCAAGTCTGATTATGACGCAAAGCATGGGCCGTATAGCAAACCAAATAGAAGGAAGGCCAAAATCCTCACTAAAGTCGTGAAGAGTCTGAAGACGAATTTCAGGGTGAAACGCTCAAATGAGCAGCTCAGAAAGAGGTGGTCAGACCTCAAACTAAGGGAGCCAGAGCAGTTAAGGAGCATTAAGAGAATGCTCGCAAAAAGTAAGTAAAATGTACACTTTTCTGCTATTAATCCTTTTCTAAACTGACATGTTGCTGGTTTTGTTTTTTTTTCTTATTGGACTCCCTTCCAAAATTTAATATTTTGAATTTGGTTGGGCACAGTAATCGTTCGTTACGTTACAGACACTTCGTTCGGCCACTATCCGCTGTTTTGGCTTATTTTACAGCCACAAAAGTAATTAGACATCTGCCATTTTTTGGGAAATTTGGGGCACAAAGTTTTAGGCTAGATGATGTGTTTGTAAAGAGAATGAAATGCAAACTGTAAACTGTGTAAAGGAGAGGACACTCAGCAGCTGCTTCCACATCTGTACTTTGGAGCACTATAGTGTGGGCCACCAGACCCGCCTTTTTTGGGTGTCCCACACAGGTGCATCAGAGAATTTTTGTGTTGCCTACATGTCTAAAAAATGACAGACAAAGGTGAATACTAAACATATTCTTGGTCAGAAATAATGCATTCATCTTTAACTTCCGGCCAAACACACACTTGTACCCCACTTCCAAGCAATTTAGCCTGTTTTTTTTTTTACATAGAGAATTTCTGTGTGATAACTCTACCTTTTGATTCTCATAGGGGAGAGAAGACTGGGAGGAGAACACTCCAGGGAGCACAGGAACCCCACAGCTTCACAACAACCCCAAACTCCAAAAGACCAACAACCTAAAGATGTGGAGGAAGTTGAGGTGGAGGAAGGAGAAGTGCAGGAAGGAGAGGTGGATGACGTTGTGGAACTGGTCACCACAACAGGTCAGTATCTGTCACCCCAGCTTCAGGTAAGAGAGGTAGGCCTGCAGAGTTATAATACCTTTTGTATTTTGTTTTTAGGGGATGTGAATGTTGGGGTGAAGGATAGTACACGTTTCTCTGCTGACAGTGCCCTCCGCCTCATCCAGCAAGTGATGGAATGTAGCACGGAACTGGACAAAATTAAAGAAAGAATTCATGTGATGGATCAAACATTTAAAGACATTCTCGATGTTTTGGGGAGAATTCAATAAGGCATCCAAACCCCCTTTTTTTTCATGTTTGTTCTTCCACTTTTTAAAAACTTTTTGACAATCAAACCAGCCAAAAATTTAATCTGCACACAGTGTGTCAACATGTGCTATCTGCCATCAGGGGATATCCATGTACGTCTTTTGGGGGTGCAACCCCTTTCTCGTATCTAAAGTAGGTGAACTGAGGAAGGGGTTGCACCCCCAAAACACGTCCATTGATCACCCCTGATGGCAGATAGCACATGTTGACAATAGGGATCAGGAGTCTAAAATCCCTATAGGAAAATAATCCCAATTGTGTGCATATTCAATTTTTGGCTGGGCAAGGGGTGGCAGGACCCCATATTAGGACGGGCACATAGAGACATATAGTTTGTGTAAGTGAATGTTTCAGATTGCTCCGAGGTATCCAATTTTGTAATTTTTGGAATGCAACTGTTGTTTTTGTATTTTCCTAAGAAAACAATTGCCGGTTTGTGGCCAGGCAAACAAAAAATGTAAGAAAAAAAAAAAAAGGTGTGTGAATTTGCACATAGTAAAATATTTGAACACAAACAACGTGTAGCTTCTTTTTCTAATACGCTCTAACCTTATTTGGTTATTTTTTAAAGGTTACATAGTGAAATGGTTGGTATTTACTAAAGGAAAATACACTTGGCACTACAAATGCACAAAGACAAACTAGGAGACAGGAAACCAACAAAAGTTAGAAGTTTAAACCAGATTTTTATTTTGATCGTTAGACAGGAATCTTTAGCCATAGCCTGGCATAGGAATTGCCCCCTACCCGTGAAATAGTCCATGTATTTGTCCCGAACCTCACGGGCATTTTGGGGGGGCAAGCCAGCACGGGCAGATTCCAGGCCCGGCAGGGGATTATCAGGGGAAAGTCCAGCCTCAGGCAAAACTGAGGCCATATAGGAATTTGATTTGCGGCAGAGAAAATTGTGTAGCACACAGCAGCATAATACTACATAGTTTATTTTGTAGTCCGCCAAGTGTATTGAAGTCATAAAAAGGCGGAAATGGCTGGCCATTATGCCAAAGGCATTTTCAACGACTCTTCGGCCCCTGGCCAGCCGGTAATTGAACACCCTCTTCTCTGGGGTCAGGGTCCTCTGAGGAAATGGCCTCATAAGATGCGGTCCGAGCCCGAAGGCTTCATCAGCCAAAAAAACAAAGGGGAGTCCTTCAACATTCCCTGCATCCGGTGGCAATGCAAGGTCGTCACTCTGGAGACGGAGGGCAAACTCCGTCTGGATGAAGGATCCCCCATCGGACATCCGGCCATTCTTCCCTACATCAACATAGAGGAATTCATACCGTGCTGACACCACCGCCATCAGCACAATGCTATGAAACCCCTTGTAGTTGTAGTAGTAGGACCCAGAACGGGGTGGCGGCACGATGCGGACGTGCTTCCCGTCTATAGCACCACCACAGTTGGGGAAGTCCCACCGCGTGGCAAACTCCGATGCCACAGTCTGCCATTCCTGTGGCGTGGAAGGAAGCTGTGGAGTCAAACAAGATGAAAAAATATTAGAATACACAAATCAAACATTACAAGGAGATTCTAAGAAAATACATTAGAGGCCAACATCAAGCAAAGTCTATGTTTATTAAGGTGTTTTAAATAAGTATAATGGAAGGCTCATGTATCATATTCATCACCCCCTATGATGGTCCATTAATAAATTATAATGGGGAGGGGGGGTAGATGTGTTTGGCCACAGGATAGCATTGCAGTGGCGGTGCGTCCAGAGTGGGCGCTGGAGCACTGCCCCCTCTCTCCTGTGCCCGTCACTCAGAACAATACATAGGTTCATGCCTTGCATTAACCTATGTATTGTCTATGCCGCCCACTATTCAGGTGGATGGCCCCCTGTTAAGCGACCGACATATGAAGAACTGCGGCATTTATGGGCTTAAAATTGCATATCAGAAACAGGAAGGAAAATTGTCTTGCACATTACAGCCTGAGGGATGTAATTGGCTTCAGAAAAGTTAAATAGGGGACGCAGGGGGGGGGGCATTCCTTGGGTAAACACTGACAGGCTGCTCTGCCAATCATGTTCACCAAGTCTGTTTAATGGTAACATGATTGGCTGATGTAACATTAAGGGAAGGAGAAGACATCAAGGACAGAAGAAGGATGACGCTGACCACAAGAAGGTAAGTGCAGGGCTGGGGGGGAACTGGCTGCATTGGAGGGGACAAAATGGCTGCATTAGAGGGAACAAAATGGTTGCATTAGAGGGAACAAAATGGCTGCATTGGAGGGAACAAATGGGGGCGTTTAATAGGCACCAGAGCAAAAAAGGAGGAAGTTTATTTCCTAAATTGGGGTTTGAACCCCCAAACCTTTGGAGCAACAGGCGCCCCTGCTGGAAAGGTTAGTGAAGGGAAATATGCATGGAGGAGGAAAAAGGGGCAATCTAAAGCTTCCAGCATGCATGAGGACAAAGGGGACATTCTCAGCATATTACAATCATGGTAATTAGGGAAGGATGAAAGAAATACAATACATTAGCATACATGAAATACATAAAATGTGATGTTAATGGAGAAAACTTACCCTAATATAGTCCTCCTGCAGGACTTGTATAATGGCAGAACAGGTGTCTGGGATTATGAGGCCCAGAGCCTGGGGGGAGATGCCTGTCGTGAACTTCAAGTCCTGAAGACTTCTCCCTGTCGCCAGATAACGTAAGGTGGCGATGAGCCTCTGCTCAGCACTGATGGCTTCCCGCATAACGGTGTCCTGCCTGGTAATATAGGGGGACACCAAAGCCAACAGTTCCTGAAAAACGGGGTCAGACATCCGCAGAAAATTCCTGTAGTCCTCAGGATTATTCTCGACGATCTCCCGCAGCAGAGGCATATGGCAGAATTGGTCCCGCTGGAGCAACCAATTCTTGGTCCATGAACTCCTCCTCACACCATTCATGGACTGGTCTTGGTCCAAAACAAGCAGACCAACACCAAGCGCACGCACAGCACGAACTCGACGACAAGAACGTCCAGGCGACATGGCTAGGAAACGGTCATCTTATCAGAACGTACAGAACAGAACGCACTTTAGAACAGCAAGGCCTATGAATAACGAACTGAAAAACAGAAACAAACAGGCAAGAATGCACTGTAAAACAGATACGACCTGCCTAGACGCCCTGAAAGTCAAGATACGAACCCACAAGCACAAACTGAACCGCAGAAAGCGAACTGAAAAGTACGAAGACTGAAAAGCGCGAATCGTCTCTTCCCAAACTTTTACTTCACACGCGGTAACACGAGATCAGCAAAAGCAGCCCAAGGGGTGGCGCCAAGAAAAAAGATCTTCCCCTTTATAGTGCCGTCGTACGTGCTGGACGTGACCGCGGAGAACAACGAGGAAATTGGGAAATGTCAGTGTGTACGCATGGAAAGCTTGACGAGAAAATCGACAAGGTTAACAAGAACAAGAATCTCGTCGAAAAAAACGACGTGTTTTTTACGACGAGAAACTCGGTCGTGTGTACGAGGCTTAAAAGTAATTTGCAAGTATGCACCTGTTCAACTGCACCAGGCCCCATACTATTTTTGTGCCAAATGCACAGTATTCTGGAGACATAACACTTTAAAGTGCACTGCTAGGGGTGTATCGACTTACAGTTGTACAGGCCCCCCCGGATTAAGCAGTAAGTAAGCAGTATATAATCATGACTTATCTGGCCACACAGTTCTCTCATAGTAAATACTCAAACTTCACTAGTATTCATGGGCTGGTGTTAGGTCTCAAGGGGCCCTGCTAAAGCTGTCGACCTCATGGCACCATGGCCGCCCTTCCACTTCCTGCCTATATAAAAATTGTCCATACTGAGCAAGCCTGCGCCCTCTAGTGGCTGGAGGAGAAATAGCAGCCCATATGACTAAGAAGTATACAGCATCCCAGTGGTCACTGGGAGAACAGACAGCCAGATCTCTCTCTTTTTTTTTTTTTTTTTAAGAGAAACTGCAAAAAAATGCAGACTTACCATTCATGCTGCAGGACTCTGAACATAACAGGAGTCCAATATTCACCCATCACGGCGAGCCTTGTAATAAAAGACCTTCAGGGACTGGGTCCCCCTTAATGTGGGGTCCACTCTCCTGAACCTGTATAGCACCCAGCAGGAAAGCACCTTGGTCAGAAAAAACACTGCACAGGGTTTAATTACGCAGGGTCCAGTGCCATAAGGCTACATTACAGGCAAAACCTTGAGGAATCTTCTCTCCTTCCAATGAGGCTCGGGTACCATCAATTTTGGCTGATAGCTTTTTCGTATGGATCCGAATGAAGTCCATGATTCTAAATAGAACCGTCCAGATCGCCAAGTATGCTCCAACAGCACATTTATCAAATTAGTGACCATTCCACTGTAGCGGCCTCCCCACTCCCCTTTTTTTGCATCAGCTCGTTTCTCTTCTTGTCTAGGGGTATCTTAAAGGGGAGAGAGCGGGGTCACCACGCCAAGCCTTCACCACATGTGTCCGTGCGGTGTAAGCAAAGTTCTTTCTCTACCTTCGGGTCAGTGTTGTGCACCTGGAGTTACCGTGAACAATGTCCACCAGAAAAGAGCCCCACACCATTAAAGTCCAACACTCCTTTATTCTTCTCGAGTGAACAGCACATTCAGTTAGACTCCCTTAAAAAACAGAACAAACAAGGAGGTGTGGATGCGAGTAGGCCCAGACACAATGAGCTCTCTACTTTCCCCCCTGAAAGTGGGCTGAGGTCTCCTAGCGAGTGGGAATTTTCCTTCCAGGCGGTCTCCCTGGGAGGCTCACCTGTCACTGGCAATCTGTTGCACCCGATCTTCAAGTGAGGAGCTCCCCCGGTCCATTACGCCTTCTGGATTCGGGTACCCAATCCCTGGGTTCTCTAGGACCTCCTTCCATCGCGGAACTCAATGTTGGGCACTGAGCTCCAGACCTCCATCTGAGTACCTCACCCCAGGCTAAAGGTGCCTGGGATGGAACACAACCTCCGGACGTCCTCTAGGCCTAGGCCGCCTAGAGGACCAACACGAACCACCGCCCTCAGGCTAAAGGTGCCTGGGACTCGACAGCGTGACAAAGATGGCCGGCCCCTTTATACCCTCTCCCAGCAAGCACGGCGGGTTCCCCGCCCCACCATACCGCTGCCGAGGGAGGACAAAAAGGAGGCACAGCACACAGCAATGGTTCAACCCCAGCCCAAGGCGACAGCGCCACCCATTGGACCGCAAGGAACTGTACATCGGTGGTGTCTCTGCCAGTTTTAAATGGAGAGAAAAGTGTATACCCGCTACACCACCTTACAGACACTGGCGGAAAAACTGAGGTCCTTCCTGTGTAGGAGGGGTTATATAGGGGTGGACTTCCTGTTTGACTATCTGCCAGTGACCATCCACCAGTAGGTGGCGTATAACCCATATAGTCATTTTTATGGTTGCTCTGTGTCCTGTGATGTACGATAAAGAAATACAATTTTTGTTGCAGGGGGTGCCTGAAATCTGACTTGTATACTAGGCAGACTATTCTGTGTATAAAACAACTCCTGGTAGCCATATTGCACTGCATTTTCAGAAAATTACAGCGGCTGCAGATTGAAAAGGAAAGGTAATTTTTAATACTATTCAATTACAGTATGACTTGTGTTGCAATTGTATACACTATATTATTTTTTCTTTATTTGCTTTTTTTTTTCCCCACAAAAGTGGAGTTACCCTTTAACCATGATGATGCAACACTGTACATAAACAAAGAAGTTTATTCATGCAAGCAGCAAGGTAAGAAAGTTTATATTTGCAGAACAGACATTGTTTGTTCTGAATAATTAATTAACCACATAAGGACCAGAAGATTTGCCCCCTTACTGACCAGGCCATTTTTTGCGATATGGCACTGTGCCGCTTTAACTGACAATTGCGCAGTCGTGCAATGCTAATAAGCGTATATTGATTGGTTTGCGCAAAAGTTATAGCGTCTACAAAATAGGGAATAGATTTATAGTGTTTTTTTTTATTAATGCAATGGCAATGATCAGCAACTGCGGTACTGCGACATTGCGGCGGACAGATCGGACACTTTTTTGGGACCACTGACATTTATACAGTGATCAGTGCTATAAAAATGCCACTGGCAAGCAACAGGTTAACACTAGGGGGCAATCAAGGGGTTAAATGTGTTCCCTGGGAGGTGTTCCTAACTGTGGGGGGCATAGGTGTGCGCAGCCTATTGCATAAGGGTGTGCACCCCAAAGCTCAAACTCACAAAGGTCTGTATATATATATATATATATATATATATATATATATATATATACACACATATATACATATACACAGTGTCAGTAGAGCAGGGGACATTGTCAGTAGGGCAGAGATTTGTGTCAGTAGTTTATTTTAATTATTTGTTTATTTTTACTCTTTTACAATTTTTTTTTTTTATTATTCTTTATTTATTTATTATTCTTTATTTACAATAATTTATTTGAATTATTTTTTAGGAGCCCCATTTGGTGAACTATCAGGGATCTAAACAGACCCCTGATGTCTCACTTTTGACACAGAGAAAGGGACTGAGGACAAAGATTCCCCAGTCTTTCTCTGCAGCCAAGCAGCAGGGGTAATCTGCGCAGCACAGGGTGATTAGGGTAATCACTAGGAACAGACAATCACTCTGAACTCCCCTGTCAGAATGGGGATCTGTCTGTTTACAATGACAGATCCCGGTTTTGGCTCTCTGTGGAGCGATCCCGGGTGGCTGGCAGACATCGCGGCCGCCGGCCATGTAGCTTTCAAAGGAATCGCTGTACAGTTACGGCGATTTGCGGGAAAGAGCCAACCTGCTGCCGTAAAAAAATCACGTAAAGGGTACGTAACTTTGCGCAGTCGGGCCACCCTGCCACAGTATATATGCGGTTGGCGGTCCGGAAGCGGTTTATAGGACTTCCACTAGGTTTCCCCTGATAAAGTGTTAAAATAGTTCTTGGGTCCAGTTTCGATTTTGGTAAAATTCCACCTGTTTTGCTTACAGTTTCAGTGAAACCTGACACACTCAAATCCAGCCACTGGCAACTAAAAAAGTTTTTACTTCAGCATGAACCATCTAAGGTGGAACTAAAATGAGCTTTGTGACACTCAGAAAACGCAACTTCCAACATAACCCACAATACCCTCTAGGAAGTCTATAAGTCAGTAAGACGCCTTTCACACTGGGGCGTTTTTCAGGCGCTTTTGGGCTAAAAATAGCGCCTGTAAAGCGCCTGAAAAACGAATCTCCTGCAGTCTCAGTGTGAAAGCCCGAGGGCTTTCACACTGAGGCAATGCGCTGGCAGGACGTTAAAAAATACTCCAGCAAACAGCATTTTTGGAGCAGTGAAGGAGTGGTGTATACACCGCTCCTGCCCATTGAAATGAATGGGCAGCGCGGCTGAACCGCAGGCAAAGTGCCGCTGCATCGGCTCTTTGTGGGTGGTTTTAACCCTTTTCCGGCCGCCAGCAGGGGTTAAAAGCGCCCCGCTAGTGGCCAAATACCTCAGCAAAAACTACGGTAAAGCGCCGCTAAAAATAGCAGCACTTTACTTCCGACGCCTCGTGTGAAAGGGGTCTAATTGGAGGCCAATGCTTTGTCTTCCTGACTTAAACAAAAAGTTAAAGCAGCTACAGTTCTTGCTGAACAGAAATGAAGGGGCCTTGAATCTTTGCTGCAAACATCCCACTTGATGTGAGCTACAGTACATTGAAGGAACTCGCTTTAGGTAAAATAGAAAAAAACTTGTTCACATTTTATATAACTTTTATGATAAAGGCAGTAAAACGCATACACTCCTAGTGAAATAGCTGAAAAAACATACCATGCCTCTTGGCCTCATGCCACAGCAAGATTTCAGCCAATATAAATCTGCCCTCCAAAAAAAGGGATTTTTATAACAGCTTACCTGTAAAATCCTTTTCTTGGAGTACATCACGGGACACAGAGCGACTTAGTCATTACTAATGGGTTATATAGATTACCTTCAGGTGTTGGCACTGGCCAATTCCAAACCGGAAGTACCCTCCCCTATATAAGCCCCTCCCATCCGGGAGCACCTTAGTTTTGTAGCCAAGCAATAAGTGTCCCAAAAAGAGGGGTGGGAGCTCTGTGTCCCGTGATGTACTCCAAGAAAAGGATTTTACAGGTAAGCTGTTATAAAAATCCCTTTTTCTTTTTCGTACATCACGGGACACAGAGCGACTTAGTCATTACTAATGGGACGTCCCAAAGCAATGCCAAATGAGGGGAGGGATACATAAGGTGGGCGCCATCAGGCATGAGGCTCTTTTGCGGCCTGCAACACACTGCGCCCAAAGGCGACATCCTCCAGACTTCTGACGTCTACCTGGTAGAACCTAGTAAACGTGTGTACTAAGGACCATGTTGTGGCCTTACAGACTTGAGCCAGGGAGGCCTGGTGATGCACTGCCCATGAAGTTCCAACTGCTCTTGTGGAGTGCGCCCTAACTTTGAACGGAGGCGGTCTCCTTTTCAAGCCATAGGCTTGTATTATGACCTGTCGAATCCACTTGGCTAAAGTAGATTTTTGATGCTGCCTGACCCTTTCTGGGGCCTTCCGGCAGAACAAACAAAGTATCCGTTCTGCGAATCTGAGCAGTGGCTTTTAGATAAGCTTTAACTGCTCTTACTACATCCAAAGAATGCAATAACTTTTCCTCTACCGAACTAGGTTTGGGGAAAAAGGAAGGAAGAACCACATCTTGGTTCAAATAGAACCTCGATACCACCTTAGGAAGAAAGGCTGGATGAGGACGTAATACTACTCTGTCCTTATGGATAACCAGATATGGCTCCTTACAGGACAAGGCGGTTAATTCCGATACTCTTTTAGCCGAACAAATGGCTACTAAGAAAATCAATTTCCTGGTGAAAAGAACCAAGGAAACGTGCCGCAATGGTTCAAATGGTTGTTTCTGTAGAACCGACAGAACCAGGTTTAAGTCCCATGGACATATAGGAATACTAACCGGAGGGCTAATACGCATCACTCCTTGTATGAAAGCTTTGACTAATGAATGCAAAGCCAAGGGCCTTTGAAAAAAATATTGACAAGGCCGTCTGACCCTTGATAGTACTCAAGGCAAGCTTCCTATGTACAGCCCACTGTAGGAAGTCCAGAATCCTACCTATTACGTACTTACGTGGATGCCATTTCCTGGCCTCACACCACGTGATGTACGCCTTCTAGATCCTATAATAGATCTGCCTGGATACCGGCTTCCTGGCATTGATCATGGTAGATACCACAAGATTAGAGAGCCCTCTCTTTTTTAGAATGTGGGCTTCAATAGCCAGGCCGTCAAACCTAGGGCTGGTAAGGAAGGGTAGTATATCGGTCCTTGCGAAAGCAGGTCCGGACGATGTGGGAGGGTCCAAGGACTTCCCACTGACATTTTTACAATCTCCGCGTACCATGCCCTTCGGGGCCACGCTGGAGCCACCAGAATCACTGGTTTCTTTTCTACCCTGATTCTGCGGATTAATCGCGGTGGGAATGCATATATCAGCTTGAACTGATCCCAAGGGAACACTAGGGCATCCGAACCGCAAGCTAGGGGATCCTTTGTGCGAGACACAAATCTGTCCACCTTTGCGTTGAATCTGGATGCTAGCAGATCTACATCCGGTGTTCCCCACCGCTGGCATATTGCCTGGAAAACCTCGGGGTGAAGAGACCATTCCCCGGGCATAATTGCTGGCGACTTAAAAAGTCCGCTCTCCAATTTTCCACTCCTGGGATGAAAACCGCGGATATGGCTGTGACATACCTTTCGCTTCCCTCTGGGCTGCACGACTCCTGGTGCCACCCTGGTGATTGATATATGCCACTGCTGTGGCATTGTCTGATTGAATTCTGACAGGTGACCCTTGGAGTTTGGATGTCCATGCTACTAGGGCATACCGGGCTGCTCGTATCTCTAAGAGATTGGTGGGCAGGGCCTTCTCTGCTTCTGACCACTTGCCCTGGAGAGACCATTGCTCCAGTACTGCCCCCCCCCCAGCCTATGAGGCTGGCATCTGTAGTGACCACCTTCCAAGAAACCGGACTGAAGGGTTTCCCTTTTTCCAGATTCTGGTACCAACCACCAATGGAGGCTCTTGCGAACGGAAGGGGACAGGGACATTGGTAAGTCTAAAGCCTGAACTTTTTTGTTCCAGGCTGACAGTATGGCCCTCTGCAAGTTCCTTGAATGGAATTGACCGTAGGGTACCGCTTCGAATGAAGCCACCATTTTTCCCAGCAGCCTTATACACAGGCGTATGGATGGTTTTTCTTTTTTGTACCCACTAAGTGGGTCAAATCTTTCAAAAACGACACCTTCTCTGGAGGTAAGAAAATCTTTCTCTGATTTGAATCCAGTCTTAGCCCCCAAGTATTCCAGGCTTTTGACTGGTTTTAGGGCTGACTTGTCTCGGTTGATAATGCAACCGTGAGATTCCAGATACTTGATTGTCTTGTGAACGACCACTTCTAGTTTTTTTCACTGAGTGGTCTATCAGCAACAAGTCGTCTAGATATGCCATTATCGTTACACCTTGTGTTCCTAGTTTGGCCAATCGTAGGGCCAAAATTTTTGTGAACACTCGTGGTGCCGTGGCCAGACCGAAAGGTAAGGCTCTGAACTGAAAATGGCGCCCTTCTACTGCAAGGCGTAGAAATTTCTGGTGGGCCGGACAGATGGGAATATGCAAATAAGCATCCCTTATGTCGATCGAGGCTAACCATTCCTGCCCTTGTAGGGCGGTGGCCACCGATCGGATCGACTCCATCCGAAAAAGTCCTGATATGTAGGAACTTGTTTAGCCCTTTTATATTTAATATGGGCCTCATGTCCCCATTTGGTTTGGGGACTGTGACAAGGTTCGAGTAAAACCCGAACCCGTTTTCTTCCAAGGGAACCTTCATGATTACCCTTGGGGCAATAGTTGCTCTAGTGCCAGAAGGAGGGATCCACTCTTCTGGGGATCGCTTGGCACGTTTGACCTTATAAAATGGGCAGGAGGAATGTCTTTTAACTCCAGCCTGTATCCCAGACTTACTGCGGAGATCACCCATCTCTGATGGTGTCCCGCCAGGTCTCTGTGAACAACTGAAGTCCTCCCCTCACCCGATTGAGTGGGGGCAACCCTTCATGACTTAGGGGGAGGTTTTGTACCTCTCTTGACCCAGGGTTTCTTGTTACCCTGTGATTGTCCCTGATTTCTGCCCCCTGGATTTGACCGCGGAGGCCGTCGGAACTGTTTCACAGCCGATGTGCCAGGGACTGGAGAAGTAGGCCTCCTAAAAGAAGAGTGAACTTTTACCGGCAGAAATTTTCTGGATATATTTGTCCAGATCTTCTCCAAATAAGCGTTCTCCATGAAATGGGAAGCTAACCAGCAGTTTTTTACAGGGAGCTTCAGCAGACCAGTTTTTGAGCCACAGAAGCCTACGCATATGTACTATAGACAGCGTAAAGCGGGAGGCCTGTTGGATTGTATCCTTTATGGCGTCCACCGCAAAACACAAGGCTCTAGGCAGGTCAGCTAGGGCAAGAGCCTGCTGATCTGGTAAGTCCCTTAAGACTTGTTTCAACTGATCTTTCACTGCTTGGCAGACTCCAATCGCTGCTACCGCAGGTTGTGTCACCATGCTTGCTGTAGAGAAAGCAGATTTTAGTAAAGACTCCAATTTTTTATCTATTGGGTCTTTGAACATTGGAACATTATCTACTGGACATGTCAGTGATTTGTTAACAGAAGAGATGGCTGCGTCCACTGTAGGGACCCTCCATTTTTCTATGAACTTATCCTCCATGGGATAGATCACCGGAAATCTCTTGGGGGGAGCAAATATTTTATCAGGATGCTCCCAATCCTGGTAAATAAGCCCTTCTAATAAAGGGTGGATTGGGAAGGAACAGACAGCCTGGGGAGCTTTTAGCGACCCCAGCGAGGAAACCGTAGTGGATGGTGGTTCCGCCAGAGGCATTTTAAATGCTGATCGGACCATGTTAGTCAGAGACTGAACCCATAATCTTTCAGCCTGAGATGCTGAGAAAGGTTCTTCCACTGTTGATTCCTCCATAACTGAATCAACCTCATCCTGATCCCCTTCAGGTAGGTCGATCTCTGTGTGGGGCTGTTCCTCCACTAACAGGCACTCTGAAGGAGGAGACGGAGATCGGACGCGCTTTTCCTGTGACAGGGAAGCAGCGATCAATGCTGTTAATCTCTCTTCCAATCCTCCCAGAGTTGAGGATAAAACCTCCTCTGTTATATATACAGGAGCAGGTGGACTGGGGACAACCGCAGCACCAGGCACTCCTGCGGGGTTTCTACGGCTACTGACCTCTGAATTCTCAGGGGAGATTGGTGCAGTACAAGCATGCCCAATATCCTCAGAGCCCGATGGAGACCCCTTTGGCTTCCTGGAAGATCTATTTCCGGAGCGTCTGGACGACATATCCTTTAAGCACAAAGCTGAGGTATTCCCGTCGTCATACACCAATTTTTGCTGGTAATAGTCTAACACAGTTGCTGCTATATACAAGCTGGTGTCCACTAAAGTGCCTTTCTATGGGGATGCCTGCATCAACCGCCTCTGTGTGCCACTGTTTGTTGCTAGCTCTGTTTGCATCCAGCTGACACTTGTACTGTGTCTTTTATCCATGCTGGGACGCCTGCACATGCGCAGAAGCGCCGCGGCGCGCATCGAGCGTCATCCACCCGCCCCGCCCCTTTTTTTCATAGGAGGCGCGCGCGCGCCCGTGCGCCATTGGCGCCCTTTTCGAAATCAAACAGGGACTAGGAGCCAGGGCCCTTTTTGCCGGAGGGCCTGTGCGGTGGATGAGCGCAGCAACAGGGCAGAGGAAGTGGATTCCCACAGAGAAACTTACCAACTGCCTGGATCTTTTGACTTGAGAAAACCAAAGATCCACATGACAAGAAAAATGGACTACAGCGGTTTAACACAGGTACCGCGGTCCCCCTTTTTTTTTTTTTTTCTTGACTACTATTAAAATTTTACATTTTCAGTAGTTACAGGCATACACAGATATTAGCGGGAATACCGTTAGGTAACAGACAGAAAGACAAATTAGGCTTGGGGGTCCCCCAATAGAACCAAGTTCCTGGGGGCCCCCACTTACCTGATCCCCGCCGCAGGACTTTGTTTGGTCCACAGAAGTCCAAACTTCACCTATCACGGCAGGCATTGTAATTAAACCTTCAGGGACCGGGTTCCCAAGGATTCCACTCCCCTGGACCTGTATAGCACCCTGCACAGACAACATCTTGGTCGTGGGTATGACCAGAGCTCTGGATCCCAGGGTCCAGCCCTCCTAAGAGAGGCATTACAGGCAAAACCTTGCTCTTCTGCTGCAAGGCCCGGGTACCGACCGTTTAGCTATGAAGCTTTTTTGGTGGGATCCGGAACAGCTTACTAAGGCCCAAAAGAACCTGTACGCAAGCCCAGTGAAAACACATATTACTCTTTGGCCAACACCTTAGACACTGGCAAAAAACTGAGGTGCTCCCGGATGGGAGGGGCTTATATAGGGGAGGGTACTTCCGGTTTGGAATTGGCCAGTGCCAACACCTGAAGGTAATCTATATAACCCATTAGTAATGACTAAGTCGCTCTGTGTCCCGTGATGTACGAAAAAGAAATACCATTCCTGCCTCCACACTGCCAAACAGACCTACTTTATCACTCTCATTAACACCCTCTCACGCAGTCCCCATCGACTCTTTTCTTCCTTTTCGCTCTACTTCGTCCTTCATTACCTCCACCCACTAACTTACTCACTGCCCAGGAGATTGCTAATCAATTCAACAAGATTGAGACAATTCGTCTCGAGATCTCCACTCTACAGATATTTCCCTCACTTTATGCTCCTTGTCTTCTTGCACAATCAATACTTCCCTTTTTTAACCCAGCTACTATAGAGGAAGTCAATAAACTTTTTTCTAACGCCCACTAACCTCCTTCCCCCTGGACCATGTTCCTTCTAAAATACTATGGTCACCCTCTGGCTCTATCCTACGCTCTTTAACTCATATCTTCAACCTCTCCCTCTCTACTGGCATCTTCCCCAACCCTCTAAAACATGCGCTAGTCACTCCTATACCAAAAAAGGCCTCACTGGACCTCACCAATCTTAACAACCTAAGACCCATCTCATTACTCCCTTTTGCCTCAAAACTCCTTGAGCGTTATGTCTACAACAGATTGAGCGACCACCTCATTGAGAATAACCTTCTCCATCCCCTTCAGTCTGGATTTCGCCCACAGCACTCCCCAGAATCTGCCCTCCTAAAACTCACATATGACTTACTAACAACCAAAACCAATGGTCATTATTCTGTACTCTTATGCCCCATACACACAATCGTTTTTCTTGCCATTTTTTTTCTTGCCGTTTTTCACGTCGTTTTTTTCATGTTTCCTCTCAAGCCTGTCTTGCGTACACACGATCATTTTAAAAAACGATCAAGCAAAGCGCAGTGACGTACAACACGTACGACGGCACTATAAAGGGGAAGTTCCGTTTGAATGGCGCCACCCTTCATGTTAGTAAAGTTTGTTGAGCGACGATTCGCTCTTTTCAGTCTCGTGCTTTTCAGTCCGTGACTGCGTGACGAATGTGCTATCTCCATTACGAACGCTAGTTTTACCAGAACGAGCGCTCCTGTCTCATACTTGATTCTGAGCATGCGCGTTTTTTTTCACGTCGTTAAAGCATACACACTATCGTTTTTCACATCGTTAAAAAAACGACATGAAAAACGACGTGAAAAAAGAGAGCATGTTCGAAATTTTTAATGCCCGTTTTTCACGTCGTTAAAAATGCTCTGGAGCCTACACACGATCATTTTTAATGGCCATTTTTTTTAATGGCATTTTTAACGGCATGAAAAACGATCGTGTGTATGGGGCATTACTCTTGGATCTTTCTGCTGCCTTTGATACAGTTGATCCCCCCCTCCTCCTCAAAAAACTCAATTTGCTCAATGGCTGCACTCTCCATTGGTTCAAATCTTACCTATCTCACTGCACCTTCAGTGTCACTTACAACTCCACTTCCCCCTACCGTTGGGGTCCCCCAAGGTTCTGTCCTTGAACCTCTACTATTCTCGATCTACATGTCCTCCCTAGGTCAACCGATAGCCTCCCATGGCTTCAGCTACCATTTATATGCCGATGATACCCAAATCTAGCTCCCTGCCCCTCAGCTCACCCCATCAGTCTAACGCATCACTGATTTATTAACAGACATATCAGCCTGGATATCACACCACTTCCTCAAACTGAATCTATCTAAAACTGAGCTGTTAATATTTCCTCCCCCCCACGTGTCCCTTCCCCTGACTTCTCTGTCAGGATCAATGGCACATCTATCAGTCCGTCCCCACATACCAGGGTGCTAGTGGTAACCTTAGATTCTTAACTGTCCTTTATGGACCACATCCAATCCCTGTCCGCAACATTTCTAGAATACACCCCTTTTTAACTAATGACACCACCAAGCTTCTAATTCACTCCCTGGTTATCTCTTGCCTCGACTACTGCAACTCCCTCCTCATTGGATTACATTTTCATACTGTAGACTTCAGTCCATAATGAATGCCGCTGCAAGACTCATCCACCTTATCAACCATTCAGTGTCCTCCACCCCTCTCTGCCAATCTCTCCACTGGCTTCCACTCACCCAACGAATAAAATTCAAAGTACTAACAGTAATTTTCAAAGCCATCCATAACATCTTCCCCAGCTACATCACTAACCTAGTCTCAAAATACCAACCAAGCTGCTCTCTCTTCAGTCCTCCTAAAACTTCCTTCTCTCTAGCTCCCTTGTCACCTTCTCCCATGCTCGCCTCCAGGGTTTCTCCAGAGCTTCTCCCATCCTTTGGAACTCCCTATCCCAATCTGCCCGACTGTCCCCTAATCTATCCAACTTTAGACGATCCCTAAAAATCCTTCTCTTTAAAGAAGCCTATCCTGCTTCTAACTAATACACTGTAAACTAATACACAAATTTTTGCAGCAATAAGCCTAATTTAAAGTCCCGTTATTTTTTTTGGTTTCTAGCCCCCCCCCTTTATCCAAGCCCCGGGCTGGGCCGTTCTGACTGGTCCCTGTGTGTTCTGGGAGCCAAATGTGTCTCCCAGAACACAACGGGTATTCTGCGGGAAGTGACGTACTTCCCGCAGATTTCCCGCAGAGAGGACTCCCGGAAGTGGGTGAAAATACCTGTCTTAGACAGGTATCTGCACCCCCTCCCCCCTGAAAGGTGTCAGCTGTGACACCGGAGGGGGGGAGGGTTCCGATGAGCGGAAGTTCCACTTTAGGGTGGAGCTCCGCTTTAAGAGCGTCAACCGCAAAACATAAGGCCCTAGGTAGCTCGGCTAACTCACGGGCCGCTTCCCCTTGAGCAGGGACACCTTTAATAACCTGCTTAAGTTGGACTGCAGGCTGTGCTGCTGCACCCGCCACAGCAAACGAGGCTTTAAGCAAAGATTCCAGCTTCTTATCGGCTGGATCCTTAAAAACCTGGACATTGTCCAATGGACAAGTTAGACTCCTATTCACATCAGAGATAACAGTGTCTACTGCTGGCAAACTCCACTTTTTAGTGAACTTTTCCTCCATAGGATAAAAAAGAGAAAATCTTCTAGGAGGAAGAAAATACCTATCTGGGTGATTCCAGTCAGCATATATCAGCCGCTCCAGCAATGGGTGTACAGGGAAAGCATGTGGACCCTGTGGAGGCCTTAAAGAACCCAAAGAGGAAAAGGGGGCCTCAGCTACCTGCACTGGGGGCAACTTGTATCCAGAACAGACCAACTCCGTAAGGGATTGAACCAGCAACTTTTTAGATTGCGAGGCTGAGAAGGGTTTTTCTGAGACTGAATCCTCAGGAGTCTTCATCTGCCTGCCCTTCTTCCCGGTCACCCAATGGCATCTCAACGTCATCTGCCCATTCCTGTTCCAATACTGGAAAGTCAGGAGGAGAAGAAGGGTATATATATATCGCTTTTTTCCCGGACTGGGAGGAAGACGCGAACATATTGGCTATTTTTCCTTGCAAACCAGCTAATGCTGAAGCCAAATCGTCCTTGGTGACGTATGCAGAGGCTGAAATGTTGGAAATAGCTACTATGCCCGACAGCCTAAATGGCTGAGACTGGCCAGTTGCTTCTGGTCTTTCAGGGGAGGATAGTACTGTGCAAGCGTGACTAGGATCCCAGACCCCAACAGCGGCGCCCTTGCGCTCCTCCCTGCTGTATTCCCCCCACCTTTCTTTCGGGAAGACATAGTCCTAAGCACAAAAGGCTGAGGTACTTACAATATGCATCCACTGCCAAACTATAGTCCAATGGAAATATGCCTCTATCACTGCTCAGCCTGATGCCGAGTAGATGTGCCTTTAAAATGCCTGTATCCAACACCCATACAGTGCTTACATGCCCTTGTATGCTCTGTGTCCCTCTGTCAGCCACCAGACTCTTCCCAGAGTCATAACTTTATAGGTAGTAAGCCTTGCGCCTGCGCCATGTATTACGTGCATGCTGGTTTCCACATGTATGCCAGCCACGCCCTCCGCATCCTAGGGTAGCTCTTTAAACAGAGCTGATTCCCGTGCGGGGACGAGGCGATCCCGTAATCGGGATAGCTTGGGGGGAGAGGGGCTGTATCACCAGGGGGATGCCAACCACCACGCTCAGGGAGGCAGATGATCCCCAAGCCCTTTGGTGGCCGTGACAGAGCGGAGTAAGGGGGCAAGGCTGTCCACAGGAACACTGCCAGACACTGAGCACACTGCAGGGGAAGCATGGTAATGTTAAACACCAGGTATGTTACAATTACACCCTCTAGTGGTAAAAAACAGGCAAGGCATCGCTACCCAGAAGAAGTCCCACCAAGTGAACCGTATGTGTTCCTTTCTTAGGATCTTCTTTTAACTTACCATTCCCGCCGCAGTATACTGCTGGAAAATACAACCAGACCCAATCTTCACCCATCACGGTGGGCCATGTCATGACAGACCTTCAAGGATCGGGTCCCCCTTGCACCTGTATAACACCCTGCCTGGACAACCTTTTATTAAGCCATGTAACCAAGGACCTGGATCCCAGGGTCCAGCCCTCAAAAGAGGAGCATTACAGGCAAGAGACCTCGCTTTTTCTTCCTTGAGGCTCGGGTACCATCCATTTTGGCCATTCTTTTTTGGCACTTTGAATGGATCCGACTGCATAGCCCCTTGATCCTGCCAAGGATTTCTCCAATTTCTTCTTTAGCATAGCACTTTAACCACCGTGACCATCACCTTGAGACACTGGCGAAAAAACTGAGGTACTTCCTGTATGGGAGGGGTTATATAGAGGGGGACTTCCTGTCTTTTGGGTGTGCCAGTGTCCATTCACCTATAGGTGGCGTATAATTACTATGGCTGCTCTGTGTCTCGTGATGTTTGATAAAGTACGGTGATGTACGGTGAAAGAGGGGGAAGCGGGTGAGTGACAGGTTAGGGTATCACTAAAGGTTATATGCATCAGATGCCTCCGTATATGGCCCGCTGTGAGTGGGTTTGACAAAGAAAGTGCGAGGGGCTGTAGAGAATGGGGGGGTCTCCCAACACGGTAGTGCGACCCTCAGTCAGGAAACCCTCTAAGTAGGTAGATGTGTGGATTTTTTTTTTACCAAGGCAATAGTAGAGATTTGTCAAAGTCAGGGGGCAGGCAGTGCTTAACCCAAGGTTGCCATATTTTTTCGAATTTCTTCACTTTATCGGTTTCAATGGCTGACAATTTGGCAAAGATAAGGGCCCTATGCATCCTGTTTGGCTTCAGCCACAACCAAGGTTGGAGATTTTCATGCTTTGGCTATGGTTTGTTTGGCCTTGGAGGCCATAGAAAAGATTTTTTTCCAGAAGTCTTGGGCGAACGGGTATTGCCATCATATGTGTACGTGGATGCCTGGGGCTGAGCAGCCTCAAACAGATCCCTGAGTACGATAGGAAAAATTTTGCAATTCTCGCTGGTATGAGATATCATCGTGCTAGGACTTTGTAGTTAGAGAAGAAATTAGGGAAAGAGGATTTATTGGCTAGCCAGATAGCAGACCAGTCTGCGATTTCAAATGTGCGCTCCATATCTTGTGCCCATTTAATGGTGTAGGATGGTGGTGTATTGTCAGGTTTGGCAGTCAAGTGTTGAAATAGGATCGATATCATTCCCCCCATATGTAGGACATCACTCTACCTTGTGTTAGGCGGGAAAAATTAGGATGGTACTGGGATGGGGAGAACCCTGAACAGATATTGGAATATAGGTAGAATCAACATTTTCGTGGCCTTGACCCTACCTAGCCAGGATAGTGGAAGGGAGGACCATTGCGCCATGAGATTCGATACCTGTCGTAATAGAGGCAAGTAGTTGGCTGTAAAAAAGGTCAGATAACAAGGCTGCGAGTTGTACTCCAAAATAAGGGAGTTGGCGAGTCACCCAAGTGAATGGCAGGGAGGACCTAGCCTGTTGGAGCTCCGATTGTGATAGAGAAATGTTAAGTACCCCTGTATATTGGATTTCTTAAGGTTGAAATACAGCTTAGAGATCTGGGCAATCTAATATGGTTAACAGATTTGGGGAAGAAATGTGAGGATGTGCTAAGAAGATGAGAATATCATCTGCAAAGAGGCATATTTTATGGCGGTGACCGCCCAGTTCTATCCCCTTAATATCAGGGTCCGCTCTTATCAGTTGTGCCAAAGTTTCTATAAGTAAGGTGAATAGCAACGGGGAAAGGGGTCACCACTGCCTAGTGCCTCTCCTAATATCGATCATCGCTGATTTGTAGCCTGCATATTTGATGTAAGCCCGTGGGTTGTTTTATAAGGAGGAGACCCAGGTCACTTATTGTTCATTCGCTGCACTTTTTATGACCATTTAAGCACTAACTAATTTATATGTGTAGCGGGTATGCACTTTCCCGGGTGTAATTTGAACTTGGCAGAGACATTAGTGATGTGTAATTCCCTGCAGCCCAGCAGGTGGCGCTGTCACCCTGGGCTGGGGTTGAATCATTGCTGTGTGCTGTGCCTCATTTTTGTCCTTCCTCGGCAGCGGTATGGTGGGGCGGGGAACCCGCCGTGCTTGCTGGGAGAGGGTATAAAGGGGCCGGCCATCTTTGTCACGGGGTCGAGTCCCAGGCACCTTCAGCCTGTGGGCTGTGGTTCGTGTCGGTTCTCTAGGCAGGCCTAGAGGACAGCCGGAGGTCGTGTTCCATCCCGGGCACCTTTAGCCTGGGGTGAGGTACTCGGTTGGAGGTCTGGAACTCAGTGCCCAACACTGAGTTCCGCGAGGGAAGGAGATCCTAGGGTATCCAGGGATTGGGTACCCGAATCCGAAAGGCGTAATGGACCGGGGGGAGCTCGGGGGGAGCTCCTCACTCGAAGACCTGGTGCAGCATATTGCCAGTGACGGGTGAGCCTCTCATCGGAGACCGCAACTCACTTTCAGGGAGGAAAGTGGAGAACACATTGTGTCTGGGCCTACTCGCATCCACATCTCCTTTTCTGTTCTGTTTGTGTTCATTCGAGAAGAATAAAGGAGTGTTGAACTTTAATGGTGTGGGGCTCATTTCCTGACAGACAATGTTCAAGGTAACTCTTGGTGGAGGCTCCAGGTGCACAGCACTGACCCGAAGGTAAAAGAACTTTGCTTACACCACACTGACACCTGTGGTGAAGGCCAGGCATGGTATCCCCGCTCCCTTCCCCTCTGAAGGTATCCCTAGACAAGAGACAGACGAGCTGAAGAATAAGAGGGGAGTGAGCTACACGTGGGGGCTCGGGTCCGGTATAGTGTTTGTGCACCACGGAATTGAACGTGTCTGCTGGAAGAGTTACGCGAGTAGGCAGGCCTTCATTGGCCAAAGTGCATCCCTGTGCTCGAAGTCGTGGACATGACCCATTGAAGGGAAAGGCCCGCGCAGAAGAGCGAGGAAAGGGGGAAGCTCAGCCGTGTGAAGTACTACACGTGGGGGTTACTATTTGCACTGCGCCACCAGGCACACCCCCATCGCTTTGTTCGTGGGCGTGACTCAGAAACAGAAAAGAAGAAAAGCCCGCGAACTGGAGCAAAGGGGAGGAGTCCAATACGTGTGAAGGACTACACGTGGAACGTTGGCGCAAAAACTTTGCAGTGTGTGATGGATCAGCAACAGGTCGCCATGTTCGAACATACATCGTGGATTCCAGTTCACTCTTCCACCACCACATTGACTGCTGCTGCTCCGGTAACAGATACGGGGATCCGGCTAAAGCCAAGGGGTAGATTCGCCCTGTATTCGTGCATGGACGTTGAGGCCCTGGGTGTGATTTGTCCCGGCTGTTCGGGACTGGTGTGCCAACTGAAGCCATTCGGGCGATGTGAGGCCTGTGGGGAGTTCCTGTTCGAAGTGGATCCGGCGGTTGAGAAGCCGAGAACCATCTACCCTGGCCGTGCTACAGGCAACACCACTCACAGGAGGAGGAATCACTGCTTTGACAGCCACCTCTACGCACACTGCAGCGACCGCGGAGGAGGTTGTGAAAACTCAACGGGAGAAATCCGAGGATGCTGACTCGGTCACCACTGTCTCGCAGCGTCCACCACCGAAGAGAAAGACCGATATGATAGCCCCGACCAGCGGTTGTGGTGGACCGTCTCGCCCGCTTACGCCCGGCCCGGATGGATCCGTCGACAAGAGTTCCGGACGTTCCGCTTCAAGTAAAGGCCGAGGTAAGCCAGGCGGAGAGATTTGGTGTGTGGGAAGAGGTGAAAACTCAGTCTCCACTACAGGCTACCTGCCCGCGGAGGAGTGTGACACCTCTGAGCTAGAGTCGCTCTCGGACATGGAAGACAACGTTGCAATAGATGAACTGTTTGCAGAAAAGGGCTGGGACAAAGTACCTCTCGCTTTATTCCAGGGATCCACCCATGTCTACAGGGGAAAGTACACCCCGGGTGGAGGCACCAGCGCCTGAAGAGAAGTCCCATCCCCAGCCTGCCTCTACATCCCCGGTGCCATCTGTACCGAAGACCGGGGAAAAGAGACTGTTACTGCGGGCACCAATGCCCAGATCGGATGTGATCAAGGTCCCTCGCCACCCGGACTCAATAGTTTTGCCTGGCGAAGGGGACAAAGCTACCATGCCTCCTTTGGCGAGGCTACAACACCTATTTGGCCAGAAGGTTGCTGCAGAGTACGGATGGGAGTATCCATACTTGTCGAAGGAACTGCTCTATGAGGTGGAAGTGTGTCGGGAGCGCTGGTACAATGATTTTGTGTGGACCCACCTTCAGGTTCCCCACGCCCGCAGGTACCTGGCATGCTCTCCAAAGGCCTCTCAACGTTTTAAAGACTGCAAGGCAGAGTGGATGTTGGGACAGCACATCCATGCAGACAAGGTGTTGATCCGGCGCAAGGAAGGAGAAGATGTGGAGTATCATCTGGAGACCATGGATCAACACTTGAAGCCACTTGTTCTGCCGCATCCCCGTTTTTACCTGTAGGAGACAAAAGACTCCGTTCTTGTTATGCTGCTGAACTTTCTGGGGCCCGTTGCTTTTGTGCCCAGAGGAATGAAGGACTGTTCCTGTTGTTCTTCACCTTTCCTACAAGAGATCATAGACTCTGGGTAGATAGGGCCAAAGAGAAGAGGAAAAAAGTTCCACGAGTGCAGTTACCGCGGTGCTGTCACCAGGTGGCAGTGTTGCGCATCTTTAAACACTTCTCACGCACTCACTCTTTGGAGAAAGGGGATTTCTTCCAGGAGAAGTTTCTTTTCCCCCACATGAATACATGTGTCAGGGTTATGCGTGTTAATCCTTTCTTTTCCCTCTGCAGGAGAGCATCCCATCGAGACCACTGGGGTGGGTCTTAGTCAGGATGGGTGGGAAAAGTAAAATGTGAACATGTGATTCCAAGTTATGGTTTAATGCTGTTGTTTTTCTCTTCTGTCTTTATTCCCTTTTTATTACAGGGCTCAGACACAATGTTTCAGTTGGGTAGTTTTTTCTAAAAGTTTATTTTTGTACAATTGTTAGTTGGTCTCTGGAATGGATTATGTCAGCCATTGAGGGCATGATTTACTCCAGACACTGGGGATCAGTGTCAAACCACCAGGGGGAGAGTGTAGCGGGTATGTACTTTCCCGGGTGTAATTTGAACTTGGCAGAGACATTAGTGATGTGTAATTCCCTGCAGCCCAGCAGGTGGCGCTGTCGCCCTGGGCTGTTGTTGAATCATTGCTGTGTGCTGTGCCTCCTTTTTGTCCTTCCTCGGCAGTGGTATGGTGGGGCGGGGAACCCGCCGTGCTTGCTGGGAGAGGGTATAAAGGGGCCGGCCATCTTTGTCACGGGGTCGAGTCCCAGGCACCTTCAGCCTGTGGGCGGTGGTTCGTGTCAGTTCTCTAGGCGGGCCTAGGCCTAGAGGACAGCCGGAGGTCGTGTTCCATCCCGGGCACCTTTAGCCTGGGGTGAGGTACTCGGATGGAGGTCTGGAGCTCAGTGCCCAACACTGAGTTCCGCGAGGGAAGGAGATCCTAGGGTATCCAGGGATTGGGTACCCGAATCCGGAAGGCGTAATGGACCGGGGGGAGCTCCTCACTCGAAGACCTGGTGCAGCATATTGCCAGTGACGAGTGAGCCTCTCATCGGAGACCGCCTGGAAGGAAATTCCCCCCCGCTCGGAGACCGCAACTCACTTTCAGGGAGGAAAGTGGAGAAAACATTGTGTCTGGGCCTACTCGCATCCACATCTCCTTTTCTGTTCTGTTTCTACAAGGGAGTTCAACTGATTGTGTTCATTCGAGAAGAATAAAGGAGTGTTGAACTTTAATGGTGTGGGGCTCATTTCCTGACAGACATTGTTCAAGGTAACTCTTGGTGGAGGCTCCAGGCGCACAGCACTGACCCGAAGGTAAAAGAACTTTGCTTACACCACACTGACACCTGTGGTGAAGGCCAGGCGTGGTATCCCTGCTCCCTTCCCCTCTGAAGGTACCCCTAGACAAGAGACAGACGAGCTGAAGAATAAGAGGGGAGTGAGGAGGGTGCTACATATGCATTTGTGTATTGTATCATTCATGTTCCTATGTGATGTTTATGTCATATAGGATTTTGCGGTACCGCTTAACAGATGCTGCCTGCTGGATCAATCAGCCTTGAATGACAGTTTTGTGAGCTTCCCAGAGTATCAGAGCAGAAATATCATCTGTTGTGTTATTAGATAGATAGTCTTTAACCACTTAAGGACCGGCTCCTGTACATATACGTCGGCAGAATGGCACAGACAGGCAAAAAGACGTATATTTATGTCAGTTTGAATTTGCCGCTGTGAGCTCGCGCACACGCGCCTGCCGTGAGCTCCGTGACCGTGCCCGCGGGACCCGCGGACTCGATGTCCGCCGGGTGCCCGCGATCGTGTCGCGGAGCTGAAGAACGGGGAGATGGCAGTGTATACACAGCATCTCCCCGTTCTGCCAAGTGACACTGATCATATGCTCCCTCTCATCGAGAGCAGCGATCAGTGACGTGTCACTCGTAGCCACGCCCCCTAACAGATAGAATCACTCCCTAGGACACACTTAACCCCTTCCTAGCCCCCTAGTGGTTAACCCCTTCACTGCCAGTCACATTTACACAGTAACCAGTGCATTTTTATAGCACTGATCGCGGTATAAATGTGAATGGTCCCAAAAGAGCGCCAAAAGTGTCCGATGTGTCCACCATAATGTCGCAGTCACAATAAAAATCGCTGATCACCGCCATTACTAGTAAAAAAAAAAATATTAATAAAAATGCCATAAAACTATCCCCTATTTTGTAGGTGCTATAACTTTTGCGCAAACCAATCAATAGACGCTTATTGCGATTTTTTTTTACCAAAAATATGTAGAAGAATACGTATCAATGTAAACTGAGGAAAAAAATTGTTTTTTTTTAATAGATTTTTGGGGCTATTTATTATAGCAAAAAGTAAAAAATATTGCTTTTTTTTTTCAAAATTGTCGCTTTATTTTTGTTTATAGCGCAAAAAATAAAAACCGCAGAGGTGATCAAATACCACCAAAAGAAAGCTCTATTTGTGGGAAAAAAAGGACGTCAATTTTGTTTGGGAGCACGTCGCACGACCGTGCAATTGTCAATTAAAGCGATACACTGCCGAATCGCAAAAAGTGGCCTGGTCATTTGGCAGCCAAATGGTCCGGTGCTGAAGTGGTTAAGGGCCACTTCGATATCTAGACAGTGGGAGGGGTGGGATAGAATAGCTCTGTTAATACACCAGGACATATCTTGTGTTCTGGGGATTGGGGAGGCTATTGTGGTGCATACTGCACAGTGGTCAGTCCATGAAAAAGAGGTGATGACTGAAGATATGATCTCCGGGATCATGCTAGTTGCGATAAATATGTGGTCGATGCGCGAGAAAGATTTGTGAGAATGGGAATAATGCGTATATCGCTTACTAACAGGATTAATTTCTCGCCACATGTCAACTAGGTTGTGTGCGGATAGTAGTTGTTGGAAAGTCAATTTGCTTGGGCTAGATGGTGGTGCTGGTGGTGATTTGTCAAGGAATGTAAAAACAGTCAGATTGGAATCTCCGCAGAGAATTACCTACCAAATTTGTGTTCGTCTACCACATGAAAAAGATGGGAGAGCAAGGCTGTTGAGCGTTTATTGGGAGCTTAATACGACACAATTGTCATTGCAGTATCTGCAATATGGCCAGTGCGTATGAGGTATCTGCCCTCAGGGTCATTAACTTATGAAGAAAGGGTGAATGGCATAGAGCGATGGAAACCGATAAGGGTTCCTTTCTGTTTGGTTGTGGCTGAAGCAGTATAGAATTGTGGGTATGAGTTACTGAGGAATTTAGGGGTGGACATATCATTAAAGTGAGTTTCCTGTAGGCAGATAACATGAGCCTTAGTGGCTGCAAAAGAACGTAGTGCCTTAGTGTATTTATGAGGGATATTGAATCCTTGAACATTCAAGGTAAGGAAGTTTATGGGGGCCATAGTTCTTCTAGGGCTGGCCTGAGAATGAAGAGGACATTTCCTAAGAAGAGAGCCGCATCTACCCTGTGGAGAGAGAGAGAGGAGGGGAGAAAAGGACAGAGCGAGAGAGAGCATAACAAAATAGAACAACACTTTTAGATGCAATAAACAGTAGTGCATAACAGCATAACAACAGGGAATGGGAGCGTCAAGTGGTCCTGTGGAGGCTCTGTGACTACCACTAGATACCTGCATTATAGGGGCAGGAGTCCAAGGGCAGCAAGGAGTTCCAAGTCCATTGAGTCCTCGTTGGACGGTGCAGGGTTATCAAATCGACACAGTTTCTAGAGATTCTGGCGTGTGTGGTCCGGGTGGCCCTTGCCAACCGCTGCTTGCTTTTGGAAGGAGCGGGGGGGCCTGATCACCGGCACATTGAATCTCTGTGAGGGGTATTCTCCAGGAGGCCTAAATCCAGCAGGGGGGACTGCAGCTCCTCGGCCGTGCAGCATACATACTTCCAAATGTGTGAAACGTACCGAGAATGGAATTTCCCAGTGGTATGCGATTTGATTGCGCTGAAGCACCTGCAGGTGGAGCTTGAGAGCCTGTCTCTTTGCCATTGTGAGTGGGGATATGTCAGCAAAGAGCTGGTATGTGTGGCCCTGGAAGGACAGGGATTCTTTGCCGCTGGCTGCTGCAAGTAGCTGTTACTTAGTGCGATAATAGTGGAACTTCGCTATAATGTCCTGAGGCGGGCCATTGGCTTTGCGTGGTGACAGGGCCATGTGTACTCTATCCATCTCCAACCTATCCACAATAATGCCAGGTTGTAGTTCCTGGAACAGGGGAATCATGGTGGCTTTCAGGTCGAGTACTGTCTCAGGAAATCCCCTGACCCTCAGATTAGACCTTCGGTCTCTGTTTTCCTGGTCTTCCAGATGAGACAGCAAAATCATATTTTCTAATTAACTGACTGGGAGCTGCCTGCATCGGAATCAGACTCACCGACATTGTCCTGTGGCTGCAGGTTGTGTAGCTCTATCTGTGCTTTGGCAGATCACGGTGTGCTGGGCTGTGAGGAAACAGCTGGCACCATCTTGGCAGATGGCCGGGACAGAGCATCTTTGATGTTTCCCATCTTGTATTTGGTTCTGGAACCCCTGAGGACCATGGCTGTCGGAGCGGAGGTCTCTATGGAGTTGGAGAAGTCCGCGGGTGTCATTTTGGGAGCCACTGTTGCATGTGAATCTCCGTTATGGTTCCCCTTGGAGCAGAGCTCTAAGCTTGCATTACCGCTCGGTCAGGCTCCAGGCATGCGCCCCTTCCCACTTTGCAACCTCAACCCCCTTCTCTCTGTCAAACAGCACAATTCAGTGCTGCCTACTTTCGCCTCTTTTATTCACCTTGTGTATAGAACCACTTGGGACTCAGGTCAGGAAAAACCCAAGTGTGCTTGGAACCCTGGTTAGGAACAGAGAATTTTAAATATCACTCTTTGTGGATGGTGTACTTCTTACTCTACCTCAAACCTGTGTGTCAGGACTTGGGTCTGAACCTGCAGCCTCTGCTGTGTCTGGCAATGTCTCGTCTTGCTGAGCCACCTGGGATACCCGACAGCTCTCTTGACAATTCCTTGTCTGATCCTGCCTTGAACCTTGTTTCTCTTGAACTTTGAACCCTTTGCTCCTTCCATGAACTTCCTATTTTAGCCAAGCCTTTGCACTTCCTGTTTGCCAGATTATTGTGCTCTCTCCAGCCAATATCTCCCTCTTGTCTCTCCTGCTGCTGTCCGTATCTCTACTACCAATCGTTACTGACCTTTGGCTTGTTCCTTGACTACGCTGTTGCTTGACAACATGTTACCAACCTTTGGTTTGTTTACCAACTACGCTTCTGAGTGATCCCTACCTGCTATATCTGGTACTGGACCCCGGCTTGCTCGCCTGCAGGTAGATCCTGGTACTAACATGCAGCAAAACCCACCTTCACCCTCAGGAGCTCTGGTGAACACTGGTTAGTGCTTAGACTCCACACCTCAGGTGAGCTCTCTCTCTTCACCTATATATCTTTTTGCAAGTAAATCCCTCCACTTTGAAATGTTTAGTAGGAGGATACAACCTCTACTAAGGAAACGCCAATCAAAAATTCCCCTGTGCAGTTTGCTGTGGATATTAACAGTCTAGGTACATGATTGTCTACCATATTTTTTTTTTTAATTACGATTATCTATATATATATGCTATCCCCACTTTTTAGATACTGCACTTGATGAGCCCCCCCCCCAGCATGCAGCTGGCAGGTGTGTATGCAATTAACATTCCCCATTTAAAATGATGTGTTAAACACATCAAAAGGCTACGTGGAGTAACTATGCTGGATGTAAGGTAAGCTCTATTGCTGCACATTAGCTCTTTGCAAACTATAGTTGCAGTTCTCTTAAAAATGCTTATAGGCATACTGTGTCTACACAAACTCTCTTCACTTATAGATCTTTTTGCAAGTGTAGCGGGGGTCTAAAATATAGGGGGGAGTGCATGGGTGGTAGTATGATCCAATGCACCCTGATTGCTAGGGATATGGGAACTATTTACAGTCTGGAGGACTCTGGTGGTGTGAGGTTCCCTGTGGCCTACAGGTGGCACGGTCGCCCTGGGAGGAGGTTGAACCCACACCGCAAGACTGTGCCTTTTTTCCTTTCCTGGCGCTGGTACAGCGGGGCGGGGAACCCGCTGTGACGCAAAAGGAGAGGAGATAAAAGGGGCAGACGCCCTTACCACAGGGTTCAGAGTTCGGAGTCTGAGGACGTGGCTGCACCCAGGCACCCTCAGCCTGGGTGCTGGCGTTCTGGAGTTCTGGGCCCAGGTGCCCTCGGCCTGGCCGGAGCGGGAGATGGAGTCCATCTCAGGCACCTTTAGCCTGGGGTGAGGTACTATGGCGGAAGCCTGGAGCTCAGTACCTTCGACTGAGTTCCGCGAGGGTGGAGGAATCCGAGGGGGCCCTAACTCCTTGGGTGCCCGTGTCTAAGACGAGGAGGCCGGTGAGCGGAACTTCTCCGGAGAGTCCAGCGCAGCATTGCTGGTGACGGAGAGGCCTCCGGTAACTGTCTTGGACGGATGTCTTTCCCCTGATAGGGGCTATGTTAGCGAAGGTAATCCATGTTCTGTTCAATATAGTCAGTGGCAATGACTATTCGCCATTGGTGACACCACAGTGGTTAGCTCTATCTAAAAGGATTGTGCCTCGACCTACTCCCTACAAATACTGAACTGTTCATGGGTCCCAACCTGTCTGTGCTGAATGACTATTTATTGAGAAGAATAAATACGAGTTGGACCGTTTTCAGTGTGTGGAACTTCAGTTACTGGAAGCAAAGGGGGGGGGTCATTCAGTAAAGGATTTGACTCTGGGACATACACACAAAGCCCGATAGTTCTGGCCTTCACCTCTACACATTGGAGGACATGGGCCGTGGTGTATCTCATCCCTCCCCCCAGTACTAACCCCTAGACGAGACAAACAAGCCGTGAATGATAAGGGGTGAGAGGGGTGAGGTCGTTACACAAGTAAATATCCGCACTTTGAAATGCTAAGCAGGAGGATACAACCTGGGTACGTGATTGTCTACTATATGTTTTACTTTTATTACTGCTATCTATATTTATGCTACCCCCACTCTTTAGACATTTTTGCTTTTGATATAACCTTTTTTCTGCTTCTGATGCTAGATTATCTCAGTGTCTGCCTAACGAGACCCACCCAGGCTACCACCTGTTCCATCCAGCCTACACGGCTCTGTGTTTTGTTTATTTTTTATGTTCACCTGTGTGGTGTGGCAGGTTGCATTGGCGCATGTAGGGGAGTCTTGTAAGTATCATTCTATACACCCACTCCCTGCAAAATATGCACGTATATATGAGTTGTTCTATATGACATAAATGTTATTACTTTATAGATTATATCAACAACATATACAGGGATTTCCCTGAAGGAGGAGTCTTAGAAATCTGAAATGCGTTTAAAATTGTTTTTTCCAGTCCCTGCATGTATATTGTACTATCCCTGGGCGTCACTTGCCACCAGTAATTATGAATCTGATTTTACTGTATTGACTTTTTTATACGGTATGAAAATTATTGCTTCATGTTCTATAAAAAAAAAAATATATATATATATATTTTTTACATATATATTTATTGTGGAGATGCGACCCTGTGTCGCATCTCCAGATTGCACTGGACAGAGTGCATCATGTGGGGGGTACCGGGGGTGACCACGCTAATCGTCCCAGGGATGTGCTTTGCCAGGTCCACTACTACACCTGAAAGGAGGAAATCATGCGCAAAGCATGGCACCTAGGCCCAGTGGACTTCGATGGCTCCTCCATCCTTCTCTTCCTGGACCTTTCTCGGAACACTCTTTACATGCGCGGTGTGGTCCCTGCTCAACTTGATTCACCAAGTGGGTGCTACCTACACCTGGGGCCACCCCTTCAGTATCAAAGTGACCCTATAGTGGTTCCAAACTGGCTGAACCTTCCAGAAGATCGTGTTCAAGCAGCAGGATCGGCTCCTCTTCCTCAACCTCGCAGATGTCCTAGATTTAGATCTGCGTCCATGGATACCGGTGCGCCCAATAATGCACTGCACGCCTTACAATGCATTGGAAGCCCTGATTGGCTGAAGCAATGAAGGATTTGCCCAATCAGGGCACGGAACACTGTCAGAGCCATGATTGGAGAAAGTAATGATGACTGCGCCCAGTCATGGCTCCTTGCTCATCCTTCCCAGAGCAGCCATTTGCAGTGTGATATTGGAGTAGAGATAGATAGATAAAGGCTCTGTTCATTGCTACTAGTGAGTTAGTGTGCTATAGTGTGCTATTGTGATTCCATTGTGAGTGTAGAGTATAAGTGTAGTGTGAATACAATGATAGTGCAGCGTGAGTGTAGTGCAACCACTCATTTTTAATTTAGAGTCAATTTAGTGTAAATATAGTGATAGTGCATATGAGTGTAGTGCGACCATTCATTTTTACTTTAGTGTCAGTTTAGTGTTTCATGGCAGGTTTACTGCAGTATATTAAGGTGCGTTAGTGCACATTTACTGCAGTATATTGACGTGCGTTAGTGCACGTTTACTGCAGTATATTCACTTGCATTCGTGCACGTTTACTGCAGTATATTGATGTGCGTTAGTGCACGTTTACCGCAGTATATTGAACTGTGTTAGTGCACATTTACTGCTGTATATTGAATTGTGTTAGTGCACGTTTACTACAGTATATTGACATGAGTTAGTCCACGTTTACTACAGTATATTGATGTGCGTTAGTGCACGTTTACTGTAGTATATTAAAGTGCATTAGTGCACTTTTACGGCAGTATATTGAAGTGCATTAGAGCACCGTTACTGCAGTATATTGAATTGTGTTAGTGCACTTTTAGGGCAGCATATTGAAGTGCATTGTTCTGATCACCATAAAAAAAAATATATATATATATATATATATATATATTGTGAGATTGGGGGTTGTTAAGCTCACAAAGTAGTTTTTCAGTGATGCAAGCCAGTCAGCAACTCTGTTTAAGGGCATGGTAGCCCATTTTTATTTAAAAGCACAAAAGTTCACAAACACATCTGTAGTATTTACAGGGGGGTTCCACCATTCCTGTATCCTTCATACTAACAGTCGCTTTTCCTTCTAGCGATCCAGGCCTTTAGCCTAGGCCTGACTGTCTGTTCCTCAGACCCACACAGTGTCAAAGAGTTTCAGCTTTCTCCTAGCTTCTCCTGGTCCGCACCTTTGTTGCTATAACACTAACGATGTCTGCCTCCTGCAGACATGCACCGCCTTTGACTCCACTTCAGAGGAAGAGAGCCCACTCGGCTCTCATGCACACAGACTTCCTCTCTCTTGGGTGGAGCCCTGATCCATAGTCACCTCTGACTCCACTTCAGAGGACGAGAGCCTACCTGGCTCTCATGCACACAGACTTCCTCTGTTGGGTGGGGCCCTGTTCCATAATTACCTCTGAACTAAATAGCCTAAGACACAACTGTTCCATCAACGTGTCTCTCTTTACCAAATGTGGCAATAACCAACCCTCTTGAAGATCACACAAAGTCGCACCCTCACAATATATATATACACACACACACACTTATCTTACTGTTGCTTAAAATTGTCATCCATTACTGACAGGAACTGCAGTATATTATGCCCACTTCCTGCCCAGCAGACATTTTGCCTAACCCTTCTGCAATAAAGCATTAGAAGAGCTCCACTATTTCTTAAAACTGGCCTTGGAAGCATAAGTCTGTAAGTAGGCTGTAGGGATGAGCTTCGTGTTTGCGTCGAACACACGTTCGACTCGAACATCGGCTGTTCGATCGTTTGACGAAGAACGAACGTTATGGTCCGTTCGCGCTAAATTCGTGTTGCGCGACACGGCCCATAATTCACTGCGGCATCGCAGTGCATTGCTGGCTGATGATTGGCCAAGCATGCACTATGACCTGCATGCTTGGCCAATCACAACGCGGAAAAAACGGAGAGCCGTAATTGGCCAAAGCCAGGGTGGCTTTGGCCAATTATGGCTCAGGGGGTTTAGTACACGCCCCACACTATATAAGGCCGCCTGGAAGTCGGCCTTGTGTAGTGTGTTGGCGTTTGTGAAAGAGACAGTTTCAGAAAGATAGACAGTGTCATTTATATTGAGTTAGATAGAGCAGGCAGGCGAGTCAGTTAGCTGCTGTTACAGTGTGTAGAGGATATATATGCATCCTAGATGTTGTATATATATTTATACACTGTATTGAGTTTAGCTAGATCCGTTCCTGTTAGTCTCTATACTGTGACAGGCAGGCCGGTGATTTTGCTAGCTGCAGACAGTCAGTGTTTCACTTAGTGTACTACTGTGTGCTTTGCATAGCGATCACCTAAAGCTCACCTGGATACAGTTATTCTCTATACTGAGACAGGCAGGCTGGTGATTGTGCTAGCTGCAGACAGTCAGTGTTTCACTTAGTGTACTACTGTGTGCTTTGCATAGCGATCACCTAAAGCTCACCTGGATACAGTTATTCTCTATACTGTGACAGGCAGGCCGGTGATTGTGCTAGCTGCAGACAGTCAGTGTTTCACTTAGTGTACTACTGTGTGCTTTGCATAGCGATCACCTAAAGCTCACCTGGATACAGTTATTCTCTATACTGTGACAGGCAGGCCGGTGATTGTGCTAGCTGCAGACAGTCAGTGTTTCACTTAGTGTACTACTGTGTGCTTTGCATAGCGATCACCTAAAGCTCACCTGGATACAGTTATTCTCTATACTGTGACAGGCAGGCCGGTGATTGTGCTAGCTGCAGACAGTCAGTGTTTCACTTAGTGTACTACTGTGTGCTTTGCATAGCATTCACCTAAAGCCTAAATTTTTGATGCAATACTTTGCAAAAGAGCTCTTTGCTGCGCTCTAAGTACAGTATCTGTGAGGGGTTGCAGTGTTGTGGCACCAGTGCCTAAGGCCCAATTTTTCTGCCCCTGTTTAACAGGGGCATGTAATTACAATTCTTGATCTAATATTTCACATCTGGGCCCATTCCTGCGCCCACCAAGTATAACTGTGAGGACTTACAGTGTTGTGGCACCAGCACCACCACCAAAGGCCCAATTTTTCCTACCACTGTTCAACAGTGGCATGTAAATAAAATTCCTGATATAATAGTTGGCAGCAGGGCGTTCCAGCGTCCACCAAGAGTAATTGTGAGGGCTTACAGTGTTGTGGCAACACCAACACCTAAGGGACAAATTTCTGCAGAGTATATAGGGCAGGCCCCTACTTTCAAACATCCAACTTACAAACGACTCCTACTTGCAAACGGAAGGAGACAACAGAAAGTGAGAGGAAATCTACCCCTAGGAAGGCAAATTCTCTCCTGTAAGAGTTAATATGTGAAAAAGGTGTCTCCTCTCCACTGATGCTTTATCACCAATCCTTGTTTCACTAAAAACCACAAATTTTCCAAAAACATTTGTCATTGAGTTGGAAAGTGAGGTGAAATGTTCTGAACAGGTGCACAGACATCAAAACAAATGTTACAGGGGTTATAACCCTTCCCTATGTTCTCCAAAAAGCTTAAAAATAGATTTTTTGGCTAGAGCTACACTTAAAAAATGTACCTTCCAAATTACAAACAGATTGTACTTAAGAACAAACCTACAGTCCTTGTCTTTTTTGCACCGTGTGTATACTGCTGTTCAGAGTATATAGGGCCTTTTTTTATTTTGGGTGCGGGGTTCCCCTTAATATCCATACAAGATCCAAAGAGGCTGGTAATGGGCTGGGTGATGGGGTACCCATGCCATTTTTCTCAATGATTTTCATCCATATTGCCGGGACCAGACATTACATTAAAGCCGTAAGCAGTTTTAAATGGCTTTTTTTCCTTTAGAAATGTCATTTTGTGCAGGGACAGTTCTAAACACGGGAAACACGTGCCACTTCACAGGCATACTTTAGACACCCCCCAGGTATGATATTTAAATAAATATTTCACTTTTTTTTTTCAGTTTATGCATCATTAAAATCACTGCTCCTGAAAAAACGACCATTTTAAAAGATTCTTTTTACATTGATACATGTCCCCTCGGGCAGGACTCGGGTTCCCAAACCCTTTTTAGGACAATAACATGCATATTAGGCGTTATAATTAGCACTTTAGATTTCGAACGTTTGCGTCCATTGTATTTAATAGGGTTCTAAAGTTTGCGCGAACGTTCGGTCCGTTCGAAGGTTCTGGTGCGAACCGAACGGGGGGGGGGGTGTTCGGCTCATCTCTAGTAGGCTGCCATTAGTTTTTCAATTAATAAGTATATGTTCTACTATTTCAACTAAATTTTTATGTGTGTTTGGTAGTATTTCTGTCAGGGTGTTCTTTTAGCTAGGCCTCAACATTAGTGCCTTAACAGTAATGTAGCATGCTTGTCACTATTTGCATTCTGTAATGTAATTGCAGCGCACCAACCCCAGACTTTACCTGCTTTTCTTCTGCTTGGCTCCTCCGCAGGAAAAGAATGAGGCACACCACACCACAAGCCCGTACCCTCCTGAATAGGGAGGTTGAGCGGTGTTAGTTTCTCGGGCCTGCTTGCGGCTGGTGTAAAAAAGCCTCCAGTGCTGACCTCGTTTCTGCAGTAATCAGAAAAAAGTCTTTAGTTCTCCGCAGTAAGCAACTGTCCACACCAACTGAAAAGGTCCAACACTTATTTATTCCTTCTTGCACAATAAACAGTCTCTTTAAGAGCAGACGGGTTGAGACAAAAACAGGTCAGATAAGGTGGGAGGAGGTCCAAGCACAAACTTAAATTTGTGTTTCTCCTGTTCTGAATAGCACAAACAGGCTTGGCGCATGGTCGCTGCCACCGACCATGAAGGGGTCTCTGCCACAGACCAGGTGAATAGGGCCTCTGCCACAGGCCCGGTTGTTGGGTCTCTGCCACCGACCTGATTCACGATTGTAACGGGAGGGCCCGTGGAACCCAGAAGTTCTTAGAAAGTATGAGCAATAAAATAATGGACATTGAGAATATGTCTTGGATTGCTTTGAAATGGGTCTGTAATATTAATCCACGGTATTTCCCAGGATATCAGTAAAGGACTATTTACTGGTTGTTTGATTCTGAACTCAACAGGTTAATTGAGAGATGCTGATGTGTTCTAACCACCTGGCTGCCTGTGTAATGTAGATTAAATCCAGACTAGCTTCCAAAAACCTTTTCATTGGAGCTCGTAGAACGTCTGGCTGCCTATTATGGGATGTTTAAGTGTCTTGCTGTGAGGAAAGGGGGGGGGAATCACTCCAGCAACCCCTCCTGCTAAGACTGTTTGCTGAAGGAGAAGTTTGAACACACCTGACCTGTATCACCATTGTCATTGGACAGTTTAACCCGCCCTGTTCCCCGAGGATGGGAGGGAAGTGTTTTTGAAGAGAAGTGTGTTACCATGTGCTTGCAATAAAGATTCATTCCCTGTTTTTGGAACTTCAACACAGAGCGTTGTCTCGTTTGTGCGGGGAGAAATATTTGTATGGGGTCTTATTTGGCTGGTTGGTGTGTCTGGTAGCTGGCGTGTGTTTGAGAATGGAATATCCTAAACGACGTTAACTCCTGTCGTTACAACAATGAATTACCTTCTTAAAGTAATGACCCCTGTCAGGGAAAGGACATCCATCCGGAGAGTTACCAGAGGCCCCACCGTCACCAGCGATACTTTACTGGGTCTTCGGGAAGGGTCACCTCCCTGGACTCCTCGTCCTAGATTCGGGCACCCACTCCAGGGGGCACCCTAGGAGCCCTCGATCCCTTGTGGGACCCAGTCGAAGGTACTGAGCCCCGGGCCTCTCTCACAATACCTCACCCCAGACTGAAGGTGTCTGAGATGGAACAGCATCTCCGTCTCTGGGCCTTGGGCACCCAGAGACCACCCGACCAGGCCTCCGGGCCTAGGGCGCCCGGAGGCGACACACACGTACCCAGGCTTAAGGTGGCTGAGCGCGGACTAACGACCCCTCTGGAAGATGGCCGCGCCCTTCTTTATCCTCTCCCGACAGGCACAGCAGGTTCCCCGCTCCGCCGTAGCGCTGCCGAGAGGGGACAAAAAGGACACAACCTCGTACTGCAGTTCAACCCGGGCCCACGGCAACAGTGCCACCCATAGGCCCCAGTGAACTTACACACCAGTACTATCTCCCAGGGATAGAAATGGTCCATGAGACCTGACAATTAGTGCATCTGAGCCTGGTTACCGCTCAGATGCTTCCCCCTAAACGTAACCACCCGCTACACAATGTTAAATTGCTAATGCATATTTTTATAATTTGTGCTTTGCAGTTTTACAAGACTAGTTCTTAGTAAAGATTAAAACAGTTAGCCCTTCCTCCTGAGTCTTTAATAGGAAGCCGTTAGCTGTCTGTCAAGCCTTGTACTTCAAACACATAATGAGGGCAGAAGAGTAAAAAGACTTACAACACAACGGACCTATTCTTAGGAAGAGTGGATTAATTCTAATCAGCAGCTAACCTCTACAGCCACAGACACTACAGAGAAGTAATCTATTTGATCATGCAGCACACAGACCAAGATTCTACACCAGTCATCCCTTAGCATACACAAGCAGAGGAAGGCACATACAGTATGCCAAGGACCAGGTCACGCTGCACAAGCGCTAGAGTCTCTAGTCAATCGGATTGGACATCATCTAGTGCTTAAGTTGTCAGGTCCAAGCGCACTAGATCTAGACAGCTGCCAGGGCCCATGCAGAAGCCGCACATGCACTGGCTTCCTATGCAATACATGAAGCTGAAATGATAAGAGAGTAGGGCTGCATAGATAAAGAACATCATATGATTAGAGCTAAAAGTAAGGCTGAAGCACTTATAAGAAAAGCATCTTTACATATTCTCAAGCAAGAAAAAACTGCTTCAGCAGCCTTAGCTGAAGCCGAGGTTCTCATTAGAGCTGCAGAAGAACAGTACAGAGAACTCTCTGTGATAGAAACCCAGATGACACCTCTCAGTGCAATCCAATGCACCTGTGAGTATGTATGATTGCACACAACCATGTGCACTGATCAACAGTCTAATGATGCCTCAAATCGTCAAAGGTCCCACTAGCAGCAGATAACTTTGATATCACTCGATGCTACAAGACCGAACCAGAACTTCCATATGACAAGCCAAGTGGCTACGTACTCAGAGACCAATCTATTGGTCCTTCAGGAAACCAAACGAATAGTGACATACAGTAATCCCTCCTCGGGAAAACATAAATCTGGCCTATAGTGGAAAGACTTGCAGCAAAGGAGAACAACCACACGACCAGAGTGGGTTTAACCAAGCACCCCGCTCTCTTATCAGCCACAAACGTGCCCTGTGTCTGTTCCCAGAAAACACTCATCTGAGTCAGCAGGAGCCACAGATGTGACAAATTATTTGATACGCCATTAAATGAGGAACTCTGATCTTCTGAAGTTTGACGACCGTCTAGAATACGATTGGGCCTGGAAGTCATCTTTCCTAAGCAGCACCGAAGACTTAGGCTCGGTTCACACTGGAACCAGCTGCGGATCGCACAGGAACGCTGTGCATTCCCATTTTCCGGTTCAGAGACGAATCAGGGCCGAATCATAGAGAGCCGGTCACAGTCTCCTGCTATGCAAATTGGATGCAGAGAAATCCGCATTCAATTCGCATAGGTGTGAACCCAGCCTCAAAGAGGTTGTAAACCTCCATGGGGAAGTTGTACCTATAGGTAAGCCTAAAATAAGGCTTACCTATAGGTACTGTACTGACAGACAGGGAAAGGTTTGACCTACTCTCCAAATGTCTCGGACCAGAATCCTCTGAGCATGCCAAAAGAATCAGGTCAGTACATGTTCATGATGTGATGGTAGGGCTTACAACGGTATGTCAGAGATTAAAAGACTGCTATGGGTCATCTGAAGAAGATGCACTTCTGAAGAAAATTGAAAATTGTCCAAAAGTAAACAAAGACAATCAGAAGCTGAGAGAGCTTAGTGACATACTTTTAGAGCTGGAGGCAGCCAGGCCTCTGATATTTGGATACAGCACATGAAGTCAACCCGATAATCGATAAGTTTCCTTAAAACTTACAAGAAAGATGGATCACGCAAGCATTAAAATACAAGGAAGATCATCAGGTGGCATTTCCACCTTTCTCCTTCCTCGCCAAGTTCATTGTGAATCAAGCTAAAATGCGCAATGACCCAAGCTTCGCCTTTCTGAACATGGGAGGCTCGAGCTCTGTAAAGACAGAGAAACAACCATCAGCGCAGAATAAAGAACACAGAGCAACAGTGTCTGTACGGAAGACAGATGTACCGTCTGAGTCCGAAGCCAACCAGGATAAAAGCTCAGGAATGAAAGTTGAGGACCCAGACAAGTAGTGTTCGCTACATAACAAGCCTCATCCACTGAGAAAATGTTGCAGTTTCAGAAGCAAGACAATAGAGGAATGCAAGTCTTATCTTAAAGTGGAGGTCCCACTAAAATAAAACATATTAAAAGCCAGCAGCTACAAATACAGCAACTTCTGACTTTTAATATATGGACGCTTACCTGTCGAGGTCGCCCGCGATGTCAGCAGCTGAAGCCAATCTGTCGCTCGAGGATCGGCTGCTGCTGCCGCCATGCTTGGTAAGGGAATCAGGAAGTGAAGCATTGCGGCTTCACTTCCTGGTTCCCTACTGCGCATGCGCGAGTTGCGCTGGACGTCTTCACTGGTCCCCGCTGTGTTCTGGGAGCTGTGCGTCTCCCAGAAGGCAGCGGGGGTACAGAGTAGGCTCCGAAAGTGGCGTAGATCACGAGGTGATCTATGCCAGAAAGTGGGAGCAAATACCTGTTTTAGACAGGTATCTGCTCCCCCCCTCCCGCCTGAAAGGTGCCAAATGTGACACTGGAGGGGGGGAGGGTTCCAAAAAGTGGAAGTTCCACCCAAAAATGGAACTCCACTTTAAGGACAGGCACATTTGTTTCAGATGCTGTGGGTCAACTCAAAATCTTGCAAAAGTCTGTGTGGAAGCAATCCGAGTCAAAGAATGCAATAATGACAAGCATCTGTCTGTGCTGCACCCAAGATCAGCACCATGGAGAACAGAGAATCCGACAACCCGAGAAGATCATGGTGGGGAGAAAAAAAGAGTGCAAAATCAGCAATAACCTCAAAGACATTTAGCTCTAGATTATGCTCCAAGATATGTTTAATTAAGATGTATCCTGCAGGTCTCAGAGAGAGGGCAATCAGAATATATGCAGTCTCAGAAGAGCAAAGTAGCAGATCGCTGGCAAGAACAGAGTTCTTTGACCTCTTCAGTGACAGAGGAAGTTCAACTCCATATACTTTGAAGAAATGTTCAGGAGTTGTGAAGCCATCGGGGGAGAGCAAATGACTACATCATTGAGTCATTAGATGGAAAAACACAGCAGACTCTCCCTACTTTCATAGAATGTGATATGAGACCAGACGATAGAGTAGAGATCCCCACACATGAAACTGCACGTCACTACCCTCATCTGACGCAAATAACAGACAAGATTCCAGCACTCGACCCAGACGCTGCATTTATCCTTCTGCTAGGAAGAGACATACTGAGAGTGCATAGGGTCAGAGAGCAGTACAATGGGCCACAAAATGCACCATTTGCACAACGTCTTCAACCTTGGATGGGTTATCATTGTTGATGCAAGTCTGGATGGAGCTCACAAGCCAGCAAAGTGAATGTCTACAAAACAAACATGTTGCAAAATGGCCGCACATCATGTCTAAGGATACAGATTAAAGAGACTAGTCAACCAAATACAATGGCAGAGAGTTCAGAGCTGCATGGAGACTATAGCCTCAGCTCAAGATACAGATGAGCTAGGATGCAAGGGGTTTGAAAGAACGTGAGATGTTGACAAACTAGCACCATCTGTTAAAGGTAGCCTCTTTCTTTTTTTATCAATAAAAGTTTTATTAAAGAAAAAATGGTATACAAGGTTCAAAGTTTACGCTTGTACAACAAATAAGCACATTGAGCATAGACAGTCATGAACTTCGGGACAGGAAAAAAAAAAAAAAAGAACATAACCATACACATATATAGTGGTAGCTAGTCTCTAGCGAGACCATAGCTTCAGATCCAGCGTAGCATGGGAGCTAACATTTTAATCATGTTGACGTGTCTGGACCCTAAGCCTGTAAAAAGCATAAAAAAAGGGGGGGGGGTGTGTGAAAATTTTAATAACAGATCATTGGTAAAAGATCCTTGGTGAGAGGGCCTAATGACGGATTTGTCAATAGGGCGAGTATGTAAGTCGTCAGTGTCTATTTGAGGAACAATGATATCAGTATTCCACAGTAATGAATGTTCAATCAGTGTGCTAAGATGGTGGTTTCAACCAGTGTTGTGAGTATTGGTCAGAGTACTGGAACACCACCCAGGGAGACCATAGCTTGTTAAATTTTTCAGAGGATTCCTTAGCAATTATCAACTGTTTCCTCCATATGATAAATATTCCCTATGGAGTGAAGCCATTTGGAGATGGAAGGAGGGTGCCTCGATTGCCAGTGCCTGGGAATCAGGATTTTTGCTGCATTTAGATGTCTTGTCAAAGACTTTTTGTAATGTCTCATGGAGTAATCTGCAATCTGCAATATGCAGCACATAGGTGTGAGAATGGTTTTGGTGTCTGTAATGAGTTTGATCAGATCACATACCTTATTCCAGAAGGGCCTTAATCGGGAACAATCCCACCAAATGTGTAACATCATGCCCTGGGCTTGCATCTCCAACATGAGTCCGAGGACAGTGGGTACCATTTTTTTATTTTATCCGGTGTGGCGTACCAATGTGTTAGTAGCTTATAAGACATTTCTTGCAATCTTGTGCCAATGGAGCATTTGTGTGCGAAAATTTAAGCTTGTCGCCATTGTTCATTGGTAGAGTTTGTTTCAAGTGCTTTTTCCCACTGTGCTCGTGCTCCATGAGCCTCCCCACCTCTGTCCCCCTGAATCCAAGAGTACATTAGGGAAGTAGATTTGGCTACAGGGGTTCCAGAGAGGCAGACATGTTCAAAGGGGATGGTGTCTCTGAGAAGCTGGTTTTTAGCCGGAGAGGTATGTATATAATTGTGCAACTGGCGGCAAAGGGTTTTAACTTGTTAGCGTCCACACAGTGGGGCTGATTTACGAAACGTTTGCGCCATGAGTATTGGCGCATCTGCGTGCGCAATGGCTGTTTTGGTATTTACAAAACATTAGCGCCTGTAGCGCAGCCCTATTTCCCATTTACTATAGTGTTGTCGGCGGACGGGAGGAGGCGCTCAGTGCGCCACTATGGACCTGCCGCACGGCATGTTAAACACTAAATATAAAGAAGCTGGAAGTGAGAATATAATGGGGGTGATGTGAGGAATTGTAGTGACATCTGCCCAAATAACTAATATGCCCAAAATTGAGTGATAAAGTAACTTTTTCAAAACCAGCCCGCTGCGCCGGCAAGTACGATTCGAGCTGCGGGAGGTTTTTTTGAGCTCAGCGCGGGAATTTCAATGGTTCAAATGCGCCGGGACACTGCCCCGGCAAAATCTTAGTAAATGTCAAGTCACCTAAGTCAATTTGCATAAGTTGAACAGGCGCAGCTCTGAACTTCCCAGTGCGCCAGCAAAATGACATTTCTAAAGGAAAAAAAAGGCATTTAAAAGCAGCCGCGGCTATAATGAATTGTCGGCTCCCGGCAATATAGAGAAAAGTCATTGAAAGTCTTTGCTAACCAAAACAAAAAAGCGTGGGGGTCCCCCCAAATTCAATTACCAGGCCCTTCAGGTCTGGAATGGATATTAAGGGGAACCCCGCTGCAAATTTCTTAAAAAAATTACGTGGGGTTCCCCCTAAATATCCATACCAGGCCCTTGAGATCTGGCATGGATTTTAAGGGGAACTCCACCCCAAATTTGAAAAAAAAATGGCGTGGAGTCCCCCCAAAAATCCACACCAGACCCTTATCTGAGCACGCAACCTGGCCGGCCGCAGAGGAAGAGGGGGGGACGAGAGAGCGCCCCCCCCTCCTGAACCGTACCAGGCCACATGCCCTCAACATGGGGAGGATGTCCCCATGTTGATGGGGACAAGGGCCTCATCCCCACAACCCTTGCCCGGTGGTTGTGGGGGTCTGCGGGCAGGGGGCTTATCGGAATCTGGAAGACCCCTTTAACAAAGGGGACCCCCAGATCCCGCCCCCCCCCCCCATGTGAAATGGTAAGGGGTACATTGTACCCCTACCATTTCACGAAGAAAGTGTCAAAAATGTAAAAAATTACAAGAGACGGTTTTAGACAATTCCTTTATTAATGTCTTCTCTTTTCTTCTATCTTCTTCCATCTTCTTCTTTTCTCCATTCGGGTTTCTTCCTCCATCTTCATCTTTATCTTCCTTCTTCCTTCGGTCTTCTCGTCCGCATCTTGCCCCGGCGTCTTCCCTTCTTCTTTCTTCTCCGGCCGCTCCGTTTGAATTGGAGGTTCCCGCTGTGCGACGCTTCAGTTCTCCACTTGGTCCGCTGCCCACCGGTGGCTCCGCCCCCCTCTGACACCACGGGGAAAGTCCCCGTGAAATCCATGTGCGTCAGAGGGGGGCGGGGTCACCGGGTGTAAGCGGACCAAGAGGGGAACTGAAGAACTGAAGCGTCGCACAGCAGGAACCTCCAATTCAAACGGAGCGGCCGAAGAAAGAAGGGAAGACGCCGGAGCAAGATGCGGACGAGAAGACCGAAGGAAGATGAAGATGAAGATGAAGATGGAGGAAGAAACTCGAATGGAGAAAAGAAGAGGATGGAAGAAGATGGAGGAAGAAGATGGAGGAAGAAGATGGAGGAAGAAGATGGAGGAAGATGATGGAGGAAGAAGATGGAGGAAGAAGATGGAGGAAGAAGATGGAGGAAGAAGATGGAGGAAGAAGATGGAAGAAGAAGATGGAAGAAGAAGATGGAAGAAGAAGATGGAAGAAGAAGATGGAAGAAGAAGATGGAAGAAGAAGATGGAAGAAAGGAAAAGACATTAATAAAGGAATTGTCAAAAACCGTCTCTTGTCATTTTTTACACTTTCTTTGTGAAATGGTAGGGGTACATTTGTACCCCATTACCATTTCACATAGGGGGGGCCGGGATCTGGGGGTCCCCTTTGTTAAAGGGGTCTTCCAGATTCCGATAAGCCCCCTGCCCGCAGACCCCCACAACCACCGGGCAAGGGTTGTGGGGATGAGGCCCTTGTCCCCATCAACATGGGGACATCCTCCCCATGTTGAGGGCATGTGGCCTGGTACGGTTCAGGAGGGAGGGGGGGCCGCTCTCGTCCCCCCCCTCTTTTCCTGCGGCCGGCCAGGTTATGTGCTTGGATAAAGGGTCTGGTGTGGATTTTTAGGGGGACTCCACGCCATTTTTTTTTTAAATTTGGGGTGGAGTTCCCCTTAAAATCCATGCCAGATCTCAAGGGCCTGGTATGGATATTTGGGGGGAACCCCACGTCATTTTTATTAAAAAATTTCAGCGGGGTTCCCCTTAATATCCATTCCAGACCTGAAGGGCCTGGTTATGGAATTTGGGGGACCTCCACACATTTTTTTTTTGGGTTAGCAAAGACTTTCAATGACTTTTATCTGTATTGACGGGAACCAGCAATTCATTACAGCCGCGAGGACTTTTAAATTATTATTATTTTACTTTAGAAATGTCATTTTGCTCTCCAACTGTTATAAACATGGAAAACATGCGCTACTTTACAGGCATACTATAGAAACCCCCCGGGTATGATATTTAGGGCCAGTTCACACCGGATGCAGTGCAGTGCGTTTTTTTGATGCCTGAAAAACGCAAAGAAAGTTGATCACATTAATGCCAATAGCATAGTTCACACCACTGCAGTCCGTTCCAGTACGTTTCAGAAAGCCAAAAAAAAATTGGTCATGCTGCATTTTTTAGGTACAAAACTGTACTGGACCCCAGTAAAACACATCAAAAACGCAACGGAGCGTACCAAAAATGCACTAGAATGCACCGCAACGCACCTAAATGCACCAAAGACGCACTGCAACACACTTGTCCTAAGTGAAAAGAGGGGGAAAAAAACACTGGACTGCATCAAAAACGCATCAAAAATGCACTGGAATGTGTCAAAAACGCACATGCAGAAAAGCACCTGGAACGCACCCAGACTGCGTTTCTATAGTGTGAACTAGGGCCAGTTCACACCATAGAAACACAATCCGGATGCGTTCCAGGTGCTTTTCTGCATGCACGTTTTTCATGCGTTCCAGTGCATTTTTGGTACGTTTTTGATGCAGTCCAGTGCTTTTTTTCCCCCCTCTTTTTTATTAACCATAGATAAGGACAAGTGTGTTCCAGTGCGTTTTTGTTGCATTTAGGTGTGTTCCTGTGCGTTCCAGTGCGTTTATGATGCGTTTTGATGCGTTCCAGTACAGTCCAGTGCAGGTAAAATGCAGCATGTTCTACTTTTTTTGTGGAACTGGGACGCACTGGAACAAACACTGCCATTTAGAACCATATAACCAAGTTTCCATGCATTTTGGATGCATAAAAAACGCAATGCACTGCATGTGGTGTGAAATGGCCCTTAAGCAATTTGGCATATTTAAAGGCACTTCTCCTTGTTTTGTTTTTGGTGTTTTCCAAATTGGTGACATTGATAAATGTCCCTTAGGGTGGGACCTGGGCCCCCATTTTAAGGCCAATAACTAGAAGATAAGCCAGCCAAGTGGGGACTAGCAAAATTAACAAGTCAGTTCCCATAGACTGCAATGGTATTTGTTGGTGGGGGGGGGGGGAGGGGTGATTGTCCCATCTCTAGATTTGTAGCATGCTGGATGATGTGCTTAATTTTGGACGGGGGGAGGGGGGGGGTTGTTTTTTGCTAGCTGCATTGGTGTTGTTCTGCACATGCCCAGCCAGTTCGTTTTTTTTTGCGTGCTTTTTGTGTGTGAACAGCGCCTGGATATTTCTGGGCCTGCTCAGAGAGTGTTTTGATGGGTTAGTAATTGAAGGACATCCTTAACAGGTGTAGCCACTTTGAATTTCAGTCTCTACATTGAGTGAACTTGCATTTTGGGTGTTTCATGGACTGTGCATGTGTTTTCAATTGCCTCATTAGCACACAAACATATGTTATATAAAGCTCAGAGGGAACATTCGTTCGCTTGCCCTGAGAAGAGGCAAGTGTGTGTGGGGGGCAAAATGTACATGTTGGTGTCCTTATTGAGTTTGTAACACATGTATTTTATTTGTTATGTCTTTGCAAAACAGGTGATTGGTTAACTTTTGTGGATTGTATATTTTTTGTGTGGGGGAAATGTTCCCCTGAAATAATTCTGATGTTGTTAATGTGTGTCGTTTGTTCACTTTGATTTAATTGTCTGCTGCCTTTTTTTTTGGCCAAAAATTTCTCAAGATTTTGAGTCTGTAACTGTTTCAAATTGACCATGTTTTTTATTTTGCCTTCCCTTTTATTTTGTTGACCAATAAAATTTGATGCAAAGTTTTGATGTTTGTTTTGTGTTTTCTTTGCAACATATGTGACAGCTGATTGGCATGTCAAAACAAAACTGGTGTGATTTGTCTAATCTGGTGCCTTCATGCTAGCATATGCATGGATTGTATTGTGTGCTGCCATGGAAAGTCACAAGGAAATTAAAAATACAGAGCGGTAAGTATTCAATTTTCCTTTTTTACTGCAGTGGTTCTCAGCCTCAGTCCTCAAGTACCCCCAACAGGACATGTTTTGTGAATTTATCTTATCGAGAATTGCTGTCCAAAAATCAAAACCATTGACAGTGATTTAAAGCACATGTGCAAGATGAAGGAAAACCTGCAAACATGGCCTGTTGGGGATACTTGAGAAGCACTGATTTAGAGCACTGCACTTAAAAATAGCTCAAGGCCATACAATTCTAATTGTGGGCATTTTGAGGGAAACAATGTAAGTGTTAGAACCCCTGTGTGTGTGTGTTTTTTTTTTATTATTTTTTTTATTTTTTTTGTAGTTTGGCCTTTGTGTCTCCTTTTCTTAAAATTGGCTTCACTTCCTGTCACACAGCTAAACAGGAAGTGAAGGTAAAACCCTACCAATGTCTTTTCTTGGGGACACACAGATCAATCTAACTAGTGTCCCCATTGAGCAAATTGCACTCTAGCACTTTGTTGTGTACACCCCAAATCAATGTATAGTTTGGGGTTTAGTAAAGACAAATCCACTCTGCAGTAAAAGTGTAGCTGCTGAAAATCTGAGGGAAAGTACTGGTGATTGGCTGTTCCAATCATGTAAAAGCAAAGATGGTGTATTTTTTTGGCTTGCATGTCCCCCTCAGATATACAGCAAGTGCACTTGTAGTGCAAAGTAGATTTGCCTTTAGTAAATAAACCCCAAAGTCCAAAATACCTAATAATTTGGGGTGTACCCCGCAATATGCTGGAGTGCATAATGGGGAAAGTATTTAGACTGACCTGTGTGTCCCCAAGGAAAGACAATGTTAGGGATTTTCCCTCACTTCCTGTGTGGCTATGTGACAGGAAGTGAATTATTTGGAAGGATAAAGTGGCCAAATTATTTAGTTTAACTTTTCAAAGACTCATTCCTAAGTTGAATTGTGATGCATGTCAATGGCCCATTTAGACCCTCTTTAATCACTTGAGATCAGCGCTATAACTGATCGACGGCCACAGCATGGTCCTCAATTGCCGGGAGTCCGTCAATAAACGTCCTCCCCTTTGCGCGCGCTGTGGTCACTGAGTCACTGAGACTCAGGTGATGACAGATCCGAGTAAGGGGCCGATCCCTGCCCTTTACCATGTGATCAGCTGTCAGCAAATGACAGCTGATCACGTGATGTAAACAAAAGCTGGGTAATGGTTTTTGTTTTCTCCTTGTGCTGACAGCGTGAGCATAAAAAAAAGGCAATCACCGGCTTATGTGCAAGGGACATGGGGCCCGAAGAGGAAGAGGCAATTCTGCATCATCTGTGACAATTAGTAGCCCCTGCCAGTGCCACCTATCAATGCCCACCACTGGTGCCAATCAGTGGCACCTAGCAGTGCTGCCTATCAGTGCCCATCACTGCCAACTAGGGCTGGGCGATATTCCCCCCCAAAAAAATCTGAGATTTTTTAATAAAAAACTCGATTTACGATTCGATTTTTTTTTTATTATATTAATTAAAGTGCATCAACAAAGAAAATTGCAAAGGCAAACCCTTTCTCTAACTGCAAAGTCAGTGTGCAACAAAGATTGTTAAACATCCAAATTATTAATACTGTATTTGGATTTAGCTAATAAAACAACAAAAAATCTTGAGGTTACTCTTAGTTGAATTGAACTGTGCCTGTGCCTCGCTGTGCCTGTGCCTCACTGTGCCCGTGCCTCACTGTGCCCAATGCCTCACTGTGCCCATGCTTCAATCACTGTGCCCGTACCTGATGCAGATTTTCATGGGATACGGATTTTACTGCTACACCAGCGGCCATTCCAGTATTCAAAAGCCGTGCCTCCTCCTCGTCTGTGATAGGCGGAACACTCAATTTCCCAGCATTCAGTGTTCCGCCTATCATGGACATCCTCTCATTCTCATAACACAGACGAGGATGAGAGGATGTCCGTGATAGGCTGAACACTGCCTGCTGTGAAATTGAGTGTTTCGCCTATCGCAGACGAGGACTCGGGAGGCGCGGCTTTTGAACACTGCAATGGCCGCCGTCTGTCTGCATGACACGCTGATCAGGTAGGCAGACGGCGGCTTGCGTTTAGTTAGTGTTACATTACATCTACTCGTGGCGGCTGCGGTGAGTAGATGTAATTGGGGTAACGCCACCCAGTGCCATTCCGGATACGCCCCCTGCAGCCCTGCTACGGAAACTTTGAAGGAAAAAAAAATATATAAAAAAATATATAATTATTTTTTTGTGAAAAAAAAAAAATCTAAAAAAATCGATTTTCTTCAAATCTGAATCGATTTGAACTCAAAACTCGATTCAAGATTAAAATCGATTTTTTTCCCAGCCCTACTGCCAACTATCATTGCCACCTAGCAGTGCCACTTCTCACTGCCCACCAGTGCCAAATAGCAATGCCACCTCTCAGTGCCCACCCTTGCCACCTTATCGGTGCCCATCAGTGCAGTCTCATCAGTGTACATCAATGAAGAAGAAAAATTAGCTTTTTTAAAAATATTAACCAGTTTCCTACCGCCCACCGTCAAATGACATCCTTGGCTTTGGGCGGTGACATCTGAATGATGCCTGTTGCAGGCATCATTCAGATATCATTCTTTTCAGCTGGCGATTCTGTGCACAATAAAAACGATCATAGTGGCAGTTCCGCCGCTTGATTGTTCTTATAGGCGGGGGAGGGGACGTCCCCCCCCCCCTCTTGCCACCATCCGGTGCTTCTCCGGGCTCTCCCGTGCCATCTGGGGCTCGGAGAACGATTTGGAGATGACTGGTGACCAGATGGTCATCAGTCATCTCTATGACCATCGGAGGCGCGGGCACGACGTTATGACATCACGCCGTATTCCCGTATGTTAACCAAGCCGTGATCTCGGCTGTCAGCATGAGATTGGTGATTTTTTTGGACCAATATCATGCTTGGATGTTTACATTCCTTGTAATAGGAATAAAAGTGATCCAAAAAAATAAAGAGTAAGAAATACAAAAAAGTTAAAAAACTAAATAAAAAAAATAAGCAAAAATACGAAAAAACGCCCATGTCCCCGGTAGCTCGCGCTCAGAACGAACACACGCGTAAGTCCCGCCCACATATGTAAACGCCGTTCAAACCACACATGTGAGTTATTGCTGCGTGCGTTAGAACGAGTGCAACAATTCTAGCACTAGACCTCCTCTGTAATGCCAAAATGGTAACGTGTGGTAACGTGTAAAATTTTTTAAAGCATCGCCTAGGGAGATTTTTAATTACTGAAGTTTGGTGTCATGCCATGAGTGTGCGCAATTTTAAAGCGTGACGTGTTAGGTATCTATTTACTCAGCATAACAACATCTTTCACATTATACCAAAAAATTGGCATTTTGAAAATTTATTGCGCAAATACCGAGCGAGATAAAAATTTGCAATGACCGCCATCTTATTCCCTAGGGTGTCTGCTTCAAAAACATTTATAATGTTTGGTGTTTAGAAATAATTTTATAGCCATAAATGTATGATTTTTACATGAAGGAGAGAAGTGCCAGAATAGGCCCAGTGCTGAAGTGGGTAAAATATCCATTTTTTTTTTTTTAAACTCGGTCTTTTGTATTTATAGAAAAAAAATAAAAATAAAACACAAAGGTGATCAAATAGCACCAAAAGCAAGCTCTATTTGTGTGCCAACAAATAAAACATTTTCATTGGGTTACAGTGTTGTATGAGCGCGCAATTGTCATTAAAAGTGCATCAGCGCTGAAATGTGAAACTTGGTCTGGGCAGTGCGCAAGTGGTTAATATAAGGCTACATGCACACGGACGTTTTTCAAGCCGCTTGTTTGAGCGTTTTTTGCCGCTTAAAAACATCTCTCCATGTTAGCCTATGGCCTCATGGCCACCATGGCGTTTTTGAGCTGTAAATGGCATAGGCGTTTTTAGGCCCCATGTAGACGGGACGCTGGTGCAAAGTATTCTGAACTAAGGTTGAAAGTGGCGTTTAGAAAGGCGCACTTTGTGGCGTTTGCATGCCGTGTTTTACCACATTTGCGTGTATATGATAAGGAGCCGCCCTAAGCTCAAAAAACAGTATTATTTACGATTTTAGCTATTTAGTGAGACCAGAGTGATATCAGCAGCTGAGAGCAGCAGTGTAGTTGTATTTAGCGTATCACTTGCCACAAGTTGTGGATTGTCCACTTGCCACGTCAGCGGCCCCAAGTTGTGGATTGTCCACAATGCAATGGAAGCAATTTCATTTATATTTATATATATATTTATATATATATATATATATATATATATATATATATATATATATTGTGACAGCAGGAAGGTAAAGTCACCTGGTTGCATCCAGGGGGGTAGATATATTTCGCCCAGATTCAGGCTTTACGCCGACTTATACAACTAGGTGGAGAGTTGTATAAGCCCAGCTGAGGCTAGTGGGCTCATGGATGACTCATACCTCTAGGGAGCGTGTGGGGCGTCGTGCAGACAGGGAGTTGATGAGACCAGCTGAAGCTTGTCAGCTCATTTAGGCCTCTATAAGAACTCCCAGCTTCATTAGATGTTAGCTCATGCCTGGACCCAGACCTGTGTGGACTGTCTAGGGAGAGTGAACCCCTGTGCGGTGAGACAAAGCCTGTGTGGCTATTTGCTTGGACATTTAAAACCAGGGACTTAGGGACTAGGACAGCACTAGGCTGATCCCAGTTGTTAGTTAGGAAACCTGTATGTTTAGTCAGAGGTCAAGTTGACCAGGATTTATTTTGTTTATGTTTCTTTTGCTTTGCTGTGTTTTGTCACTGTAAATAGAAAATAAACCGCACCTTTTTGATTTTGAAAACCACAACCTCCGTTTGCTGGGCCTGTTTTTGTGTGGGGAGCCCATCTCGGGGGTCACACACACCCGCTGCCGAGCTAACCCCCTGTGAGGGGGTTAACTCGGTAGCGGGTGTGTGTGACCCCCTGGTTGGGCTCCCCACACAAAAACAGGGCCAGCAGACGGAGGTTGTGGTTTTCAAAATCAAAAGGTGCGGTTTATTTCTCTATGTACAGTGACAAAAACACAGCAAAGCCAAAAAGAAACAAACAAAATAAATCCTGGTCAGTTTGACCTCTGACTAAACATGCAGGTTTCCTAAACTAACAACTGGGATCAGCCTGGTGCTGTCCTAGTCCCTAAGTCCCTGGTTTAGTAAAAGTCCAAACAAATAGCCACACAGGCTTTGCCTCACCGCACAGGGGTTCACTCTCCCTAGACAGTCCACACAGGTCTGGTTCCAGGCATGAGCAAACACCTAATGAATCTGGGAGTTTTTATAGAGGCCTTAAACGAACTGACAGGCTTCAGCTGGTCTCATCAACTCCCTGCCTCACGACGCCCAGCACTCTCCCTAGAGGTATGAGTCATTCATGAGCCCACTAGCCTCAGCTGGGCTTCATCAACTCCCTAGTTGTATAAGTCGGCATAAAGCCTGAATCTGGGAGAAATATATCTACCCCCCTGGATGCAACCAGGTGACTTTACCTTCCTGCTGTCACATACCCCCCCCTCTTGTTTTAACCTTGGGGTTGGAACACCAGCAATCAGGCATTCATGTACTCGAGACAAAGCATCCACATTCCCCATTTGAACGCCAGGGCGATGCTTTACTGTGAAGTTGAATTCCTGTAGGGCCAGGAACCACCTATTCACTCTTCTATTTGTCTCCTTGTTTTGAGCCATCCACTTTAACGGAGCGTGATCCGTAACCATGTCAAAGTGCCTACCTAGCAGATAGTACCGAAGGGAATCTAGAGCCCACTTCACCGCTAAACATTCCTTTTCAACCGTGGCGTAATTTACCTCATGGGACTTCAACTTCCTGCTGAGGTAAATGACTGGGTGCTCTTCCCCGTTCCAGACCTGGGACAATACTGCTCCTAACCCCACATCTGACGCATCACTTTGTACGACAAAGTCTTTAGAGAAGTCGGGTGAGTACAACACTGGCTGGCTACATAAGGCTTGTTTCAAGAATTGGAATGCTGCCTCAGCCTCGGGGGTCCATTTAATCATGACCGACCCTTTCCCTTTCGTCAGGTTGGTTAGGGGCACAGCCTTAGAAGCAAAGTGGGGAATGAAGCGCCGATAATAACCCGCGATTCCCAGAAAGGCTCGTACCTGCTTCTTGCTGTTGGGACGTGGCCAACTCTGGATGGCCTCGACTTTGTTGAGTTGGGGTTTTATTACTCCCCTGCCAATGGTGTACCCAAGATATTTGGCCTCCTCCTGCCCAATGGTACACTTCTTGGGGTTAGCCGTAAACCCCGCTTCCCGAACAGAGTCCAGGACTGCTTGCACTTTTGGCAGATGTGAGGCCCAATCTGTGCTATGGACAATTACGTCATCCAGGTAAGCCGCAGCATACTTCCGATGGGGCCTCAGCATCTGGTCCATTTTCCGCTGGAATGTGGCCGGCGCATTCTGTAACCCGAACGGCATTCTCTTATATTGGAACGCCCCGTCTGGGGTTACAAATGCGGTTTTCTCTTTGGCCGACTTGGCCAGGGGAATTTGCCAATACCCTTTTGTGAGGTCAAGAGTCGTCATGTATCGGGCTGTTCCCAGCCGGTCGATCAACTCATCTATACGTGGCATGGGGTAGGTGTCAAATTTTGTAACTTTGTTCAACTGACGAAAATCGTTACAAAATCGCCAGCTCCCATCCGGTTTAGGCACCAACACAATGGGACTAGACCAATCACTTTGGGACTCCTCTATCACCCCTAAGTTCAGCATTTTCTGTACTTCCTCCCGTATTGCCTCCCGTCGGGCCTCTGGGATCCGATAGGGTTTTAACTTCACCCTTTCACCGGGCGGGGTAATAATATCATGCTCTACCCCAGATGTTTGTCCCGGCAGCTCAGAGAACACCTCCTTGTTGCGAAGCACAAACTCCCTAACCTCCTGTTGTTGGGGTTGTGACAAGGTGGCTGCTATTCCAACCTCCGGAATCACGCAACCAGTTTGAGCTGGTGACCAAGTTTCTGCGACTAGGGACTCTCTATCCCTCCAGGCTTTCAACAGATTAACGTGATATATCTGTTCGGGCTTTCGCCTTCCTGGTTGTCTGACCTTGTAATTCACTTCGCTCACTTTTTCCATTATCTCGTAGGGGCCTTGCCATTTGGCAAGGAATTTACTTTCAACCGTAGGGACAAGTACCAATATCCTATCCCCCGGGGAAAAGGTACGGGTCTTTGCTCCACGGTTGTACACTCTCTGCTGTGCCAACTGCGCTTGGGCCAAATGTTCCTTCACGATGGGCATTACCTGTGCAATTCGATCTTGCATCAGGGCGACATGCTCAATCACACTCCTGTGGGGAGAACTCTCACTTTCCCAAGTTTCCTTGGCAATATCCAACAGCCCTCTTGGGTGTCTCCCATACAGTAACTCAAAGGGGGAGAATCCCGTAGAGGATTGGGGCACCTCCCTAATAGCAAACATCAAATAAGGAAGTAGACAGTCCCAATCCTTTCCATCTCTATCCACCACTTTCTTCAACATTTGTTTTAGGGTTTTGTTGAATCTTTCAACCAGCCCATCGGTTTGGGGGTGATACACAGATGTACGCAATTGCGTCACTTTGAACAATTTACACAGCTCTTTCATAACCCGGGACATAAAGGGTGTACCTTGGTCCGTAAGCAGTTCTTTACAAATACCCACCCGGCTAAAAACAAGAGATAGCTCTTTGGCTATGGTTTTGGCCGAGGTATTTCTGAGAGGGATCGCTTCTGGATAACGGGTGGCATAGTCCATTATAACCAATATGTACTGGTGCCCCCTAGCGGACTTGATTATAGGACCTACCAAATCCATTGCGATTCTCTCAAACGGGACCTCAATGATGGGTAGAGGGACCAGCGGGCTACGGAAATGTGGCATCGGGGCCGACCTCTGACACACAGGGCAGGAGGAACAATAATTTTCTATGTCCTTCATCACCCCAGGCCAATAGAATCTCTGTAATACCCTCTCTCGGGTTTTCTCTGTCCCCAGATGACCTCCAAGAATGTGCCCATGGGCCAACTCCAACACCAACTTCCTGTAAGGTTTGGGCACCACCAGCTGCTCAACGGTTTCTTCTGCCCTTTTTGCCACCCGATACAGTAGGTCCTTCTCTACGCTGAAGTATGGGTAAGTGCAGGTATTATCTGGGTTCACTAACTCGCCATCTATTTCCACTACGTTTTCCCGTGCCTTTATTAGGGCGGGGTCTTTTAACTGTTCTGTGGCAAAATTTTCCCTGTGAACCTCCAGATCAGAAAACTCCACAGACGGTAGGTTTTCGTCTGAGGAGGTGGGCTCCTCTCCAGTTTCTTGAGTCTCCCCTGCCAATACTGACAAGGGAAATTCTGGAGAGTCCTCACCACTCTCAGAGGAGTTCTGGCTATCACATTCCTGGTACATAGGGGCACCAGTGGGGGGCTCAGGATCATCCCACAGTTCCCAGAACTTCGGAAAATCCCTTCCCACAATGGCGTCATGCGGTAACTGAGATACTAAGCCCACTGGATGAGAGAGGGTACCTTTGGGGGTCTCGAAACACACTGTAGTCACTGGATACTCTCGGGTGTCCCCATGCACACAAATAACAGCTACCTTGCTATTCCCAGAGACCTCTGTTTTAACTAACTCAGCCTTTATCAGGGTCACAAGGCTACCTGAATCCAACAATACCACAACATTTCTACCATTAACACACATTTTGCATAAATGTTTCTCAGTTCCTCGAATGGCAGTGCATGCGACTGTCGCACACAGCGACTGACGTCTGCCCGTCAGAAAGTCACACTGCATGGGTTCCTCCACAACCGGGCAATTGGCTGCAATATGTCCCGCTTGCCGGCAGCGGTAGCAAACGATCCTTCTTGCGGCCTCTTGAGCCGCTGATTTCCCAGGCTGTTCTCGCCAAACTTGGGGTAGAGCTCCCACCCTCTCACTCTCTCCACCCTCACCCCTTGGAATCCTCTTATCCGCCCCTGGGGATGGTCTGGTCTTAGGGTGGAAAGTCCGAGAGTCTCTGGAAGAGGCCGTCAGGTTCTCTGTAGCCAAGTATCTCTCTACACGATCCACAAGTTTACCGGCCGTTTCTGGGTCTCCGTGGCTTACCCACTTTTGAATGGCGGTAGGAAGAGCTCTCAAGAAACGATCCATCACAACACGTTCCACAATCTCCGGTGCGGACAAAGTCTCTGGCTGTAGCCACTTCCTGCTCAGGTGAATGAGATCATACATTTGAGACCTGGGGGGTTTTCCAAGCTGGAAAGTCCAGTTATGCACACGCTGAGCCCGGACAGCCAGGGTGACACCCAGCCTTGCCAATATTTCAGCTTTTAGCATCACATAGTCTTTTGCTTGGTCAGGCTCTAGGTCATAGTAAGCCTTCTGCGATTCACCAGTTAACAGAGGAGCCACCAGTCCAGCCCACTGCTCCTCAGGCCACTTTTCTCTTTCAGCAGTCCTTTCAAATGTGGTCAAAAATACCTCTGGATCATCCTCTCCAGTCATTTTTGTCAATAAACGACTCACCCCAAAGGACGCGGTATTAGTGGGACGGCTTTCCTCACTGGTCTGCGGACGTTGCTGCATTACTGCTTCCATTTGTTGTAGTCTCTGCTCTTGCTTCTGTAACAGGTCTATGAAGCGGGCCTCAGATTGCTGCTGGGCTTGTTGATGAGCTTGCTGCTGGGCTGCAAGGCTCCTTTGCAAACCTGCATTTGTCTGCTGTTGATTGGCATTTGCTAGAGCCAGCTGTTTCAGTATCTCCTCCATGCTGGCTTAAAAAAAACTGCCACTGGTTCTCCACCAACTGTGAGGGGGTTAACTCGGTAGCGGGTGTGTGTGACCCCCTGGTTGGGCTCCCCACACAAAAACAGGGCCAGCAGACGGAGGTTGTGGTTTTCAAAATCAAAAGGTGCGGTTTATTTCTCTATGTACAGTGACAAAAACACAGCAAAGCCAAAAAGAAACAAACAAAATAAATCCTGGTCAGTTTGACCTCTGACTAAACATGCAGGTTTCCTAAACTAACAACTGGGATCAGCCTGGTGCTGTCCTAGTCCCTAAGTCCCTGGTTTAGTAAAAGTCCAAACAAATAGCCACACAGGCTTTGCCTCACCGCACAGGGGTTCACTCTCCCTAGACAGTCCACACAGGTCTGGTTCCAGGCATGAGCAAACACCTAATGAATCTGGGAGTTTTTATAGAGGCCTTAAACGAACTGACAGGCTTCAGCTGGTCTCATCAACTCCCTGCCTCACGACGCCCAGCACTCTCCCTAGAGGTATGAGTCATTCATGAGCCCACTAGCCTCAGCTGGGCTTCATCAACTCCCTAGTTGTATAAGTCGGCATAAAGCCTGAATCTGGGAGAAATATATCTACCCCCCTGGATGCAACCAGGTGACTTTACCTTCCTGCTGTCACACCCCTCACAGTTGGTGGAGAATGCGGGCAGTTTTTTTTTAAGCCAGCATGGAGGAGATACTGAAGCAGCTGGCTCTAGCAAATGCCAATCAACAGCAGACAAATGCAGGTTTGCAAAAGAGCCTTGCAGCTCAACAACAGAACTTTGCAGCCCAGCAGCAAGCTCATCAACAGAGCCTTGCAGCCCAGCAGCAGACAAACGCAACTTTGCAACAGAGTCTGGAGGCTCAGCAACAAGCCCAGCAGCAATCTGAGGCCCGCTTCATAGACCTGTTGCAGAAGCAAGAGCAGAGACTACAACAACAGATGGAAGCAGTAATGCAGCACCGTCCGCAGACCAGTGAGGAAAGCCATCCCACTAATACCGCGTCCTTTGGGGTGAGTCGTTTATTGACAAAAATGACTGGAGAGGATGATCCAGAGGTATTTTTGACCACATTTGAAAGGACCGCTGAAAGAGAAAAGTGGCCTGAGGAGCAGTGGGCTGGACTGGTGGCTCCTCTGTTAACTGGTGAATCGCAGAAAGCGTACTATGACCTAGAGCCTAACCAAGCAAAAGACTATGTGATGCTAAAAGCTGAAATATTGGCAAGGCTGGGTGTCACCCAGGCTGTCCGGGCTCAGCGTGTGCATAACTGGACTTTCCAACTTGGAAAACCCCCCAGGTCTCAAATGTATGATCTCATTCACCTGAGCAGAAAGTGGCTACAGCCAGAGACTTTGTCCGCACCAAAGATTGTGGAACGTGTTGTAATGGATCGGTTTTTGAGAGCTCTTCCTACTGCCATCCAAAAGTGGGTAAGCCATGGAGACCCAGAGACGGCCGATGGTCTTGTGGATCGTGTGGAGAAATACTTGGCTACAGATAACCTGACGGCCTCTTCCAGAGACACTCGGACTTTCCACCCTAAGACCAGACCATCCCCAGGGGCGGATAAGAGGATTCCAAGGGGTGAGGGTGGAGAGAGTGAGAGGGTGGGAGCTCTACCCCAAGTTTGGCGAGAACAGCCTGGGAAATCAGCGGCTCAAGAGGCCGCAAGAAGGATCGTTTGCTACCGCTGCCGGCAAGCGGGACATATTGCAGCCAATTGCCCGGTTGTGGAGGAACCCATGCAGTGTGACTTTCTGACGGGCAGACGTCAGTCGCTGTGTGCGACAGTCGCATGCACTGCCATTCGAGGAACTGAGAAACATTTATGCAAAATGTGTGTTAATGGTAGAAATGTTGTGGTATTGCTGGATTCAGGTAGCCTTGTGACCCTGATAAAGGCTGAGTTAGTTAAAACAGAGGTCTCTGGGAATAGCAAGGTAGCTGTTATTTGTGTGCATGGGGACACCCGAGAGTATCCAGTGACTACAGTGTGTTTCGAGACCCCCAAAGGTACCCTCTCTCATCCAGTGGGCTTAGTATCTCAGTTACCGCATGACGCCATTGTGGGAAGGGATTTTCCGAAGTTCTGGGAACTGTGGGATGATCCTGAGCCCCCCACTGGTGCCCCTATGTACCAGGAATGTGATAGCCAGAACTCCCCTGAGAGTGGTGAGGACTCTCCGGAATTTCCCTTATCAGTATTGGCAGGGGAGACTCAAGAAACTGGAGAGGAGCCCACCTCCTCAGACGAAAACCTACCGTCTGTGGAGTTTTCTGATCTTGAGGTTCACAGGGAAAACTTTGCCACAGAACAGTTGAAAGACCCCGCCCTAATAAAGGCACGGGAAAACGTAGTGAAAGTAGATGGCGAGTTAGTGAACCCAGATAATACCTGCACTTACCCATACTTCATCGTAGAGAAGGACCTACTGTATCGGGTGGCAAAAAGGGCAGAAGAAACCGTTGAGCAGCTTGTGGTGCCCAAACCTTACAGGAAGTTGGTGTTGGAGTTGGCCCATGGGCACATTCTTGGAGGTCATCTGGGGACAGAGAAAACCCGAGAGAGGGTATTACAGAGATTCTATTGGCCGGGGGTGATGAAGGACATAGAAAATTATTGTTCCTCCTGCCCTGTGCGTCAGAGGTCGGCCCCGATGCCACATTTCCGTAGCCCGCTGGTCCCTCTACCCATCATTGAGGTCCCGTTTGAGAGGATCGCCATGGATTTGGTAGGTCCTATAATCAAGTCCGCTAGGGGGCACCAGTACATATTAGTTATAATGGACTATGCCACCCGTTATCCAGAAGCGATCCCTCTCCGAAATACCTCGGCCAAAACCATAGCCAAAGAGCTATCTCTTGTGTTTAGCCGGGTGGGTATTTGTAAAGAACTGCTTACGGACCAAGGTACACCCTTTATGTCCCGGGTTATGAAGGAGCTGTGTAAATTGTTCAAAGTGACGCAATTACGTACATCTGTGTATCACCCCCAAACCGATGGGCTGGTTGAAAGATTCAACAAAACCCTAAAACAAATGTTGAAGAAAGTGGTGGATAGAGATGGAAAGGATTGGGACTGTCTACTTCCTTATCTGATGTTTGCTATTAGGGAGGTGCCCCAATCCTCTACGGGATTCTCCCCCTTTGAGTTACTGTATGGGAGACACCCAAGAGGGCTGTTGGATATTGCCAAGGAAACTTGGGAAAGTGAGAGTTCTCCCCACAGGAGTGTGATTGAGCATGTCGCCCTGATGCAAGACCGAATTGCACAGGTAATGCCCATCGTGAAGGAACATTTGGCCCAAGCGCAGTTAGCACAGCAGAGAGTGTACAACCGTGGAGCCAAGACCCGTACCTTTTCCCCGGGGGATAGGATACTGGTACTTGTCCCTACGGTTGAAAGTAAATTCCTTGCCAAATGGCAAGGCCCCTACGAGATAATGGAAAAAATGAGCGAAGTGAATTACAAGGTCAGACAACCAGGAAGGCGAAAGCCCGAACAGATCTATCACGTTAATCTGTTGAAAGCCTGGAGGGATAGAGAGTCCCTAGTCGCAGACACTTGGTCACCAGCTCAAACTGGTTGCGTGATTCCTGAGGTTGGAATAGCAGCCACCTTGTCACAACCCCAACAACAGGAGGTTAAGGAGTTTGTGCTTCGCAACAAGGAGGTATTCTCTGAGCTGCCGGGACAAACATCTGGGGTGGAGCATGACATCATTACCCCGCCCAGTGAAAGGGTGAAGTTAAAACCCTATCGGATCCCAGAGGCCCGACGGGAGGCAATACGGGAGGAAGTACAGAAAATGCTGAACTTAGGGGTGATAGAGGAGTCCCAAAGTGATTGGTCTAGTCCCATTGTGTTGGTGCCTAAACCGGATGGGAGCTGGCGATTTTGTAACGATTTTCGTCAGTTGAACAAAGTTACAAAATTTGACACCTACCCCATGCCACGTATAGATGAGTTGATCGACCGGCTGGGAACAGCCCGATACATGACGACTCTTGACCTCACAAAAGGGTATTGGCAAATCCCCCTGGCCAAGTCGGCCAAAGAGAAAACCGCATTTGTAACCCCAGACGGGGCGTTCCAATATAAAAGAATGCCGTTCGGGTTACAGAATGCGCCGGCCACATTCCAGCGGAAAATGGACCAGATGCTGAGGCCCCATCGGAAGTATGCTGCGGCTTACCTGGATGACGTAATTGTCCATAGCACAGATTGGGCCTCACATCTGCCAAAAGTGCAAGCAGTCCTGGACTCTGTTCGGGAAGCGGGGTTTACGGCTAACCCCAAGAAGTGTACCATTGGGCAGGAGGAGGCCAAATATCTTGGGTACACCATTGGGAGGGGAGTAATAAAACCCCAACTCAACAAAGTCGAGGCCATCCAGAGTTGGCCACGTCCCAACAGCAAGAAGCAGGTACGAGCCTTTCTGGGAATCGCTGGGTATTATCGGCGATTCATTCCCCACTTTGCTTCTAAGGCTGTGCCCCTAACCAACCTGACGAAGGGGAAAGGGTCGGTCGTGATTAAATGGACCCCCGAGGCTGAGGCAGCATTCCAATTCTTGAAACAAGCCTTATGTAGCCAGCCAGTGTTGTACTCACCCGACTTCTCTAAAGACTTTGTCGTACAAAGTGATGCGTCAGATGTGGGGTTAGGAGTCCCATGAGGTAAATTACGCCACCGTTGAAAAGGAGTGTTTAGCGGTGAAGTGGGCTCTAGATTCCCTTCGGTACTACCTGCTAGGTAGGCACTTTGACATGGTTACGGATCACGCTCCGTTAAAGTGGATGGCTCAAAACAAGGAAACAAATAGAAGAGTGAATAGGTGGTTCCTGGCCCTCCAGGAATTCAACTTCACAGTAAAGCATCGCCCTGGCGTTCAAATGGGGAATGTGGATGCTTTGTCTCGAGTACATGAATGCCTGATTGCTGGTGTTCCAACCCCGAGGTTAAAACAAGAGGGGGGGGGGTATGTGACAGCAGGAAGGTAAAGTCACCTGGTTGCATCCAGGGGGGTAGATATATTTCGCCCAGATTCAGGCTTTACGCCGACTTATACAACTAGGTGGAGAGTTGTATAAGCCCAGCTGAGGCTAGTGGGGGCTCATGGATGACTCATACCTCTAGGGAGAGTGTGGGGCGTCGTGCAGACAGGGAGTTGATGAGACCAGCTGAAGCTTGTCAGCTCATTTAGGCCTCTATAAGAACTCCCAGCTTCATTAGATGTTAGCTCATGCCTGGACCCAGACCTGTGTGGACTGTCTAGGGAGAGTGAACCCCTGTGCGGTGAGACAAAGCCTGTGTGGCTATTTGCTTGGACATTTAAAACCAGGGACTTAGGGACTAGGACAGCACTAGGCTGATCCCAGTTGTTAGTTAGGAAACCTGTATGTTTAGTCAGAGGTCAAGTTGACCAGGATTTATTTTGTTTATGTTTCTTTTGCTTTGCTGTGTTTTGTCACTGTAAATAGAAAATAAACCGCACCTTTTTGATTTTGAAAACCACAACCTCCGTTTGCTGGGCCTGTTTTTGTGTGGGGAGCCGATCTCGGGGGTCACACACACCCGCTGCCGAGCTAACCCCCTCACAATATATATATATATATATATATATATATATATATATATTTTTGGGGGGGGTTTTCCTCATTTGCCATAAATTTGGAGTTTATCAATGTAAAAAAATAGGTCACCTTTAAAAACGCTTCTAAACTAAAATGCGGCTAAACGCTGGTACCCGCGTCTGAAACGTGGAAATCTTTGGCGTCTGAAGGCATTTTGAGGGTTTGTGAAAAATGATTTTAAACGCAACTGCAGATTTTTTTTGCCAGGCCAAAAACAGTGTTTTGGATTTAATAGAATTCAATGGACCCGCATCCAAAACGCAAGTACCGCAATTTTGCGGTGATTTTTTGTTTTACCTGTTTATAGCTGGTTGTTAAAGGAAATGTAAAAAAAAAAAAAACGGTTAAAAAAAGAAAAATACAGCGTGGGCCCCCCCTCCCCCCCCCAGGTCCATACCAGGCCCTTGGGTCTAGTATGGATTCAAAGGGGACCCTCCCCAAAAAATGAAAAAAAAAAAAAAACTGGCCTGGGGGTCCCCCCAGAATCCATACCAGGCCCTTCAGGTCTGGCATGTATTTTAAGGGGAACCCCGCGCCAAAAACCCAAAAAATTTGCGTGGGGTCCCCTAAAAATACACACCAGACCCTTTATCCGAGCACTCAACCTGGCAGGCCGCAGGGGAAAAGGGGGGGACGAGAGAGCGGCCCCCCCTCCCTCCTGAACCGTACCAGGCCACGTGCCCTCAACATGGGGGGTTTGGTGCTTCGGGGCAGGGGGGCGACCTGCAGCCCCCCCACCCTGTCCCCATGTTGATGGGGACAAGGGCCTCTTCCCGACAACCCTGGCCGTTGGTTTCGGGGTCTGCGGGCGGGGGGCTTATCGGAATCCGGGAGCCCCCTTTAATAAGGGGGGCCCCAGATACCTGCCCCCCACCCTATGTGAATGAGTATGGGGTACATCGTACCCCTACCCATTCACCTGGTGGCAAAATAAGTCAATAAAGAAAGACAACACAGGTTTGAAAAGTAATTTATTGGGCAGCTCCGGGGGTCTTCTTCCAACTTCGGGGGTCTTTCTGCCAAGCCCCCGCTATCTTCTGCTAGCTCTTTTGCTAGCGGGGGTCCCGGGCTTCCTCGCCGTCTTCGGGGGTCTTTCTGCCGGGCCCCCGCTGCTATCTTCTGCTAGCTCTTTTGCTAGCGGGGGTCCCGGGCTTCCTCGCCGTCTTCGGGGGTCTTTCTGCCGGGCCCCCGCTATCTTCTGCTAGGTCTTTTGCTAGCGGGGGTCTCGGGCTTCCTCGCCGTCTTCTTCCGACTTCGGGGGTCTCTTGTTCTGTTCTCCGCCGGTGTCTTCTCCACGATCTCCGGTTCTTTCTGCCTTCTGCCGGGCGCCCCGCTATCTTCTCGCAGCGCTTTTGCTAGTGGGGGCCGGTCTTCTTCGTCGCCTTCTTCGCTCTTCTCTTCGCCCGATGTTGCCTCGTCGCTGTCCACCGCGGCAATGATCTGTCCGAGCAGCGGTGCCACATTTATTGGCATGGGGCGTGGTCACCGGCTGATGCCACCGCTGACCCCGCCCCCGTATGATGTCACAGTCCCGGGGAATGATGGGACTGTGACGTGAAACGGGGGCGGGGTCAGCGGTGGCATCACCCGGTGACCACGCTCCATGCCAATAAAAGTGGCACCGCTGCTCGGACAGATCATTGCAGCGGTGGACAGCGACGAGGCAACATCGGGCGAAGAGAAGAGGGAAGAAGGCGACGAAGAAGACCGGCCCCCGCTAGCAAAAGAGCTGCGAGAAGATAGCGGGGCGCCCAGCAGAAGGCAGAAAGAACCCGAGATCGTGGAGAAGACACCGGAGAAGAACCGGAGAACAGAACAAGAGACCCCCGAAGTCGGAAGAAGATGGCGAGGAAGCCCGGGACCCCCGCTAGCAAAAGAGCTAGCAGAAGATAGAGGGGGCCCGGCAGAAAGACCCCCGAAGACGGCGAGGAAGCCCGGGACCCCCGCTAGCAAAAGAGCTAGCAGAAGATAGCGGGGGCCCGGCAGAAAGACCCCCGAAGTCAGAAGAAGACCCCCGGAGCTGCCCAATAAATTACTTTTCAAACCTGTGTTGTCTTTTTTTATTGACTTATTTTGCCACCAGGTGAATGGGTAGGGGTACGATGTACCCCATACTCATTCACATAGGGTGGGGGGCCGGCATCTGGGGGCCCCCTTTTTAAAGGGGGCGCCCGGATTCCGAAAAGCCCCCCGCCCGCAGACCCCGAACACCAACGGCCAGGGTTGTCGGGAAGAGGCCCTTGTCCCCATCAACATGGGGGCAGGGTGCTTTGGGGTGGGGGGGCCGCAGGTCGCCCCCCTGCCCCGAAGCACCAAACCCCCCATGTTGAGGGCATGCGGGCTGGTACGGTTCAGGAGGGAGGGGGGGCCGCTCTCTCGCCCCCCCCCCCTTTTCCCCTGCGGCCTGCCAGGTTGCGTGCTCGGATAAGGGTCTGGTTTGGATTTTGGGGGGACCCCCACGCCGTTTTTTGGCTTAAGGGGGTTTACCTTAAAATCCAGACCAGACCTAAGGGTCTGGTTTGGATTTTGGGGGGACCCCCACGCCGTTTTTCGGCTTAAGGGGGTTCACCTTAGAATCCAGACCAGACCTAAGGACCTGGTATGCTCCCGAAGGGGAACCCATGCCGGTTTTTTCATTAAAATTTGGCCTGGAGTTCCCCTTCATGATTCATACCAAACATGGGACAGCGAGGCTGCCGAGGACCAGCGCGATGACATCGCGCTGGACACATTCTCGGCCAGCTAGTCGCCTCGAGGACACGACTTGAGCGGCTGCTTCACGCTCAGGTCGTGTCCAGGTCGCCTTGCAAAGTCGCGCTGTCCCTGTGTCAGCCGGCACACGAGTCGCCCGCAAGTCGGATCCGACTTCCCGGGCGACCTCTATTCAAATCAATGGGCTCCCATAGGGAACCATTCATTTTCAATAGAGCGCCGCTGACATTTCTATTTACTATAACAGTGCGCCGCTGCTTCCCGCGCCAAGTGAAGGAGTTATCCGGTACACCAATTAAGGTTAGAAGCAGCGCAGCGCACTGTTATTAGTAAATCAGCCCCAGTGTGTTATTAAGAGGGGGGCTTGTTGGTGAAGATAGTTGTATACCTATCCCGGGTGGGAAATCTGAATTGCGGGTGATGGGTGTAAGTGGGCCTGGGGATGAAGACAGTTTATAGTGACTCGTCATCACATGAAACATTTTCAACGCTGCTCCTACAAGTGGGAGATGTTGTAAATTATGCAGTAATTTCTTCCAAGGAATCCAGGGAAGGAATCTCAGGTGCAATGTAGACAAAGCCTCCTCCAAGGTGATCCAGTCTTTTTGCTCCCTATGACAATTCCAATCCCGGATTCTGGATAAGTGTATCCCAAAGTGGTAAAGTTTGAAGTCAGGGAGGCCTATACCCCCCTTTGGTGTTGTTAGATGTCTCAAGTTTTATGCATGTTTTTTTTCCCCATCCAAATAAAGGTGCACATGATAACCTTAAGACGTTTTAAAAAATTGACAGGGGATCGGTATAGGCAGGGTATGGAAATGGTATAAGATTCTAGGCAGTATTACCATCTTAAATATGGCAGCCCTGCCAAACCATGAAAAGGGTTTAGATGTCCAGCCCTTAAGGTCTGTTTGTAGGTTGTTTAGCAGGGGAGGGAAATTTGCGTTAGATAGGTTGCTCGTAAGTTTAATTCATAGATATGTGATGGATGAGGTTACCCACTTAAATGAGCTAGAGGCGTGTGATCTGGATAGTGAGTGAGGTGGTAGCATAAGGTTGAGGGCTTCGGACTTAGTGTAGTTGATTTTCATATTGGATACGTAACAAAAAGGTTTAAAGGCTCCAATTAAGTTAGGGATCGAAATGCGTGGCTGTGCAAGAAAGAACAGGTCGTCATCTGCATATGCTGCTACTTTGTAGGTGTGATGACTTATCTGGAAACCTCTTATGTCCGGATTTGCGTTAAGTGGACGAAGAGCTCTAAGGATAAAATAAACAGAAGAGGGGATGGGAGGCAACCCTGCCTCGTGCCATTGTTGATGTCTACCGCCTCCAAGAGGGTATCATTTATTTTAAGCCGCGCCTGTGGTTTGTGATATAAGGCTGCTATTCATGCCATCATGTGCGATCCTAGGCCGACGAGTCTACAGGTAGCAAACAGGTAGTCCTAGGCCACACGGTCGAAGGCCTTCTCTGCATCAGTTGACAGGAGAAGGCCTTCGATTCTCTTTAGCCCCGTACACACGATCGGTTTAACTGATGAAAACCGTCCGATGGATGGTTTTCATCAGACCAACCGATCGTGTATGGTACCCATCGGTCTTTTTTCCATGGGTTGGAAAAAATAGTACTTGTTTTAAAATTTTCCGATGGATAAAAAACCGATGGGAATTTCCGATCGTCTATGGGCAAGTCCATCGGTTAAAAAACCCACGCATGCTCAGACTGAATTAGGAGACGGGAGCGATCGTTCTTGTAAAACTAGCGTTCCTAATGGAGAGAGCACATTCGTCATTCTGCAAGTTATTGCTTCGTTTAATGCAGCGCATGTTTTTTTACTTTCGAACGGTCTTTAAAATGTCATTTTGGCAGCAGAACTTTCTCCTGAGTTCTGACAAATGTATGTCTTTCTTTTTCTAGTGATCTTAGGAATAATTAGTAAAATTCTTCAAGGCCGACCTCACAAATTACACCTTTTTGTTTTTGACTCTTAAAATTTGTTGTGCATTTTTTGGTGTGTCAATTTCTCAGAACAACATAATATTTAATTTGTGAAAAATCATGGAGGTTGGTGTCCCTTGTTCTTAATTACACATTGTATTTATGCAATCTTATTGCTACTTCACAAAAAAACACATCAGGCATGTAGGTTGGCTGAAATCAAATTTCCCTTTAATTCGGAAAAAAACAAATCAAAATACCGAAGGGCAACTATTCCCAAATTAGCAGAGAATATAAAGTCATTAGATCCCAAATGCAGACCTGACTATGATCAATACTAAAATCAACAACAGCATTAAATCAGGAGCAGCAGCCAAAGACATACATCATCCCAAGCTGTGGTACTCCATCAACCTTCAATTTCTGGATGAGCAGCTCGAGGCCAGGGAATCACCTCCTGCTCTTCCTTGTAGCCTTCCTTCCACGCCTCTCTGCAGCGTTCTCTCCACGGCCCCGTCCACGCACCCTTGCAGGCTGGGCCACTGTGGGTGGTGATGTGGCAGAAGGAGGAGGAGAAGGAGGAGAGGGATTGGGCTGATGTGAGATATGGGTGGCCTCAGTCAGCAGCCCCCTCGCCCCCATGTGTACGGCCGTGTAGATAAGGTGCTCACAAAGGGCCCGTTGTCCCGCCTCCATTCTCAGCAGCTTATCTGAGAGATAGGTGCTAAACCCCTCCGTAGGGTTGAGGGGGGCCCTCATAATGGCAGCAGCCTCCTGAATCATCTTTAGTGACTCCTCCTCCACTTGTGTCATCCGCCGTTGTTTTGGCGGTCTGACGTGGAGGGGAGCCACTTGGGAGACGGTGCTGCCACTAGGCCTGGGGACCTGCTGAGTACCACTGGGCCCTGCCTCCTCCTGCCTGTCACACTCCTGACCCTCTTCCTCCTGGCTTGCCTCATCCTGTTTATAAAATAATATGAAAATTTCTATTATTTGAGGAATCAATCACACACAATTTTGATCTCATTACTGTTTTTTTTGAGGGGGGGGTGGATCATTTATGGCTAATCAAAACAGTTCAACTCAATATTACTTAGTGGACAATAATTAGCATCAAAAATACTATACCTGGCTGAAGATGCGAAGATCTGGCTCTTCGAGCTCAGGAGGCTCCTCCTCCGCCTCTGCAGGGGTGGAGGGAAGGGTGGAAGGAACGCTGGAGGGAAGGGTGGAAGGAAGGGTTGAGGGAAGGCTGGAAATAGATTCCCTGGCCTCGATCTGGTCATCCAGAAATTGGAGATGTCTGTAGTACCACAGCTTGGGCTTTACTACATCGTCGGCTGCTGCTCCTGATCTCTTGGACTGGCGCACTTCCTTGAATTTTTTTTTATAAGAATTGCGCAGGTTGTTGATTTTATTATTGATCATAGTGTAGTCTGCATCTGGGATCCATGGCTTCATATCCTCGGCTAATTTGGTAATAGTTGCCCGTCGTACATCACTTTTGTGATACGCAGGGTGTTTGAGCTCCCAAAGGTTGCGCTGTTCCTTATACTTTTCAATAAAAACAAGCATCACCTCCGGCTCTCTTAGTTTATGCATCTATTAGGATCAGCAAGTACAAAAAAAAAAGGATCAGAATTGATTCTCCTCAACTTATCACAATATTGCCCTTTACAATCATGACCCATTAATATGCCAATGCAGGCCCGAGTTCCCTTCTTACCTTGGTTCACTTCGTGGGTTCACTTCCGGTCGTCCTTACTCCGCGCATCCCTAATAACTTCTTTCCCCTTTTTATACCCTGCGCATGCGTGTAACTCCGCCCTCGTCGCCCACCCATGACGGACTTTTTCTGCATTTCCCCGCCCCTTAACGATCGGCGCACAGTGTGAGACGGCGACATGTCGCAGACACAGGTGGCTTCTTTAGTTGAAATTACCGACGAGGAAAGCCCGGAGGTGGAAACGTCCCGATCCTGTAAAAAAAGATACAAGGCGACTAATATGTCTTTTTCTGAGATGGCGGAGATGGTGGACATTCTGCGGAGGAAGGATTACGACGGCAAGCATGGCCCATACGACACCCCTAATCTCCGGAAGTCACAAATTATGGACAAAGTGGCGAAGAGTCTTTATAAAAAATATGGGGTCAGGAGATCCAAGGAACAACTCCGTAAAAGGTGGTCTGACCTCAAGATCAGGGAGCCGGAGCAGTATAAGAAGCTTATAAAAAGCATAGAAAAAAGTAAGTATATTTTACTGTGTTCTTTCACATTGTAATATGTATTCTTCCATGTTTTGCAACATGTGCTTGGCTTGACTGGGTTCACATTTTGAAATCTCATCTTTTAGGTTAAGTGGAGAGTCCACTTATTTGCCAAATGTTTTGACCAATAACTTGCTGCCCTTCCCCCAAACATGTTTGGCACATATCCACGTAAACTACATGTGGGCATGCCTCATTTTACTTCAACAATGTTTATCTACACATTGTTGGCTAGATGATGTGTTGTAAGGAAATTTAGAATGTGAATGAAAGGATAAACTGTATTCTGGGTAAAGGAGATGACACTCCAGCAGTTGTGTACTCTTTTTTGTTCTTCATCAAGATACTATACTCTGGGCCACATGACCACATTTCTTAACGGTGTCACACACAGGTGGTCCAGTGGATACCTTGGTGGTTATCCAAGTGTATTTGTGAATGTCCTCAAAAATAACATGTTGCTTTGTTGAGTTTGCAAGATCACATATGTTCATGTTAGAACTCAGGGCCAAATATCAATTGGACTCCACTTCAAAACATTGAGGATCCCTTTTCAGGCCTTAAAAAAGTCTGTGTGCTAAAGTATACATTTTGTTGTAAATTCCCATAGGGGAGAGGAGACTGGGAGGACACCATGCTCAGGAGACGAGTAAGCCAACACCACAGAAACTCCCCGAAGCTCGCAAAGCAGACCAAGATCAGCAGGTTCAGGAAGCGGAGGTGGAGGAAGCGGAGGTGGAGGAAGCGGAGGTGGAGGAAGGGGAGGTGGAGGAAGGGGAGGTGGAGGAAGGGGAGGTGGAGCTTATCAGCACAACAGGTCAGTGTCTGTCACCACAACTTCAAGGTAAATACAGATGTAGGCCTGCCTACTGTAAAAACTTTTTTTTTGTTTTAGGGACTGAACGTGGGGGTGTGTCAGGAAGTCCAAATCCGCCATTCTCGAGTGCCAGCGCCAAAATAATCATTCAGGAAATCATGGAATGCAGTAGCGAAATGGACATTATGAGAACGAGAATGATTGTGATTGAGCAAAAATATAAAAACATGATAGATATTTTGGGGAGAATAGTGTGAACCCCCCCCTTTTTGTGTGTTTTGTTATGCGTCTGAAATTATCTCAGGGATTTCCAACATCCCAAATGTGAAGATGCACACACTGAAGACTCAACATGTGCTATCTGCCGTCACAGGATATCTATGTCCCTGTTTTGGGGGTGCAACCTCTTCCTCCCTCCTCAAGTAGGTGAGAGGAAGGGTTTACATCCCCAAAGCACGACCATTGATCCCCCATGATGGCAGATAGCACATGTTTACCTTAGCCATGGGATCATGTTGAAGATACCCATTTGAGCCCCAAAAGAAAGTGTGTTTGTTAACATTTGGGATGGATCAGGGGTACCATCACCCCATCTCCAGTTGGTATTTTTCACAGTGTTATTTTATTACTTTTTCAGACTAAAAAAAATGGCTTACGACCCATGCATGTTTCTGCAAAAAAAGCCGCACAGAAAAATAAAAGGCTAGTATTTCTAAAAAAAAAAAAAAAAATGCGGTGCAAACAATAAAAACATTTGGGAAGTCTAAAAAAGGTGTGCCTTGTTCTTTCTATGCTCAAGAGCAGTTCTGAAGATGCAAAAACCGTGTTTTTCGCTCTGAGTTTTGAGGCTATTTACTAAGGACAATTACACTTGGCACTACTAGAACCTGGGAGACACATAAACCCTAAATACAAGAATGACAACACAAGTTTGTAGGAATTCCATGATTGTTTTTATTTTTAAAAGGTTAAATACTTGGTCAGATGTGGTCTGGCATTGCGATGGCCCCCCTACCCGTGAAGTACTCTACGTATTTCTGGCGTACTTCACGGGCACTTTGGGGGGCCAAGCCAGTACGGGCAGTGCTGAGGCCGGTCAGATTAATCAGTTCAGTTGGACCGGCCTCAGGCCCAAACGATGAAACATAATTGGTTGCAAATTTGCGTAGAAAATTGTGCAATATGCAGCAGCAGTAGACGATGTGGTTCAGTTTATAATCCGCCAAATGTATCGCTGTCTGGAACAGGCGGAACCGGCTGGCCATTATCCCGAAGGCATTCTCCACAACTCTCCGGGCTCTGGCCAGCCGGTAATTAAAAACCCTCCTCTCCGGGGTGAGGGTGCGTTGGGGAAACGGCCGCATCAGGTGTGGTCCTAGTCCAAAAGCCTCATCCGCAATGAAAACGAACGGGAGCCCTTCAACGTTCTCTGCATCTGGAGGCAGTGCAAGACCCCCAGCCTGCAGACGGTGAGCGAACTCCGTCTCCGCGAATGATCCGCCATCGGACATCCGGCCGTTCTTCCCCACGTCCACATACAGGAACTCGTACCGTGCCGACACCACCGCCATTAACACTATGCTATTAAAACCTTTATAGTTGAAATAGTATGACCCCGAACCGGGTGGCGGCACTATGTGGACGTGCTTCCCATCAATTGCCCCTCCGCAGTTGGGGAAATCCCACCGCTGGGCAAATTGGGAGGCCACAGTCAGCCATTCCTGTGGTGTGCTAGGGAACTGTGGAGTCAAACAAAAAGAAGACATTAGTACGGTTTATGTTTACAGTGCAAGCAGATTACACACAAAAACATTGTTGACTAACATTATTATTTAAGGGAGTTTTTCCTACCAATAAACAAAGGCCCACTTAGCAGATGCCTCACCCCCGCTGAGTGGACATTCTAAAATAATCTAAGGGGGGGGGGGCCTATGGTGATTGTGGGGGATCCCAAAAAAGGCTCTACCACTCTGCTGAGCTTGATTGAGAACTACTAATTTTTTAACATCTTTAGGGGGGGAGGGAGGGTTGTCAAACTACGAGGGCAATGACCCCCCCAAAAATGAAAAGGAAAATAGAAGGCTAGCTGGGTTTGCGCCCACGATAGCATGCTGGAGAGGTTAGTGAAGGGAAATAGGCATGTAGGGCCCAAAAAGGGATTTACAGGTTAAAAAAGGCATGGGGAAAATGGGGACATTACCAGGATATTACAAACAGGCATATTTGTGTTAGGAGGAAAAAAAAAAAAAGAATAAAAACAGATAATGTGAGTTAAAAGGAGCATAATTACCTTCATATAGTCCTTCTGCAAGACCTGAATGATGGCCGAACACGTCTCAGGGATAATGATCCCGAGAGCCTGGGGGGAGATGCCTGTTGAGAACTTGAGGTCCTGCAAGCTTCTCCCAGTCGCCAGGTATCTCAACGTGGCAATAAGCCTCTGCTCGGCAGTGATGGCCTGGCGCATCACAGTGTCCTGCCTCGTGATATAGGGGGACAGCAAATCCAACAGACGGTGAAATACGGGGTCCATCATCCTGAGATAATTCCTGAAATCATCAGGGTTATTCTCCTGGATTTCCCGCAGCAGAGGTCCATGAACTCCTCCTCACCCTGTTCACAGACTGAACTCGGGTTACAGTGTTAACTGCAACACCAAGTCCAAAGCCAGCACGAGCTCGAGAACGAGAACGCACTTCAAACATGGTTTTAAACCGGTCGGCTGGTCAGAAGGCACTCAAACAGAACGCACCGTGGAACAGCAAGGCCTGAGATGAACGATCTGAAAAACAGTAAACGAACGGCCAAGAAGGCACTGCAAGGCAGTAACGACCTGACTGCACGCACTGAATCACAAATACAAACCCACAAGCACAAACTGAACAACAGGAAATGATCTGCAAAGCACGGAGACTGAAAAGCGCGAATCGGCTCTCACTAAACTTTTACTAACACGCGGTAACACGAAATCAGCAAAAGCAGCCCAAGGGGTGGCGCCATTAGATTTGTCGGCCCTTTTATAGCGCGTCGTACGTTTTGAACGTGCCGTCGTTTTCTTGCCGTCGGTTTTTAGACTGATGGTGTGTGGCCAAGACTGATGAAAAACAGTTTCATCGGATTTCCGATGGACAAATCCATCGGACGAAAATCCATAGGTTATCCGATCGTGTGTACAGGGCTTTAGTGTGTGCGCAATGAATCAAGTTGAGGGCCTTTATGACATTGTCACGTGCTTCCCTTCCCAGCATGAATCCCAACTGCTCGGGCCCAATAAAATTTGGGAGATAGACTTTCAATCTAATGGCCAGAACTTTGGCCAGGATTTTCAAATCCAGGTTCAATAGCGAGATCGGCCTATAGCTTCCACAATCTGTGGGATCTTTAGCAGGTTTGGGAAGCAGTGTTATGTGTGCCGATGTGAAGGTGTTTGAAGTGGGTGGCAAAGTCTTAAGATGGTTAAGGGCACGGAGGAAGGGCGCCTTTAAGATGTCAAGAAAGGTTTTATAGTAATGGGCCGTAAACCCGTCAGGGCCTGGGCTCTTACCCGTTTTGAGAGCCTTAATAGGCAATAAAAGCTCGTCCTCTGTAATAGGTGATTCCAAAGATTCACTCTCGGATGGAGTTAGAGTGGGCATTCCACTCTCCTCAATGTAGGTACGCAAAATGTGATCTCTATTGCCCTGAAAATCTGGGGGTTTGTGAGGCATGGGCAGATTATAAAGCTTGGTATAGAAGGTGTGGAATTGTGATGCAATTTGTTCCATTTTGTGTAATACTTCACCCTTTGGATTTTTAATGGATAGAATAGATTGAGCATGGTTTATGTCTTTAAAAGCTTTTGCAAGGAATTTGCCACTTTTGTCTCCATGTCCATAGTAGAAGTCTTTCCTTAAATAAAGAATGTTTCGCTTTAAGATTGAGCAGGGAGTTTAATTGTTCCCGGGTTTCTAACAATTCTGAGGAGGTGGCTTCTGCGTGAGACTGCTTATGTTGGATTTCTAGTGACGCAATTTTTTCCACCATCGACGCAATGTCTTTGTTAGCTTCCTTTTTCCTATGAGTGCCCAAGCGGATACGTTTGCCACGTATGACGCACTTATGTGCCTCCCATATGGTCAGAGGTGACATGTCATCTGTTTCATTAAGTTGGAAATTTGTTTTAAGTGCTGCAGTAAGTTGTTGACAGGTAGCAGGTCGGAGAGTAAAGTAGGATTCAGCCGCCAGTTGCACATTCTGTGAGGTTTGTCAGTCTGTGCCAAGGAGATCGACACCGAGCAGTGGTCCGAAAATGTTTGTATGCCTATGTTGGTAGCATGTAACAAAGGTAAGTCGCGTTGTGTAATGAATATATAATCAATACGTGAGTGGTTTTTTTATGTAAATATGAGTAAAACGTAAAGTCTTTACCTGTCGGGTGTACCAGGCGCCAAGCATCTACCCAAGGTCAGGGAGTTCAGCAGAGTCTTAATTTTCTGTAAAATAGAATATGAGATACTAGACTTGCCATTGGAAGTATCCTGCAGAGGAAGCAGAGGGATATTAAAATCCCCTCCCAGTATAATACAACCAGTGTCAAAGCCTTTTAGTTTGTCCACCAGGTGGCGACAAAATGCAAGATGTCCCGAATTAGGAAAATAAGCATTTGCCAGGGTAACCTGTCTATTATGCCAGGTCCCCTTCAGGAATAAAAAACGTCCCTGTGGGTCTGCATACTGTTGGGCTACCTTAAAATGTGCATGTTTATGCAACAAAATAGACACTCCCTTAGATTTGTGGTCTGGATTTGGCGCATGGAACACCTCTGGGAAATGTCTGTCAAACAGTCTTGGCACAGATCGAGTGTGAAAGTGTGTCTCTTGTAAAAATACAAAAGGCAGGTTGTGCCTTTTTCAGTTGCCTTAAAAGGGATATCTGTCTTTCAGGTATATTAAGGCCCCTAAGATTGTGTGAGATCAGTGTGGGGCGTCTGCCCAGAGAAGAGTAAGCCATGTTGGCCCGGTTGAGTCTAAGCAAAAGATGAAGGACCTCTACTCACAAAAAAAAAGGGGGGGGAAGAGGAGATAGGGGGGGGGGGTCCCCTGGCTGAACAGGAGGATTATGTACACATATGACAATGAGCACACGTCTAGGGCCCAACGAATGATAAAAAAGAAGGAGAGAAACTGAAAGAAAAATACCATAAAGACACCAAAGGTAGGGCACAGTGTGGGGAACGTGGGAGAAACTGGCGGGATGATTAGGGAGTCAAATAATCCGTCTATATGGAAGGTAAAAAACGGCTCCCTCCTGCAGCCTATTAAAACATAACATAACAACACATAACTATGACACTGACTTATTATAAGCATAACAATATATGAAAACCCAAAAAGAAGACCAAATTTAAGATTATCAAAAAGTGTGCACATGCTGCATCCAGCACAATCCCATGGAGAGCATAAAGGCAGCATGCAGGCACCCAACAGGTACATCAAAAATTTATGGTTAATAGTGAAACATCAAAGGACACATATGCAAAACAGTCATATGCTCCGTCGGCATACCATCAAACCCCTATATGGGGTGATGGTAACATCAGTGACAGAGAGCCCAGTGGGTCCTTGAGCCCATATGATTATAACCTGGAGAATTGTGATGGCAGTTAGAGAAACAGAGCAACGTTCAAGTGCCCGCCTGATGTTGTGCCTCCTGCCCCTATTGTCCAAATCCTCCAGGTGACGGTTAACCGCTATTAGTTGGGCTGTGTGAACATTAGATACAGACTCTAATCTAGTGATAACTTTATCCCTCTTCTGCTCCATGCGTTCAGCGCCATGAACCCTTTCATTCAGGGCCAGCATGTCTGCTTTCAGCTCCGTGATAGCGGAGGAGAAGGTGTTCTTTATGTCAGCGACAAACGCTGACATATCAGCATATGTCAGGGGATGATAGGGGGGAGCGGTGTCTCACCATATCCTCTGATGCAGCCTGCGAGTATTCTCTAAGGTTATTCTCGTGGTCGTCGGGCGCCATATTGGAGGAATCTGAGCCCCGAGCTGCCTGATGTTGGGACCTGAAAAGGTCCGGTATACTGTGTGATCGCGGGACCAAGGACGAGTGCCTGGCAGGTGTATCGGACTGAGACTGTCTCGGTTTGCCCATAATCTGGATCTGAGTGGTCAGTGTGTGGCTGAGAGGCTGCGGGAAGAGCGAAGCTCCATCTCTATGCTGCCATCTGCGCTGCGTGCCAAGCCACGCCACCTCGTTAGCCTCTTTCTTGAGATTATGGACAGAGAAGTCTTCATGGATGGGTCAAACAGCTAGGTAGCACCACTACCTTTATGTTCACCCCGATATCACCTTCCTAACAACAAAGGACAAGCGGTGAAGAGCCTCACCTCATTGTGACGCACTCTAGACAGAAAGCCAGATGAGAAGGAACACTTCCATGATTTCATGCAGAAGATCTTCAACAGTGGACAAGCTGAAAAAGCACCACCATTGGAAGGAAAACAAGAATGTTGGTACTTACAGTAGGTGCCGCCGACATTGTATATCCATCGCAATCCCATCGCGGAGATTCTCAGCAACAGGGTGCCGACATCTTGGCGACAGGGTGGCGACATCTCGCGCTCGCTGCAATAGCGAGAAGGAGACGCGGCACTGTATTGAACGGGATCCGACGTGGATTCCCGCCAATACCAGGCACTGTGTTTGGTATGAATCCTAAGCGGGAACTCCACGCCAAATTTTAAATAAAAAACCGGCATGGGTTCCCCCTCCAGGAGCATACCAGGCCCTTCGGTCTGGTATGGATTTGAAGGGGAATCCCCTAAGCCGAAAAAACAGCGTGGAGGTCCCCCTCAAAATCCAAACCAGACCCTTATCCGAGCACGCAACCTGGCAGGCCGCAGGAAAAGAGGGGAGGGGGTCGAGAGAGCGTCCCCCCCTCCCTCCTGAACCATACCAGGCCGCATGCCCTCAACATGGGGGGTTTGGTGCTTTGGGGCAGGGGGCGACCTGCGGCCCCCCCACCCCAAAGCACCCTGTCCCCATGTTGATGGGGACAAGGGCCTCTTCCCGACAACCCTGGCCGTTGGTTGTCGGGGTCTGCGGGCGGGGGATAATCGGAATCCGGGAGCCCCCTTTAATAAGGGGGCTCCCAGATGCCGGCCCCCCACCCTATGTGAATGAGTATGGGGTACATCATACCCCTACCCATTCACCTGGTGGAAAAAAATGTCAATAAAAAAACACACACAGGTTTTTAAAAGTAATTTATTACACAGCTCCGGGGGTCTCTTCTTCCGACTTCGGGGGTCTTCTTCTGCTCTCCGGTGCCTTTTTCCTTCTGCCGGGCTTTTCCGCTAACTTCTTCCAGCTCTTTTGCTAGTGGAGAGGCCCGGTCTTCCCCGTCATCTCGTCCCGCTCTCCGCTGTCCTTCTGCCGGCCCCTCCGCTATCTTCTTCCAGCTCTTTTGCTAGCGGAGAGGCCCGGTCTTCCCCGTCGTCACGTCGGGCTCTCCGTTGTCCTTCTGCCGTCCCCTCCACTATCTTCTTCCAGCTTTTTTTCTAGTGGAGGGCCCGGTCTTCCCGTCGCCGTCTTCTTCCCTCTTCTCCTCCTCGATGTTCACTCGTTGCTTCCTCCAACTGTAATGCTGGGTGTTTGGTCTGCAACGATTTATATAGGCTTCTCATGACGTCACAGTCACATGCTCCGGGTGGCCCTGGAGCATGTGACTGTGACGTCATGGGAGCATGTGACTGTGACGTCATGAGAAGCCTATATAAGTCGTTGCGGACCGAACACCCAGCAATACAGCGGGAGGAAGCGACGAGTGAACATCGAGGAGAAGAGGGAAGAAGACAGCGACGGGAAGACCGGGCCCCTCCACTAGCAAATGAGCTGGAAGAAGATAGTGGAGGGGCCGGCAGAAGGACAACGGAAAGCCGGACGAGACGATGGGGAAGACCGGGCCTCTCTGCTAGCAAAAGAGCTGGAAGAAGATAGCGGAGGCCCGGCAGAAGGAAGAAAGAACCGGTGAGCTCGGAGATGACACCGGAGACCCCCGAAGTCGGAAGAGACCCCCGGAGTCAGAAGAAGACCCCCGGAGCTGTGTAATAAATTACTTTAAAAACCTGTGTGTCAGGGATGGAGTCAGTTGAGTGACTGGGAATACCTCCAATTAACGCACTTAGTAAGCAGTATTCCACAACCAACTAGAGATGAAAATACACTAACCCCACTGGAAAAGATATGTAGTAAAAAGCCTTTGAGACATGGTATATCTCAGGTGTATAAAATATTAACAGAACTAGAAACAGAAGGACCATTACCCTTTATAGAAAAATGGGAGCAAGATCTGGGCAGAAAATTAGACGAGAGGCAAATTATTGAGGCAGTACACAGCTATGCATCGGATGTAACCACAATAGAAGCAAATTATAAAAGTATGGTACGCTGGCACTGGACGCCAGAAAGAATGAATAAAATACATCCTAACAACTCCCCACTCTGTGTGAGGGGTTGTAAGCAAGTGGGAACAACGATGCATATGTGGTGGGAATGCCCAATAATAGAGGAGTATTGGACAGAGATTTTGGATTACATTGAAGTTGTCACGGGGGAAAAAATAATACAAAACGCGTGGACATGCCTATTTCATGGTACAAATAAAACAAAAAAGCAATACCAGAAAACATTAGTCCCACCATTACTTAACGCAGCAAAAGGACTAATTCCAAGAAACTGGATAGCTATAAAGAAACCGACTATTAAAGAATGGATTCAACGGGTAGAGTATATCTCAGAAATGGAATACCTGAGCCAGGGAGAGCAGGGAAAGGGGGAAGATTACAGGACAACATGGGAAAAATGGAGAATATTTAAACAATCAGATAAATACGTTCAGGGAATGATAGGAAAAGAATAGGATAGGAGGGGGACAGATCAGGGGAATAGGGGGGGTGGGGGGGAGGGGAGAACACAGGGAGGGAAATAGGGAAAAGGAAAAGTAAGGAAATATGTAAAGATATTTTTGTACGAAAATTTGTGTTTTTTTTCCACATAAATGTGGGTGTACGTAACTACATGTTGAATAATTTTCCAATAAAAACAAAAAAAAACAAAAAAAAAAAAGAAGAGAAAAGAAGGGGAAAAGATTCTGAATTGTTGGTATAGGTGTACCCAAAACAAATATCGAGCCCTCTACAAGCTTATTACAACTGTAAGTCAAAATAACCAACTGCTCTGTCCAAAAAATGGACCATGTACAGTACTATAAATACATTCTATACAAAGAGGGTCACAGATGATCTCTACGCATTTCACGGTCCAAGAAACTTCATCAGGAGCAGTGCATATTAAAAAATATAAGAATTTTGGTAAAAAATAAATAAAAAATCTGCATATTAAAAAACAAACAAAAAAAAAAAAACATGTGTGTGTTTTTTTATTGACATTTTTTTTCCACCAGGTGAATGGGTAGGGGTACCCCATACTCATTCACATAGGGTGGGGGCCCCGGGATCTGGGGGCCCCCTTATTAAAGGGGGCTCCCGGATTCCGATAAGCCCCCGCCTGAAGACCCCGACAACCAACGGCCAGGGTTGTCGGGAAGAGGCCCTTGTCCCCATCAACATGGGGACAGGGTGCTTTGGGGTGGGGGGGCCATGTTGAGGGCATGTGGGAGGGGGGGCCGCTCTATCGCCCCCCCCTCTTTACCTGCAGCCTGCCAGGTTGCGTGCTCGGATAAGGGTCTGGTTTGGATTTTGAGGGGGACCCCCACGCCGTTTTTTCGGCTTAGGGGGTTCCCCTTCAAATCCATACCAGACCGAAGGGCCTGGTATGCTCCTGGAGGGGGGACCCATGCCGGTTTTTTATTTAAAATTTGGCGTGGAGTTCCTGCTCAGGATTCATACCAAACACAGTGCCTGGTATTGGCGGGAATCCACGTCGGATCTCCGTCCACCGGCCTCAATGTCAGCAATGCGTGTCGCTCATTGCGAAAGGAAAACATAATTTTTCCTTTCCCAATGACGAGACAGCTCGTCGCTGGCTCTCGCGACGGGGCTCGTAGGGTGTCAATCTCGCCGCTAGAAGAGGTGAGATTGACACAAAATCAGCGGCACCTACTGTACCTGTGGCGGCCCATAATACATGGCGCACGGGCACTGCTCCCCCTATTCATGGGTCCGGCCTAAATTAGCAGTAGTTTGAGATCCATCTTTTAATCATTATTCTACTCCGCCCCCTAATATACATGCAGGGCACCAAACGCATTGGATTTCAAAGGGTGGGCTCGGCTGCCCCCCCCCAAAAAAAATATATTTATATATACCACCAGCCACCACTGGTACTTACCAATATTTGGAGTGTATGATCCTCAGAAACCAGTATGTCCGAGGATGAGACCCGAGAGCGTTCCTCTGGACCGTACCCTTTCCAATGAACCAGGTACTATATGCGCCCACATAACCTACAGGAGTCAATGATCGATTGTATCTCATACTCTTCATGGTTCTCAACCTGAACTGGGCGAGGAGATGGTACTGAGGTGGTGAAATGGTTGCACACCAAAGGTTTTAATAAGGAGACATGGAATGCATTTGAAATATGCATGTTAGAAGGAAGGTCTAATGTGTAAGCCACTGGGTTGATCCTACAGAGAATACGGAAAGGCCCAATAAACCCTGGTGCCAGTTTCAGTGAGGAAACACAGATTTGGAGATTATGAGATGACAGCCAGACCCTCTTCCCAACCTGGTAGGAAGGCGCAGGTAGGCGTCTGTGGTCAGCATGGAGTCTGTACGTCTCACTGGCACATAGCAAGGACTCTTGGACCTGCACCCAAGTGGAACGAAGATCCCGGAGATGCTCCTCTAATGCAGGAATTCTTTGAGGAACAAAAGAGTCAGGCGCCAAGAATGGTTTGAAACCATAATTCGCCATAAACAGACAATCAGGAAGTGGTGTTGACAGCACTATTGTGAGAAAACTCCGACCAAGGTAAGAGGTATGACCAGTTGTTATGGTGGTCAGAAATATAGCAATGTAGAAACTGCTCTAAGGCTTGGTTGGCTCGATCTGCCACCCCATTGGACTGCGGATGATACGCAGAGGAGAAGGAAAGCTGAATTCCTAATGGTTCACAAAAGGCTCGCCAAAACCTGGAGACAAACTGGCTAGCCCTGTCCAAGATAATAACCTTGGGAAGCCCATGTAACCGGGTAACTCCACAATAAACTCCATAGACAGGTGGGACCAAGCCCTCTCTCCATTGTGTATGGGTTGTAGGAGGCCCACTGGAAGGTGTCCTGGTGTCTTACACTGAGCACACATGGAACAAGCGGCTACAAAGGCGGTCACATCAGTGCAAAGACTAGGCCACCAGATTTTTTGAGAAATAGCCCAAATGAGTAGCTTCTTTCCTGGGTGGCCAGCTGCCTTGGAAGAATGGTAAGTCTGGAACAAAGCAGTGCAGAGATTCTCAGGAACAAAGCAGTGGTTACCAGGTTTCTCAGGAGGAGAATGGATCTGAGCAGCAAGAATTCTCTCACCCAAAGTTGAAGTGAGACTAGTACGAACAGTGGCCAAAATACGATCGGGAGGCATCACAGGAGCAGGAATCGACTCCATCTTGGAAGCGGGGGAAAACTGTTGCAACAATGCGTCAGCCCTTACAGTCTTGGTACCGGGTAAGAATGAGACTACGCAAATGAAGCTTGACAGAAAAAGTGCCCATCACGCCCTTCTCGAGATAAGTGTTTTGCCTCAGACAAGAATGCAAGATTCTTATGGTCAGTCAAAATGAGGACCGGCACAGTGGTACCTTCGAGGAGATGCCTCCATTCTTTCAGAGCTAAAATGATAGCGAACAATTCTCTGCCTCCAATCTCGTAGTTGCACTAGGCAGGAGACAATTTCTTATAAAAGTAGCCACAAGGATGCATAGCGCTCTCAGAGGTAGGACGTTGAGATAGAAGGGCACCTACTCCAGTCTTAGATGCCTCAACCTCAAGGATGAAATGTAACGTAGGATCAGGATGTGCCAGCATGGGAGCTGAAACAAAGGCAGCCTTGAGAGACTCAAAGGTTTTAATGGAACCCGTAGACCAGTTCTGTGCGTTACCGTCATTTCTGGTCATATCAGTCAGGGGTTTGACCAGAGAAGAGAAGTTCCAAATAACTTTCCGATAATAATTGGCAAAGCCAAGAAAATGTTGTAGCGGACATAGACCTACAGGTCAAGGCCACTGTAGAACTGCAGATAGTTTCTCAGAAATTTAACCTGCACACGATGGAACTCGCACTTCAACTTAGAATACAGGTTATCTCTCAGCCTCTGTAGCACACGGGAGACATCTGTGTGGTGGCTCTCTAGGGATTTAGGAGGACATTGTTGATGAATTCCTAAAATGATGCAAAAGTGTTCCAAATACCAAATGGCATTCGTAATATCCTGTCCTGGTATTAAGCACAGTTTTCCATTTGTCGCCCCCTTGTTCCTCACAAGATTGTATGCCCCTCTCAGATCGAGCTTTGTGAAAAACGTTTCTCCCTTGAAGCGGTCAAATAATTCCGTAATCAACTGAATCGGATACGCCGTCCTTATCGTGAAGCGATTGAGACCCCTATAAATCGATACAAGGTCTCAGTTCACCACTCTTCTTTTTCACAAAAAAATAAGCCAAGGCTTATCCTTCAGGATAACTGGAGACTTAACAATGCCACCTAAGGTCTGTCCCCTACAGGACCTCAAGTTGCGGGCGTTTCCTGGATGGGTAGTACAAAATTTCAAAAAGTGACCTGCCTGGCTACCAGGCACAATCTCTCGCTGGTCCTAAAGGCCACCTCCTTCGCAGAGAGACGTGTGAAGCCCAACTGCATGGGTTCTACTTCACTGGCAGACTCGGTACCAGGAGATGAGGGAGGTGAGGGTGGAACTGCAAAGCTCAGAGCCAAGTGTACAGGAGGCTTCCACAAACGCTCCCTAAAGGAATGAGTCAATGAGAATGGCAAACGTGATCAACCTCTCCAGATCCATAGGTATGTCTCGGGCTTCTATCTCATCTTTGATGCTATCCGAGAGACCATGAGAAAAAGCAGCCACGAGGGCCTCATTGTTTCAAGCAACCTCTGCTGCCAGAGCACAGAATTCAATGGCGTAGTCGGCAACAGTTCTCGTACTCTGATGGACATGAGGCTCTTGGGAGCAGAAGGGGAGCGTGCAGGAACGTCAAATACCCTTTTAAAGGAAGCCACAAACTCAGGGTAACTCGGGACAATGGGTTTTTGGATCTCTCATTGAGGGTTTTCCCAGACCAATGCTCTATTAGAAAACAAAGAAATAACGAAGCCTACTTTGCGTCTGTCTGTGGGGAATGCCTGGGCACAGACATCCAACATACCCTGTACTAATCCACTCTCAACACTCTCCTCTTTTGACCTTGCTATTACCGAAGAGGTCCCTAAAGTTTTCTCAGAAGCCCGCCTTACCACCTGTCCCTGGATCCTGTTCCCTCACATCTACTACAGTCACCCTCTTCTTCTATCTTATGCTCCCTCACTTACATCTTCAATCGCTTCCTCTCTACTGGCACCTTCCACTCCCCTCCCATCCCCTCTAAAACATGCCCTGATCACCCCAATACTTAAAAAGCCCTCACTGGATCCCACAAACCTGAATAACCTAAGACCCATCTCCTTGCTCCTAAAAGCACCTTAGCTCCTACCTCACTGACAACAACCTTCTTGACCCCTTAGGCCGCGTACACACGACCGGTTTTCTCGGCAAAAAAAAATGACAAGAAAACTGCCGGGAGAGCTTTCTTGCCGAGAAAACCGGCTGTGTGTACGCGGGATTCAGTTTTCTCGTCAAGAAAACTGCCCAGATTCCCCAACGAGAAAAAAGACGACCTGCGGTCTTTTTTCTCGTCGAGAATCTCGTCGGCCTGTTTCTCGACGATAAACCCGAGCGTGTGTACACTTACCTGTCGCCGTGGAAACCCGTGCATGCTCGAAATGACTTTGACGCATGCGCGGTAGCTTCATAGGCATAGGGTGTAGCAAGATGGCAGCGACGGCATCGAATGTGACGAGCGCACGCTCGTCGTAGTCTATGACGTCACCGCGTTCATGCCATTCAAAAGAACGGTGGTTCTTTTGAATCATACGTGTGTACACTCAGCCGGGACAAGTTTCTTGTCAAGATTCTCGTCAGGAAAAACTTTGTTTTTTTCCTGACGAGAATCTCGGCCGTGTGTACAGGGCTTCACAGTCTGGCTTCCACTTGTTACACTCCACTGAAACTGCCCTACTGAAATTCACTAATGACCTACTAACTGCTAAAACCAATGGCCACTACTCTATACTCATATTACTCAACCTCTCTGCAGCCTTTAATACTTTTGACCATTCCCTCCTCCTCAAAAAACCCATTCTCTTGGCCTTCAAGACTGCTCTCTCCTGGCTTTCCTCCTACCTATCACAGCGCTCCTTCAGTGTGACCTATAACTCTGTTTCCTCCTCTCCACTTACTCTTTCTGTAGGGGTACCTCAAGGTTCTGTCCTCAGACCCCTTTCTCTTCTATATTTACACCTCCTTCCTTTGGTCTGTTAATAAACTCCCATGGCTTCCAGTATCAGCTCTATGCTGATGACACACAAATATATCTCTCTACTCCTCACCTCACTCCTTCAGTCTCCTCTCGCATTACTAACTTATTACCTGACATATCAACATGGATGTCACGACACTTCCTCAAACTCAATCTTTTTAAAACTGAGTGTCAAGGTCACCTGTGGCCAGGTGACAGATGCACACCGTAGGGGGACAGGAGTGCACCGCAAGGTAGTGAACCCTATGGCTGACTGCTGCGGATAGGAAACTGGGTGGTTGTGGAAAGCGGGACCAGAGGAGCACAACCGGGATCCTAACGGAAGCTAGAGCCAAGATTCCCCAGGGCGCGGAGTCTAAGACCCAGCAGGTCTTCTCCAGGGCCTCTAGTGGTGAGGATGTTATGCTGCAGGCTGGGACCAGGTCGCGGCCCCTGGAGTTTCCTAGCTCACGCCCCGTAGGATATGGGGAAAAGAGGGGAAGCAGCAGCACAAGATATGAGAGAACCGAATAACAAGCTGAAGGTCAGGGGCCACAAGCAGACAAGGATAACGAAAGAACGAGCCGAAGGTCAGGGGTCACGAGCAGACAGGGATAGTCGGGGACAAGCCAAATATGTAACAGAGAGACAGACGTAGCACACGGCAGGCAGGAACCCAAACACACAATGCCTAACAAACACGTTGATCAGCAAAGCAGGCTTGCAGTGCACAGGTTAATATAGTGTTCTGTGATAGGGCCTGGGGTGGAGTCTGGCTGGGAGGAGATTATAAAGGAAGCCAGGTGAAAGGGCTCAGGCCTCTAAGATGAACACATGGGAAGGAAGGTAAGCTGACAGACAAACACTACTGCATATCCATGACACTGAGCTCATAATTTTTCCTCCAGCCCCGTGCCCCTCCCCCTGACTTCTCCATCAAGATAAATAATACAATCATCAGTCCCTCCCCTCACGCCAAGGTACTAGGTGTAATCCTAGACCCTGACCTGTCTTTTCAGCCCCAAAACCAATCACTGTCCAAATCGTCCAGACTTGACCTCCGAAACATCTCCAAAATACGCCCCTTTCTAATCGTTGATACCACTAAGCAATTTATTCACTTCTCTCGCCTTGACAATTGTAACTCCTTCCTCATTGGCCTACCTCTCCATAAGCTATCCCCTTTTCAGTCTATCATGAATACCGCTGCCAGACTCATCCACCTTTCCAACCGTTCAGTGTCCGCCACTCCTCTCTATCAATCCCTCCACTGGCTTCCCATTGCCCAACGAATAAAATTCAAAATACTAACAATAACAAAGTCATTCACAATTCTGCCCCGAGGTACATCGCCCAATCTTATCTCCAAATATCACCCATACCGTCCTCTCCACTCCTCTCAAGACCTTCTGCTCTATAGCTTCCCTATCTCCTCCTCCAATGCTCGTCTCCAGGACTTCTCCAGAGCCTCTCCCACCCTCCGGAACTCACTACCCCATTCTGTCCGGCTATCTCCTACTCTGTCCACTTTTAGGCGATCCCTGAAAACTCATCTCTTCAGGGTGGCCTATCCTGCCTCCAGCTAACAACCAAATCTTCTACTCCCCTCATGAGTTCATCCTCGTAGTCCCTACCTTTTGTTTCACCAGATTGTAAGCTTGCAGAAGCAGGGCTCCTCTAACCCTCTTGTTTTGCATTGTACTGTTGGTGTAGTGTCTCCCTACATTGTAAAGCTCTGCGCAAACTGTTGGTGCTATATAAATCCTACATAATAAATATGTCAAAGTATATCCCAACCTTGTTGAGAAACCCTCTGCATTCAACTGGATCGACCCCAAATCACAGGGGAAGCGGAGCGGCACCAGACATACCTCTTACAGAGGTAATATTCTAAACGGGTGCCTGCACAGAGACTGGAGCAGCCACAGGGACGGCCAGCAACACAGGTTGTACCGGAACAGCCACAGTGGGAGGATCCAGGCGAGCAGTGTGAATCAGGAGAGTCTGTAACGCTATGGCAAACGGATCCATGTGGTGGTCCTGCTCATTCGATCTGGAAAAAAATATTTCCACTAAGTGGATTGCCTGCATCTTCTGAATTCATGACCTTTGCCTATTGTCAGGAACCATGAATCAGACGGAGACACAAAATGCAGTTAAAATCATACCTTTTATTATAATGGTACTTGACGTAATTGTAGCCGTATTAGTGCAATTGTGACAGAGAAAATTAAGTACTGTCCGTGATCCTTTTTTTATTTGCACTAACATAGAATTTTTCAGGACAAGCTTTCGGGGTATGTCCCCTTCTTCAAGGTCCAAGCAGTACTGATTCACAATTTTTTTAGCAGAATGTTAAAACAAAACAAGAAAAAAATCTCAGAGGGAAAGGAAAAAAAAACACATACAAATCAATGGTAATAAAGATAGCAGCAGAGTTAGTGAGATAAATTCTATGTTAGTGCAAATAAAAAAAGTATCACGGACAGTACTTAATTTTCTCTATTATAATGGTACAAATAGTAAACATAGTCAAAACATAGCAGGGGTTCGGTAGCCAAAGCGGGTAGTCAGAACAAGCCAGTAAATCAGGAAGCCAGAGATCAGCATAGTCTGAAGCAGTACACAGGATCAGAAACCAGAAGGGATGTCAGTCAGGCAAGTCTTTAACAGGAACACAGCAGAGAGTCTCCAGAAGGAAGAAGAAGAAGAAATGGTTGCACACTTGAGTCCAATGGATGTTGCTGAAATTTTCTTTATTGTCATGAGCCAGACAAACTTGCAAATATTACAGTCAATTAACTGTAATCTTTACAAGTTTGTCTGGCTCATGACAAAGAAAATTTCAGCAGCACCCACTGAAATCAAGTGTGCAACCATTTCTTCTTCTTCCTTACGCTACAAATGGTGGTGAGCCAGGGTAAGCACCTGGAGCTGGGTGCGTCCAATTTGTTGCCTGGAGGCGGTGTGTGCGCTCTTGTGTATTTTCAGAGAGTATCCAGATATGTTTGATCAAGGCGAAGGCATGGAAAGAATGAACCAGGCAGTTTAAATAGCCACAAGGGGCTAGCTGTAGGCTGGACTGACGAGCAGGAAATGATCACCAGGTGAGCCACTGTGGAACGATGAGTGTTGGCAATTAACCCACAGGTGAGCAACCTGAGCACTGAGAAGGGAGGGCTTAGAGCCCAGCCCTGACACTCAGGCACAGTCGGACAAGTATCAGTGTGCCTGCAAACTTCAGTACAGCTAACATGGGGTTACAGCAGCACACGTGGAAAAAGGCCTGTTTATCAGAGCTGTGGGAGCCAGCCAGTCTGGAATCTTGGGGGTGGAGCCACATCCCGGAGGAGACTCAGCTTTTCCTGCTAGCAGCAAGAGAGAGAAGCAAGATGACGGAAGGTGCACGTGTGTACCCATCGCTGTCCTGGTTGCTTGATCTACAATGAAACATAGATATGAGGAGCTAAGCTCGATCACAACAACACTGTCCCATTGTGATGAGCCGCTTACTCGGCTAGTAAACAGCAAGCAGGGGCCACAGTACTATCGAGTGGACTTGCAATCAGGATTGTGTCTACTATAGTCGTGTAAGTCACGGAAGGCCGGTGAGGGCCTTGGATCATACAAGCAAGACAGGGTTGAGTTGGAGTCTGGTGACTTCCCTGTGAAAATCAGCACCATCAGGGAAGAGAGTTGGAGATCTGCAGTGGCCTGCAGCCCAGTCGGGGACCTGGTAACTTTGAGTACTGCCCAGCAGGAACCAGAGAACGTCCCTGAATTGCAAGCTACACCTATGTGCTCTGCCGACCCCACCAGGAAGGAGCCAGTGCAGGAGGGAGATGTGCCCTTAGGTGAACTAAAAGGGAGAGACAGGGCCATAGATTGAGGTTCCCCCCAGGCAGAATTCTGGCCCCTGGAAGATGATAGCGTATTGGTCATCACACTGTAGCTCAGAGGCAGACTCGGAGTTGGCAGGTTCCACAGTTCAGGAAGAAGTCCAGCCCTAAGTGTTAGATGTTCCAGATCCTACTGGGGGGACCGGAGAAATCGCAGGAACCCATGTCAGCGTTAAAAAGATCTTCCTTAACAGACCCTCAACCACCCAGACCAGAGCAGCTGAATTCAAGCAGTGGGTCAAGAGGTCCCCCACTTGTGTTCTTCCAGGAAAAGGAAATCCAAGAGATTCCAGCGGGGGGTTCAGCACAGAACAGCTCTGAAGTGGGGTCTGGACTACCTCTATGTCCCTCTCGACATAATGGACACCATCAAGAACTCTTGGGGCGAGTGGGAGGATGACTTGGTGTGGGAGTACATGCATATCCCTAAGCCTCTGCAGGTGCCAGATTGTAAGGGGATCTGCGTCCGGTTTCAGGACATTCAAGAGGAATGGAGGCTGGGGAGCGCAATCCACAAAGACAAAGTGGTGGTCGTGAAGGTAAGACAGCCTGCTAGGAGCCACTCTGTTTCAATCTCAGTATGAAAAGACTGCTGGATCCAAATCTCAATGCGTAAAGGACTGCTGGAGTGTACAGCTCACAGGCGGAGATCACTACAAGGACAGCTGTGTGATTGCTGCCTGTGCTTTGCTTTTCTGTTTGTTTTTTCGGCCTGCCACCCTGACCCACACCAGATGGATGGACTGCCCCCTCTGATGGACTTGGGTGAGGCCTAGATCTGGACACTAACCCCTTTGAGAAGAGCCTGATGACCAAGGGAGAGGCCCCTCCCTCCAGAGACTCTAAGAAACAAAAAAAGACTTTTGCTGGACCTGCTTATTTTTCTGCCAGCAGGATCATAAACCCTGCCTAAAGAAAAAAACAAATGTGTGCCTTGCTATTTGTTTTGTCAGTAGGATCATAATCCCCTGCTGACAGAACCTGTGTACAGTTAGTCCGATAGTAGGATTTTGTATATTGTGTTTTTCTTGTTTTGCATGTTTTGTTGTGGGCTGCTGCTCACCCTGCTATCAATGTACAACATGTTCCAGCCGGCGGAGGGTTTCCCTTGAGAGGGAGGTGCTCTGGCCTTTTCTGTATATGTTAGCTGCAAGGACTTGTGGCCGGGATGTACAGTATATATGATGTGGTGTATATATGTTTTTTCAAAAACAAAATACTTGTATATTTTTCTACTGCTATTTATTTGTATTATATCCCTGTCCCAGTTTGTTCCCTCTTCCTCTTCTAAAACTGTATTTTTATGGGATGCCCTTGCTCCTGGGCCCAAAAGCATTCTTTTTTTTAAATTCCCAGCCGTGGGGACAGGCTAGAGGTTTGGGGGGGGGGTTGGTTTGGGTGATTGCAGCACCCCCTAGCATTGCTAGAGTTCGGTTTTTGCTAGGATATGTACATTTGTGCAGGCTTATCTGGCAGCAAAGTCTGTGTGTTTTTCCTGGGTCGGGCAGAGATCCAGGGAGACTCACAGGCAGCATCACTGAGACCTCCCCCCTACTTCTCGAACTTGCTAGAAACTTGGAAGAATGAGATTGGAGGTAACGTGGAGCTGTCTGGAGTATTCATGAGGGCCCTGACCAATCCTCAACAGAGGGGTTGGCAGGGGGCAGCCCCCTCAAATACTCAGGGTCAGCCCAGTTGGGGAGTGGAGTTCGGGTGGAAGCTGGGGATGGAGTGTTAGCTGTCGCAGGCCTTTGAAAGTAACCCCCTGGTCTGGGGGGTGGGGGGGTGAACTCAAGCCTGGGCTTGGGTGCGGAAGTGAGCCCTCTTCAAGACACACAGGGGGATCCTGATCAAGAGGCACGGGAGCAAGGAGAGAACAGCAGGATGACACTGCCGGTCAAAACTCCAGGGAGGAAGACAGTCAGGTGGGCTGCTGAGTGCACAGTCAGAGGACTGAGAAGCATGCCTGAAGGGACTGGGTGCAAAGTCGGTCTGGGAGGTCTGTGGAGTCTTAGCCAGGAGGGCTAGTGAAAGGGGCAGCTGAACGCAGGTGGACTGGCAGTGCCTGAAGAGGTGGTGCTGGGATCAGTAGCCACAGGAATAGGACAGCTAAGCACTGGGACTTCTTTTCTGCTACACTACTGAAATGGCCCACGGTCCCTGCCTGCAAAGGGCATTTGCTACAGATTTGTGCCTATGATGGGTCATCCTTACAGTGCTAGCTGGTCCTGGGAGATGTAGTTCTACAAGCAAGATTGTGCTGGAGGTAGAAGTGTATATACTGTGTGTATATAGTTCGTGTCCCTGAAGAATTCTGTGTGCTAATCAAGTGGGCATCCCATAATACCCTAGCCCATATCCAAGTTCAACTCCCCTAATAAAATACAAAAAAAAACAAAGGTGCAAGGACTGATTCCTGACTCCGTCGTGTGTGGAGAATTCTGTGTTCCTGACTGTGCAGGGTGGGAAATATCCATTTTCACCACCAGGTCTTTCGGAGGAAGCACTATACTAGAAAAATTAGGCAATGGAGGCCGCTGGAGTTCTGAGGGACTACTCAACATGGGAGGAACAACGGAAGCTGGAGCAGCAGGAACAGGAGCAGCAGTGGGAACAGAAGAAGGAGTGGCCACAACTTGCAGCTGGTCCAAATGGGAGGAAAATTCCTGCAAACGTTGCATGATCCGCTCTTACTGGGCATGCTAGAGGTCAACTCTCTGGACCAAACACTGAAGTTGCTCATGTAGAGGCTGAGGCTTCTGTCTTAGAGGAGCTCATGGATCTGAGCAAACTGTCAGGATTCTGTGGTAGTGTGCTCATGTAGAATGCCAACCCACGGTTCCCCGGGGCGTGGAGTCTTAACCCCAGCCTGCTTCTTCACTAGGGCCCCTGATGGTGGGGATGGACTTGCAGCAAGTTGGAACCAGGTTGCAGCCCACAGGTACCCCCGGCTGATGATACGGAGATAACTCGTGTGTGCAGAGTACAGATGACAGGAGACGAAAGAGGATCAAGGAACAAGCGGAGGTCAGGGAAGGTTGCAGACAAGCATAAACAATAGACTAAGCTGGAGTTGGTACACGGGAAGTCATATACATAACACATGATAAAAAGGGAACAGAAGCTCAGAAAACTGTGAAGTTGCTCAGGCAAGGAGCGCTGCACTGAGCATGTGTGTGTATATATAAATATATATGTGGCGGCCTCACTCTCTCTCTCTCTCTTCTTTAACGGTTACTTTGGCTTCGGTCTAGGGGTACCTTGAAGGGGAGAGCGAGGTGCGCCACGGTCCATGTCCTCTAGATTACAGCATGTAAAGGTGAAGGCCAGCATCTGATTGCATTCGGGCTGTGTATACGCTCAGAGCCAAGTCTGTCCTGCTGATAACCCCCTTTGCTCCCAGTAATTGGAGTACCACACACTGAAAAGGTCCAACACTTATTTATTCCATAACGGCAAACAAATAGTCCTTTGCGAGCAGACAGTTTGAGACCCATAGAACAGTTCAGTATTGGTGGGGAGTAGATCAAGGCACAATCCTCAAAGAATATGATAATAAATAAAGAAGGAACAAATATATATAACACTAGTGATCTATGTGTCAAAAGATTGCTTCGACACAGTGACCCATATGTACTGAAACCTTAAAAAATTTACCAAAAATTTAGATTGAGTGTACTCCCTAAACAATATTCTGTGAAAGAACTTCAGGGTAAAAAAAATATATAAAACATCCAAGGGAAAATTAAAAAGAAGAAGCCCAAATATCAAATAAATGTAAATTGCATACTGGCAAAGTGGGATTGGCCTTCTTTATTTATTATCATATTCTTATCACTTAAGTTTTTGGTCATTGTTAGCGCTGTACTTATCTTTTCCACACGTTTTGAATTTTGTATCTAAATTCTTGTACTGGCAGCTTATATTATTTTATCACATATACCACATTTATTCACATTTTATATCTAGCGCAGTGTTTTCAACATTAATACCTTTTTGTTGTTTTTTTACACAATCCTCAAAGAATCTAAACCGTTGAGGTTTCACCAACGGTTGCTAAGCACAGTGGCTGTTAAATGAACTTCTGGATACAGAGTCTCTTCCAGCGACTCTAGTGAACAGGAACTGGAGTTACCTTCGCTACGTTGCAGCCCCTGTCAGGGGGAAGACATCCCTCCAAGGGAGTTACCAGAGGCCCCGCCGTCACCGGAATAATGCTGTACCGGGCTATCCGGAGGGGTTACCTCCCCGGCCTCCTTGCCTCAGATACGGGTCCCAACACCTTAGGGCCCCTCGGACTCCTCCACCCTCGCGGAACCCAGTCGAAGTTACTGGGCCCCAGGCCTTGGCCATAGTACCTCACCCCAGGCTTAAGGTGCCTGGGATGGACTCCATCTCTCGCTCCGGCCAGGTCAAGGGCACCTGGGCCCGGAACTCTGGAACGCCAGCACCCAGGCCGGAGGTGCCTGGGTGCGGCCGCGTCCCCCAACTCTGAACCCCAAGGTCAGGGCGTCCGTCCCTTTTATCTCCTCTCCCTTTGCGTCACAGCGGGTTCCCCGCCGTACCAGCACCAGGAAAGGACAAAAAGGCAAAGTCTTGCAGTGCAGATTCAACTCCAGCCCAGGGCGACAACGCTACCTGCAGGCCACAGGGAACCTTGCACCACCAGAGTCCTCAAAGAACCACAAAAGGGATTCTCGGATTCCCTAACAATTAGTACATCTGGGTTAAATAACCCAGATGCCCCCCCCCAAATATATATATATATATATATATATATATATATATATATATATATATATATATATTGTGAGGGGGCTAGCTCGGCAGCGGGTATGTGTGACCCCCGGGATGGGCTCCCCACCCAAAAACAGGCCCAGCAGACGGAGGTTGTGGTTTTCAAAATCAAAAAGGTGCGGTTTATTTTCTATTTACAGTGACAAAAACACAGCAAGGCAAAAAAAACAAACACAAAATAAATCCTGGTCAACTTGACCTCTGACTAAACTTACAGGTTTCCTAACTAACGACTGGGATCAGCCTAGTGCTGTCCTAGTCCCTGGTTTTAAATGTCCAAGCAAAATATAGCCACACAGGCTTTCTCTCACCGCACAGGGGTTCACTCTCCCTAGACAGCCCACACAGGTCTGCTTCCAGGCATGAGCTAACATCTAATGAAGCTGGGAGTTCTTATAGAGGCCTAAATGAGCTGACAAGTTTCAGCTGGTCTCATCAACTCCCTGTCTGTACGACGCCCCACACTCTCCCTAGAGGTATGAGTCATCAATGAGCCCACTAGTCTCAGCTGGGCTTATACAACTCTCCACCTAGCTGTATAAATCGGCGTAAAGCCTGAATCTGGGCGAAATATATCTACCCCCCTGGATGCAACCAGGTGACTTTACCTTCCTGCTGTCACATACCCCCCCCTCTTGTTTTAACCTCGGGGTTGGAACACCAGCAATCAGGCATTCATGTACTCGAGACAAAGCATCCACATTCCCCATTTGAACGCCAGGGCGATGCTTTACTGTGAAGTTGAATTCCTGGAGGGCCAGGAACCACCTATTCACTCTTCTATTTGTTTCCTTGTTTTGAGCCATCCACTTTAACGGAGCGTGATCCGTAACCATGTCAAAGTGCCTACCTAGCAGGTAGTACCGAAGGGAATCTAGAGCCCACTTCACCGCTAAACACTCCTTTTCAACGGTGGCGTAATTTACCTCATGGGACTTCAACTTCCTGCTGAGGTAAATGACTGGGTGCTCTTCCCCGTTCCAGACCTGGGACAATACTGCTCCTAACCCCACATCTGACACATCACTTTGTACGACAAAGTCTTTAGAGAAGTCGGGTGAGTACAACACTGGCTGGCTACATAAGGCTTGTTTCAAGAATTGGAATGCTGCCTCAGCCTCGGGGGTCCATTTAATCATGACCGACCCTTTCCCCTTCGTCAGGTTGGTTAGGGGCACAGCCTTAGAAGCAAAGTGGGGAATGAATCGCCGATAATACCCAGCGATTCCCAGAAAGGCTCGTACCTGCTTCTTGCTGTTGGGACGTGGCCAACTCTGGATGGCCTCGACTTTGTTGAGTTGGGGTTTTATTACTCCCCTCCCAATGGTGTACCCAAGATATTTGGCCTCCTCCTGCCCAATGGTACACTTCTTGGGGTTAGCCGTAAACCCTGCTTCCCGAACAGAGTCCAGGACTGCTTGCACTTTTGGCAGATGTGAGGCCCAATCTGTGCTATGGACAATTACGTCATCCAGGTAAGCCGCAGCATACTTCCGATGGGGCCTCAGCATCTGGTCCATTTTCCGCTGGAATGTGGCCGGCGCATTCTGTAACCCGAACGGCATTCTTTTATATTGGAACGCCCCGTCTGGGGTTACAAATGCGGTTTTCTCTTTGGCTGACTTGGCCAGGGGGATTTGCCAATACCCTTTTGTGAGGTCAAGAGTCGTCATGTATCGGGCTGTTCCCAGCCGGTCGATCAACTCATCTATACGTGGCATGGGGTAGGTGTCAAATTTTGTAACTTTGTTCAACTGACGAAAATCGTTACAAAATCGCCAGCTCCCATCCGGTTTAGGCACCAACACAATGGGACTAGACCAATCACTTTGGGACTCCTCTATCACCCCTAAGTTCAGCATTTTCTGTACTTCCTCCCGTATTGCCTCCCGTCGGGCCTCTGGGATCCGATAGGGTTTTAACTTCACCCTTTCACCGGGCGGGGTAATAATGTCATGCTCTACCCCAGATGTTTGTCCCGGCAGCTCAGAGAATACCTCCTTGTTGCGAAGCACAAACTCCTTAACCTCCTGTTGTTGGGGTTGTGACAAGGTGGCTGCGATTCCAACCTCAGGAATCACGCAACCAGTTTGAGCTGGTGACCAAGTGTCTGCGACTAGGGACTCTCTATCCCTCCAGGCTTTCAACAGATTAACGTGATAGATCTGTTCGGGCTTTCGCCTTCCTGGTTGTCTGACCTTGTAATTCACTTCGCTCACTTTTTCCATTATCTCGTAGGGGCCTTGCCATTTGGCAAGGAATTTACTTTCAACCGTAGGGACAAGTACCAATATCCTATCCCCCGGGGAAAAGGTACGGGTCTTGGCTCCACGGTTGTACACTCTCTGCTGTGCCAACTGCGCTTGGGCCAAATGTTCCTTCACGATGGGCATTACCTGTGCAATTCGATCTTGCATCAGGGCGACATGCTCAATCACACTCCTGTGGGGAGAACTCTCACTTTCCCAAGTTTCCTTGGCAATATCCAACAGCCCTCTTGGGTGTCTCCCATACAGTAACTCAAAGGGGGAGAATCCCGTAGAGGATTGGGGCACCTCCCTAATAGCAAACATCAAATAAGGAAGTAGACAGTCCCAATCCTTTCCATCCCTATCCACCACTTTCTTCAACATTTGTTTTAGGGTTTTGTTGAATCTTTCAACCAGCCCATCGGTTTGGGGGTGATACACAGATGTACGTAATTGCGTCACTTTGAACAATTTACACAGCTCCTTCATAACCCGGGACATAAAGGGTGTACCTTGGTCCGTAAGCAGTTCTTTACAAATACCCACCCGGCTAAAAACAAGAGATAGCTCTTTGGCTATGGTTTTGGCCGAGGTATTTCTGAGAGGGATCGCTTCTGGATAACGGGTGGCATAGTCCATTATAACCAATATGTACTGGTGCCCCCTAGCGGACTTGATTATAGGACCTACCAAATCCATTGCGATTCTCTCAAACGGGACCTCAATGATGGGTAGAGGGACCAGCGGGCTACGGAAGTGTGGCATCGGGGCCGACCTCTGACACACAGGGCAGGAGGAACAATAATTTTCTATGTCCTTCATCACCCCAGGCCAATAGAATCTCTGTAATACCCTCTCTCGGGTTTTCTCTGTCCCCAGATGACCTCCAAGAATGTGCCCATGGGCCAACTCCAACACCAACTTCCTGTAAGGTTTGGGCACCACCAGCTGCTCAACGGTTTCTTCTGCCCTTTTTGCCACCCGATACAGTAGGTCCTTCTCTACGCTGAAGTATGGGTAAGTGCAGGTATTATCTGGGTTCACTAACTCGCCATCTATTTTCACTACGTTTTCCCGTGCCTTTATTAGGGCGGGGTCTTTCAACTGTTCTGTGGCAAAGTTTTCCCTGTGAACCTCAAGATCAGAAAACTCCACAGACGGTAGGTTTTCGTCTGAGGAGGTGGGCTCCTCTCCAGTTTCTTGAGTCTCCCCTGCCAATACTGACAAGGGAAATTCGGGAGAGTCCTCACCACTCTCAGAGGAGTTCTGGCTATCATATTCCTGGTACATAGGGGCACCAGTGGGGGGCTCATGATCATCCCACAGTTCCCAGAACTTCGGAAAATCCCTTCCCACAATGGCGTCATGCGGTAACTGAGACACTAAGCCCACTGGATGAGAAAGGGTACCTTTGGGGGTCTCGAAACACACTGTAGTCACTGGATACTCTCGGGTGTCCCCATGCACACAAATAACGGCTACCTTGCTATTCCCAGAGACCTCTGTTTTAACTAACTCAGCCTTTATCAGGGTCACAAGGCTACCTGAATCCAGCAATACCACAACATTTCTACCATTAATACACATTTTGCATAAATGTTTCTCAGTTCCCCGAATGGCAGTGCATGCGACTGTCGCACACAGCGACTGACGTCTGCCCGTCAGAAAGTCACACTGCATGGGTTCCTCCAAAACCGGGCAATTTGCTGCAATATGTCCCGCTTGCCGGCAGCGGTAGCAAATGATCCTTCTTGCCGCCTCTTGAGCCGCTGATTTCCCAGGCTGTTCTCGCCAAACTTGGGGTAGAGCTCCCACCCTCTCACTCTCTCCACCCTTACCCCTTGGAATCATCTTATCCGCCCCTGGGGATGGTCTGGTCTTAGGGTGGAAAGTCCGAGTGTCTCTGGAAGAGGCCGTCAGGTTCTCTGTAGCCAAGTATTTCTCCACACGATCCACAAGACCATCGGCCGTCTCTGGGTCTCCATGGCTTACCCACTTTTGGATGGCAGTAGGAAGAGCTCTCAAAAACCGATCCATTACAACACGTTCCACAATCTTTGGTGCGGACAAAGTCTCTGGCTGTAGCCACTTTCTGCTCAGGTGAATGAGATCATACATTTGAGACCTGGGGGGTTTTCCAAGCTGGAAAGTCCAGTTATGCACACGCTGAGCCCGGACAGCCAGGGTGACACCCAGCCTTGCCAATATTTCAGCTTTTAGCATCACATAGTCTTTTGCTTGGTCAGGCTCTAGGTCATAGTAAGCTTTCTGCGATTCACCCGTTAACAGAGGAGCCACCAGTCCAGCCCACTGCTCCTCAGGCCACTTTTCTCTTTCAGCGGTCCTTTCAAATGTGGTCAAAAATACCTCTGGATCATCCTCTCCAGTCATTTTTGTCAATAAACGACTCACCCCAAAGGACGCGGTATTAGTGGGACGGCTTTCCTCACCGGTCTGCGGACGTTGCTGCATTACTGCTTCCATCTGTTGTTGTAGTCTCTGCTCTTGCTTCTGCAACAGGTCTATGAAGCGGGCCTCAGATTGCTGTTGGGCTTGTTGCTGAGCCTCCAGACTCTGTTGTAAAGTTGCAAGGCTCTGTTGATGAGCTTGCTGCTGGGCTGCAAGGCTCCTTTGCAAACCTGCATTTGTCTGCTGTTGATTGGCATTTGCTAGAGCCAGCTGTTTCAGTATCTCCTCCATGCTGGCTTAAAAAAAAACTGCCACTGGTTCTCCACCAACTGTGAGGGGGCTAGCTCGGCAGCGGGTATGTGTGACCCCCGGGATGGGCTCCCCACCCAAAAACAGGCCCAGCAGACGGAGGTTGTGGTTTTCAAAAACAAAAAGGTGCGGTTTATTTTCTATTTACAGTGACAAAAACACAGCAAGGCAAAAAAAACAAACACAAAATAAATCCTGGTCAACTTGACCTCTGACTAAACTTACAGGTTTCCTAACTAACGACTGGGATCAGCCTAGTGCTGTCCTAGTCCCTGGTTTTAAATGTCCAAGCAAAATATAGCCACACAGGCTTTCTCTCACCGCACAGGGGTTCACTCTCCCTAGACAGTCCACACAGGTCTGCTTCCAGGCATGAGCTAACATCTAATGAAGCTGGGAGTTCTTATAGAGGCCTAAATGAGCTGACAAGTTTCAGCTGGTCTCATCAACTCCCTGTCTGTACGACGCCCCACACTCTCCCTAGAGGTATGAGTCATCAATGAGCCCACTAGTCTCAGCTGGGCTTATACAACTCTCCACCTAGCTGTATAAATCGGCGTAAAGCCTGAATCTGGGCGAAATATATCTACCCCCCTGGATGCAACCAGGTGACTTTACCTTCCTGCTGTCACAATATATATATATATATATATATAGAAGCAAACCGTGAGGCGACCCAGGAAGTAAAACAATTAAAAAGGATATAAATCCACAACAGAGCAAGCAACACCCATAGGTGAACAGAGAAGCCAGAAGCACGTGTGAATCAAATCACAAATCTAGAAGAAACACTGCAGCAAGAAGGTAAGAATGCACAAACAGAAATCTTCAGGCTAGACATTGACAACCCCCTAGTGAATAGAGGGAAGTTAAACACCAGCTGCTCTGTATTAAATGACAACAGTCTCTACTATAGCAGTGTTGGTTTTAGAATCTCCAGAACAACACAATTGTTGTTTTCTCCTTTATCTGTAAGCATTGTTTGAATAAAATTCTAATGGTTGCCTGTTCAAGAATTTCCATGGGTGTAATTACTTTTTTACATGACTGTAAATCAATTTACAGAGATCTGTTTTCTCTTTGACAATAAAGTATATATTTCTGTTAAAAAGTGTAAAACCAAAAGTAAATGTAGTGTGATTCGAATGTTCTACGTCTATATGATAATAAAAGATAAAAACTTCCAAGAGCGTAAACACTTTTTATGGGCACTGTATATATATATTACATAATAACTTTATAAAAACTTACAAGGATGACAATTGGATATCGCAATGGCCCAATGGTCTGAAGTGTTTCCCGGTTGTCATCGTTACGATAATCCCATTCAATACCCATTTTCACAAATACTTTTGAGTCTTGAATATTCTGATTTTCTTCATTTAATACAAACTTTCCAGTTGCTTGATTTCGGATAGCTAGAAAAAGAAAGTACAAATATATGACCACACATTTTAAATATTATTGATATTAGACATGTAAGTGTGAATAACACCTGCACTGTGCAAATGTTCATATATATATATATATATATATATATATATATATATATATATATATAAAATATAAAATATATGAAAATCACACTTACACCATGGCACAGACTAAACACTTAAAAGGTGTTGTAAACCCTGAAGGTTTTTCACCTATATGCATATGCATTAAGGTGAAAATCCTCCTGTGCTGCAGCTGCCCCCCAGAGCCTCCCTTTTATTTACATGAACCCGGTCTTTCCAGAGGCGGGGACGAGCACACCAGCTCCAGCCGGCGTCTTGGGTCCTGATTGGATAGATTAATAGCAGCGCAGGCGTTGGCTCCCACTGCTGTCAATTAAATCCAATAACGCAAAAAAAAAGCAATCCATTGACGTGGGAGCCAGGGGGCGGGGCCAAGTCCTGCTGTCTGCAGTGCCCCGAGGGAGAGCGGCTCTCCAATGGGGCATAAGGAAATGATTCTGGATGGCTGCACTTCCAAAAATCCTTTTATTGAAGCTTCATATGACAAGTGGTTGACAGATGGAGCAGGGGACAAAGAGGTAGACGCATTTTGCGCAAATGTTATCGCTTAGTCATTACATATTGAAACTAGTCACCACAATCACCTATATACTACTCTAACGTGTTACAGGTGAACTAACCAATTAAAATTAGTACTCTGGTGTTACAAAGAAAACTTGTCTAGAATACACAGTACTTACCCTTAAATCTGATGTAAAGAGTTCGGTCCAAATCCACTGCCAGAACAAATCTGATACACCAATTGAACTCGGAGCAAACTCGACACATCAGTCAAAATCATTGTATAGTTACAACAACATACACAAAATAATAGAAAATATGTATACACACAATAAAGTTGATGTTAAGAACAAATGATTTTTAAAAGCAAAGTGTTAGAACATCTTGAGGACCGATACTGGCATTTTACCAAAGTATGTGCATAGTCTCGAATGAACGTCAATGGCGAAAGATTTTCTTTTAAAAATAAATAAAAATAAAAAATTAGGAGAGAAATAGGTGCTAATAGACTGCGGGAAACTGGCTAAGAAAGAATAAAAAATTAAAAAATAGTAAAAATAAAAAATATATAGGAGAGAAATAGGTGCTAATAGACTGCAGGAAACTGGCTAAGAGAGAAAAAAAAATATTAACCGGTTCCCGACCGGCTCAGGTGCTAATAGACTAGCTAAGAAAAAAGAAAGAAAGAAAGAAGCAAGCAAGGGGAGGTCAATCATAAAAATGGGTATAATCCCACTCAAAATGTAACCCATTGGGTATACGTGTTCTCAACTGGATAATCCAAAAGACCTCCTACTTGCACAGCAACCTAAAGACATCACCTACCCTAGGTGGTCTTTTAACTCTTTCAATCCCCTGTATTTGTAGAGCTGCGAGATCGCCACCATGTGAGCTATTAAAATGATTAGCAACATTTGTACAGCGATTCTTCTGTATATCATACACATGATCATGGAGGCGATCCCGCAATCTCCTTGTTGTTCTGCCCACATATTATATGTGGCAGATTTTACATGTAATCAAGTATATAAAATATCTGGTGTTACAGTTTATAAAATCCTTGACCACTGTAATTTCTGCCACTAACTGTAGACTTAAATCCTTCTCCCTTAATCAAATGTTGACAACAAGGGCAATGTTTTGTGCCAAACTTGTAGTTCCATTTAAAATCAAGCCAAGTGGTCCCCCGCTTATTACTAAATGGGATAAGGAGTTGCCTAGAGAGGGCGCACGTCGAGAAACTATTCTAGCCCCACCGGAGAGGATTTAGGCACTTGAGAACAGGAGAAGCCACGAGCCCTGCTGAGGGACCCCAGAAGAGGAGGATCAGGGCCAGTCTGTGCAAAATCATCTGCACAGAGGAGGTAACATGTTTGTTTAAAAAAAAAAAAAAAACCTTGAATTACCCTTTAAATGTGTAAAAATATAGTTTACAAGAAAATTCCTTATTTTCTTAAATATTAAACACTAAATATAAATTTTAAACCAAAAATAATGTGTAGTGCTGCTGCCCCTTTAACCCCTTCCATACCGGGCCATTGGGAAATGACGCCGGCAGGAACCCTCTCTCCCTCCGGGTGGACGTCATATGACGTCCTCCGCTTTGAGGGGGGATATCTGAATGATGCCTGCAGCTAGAGGCATCATTCAGATATCCTTGTTTAGAGCCGGCGATCCTGCGCACCATAAGAACGATCATAGCGGCGATTGCGCCGCTTGATCGTTCTTATAGGCGGCGGGAGGGGACATCCCCCCCTCCCGCCGCCATCCGCTGCTTCCTTGGGCTCTCCCGTGCGATCAGGGACCCGGAGAGAATCGTCGGCGCCGGTGGTGGGTCACGTGATGAGCATAGAGATGACTGGTGACCAGATGGTCACCAGTCATCTCTATGATCATCGGAGGCCCGGGCGCGATGTGATGACGTCACGCCCGGGTGCTTAAATGTAAACAAAGCCGCCATTGAGGCTGTAAGTATGAGATCAGTGAAATTTTTTTCACTGATCTCATGCTTTCCAGCCTGGAGGAGAGATGTGGGGTCTTATTGACCCTGCATCTCTCCATAAAGAGAACCTGTCACACACATTCCTATTACAAGGGATGTTTACATTCCTTGTAATAGGAATAAAAGTGTAAAAATAAAAAAAAACAAATAAAATAAAAAATAAAAATAATTTTTTTTTAAAACGCCCGTCCCCAATAGCTTGCGCTTAGAAGCGAACACACACGCAAGTCCCGCCCGCATATGTAAATGCCGTTCAAACCACATATGTAAGGTATCGCCGCGTGCGTTAGAGCGCGTGCAACAATTCTAGCACTAGACCCCCTCTGTAACTCTAACCTGGTAACCTGTAAAAATTTTCAAAGCGTCGCCTATGGAGATTTTTAAGTACCGAAGTTTGGCGCCATTCCATGAGTGTGCGCAATTTTAAAGTGTGACATGTTAGGTATCTTTTTACTCGGCGTAACATAAGCTTTCATATTTTACAAAAAAATTGGGCTAACTTTACTGTTTTGTTATTTTTTAATTCATGAAACCATTTTTTTCCCCCAAAAAAAGGCGTTTGAAAAATTATTGCGCAAATACCGTGCAAGATAAAAAGGTGCAACAATGGTCATTTTATTCCCTAGGGTGTCTGCTAAAAAAAACATATATAATGTTTGGGGGTCCTGAGTAATTTTCTAGCAAAAGAATGATGATTTGTACATGTAGGAGAGAAGTGCCAAAATAGGCCCGGTATGGATATGGTATAAAAAGCCCTGTATGGAAGTGGTTAAAAATCAAACAAATGTCTGAAAATATATAATGGCACAGCAAATCCTCATACCTCCAATATAAAAACAATATGAATACATATACAATTTAATCAAACTGTACCCAATTAATCTTTTATAAGTAAAAAGTAGTAGCAAATTAAAGTCCCAAAAAATTCTCCACAACAGTGTGTATTATTAATCACCAATAGTGTCCATATACAGTATATTCAAATAATTTCCTTCTTCATGCAGTGCTCATGACCACCAATCCCTCAATGTGAATTCAATGACTCACCAAAACTCAATGCCTCACATCTATAATGATCAGCATGCAGAGCTGAAATGGTTAATGACACCACCACACACATCTCATGGTTCTCTTGTTCCAAAAAGAAAGATCTTGTTAAACATTCAAGAGGAATTGCAGTCTGCTCACATAATTTGTAATAAAAACATCTTTGCCATTCTGAAGCTTCCCTCCAACCACTTTGCATATTATTTTATATATATTGTGATTCTGTACTTGCCAAATATGCTGCAGAAATCTTCCTCCACTGACTCTGGCTTCATCCATTTTAACTGTGCTGCCTGTTCACTTCCTGGATTTACACAGGCACACAGGGGCACATCTTCAGCCCTGCAGCTCTCATTGGCCCTCTTATGATTAATCCCCTCTCCCTTCCTGGCAAATTCTCACGAGAGTGAGAGAGCTGTGCATGATGTCATAAGCCTAGGCTTTTTTCCAGACAAGAAACAAATAGTGGGCTGTATAAGGTATTTACTGGCAGAACGAAAAAAAGTTTTACTATACAAAGTTAACACAACAAGGGCAGAGGATTTAATAGATAGAAAGATGAAAAAATGACTTTCACAAGATCTTTCTTTATGGAGCAAGAGAACCATGAGATATGGAGGTGTCATTAACCATTTCAGCACTGCATGCCGATCATCATAGATGTGAGGCATTGAGTTTTGGTGAGTCATTGAATTCACATTGAGGGAGTGGTGGTCACAATCACTACATGAAGGAAATTTGAATATATGTGGACACTACTGGTGATTCATATTATGCACTGAAGTGAAAGATTTTTTGGGACTTTCATTTGCTACTACTATTTACTTTCTTTTAACCACGACCGCCCACTGTAAATATACATCGGCAGAATGGCACCGACAGGCAGAATCACGTATATCTACGTGACTGCCTTTGTATAGTTGGGGGGTCCGATCGGACCCCCCTTCTTTACAGTGAGCGGCCGTTATTCGTTTGGGAATGATCAGGGGACAGCCGTTCGATTCCGGCCACCCCCTCTCGATCGCTCCCAGCGAATCGAATCCTTCCCCTGCCTGTGTAATGTTTGCACAGGCAGGAGGAAGTGATGTCATCTCTCCTGCGGCGCTCACATATACCGAGCGCCGCACAGGAGAAGATGCAGGTTAGTGCACAAAACACTACACTGACACCAGGACACATAGGCACATAAATCGCCCCCCCTGGCCCCCCCAGACACCCCCAGATCACCCCCCAGATCACCCTCCAGCCCCCAGTCACAGTGTCACTGATTGCAGTGACCATTTATTTACTGATCACTGCAATCAGTGACATTTGTGACTGTAAAAGTGTCACTACATTTAGTTTTAGGTCCAGTGTAGTCCCCTAACCCCCCCTAATAAAGGTTTAACCCCCTGATCAGGTTTTTATAGCGTCAGGTACCCCCATATATTATCTAATAAAGGTTTAACCCCCTTGATTGCCCCCCAGGTAACCCTTTCACCCCCTATCACCACTGTCGCTAAGCGATCGTTTTTATGATCGTTGTCTTAGTGTCGGTGATGCAGATCGGTAGCCAGTAATTTTTTTTTAGGTTCGCCGTCAGGTTTTTATATAGCGTCAGGTACCCCCATATATGACCCATATATGACCTAATAAAGGTTTTAACCCCCTAATTGCCCCTAGTTAACCCTTTCACCAGTAATCGTCATATAAGTGTTATGGGTGACGCTGGTTAGTTAGTTTGCTTTTTATAGTGTCAGGGCACCCGCCGTATATAACCCAATAAAGGTTTAACCCCCTGATCGCCCGGCGGGGGATATCAATTAGGTTTTAGCGTCAGAGAGGGTCTGTGTCACACCCCAGGCAGCGTCAGGTTAGTGCCAGTAGCGCTAACACCCACGCGTTAAGCATACACCCCCCTTAGTGGTATAGTATCTGAACAGATCAATATCTGATCTGATCAGATCTATACTAGCGTCCCTAGCAGTTTAGGGTTCCCAAAAACGCAGTGTTAGCGGGATCAGCCCAGATACCTGCTAGCACCTGCGTTTTGCCCCTCCGTCCAGCCCAGGCCACCCAAGTGCAGTATCGATCGATCACTGTCACTTACAAAACACAACACACATAACTGCAGCGTTCGCAGAGACAGGCCTGATCCCTGCGACTCCAGTGCTGTAGGAGGTGATTTCACCACCACAGTTAAAAAAAAAAAGCATATATGCCGAAGCATTGGGGCAGCAGGAGCGGAGGAGCGATTTTGCTCCTAATGCCGCGTACATACGGTCGAAATTCCGACGGAGGCTTGCCCGTGGAAAAGTCTGACCATGTGTACGCGGCATAACTTTTGCGGGAAGATGCTCCCATGCTTCGGCATATATAAATGGTACATGTATGCCCATCATTAGAAGTGGGTGGATGAAGGGCGGTATTCTAATGGTGGGCATACCCACCGATCAATCTTTTTTTTTCGTTCAGCCAACAGGCTGCATGAAAAAAAGATTACAATACATGTCCAACAAGGACCAGCAACGTACTGGTATGTTGCTGGACTTTGAATGTTTATACCAGAATGATGCCTGTGGGTTTAGGTATCATCTTGGTATCATTCTTTTCAGCCAGCGGCCGGCTTTCATGTAAAAGTAATCCTAGTGGCTAATTAGCCTCTGGACTGTTTTTACAAGCAGTGGGAGGGAATGTCCCCCCCCCGGATATAAAAAGCGCCATTGGGATATTGGGAAAGCATTTTATCACACCGATAAAAAAAAAAAATATATGGAAGCAACAGTTTAAAAATAAAATAAAAAAGCAAAATTAATAATAAAAAAAAAAAGCACCCCTGTCCTGCCCTGCTCTTGCCCAATGGCGAACACAAGCGTCGGTCTGGCGTCATATGTAAACAGCAATTGCACCATGCATGTGAGGTATCACCGCTAATGGTCAGATCGAGGGCAGTAATTTTAGCAGTAGACCTCCTCTGTAAATCTAACGGCGTAACCTGTAAAGGCTTTTAAAAATGTATGTAGTTTGTCGCCAATGCGCGTTTGTGCGAAATTTTAAAGCTTGTCGTGTTTGGTATCTATGTACTCGGCCTAAGATCATCTTTTTTATTTCATCAAACATTTGGGCAATATAGTGTGTTTTAGTGCATTAAAATTAAAAAAAAGGTATTTTTTCCCCAAAAAATGCGTTTGAAAAATCGCTACGCAAATACTGTGTAGAAAAAAAAATGCAACACCCACCATTTTAATCTGTAGGGCCTTTGCTTTAAAAATATATATAATGTTTGGGGGTTCAACATAATTTTCTTGCAAAAAAAAAATATGTTTTCATGTAAACAAAAAGTGTCAAAAAGGGCTTTGCCTTCAAGTGGTTAGAAGAGTGGATGTAAGCTTCCTAATGTTGTGTATAAAATGCCAGAACAGTTCAAAATCCCCCCAAATGACCCCATTTTGGAAAGTAGACACCCCAAGCTATATACTGAGAGGCATGTCGAGTCCATGGAATATTTTATATGTTGACACAAGTTGCGGAAAAAAGACAATTTATTTATTTATTTTTTATTTTTTGCACAAAGTTGTCACTAAATGATATATTGCTCAAACATGCCATGGGCATATGTGGAATTACACCCCAAAATACATTCTGTTGCTTCTCCCGAGTACGGGGATACCACATGTGTGAGACTTTTTGGGAGCCTAGCCGCGTACGGGACCCCAAAACCAAGCACCGCCTTCAGGCTTTCTAAGGGTGTAAATTTTTGATTTCACTTCTCACTGCCTATCACAGTTTCGGAGGCCATGGAATGCCCAGATGGCACAAACCCCCCCAAATGACCCCATTTTGGAAAGTAGACACCCCAAGCTATTTGCTGAGAGGTATGGTGAGTATTTTGCAGATCTCGCTTTTTGTCACAAAGTTTTGAAAATTGAAAAAAAAATATATATATATTTTCTTTCTTCATTTTCAAAAACAAATGAGAGCTGTAAAATACTCACCATGCCTCTCAGCAAATAGCTTGGGGTGTCTACTTTCCAAAATGGGGTCATTTGGGGGGGTTTTGTGCTATTTTGGCATTTTATGGCCTTCGAAACTGTGATAGGTAGTGAGGAGTGAAATCAAAAATTTGTGCCTAGAAATCCTGAAGGCGGTGCTTGGTTTTCGGGGTCCCGTACGTGGCTAGGCTCCCAAAAAGTCCCACACATGTGGTATCCCCGTACTCAGGAGAAGCAGCAAAATGTATTTTGGGGTGTAATTCCATCTATAACCATGGCATGTGTGAGCAATATATCATTTAGTGACAACTTTTTGTAATTTTTTTTTTTTTGTCATTATTCAATCACTTGGGACAAAAAAAAATATTCAATGGGCTCAACAGGCCTCTCAGCAATTTCCTTGGGGTATCTACTTTCTAAAATGGGGTCATTTGGGGGGGTTTGTGCTATTTTGGCATTTTATGGCCTTCAAAACTGTGATAGGTAGTGAGGAGTGAAATCAAAAATTTGCGCCCTTAGAAATCCTGAAGGCGGAGCTTGGTTTTCGGGGGCCCGTACACGGCTAGGCTCCCAAAAAGTCCCACACATGTGGTATCCCCGTACTCAGGAGCAGCAGCAAAATTTATTTTGGGGTGCAATTCCACATATAACCATGGCATGTGTGAGCAATATATCATTTAGTGACAACTTTTTGTAATTTTTTTTTTTTTTTTTTTAGTCATTATTCAATCACTTGAGACAAAAAAAAAATATTCAATGGGCTCAACATGCCTCTCAGCAATTTCCTTGGGGTGTCTACTTTCCAAAATTGGGTAATTTGGGGGGGTCTTGTACTGCCCTGCCATTTTAGCACCTCAAGAAATGAGATAGGCAGTCATAAATTAAAAGCTGTGTAAATTCCAGAAAATGTACCCTAGTTTGTAGACGCTATAACTTTTGCGCAAACCAATAAATATACGCTTATTGACATTTTTTTTACTAAAGACATGTGGCTGAATAAATTTTGGCCTAAATGTATGACTAAAATTTAGTTTATTCGATTTTTCTTATAACAAAAAGTAGAAAATATCATTTTTTTTTCAAGATTTTCGGTCTTTTTCCGTTTATATCGCAAAAAATAAAATTTGCAGAGGCAATCAAATACCATTAAAAGAAAGCTCTTTTTGTGGGAAGAAAAGGACGCAAATTTCGTTTCGGTACAACATTGCATGTCTGCACAATTTACAGTTAAAGCAGCGCAGTGCAAAATTCTGAAAACAGCTCTGGTCCTTTAGCTACAAAATGGTCCGGGGCTTAAGTGGTTAAAAGGTTGTTCATTGGGTAATTGTTTAATTCAATTGTATATGCAATCATATTGTATTTATTTTGGAGGTATGAGGAGTTGCAGCGCCACCTAATGTTTGTTTGTCTATTTGATTTTTTTTTTCAGACTTTGATTTGACATTTTTAATATTAATAATGCTTAAATATCTAGCCAGTAGTTTTAGATGCGTTAATTCATAAGATAGTATAATGCAAAAATATCATGACGGGGTCCATGGTAAAACCTATACCACAGTGGGTGCCTACATTCTTTGCAAAACAGTTTAAATGTACTCTGTGTTTACCAATGTTTTTTTTTTTTTTTATATTTTGCCTATAAAGCATAACATTGTTTCATACGCTTAAATTAGGTTCTTTCCACCTTTTAGATAAATTAGAAATGTAGACATGATACATATGGTCTAGGTTTTGTTTGGATTAACTGTATTTTATGTAAATAAAACGCATACTGGAAAAAACATAGGACCGCCACTGCTGACTTCTGTCAGATGCTAACCTGCAGGGCCCTGATCGAGCTAGGGAGATGCATCTGTCAGTATCATGGGGCAGTCCTCTGCTGGGTCCTCCCACACTACTGCAAATGCCAGAATGAATATTCCCCTTATAGTCTCCAGCATCCTGTGCACATACAGGGGAATGCCAAGCACATCTGAATGCATCCTGATTGGGTTAGCTACCTACTGAAAATAGAAATAACATAATTGTTTAATCTTTCACCCAATGCCAAGCTTATGAAGCGATACCCACGTAGGAGCCGCTGGTTTAAATTTGGGCCTGCCGCTACCTTACTGTTCCGTATGCTCGTCTCAGGGGTTCTCCTTGAAGAGTTGTCCAGAAGAAGTTGCACCAACACAAAGTCTCTTTCAAGGGTTTTATTGCATAAAGTTTCCAACAGAGGGGGGTTGAAGGAATGGGGAGGACTCAGGTACCTTAGTTGCGGATCACAGGAATTTTCCTAGGTCCAGAGGAACAACTGTCTCCACGCTGGACTCAGCAAACACCGGATAGGCCCAATTTCACTGGCCTAGCAACCGATGTACAGCCCGATCACCTATAGTCTCTGCCACAGACTTGGTGTAGCCCTTCCCTGGGTTACCTTCTGAATTAAGAACACAGTTCTCAGTGCCAGGATCTTCCAGCCATTCCATCAACACTGTGAGGTAGATTATGACCTGGATGCATCCTCCAATTGAGTCCTTAATTGCTTGGTCCCTTCCAGCAGGCAAGGCGACACAGGATCATCCCCGGATCAGTAGGGCTCCAGTAACTCCTGGGCCTACTCTTCAGTAACGAAGTCTCAGGCCAACATGGCCCTGAGGCGGAAACTGCCAGCACTTCCCTGAGGCCATGAGGGCCCTCAGGTCGGGGTCGGGCAGGTGATGCCCACCACCATGGACGACGACCCCCAACTCTCTCAAAAAGAAAAAAACCCTCACTAATGGCGTTTGTCCCTTAAGTACCCCCTCCCAGCCTGCACAGCGGGTTGATCACGCCTCTGAGCCGCTGCTGGGAAAGAGATACCTAATGCGTCCAATGGTGACAGTGGGAAGCCAACGTTGCTGGGTGCAAGGTAAGTTTACAACATGGCATGATAGAGGTTGGGAGGACTCCAGCCTCCTCTTAAATGAGACGGATGAGGTGACCGAGACGGATATTGAAATAACACCGTCAGACCATTCCCCCGTGAGTATGAAAATGAAGTTACCAGGAGCTCAAAAAAAGCCAAATTCATGGAGAGTAAATGAAGAACTAATACAGGGTAAAGAAGAGGAAGAGAAAATAAGACTAACAAGAACAATATTTTAAAAAAAACAACACAAAGGAGATAACAGAGGCTACCCTCTGGGAGGCCCATAAGGCCTATATTAGGGGCATCCTGATTTAGATAGGGTCAAGGAGAAAAAAAAGGAAATAAAAGAAAAATATGGAAGTATTATTAAAATAAATCCATGAATTAGAACAAGGGCAAAAAAAAAAAAAAAAGGAGAGGAGAAGCAGTACCAGGCACTAGTAATAAAAAGGAATGAATTAAAATAACTATGAAGCAAGAGACGAGAAGGGTCTTTAATAGAATTACAAGAGAAAGATATGTATGGGGAAATTAAATGGTAAAATACTTGGCAAGAATACTGAAGAAGGAAAAAATCTGTAAATTATATAGAAAAAATACAGAATAGTTCCGGGAGATGGTATTTTCAACAACAGAAATAGCGAAAGTGTTCCAGAACTACTATGGGGCATTATATTGAATAAAACAAAAGGGACAACAGGAAATAGAAAGAATGGAAAAAATAAGAGAGTTCCTAAAAAGTGCCAGATTACCACAAGTAATAGAGAATAAGCTATCCGCCTTAGAAAAACCCATAATAGAAAAAAAGATTAATACAGCTTTAAAAGATTCAGCATCGGGAAAAAGCCCAGGAACAGATGGGTTCACAAACTATTATTTAAAAAAATTTAAAGAAATGTTATTACCAAAATTATGTTCATATATGAACAGGCTTGGAACAGATTATGAGATGGGAAAAGAAGCCCTGTTGGCCTCAATCACAATTATTCCAAAGGAGGGAAAAGATAGAACTTTATGCTCAAGCTACAGACCAATATCCTTGTTGAATACAGACACAAAACTATTTGCAAAAAAGTGTTCGCCAACAGGATGAAAGATCTGATGACTGATTTGATGCACACGGACCAAGTGGGGTTCATTCCAGGCAGAAAAGGAAGAGACAATGGGGTGAGAACATTGCTCTTGCTTCAGAAAATCGGAGAGGAAAGTACCCCAGGTCTACTCCTGTCGATAGATGCAGAAAAAGCATTTGACAGGGTGGACTGGTGATTTATGATGAAGCTATGGGAATAGGTCCAAGGATGATCCAATGGATCAAAGTACTATATAAGCATCCTACAGCAATTGTGAAGGTCAACGGGGCTTCATCTTCCCCCTTTGAAATGTTTAACAGGACAAGACAGGGGTGCCCCCTCTCACCGCTATTATTTGTGCTATCACTAGAACCCCTACTGGCAATGATTAGAAATAATCCAGATATAGGAGGGATTAATATAGGAGATGAGGAGCATAAAATAGCAGTTTATGCTGATGATGTACTATTTTACATATCTAAGCAAAGGATTACAATGCCCAATTTAACCAGTTGCCGACCGCCGCACGAACATTTACGTCAGCAGAATGGCACGGACAGGCAAATGGGCGCATATATACGTCCCCTTTAAATTGCTGCCATGTCGTCACACGCTCGCCGCCGGCAGGAAGCTCGTGACCCTGCCGCGAGCTCCGTGACCGTGCCCGCGGGCTCGATGTCCACCGGTGTCCCACGATCGTGTCATGGAGCTGAAGAATGGGGAGATGTTAGTGTAAACACAACATCTCCCCGTTCTGCCTAGTGACATGTCACCGATTGTCTGTTCCCTGTCATCGGGAACAGTGATCAGTGATGTGTCACGGCAAGCCACGCCCCCTAAGAGTTAGAAGCACTCCCTAGGTCACAACTAACCCCTTCAGCGCCCCCTACAGGTTAACCCCTTCACTGCCAGTGTCATTTTCACAGTAATCAGTGCATTTTTATAGCACTGGTCGCTGTAAAAATTACAATGGTCCCAAAATGGTGTCAAAAGTGTTGTTGGGTCTGCCATAATGTCGCAGTCACAATAAAAATCACTGATCGCCGCCATTACTAGTAAAAAAAAAAAAAATATTAATAAAAATGCCATAAAACGATCTCCTTTTTTTTTACCAAAAATATGTAGAAGAATACGTATCGGCCTAAACTGAGGAAAAAATATGTTTTTTTATACATTTTTTAGGGACATTTATTATAGTAAAAAATATAGGTTTTTTTTCAAAATTGGCGCTCTATTTTTGTTTATAGCGCAAAAAATAAAAACCGCAGAGGTGATCAAATACCACTAAAAGAAAGCTCTATTTGTGGGGGGAAAAAAAGGACGTCGATTTTGTTTGGGAGCCACGTCGCATGACCGCGCAATTGTCAGTTAAAGCGACACAGTGCCGAATCGCAAAAGGTAGCCTGGTCTTTGGCTAGCCAAATGGTCCGGGGGTTCCAATCACATTTTTCATTTTTTTAAAGCATGTTATTTCAGCATTCAATACCGTGGTAAATATAAGATGACACTATTTTAAAAACTGCCGCCGATCTGCCGAGATACTGCATAAAAAGACTTTAAAAAAATCTTTGTTGCGCATGCGCGAGGGATCCGTGATGTCCACCTGAACACGGAGCTCCACGCCACCTCAGACCAACGGACCCCACAGCACCCGCTACAGCCACCAACAGTCTGATCTTGTGAGGCGATCGGACCCCCGCACCCCCGGAGAGCTCCCCCCGCATGTCAAACCCGGCTTCCAGGCGCAATCTGGAGCCGGCATTCTCAGCCTCCACCCAGCCGGGGTGTACCAAGATTGCCTCCGCGGCTAATACAGCCTCTCATGTCTCCCGCATGGAAGGACAGCTGGAACACAGGCAAGTCCTCTCCCCAGCCCTCCTACACTTCCCCCCAGGGACCCACGGACTAAGCCAGCAGGACATGATACCCTCCCGGCCTCCACAGAGTCCCTGCTCGGCCACACATTTGGAGATCAGGCTTTCTCCCCTGCAGGGCCACCTATGTCGGCTTACACTGACTCTCCCCATCATGAGGCCCCAGCCCAGGACCACCCTTTTAGTGTGGAGGATCTCTACCTCAAGCTGTCTGCGCTCCTGGATAGGGGTTTAGCCACCAAAGCAGCCAAAATCACTGGGGAAATTAAAGCAGACCTCCAGAACATAGGCTCCAGGATGGAGGTAATTGAAACTAAGCTGGATCAGACTGCTGCAGCCTAACGACAAAACACGGATCTCATTCAAACCCTCCAAGATCAATTAGACACCGCTGTTTTCCGCATTGATGATTTAGAGAATAGGTCCAGGAGGTACAACTTCAGGATCCGAGGCCTGCCTGAATCTATCCTGGATGTCACAGCGGCAACACAAGACCTCATGAAATCGCTGATCCCGAACATCCCGCCCCACCGTCTGGAGCTCGATAGGGCCCATAGAGCAGTCGGCCCCCCAGGGACATCATAGCCAAACCCCACTTTTATGCAGTCAAGGATGCAGTCATGCAGCAGCCACGGGCCTTACCTCAGGTGACTTGCCAAGGTCACCTGGTACAAATTTTTGCAGACCTTGCACCTTCTACTATCCAACGCAGAAGAACCCTGAAACCACTTTTACATGCCCTCGCTCAGAGAGACATTAAATACAGATGGGCTTTTCCGTTCGCAGTGAATTTCACGTAAAGAAGGCCAGAACCAATCGTTCTCCACCTTTGCCACTGGCGAAAAGCTTCTCCTCAGCCTGAAGATAATCTCCCAGGAGATGGACACAGAAACCTCTTCCCCTTCCACGAGCGCTAACAAACGACCGCCTCCAGCGAGTCCTCCGGGTCCCCTTTAGAATAAACCCAAGGCTCGCAGATCTTCCCGAAATAGCCCTCCATGAATTCCTGCCTGACGCTCAGTTTTCGCCCTAGTTGGAGTCAGGCCAAAGAGATTAACTGATCTTCTTTCTGCCAAGATTGACTATCTCCCTTCTCCCAGGATCTGTTATCCGGGTGCTCTTCCAGTTCCTCATTGCCAATTATGATGCAGTTTTCAAACGTTCCGTTATTATCTGCTACGAGGCTTCCAGAGTCCCTCTTTCAAATTTGGAGGTGAAAGACTAGCTCTATTTAGCGACTCTGCCTCTGGATTTGTCTTGGCTCAACTAAGGATCCCACGGGGCTCACTCCTCCCCCGTGTTACCTGGTGGGATAGGGGGGGGTTTTGACAAGCAGGGATCTTAGGGTCTACTGGACCCCCTTTTTACTACATTACTTGCCAGAGTTTGTTTTCAGTTCTGTTGACATTAACCTGATCGCTTTGATCCCATGTTGTACGGGTTGTTCAAAAGTTATTTTTTCTCCTTTACAGGGTGCCCTGGTCTGAGGTGGCTCACATGCACCTCCTCCTATCCCTTAGATCCCAGATGGTCTCCGGGGGATAGGATCTCCAAGCCCGGTTGGGCGTGGAGACATTTTTTATTTATTTTTTGTTCTTTACATCTCTCTCACTCCTACGTGAAAGATGTCCTCTTTGTTCCTTTTCTCCTCCCGGGGTACTTACACACTCAGGGGGAGAAAACTCCCTCCCCTTCTTTCCCTCTTCCCTTCCCTTCTCTCTTATCCTTCTTCTTTGGAGCATCAACTAAGCTTCTTTCAGTTTGGGTATTCACCTGGCTTTCACGACCCGAGAGACCTCATTTGCGCATACCAGAACTCCCATTTTCTTCTGTATCCCGGATCGGATTCCCAGAGGTAAGTGACGGTGGACGTTTCTGCATCCCTTTTCTATGGTTCCATGGCTGACCACACACAAAATGCTTTAAGGATAGCCACTCACAATGTCCAGGGCATGAATTCCCCTCTCAAAAGGAGAAACTTGTTTAACCATTATAAATCTTCCAAGCTCGACATTGTTATGCTTCAGGAAACTCACTTTCCGGCTCGGTACAGTCCCAAATTCCTCCACTCTCACTTCCCCAATTTTTTTTTAGCTAGTGCTGAGAATACAACTAAAGATGTGCCCATTATATTTGCAAAATTCTGTAACTTCCATTGGATCTCTGACACTAAAGACCCAGAGGGTAGATTCATCCTAGTTAAAGGAACGATTGAGGGTCATCTGTACTCTTTGATCTCTTACTACGCCCCTAACAAGGGTCAAGCTGCTTTCTTCAAACACATCTTTGATTCCCTTTGCCCCGTCCTGGAGGGTACGGTCATTTTCGGGGGGGGACTCCAATGCAGCTTTTGATCAGGGTCTGGATAGATCTAGACCTCCCGCCTCCCAATTGACCCACCCGACCAAAGAGAGTCTCAAGATAGCCAAACTCATCCATGCCCATGGCATGGCTGACGTCTGGAGAGAACTAAATCCCACCGCACAAGACTTCTCTCACTTCTCCAGCCCTCACAATTTATACGCCAGGATTGATCCCCTCCTTGTTCAGACCCACACTATCCCTCTCATCTCCAACTCACGAATCAAAGACACGGTCCTGTCAGACCATTCTCTAGTGACCATGACACTGCCACTGCAACACTCAAGACCAGGCAGAGGACCCTGGAGATTGAATGAGTCTCTTCTTTCAGATCCAGTGCATGTCACCATGCTAGATAAATCCTTAAAGGAATACTTTGCTCTTAATGAGACTGAGGGAACATCCACAGAAACGTTGTGGGCAGCCCACAAGTCATACATCAGAGGGCAAATCGTTAGGTTGACCACTCAAATAAAACGTGAAAGGGCAGCTGACATTAAGAAATTAGAGGAGGAATACACATCATTACGATCCCAACACAAACTGCACCCCTCTCCCTCATTACTGACTCAACTTGACAGGGCCAGACGGGAGCTCAACCTAGCTCTCACGAGCAAAGCTGAAAAACAAATCCGCTGGAGCAAAAACAGATTTTACACCCAGGGGGATAGATTGGGATCCATGCTGGCTTCGAAACTAACTCCCCGTTTTAGGTCCTTCACAATGCCTAAGATTAGAGTCCCAGGCCAAGGTGCCACAGCCAACCCCTCAAAAATCCTTGAGGTTTTCCATGACTTTTACACCAACCTATACCGTCCACACCAAGACAAGGATAGCACTCTCATCTCCGAGTATCTGGATGACCTTCCCATCCCATCTCTCTCCACAGAACATAGAGACGTTCTGGAAGCCCCCTTCTCTGAAGAAGAGGTTCAGGGAGTAATCAGAGCCCTTAAATCTGGATCAGCCCCTGGCCCGGACGGGCTATCTAATCCCTACTACAAGACATTTCCCAATACTCTGATCCCCCCTTGACAAAATTCCTTAATTCAAAGATGCAGGGAACCCCACTTGATCCCCACCTTAACACTGCATATATTGTAGTCATTAATAAACCGGACAAGAACCCAGAAGAGGTTAGCAACTACAGACCCATCTCCCTTATCAATAGTGACTTAAAAATCCTCACAAAAATTTTGATAAATCATTTAGCTTCCTTCATTGCTGCATATATACATAAAGATCAAGTGGGGTTCATCCCGGGTCGACAAGGCCCTGATCAGATTAGGAGGGCCATTGATTTAGTATCAATTCTCCAAACAAACTGGGCGGGGGGCCTAAACAACCAGGCATGCTCCTCTCGCTAGACCTTCAAAAGGCCTTTGACTCAGTCTCTTGGCCATACCTTTTCGCGATCCTTGAGCTTTGGGGTTTTGGCGACAGATTTATGAGCCTGATGCATGCTCTACTCGAATCCTCAAGCTTACATCATGCTCCAAGGATATTACTCCAAGCCGATATCCATAGCGAAGGGTACTAGACAAGGCTGTCCACTATCTCCACTTGTCTTTGCAATAGCACTTGAGACACTAACCATCTCCATTCGCCAAAACCCTAATATACCATAAGTTACTTGTGGCCCTCAAATCCATAAATGTGGTCTCTTTGTGGATGACATTCTCCTCTTCCTCACATCCCCTATAACTTCTCTGCCCAACCTGTGCCACACCTTAGATGACTTTGCCAAGATTTCAGGCCTTCGGGTTAACTATTCTAAGTCCCAAGCGCTAAACGTATCCCTTCCGCCCGACACAGTTGCCCTCTTACAAAATAACTTTAAATATGAATGGAGTGACTCCTCCATTAGATATCTGGGAATTAACCTCACGGCAAAAACAGAGACTCTCTATGCAAGTAACTATCCCCCTATGTTTAGAAAGTTGGAATCAGATCTCATATCCTGGTCCAAGAACAACCTCTCATGGCTTGGGAGAATTAACTCCGTGAAGATGACGCTGCTGCCCAGGCTGTTATACCTGTTCCGCTCTCTTCCTATACCAATAAAAAAATATCATATCAAATCACTGCAAAGCAAAATACTCAAATTCACTTGGGTAAAGGCAGGCTACAGACTCCCTCAACAAACACTATACATACACAGAAAAAAGGGGGGACTGGGTTTGCCCCACCTATACAAATATTACCTAGCAGCCAGAATAGCTCAAATGTGGGTAATCTACTCAAAGTACGAGAAACCGGACTGGGTACAGATAGAAAGACAGGCAGAACCTCGATTTACAATAGATTACCTGCTCTGGAGCCCCCCGAGAACCCGCCCCCCGATTATGGCCCCCACTCTCATACTTTTGCTCTCTGGGACTCTTTGCGGACACATCCTTCTCTGGTGTCAGCATGCAAACCATTGACCCACCTCTTTAACAATCCAGATTTCCCTCCGGGAAGGAATATCTTGGCATTTAAATGGTAGCTGGATAAGGGACTGTACCGAATTGGACACTTTTTTACAGCTGCGGGTCCTATCACCCTTACCCACTGTACCAAAAAGCTTGTCCTACCCGTGTCTGAAATATTTAGATTTGGACAAATTTCTAATTTCCTGAACACGATATGGACTGATAAGCCCCTTCCCCCTCGGTTCACCGATTATGAGCTATGGTGTGGTCAGGCCATGGACCAGAAGAGGGGGATCTCGATGGTCTATTCGTCGCTTACCTCTTCAACTGCTAAGTTATCCTACATGCAATCCTGGGAATCCGATTTCCAATTTCAATGGGACCTGGGGGTCTGGCAGACGGCAAGCTTCAACTCCTTCAAAGGCATCTTGAATACTACTTTAATGGAAGCAAGTCTAAAAGTTATATCTATATGGTATTATACTCCCTCTAGATTAGCCTCCATTTTTCCTGCAGCTGATCCTCTGTGTTTCAGAGGATGCCAGCTTATAGGCACGATGTCCCACATCTGGTGGGAGTGCCCCAGAATATGAACCTTCTGGAAAAAAATATTCAATACGATTGACAAGCTTGTGGAAAGCCAGATTCCTAGAACCCCAATGGTCGCCCTTCTTAATGCCTATATCCCTAAAATATCCACAGCCTCCCGCAGGCTAATTTACTTCATTCTTCTAGGGGCTAAACTCATGGTGGCAAAAGCCTGGAAATATCCGACAATCTCCTTCCCAGCGGTAATCAGGAAGGTCTCTTGGATAATGGCGCAGGAGAAGCTCTCCAGCATACTACTGGATACGTCCAGCAAATTTGAATCTATCTGGGAACCCTGAGCTAATCATGTGGGAACCTCACTGAATTCCAACACTCTCCCAGCTTAATCTTTGATGTGCGCTCAGTCTGATTCTCCTCTCTCTTTCTTTCTCTCCCCCCATCTCTTCCCTTTCCTCTGGCTTTTCTCCCCTCCTTTCCTCTATTCCCCTCCCTTTCTACCCCCCTTATCTTTAGAACAACAGGTTGTCTTATATCATTTCTCCATTACAGAGTTTTTTTTTTTTTTATTCCTCTTTTAAGGATAATATACTCAGTGGCGATTTTTCTCACCCTCCTAGACAGAGTTTGGTGGAGGTTGGGTGCTGGGGACTCCTTTCCCGGTACAGTTAGTTCTCATATGGGGTATCGGGGGGCGGGGGATTCCATCGCCCGGCTTACTAAGAACTCTCCTCTAACATTAGTCTCACCATGGTATTCTTATTTCAGATATTCTAATATTTATCCTGTTTATATGTACTTGTTGCTCTTCCATCTGTATGCCTGAAGTAATTTTATATCTTAGCTTTGCCAATGCTGTCGTTTTGAAATGTATTTTTCTGTTATGTCAAAATCAAATACTTTGAAATTAAAAAAAATCTTTGCTGAAGTTTTCATTTTGCTTGTGGGCATGTGAAGCCCACAAGCCCACAAGCATTTAATTCCTGGATTGTATTGACGAGTGATTCTAGCCATAGGGGAAGTGCACTGTATGCTGGGAAATTAAACTTTTTGTCACACCGTATTTGCGCAGCGGTCTTACAAGCGCACTTTTTTGGGAAAAAAATCACTTTTTTTAATTAAAAAATAAGACAACAGTAAAGTTAGCCCAATTTTTTTTATATTGTGAAAGACAATGTTACGCCGAGTAAATGAATACCCAACAAGTCACGCTTCAAAATTGCGCCCGCTCGTGGAATGGCATCAAACTTTTACCCTTAAAAATCTCCATAGGCGATGTTTAACATTTTTTACAGGTTGCAGGTTTTGAGTTACAGAGGAGGTCTAGGGCTAGAATTATTGCTCTCGCTCTAACGATCGCGGTGATACCTCACGTGTGGTTTGAACACTGTTTTTATATGCGGGCGCTACTCGCGTTTGCTTCTGCGCGCGAGCTCGTCGGGACGGGGTGCTTTAAAAAAAAAAGTTTTATTCTTATTTATTTTACTTGATTTTATTATTTTTACACAGCTTTAAAAAAAAAATTAATTGGGTCACTTTTATTTCTATTACAAGGAATGTAAACATCCCTTGTAATAGAAAAAAGCATGACAGGTCCTCTTAAATATGAGATCTGGGGTCAAAAAGACCTCACATCTCATATTTACACTAAAATGCAATAAAATAAAAAAAAAATTGTCATTTGAAAAAATGACAACAAAAAAATGGCCCTTTAAGAGCTATGGGCAGAGCTGACGTTTTGACGTCGCTTCCGCCACGCTATGGTATGGAGACGGGTGGGGGCCATCTTCCCCACACTCGTATCCATATCCAGCTAGGAAGAGGACCTGATCGCCTCCGCCGCTACCGACGGCTCCGGAAAGTGGCGGAGGGCGTGGCAAATACGCCGCAGAGACCACCATTATCGTTTTACTGAACTGCCGCCTGAAGAGATGGATACCTCGGTTGTGGCAGCAGCTGCTGCCGTTACCGAGATATTCCTCTTTAAAGTCAGGACGTATATAGTCGTGCGGCGGTCAATAAGTGGTTAATGAAGACACTGAAATATTATGGAGAATTATCAAACTTAAAAATAAATCTTTCTAAATCAGAGATTTTAAACATAAATGTAAATAAACAGGAAGAACTGAGTTTACAACAGGAATTCCAATTTACATGGAAGACAAAATTAAAATAAAGTGACTCCACTGTTCCGTGAGGTGTTCTAATAAGATAGCAGCGCCAACTGTAATATACAGTGGGTACGGAAAGTATTCAGACCCCCTTAAATTTTTCACTCTTTGTTATATTGCAGCCATTTTCTAAAATCATTTAAGTTCATTTTTTTCCCTCATTAATGTACACACAGCAGCATTTAAGGATTATGGAGGCCACTGTGCTCTTAGGAACCTTAAGTGCAGCAGAATTTTTTTAGTAACCTTGGCCAGATCTGTGCCTTGCCACAATTCTGTCTCTGAGCTCTTCAGGCAGTTCCTTTGACCTCATGCTTCTCATTTCCTCTGACATGCACTGTGAGCTGTAAGGTCTTATATAGACAGGTGTGTGGCTTTCCTAATCAAGTCCAATTAGTATAATCAAACACAGCTGGACTCAAATGAAGGTGTAGAACCATCTCAAGGATGATCAGAAGAAATGGACAGCACCTGAGTTAAATATATGAGTGTCACAGCAAAGGGTCTGAATACTTAGGACCATGTGATATTTCAGTTTTTCTTTTTTAATACATCTGCAAAAATGTCAACAATTCTGTGCTTTTCTGTCAATATGGGGTGCTGTGTGTATATTAATGAGGAAAAAATGAACTTAAATGATTTTAGCAAATGGCTGCAATATAACAAAGAGTGAAAAATGTAAGGGGGTCTGAATACTTTCCGTACCCACTGTATATCAATATACACTTCCAAATATACCAAACCACTGTGTAATGTGGCCAAATATTTAAACATAAATCAAAAATATTAATTTGAAATGTCCATCCATGCAAGGTGGTGATTCCTTGTGTGTAATCACTCTCATTTATATATTATTATCCAAGTCCGTGCTGTGCATGCTGTCCCCAAATATTGTGTGTAATCTTCCACCATCCAAAATTCTCACTCACCAGATATTCATCAATTATAAGCGTGATCATCCAATCCACCAGGAACCCTGTGCCCACTCATATGATCTCCCCTCTCACTCAGTCATGTAATAAGAGAATGCCATCATTGTACAACATATTTATTCAATGTATATAAAAAAATCTTCAGTATAAAAATTCCAACTCACATATAAGAGTGCCCTCCGACCGGCACTAAACATATCCAGCTATCCGTATCTGTGGCCGTCATGCCGCTCCATGCAGTGAAGCCGGCGTGCGTTCCATACCTCGGAAGTGGTGCTACCCAGGGGCAGGAAATTATGTATGCATTGCACCATTGTGTCCCAACGCGTTTCACATGAATAATGTGTCATCAGGAGGAGGTTTTTATAAACATTGAATATATATGTTTACAATTAGGGAGTCGGCAATATTGAGCATTTTTAGTGCCACATCCAGTATTAATAGAGGAAAACAAAAATCCCCTTGTATGTATAAAGTTTTAAATTATTTATTGAAGAGAGTATATAAAAAGCATATATAAAAAACACTTCACATATTTGAACATGTTTATAATGTTATCATCATAACATCATAGTACAAACCGTAAATTATAATTCTTGCACCCAATGCGTTTCGGAGTACATGTGTGTATCCTTCTTCAGGTGTATATTTAAGCAAGAATACTTTGTGTTGTAGAATAGAATATTAAAGAAGAGTAAAAAGGTATACAATAATACAACATTCCAGCAATGTTCATAAAAATACACAGAGTCAGACAGGATTCATGAAAATTCACTTACATGTACTGAGATGGCAAACCTTTCAATATGTCCTAATTAAAAACATATGAGGGCAAGATGTGCTCTCAATTTCTTAAGCCAGAAATCCGACAGGGGTAGCGTGCCTCCAGGAAGATGCCTGTGTCGGGCCAAGCCCAAATGCTGACCCAGCTCCCCCACAACACACACCCCAGGAGGATTGAGCCAGAGGACCCACTGGGGCCAAAAAAGGAAAGGGACCCTGTGGATGTGAAGTAAAATCCATGAATGATTTTATATAGTTTTTTGAAGATTATTCACACTAGATAAATATATTTAAAGATAGAATTTTTTTTTTGATCCACAAGGAGGTTAGAGGGCACTGGGGGAAGAAAAGGATACCCGGGCCCCCTATAAATAATAAAATAATTTTAGATGTTACAAAAGTTTTTTGTTGTTTTTATACTAATAAAGTATCTGCTTGCTAACGATATATAACAGAAAGTTTATTGGAAAATGTACATAATCAAGAGAAAACCTATGTGGTCCTAAATGCAGGAGAGTATATGTGCAAAATACAAATTAACTATGTAATGTCTATTAAGTGTGCAATGCCTTGTTTAAATATATATGGGGTAATCACAGTGCAAATCGTCTATAAGGCAGAGAGTTCTTACCTGTTAGATTTAGTGACCGTTCACTCCAGCATCCAGCAATGAACTGACGTGGATGCCGGAGAGAGCAGCCAGGGGAGTACATACTGTATATCACACCCCTCACAATCAGCTGGAGTCAGCACAGCTGATCCAGCCAGAGAGGGCGTGGAGGAAGAACACCACAGATTCCTGGAGGCTCCCCGAGCCGTGCGCGCACAGCCGCCTCCACAGCGCACACACAGGGACGGCGTGCGCCGGAACGAGGCCACGCCCACACCGCCCGCCCACACACAGAGCTTCACCGTCGGACTGCGCATGTCCGCCGGAGGAGCAAGATGGAGGCCAGACGCTAGAAATTGTAGTGCCCCAGGCCTCACATGGTGCCGCCACAGGTTAGCTAACCTGTGTGTCGGGCGGTCCCCTGGCACGCCCACACCCGGGAGGGAGGGAGGGGAAAGAGGAACAGCAACAGTCACCCTCCCATAAGGCCAGCACCAATACGAGATGGATACAAAGTCGGATTTCTATGGAATAAAAAAGAGAGAAGAGACATACAACGAGCAATTAAATACTGACAGTACACGTTGGGGAACAGGGGATACAGCACTTACACAGTATAATACAAACAGTGTAAAAAGTACATATAGTGTGATACATCAGAGATGGTCTGTATACATAATATTACATTAAATAACATTACAGATGCAATGATGGTAAAAAATGTAATTAAACCTGTAGTATCCTTCATAAAGGGCATACCATATGCATGAGTATTATGTTACGATGGACATATGCGTGCATGTACCCCCGCGGATTCGGGTGAACAGAGGGTGGAGAAATATTGATGTTAATATTAATGTATGCAATTAATTTATGAATATCATTTTTTGGAACAATTTATTTAAAAAGTTTTTCTAAAAATAATTATTTCTCCATTCCCCCCAAGGAAAAGCCCTCAAGAAATGGCTTGAAGCAGATAGCTTCATTAAGGCCTGGTGATTGCGTTGCTTTCAATTTGTGGATCCACCATAACTCTAGCTGGAGAAGAACTTTGTTCCAGTCCCCTCCCCTAGGGTTGGGGTGTACACGGTCTAAAATGAGGAACCTCATTTTGGGAAACTTGCCATTGTGTTCAATTTTCGTATGTCACCCAAGCGAGAGATCTGGGTCGCACACCTGCATGCTACGCACATGCCTGTAGGCTTTTCTCCAGAACTCAAGCTTGGTTTTACCAATATAAAACAACTACAGTCGCACGTTAGCACATACACTACTCCCAAAGTCTTACAATTTGCGAAATGTTTTGGACGAAACGTCTGGGCATTTGGTAGCGTTGGATTCCTTTGAGTAAGCATAAACTTACAGTAATTGCATGTTCCGCATATGAAGGTTCCTTTATATTTACAATGGTCTTTCCTATTTTCCCCTTTAAATTCGCTACTTACAATTATATCTCTCACAGAGGTTGCTCTCCTAAACGTAAATAGGGGCTTTTCAGGGACAAATGGTCCTAAAGTTGGATCTAATAAGAGCACATGCCAATATTTCTCCACAATATTTTTAACTTTATGTTGTTGATTTGTATATCTTGTAATTATTCTTAGAGAATTGGCATTGCTTTTAAGTTTAAGTTTTTTTGAATGTAACAGACTATGTCTTGATTGTTTGGATGCCTGTTGGTAGGACCTCTTCAGGGAGGCATAAGAGTAACCTCTCAATAATAGGCGGTCGTGCAGCTTAGCAGCCTCTATTTTATAGATGGCATTATCTGTACAATTTCGTCTGACCCTGAGATATTGACCATACGGTATTGAATCTATGAGAGATTTAGGGTGGAATATTGTAGCGTGTAGTTTTGCGTTTCTAGCCGTAGGTTTTCTATAGAGTTTGCTGAGGACCCCTCCCTCTCTATAGACCTCCACGTCCAGAAACACAACACATTGTTGTGGGACATTGTAAAGCTAAGGTTGAAATCGTTTTTATTCATCCCTGAGAGGCATTGTTGAAGCATCTCCTGTGACCAGTCCCAAATAATAAAGACGTCGTCAATGTAACGGTACCACCCCAAAATGTGGTTCGTGTACATTGACATCTCTTCGTCTGCTAGGAACATTTTCTCCCACTCCCCCAGGTACAGGTTGGCATACGATGGGGCACAACATGTCCCCATTGCAACCCCCTGTACCTGGTGGTAGTGGGAGCCATTGAACACAAACACATTGTGCTCAAGGGTAAATTCTAATAGTGAAATGATTAATTCACTGTATGCTGGGTCTGTATCTCTCTCACTTTGCAAAATGTGCTTTATGGCTGCTATGCCTTTGCTATGTGGGATAGAACTGTAGAGAGTGTCAACATCTACAGTAACCAATGTTATTGTCAGGAAAGGCTTCACCCGCTGGTGGTGCTGTTGATCCTTTGGACTGCAGTACTAGTGTCTGCCAGCAGGTGTCCTCTTGCAGCCAATATCTTTGTTGGAGGATTTCACCTGCTGGTGGTAATGCATGATCCATGGACTGTAGTACCGGCATCCACCAGCGGGTGTATTCCGGAAGTGTGGGACAGGCAGCACTTCCTGCGGTCAGCTGTGACCTGAAGCCTGATTACAAGACTTCCTTTAAATACCCGGCAAGTACAAACACTCCTTGCCCTGGTATCTCTCTCCTGGACCTAGGACCTGTGATCTGGACTTTGAGCCTGCATCCTGTCTGACCCGATCCGACCTGATCCCTACCTTGAGCCCATCCTGCATCTGTCCCTCCTGTCTCCTAATTTCCATGGTCCCCTGTCCTCCTGTTACCTGGATACCTTGGATCCCTGCTCTGCAGCCAATCCATCAGTCCCCTCCCTGTTCCTGTTTGATTCCCATCCATGCCCATCTGCTTCGATCCCCTTGTGTATGACCTTGGCCTGGCCTTCACTACGTTTCCGGTATTCCCCCTTATTGTATATATTTTCTTTAAGTCACTGTTATCTGGTTTGGTTACTGCACTGTTCTGTTGGAGGTGTTTATTTGTCTGTTTACTTCCCTTAATAAATTGTTACACTTTCACCTACACCTGTTTGGTCTCCTCTGTGCAGTCACACAGTCTGGTTTGCTAGCATTCTATGACAGTATACCAGGGCCATCTCTAAACCAGACGTGGCGGCATTGAGGGACCATCCTGGTTTGTTAGACCCGGTTGAGATGGATAGTAACAAAGTAATTTATTATTCTCTGCTGGCAGCAGAGGATGACGAATATTGTCGTCAGATTCTAAAACATTGGACCAGTGACCAGCTGATAGAAATCATCCGATCAGCCTATTCCCTAGTGGGGCAGGGTTATATATCTTTTGAGGATATCCAGCCGTTAGTTGGGTTATGTGAAAAGCCAGCCCTGTCATCTATTCCCGATGGGAGTGACGATTTTTCACCCCCTTTCAATTTTGACCAGGTTGAATCCTTAGTGTGGTTGTTAGAGGATGATCCAGCCTATTTTTGGGAACATTATTCCTCCTATTCACCGCAGGTGTTGTCTGATTGCATCCTCTCAGTGCAATCCCTGGTCGGACAGGCTGTGTGTGAGACAGTTTTTGCTCAACCTGTGCTACAGGCATGGTCAGATCTCCTGCACTTAGCCAAGCCACAACAATCCAGCCCTGCCATTAATCACCTGCCTCCCCAAGAATGTATCTGCCCATTGCCTACGGCAACCCCAGCTTCAGCCCAGTTTGCTCAGCCCCCCGCCAAATATTACTACCCAGTCTCTACCTGTTGCACCTACCCTGCGCCTTCAATCCACCTGCTTCTTCCCTCCTACCTGTAGCCAATCCACAAGAACCTCCTCCAGGCACTGTCCCCGTATCTCTGCCACATTCTAGTCCTTCCACTTACTCGATTCCATCTTTTTCATACATTCCCCCCGTTATTTGCAAACTTACAGTGACTAAGTCTAAGAAGAAGCAGAAGTACTTCCCGACCCACACAATCCAACCAGTAACCCAACCTACCTCCACACCCACCAGCCTGCTCCAGCCTGTGTTCATGCCAGTAGAACTTGACGACCCACCTAAATCTGACGTCGCCATGCCTTTTACCCAGTCTGATGCCCCAGTGCCCTTTACCCAGCCTGAAGTTCATGTACCAGTCTGCCAGCCTGAAGTTCCTGTACCAGTCTGCCAGCCTGAAGTTCCTGTGCCCGTCTGCCGGCCGGAGGTTCCTGTACCAATCTTCCGGCCTGAGGTTCCCGTGCAAGTCTGCCAGCCTCAGGTTCCTGTGCCAGTCTGCCAGCCTGAAGTTCCTATACCAATCTGCCGGCCTGAAGTTCCTGTGCCAGCCTGAAGTCCCCGTTCTCGTCTGCCGGCCTGAGGTTCCTGTACCAATCTGCCGGCCTGAGGTTCCCGTGCCAGTCTGCCAGCCTGAGGTTCCTGTGCCAGTCTGCCAGCCTGAAGTTCCTATACCAGTCTGCCAGCCTGAAGTTCCTGTACCAGTCTGCCAGCCTGAAGATCCTGTACCAGTCTGCCAGCCTGAAGTTCCTTTACCAGTCTGCCAGCCTGAAGTTCCTGTGCCAGTCTGCCAGCCTGAGGCTCCCATGCCAGTCTGCCAGCCTGAGGCTCCCGTGCCAGTCTGCCAGCCTGAGGTTCCCATGCCAGTCTGCCAGCCTGAGGTTCCCGTGCCAGTCTGCCAGCCTGAAGTTCCTGTATCAGCCTGCCAGCCTGAAGTTCCTGTACAAGCCTGCCAGCCTGAAGTTCCTGTACAAGCCTGCCAGCCTGAAGATCCTGTACCAGCCTGCCAGCCAGAAGATCCTGTACCAGCCTGCCAGCCTGAAGATCCTGTACCAGCAAGCCAGCCTGAAGATCCTGTGCCAGCCTGCCAGCCTGAGGTGCCTGTGCCAGTTTGCCAGCCTGAAGTTTCTGAGCCAGTGTTCCAGCCTGATGTTCCGGTGCCTGCCTTCCAACCAGGAGTCCTGATGCCTGTGTCCTCGCCTGAAGATCCGGTGCTGTTTCCCGGCCTGAGGTTGTGGTGCCTGTTTCCCAGCCTGAGGTTGTGGTGCCCGTTTCCCGGCCTGAGGTTTTTCATACATTCCCCCCGTTATTTGCAAACCTGCAGTGACTAAGTCTAAGAAGAAGCAGAAGTACTTCCCGACCCACACAATCTAACCAGTAACCCAACCTACCTCCACACCCACCAACCTGCTCCAGCCTGCGTTCATGCCAGTAGAACTTGACGACCCACCTAAATCTGACGTCCCCATGCCTTTTACCCAGTCTGACGCCCCAGTGCCCTTTACACAGCCTGAAGTTCATGTACCAGTCTGCCAGCCTGAAGTTCCTGTACCAGTCTGCCAGCCTGAAGTTCCTGTGCCAGCCTAAAGTCCCCGTGCCCGTCTGCCGGCCGGAGGTTCCTGTACCAATCTTCCGGCCTGAGGTTCCCGTGCAAGTCTGCCAGCCTCAGGTTCCTGTGCCAGTCTGCCAGCCTGAAGTTCCTATACCAGTCTGCCAGCCTGAAGTTCCTGTGCCAGTCTGCCAGCCTGAAGTCCCCGTGCCCATCTGCCGGCCTGAGGTTCCCGTGCCCGTCTGCCAGACTGAGGTTTCTGTGCCAGTCTGCCAGCCTGAAGTTTCTGTACCAGTCTGCCAGCCTGAAGTTACCGTGACGGTCTGCTGGCCTGAGGTTCCCGTGCCAGTCTGCCAGCCTGAGGTTCCCGTGACAGTCTGCCAGCCTGAGGTTCCCGTGACAGTCTGCCAGCCTGAGGTTCCCGTGAAAGTCTGCCAGCCTGAGGTTCCCGTGACAGTCTGAAGTCCCCGTGCCCGTCTGCCGGCCGGAGGTTCCTGTACCAATCTTCTGGCCTGAGGTTCCCGTGCAAGTCTGCCAGCCTCAGGTTCCTGTGCCAGTCTGCCAGCCTGAAGTTCCTATACCAATCTGCCAGCCTGAAGTTCCTGTGCCAGCCTGAAGTCCCCGTGCTCGTCTGCCGGCCTGAGATTCCTGTACCAATCTGCCGGCCTGAGGTTCCCGTGCCAGTCTGCCAGCCTGAGGTTCCTGTGCCAGCCTGAAGTTCCTATACCAGTCTGCCAGCCTGAAGTTCCTGTACCAGTCTGCCAGCCTGAAGTTCCTGTACCAGTCTGCCAGCCTGAAGTTCCTGTACCAGTCTGCCAGCCTGAAGTTCCCGTGCCGGTCTGCCAGCCTGAGGTTCCTGTGCCAGTCTGCCAGCCTGAAGTTCCTGTGCCAGTCTGCCAGCCTGAGGCTCCTGTGCCGGTCTGCCAGCCTGAGGCTCCTGTGCCGGTCTGCCAGCCTGAGGCTCCCGTGCCAGCCTGAGGCTCCCGTGCCAGTCTGCCAGCCTGAGGTTCCCGTGCCAGTCTGCCAGCCTGAGGTTCCCGTGCCAGTCTGCCAGCCTGAAGTTCCTGTACCAGCCTGCCAGCCTGAAGTTCCTGTACAAGCTTGCCAGCCTGAAGATCCTGTACCAGCCTGCCAGCCTGAAGATCCTGTACCAGCAAGCCAGCCTGAAAATCCTGTGCCAGCCTGAGGTGCCTGTGCCAGTTTGCCAGCCTGAAGTTTCTGAGCCAGTGTTCCAGCCTGATGTTCCGGTGCCCCTGCCTTCCAACCAGGAGTCCTGATGCCTGTGTCCTCGCCTGAAGATCCGGTGCCGTTTCCCAGCCTGAGGTTCTGGTGCCTGTTTCCTCACCTGAAGATCCGGTGCCCGTTTCCCGGCCTGAGGTTGTGGTGCCTGTTTCCCAGCCTGAGGTTGTGGTGCCCGTTTCCCGGCCTGAGGTTTTTCATACATTCCCCCCGTTATTTGCAAACCTGCAGTGACTAAGTCTAAGAAGAAGCAGAAGTACTTCCTGACCCACACAATCTAACCAGTAACCCAACCTACCTCCACACCCACCAACCTGCTCCAGCCTGCGTTCATGCCAGTAGAACTTGACGACCCACCTAAATCTGACGTCCCCATGCCTTTTACCCAGTCTGACGCCCCAGTGCCCTTTACACAGCCTGAAGTTCATGTACCAGTCTGCCAGCCTGAAGTTCCTGTACCAGTCTGCCAGCCTGAAGTTCCTGTGCCAGCCTGAAGTCCCCGTGCCCGTCTGCCGGCCGGAGGTTCCTGTACCAATCTTCCGGCCTGAGGTTCCCGTGCAAGTCTGCCAACCTCAGGTTCCTGTGCCAGTCTGCCAGCCTGAAGTTCCTATACCAGTCTGCCAGCCTGAAGTTCCTGTGCCAGTCTGCCAGCCTGAAGTCCCCGTGCCCATCTGCCGGCCTGAGGTTCCCGTGCCCGTCTGCCGGCCGGAGGTTTCTGTGCCAGTCTGCCAGCCTGAAGTTTCTGTACCAGTCTGCCAGCCTGAAGTTACTGTGCCGGTCTGCTGGCCTGAGGTTCCTGTGCCAGTCTGCAAGCCTGAGGTTCCTGTGCCAGTCTGCCAGCCTGAGGTTCCCGTGCCAGTCTGCCAGCCTGAGGTTCCCGTGACAGTCTGCCAGCCTGAGGTTCCCGTGACAGTCTGCCAGCCTGAGGTTTCTGTGCCAGCCTGCCAACCTGAAGTTCCTGTGCCAGCCTGCCAGCCTGAAGTTCCTGTACCAGCCTGAAGTTCCTGTGCCAGCCTGCCAGCCTGAATCTCCTGTGCCAGCCTGCCAGCCTGAAGTTCCTGTGCCAGCCTGAAGTTCCTGTGCCAGCCTGCCAGCCTGAAGATCCTGTACCAGCCTGCCAGCCTGAAGTTCCTGTACCAGCCTGAAGTTCCTGTACCAGCCTGCCAGCCTGAAGTTCCTGTACCAGCCTGCCAGCCTGAGGTTCCTGTACCAGCCTGCCAGCCTGAAGTTCCTGTACCAGCCTGCCAGCCTGAAGTTCCTGTACCAGCCTGCCAGCCTGAAGTTCCTGTGCCAGCCTGCCAGCCTGAAGTTCCTGTGCCAGCTTGCCGGCCTGAAGTTCCTGTGCCAGCCTGAGGTTCCTGTGCCAGCCTGCCAACCGGAGGTTCCTGTGCCAGCCTGCCAGCCTGAAGTTTCTGTGCCAGCCTGCCAGCCTGAAGTTCCTGTGCCAGCCTGCCAGCCTGAGGTGCCTGTGCCAGTTTGCCAGCCTGAAGTTCCTGAGCCAGTGTTCCAGCCTGATGTTCCTGAGCCAGTGTTCCAGCCTGATGTTCCGGTGCCTGCCTTCCAACCAGGAGTCCTGATGCCTGTGTCCTCGCCTGAAGATCCGGTGCCCGTTTCCCGGCCGGAGGGTGTGGTGCCCATTTCCCGGCCTGAGGTTGTGGTGCCTGTTTCCCGGCCTGAGGTTGCAGTGCCCGCTTCCCGGCTTGAGGTTGCGGTGCCCGTTTCCCGGCTTGAGGTTGCGGTGCCCGTTTCCCGGCTTGAGGTTGCGGTGCCCGTTTCCCGGCTTGAGGTTGCGGTGCCCGTTTCCCGGCTTGAGGTTGCGGTGCCCGTTTCCCGGCTTGAGGTTGCGGTGCCCGTTTCCCGGCTTGAGGTTGCGGTGCCCGTTTCCCGGCTTGAGGTTGTGGTGCCCGTTTCCCGGCCTGAAGTTATGGTGCCCGTTTCCCGGCCTGAGGAGCCTGCTGCCAAGCCTGTGATGTTCCTGCCTGCTGCCAAGCCCAAGGTGTTCCTGTCTGCTGCCCAGCCTGAGGTGTTCCTGACTGCTGCCCTGCCTGGTGTGCCCCTGTCTGCTGTCCAGCTTGATGTGACTGTCTCCTGCCCAGATTTGCCTTCTTCCCAGTTGGATGTGCATATTGCCTGCCCGGATGTGACCTTGCCTGTTGCCCAGCTTGCTGCCATGAACTTCCCCCAGCAACAGCTAGTTGAAATGTCCGGAGGCCGCTCCTTTGAAGGGGTACTGTCAGGAAAGGCTTCACCCGCTGGTGGTGCTGTTGGTCCTTTGGACTGCAGTACTAGTGTCCTCTTGCAGCCATTATCTTTGTTGGAGGATCTCACCTGCTGGTGGTAATGCATGATCCATGGACTGTAGTACCGGTGTCCACCAGTGGGTGTATTCCGGAAGTGTGGGACAGGCAGCACTTCCTGCGGTCAGCTGTGACCTGAAGCCTGATTACAAGACTTCCTTTAAATACCCGGCAAGTACAAACACTCCTTGCCCTGGTATCTCTCTCCTGGACCTAGGACCTGTGATCTGGACTTTGAGCCTGCATCCTGTCTGACCCGATCCGACCTGATCCCTACCTTGAGCCCATCCTGCATCTGTCCCTCCTGTCTCCTGATTTCCACGGTCCCCTGTCCTCCTGTTACCTGGATACCTTGGATCCCTGCTCTGCAGCCAATCCACCAGTCCCCTCCCTGTTCCTGTTTGATTCCCATCCATACCCATCTGCTTCGATCCCCTTGTGTATGACCTCGGCCTGGCCTTAACTACGATTCCGGTATTCCTCCTTATTGTATATATTTTCTTTAAGTCACTGTTATTTGGTTTGGTTACTGTACTGTGTTCTGCTGGAGGTGTTTATTTGTCTGTTTACTTCCCTTAATAAATTGTTACACTTTCACCTACACCTGTTTGGTCTCCTCTGTGCAGTCACACAGTCTGGTTTGCTAGCATTCTATGACAGTTATATCTTCAGGAACAAGCAAATTGTCTATAATTTGTAAAAAATGTGATGTATCCTTTACAAAGGAAAGCAGCCCCATTCTAAAAGGTTTTGAACAATCATCAATTAATTTACTCGCGTTCTCGCTAATCGCCCCTACCCTGGATATAATGGCTGCCGGGAGGCTTTTTTTCCATCCCTGTGAACTTTTGGAAGTGTGTAAAATATGGGTACTCGGGGAAAATCGTTTCTAATATAGTTCCAAAGTTGTTTCGTTATCGTATTATTGGAGAAGGCAGTATCGATCAAACCATAGAAATCCCTATTAAACTTCTCAACAATACTGCCCGGCATCCGACGGTACCAATTTGGATTTTTTTATTATCCGATTACACATGTCGATATATTTTTCGTTGTCTAACACAACGACGTTGCCGCCCTTATCTGAGGCTTTGATGGTAATTGAGTTATTGTTAGATAGTTGTTTTAACGCGGATATTTTGTTTTCACTTAAATTTGTGGAATTTTTTGGACGAATCTTACATTTCTCGAATTCCCTATTGACTAGGTTGAGAAACGCAGCTGCGTTAGAATTGGTACTGGGGGCCGGGCAGTAGTCAGATTTTTTCTTTAAGGTGGATTTACCTATCTTAGAGTCTTCACTTTTTTTCTACCATCTCCAATATTTTTGGGAGATCAATTCGATCGATAAGATCGGCCGGATCACTCTCCTCTAGAAGGGAAACAAGTTGGTCGAGCGCCTGACTCTCCTGTGGTGTTCGATCTGTGACTAATTCTTGTTTCTGATAGAGTTTGTTTAAAATAAGTTTGCAAACAAATAATTGGAGGTCCTTGTAAACTTCAAATCTATCTAGATCTTGGTTGGGGCAGAAGTTTAACCCTTTCTTAAGAACTGCTATTTTATCCTCAGATAGATTATATGAGGATAAATTAATTATATTTAGATCAATGTCACTATCTGGGTTGGTATTATCCAAGGGGATCAAAGTGTCACCTGTGTGTATGTGTTCAAATTGGATTGTGAAGGCTGAACTCCCGCAAGGATCTTCTCTAAAAATGAAGAATCACTGGGGATGGTGTTAGAAGAATCAGTGGTGGTTGTGTTTGTTGAGAAACCGATGCAATGCCAATTCTCTAAGAATAATTACAAGATTTACAAATCCACAACATAAAGGTAAAAATATTGTGGAGAAATATTGGCATATGCTCTCATTAGATCCAACTTTAGGGCCATTTGTCCCTGAAAAGCCCCTATTTACGTTTAGGAGAGCAACCTCTGTGAGAGATAAAATTGTAAGTAGCAAATTTAAAGAGGAAAATAGGAAAGACCATTGTAAATATAAAGGAACCTTCATATGCGGAACATGCAATTACTGTAAGTTTATGCTTACTCAAAGGAATCCAATGCTACCAAATGGCCAGACGTTTCATCCAAAACATTTCACAAATTGTAAGACTTTGGGAGTAGTGTATATGCTAATGTGCGACTGTAGTTGTTTTTATATTGGTAAAACCAAGCTCAAGTTCTGGAGAAGAGCCTACATTCGTGTGCGTAGCATGCAGGTGTGCGACCCAGATCTCCCGCTTGGGTGACATACCAAAATTGTACACAATGGCAAGTTTCCCAAAATGAGGTTCCTCATTTTAGACCGTGTACACCCCAACCCTAGGGGAGGGGACTGGAACAAAGTTCTTCTCCAGCTAGAGTTGTGGTGGATCCACAAATTGAAAGCGACACAATCACCAGGCCTTAATGAAGCTATCTGCTTCAAGCCATTTCTTGAGGGCTTTTCCTCGGGGGGAATGGTGAAATAATTATTTTTAGAAAAACTTTTTAAATAAATTGTTCCAAAAAATTATATTCAAAAAATAATTGCATTCATTAATATTAACATCAATATTTCTCCACCCTCTGTTCACCCGAATTCACGGGGGTACATGCACGCTTATGTCTATTGTAACATAATACTCATGTATATATATGCCCTATATGAAGGATACTACAGGTTTAATTCTTTTTTTTTCGTCATTGCATCTGTAATGTTATTTAATGTAATATTATGTATACAGACCATCTATGATGTATCACACTATATGGACTTTTTACACTGTTTGTATTATACTGTGTAAGTGCTGTATCCCCTGTTCCCCAACATGTACTGTCATTATTGCTCATTGTAAGTCTCTTCTCTCTTTTTTATTCCATAGAAATTCGACATTGTATCCATCTGGTATTGGTGCTGGCCTTCTGGGAGGGTGACCGTTGCTGTTCCCCTTTCCCCTCCCTCCCTCCCAGGTGTGGGCGTGCCCGAGGACCGCCCGACACACAGAGCCGGCCAGGTTAGCTAACCTGTGGTGGCACCATGTGAGGCCTGGGGCGCTCCAATTTCTAGCGTCCGGCCTCCATCTTGCTCCTCCGGCGGACATGCGCAGTCCGCCGGTGAAGCTCTGTGTCGGCGGGCGGTGTGGGCGTAGCCTCGTTCCGACGCACGCCGTCCCTGTGTGTGCGCTGTGGAGGCGGCTGCACGCGCACGGCTTGGGGGGCCTCCAGGAATCTGCGCTGTTCTTCCTCCCCGCCCTCTCTGGCTGGATCAGCTGTGCTGACTCCAGCTGATTGTGAGGGGAGTGATATACAGTATATACTCCCCTGGCCGCTCTCTCCGGAATCTACGTCAGTTCATTGCTGAAAGCTGGAGTGAACGGGCACTAAATCTAACAGGTAAGAACTCTGGCTCTCTGCCTTATAGACTATTTGCACTGTGATTACCCATATATATTTAAACAAGGCATTGCACCCTTAATAGACATTACATAGTTCATTTGTATTTTGCACATATACTCTCCTGCATTTAGGACCACATAGGTTTTCTCTTGATTATGTACATTTTCCAATAAACTTTGTTATATATCGTCAGCAAGCAGATGCTTTATTATTATAAAAAATATAAAAACAACAAAACATTTTTAAATATATAATAAGAATAAATATAAGATTGGTTGAATATTTTTAATTTATCCAACGCTTGCACAATATTCTACTATGCTTTTTGGCTAAATAATCAGAGATTAAATTTAAAATTAAACTTTATTATTTTTTGTAGCTGTGGTGAGCGTGCTTTTTACAACAAACCCCTCCACACACCCATGTGAAATCACATACCATCTGCAGGTATTTAATAACTTATGCGTAATACAATATAAATAATCAAGATATGTATATTAAATTATATCTTTAAATATATTTATCTAGTGTGCATAATCTTCAATAAACTATATAAAACCATACATTCATGGATTTTACTTCACATCCACAGGGTCCCTTTCCCTTTTTGGCCCCAGTGGGTCCTCTGGCTCGACCCTCCCTGGGTATGTGTTGTGGGGGGGCTGGGTCATCATTTGGGCTTGGCCCGACACTAGAATCTTCCCGGAGACACGCTACCCCTGTCGGATTTCTGGCTTAAGAAATTGAGAGCACATCTTGCCCTCATATGTTTTAAATTAGAACATATTGAAAGGTTTGCCATCTCAGTACATGTAAGTGAATCATGAATCCTGTCTGACTCTATGTATGTTTATGAACATTGCTGGAATGTTGTATATTTGTATATCTATTTACTCTTCCTTAATATTCTATTCTAGAACATAAAGTATTCTTGCTTAAATATACCCCTGAAGAAGGAGACACACGTACTCCGAAACACGTCGGGTGCAAGAATTATAATTTACAGTTTGACTATGATGTTATGATGACAACATTGTAAACATGTTCAAATATGTTAAGTGTTTTATATATGCTTTTTATATACTCTATTCAATAAATAATTTAAAACTTTATACATACTCTCTAAAAGGTTTCATGCCTTAAAAGTCCACCACAAGGGGATTTTTGTTTTCCTCTGAATAAATATATTGTGCAATAATGGCATTACATGACTGAGTGAGAGGGGAGATCATATGAGAGGACACAGGATCCCTGGTGGAATGGATGATCATGCTTATAATGGATGGTTATATGGTGAGTGAGAATTTTGGATGGTAAAGGATTGCACACAATACTTGCGGTGGACAGCATGGAATTGGATCATTATAAAGGAGAGTGATTACACACAAAAAGTCTCTGGACAATGCCTTGACACAGAACTCACACTCCTTCCGAGGTCACATACAGTACTGTGAAAAAGTATTTGATTCCTGATTTTTATTTTTTTGCATATTTCTCACATTTAAATGATTCAGATCATCAAACAAATTTAATATTACACAAAGATAACCCGAGTAAATCCAAGATGCAGGTTTTAAATTATTATTTTATTTATTAAGGGAAAAAAGCTGTTCAAACCTGCCTGGCCCCATGTGAAAGAGTAATTGCCCTCTCCCATGCTGAATCATGAATGAACTGTGATTAACAACAATTTTTTGGAAAGCGGAGTTAAATTTCACTTGCCACACCCAGGCCTGATTACTGGCAGACCTGTTGAATCAAGAAATCATATAATTAGAAGCTGTCTGACAAAGTGAAGCACGCTAACAGATCACAAAAAGCCACACATCATGCCACAATCTAAAAAAATCAAGTACAGATTAGAAATAAACATGTATAGGTCTAGAAAGTGTTATAAAGCCATTTCTAAGGCTTTGGAACTCCAGGGAACCACGGGGAGAGCCATTATCCACAAATGGAGATAACTTGGTACAGTGGCGAACCTTCCCAGGAGTGGCCGACCAACAGAAATTACTTCAAGAGAATGACATCTCCTCATCCAGGTGGTCATAAAAGAACCCAGAACAACATCTAAAGAACTGCAGGCCTCACTTGCCTCAGGTAAGATCAGTGTTCATGATTCAACAATAACAAAGAGACAGGGCAAAAATGGCATCCATGGGAGAGTTCCAAGGCCAAAGCCACTGCTGACCAAAAAGAACATAAAGGCTCATCTCACACTTACCAAAAAACATCTTGATTATCCCCAAGACTTTTAGGCAAATATTCTGTGGACTGATGAGACAAAAATGTAACTTTTTGGGAGGTGTGCACCCGTTACATCTGGCATAAAACTAATACAGCATTTCAGAACAAGAACATCATACCAACAGTCAGACATGGTGGTGGCAGCTTCAGGACCTGGATGACTTACCATAATTGATGGAACCATGAATTCTGAGCTCTACCAGAAAATCCTAAAGGAGAACGTCCGGCCATCAGTTTGTGACCTCAAGCTCAAGTACACTAGGGTTAAGCAGCAGGACAATGATCTGAAACACAACAGCAAGTCCACCTCCAAATAGTTCAAACAAAGCAAAATTTAGGTTTTGGAGTGGCCTAGTCAAAGCTTGGACTTAAATCCAATTGAGATGCTGTATCATGACCTTAACACAGGCCGTTCATGCTGAAAAACCCTCCAATGTGGCTGAATTAAAACAATTCTGCAAAGAAGAGTGGGCCAAAATTGATCCACAGCAATGTGAAAGACTCATTGCCAGTTATCGCAAATGCTTGATTGCAGTTGTTGCAATCAAGCAAGGTGGCACAACCAGTTATTAGGTTTAGGGGCAATTACGTTTTTACATAAAGCACGGCAGGTTTGGACAGCTTTTTTGCCTTAATAAATGAAACTATCATTTAAAAACTGCATTTTGTTCTTATTCGGGTTATCTTTGTGTAATGATACAATTAGTTTGATGATCTGAGTCATTTAAGTGTGACAAATATGCAAAAAAATAAAAAAAATCAGAAAGGGGGCAAATACTTTTTCCCAGCATTGTAGTTCCAGTCCTCAGATTCTCTAACTGACCTGTGAGGCCTCCAGGACAAAGCATCAACGTCTCTGTTTCCTGACCCGGAACGATACTTCAGACCGAACTGAAATCCAGACAGGGACTCTAGCCATCTATCAAACAAAAAGGGGAGGGAACCAAACAAATTAAAGGTACACAACTGTACCCCTGGATATTTATGCACCCGCTGCAATAGAGTGGGACTCAGTGGCCAAAAAGTTTATGGAATAGAAATGTGCACTGTACCAGAATGAAGGCACAGAACCAAGTACCACTTTGAAAGAGCCCAGGGAAATAAGTCTATTGTAAAAAATGACAAAATAAACATCCAAATAGCAAAGATTCATCACTTAAAGTGGTTGTAAACCCACTTTTTCAACTTGCACCTACAGGTAAGCCTAGATTAAGGCTTACCTGTAGGTGCAAGAAATATCTCCTAAACCTACACGGTTTAGGAGATATTTACCAAAAATGACAGGCGCCGCTGTCTACGGCGCATGCGCGCCGTAGACAACGGCGCATTCATGGGGTTAATCCCATTCACAAAATCGGCTACTTCCCAGCAATCGCTGGGCGTAGCCGAATGTCACAGCTCTCGCGTGCATGCGCAGAGTGACGTCTCAGCCGCTCCGGCCAATCACAGCGCCGGAGCGGCGCTGTGATTGGCTGGTGCGGCGATACCCGGAAGTAACCTTCCGGCTATCGCCACAGCGATGGATGCGGCTGAAGAGGGAGACGAGGACGGCTTCGGGGGCCTCGATCTAAGGTAAGTGATGCATAATGAGCTATTATGCTAGTCATAATAGCTCATTATGCCTTTGTCTTGCAGGTGGTTATGAAAAAAAAAAATTAAATATCGGGTTTACAACCACTTTAACACCATAAATAGACAACATTGTCTGGGAATAAAAACAAACACACATACAGACAGAACATCAGACACCAGACAATCAAATAACCAATAAGGCATTATAGATAAGTGCAATTGAAAAGGACTGCACCATCAGGCCAGGCAGTCCTATGGAATAGCATGAAAGCAGCGGCCGTAGCAACATATCAAAGGATCCAGGGGACACTGATCCATAGCTGAGAGATTACTGCTGATATGGAACAATCCTAGGGACATGAAAAACTAAGAGCAAAGTCTCAGATGAATACCCGCAATTGGCGTGGAGTCCAATGAACTGTGATGGCCAAAAAATTTATTGTAAAAGGCTACTTACTATAGCTTAATGATTTTCAAAAAAAAGAGAGAAATAAACAAATGTTTCCAAATGGCTACACAAAGTATCAGTTTAATTGCCTGAAGCGGTATGTGTTAACAAGCACTGTCAACCAGAGACTGTGAGAGTGCAAAATCAGCAGCGTGCAATGGAGATGGTGAGATAATGAAGGAATGTTTCCAGATGGCTACACAGTATAACAGTTCAAATGCCAATTGAAGTGTGTATGTTCATAGCTCACTGTCAACAGAAGATTACAGAGGCAGCAATGTGCAGTGAAGACTAACAGCTGATCAAGGTTCCCTTATACTCTGCTCTTGGCTGAGCATCGCCATACTGGAATCCCAAAGGAATCACTCGAGGGGTATGGGAGGAAAGGAGACACAGCTGATTGATGTTAGCTTCCTGCTGCTGCTGCATGATAGCACCAGATACCATGTCCCGTGTTCCTAGAGCGCAGCCCTTGCTGCGGGATGGGCTAAAGCAGAGCGGTGATGCCGGGAGATGCCTGGAATGGTGACTGACGTTCAGGGTGATGAGGTCAACACGTTTCACTGGGAACCCCCAGCTTCGTTAGGACGAGCGCCCCCCCCCCCCTAGCCGCGACATGTATATATACAGATTTTATCACAGCTTCCGTTATCTCATTGGGGAATCAAACAAACGTGTTTAACTCAGACAAAAATGTGTGTTATTGATGGTATTAACCCCTGCAGGGGAAAACATAACGAGGTAAATATTTCAAGGATTAAATCAATGAAAAAAATTATTGAAAAAAAAAAAATTAAAAACAATTTTTTTTATATATGAAATGAAAAATCAAATAATGAATTAGTATAGAAAAAATATATAGTATTATAAACTAATAAAATAATTAATTGTGGGTAATGCACACACAGTGTACCTTTAAACCAGGCTTTCTCAACCTTTTCAACACAGAGGAACCCTTGAAATAGTTCTCCGGTCTCAGGGAACCCCTGCTAAAAATCAGAAATCTACAACTCATGATACATTAGTGTGATGGTCAGTGGGAAGAATGGTCCTTACACTTGTGGTCATTGGGAAGAATTGCCTCCTTACAGATAGCTAAAAAGATCAATGGTGTCAGTGGGAACTTATCTGAGGCCAAAATTGCCCAATGCTGAATGAACCCCTAGCAACCTCTGGAGGAACCCTAGGGTTCCACAGAACCCTGGTTGAGAATCACTTCTTTAAACTATAATTTATAAATATCTTTTATAGAATCAAAAAGTAATGATAAATAAAGATAAATATGAACAGAAAGAAAAAGAAAACAAGTCATAGATGCAGACAAACATCCTAAGAAAACAAAGAGATCAAATACAGAGGATAATATTGAGAGCCAATTAAACTAAAAATATTTGTAGATTCAATTCTCTATTGAGTCCATGCGGAATTAAAACATTTAATTTGTATATCCAGAACTTTACCTTTTTAAGAAGGACTCTATCCAAGTCAAGTTTCAAAGCATAAATTCCCTTAACCCTCAGTCCATCAGGTTTGGAATGATGGTGCAAAAGGAAATGCTGAGCCAAAGGACTTTTAGACTCCTTATGTATAATGTCACCGAGATGTTCACCAACGCGGACCCGTAATTGACGCTTATGCCGCGTACACACGACCATTTTCATTGACGAGAAAAACGACCGTGTGTGGGCTTGCCTGCATTTTTCCCAATGAGAAAAACAGCAAGAATCACGACGAGAAAAATTAGAACATGCTCTAATTTTTCTCGTCGTGATTCACAGAATTTTTTTCCGCGGCAGTTTTCCCATAGGGAAACACTGCCAGGGAGCCTACACACGGTCGTTTTTCTCGACTAAGAGAAAAAATGTCGGGAAACCCGGCCGTGTGTAGGGGACCAAGCCGGTCCTCGTTTTTCCTGTCTATTTTCTCAACGCTGTTTTCACCGTCGAGAAAATCGATCATGTGTACACGGCATGAGTCTTCCCTATATATCATTACAGGGACACTGTAGACTATAAAACTTTAGTAGTAGCTCAATTAATGAGACTATTTATCTTATAGATTTTAGTATTGTCCACATTGGTGAACACCCCGGTATGTTCAACGAACCGACAGATCTGACAATGCCCACACGGAAACGTCGTTAACCATGAATCACCTGATGTATTCTGACTGAGTGAGCATGTCAAATAAATTTAGGGCCCTTCGTGCAACCATATGAGGATATTCACCCACTATGCCAGACAGGGTTGGGCAACGAGACAGAGTGGACCAATGTCTCTCAAAAATCTCTCTGACCTAAGAGCACTGTGAACCAAATTGGGTGATAAACCTCACTGGCTCATGCTTTATAGCTTGACTAGAAGTAGATGAAGAAACTGAACTTCTTTCCTCTATTAAAGAGGATTTATCTTGATTCATTGCTCTTTTATTTGCTTCCCTAAGGAAAACTGTCTACCCGAACCAAAGCTAACCGAAGTGTTAGCTGACGTCGGCTTACGAAAAAGTGGAGGTAACAAAAGAGCCATCCTATTTTGTAATCCTTAAGCCTCGTACACACGGCCAAGAATCCCGTCAGGAAAAAAAAGTTTTGGAGATTCCTGGCAAGCTTTTCTTGCCAAGCCGTGCATACAGACAGCCATTCAAAAGAACTGCCATTCTTTTGAATGGCAAGAACGCGGTGACGTCATCGACTACGACGAGCATGCGCTCGTTACATTCGATGCCGTCGCCGCCATCTTGCTTCACCCTACACTACCCTTGTGAGCTACCGCACATGCTTCAAAGTCTCATCGAGCATGTGCGGGCTTACCGGAGGACAGGTAAGCTTGTAGCCGCATACACACACACACACAGTTTTCTCGTCTGGAAAAAGACCAACGAGAATCTCGATGAGAAAACATACACACGACCTGTTTTCTCTGCAAAAAGCTCTGCCAGGAGTTTTCTTGCCGAGAAAACCAGCCGTGTGTACGAGGCTTAAGGCCAAGGAAGGGAACCGAGACGAGGTCAAATAAAAAATGAAGTCTAAATTTGCGTGTATTTCCATTGAGTTCAGAAATTAACTTATGCAATTCAGTCTCAGTACTGTCGTGCTTATGAGGATAATTTTCCCGCACAGTATTTATGATTGAGTCATTTTTAAACGATAATATTTTTAAGATACAGGATCAATCAAATTTGAACAAAGACTAAAAATAGGAGATTTATTCACCAGACATGTATTCATACAAAATAGTTACCGTATATACTTGAGTATAAGCCGACCCGAATATAAGCCGAGGCACCTAATTTTACCACAAAAAACTGGGAAAACTTATTGACTCGAGTATAAGCCTAGGGTGTCCATCTGCATGCCTCACTGTGCCTCACTTTGCCCATGCCTCATGCCGCGTACACACGTACGTTTTTAATGTAATTTTTTAAACCGACGTTTTTCTCATCGTTTTTTTTCTTGTTTCCTCTCAAGCCTGTCTTGCATACACACGTTTATAAAAAATGCTCGAGCAAAGCGCACTGACGTACAACACGTACGACGGCAGTATAAAGGGGAAGTTCCATTCTAATGGCGCCACCCTTTGGGACGCTTTTGCTAATTTCGTGTTACCGCGTGTTAGTAAAAGTTTGGTGAGAGACAATTTGCGCTTTTCAGTCTTCGTGCTTTGAAGATCGTTTTGTGGAGTTCAGTGTGTGCTTGTGGGTTCGTATCTGTCTTGCAGTGCTTGTAGTCAGTTCGTATCTGTTTATTTAGTGCGTTCTTGTCTGCTCGTTCCTGTTTTTCAGCTTGTTCTTCATAGGCCTTGCTGTTCTTCCGTGCGTTCTTCTAGTTCGTTCTGAGCAGCCGACCGTTATCTAGCCATGTTGCGGCTACGTACTCGTCGTAGAGTTCGTGCTGTAGTTGGAGCAGGGGTTCATGCTGTATCCTGACTCCAGGCCATGAACAGGGTGAGGAGGAGTTCATGGACCAAGAATTGGTTGCTCCAGCGGCACCAGTTCTGTCACATGCCTTTGTTGCGGGAGATCAGGGAGAATAATCCTGAGGATTACAGGAATTTTCTCAGGATGTCTGACCCCGTATTTCAGCATCTGTTGGCTTTGGTGTCCCCCTACATTACCAGGCAGGACACCGTTAGGCGGGAAGCCATCACTGCTGAGCAGAGGCTCATCGCCACGTTGCGATACCTGGCGACTGGGAGAAGCCTGCAGGACCTCAAGTTCTCAACAGGCATCTCCCCCAGGCTCTGGGGATCATTATACCAGAGACTTGTTCTGCCATCCTTCAAGTTTTGCAGGAGGACTATATTAAGGTAAGTGTGCTAATTTAAAACATCACATTGTATGCATTTCTTGCTTAATATATTTATTTATTTTTATCAGTCCCTAATTCCCATGATTCTTATCTGCAGGGAATGTCCCCTTTCTCCCCATGCATGTTTATATTTTTTGATGTTTTTTTTAGGCCTACATTTAAATTTTCCTTAGCTAACCTCTCCAGCATGCTATCCTGGGGCCATACCCACCTAGCCTAGTCACTTCCATTTCTTTTTTTCTCTACTCCATTGTAGTGCTTTACCCTAAACGCCCCCTAAAGATTGCATAGGAATGTTACATTTTGTTAAACTTCATACAGAGTGCTACAGCCTTGCTTTGTGATCTTCCCAACTCATCTTCAACCCCCCCTCCTAATTATTTTTTTTTGTTTTGTTTTTTTCGCTTTTTTTGGTGCTTACTAATAATGTTTAAATGTTTCTGTTTATCCTAATGTTGGCCATGAATGGTTTTCTCAAATCTGCTTGCAATGTTTCTGTCTCAAAGTATTAATTTATTTTTAATTTAACTCCACAGTTCCCTTCTACGCCACATGAATGGCAGAATGTGGCATCTGAGTTTGCCCAACGATGGAACTTTCCAAACTGCGGAGGGGCCATCGACGGCAAGCATGTTCGGGTCGTACCACCACCCTATTCGGGATCCCTTTATTACAATTATAAGGGGTTCCACAGCATCGTCATGATGGCAGTGGTGTCGGCCACCTACGAATTTATGTATGTGGACGTTGGCAAAAATGGCAGAATGTCAGATGGAGGAGTGTTTGCACAGACAGAGATTGGGGAACGGCTCCTATCGGATGAGCTGGCCTTGCCACCAGCGGAGCAGAATGTGGAGGGACTCCAATTTGTTTTTTTAGCGGATGAGGCGTTTGGCCTGGGTCCCCATTTAATGAGGCCATTCCCTCAACGCACCCTCACCCCTGAGAGGAGGGTGTTTAACTATCGGCTGGCCAGAGCAAGAAGGGTGGTGGAAAATGCCTTTGGCATCATGGCCAGCCGATTCTGCCTGTTCCTCACCTCCATCCACCTTGCCCCCTATAAATGGAACCATTTCGTCATGACTTGTTGTGTGCTCCATAATTTTTTGAGGGTGCATTCTGCAAATTACCTCTCTTTGAGTGGGCCTGAGGCCTCATTACTTGACAATGGAAATTTAGTGGCCCTGGAAGCTGGCCGTCCAGGCTTGGCCCCCCAAACCGGACGTGATGTGAGACAAAAATATGTAGAATATTTTGTGGGTAGGGGGGCCATTGATATGCCTGTGGATGCTTAAACTTATTTTTTTTTTAAATAAAACATTTCTTTGAGAAAATCTTTGTATTGTGTTTTTGATTTTGATTCTTTTATGTTTCTCGTAGGTTTACCTAGTGCACTTTTAGTGCCATGTGTATTTAGCATTCTTAAATAGCCTTCATTGTCAGTGTAAACACAAAACATTTATTATTTCACTTTGCCCAACATTTACATAATGAAGCCACAAATTTTTGGTAATAAAATAGTTTTTATTTTTTATTAAACTTCCTTTTAAATTTAGATGTATCAAAAATATTTTTGGGGGTAAAACGCATGAACAGCCATGCTTAAAAAAGTATCTTAAAAACTTTAATGTAAATTTAAACATGTACTATTCATTAAAGATGAAAACAAACAAAAACCTGCAAAAACACAGCAAGTTCAACGTTCTTTTGTGTTCAAAAATTAAACCCGCCCAAGCACAGCCATGATATTTTGTAGCCTTTCCTCCACCCGCTTGGTATTTTGCCTGATCTCTATCAAGTCTCTCTTTATTTTTTCGAGGTCACGACAGCAGACCATTAGGTATTGGATCAGGATCTATGCACTGTGACTTGTAAACTTTTTGGGGTCTTCAGGCAGAATAGCACCTAAAAAAATAAAAAACATGTACTATAGAATATGTAGGCCTACATCTATTAACCTGCATCTGTGTTGTTTAACACTGACCTGTTGTGGTGCCACTTTCCACTTCCTCAACTTCACGTTCCTCTACATCATGTGGTTCTGGGGGTCTTGTTGGAGGTGTTGGATTTATAGGCTCATCTGTCTTCACTTTTTGAAGCCCTATGGAGATTGCAATAAAAGGTATAGTTTAATTCCTAAATAATCATTATATACAAAAATAAACCCTGAAATCGAATTTTGAAAGATTATTTGGAAGTGTGGTCCAATTTTCAATTTACCCCCAGTGACAACCTGAACACATGATTGTATACATAGCCAAAACAAGAACATCTACTTATTTTAATAAAGTTTGACACATTGAAACACCCCCAAGTATATACACTGGATCACCTGTGTGTGACGCCCTAAAACGTTTTTTCTTTTGGGCCACACTTGTACTACTGAGTTCAGATGATTAATCAGCTGCTGAGCATTCTCGCCCTTAACATTACAATGCATACCCTTTTAATTTGTCAGAAATAATTTTTTTGTTCTAAAAAGAATTCATCATGTTTCCAAAATTATCTCCCCAAAAAATACATTAAAATTTTGGTGTTCACACTGGATGATCCTAAAACATCATATTAATAAGTGTACGGAGAAAGAGCTTTACTACATCCGTTTACTGTGCGGACGAACATGAAAGTTGGTATCTTTCACTGTACTATATTAAAAGGCAAAAATCCGCAACTTAATCCAAGTAATAATATTTAGCAGGGAAAATGTCTGAAAATGACTTACTTTTTCCTAAAACTTTCTTGATTCTTTTGTATTGGTCGGGCTCCCGCAACTTGAGATCAGATCACCGTTTTCTGAGCTGTTCCTTCATTCTGCACACCCCGAATTTTTGGTGAAGAGTTTTGACCACTTTGCCCATAATTTTTGACTTGACAAGATTAGGCCTTTTATACGGCCCATGCTTGGCATCATAATCCTCCCTCCTCAAAATGGCGACCATCTCCACCATTTCCTCGAATGACATGTTGGATGCCTTATATCTCCGGGATCGGGATTTGGGTTCCTCAGGAATTTCCTCCTCTGTAGAGGTAATCTCAGCCACCTGTGTCTCCGCCATGTTGTTAAGCACTACGACGAGCGAGAAGGGGCGGGGAAAGTACAATATCGAACGTCAGGGGCGGGGAAAGCGTGCAGAGTTTCACGCATGCGCAGTGTATATAAAGCGAATATCCATGTGTCGAAAATATGTTCATTTGCCGGGAGAGGGAGTTAGCAACGAACGTGTTTACCAAGGTACATAAAATTTTAAGGATTTGTGTTTCTTCAGAGGATGAGATTGTGGCCTATATCTGTCCAAAATGATTATTTGATGAATGTTGACTGAAAAAAGGTTTTTTTTGGGGTTCTTGATTTTACAGACAAAATGCAGGCTTTCAAGAATCCATAATTCATGGGGGAGTTCCTGGATAGATGGAAGGAACTCCCTGTCCTGTGGCAGACGAAAACTGCATCAAATAAAAATAAATCTGCCAGGACAGCAGCACTGGGAGAGCCTGGTTGGATTTGTACAAACCCAGATCCCCACAACAACCATCCAAGATGTTAAAACCAAACTATCTACCATTAGGGGCACATACAGGACCCAGAGGAATATGGTCTTGAAGTCCCAGAGGTCAGGTGCTGCAGCAGATAAGGTTTATAAACCCAGTCTGTGGTACTACAGCAAGTTAGCATTTCTGGATGACCATCTGGAAAACAGGGAATCTCTGTCAACCCTTCCCCCCAGAGGTCTATCCAGCCTTCCTTGTAGCCAACCCTCCAGCCTTCCTTGCAGCCAACCCTCCAGCCTTCCTTGCAACCCTGCTCTGGCTTCCTCGGAGGATCAAGCAGAGGTCCTTGAGGAGCCCGATTTGGATATATGGAGCCAGGTATAGTATTGATATCTACATTTATATGTAACAAAAGTGATGATTTAAAATATATGTTACTATTGGTATCTATTTAATGTCTGAAAATAAATTGATTTACAGAGCAATAGACAGTAGTGGTCAAATTTGATGGGGACAAGCCAAAAATATCAGGAGTCAGAATCATTGGAATTTTAATCACTTTTGCCATTCAATTTTAAAATGTCTGGAGGTGAACAATGTGTGTGATTGATGATGCCAAAAAATAAAGAATGTCCCTTTTTTTTTTTAACAGCCAGAGCAGAGCCAGGAAGAGGGTGATGTTGGGGACCAGGAGGAGGCAGGGCCCAGTGGCACACATGAGGAGGCCAGGCCCAGCACAAGAGCCCAGATGCCTCCCCTGAAAATCCAACAACGAGGGCCAAGGAGGGTTAGGCAGGTGGAGGAGGAAACCAGAGCATTCCTAAGAGAGGCTACTGCGGCCCTCAGAGAGGCACCCTCTGTTGAAGAGGGCTATGCCGCAGTCCTGGCCCATAAATTATCACAGATGGACTTGAGGCAACGCCTATACAGTGAAAACCTCATGCTGAAGGTGATCAACAGGGGGTTGCTAGGTGAACTGACAGTTCACCGATATAACTGAGGTTGTCCCTCCTCCTCCACCTCCTCCTACTCCTCTTCCTGCCACAAGTTCTCCTCCTGAGCCCCAGCCTCTGAGCAAGCACTCCACAAAGGCTGCAGGGAAGGCTGCAGAGAAGGCTGGAGAGAAAGCTACAAGGAAGAGGAAAAAATAATGACTGCTGTAGTACCACAGACTGGGGACATATCTGACTTTGCTGCTGTTCCTGACCTCTGGGAGTCCAAGACAAGATTGTGCTCCTTTTTTTTGGGATAATTCCAGAGTTAAGTTTTCTCTTCTTGGATGGTTGCTGTGGGGTCCAAAGGATGCACAAATTCAAGCAGGGTCTCCAGTGCTGCCTTCCCCTTTAATTTGTTATCTGCCTAAATAAAGGATTCTTTTGTTTTGCTTAAAATACTTGACTATGTGATTTCTATTCAAAAAGAGAGTTTGCTAGGGAGTAGGCAGGGACATTTCTACAAATATTATTGGTATTAACAAGGGACACAAACCTCCTTGAGGCAAAATTAAACAAATTTAGAATGTTGGTGTGGTAACTTGACACACAAATAATATTTTTCGAAAAATACAATACGAAATATAAAAGAAAATAAGAAGCAAAAAAATATAAAAGAACAAAAAAATACATTAATAAATCTAACTTAAAAAAAATAAAAAATATATAAAATCTAAAATCAAATAATTTTTTGTGATCTTTACAGTTATTTATGAATTTATGAGGGAGATCTGGCTTAACAACAATATTTTAAAATCATTAGATCAATTAAGAATTACTAAGAAACAAGTTTGGCATAGCTAAAGAAGCTAATGATTTAAGCATTATCTAAAGAAGAAAGGAATGCGCAGCATTAAACGATGCTATTATTTCCAGCGTGACGAATGTGCCATCTCCATTTCAAACGCTAGCTTTACCAAAACGTGCGCTCCCGTCTCATACTTGATTCTGTAGCTGATTAAGCACTGAATCGCAGTGCGAAACGTCAGCTCATACTTGCTGTTTTTTTGCTGTGGCATGTTGTTTGTGCTTTTGTTTTAAATAAAATAACCTTTTTTGGAGTGCGGCTGTCCAAGTGTTTTCCTCAGATTTTTCTTTTGATCGCCCGCCGCCGCTAGAGATCCACGGCCGGCAGAGATAATGTCTCCGCCGGCCGCTATTTTCCTGAAGACCAGACCAGAACGAGAAGGGATCATGCCAAAATTGAAATAGAGCTGCGGCGCCGCCCACCCCCGCCCCCGGTCTGTCTCATCTGTGACCTGTTGTGGAAAAGGGTGGCGGGTGGCCGGTGCCGCAGCTCAATTTCTATATTGTAGGCGGCCAGCTCCACCTCTAATTAAATCCCCCTCGCCTCGGCCTTCAGTTATGGTGGCGGAGACACCGCTGCTGAGCTATAGAAGGGCTCCAAGGAGGGGGGACGTAAGGATGTACTCCGCTAGGGACACCTGAGATGTAAGGAGGCACTCTGCTGAGGATACCAGAGATGTAAGGAAGCACTCCGCTGGGGACACCTGAGATGTAAGGAGGCACTCCGCTGGGGACACCTGAGATGTAAGGAAGCACTCCGCTGGGGACACCTGAGATGTAAGGAGGCACTCCGCTGGGGACGCCTGAGATGTAAGGAGGCACTTTGCTGGGGACACCTGAGATGTAAGGAGGCAATCCGCTGGGGACACCTGAGATATAAGGAGGCACTCCGCTGGGGACACCTGAGATATAAGTAGGCACTCCGCTGGTGACACTTGAGATGTAAGGAAGCACTCCGCTGGGGACACCCGAGATGTAAGGAAGCACTCCGCTGGTGACACCCGAGATGTAAGGAGGCACTCCGCTGGGGACACCTGAGATGTAAGGAGGCACTCCGCTGGGGACACCTGAGATGTAAGGAGGCACTCCGCTGGGGACACCTGAGATGTAAAGAGGCACTCCGCTGGGGACACCTGAGATGTAAGGAGGCACTCCGCTGGGGACACCTGAGATGTAAGGAAGCACTCTGCTGGGGACACCTGAGATGTAAGGAAGCACTCCGCTGGGGACACCTGAGATGCAAGGAGGCATTCCACTGGGGACACCTGAGATGTAAGGAGGCACTCCGCTGGGGACACCTAAAATGTAAGGAGGCACTCCGCTGGGGACACCTGAGATGTAAGGAAGCACTCTGCTGGGGACACCTGAGATGTAAGGAAGCACTCCGCTGGGGACACCTGAGATGCAAGGAGGCATTCCGCTGGGGACACCTGAGATGTAGGGAGGCATTCCGCTGGGGACACCTGAGATGTAAGGAGGCACTTCGCTGGCTGGGGACAGTGACACCTGAGATGTAAGGAAGCACTCCGCTGGCTGGGGACAGTGACATCAGAGCTCCCACTGATTCTGATTCTGCATTATGGTGAGTTGAATGATTTCATTTTATATTACAATGTAATAATAGAAATAATGCACTTCAATCACCCTGACACCATAACAACCATGGTACCGGGATGATTGAAGCGCTAACACCAGGTGTTTGGAGTATCTTTATCTACTGATTGTTAAACTTTCTGGAATACACATATTTCTATTGTGGTGTAGGATCTGTGCCTGCTGTCCCTCCATCCCTCTTTTTTTACTTCCTCTCTCGCACCATTTTTTTACAGTTTATGTAGCTACATCGATTTTATCTCCAGTAGTTGGTTCTGTATGTGCGTTATAATTAATCAAAATTAGTCGATTAATCGATTTAAAAAAAACGATTAATCAAACACGAAAAATGTAATCAGTACCAGCCCTAATATATATATATATATATCTAAAAAAGGTGCACATAAACTATAGGGGCCCACAAGTGCACTTCTCGGCGCCAAGGGGAACGGTTTACCAATTAACTTATTCTGAGATCAGAATGATAATAGAGTAAAAAGATATCGTACAGATATATATATATAAAATTAGATATAACCAATATCACATTAATGATAAAAGGTGTTCTTATAAGAAATAGCAGCAGCTGTTTAAAATTATAGATGAAAGAAACTGACACCCATAAAACAGTAAATATATAAAATGTATCAAAAAATTAAGAACAAAGTCTATTTGATAAAACAGCGCTTAGTATTGGATAATGTCCAACTTCAAAAATTGTATGCGGTATGGTGGAAAAGAAATAAAATCACAAAGGATGCAGTAAAGTCACAGTTCTTAGAGTGGTAGGTGTTTCTAAAAGATGGATGAATCGTGCACCCTACACCAGCTCCCAATCTTCACCACAGATGTGATATAAGGTCCCCCGCTGGGGTTCAAACTCACCAGAACAGTAAATCAAATGAGCCTTGCAAGATATATTCCTCCTAATTCAAACTTCCATCACCACCTCAGGAATCGGTATGGGTTAAAACTCCATTCGAGGTACATATAAAACACAAATTCACTGACATAGTGTAATCCTGCTTTATTTTAAATTAACCCATATAAAACAAAAACCCCAGCTTCCAATACACGTACAATAGTTCAACTTGTAAATGACATATAGGAATGAAACATAATCACCACTCTCCTCCGAACACAGGGGCCGCACTCGTGCTGCAAGCGCAAAACTACAGACGCTTCCTGGTTACGTTCTGGACCGCTAACCAGAACGTAACCAGGAAGCGTCTGTAGTTTTGCGCTTGCAGCACGAGTGCGGCCCCTGTGTTCGGAGGAGAGCGGTGATTATGTTTCATTCCTATATGTCATTTACAAGTTGAACTATTGTACGTGTATTGGAAGCGGGGATATGTTTTATATGGGTTAATTTAAAATAAAGCAGGATTACACTATGTCAGTGAATTTGTGTTTTATATGTACCTCGAATGGAGTTTTAACCCATACCGATTCCTGAGGTGGTGATGGAAGTTTGAATTAGGAGGAATATATCTTGCAAGGCTCATTTGATTTACTGTTCTGGTGAGTTTGAACCCCAGCGGGGGACCTTATATCACATCTGTGGTGAAGATTGGGAGCTGGTGTAGGGTGCACGATTCATCCATCTTTTAGAAACACCTACCACACTAAGAACTGTGACTTTACTGCATCCTTTGTGATTTTATTTCTTTTCCACCATACCGCATACAATTTTTGAAGTTGGACATTATCCAATACTAAGCGCTGTTTTATCAAATAGACTTTGTTCTTAATTTTTTGATACATTTTATATATATATATTGTGACAGCAGGAAGGTAAAGTCACCTGGTTGCATCCAGGGGGGTAGATATATTTCGCCCAGATTCAGGCTTTACGCCGATTTATACAGCTAGGTGGAGAGTTGTATAAGCCCAGCTGAGACTAGTGGGCTCATTGATGACTCATACCTCTAGGGAGAGGGCTGGGCGTCGTGCAGACAGGGAGTTGATGAGTCCACCTGAACCTTGTCAGCTCATTTAGGCCTCTATAAGAAAGCCCAGATTCATTAGATGTTGGCTCATGCCTGGAAGCAGACCTGTGTGGACTGTCTAGGGAGAGTGAACCCCTGTGCGGTGAGAGAAAGCCTGTGTGGCTATATTTTGCTTGGACATTTAAAACCAGGGACTAGGACAGCACTAGGCTGATCCCAGTCGTTAGTTAGGAAACCTGTAAGTTTAGTCAGAGGTCAAGTTGACCAGGATTTATTTTGTGTTTGTTTTTTTTGCCTTGCTGTGTTTTTGTCACTGTAAATAGAAAATAAACCGCACCTTTTTGATTTTGAAAACCACAACCTCCGTCTGCTGGGCCTGTTTTTGGGTGGGGAGCCCATCCCGGGGGTCACACATACCCGCTGCCGAGCTAGCCCCCTCACAGTTGGTGGAGAATGCGGGCAGTTTTTTTTTAAGCCAGCATGGAGGAGATACTGAAACAGCTGGCTCTAGCAAATGCCAATCAACAGCAGACAAATGCAGGTTTGCAAAGGAGCCTTGCAGCCCAGCAGCAAGCTCATCAACAGAGCCTTGCAACTTTACAACAGAGTCTGGAGGCTCAGCAACAAGCCCAACAGCAATCTGAGGCCCGCTTCATAGACCTGTTGCAGAAGCAAGAGCAGAGACTACAACAACAGATGGAAGCAGTAATGCAGCAACGTCCGCAGACCGGTGAGGAAAGCCGTCCCACTAATACCGCGTCCTTTGGGGTGAGTCGTTTATTGACAAAAATGACTGGAGAGGATGATCCAGAGGTATTTTTGACCACATTTGAAAGGACCGCTGAAAGAGAAAAGTGGCCTGAGGAGCAGTGGGCTGGACTGGTGGCTCCTCTGTTAACGGGTGAATCGCAGAAAGCTTACTATGACCTAGAGCCTGACCAAGCAAAAGACTATGTGATGCTAAAAGCTGAAATATTGGCAAGGCTGGGTGTCACCCTGGCTGTCCGGGCTCAGCGTGTGCATAACTGGACTTTCCAGCTTGGAAAACCCCCCAGGTCTCAAATGTATGATCTCATTCACCTGAGCAGAAAGTGGCTACAGCCAGAGACTTTGTCCGCACCAAAGATTGTGGAACGTGTTGTAATGGATCGGTTTTTGAGAGCTCTTCCTACTGCCATCCAAAAGTGGGTAAGCCATGGAGACCCAGAGACGGCCGATGGTCTTGTGGATCGTGTGGAGAAATACTTGGCTACAGAGAACCTGACGGCCTCTTCCAGAGACACTCGGACTTTCCACCCTAAGACCAGACCATCCCCAGGGGCGGATAAGATGATTCCAAGGGGTAAGGGTGGAGAGAGTGAGAGGGTGGGAGCTCTACCCCAAGTTTGGCGAGAACAGCCTGGGAAATCAGCGGCTCAAGAGGCGGCAAGAAGGATCATTTGCTACCGCTGCCGGCAAGCGGGACATATTGCAGCAAATTGCCCGGTTTTGGAGGAACCCATGCAGTGTGACTTTCTGACGGGCAGACGTCAGTCGCTGTGTGCGACAGTCGCATGCACTGCCATTCGGGGAACTGAGAAACATTTATGCAAAATGTGTATTAATGGTAGAAATGTTGTGGTATTGCTGGATTCAGGTAGCCTTGTGACCCTGATAAAGGCTGAGTTAGTTAAAACAGAGGTCTCTGGGAATAGCAAGGTAGCCGTTATTTGTGTGCATGGGGACACCCGAGAGTATCCAGTGACTACAGTGTGTTTCGAGACCCCCAAAGGTACCCTTTCTCATCCAGTGGGCTTAGTGTCTCAGTTACCGCATGACGCCATTGTGGGAAGGGATTTTCCGAAGTTCTGGGAACTGTGGGATGATCATGAGCCCCCCACTGGTGCCCCTATGTACCAGGAATATGATAGCCAGAACTCCTCTGAGAGTGGTGAGGACTCTCCCGAATTTCCCTTGTCAGTATTGGCAGGGGAGACTCAAGAAACTGGAGAGGAGCCCACCTCCTCAGACGAAAACCTACCGTCTGTGGAGTTTTCTGATCTTGAGGTTCACAGGGAAAACTTTGCCACAGAACAGTTGAAAGACCCCGCCCTAATAAAGGCACGGGAAAACGTAGTGAAAATAGATGGCGAGTTAGTGAACCCAGATAATACCTGCACTTACCCATACTTCAGCGTAGAGAAGGACCTACTGTATCGGGTGGCAAAAAGGGCAGAAGAAACCGTTGAGCAGCTGGTGGTGCCCAAACCTTACAGGAAGTTGGTGTTGGAGTTGGCCCATGGGCACATTCTTGGAGGTCATCTGGGGACAGAGAAAACCCGAGAGAGGGTATTACAGAGATTCTATTGGCCTGGGGTGATGAAGGACATAGAAAATTATTGTTCCTCCTGCCCTGTGTGTCAGAGGTCGGCCCCGATGCCACACTTCCGTAGCCCGCTGGTCCCTCTACCCATCATTGAGGTCCCGTTTGAGAGAATCGCAATGGATTTGGTAGGTCCTATAATCAAGTCCGCTAGGGGGCACCAGTACATATTGGTTATAATGGACTATGCCACCCGTTATCCAGAAGCGATCCCTCTCAGAAATACCTCGGCCAAAACCATAGCCAAAGAGCTATCTCTTGTTTTTAGCCGGGTGGGTATTTGTAAAGAACTGCTTATGGACCAAGGTACACCCTTTATGTCCCGGGTTATGAAGGAGCTGTGTAAATTGTTCAAAGTGACGCAATTACGTACATCTGTGTATCACCCCCAAACCGATGGGCTGGTTGAAAGATTCAACAAAACCCTAAAACAAATGTTGAAGAAAGTGGTGGATAGGGATGGAAAGGATTGGGACTGTCTACTTCCTTATTTGATGTTTGCTATTAGGGAGGTGCCCCAATCCTCTACGGGATTCTCCCCCTTTGAGTTACTGTATGGGAGACACCCAAGAGGGCTGTTGGATATTGCCAAGGAAACTTGGGAAAGTGAGAGTTCTCCCCACAGGAGTGTGATTGAGCATGTCGCCCTGATGCAAGATCGAATTGCACAGGTAATGCCCATCGTGAAGGAACATTTGGCCCAAGCGCAGTTGGCACAGCAGAGAGTGTACAACCGTGGAGCCAAGACCCGTACCTTTTCCCCGGGGGATAGGATATTGGTACTTGTCCCTACGGTTGAAAGTAAATTCCTTGCCAAATGGCAAGGCCCCTACGAGATAATGGAAAAAGTGAGCGAAGTGAATTACAAGGTCAGACAACCAGGAAGGCGAAAGCCCGAACAGATCTATCACGTTAATCTGTTGAAAGCCTGGAGGGATAGAGAGTCCCTAGTCGCAGACACTTGGTCACCAGCTCAAACTGGTTGCGTGATTCCTGAGGTTGGAATCGCAGCCACCTTGTCACAACCCCAACAACAGGAGGTTAAGGAGTTTGTGCTTCGCAACAAGGAGGTATTCTCTGAGCTGCCGGGACAAACATCTGGGGTAGAGCATGACATTATTACCCCGCCCGGTGAAAGGGTGAAGTTAAAACCCTATCGGATCCCAGAGGCCCGACGGGAGGCAATACGGGAGGAAGTACAGAAAATGCTGAACTTAGGGGTGATAGAGGAGTCCCAAAGTGATTGGTCTAGTCCCATTGTGTTGGTGCCTAAACCGGATGGGAGCTGGCGATTTTGTAACGATTTTCGTCAGTTGAACAAAGTTACAAAATTTGACACCTACCCCATGCCACGTATAGATGAGTTGATCGACCGGCTGGGAACAGCCCGATACATGACGACTCTTGACCTCACAAAAGGGTATTGGCAAATCCCCCTGGCCAAGTCAGCCAAAGAGAAAACCGCATTTGTAACCCCAGACGGGGCGTTCCAATATAAAAGAATGCCGTTCGGGTTACAGAATGCGCCGGCCACATTCCAGCGGAAAATGGACCAGATGCTGAGGCCCCATCGGAAGTATGCTGCGGCTTACCTGGATGACGTAATTGTCCATAGCACAGATTGGGCCTCACATCTGCCAAAAGTGCAAGCAGTCCTGGACTCTGTTCGGGAAGCAGGGTTTACGGCTAACCCCAAGAAGTGTACCATTGGGCAGGAGGAGGCCAAATATCTTGGGTACACCATTGGGAGGGGAGTAATAAAACCCCAACTCAACAAAGTCGAGGCCATCCAGAGTTGGCCACGTCCCAACAGCAAGAAGCAGGTACGAGCCTTTCTGGGAATCGCTGGGTATTATCGGCGATTCATTCCCCACTTTGCTTCTAAGGCTGTGCCCCTAACCAACCTGACGAAGGGGAAAGGGTCGGTCATGATTAAATGGACCCCCGAGGCTGAGGCAGCATTCCAATTCTTGAAACAAGCCTTATGTAGCCAGCCAGTGTTGTACTCACCCGACTTCTCTAAAGACTTTGTCGTACAAAGTGATGCGTCAGATGTGGGGTTAGGAGCAGTATTGTCCCAGGTCTGGAACGGGGAAGAGCACCCAGTCATTTACCTCAGCAGGAAGTTGAAGTCCCATGAGGTAAATTACGCCACCGTTGAAAAGGAGTGTTTAGCGGTGAAGTGGGCTCTAGATTCCCTTCGGTACTACCTGCTAGGTAGGCACTTTGACATGGTTACGGATCACGCTCCGTTAAAGTGGATGGCTCAAAACAAGGAAACAAATAGAAGAGTGAATAGGTGGTTCCTGGCCCTCCAGGAATTCAACTTCACAGTAAAGCATCGCCCTGGCGTTCAAATGGGGAATGTGGATGCTTTGTCTCGAGTACATGAATGCCTGATTGCTGGTGTTCCAACCCCGAGGTTAAAACAAGAGGGGGGGGTATGTGACAGCAGGAAGGTAAAGTCACCTGGTTGCATCCAGGGGGGTAGATATATTTCGCCCAGATTCAGGCTTTACGCCGATTTATACAGCTAGGTGGAGAGTTGTATAAGCCCAGCTGAGACTAGTGGGCTCATTGATGACTCATACCTCTAGGGAGAGGGCTGGGCGTCGTGCAGACAGGGAGTTGATGAGTCCACCTGAACCTTGTCAGCTCATTTAGGCCTCTATAAGAAAGCCCAGATTCATTAGATGTTGGCTCATGCCTGGAAGCAGACCTGTGTGGACTGTCTAGGGAGAGTGAACCCCTGTGCGGTGAGAGAAAGCCTGTGTGGCTATATTTTGCTTGGACATTTAAAACCAGGGACTAGGACAGCACTAGGCTGATCCCAGTCGTTAGTTAGGAAACCTGTAAGTTTAGTCAGAGGTCAAGTTGACCAGGATTTATTTTGTGTTTGTTTTTTTTGCCTTGCTGTGTTTTTGTCACTGTAAATAGAAAATAAACCGCACCTTTTTGATTTTGAAAACCACAACCTCCGTCTGCTGGGCCTGTTTTTGGGTGGGGAGCCCATCCCGGGGGTCACACATACCCGCTGCCGAGCTAGCCCCCTCACAATATATATATATATATATATTGGTTGACAAAAACAAACATTATATAAAATTAAAAATACCGATTGTGCTACATAAAATTAAGAATCTCAATAAAAAAAAAAACGCTAATGGGAGTGTTGTACTTTTTAAATGACACAGAAATGATAAACTTCCCTGTAGAATCAATAACCATGTAAAAATAACAATTAGACAGAACGTCTGTATTTCACAATTTCAACCGTTACTATACTGCAGGTAAGTAAGTGGTTAACAACGTGAAATAAAAATTAGACGCTTCTTATGTCAATAGGATGGAAACTATAAAATTAAAAATTAAAAAAATTGAAGCTTAGAGAAAAATCAACAAGGCGGTTACTGATTCAAGGGAAATAGTTATCCAACTGTATAATAATCAATAAGTAAATATTTAAGATGACACAAATGAATATAAGGTAAGAATCAACACAACATAATTACCCGTTCCAAAATGGCTACTGGTTTGAATTGCTGGCTACCAGTGTTTTTAGAATGGCTGTCATGACTTTCTAGATAGCTATTCTTAAAGAGGAATTACTGGTACTTCTTGCGACCTCCGAGTTTCAAAGCATAAGGTGTCCAGGAAACTTCATGAATGTAGAGGTATGAGTTGATGAATGGAGAGTGTGTCTGCGTGTCTGATTCAGTCTGTCTTGAGTATTCTTTCATGGCATCTAGTCTCATCCTAAACACCATGTTAGACAATAGGATCATAAAAATTCTAATAAGCTCAGCCCAAAAGGTATGACTTATTTTCCATTGGTTGAAAAAAAAAATCTAATGATTAACTTTTGTGAATTCAGGTAATATCACCTTTAACCACTAGGCATGTCTGAGGGTAGAAAAATGTGTTCTGAACTATCAGTTAAATAATATGTTCTATATTCATAATGTGTATCTATCTGTTTGTATATTGGTTCCCAATGAATATATATGAATATATATATATATATATATATATATATATATACTATTCAGGGACTCTGGTAACCGGTACAATATACAATACACTCAGTATAATTTTGATTCATCAATATTACATAAAATGATTATCTATATGGATAATAGTATAATTCTTGTATAGCCTATGAATTCTTATTTATCTAGGAAAAACATATGCTATATGTATGTAGCGGGGTGTTCAATTTAAGGGGAGTGTCTGAGTGGTAATTAGGCTCAGACACACTGATTGTTAGGGTTTATGAACCATTTATGTTCACGGGGGATAGTATTGGTGTACAGTTCCTTGTGGCCTACAGGTGGCGCTGTCGCCGTGGGCCAGGGTTGAACCACCGATAGAGGGCTGTGCCTTTTGTGTCCCCTCTCGGCAGTAGTACGGCGGTGCGGGGAACCTGCTGTGCCTGTCGGGAGAGGGTATAAAAGGGGCAGACATCTTCCGTGCGAGGTTCACGCCCAGGCACCTTCGGCCTGGGGGTGAGTGAGGGTCGTCTCCGGGTGCCCTAGGCCCGGAGGTGGAGTTCCTGTTCCATCCCAGACACCTTCAGTCTGGGGTGAGGTACTATTTTGAAGGCCCGGAGCCCAGCACCTTCGGCTGGGGTCCGCTAGGGATCGAGGACTCCCAGCGTGCCGCCTTGCGAGGGGACCCGTATCTGGGACGAGGAGGCCAGGGAGGTAACCCCTTCCGAAGACCCAGCGCAGAGTCGTGGTGACGGTGGGGGCCTCTGGTAACTCTCCGGAGGGATGACTTCTCCTTGACATGGGCCAGATACTGGAAGAAGGAATTTCACGTTCAAGGTCAGTGGCAGTAGCCTCATAGGGCAATGCCCTATTCATCCGGTCAGTGGCAGTGACCCTGTTCTCCAAGTCAGTGGCAGTGACTTTATTCACCCGGTCTGTGGCAGAGACCAACCTCACGGTCTGTGGCAGAGATCGTGCGCCAAAGCTGTTTGAGAAACCTAAACAGTCTAAAGAGTTAAGCTACATTTGTGCCTGGACCTCCTCCACATCTAAGCTGTCCTGCTTAAAATATCACTGAATAGACAGAATTCTGTTGTCTCTCAGAAATGTTTGAAATGAACTTTGGGCAGGTTCAATTTGTTTTTAGATAGATTGCAGCTGTGCACACATTCCTGGGGTCCTCACAAAAAGTTTTGTTAAAGACTTTGTTTGATAATGGCTTGTCTCACCTGGGAAAACAATAGCATTTGCTTAGTCTTTTGAGAACAATTCATTCAGGTATACGAGTAATCCTTTATTGTAGTCCTGTGTCTCTCTTTATCTACCCACCAAAGACATGTAAGATAGGATTTTTTGTACTCACCGTAAAATCCTTTTCTCTGTCGTCCATGGACGGACACAGCTCCTTATTCTTGACCATTAGGTTATGTTCCTGTTCTATAGGAGAGGACTAGGCAGAACATGTTAGATATTTAAACACATGTTACTTTAACAGAGTTGAACAGCCCTGCCCAGGGGGCGGTCCCTCCGGACATAACCCTCCACCCTGCAGTCAGCAGCTCAGTTCGTAAAAAAAGCAGTACAAACCAAAAAAAGGAGGGGTGGGTGCTGTGTCCATCCATGCACGACAGAGAAAAGGATTTTACGGTGAGTACAAAAAATCCTATTTTCTCTTTTCATCCATAGACGGACACAGCTCCTTATTCTTGACCATTGGGACGTCCCAAAGCAGTGTCAAAAAAACGAGGGGTGGGCACAGCAATAAAAAAAAAAACAATTTCACCCCAAACAAGCAGAGCTCCTCAACGGAGGAGATGCAACCTCAAACAGCGGCCGAAGCTAGCATCCGAAGATGCACTCACATCAACCTTGTAAAATTTTGAAAAAGTGTGAATGGATGACCAGGTCGCCGCCTTACACACTTGTGATACAGACGCTTGATGTCAGAAGGCCCAAGAGACACCAATAGCCCTGGTGGAATGCGCCGTGACAGGAAAGGGAGGCCCTTAAGGGCATAGGCCTGGATGAGGGTCTGCCTGATCCACCGAGAAATGGTGGCTGACAAAGCCGCAAGGCCCTTCTGCGGACCAGACACCGACACAAACAGTGAGTAGGACCTCCGAAACGGAGCCGTAGCAGACAGGTACACACACAAGGCACGTACCACGTCTAAAGAATGTAGCGCAACCTCCTTGGAATGCGATGGCCGAGGACACAAGGATGGAAGTACAATGTCCTCATTCAGGTGAAAGGCCGAAAACACCGTCGGAAGAAAAGAAGGCTGCGGGCGTAGCACCGCTTTGTCCTTATGGAGGACCAAATATGGGGACTTGCAAGACAAGGCCGCCAATTCAGAAACCCTCCTGACGGATGTGATGGCTACCAGGAAGGCCACCTTCTGAGAGAGCGTCAAAAGAGGAATTTCCCATATGTTCTCAAAAGGAGGTTTCTGAAGCACCGAGAGCACCAGATTCAAATCCCACAGAGGTAGTGGTGGTCACACCGGAGGAGCCACATGTCGGACCCCCCGCACAAACGTACTTACCAGTGAATGAGCCGCCAGGGGTCGCTGAAAGAAAACAGCTAAGGCTGAAATCTGCCCCTTAATGGTGCTTGAGGCAAGTTTCTGATCCACTCCACGCTGTAGAAACAGCAGGATCCTGGAAACCGAATATGCCCGTGGATGCCATTCCATCTCCTCACACATAGAGATTTGGGCTCTCCACGTGCGATGGTAGATCTTCCTAGAAGAAGATTTCCGTGCCCTCAACTTGGTGGAAATGACCGAATCCGACAGGCCTCGGTCCCGAGTACCTGGCTTTTAATAGCCATGCCGTTAAAAGTCAGCGACTGTAAAGCAGGATGAAGAATGGGACTTTGCGAGAGAAGGTCCTCAAGGTGCATCCGCCACCAGGCGCATGAGGTCGGCGTACCAGGGACGCCTGGGCCAATCCGGGGCGATGAGAATCACCGGAATCCCCTCGGTCTCCACTCTGCAGAGAAGACAAAGAAGTAACTTCAGTGGGGGAAAGGCATAAATTAGGAAAGGCCACCAACGCGTCTGACGCGTCTGCCCAGGGATCTCTGGACCTGGCCACGAACCTCGACACCTTGCGATTGAGTCGAGAAGCCAGGAGATCCACGTCTGGCATGCCCCATCTCTGGCAAAGGAGTTGAAATACCTCCGGATGTAACGACCATTCCCCTTGGTCCAGCATCTGGCGACTCAGATAGTCCGCCTGCCAGTTTTCCACATCCGGAATGTAAACTGCTGATAGAGCCGGCACGCTCCTTTCCGCCCACCGCAGGATGTGAGCGACCTCCAATGCTGCAGCCGAGCTTCTTGTTCCTCCTTGATGGTTGACATATGCCACTGCCATGGTGTTGTCTGACTGGATCCTGACTGGATGCCCTCTTAGTCTCTGAGACCACTTGGAGAGACAAAGCCTGATCGCCAGGAGTTCCAGAAAATTGATCGGCAATTGGGATTCGTCCGGAGCCTGAACCTCCAAGACTCCCCACCAACCGGTCAGGCTGGTGTCCGTCGTGATCACAGTCCAATGAAAGGGGAGGAACGACTTCCTGGACCGAAGAGCCGGGGATCTCAGCCACCAACTCAGAGAGAAAAGAAAAGAAAAAAAGGAAAAGAAAAAAAAAAGCTGCGCTAATATAAAAGTGAAGGTGAGAAAACAATGAATTAGCATAAAACTCAATGTAGGAGGTCAATAAGACCTAAAGTGCAAAAAACAGAAAAGCAAAACTTGCAGTCCATATGTAATGTATAAAAACCAAGTATATATTTGCATATAGTCCATAACACTTAAATGGGTCTCCACTGTGCAAATGAACCCACAGCATCCAGAAAAAGTGGTGATTTCCACCTTAATGACACACTGCTGCTTACCAGAAGTGCATGATCTCTTATTACAGGAGATCAGTCAACGCATAAACAGATAATCCCAATAAAAGGTGTCCTCAGCAGGCAGCGCTACTTGCTTGGATGACTCATGAACAGGAATCAATCAGGATATGCCACATAAATGAAAAGAAGGCTCACATAGCATAAAATCCTTTAGACTTTTAATAAGAAATAATAAAAAGCACACTTACAGACGTAAGATGAAACAAAGCATGTAAAACGATCGAGCCAGCCGGCTCCTCGATCTGGCTGCCCGTATCTTCCGGGTCTAGCGTATGATGCGGTGACGTCAGAACGTCGCTTACCCAACGTTTCGTCTCAACAGGGACGTGGTCAACTCAGAGAGGACCTCACAAAATGACTTATCTGATTCTGACGATCCAGAGACAATGGAGATTTGTTCCATTTGGAGAGAATCTCCTTCTGCAAGACCCGAGTGTGGAATTGAGCATATGGTACTGCTTCGAAAGAGGCTACCATGAGGCCCAGGACTCGCATGCAAAAACGGAGAGACGACCATTTGCGGGAAGTCACCAACCTCACCGCAGTCTGGAGTGTCTGCAACTTTTCCAAAGGAAGAAAGACTCTGGCCTCCGAGGAGTCCAGAATCAACCCCAGGTACTTTAGCCGCTGGGTCGGTACTAACACCGACTTCTGGAGGTTCAGTACCCAACCAAATTCCCGGAGGGTCTGCCTGGCTATAGACACATCCTCCTCTAATTCTGAGCTTGAAGCAGCTCTCAGAAGAAGATTGTCCAAGTAGCCCATGATAGCAATGCCGCGCTGTCTCAGCAAAGCTAAAATCGGGGCGAGCACCTTGGTGAAAACTCTTGGTGGCGACGCTAGGCCAAAGGGAAGAGCCACGAATTGATAGTGGTCTTCGCCGATCGCAAAGCGCAGGAACCTCTGATGCCTGACGCAGATGGGGACATGCAAGTATGCGTCCCTGATATCCAAGGACGCCAGGAAGTCCCCTGGATGGAGCGCAGCAACCACCGAACAAATCAATTGCATCCAGAACTTTTGAACCTTTAGGGCTTTGAGGTCCAAGATTGGACGGACTCCGTCCTTCTTTGGGACCACAAACAGATTCGAGTAGAAACCCTGAAACCTGTCCTGCAGTGGTACGGGTATGATTACCCCGCACCTCAACAAGTCCTGCACTGCCCCCCAGCAGGGCAGTCCGACGAGCCAGAAGGAGAGGCAGATTTGAGGGAAAGAATCTGTTTGGTGGGCAAAAAATAAACTATCTTGTACCCAAGGTGACCACCTCGCAGACCCACTGGTCGGAAAGCAGGAAGGTCCACTGAGCTGCAAACCCGCAAAGCCATCCCCCCACCCTGGAGTCGGGCGATGGCAAAACTTCATGCGGTAGCAGGCTTGTTTGCTGGCTTGTTGGGCTTGCGCACCCAGGGACGCTTCTGTCCCCCAGCTGGACCTTTGTCCGCTTGTCTGCCAGCAGGTCCTAACTGACGATAATACTGCTTCTGTGTGGGAAAGGAGGGCCCCGTCTTACAGTGCGCCTCCTTCCCTTTAGTGGACTGAGGGAGAAGTGTGCTCTTACCTCCAGTGACATCCTTAATAATGTCGTCCAGTGAGGCACCAAAAAGCCTCCCACCTTTGAAAGGCAAATCTGCCAGAGTTTTCTTAGAAGCTTAGTCAGCAGACCAGCATTTTAGCCATATTAGGCGACGCAATACCACCGCAGATGCGGAGGCCCTGGAAATCAAAGGGGCTGCATCACAGACGTACACAAGTCCCTGTACCAACTGTTCAGCCAGTGACACCCATTCTGGAGGGAGTTGATGCTCCTCCACAGTCTGGTGCAATATTTTTGCCCATTCAGTGAGTGTCTGGGACACCAAGGTAGCAGCCAATATAGGCCGCAATGCTAACCCCAGCATGGTGAATATGGAGCGGCTCACCACTTCGGACCTCCTATCAGTAGGGTCCTTAAAAGCAGGGGTCCCCTCCACCGGGATAGTGGTTACTTTATTTAACCGAGAGACCGGGGGATCAACGACCGGAAAAGCCCATTTTTTCAAAAGGCTCTCTTCAAATGGGTAACGGACTGTTATGCGCTGAGGGACCGCAAAGGACCTCTGCGGCCGTTCCCATTCCTTATCTATGAACTTGTCAAAAAAATCAACATAAGGAAAAACCTTAACAGAGCGGGTCATTTTGTGCGACCCAAAAGGGACAGACCCTGCTGTGGAAGTCCCAGCTGTATCTTCTAACTTGAGAGTGTCCCTCTCAGCATTGATCAGTGCACTCACAAGTGCCCTGTCTTGAGCTGACCCAGACGAGGGGTCCTCCTCACAGGGAAGGTCCTGGTCTGCCTCTTTTGACATACCAGAACCGGGGTCCTGAGCCGCAGCTAGGCCCGAGTCTAAGTCAGAACATTCCCCAGGCGATGGCGGGGGGAGGGGGCGCTTAGTACCCCCTTTACACTCGCACGCCGCTTCCACCCTGGCAACAAATGACTCCAGGACTGCCAACAAAGCGTCCATAGGAACCGCAGGTGCAGGGGCACTGGTTGCTGCCTCTGGAATGTTTGGGGAAAAAACGCCAGCTTCTGACTCCATATTTGCCCACTGACAGCCCTTAAGGACTTAGTCAAGACACCTGACACCAAAATGTGTCCACCCTCCTTGCTGCACTGACCGGGGGGGTTACCCAGGGGACTCACCGCCTAGCAAGAGACTGTTCAGTGCCGCTGCCCGCTCTCCATCCGCACGCCGCGTGTGACTGAGGAACTCTGTGAGGTGAATGGCGCTGTTCAGGAAGCCAGTCAGCACTAGAGGCCAAAACCCCACCTAAAATGGCCGCCGGGTGCCTCAGAGAAAAGCGCGCGGACCACAAGAAATAGGCCGCCCGCAATGCAGACCTGTAACATAGCGCGGACACAGCAAAATGGCCACCAATGGGATTTGCAATGCAATACATAGGCCCCAGAAAAATGGCGCCGGCCCTTCAAAAAAATGGCGCCCAGCAAGCGAGGTGGACGAGAAGGCCGCAGCGGAGGCTTCAAGAATTTAACTACCCCCCCACAGAGAGTGGCCCTGGACACTCCCACAGCCCCCCGCCGGGACCTGGAGCCCCCCTAAGGTATTCCCCGGTCGCAGCGAGCCCCGCAAGGGGAGGAGGAAAAAGGGTGACAGAGGGAGAGAGGGGAGGGCAGGAGAACCCCCTAATGACCCCCTTAGGAATGCCCAGCTGTTCCATCCAACCGAAGCAGGAGGAACTGTACTAACCCGTCTTTGCGAGGACCTGCTGGTGCGTTCCTGACAGAGCTACAATCAAGCAGTACGCAGTAGCTGTCGGCCCGGTCCATTGTGACTGAGACAGCAAGCAGCCCGGTCATATGTGGACCCTGGAGCAAAGCTCACCGGCCACCCCTGGAGCCATAGGGTATGTCGTGGCCGACCCTGCACGTAGCTAAGGCCTGCTCACGCTCCATGGCCGGACTGGGGAGACTACAAGGATCTATAATATCAAGCCTGTCACCCAGACGGCAGTTGATAGAAGATTTCTTAAAAGAAAATCATAAAAATAAAAAAATAAAATACAAATTTCTTCAGGACCCTGGGCCCAAAGGGTTACTAGGGCTACTAGGCAGAAAAAAACTGAGCTGCTGACTGCAGGGTGGAGGGTTATGTCCGGTGGGACCACCCCCTGGGCGGGGCTGTTCAACTCTGTTAAAGTAACATGTGTTTAAATATCTAACATGTTCTGCCTAGTCCTCTCCTATAGAACAGGAACATAACCCAATGGTCAAGAATAAGGAGCTGTGTCCGTCCATGGACGAAAAGAGAAATATATTTTGGTTTCTGCTTCTTAATAAGTTTGGTTGTGTAAACTAGGATGGTTGATCCATTTAAAATTGGGAAATGTATGAAGTCATGGTGACCTTTAGTTCACCGCTGTGTTAAGGCCTAACCGACTTTACATCTCTGCCTGAAGTTTTTGAAATTATTTCTTCATCATAATTACAACAGTACCCTTCCAGACCACCAGGATATCATCAATGTAGCGAATCCTGGCCTGGCTGTGCCGTCCTTTTCAATTGCACTTATCTATAGTGCCTTATTGGTTATTTGATTGTCTGTCTGGTGTCTAATGTTCTGTCTGTATGTGTGTTTTTGTTCCCAGACAACATTGTCTATTTAGGCTCCATGCACACTGAAGCTGATAAAGTGCAGTTTATTAGCGTTTGGGCATTTTTTTTAAAAGCCCATAAACTGCACTCTATGTTAGCCTATGTGTCCATTATTATTAAAGGGATAATATATATCAAATATGTTAAATGTCCATGACTAAAATTGCAGAAAATCAAAAAATATATACATATAAATAAACTGAACTGATTAAATCAGTAAAAGTCCATATGGTGAAAATAAAGTGCAAATGGTGCAAAATGATGGAGCAGTAAACAATTCTTATAGAATAAATAAATAAACTGAACTGATTAATAAAAGTCCATATAGTGAAATAAAGTGCAACAGGTGCAAATAATGGAGCAGTAAACAATTCCTACAGAGGACATAAAGTGCAAGTGTGATAATAAGGTGCTGTGTAGCATCAATAAGTGATGTTGTGACTTCAAAGGAATGAAATCTTCATTGACTTCAGTGAATGAAATCTTCGGTGTGTGTTATACCCGTAGGTGTACTAGCTTCTAGGTCAGAGAGATTTTTGAGAGACATTGGTCCACTCTGTCTCATTGCCCAACCCTGTCTGGCATAGTGGGCGAATATCCTCATATGGTTGCATGGAGGGCCCGAAATTTATATGACATCCTCACTCGGTCAGAATACATCAGGTCATCTGGGGATTCATGGTTAACGCCCTTTCCAAGATCTTTGGGGATGTTTCCGTGTGGGCATTGTCAGATCTTTCGGTTCGCTGAACGTACCGGGATGTTCACCAATGCAGACAAAACTAAATTCTATAAGATCAATAGTCTCATTAATTGCACCACCACTAAAGTTATTTATAGTCTACAGTGTCCCTGTAATAAGATATATATAGGGAAGACTAAGCATCAATTACGGGTCCGCGTTGGTGAACATCTCTGTGACATAATACATAAGGAGCCTAAAAGTCCTTTGGCTCAGCATTTCCTTTTGCACCATCAGTCCATTCCTCTGGACCCGGCGGTCACAGAGACTCCCGTGTGCGTGCCCCAAGGGGCGCGATTCTGGGAGGACGGAGTGTTTTACGTCACCGCGTTTGGAACGGTCGGTTTTTTGACTGATGGTGTGTAGGCAAAACTGATGGCCATCGGATTAGAATCCATAGGATATCCGATCGTGTGTACGAGGCTTTACCTTTGCACAGGATAGATCCTTTCAGACTGGGTCAAACTTTGACTCGCATATGCTATGGGCCTGAGCCCGCCTTCCTGTTCCTGGTACAGAATTCTGCCCAGCCCCTCTCGGCTGGCATCTACATGAAGCTCATATGGATGGTTCGGATCTGCAAAGGTCAGTACTGGTGCTTCTGCGAGGCTTCTCTTATGATGCTGAAAGGCTTTTTCACACTGAGGAGTCCACTGCTTTGTATAGACACCCTCAACTTCCAAGCTCCATGTCTCGCTTGGCTCGATTTACAGCCTTCACCCTTCACCTCAGTCTGAAGCAACTCATTAAGTGGCCTGACGAAGTTCACCACAAACCTCCAATAATAGGAGCAAAAAACAAGAAAAGATCTCAGCTTCATTACAGTTCTTGGTTAGGGCCAAATAGTGACGATGCCTTTTGCAAAGATGACATGTTCTAAGTGGGTGACACAAGTCTGATAGAACTGGCACTTTTTTAATGACAACTTCATGAAGCCTCTCAAATACTTTTTCGAGTCTTGCTTCAAGGTCCTTCTAAAGACAATAATGTCATAAAAGTACACCAGGACCTCGATCAAGTTCATGTCACCAACAGTACGCTCTATCAACCGCTGGAATGTGGCTAAGCTCCCAAAAATCCCTGGGGCATCCTGCTGAACTGGTAGAACCGCAGGGGGCAAATAAATGCCATCTTTTCTCTATTGTCAGGGTGCATAGGGATCTGGTAGTATCTGCTAAACTACTTTTCCCTAGACAGACATTAAAGGGCATCTTCAATACGAGGGGTAGTGTATTGATCAGGAATGGTCCTCCTTTTCAAAGTTTGGTAATCAATGCACATCCACAGTGTCCCATTCTACTTCCTCCCCACCACGATAGGGGAAGCATAAGGGCTTCAGGACTGCTAGATGATGCCTGACTTCTTCAGCTCAGCCAGCTGTTCCCGGAGATTTTCCAGATCACTTAGTGGTACCCGCCCTGCTCTTTTTTGAAACGTTTATCCTACTGCAACCGAACCTGGTGCTAAGCACTCCTGGTGCAGCCCACATCAAAGTCGTTCCCGGAGAACATCTTCTCCCACCTGGACAACTGATCTTGTAATCCTTTCTGACACTCAGGAGGTAACATTTTGGAGGAAGAGAGAAGCTCTCCTCTTAGTTTACTGTTATCTTCCCTCCTAGCCATCTCCGCCGGGGTCACCGGAGCAGCTGAACTCACTCGTCAAATCAGTATATGGACCCCTAGCATAACTGCGTGATCTGTAACATACCAGAGACTGACTGGCACCTTCCCTCCATTCTGGGACAAGGCTTTGTTGGGTTTTAGCTCCGGGACAAAGCAAACAGGGAAGATAGCGCTCAGGGCCCTGTGTGCAATCGTTTGATTTGAAAGAATCCTCACAGGATTAATTGGATGTGGCGCAGGCCACAATAAAGTCTATCCAATAAAGTCTATGCAATGGTTGCAAATGAACAAAACATGTATTTCCACATGATTAAATGTTATTTAGAAGCCAATGATGCTGTAAGATTCCAGGCAATGATGAGACATCACTTCCAGGTGCAGTATGAGGGCTGGGGGAAGATGGCAACCAACAGCCCGTATGTGAGATGACCCATGCGGGTGGGAGGGCTCCGCGCTCCATAGATGGCGTCTCAACCAGCCGCCGGATGGAAGCGTGAGGAAGCCATGAAGAACCAGCATGGAAAGTGTGATGGTCGGCATGACAACGCTTTTTGCATGCACACGCTTTGTCAAGCCACGGAAGGACTGGCCGCCACCATATTTAAATGATTCATATATTATTTAGAGGTTGGAAAAAGGGCAGGACAAGTACCAAACCTGAATACTAATGTGCCATCAGAGCTCTTGCATAAAAAAAAGCATTGTGCAGCTGCAACATTGTCTCCAGGACTAATTCTACCCCTGCTTCACTTGGTCGCGCGTCCGTCTCCAGAACAACAAAGAGGCCTGGCTGATCCCATGTCATCTTGGCAGTTGCCTTCATACAGACTATCTCACCTGGCTGCAGAACCTGCTCTTTGGCCTCCAACCTCCATGGTCTTCCCACCCCTTCAACTGGGACGCTCTGATGTAGTTGGAGGTGTATTATTCTAAGCACAGAATCTTCCTTCCCAGCCAATGGGACCAGTAGACTCCTCACCAGGTCAGTGTTGGTCCCAATTAGCATATAGTTTTATTCTGCCCCCAGGGGTCGAGAGCATACGACAGCCAATGTGTTGAATGTTTCCATCTGCCTGGCCACAGATGGCCCAAAGGTGATCTTGATTGGGATGTATCCATTATAAGGAAATTTCTCAGCCCAAATTCTCCAAATCTCCAGCTCTTCCAGCTTACGCGGGGGGAATATGCTTCAAGCATTTGTCATAGAAGTTCCTGTATAACAGTGTCACTTGTACTCCGGTGTCCATAAGTGCTTCTTATAGACTTCTCCCATTAACATTGACACAATAAGGAAAGGGCCTATCAGTCTTTCTGGGAGATCAGCTTGCTTTTTAGAGTGAGATAGATTTCCTCCTTCCCTTACTAACTGCTGAGAAGACCTAGCAGTAGCCTTTGGGGTGGGAAAGTATTGACTCCCTGTGCCCATTTTTCCAATTTAGATGGCTTGCTGTGTGGCTCAGGTGAGGGTACATGTCCTACATGTCCCAAGACCCTCTTTCTGCATCTCGTTTTGGTCATCCCATTATTTCCACTTTTAGAGCTCTCAACTTTGTCATGGTTCTTTGCCGCCTGAGCAAAGAAGAGTTTCTGTAAAGCTTTCAGCACTTCGGCCGTGAGGTCCAATCTTCTTCTGAGGGCATGTGCTTTGAAATGTCATGATTCTTCACAGCAGAAGCACTTTCTTAGGTAAATTTTTACCATTTGCATATTTGCCTGACCTTCCATTGCTCAGAGCAAGGTCTGCTGCATTTTATCCTGAGTCTGGATAACTTGAGTGAGTAGCTCAATTTGGACTGCTTCACCGACAGACTTGACAATGGGAGAGCTGAAATATTCCTCTGCCTCCTCGTCGCTGTCCTCCACAAGAGCACTTTTCCACCTGAGTCATCTAAGCGGACACCTTCTCCACCTTGGGTTTAGATCTCGACAGTTCCTTATGTAACAAAACGTTCCACACTCCGCTTGAGTGCTTTCATCATATACCCCTTCCTCCCAGTATGAAAATAGATATCAGATATTTCAACCGCTGACAACTACAAAACAAGGCAATACTCGTTTGGTTGCTGAATATGGACTGTTTATTGAAAAAAACAGGTACACGGGTAATACTCTGAACAATCCCCCCACCTTTGCATTCTAGGCAGGGTAGACTGTCCAATTAGCATTGAGAGCTGTTGGAGGAATTCGCCCCCACCAATCTCACAGCTAATCTACATACACATCCCATAATATCCAAGGCAGACAGACGCAATAGGACAATGGTATACAGCCACACCCCAAACGACCCAGCAAAAAGTACACAACAAAATGAGACAATATACAAAATATATATATATTGTGACAGCAGGAAGGTAAAGTCACCTGGTTGCATCCAGGGGGGTAGATATATTTCTCCCAGATTCAGGCTTTATGCTGACTTATACAACTAGGGTGGAGAGTTGTATAAGCCCAGCTGAGGCTAGTAGGCTCATGGATGACTCATACCTCTAGGGAGAGTGTGGGGCGTCGTACAGACAGGGAGTTGATGAGGCCAGCTGAAGCTTGTCAGCTCATTTAGGCCTCTATAAGAACTCCCAGCTTCATTAGATGTTAGCTCATGCCTGGAACCAGACCTGTGTGGACTGTCTAGGGAGAGTGAACCCCTGTGCGGTGAGACAAAGCCTGTGTGGCTATTTGTTTGGACTTTTACTAAACCAGGGACTTAGGGACTAGGACAGCACCAGGCTGATCCCAGTTGTTAGTTTAGGAAACCTGCATGTTTAGTCAGAGGTCAAACTGACCAGGATTTATTTTGTTTGTTTCTTTTTGGCTTTGCTGTGTTTTTGTCACTGTACATAGAGAAATAAACCGCACCTTTTGATTTTGAAAACCACAACCTCCGTCTGCTGGCCCTGTTTTTGTGTGGGGAGCCCAACCAGGGGGTCACACACACCCGCTACCGAGTTAACCCCCTCACAGTTGGTGGAGAACCAGTGGCAGTTTTTTTTAAGCCAGCATGGAGGAGATACTGAAACAGCTGGCTCTAGCAAATGCCAATCAACAGCAGACAAATGCAGGTTTGCAAAGGAGCCTTGCAGCCCAGCAGCAAGCTCATCAACAAGCCCAGCAGCAATCTGAGGCCCGCTTCATAGACCTGTTACAGAAGCAAGAGCAGAGACTACAACAAATGGAAGCAGTAATGCAGCAACGTCCGCAGACCAGTGAGGAAAGCCGTCCCACTAATACCGCGTCCTTTGGGGTGAGTCGTTTATTGACAAAAATGACTGGAGAGGATGATCCAGAGGTATTTTTGACCACATTTGAAAGGACTGCTGAAAGAGAAAAGTGGCCTGAGGAGCAGTGGGCTGGACTGGTGGCTCCTCTGTTAACTGGTGAATCGCAGAAGGCTTACTATGACCTAGAGCCTGACCAAGCAAAAGACTATGTGATGCTAAAAGCTGAAATATTGGCAAGGCTGGGTGTCACCCTGGCTGTCCGGGCTCAGCGTGTGCATAACTGGACTTTCCAGCTTGGAAAACCCCCCAGGTCTCAAATGTATGATCTCATTCACCTGAGCAGGAAGTGGCTACAGCCAGAGACTTTGTCCGCACCAGAGATTGTGGAACGTGTTGTAATGGATCGGTTTTTGAGAGCTCTTCCTACTGCCATCCAAAAGTGGGTAAGCCATGGAGACCCAGAGACGGCCGGTGGTCTTGTGGATCGTGTAGAGAAATACTTGGCTACAGAGAACCTGACGGCCTCTTCCAGAGACACTCGGACTTTCCACCCTAAGACCAGACCATCCCCAGGGGCGGATAAGAGGATTCCAAGGGGTGAGGGTGGAGAGAGTGAGAGGGTGGGAGCTCTACCCCAAGTTTGGCGAGAACAGCCTGGGAAATCAGCGGCTCAAGAGGCCGCAAGAAGGATCGTTTGCTACCGCTGCCGGCAAGCGGGACATATTGCAGCCAATTGCCCGGTTGTGGAGGAACCCATGCAGTGCGACTTTCTGACGGGCAGACGTCAGTCGCTGTGTGCGACAGTCGCATGCACTGCCATTCGAGGAACTGAGAAACATTTATGCAAAATGTGTATTAATGGTAGAAATGTTGTGGTATTACTGGATTCAGGTAGCCTTGTGACCCTGATAAAGGCTGAATTAGTTAAAACAGAGGTCTCTGGGAATAGCAAGGTAGCTGTTATTTGTGTGCATGGGGACACCCGAGAGTATCCAGTGACTACAGTGTGTTTCGAGACCCCCAAAGGTACCCTCTCTCATCCAGTGGGCTTAGTATCTCAGTTACCGCATGACGCCATTGTGGGAAGGGATTTTCCGAAGTTCTGGGAACTGTGGGATGATCCTGAGCCCCCCACTGGTGCCCCTATGTACCAGGAATGTGATAGCCAGAACTCCTCTGAGAGTGGTGAGGACTCTCCAGAATTTCCCTTGTCAGTATTTGCAGGGGAGACTCAAGAAACTGGAGAGGAGCCCACCTCCTCAGACGAAAACCTACCGTCTGTGGAGTTTTCTGATCTGGAGGTTCACAGGGAAAATTTTGCCACAGAACAGTTAAAAGACCCCGCCCTAATAAAGGCACGGGAAAACGTAGTGGAAATAGATGGCGAGTTAGTGAACCCAGATAATACCTGCACTTACCCATACTTCAGCGTAGAGAAGGACCTACTGTATCGGGTGGCAAAAAGGGCAGAAGAAACCGTTGAGCAGCTGGTGGTGCCCAAACCTTACAGGAAGTTGGTGTTGGAGTTGGCCCATGGGCACATTCTTGGAGGTCATCTGGGGACAGAGAAAACCCGAGAGAGGGTATTACAGAGATTCTATTGGCCTGGGGTGATGAAGGACATAGAAAATTATTGTTCCTCCTGCCCTGTGTGTCAGAGGTCGGCCCCGATGCCACATTTCCGTAGCCCGCTGGTCCCTCTACCCATCATTGAGGTCCCGTTTGAGAGAATCGCAATGGATTTGGTAGGTCCTATAATCAAGTCCGCTAGGGGGCACCAGTACATATTGGTTATAATGGACTATGCCACCCGTTATCCAGAAGCGATCCCTCTCAGAAATACCTCGGCCAAAACCATAGCCAAAGAGCTATCTCTTGTTTTTAGCCGGGTGGGTATTTGTAAAGAACTGCTTACGGACCAAGGTACACCCTTTATGTCCCGGGTTATGAAAGAGCTGTGTAAATTGCTCAAAGTGACGCAATTGCGTACATCTGTGTATCACCCCCAAACCGATGGGCTGGTTGAAAGATTCAACAAAACCCTAAAACAAATGTTGAAGAAAGTGGTGGATAGAGATGGAAAGGATTGGGACTGTCTACTTCCTTATTTGATGTTTGCTATTAGGGAGGTGCCCCAATCCTCTACGGGATTCTCCCCCTTTGAGTTACTGTATGGGAGACACCCAAGAGGGCTGTTGGATATTGCCAAGGAAACTTGGGAAAGTGAGAGTTCTCCCCACAGGAGTGTGATTGAGCATGTCGCCCTGATGCAAGATCGAATTGCACAGGTAATGCCCATCGTGAAGGAACATTTGGCCCAAGCGCAGTTGGCACAGCAGAGAGTGTACAACCGTGGAGCAAAGACCCGTACCTTTTCCCCGGGGGATAGGATATTGGTACTTGTCCCTACGGTTGAAAGTAAATTCCTTGCCAAATGGCAAGGCCCCTACGAGATAATGGAAAAAGTGAGCGAAGTGAATTACAAGGTCAGACAACCAGGAAGGCGAAAGCCCGAACAGATATATCACGTTAATCTGTTGAAAGCCTGGAGGGATAGAGAGTCCCTAGTCGCAGAAACTTGGTCACCAGCTCAAACTGGTTGCGTGATTCCGGAGGTTGGAATAGCAGCCACCTTGTCACAACCCCAACAACAGGAGGTTAAGGAGTTTGTGCTTCGCAACAAGGAGGTGTTCTCTGAGCTGCCGGGACAAACATCTGGGGTAGAGCATGATATTATTACCCCGCCCGGTGAAAGGGTGAAGTTAAAACCCTATCGGATCCCAGAGGCCCGACGGGAGGCAATACGGGAGGAAGTACAGAAAATGCTGAACTTAGGGGTGATAGAGGAGTCCCAAAGTGATTGGTCTAGTCCCATTGTGTTGGTGCCTAAACCGGATGGGAGCTGGCGATTTTGTAACGATTTTCGTCAGTTGAACAAAGTTACAAAATTTGACACCTACCCCATGCCACGTATAGATGAGTTGATCGACCGGCTGGGAACAGCCCGATACATGACGACTCTTGACCTCACAAAAGGGTATTGGCAAATTCCCCTGGCCAAGTCGGCCAAAGAGAAAACCGCATTTGTAACCCCAGACGGGGCGTTCCAATATAAGAGAATGCCGTTCGGGTTACAGAATGCGCCGGCCACATTCCAGCGGAAAATGGACCAGATACTGAGGCCCCATCGGAAGTATGCTGCGGCTTACCTGGATGACGTAATTGTCCATAGCACAGATTGGGCCTCACATCTGCCAAAAGTGCAAGCAGTCCTAGACTCTATCCGGGAAGCGGGGTTTACGGCTAACCCCAAGAAGTGTACCATTGGGCAGGAGGAGGCCAAATATCTTGGGTACACCATTGGCAGGGGAGTGATAAAACCCCAACTCAACAAAGTCGAGGCCATCCAGAGTTGGCCACGTCCCAACAGCAAGAAGCAGGTACGGGCCTTTCTGGGAATCGCGGGTTATTATCGGCGCTTCATTCCCCACTTTGCTTCTAAGGCTGTGCCCCTAACCAACCTGACGAAAGGGAAAGGGTCGGTCATGATTAAATGGACCCCCGAGGCTGAGGCAGCATTCCAATTCTTGAAACAAGCCTTATGTAGCCAGCCAGTGTTGTACTCACCCGACTTCTCTAAAGACTTTGTCGTACAAAGTGATGCGTCAGATGTGGGGTTAGGAGCAGTATTGTCCCAGGTCTGGAACGGGGAAGAGCACCCAGTCATTTACCTCAGCAGGAAGTTGAAGTCCCATGAGGTAAATTACGCCACGGTTGAAAAGGAGTGTTTAGCGGTGAAGTGGGCTCTAGATTCCCTTCGGTACTATCTGCTAGGTAGGCACTTTGACATGGTTACGGATCACGCTCCGTTAAAGTGGATGGCTCAAAACAAGGAGACAAATAGAAGAGTGAATAGGTGGTTCCTGGCCCTACAGGAATTCAACTTCACAGTAAAGCATCGCCCTGGCGTTCAAATGGGGAATGTGGATGCTTTGTCTCGAGTACATGAATGCCTGATTGCTGGTGTTCCAACCCCAAGGTTAAAACAAGAGGGGGGGGTATGTGACAGCAGGAAGGTAAAGTCACCTGGTTGCATCCAGGGGGGTAGATATATTTCTCCCAGATTCAGGCTTTATGCTGACTTATACAACTAGGGTGGAGAGTTGTATAAGCCCAGCTGAGGCTAGTAGGCTCATGGATGACTCATACCTCTAGGGAGAGTGTGGGGCGTCGTACAGACAGGGAGTTGATGAGGCCAGCTGAAGCTTGTCAGCTCATTTAGGCCTCTATAAGAACTCCCAGCTTCATTAGATGTTAGCTCATGCCTGGAACCAGACCTGTGTGGACTGTCTAGGGAGAGTGAACCCCTGTGCGGTGAGGCAAAGCCTGTGTGGCTATTTGTTTGGACTTTTACTAAACCAGGGACTTAGGGACTAGGACAGCACCAGGCTGATCCCAGTTGTTAGTTTAGGAAACCTGCATGTTTAGTCAGAGGTCAAACTGACCAGGATTTATTTTGTTTGTTTCTTTTTGGCTTTGCTGTGTTTTTGTCACTGTACATAGAGAAATAAACCGCACCTTTTGATTTTGAAAACCACAACCTCCGTCTGCTGGCCCTGTTTTTGTGTGGGGAGCCCAACCAGGGGGTCACACACACCCGCTACCGAGTTAACCCCCTCACAATATATAAATATATACATACACACACAACATTCCAGTGTGGCTGTACAGTGAGTCCGATGAGTCCAGATCAGACTGGATTTCTCTGTCACCCTGTGCCCCTAATAGAGACACAGGGTGACTTAGACATAGGAGGTGCATGGGGAGAAGGTTTTTCCAACCACCTCAAGGGATTCTGGGTTCCATGGGCCCCCCCCAGGCCAAAGTGACTCTGTCACACCTTACATCCCTGATTCGTTTCATCTAACAAGGCCTCTTCCCTCACTTCTTTCACTAGCTTAGGGTAGGTAGGGGCCATTTGCGTTCCCTTAATTTGCAGTCTCAGTACAATCGGGTGGTTGGGCCTAGCACCCTGCAGAATTTGTTCTAGATGGACTTTGTCAGCATCACAGGGAACAATCACCTTCTTCAGAATGATCTGATGTAGGATTTGATCTACTCCGGCAACATAATGGGACAATCTCTCACCCTTGCACTGATAGGTGTACTCAAATTTGTACATGAGGTTAAGACGTTTTTCCACTGTGCCATACACAGCACACAGGGCTACAATGTAATCCATCGCTACACAGTCTGGTTTCCCCCTTCACAGAATACAGGTTATGTCTGCTACCGGGCTTTTAAGACTTTTAATTCTCTGTCTTTTCACTGCTTCTTGAACACTCCACTCTTTCACTGCTTGTATGGCCTGATCCATCCAACTCTTGACTCCTCTCCACCAGGGGTTGGAATCCACCCTGAGAAGAACTGAAGCTTCCAGTATCCTTGATGGGCTAAAGCGGTACTGTCACGTACCTGGTGATGAGCCTGGGATGCAGGGAGCGGCCTCTTTTGCACCTCCTACTCCGGAACCCCTGATGGTGGGAACAGGGAGCTCTGGAGTGCGGAGTCGCACAAGTGCCTGTCAGGAACACTGGTGCAGAGGTGGAGCTGGACCTTAGGAAGCTCTGTGCAGGTTTCAGCGGAAGCAGGGAAGCTGGAATGGCAGGCAGGCTTGGCACACAGGGAACTGAGGAGACAGACAGCAGACAGCGGGGAGGTGTCTTGTAGTTCCGGGCACAGGCAGGTCCAAACAGGCCGGGTAATCCACTGGCTGGCAGATCAGGTGCAGTGCAAGAGGCAGGGGCAGAGTCGTTATACAGTCCGGGTTGGCAACGGGCAGGCAGCAGGTAGCAGAAGGAGCAGGCGGAAGCAACGTCAACAAGCCGGGGGTCAGCGGGCAGGCAGAAGGCAAGAAGCGTCAGGAACAAGCCGGGTCACAGGAACAGATCGGTAGGGTAATAGCAGATAGCAGGTGGGTCTTGGGAACGCTGTAGACAAGACAGCAAGGAGCCCCAGCACAAGCCCCTTTAAATAGCCCCAGATTGGCGCCAGAAAGTGTCACTGCGCGCTCCCGCGCGCACCCGCGCGCCATTACCGCGCATGCGCGTACGCGCTAACGCCGATTCGGCGCTATTGCGCAGGCGCGAACGCGCTAACGCCGATTCGCCACTATTGCGCAGGCGCGTACCCGCGCGCGCCACAGCGTCGCCAGCTTGCAGGTGAGATTGCCCATCATGACATTGCCCCCCTCCAATGGGCAGCCTCCGGATGCCCAACTGGGCCATCTTAACTGGATGAGAGTCTTTGAAGGACTGAACCAATCTTTTGGCATGGATGTTGCACTCAGGTTCCCATGAGTTCTCCTCAGGGCCATATCCCTTCCATTTTACAAGAAATTGGACTTGGTTGCGCCTTTTTCTACAATCCATGATGGATTCCACCTCAAACTCCTCTTCACCGTCAACCAAGATTGGTTCAGGAGGGCCGGTGTCACGTCCCGAGAAGCGATCAGGAACAGTAGGCTTGAGTAGGGCAACATGGAAAACCGGGTGGATCCGGAATGATTCTGGTAGCTCCAGTTCATAGGCCACACTGTTAATCCGTCTCCTGACGGGAAAAGGACCCACAAACTTGGGACCCAATTTCTTTGAGGGACAGGCAAGTCTAAGGTTCAGTGTAGATAACCACACCTGATCCCCGGGTTCCAGATTGAGTTCTCCTCTTCTCTTTTTGTCGAACACTTCTTTATTATATTCTTGTGTCTTAGTCATCGTGTCTCTTAATAACTCATTGTTTGTTCTGAAAAAATCCAATGTCTCCTGGACAGCAGGTACAGCAGACTCCGGGATACAGTTGGACAAGAATGAGGGGTGAAAGCCGTAGTTAGCATAGAACGGGGATTGCTTCGTGCGGGGTGGACCGAATTATTGTATGCAAATTCGGCCAGCGGCAGCAGAGGTACCCAATCTTCCTGCGAGAACGAAGAAAAACAGCGTAGGTATTGCTCAAGTGTCTGATTCGTCCGTTCAGTCTGCCCATTTGATTGTGGATGATAGGCAGACGAGAAGGACAAGTTAATCCCGAGAGCTTCACACAGGGCCTTCCAGAACCTGGAGGTGAATTGCACCCCTCGATCCGACACGATGTTTGCAGGGATGCCATGGAGCCTTATGATTTCCTTGACAAAAATTTTAGCTGTCTCAGGAGCGGAAGGCGTACCCCTCATGGGCAAGAAGTGAGCCATCTTTGATAGTCTATCCACAACCACGAAGATAGTAGTGAAAAGCTCTGAGGGGGGAAGTTCTACGATGAAGTCCATGGAGATCATCTTCCATGGCCTCTCGGGTACGGGCAATGGTTTCAACAGACCCCAGGCTCTGGACTTACTTCCCTTGTTTCTGATACATGTGCTGCAAGACTCCACGTAGCTCCTACAGTCCTTTGATAGTTGCGGCCACCAGAACATGCGTTGTAGAAGTTCGGAGGTCTTGAGTACCCCGAAGTGCCCAGCCAGTTTGTTATTGTGGCAGGAACTAAGGACCGCGACTCGCAGGTCCTCTGGTACAAAGATTTTGTCCTTGTACCATAAAAGTCCATCCTTGAGCTGTACCTCTGTCCCAGGTGAGGGAGAGATCCCCCTGGATGCTTGCTTGATCCGAGATAGCAGGTCCTCTTGAAGCAAGAGGAAGTTTCCAGGTGACAAGATGGTATCCGGAGGGGCAGGTGTTTCAGGGTCACAGAACATTCGTGAGAGAGCATCAGGTTTAGTATTCTTCGATCCTGGTCTATACGTTATATGGAAAGAGAAACGTGTGAAGAAAAGTGCCCACCTGGCCTGCCGGGGTTTCAGTCTCTTTGCCACTCTCAGATACTCCAGATTCTTGTGGTCCGTATAGACCAGGATCGGATGCGCTGCTCCTTCCAGGAGGTACCGCCATTCCTCCAGGGCGGCTTTGATTGCCAGTAATTCCCGGTCTCCCACATCATAGTTCTTCTCCGAATCTGACAGCTTATGGGAGAAAAAGGCAACCGGATGTAAGAGAGCCTTGGGTCCCTGTCTTTGGGAGAGAACCACCCCAACTGCTGTTTCCGAGACGTCCACCTCCAGTATGTATGGAAGAGCCGCATCAGGGTGCCTCAGAACGGATGCAGAGGTAAATAACTCCTTAAGGGTCTCAAAGGCCGTTTGGGCTTCTGAAGACCACTGGAACCGGACAGTCTGTTTGGTTAGGTTGGTTAATGGGGTGATAATGGACGAGAACCCCCTGATGAACTTCCTATAAAAGTTTGCGAATCCGATGAAGCGCTGTATGCCTTTCCTATCTACGGGCACCGGCCAGTCAAGAATTGCAGCCACTTTCTGGGAGTCCATCGTGATACCCTCCACAGAGATGACAAGTCCAAGAAATTGGATGCTTTGGCGTTCGAATTCGCATTTTTCTGGTTTTGCGTATAACCTGTGCATTCGAAGCCGTGCGAGCACATTCCGAACGTGTTCCCGGTGTTTCTCCAAGGAGGGGGAAAAGATGAGGATGTCGTCCAGGTAAATGATAACAAAAAGGTCAAGGTAGTCTCTAAAAATGTCGTTCACAAAATGCTGGAACGTAGCCGGGGCATTGCAGAGTCCGAAGGGCATGACTAAGTATTCGAAGTGCCCGAAGCGAGTGCGAAAGGCAGTTTTCCACTCATCCCCGCTTCGGATCCGCACCAGGTTATAGGCCCCACGGAGGTCCAGTTTTGTGAAAATGACTGCGGATCCCAGTCTTTGAAACAATTCAGGAACTAAAGGAAGGGGGTATCGGTTCTTTATCGTCACTTTGTTGAGCTCTCTGTAATCCACACAAGGCCGGAGGGAATGGTCCTTTTTCTCAACAAAGAAAATCCCTGCCACTGCCGGTGACGTAGAAAGACGGATGAACCCTTTCATGAGATTATCGTCAACATAGTTCTTGAGGGTCTCGAGTTCAAGTTCCGTCAGGGGAAAAATCCTGCCAAAGGGGATTTCAGCCCCGGGGAGAAGCTCAATCGGACAGTCGTAACGCCTGTGTGGAGGAAGAGTCTCAGCCCCTTTCTTGCTAAAAACGTCCAGGAAGCTGTGGTATGCTTCAGGAACTGACTGGCGGGCCTCAGCATCAGAGTCCATGCAAAGCAAGGGAGAAGGGGTACTCAAAACTTCCTGCAGACAATGTTGACGGCAGTAGGGGGAACAGAAACTGACTTCTCCTGATGTCCAATTAATTTGCGGGTTATGGGCCTGTAACCAGGGCATGCCCAGAATGATGGGGAACAGAGGAGACTTGATGACATCTAGGCATAGTAACTCCTGATGAGTACTGGCAATGGTTGTGGCCAGCGGTAGGGTCTCCTGTGTGACTGGTCCGGATTTAAGGGTCGACCCATCAGCGAGGTAGACAGAAAGCCCTTTAGCTCTAGGGCGCAAAGGAATGTGATGTGTGGTGGCAAAAGCTAAGTCCAGAAAGCAACTGCAGGCCCCGGAGTCAATGATAGCGCTGACTTGAATATTCCCTCCTGGGAGCTGCAAAAGAATGGGAATCGCCAGGTGAGCAGAATTACTGGGTATAACGGGTAAATGCACAGACGACATGGAGAGGCACTTACAGATCTTCACCGGGCAGGTCCGTACATAATGTCCGGGTTCTCCGCAGTACAGACATAGGTTAAGGGTTCGCCTGCGTTGACGTTCCTCAGGGGTGAGAGAGGGACGGAGAAGTCCCAGCTGCATGGGTTCTGGGTTGTCAGAGGAGGCTGTAGCTGGGAATGGAGAAGCTGAATTGGCAGAGCTGGGTACCCGGGGCAACATCCAAACTGGGCGAGATGGCCCGGTGGCTCGTTTAGTCCTACGTTCTCGCAGGCGACGGTCAATCTGGATGGTCAGGTTGATCAGAGCATCCAAAGTTCCGGGCAGACCCACACGTGCCAGTTCATCTTTGAGTGGTTCAGAGGGTCCCAATCGGAATTGGTAACAAAGAGCAGCATCATTCCAATTAGTGTCTGAGCTCCATCTCCTGAATTCAGAAACATAATCCTCGGCGGGTCTGCGGCCTTGCTGAAGGGCATGCAGGGTTGCTTCGGCAGTGGCGGTCTGGTGCGGATCCTCGTAAAGCTGTGACATGGTTTAAAAGAAAGTGTCCAAGGTATTAAGTGAAACGTCTTTATGCTCCAAGAGGCGGTGAGCCCAGGCTTGAGGCTCACCAGACAGGAGGGAAATAACGAACCCCACTTTGGTGGATTCCAGTGAAAAGGTCCGTGGTTGCAAGGCAAAGAAGAGCTCGCAGGCATTCCGAAAGGCTCTGTATTTGCTCCGCTCCCCTGAGAATCGCTCAGGCGTGGGTACCTTTGGTTCAGGCGGCATCATGACCACCAAGGGAGAAGTGGAAGTCCCAGTGGAGGAGGAAGCTGAGGAGGATAGGGCCTGGACTCGGCCCTCCAATCGGGTATAACCCTCTTGCAGGCTTCTGACGGCCTGGGTTAGCCCATCCAGGTGTCGGCAAAGTTCCTCCATTGGGTTCGCTCCCTGCGCAGGCTCGGACATGGCTGTCTGGTACTGTCACGTACCTGGTGATGAGCCTGGGATGCAGGGAGCGGCCTCTTTTGCACCTCCTACTCCGAAACCCCTGATGGTGGGAACAGGGAGCTCGGGAGTGCAGAGTCGCACAAGTGCCTGTCAGGAACACTGGTGCAGAGGTGGAGCTGGACCTTAGGAAGCTCTGTGCAGGTTTCAGCGGAAGCAGGGAAGCTGGAATGGCAGGCAGGCTTGGCACACAGGGAACTGAGGAGACAGACAGCAGACAGTGGGGAGGTGTCTTGTAGTTCCGGGCACAGGCAGGTCCAAACAGGCCGGGTAATCCACTGGCTGGCAGATCAGGTGCAGTGCAAGAGGCAGGGGCAGAGTCGTTATACAGTCCGGGTTGGCAACGGGCAGGCAGCAGGTAGCAGAAGGAGCAGGCGGAAGCAACGTCAACAAGCCGGGGGTCAGCGGGCAGGCAGAAGGCAAGAAGCGTCAGGAACAAGCCGGGTCACAGGAACAGATCGGTAGGGTAATAGCAGATAGCAGGTGGGTCTTGGGAACGCTGTAGACCAGACAGCAAGGAGCCCCAGCACAAGCCCCTTTAAATAGCTCCAGATTGGCGCCAGAAAGTGTCACTGCGCGCTCCCGCGCGCACCCGCGCGCCATTACCGCGCATGCGCGTACGCGCTAACGCCGATTCGCCGCTATTGCGCAGGCGCGAACCCGCGCACGCCGCAGCGTCGCCAGCTTGCAGGTGAGATTGCCCATCATGACAGGTACTATTCTTCACTAAACTCTCAACCAGCTTGCTCATGTTGGTATAAAAGGAGGCAGGCGGCAAACTGGCTGCAGGTACATCAGCTTCTGGGCTTATTGACCTGAACTGTGAGCGATCCTCTTCCAGGTCCCGGTATTACTTGATACTCTTTCCTATATGCCAAACTCACAACATCCTTATGAAAACAAGCTGGTATAGCCATTCTCCACTCCAACAAGACACAGGTGCAATCTAGGCTGAACTCGGTTCTCATATCAATGAGATGGGCCCCTTGCTCTGGCACTGCTTTCCTCACCAGCTGCAGCACTTCCCTCTGAGTCAACTCAATTCCAGGTATCTCCACCACTGTACACAACTCCAGCCTGCTGCCTTGCTCTTGACCCCAAGCGGCTGCTGCAGCTGAATCCATCCTTTCTTCAGCTCTTGACTCATCACATGACTTGCTAGGGCAACCCATGAGGGGTATCCCGGACGAGCCCCCAAATGTAGCACCACCCCCATGAGGGCCGCTGGAAGATGATTGACCCCAAAGGTTGCTCTGACCCTGCAAGCCGACATATTTCAAAAATGACAATGCAATTACACAGACACCAGACTGCTACAAAGTAACCAAGTATTTTTTACTTAAAGTTCTTCAAGCAGATAGAACAAGAATAGTTCAGGCAAATATTCTTTAAGTATTAAACTCTTACTCTCAACACCCTGTACAGGACGCCAAGGTTGGGTCCTGGACGGGTGCTATATAGCACCAATATTTGGGTTGTGGACCCTTTAAGGAGTGGTGATGGTGTTCAGGAGATCACCCAGAATGGGTGAGGAATTCCCAGCAAAAGAAGTAGTCCAGAGAGGACTGGCTCGCAGTCCTCTTTGTCTTGATAGAGAGTTATTTGGGGCCCGGAATTTCGGAGGCTCTAAAGTGATATTCGGGTGGGATAGAGCCTCCACTCCTGACCACTGGGAATCAGCACACAGGGGGTTAAAGGCTTCCAGGAAACAGCTCATAAAACAGGAAGTGGTGCAAGAGGTGTTGTGAAAGGAGTATGGGGATTGCACCTGTGAGGATGAGCTGTGTGTCTGCTGGGATTCAGCAAGGGCTCTGGAAGTTCTGGGGCGAAGACCCCTCTATAAAAACTGTATGTGCCTTTTCTTTAATTTGTTTTTAATTTGTTTTGTGCTGAAGACAAGCAGGACTTTACTTTTTGCTGGAGATAAGCAGACTTTGTTTTTATATTTTTCCTGTGTGCTGAATTAAGCTTTATTTTTGGTTTATTTACAAAAAAAAAGCCTTTTTTGTTCAAGTTAAACGGTTTATGCACTTGGTCCCGTGGAGCTATAATCCCCAAAAGTTTACAACTGGTGGAGAATGCGGGCAAAGGGCATTTGCAGCTGCAAAAACTGTTTAAAACAAACTGACACTTAAAGAGACAGTGTGCTTATGGCATGTCTTGGGTGAAGTCAGCTCAGACATTGCAAACAGCAGACAAAGGCATGGAGGAGGTCATCAAGGCTTTGGCACAAGCCACTGCGACCCAGCAGCAAGCTACTGCGACCCAGCAGCAAGCTTTAGCAGAGGCAAACCGTCGCCATGAGGAAAGCACACGGCTGCTAACCGCCCAGTTTACGGCCCAGCAGGAGTCCACTCAAGCACAGGTGGCTGCCTTGCAGGAGGCAGTACAGCGGCTGGCTCAGGGACGAGAGCAAGCGGTCATTGCCGCTGGCAACCAAGTGTCCGTAAGACACCCATTTCTTACAAAAGCTAACACCCAGTGATGACGTAGAAGCCTTTCTCACTACCTTTGAAAGGATAGCAGAGAGAGAGGGGTGGCCCTGTAACCAATGGGCTAGCATTATCTCCCCTTTCCTCACCGGTGACCTGCAAAAGGCTTATTTTGACCTCCCATCTGAGCACATCAGCGACTATGAGTGGCTGAAGGCAGAGATCCTGGCCCACCTGGGAGTGACTACAGCCGTCCGGGCTCAGAGGGTGCATCGCTGGCGGTGCAAACCTGACCGACCGCCTAGGTCCCAAATGCACAAACTAGTGCAGCTGGTGAAAAAATGTCTGCAGCCAGAAAAATTGTCGGCCCCACAAATGGTGGAACGGGTGGTGATGGACTGGTACCTGCGGTCCCTGCCAGATGACCTACAGCACTGGGTAAGCCATGGAGACCCTGCAACTGCCGACCAGCTGGTTGAGTTGGTCGAAAGATATACCGTGGTGGAGGACCTGCTTGGGCCTGCCAAGCGTCGGGAACCCACACCAAGGGCAACCAGACCAGCCACAGCACCTAGGAGTGAAGCCCTGCCTTACATTGAAACCCACAAACCTGCATCATCTTCACCCAGGCACAGTGCCCGCTGCAGGAGGTGCCTATGGACTGTGGGACTGGTCGGAGAAGCTCCTTCTATGTGCAAAGAGCGTGTGCCACTCATCTTGATCTGGCTGCAGGACGGTTCGAGTGTGAAGTGTGGGTGAACCACCTTCCTGCCAGGGCTCTACTGGACTCCGGTAGCATTGTAACACTTGGTTCATGGTTCAATGACGCTCTTACTTTACTGAAACAAGAACGCAGAAGGAGCCTGGAGAAGAAACTCTACAAAGGAGAACTACACAACCTACAAAGCACTCACCAGGAAATATCATAAAGCAATCTTCAAAGCAAAAAAAGACTATTTCGCTAACACCATTGCAAAAGCCTCCGAGATAGCACTTCACCGAACAACATCATTCCGGCAAAACTGCTGAAAGAATGTACCGACATCTTAGCACCCCCCATAACACACTTCATAAACCATAAAGCATTTGCAGAGCTATACAAGTTCTCACTCACTCACTCACACTTGTACATGCCAGGGTGGTCGGGAGACTCGGCCCAGTAAATAAGACTCTACGGGTAGTGTGTAACCATGTGGGAGTACCCCCTGGTCCTGGTGATGGTTTCCTATGGCCATACCTCAGTTACACAAGAGGTTGGGGCGGTAACAAGTTTAAGAGAAGGTATTGTGCCGACTTCCCTGAAACAAGGAATAATCAAACCCCTCCTAAAGAAACCCAACCTCGACCCGAAAGACCCAAATTTTAGAAGTCCGGTAACAAGCCTGAACACCATTTCCAAGATCGTCGAGAAAGTAGTAACACAACAGCTACAACTTCATTTGGAAACCCACAAACTCCTGGACCCACTTCAATCAGGGTTCCTCCCAGGCCATGGGACGGAAACAGCACAAAATATGGGATGACGCACTCGAAGCAGCAGATGACGGAGAAACGTGTCTCCTGGTGCTGCTGGACCTCAGCGCAGCCTGTGACACAGTAGATCCCAAAATTCTGCTCACACGCCTCACCGAAGTAACAGGAGTCGCAGACGAGGACCTACCATGGTTCGCATCCTTTTTAGAAAATCTATCCCAGACAGTGAAACTGGGAGCCTTCACCTTGGCGCCATGCACAAATACATGCAGAGTCCCTCAAGGATCACCCCTGTCACCGGTACTCTTCAACATCTACCTCCGGCCACTCTTTAAAATCATCAGTGAACAAGACCTGCGCTATCACTCCTATGCAGATGACACTCAACTTTACTTTCGCATCAACAACAAAAAAAGATCAATATTACGGACTGGAAAAATGCCTTACACTAATCGACAATTGGATGACAGAGAGCTCCCTCAAGCTTAATGGATCCAAAACAGAACTGCTTATTATCCATGCTAACCGAAAGAAAAACGTTAGGACCACATGGACGCCACCCACCATCCTTGGACAAAACATAACCCCAAGCACCAAAGTTTAAAGCCTGGGAGTCATCTTTGACTCAGACATGACTATGGACGCACAAATAGGATCAGTAGTCAGCGGATCTCACTACCTTCTCTGCCTGCTATGAAGACTTATCCCCTTCATCCCGGAAAAAGACAGAGCAGTAGTAGTGGGAACCATCATCAATTCCCGGCTTGACTACGCTAACTTCCTTTACCTAGGACTACCCAAATACCAGATTGCACGTCTACAAGTCATCCAAAACACAGCGGCCAGACTGGTAACGGGGAAAAAACCCTGGGAATCAATCGCACCGTCCCTGAGAAGCCTCCATTGGCTAGCCGTAAAGGATCGGGTCACATTCAAGACCCTCTGCCTCACCCACAAATGCGCACAAGGAAACACACCTCAATATTTATGCGAGAAAATAAAACACTACACCACTACTCGCGACCTCCGATCAACCAACCAAAACCTCCTCCACATCCCCAAGACTCGCTACAAAGCCAAGGGAGAACGAAAGTTTGCTGCCCAAGGACCAAGACTATGGAATGCGCTACCCACGAACATCCGCATGGAAGAAAACCATTGAGCCTTCTGGAAAAAACGAAAGACTCATCTCTTCTAAGGATCTCAACGACACTGGATGACAAGCGCCTAAAGATGCGGCTAGCAGGACTTTTGGAGCGGTCCTGCTAGCGCACCGCTTCAGTGTGAAAGCCTTCGGGCTTTCACATTGAAGAATACAGGGCACGATTTTTTCAGGCGGCATAACAGCGCTAAACCGCCTGAAAAACGTGCCAGTGTGAAACGGGCCTTAAGCTAGCTCAACAAGGGCCCAGAGAGGTTTTCTGTACAATGGCACCCAGTACTGCAAGTAGCATGTGCAAAGTGTCTCCTTGTTAAAGCTTTAGTGCAAATAAGTGGAATAAAGGTGTCTGCATGCAGTGTCTTTTGAGAGTGTATAGAGGGTGGGCTTTTGCCTGCTCACAAATCCTGATGATAGCAGCCTCAAGGGAATAGAACGTTCAGGGACAGGCCCCTATAGAATCTGTTACCAGGCAAGGGTGCCTGACCACACACCTTGTGAAGCTGGGATTCAGCAGGATCTGTGCCAATGACGATGATTGTGACCCCCTAACAGTCACTCAGCCGACAGGAAGCTGGAAAAAGGGGATCCGCTTGTACATCCACTGAGGGCTCTCCACACTTACTAGGCCGTGGTACTTCTTGCGACCCTCTGAGCACCTGAGTCTCTGCTCCCAGCTGAAGGTTGTGGTCCCAAGAGAGCGACTCCCCCTAGACCAGGCTATAGATCTCCTCTCCCAGCATTCTGCTCTCTCTCCCAGCCGGCTGGAACTTGTAGTCCACAATGGTCTGACTCCAGTGTAAACTTGACTACTCAGACTACATGTCCTAAGATCATTTGCTCTCTTCTGGCATCTTGCTCGGTCTGCATTTAGGAGGTGACCATACAGTGTCCAAGCTGAGCACTAGAGGGAAACAGACTCACTGTGGCTGATGTTTCAGGATGTCCCCCCATTGACACAGGAAATTTAGCCAGCACCTGGCTACATCTACATACTGTAGGCAGTGCCAGGACAAAGTCATCCAGTGTCCAGGGCAAGGATGGCAGACTGTGCGCTAATCCCGTCTCCCGGGGCTATTAGCAATGTATGTAATGTGTGTGGCATGTGTAAAATAGTAACAATGTTTGTGGTACAACTGAAGAGTTTCAAATTGGTTTACAAATATGGGACTAACAGTGGAGAAGAAAAATAAAATGTCCCTGCCCTGGTGGTGTCACTGAAAGGAAAAAATGCCCCTATTTCAGTTGTGCGGCTAAGAGTTAAAATGACACTGCATTACTGTTGGTGGGGAAAAAATGGGGCTGCATTGCTGATTTCAGTTTGAGGAGGACTGTTAGTGTGGATGAGGAAGGGAGAGGAAAAAAGCTGAGCTCTGATGGGTGCATAGAACTAAATGGATCTGGGGGGCTCTGGGGAGCAAGGGGGGCTGTAAGGGCTCATTCAGACATGTGGCTATCTTTCCTGCCCCTCTGGAAACCTATCTGTGGCAGATCACTTTTCAGAGGGCATTTGACAGGTGGTAAAGAGGTCATATTTCCCCTACTCACGGCCTGTATAACCACTTAAGCCCGGACCATTTGGTAGCTAAAGGACCAGAGGTGATTTCAGAATTTTGCACTGCGCTGCTTTAACTGTAAATTGTGCGGACATGCAATGTTGTACCCAAACGAAATTTGCGTCCTTTTCTTCCCACAAATAGAGCTTTCTTTTAATGGTATTTGATTGCCTCTGCGATTTTAATTTTTTGCGATATAAACGGAAAAAGACCGAAAATTTTGAAAAAAAATGATATTTTCTACTTTTTGTTATAAGAAAAATCGAATAAACTCAATTTTAGTCATACATTTACGCCAAAATGTATTCAGCCACATGTCTTTAGTAAAAAAAATGTCAATAAGCGTATATTTATTGGTTTGCGCAAAAGTTATAGCGTTTACAAACTAGGGTACATTTTCTGGAATTTACAGAGCTTTAAATTTATGACTGCCTATCTCATTTCTTGAGGTGCTAAAATGGCAGGGCAGTACAAACCCCCCCCCCCCCAAATGACCCCATTTTGGAAAGTAGACACCCCAAGGAAATTGTTGAGAGGCATGTTGAGCCCATTGAATATTTTTTTTTTTTTGTCCCAAGTGATTGAATAATGACAAAAAAAAAAAAATTACAAAAAGTTGTCACTAAATGATATATTGCTCACACATGCCATGGTTATATGTGGAATTGCACCCAAAAATACATTCTGCTGCTTCTCCTGAGTACGGGGATACCACATGTGTGGGACTTTTTAGGAGCCTAGCCACGTACGGGACCCCGGAAACCAAGCACCGCCTTCAGGATTTCTAAGGGCGCAAATTTTTGATTTCACTCCTCACTACCTATGACAGTTTCGAAGGCCATAAAATGCCAAAATAGCACAAAACCCCCCCAAATGACCCCATTTTGGAAAGTAGACACCGCAAGCTATTTACTGAGAGGCATGTTCAGTCCATGGAATATTTTATATTTTGCCACAAGTTGCGGGAATATGACAAACTTTTTTTTTTTTTTGCACAAAGTTGTCACTAAATGATATATTGCTCACACATGCCATGGGCATATGTGAAATTACACCTCAAAATACATTCTACTGCTTCTCCTGAGTACGGGGATACCACATGTGTGGGACTTTTTGGGAGCCTAGTCGCGTACGGGACCCCAAAAACCAAGCACCGCCTTCAAAGTTTCTAAGGGCATACATTTTTGATTTCACTCCTCACTACCTATCACAGTTTTGAAGGCCATAAAATGCCAAGATGGCACAAAACCCCCCCAAATTACCCCATTTTGGAAAGTAGACACCCCAAGCTATTTGCTGAGAGGCATGTTGAGCCCATTGAATATTTTTTTTGTCCCAAGTGATTGAATAATGACAAAAAGAAAAAAAAGAAAAATGTACAAAAAGTTGTCACTAAATGATATATTGCTCACACATGCCATGGTATATGTGGAATTGCTCCCCAAAATACATTTGGCTGCTTCTCCTGAGTACGGGGATACCACATGTGTGGGACTTTTTGAGAGCCTAGCCACGTACGGGCCCCCGAAAACCAAGCACCGTCTTCAGGATTTCTAAGGGCACAAATTTTTGATTTCACTCCTCACTACCTATCACAGTTTTGAAGGCCATAAAATGCCAAGATAGCCCAAAACCCCCACAAATGACCCCATTTTGGAAAGTAGACACCCCAAGCTATTTGCTGAGAGGCATGGTGAGTATTTTACAGCTCTCATTTGTTTTTGAAAATGAAGAAAGACATTTTTTTTTTTTTTGAGGCTAATTATCTGCTAGAATTGCTTTTACATGAAAGCCGGCCACTGGCTGAAAAGAATGATACCAAGATGATACCTAAACCTGCAGGCATCATTCTGGTATAAACATTCAAAGTCCAGCAACATACCAGTACGTTGCTGGTCCTTGTTGGACATGTATTGTAATCTTTCTTTTCATGCAGCCTGTTGGCTGAACGAAAAAAAGAGATTGATCGGTGGGTATGCCCACCATTAGAATACCTCCCTTCATCCACCCACTTCTAATGATGGGCATATATGCCGAAGCATGGGGGCATCCTCCCGCAAAAAAGTTATGCCGCGTACACACGGTCTTACTTTTCCACGGGCAAGCCTTTGTCGGAATTTCGACCGTATGTACGCGGCATTAAAGGTTATGCCGCGTACATACGGTCGGACTTTTCCACGGGCAAGCCTCCGTCGGAATTTCGACCGTATGTACGCGGCATTAGGAGCAAAATCGCTCCTCCACCCCTGCTGCCCCCATGCTTCGGCATATATGCTCTTTTTTTTTTTTAACTGTGGTGGTGAAATCACCTCCTACAGCACTGGAGTCACGGCTTTATGTATCGTGGGAGCAAACGCTGTTGCTGTCAAGATAAATAATTCCGCGCTGCAGTTGAATGGCGCACCTGAAAACAAAAAATTACATACCTGAAAAGCAAGCATGATAAAACATTGCAGAATGGAATACAGTAAAAAAGAGCAGAACAATAGAGAGAAAATAGAGAGAGAGAGAGCGAGAGAACAATAAAACGACAACTATTTTTGGTTTTTTTATTTATTTATTTTTTGTGTTTTGTTTTTTACGTTTTTTTTTTATCTCTTTTTTTTTGTAACTTTAACAACTGTAATGGTTCGGGTCTCTCAAAATGTAATGGCATCTTGGGAGACCCTGTGTAAGTGTGTCCTAGTCTGTGAAATGCTGTACCCTATGCTAAAACTTCACTTTTGAGTGGTAGCGTTCAAAACATTCACCAAGGCAAAGACCAGGCTTGTCAGGACAGAGTGGACAATAATGACGGGTATCACGCCTAAATCCGCGCTTGCTACAGACACGACATCTTTTTTGGGGGGCTCGTTGGGTAGGGGTACGCGGGAGGACATACGTATAATGCCTCTCATGCAGCCGGCTTACTGCATTTGGTTGGGGATGGTGAGGTGCAGAACCGCCTGGATACAGGAGTTCTGTGACAATCTCATTCTGGAATTTTAGAAGAGATAAAGTCCCGCCTGAAGCTCTGTATAGCACATGAGCGTTCAGCAAAGCCAATTGAAATAAGGATAGAGACACTTTTTTGTACCAGCGTCTCGCCTTACGGTCAATTAGATACGGCGCCAACAACTGGTCGTTGAGGTCCACCCCTCCCATATTTTTGTTATATTCGTGGACACAGAGGGGTTTCTCCACAACACCAGTCGCCGTAGGAATTTGGACTGTCGTGTCTGCATGAAGGGAGGTAAGAAGGAAAACATTCTTATTGTCCCTCCACTTCATAGCGAGCAAATTATTACACTTTACGCAGGCTCTCTCCCCCAGCCTAAGACGGGCATCTACAAGCCGCTGGGGAATACCCCGGCGATTAGGTCGCACGGTGCCACATGCTCCAATCTGATGATCAAACAAGTGACTAAACAGTGGCACGCTCGTGTAATAATTGTCCACATACAAGTGGTACCCCTTTCCGAATAAGGGTGACACCAAGTTTCACACTATCTTGCCAGCGCTCCCTATGTAATCCGGGCAGTTGACCGGCTCAACCTGACCATCTTTTCCCTCATAAACCATAAAGCTCCATACATAGCCTGTTGCCCTGTCACAGAACTTATAGAGCTTGACCCCGTATCTGGCACGCTTGCTGGGAAGGTACTACTTGAAAGCCAAGCGGCCAGAAAATTTAATCAGGGACTCATCAAAGCAGACAACTTGATCGGGAATAAACAAGGCTGCAAAACGTTTGTTGAAGTGGTTTATGAGGGGCCGAATTTTATAGAGCCGGTCGTATTCAGGGTCCCCACGTGGACGACAAAGTTCATTGTCGTTGAAGTGCATGAACCGCAAAATCTGCTCGTATAGTTTCCTGGGCATGGAGGCAGAGAACACGGGCATGTGGTCAATTGGGTGCGTGGACCAATAAGCACGCAATGACGGGAATTTATGTGTGCCCATGTTGAGGGAAAGGCCCAGAAAGGTCTTAAATTCGGAAACCGTAATTGGTTTCCAATCTTTGGCAATGGAAGGCAACTGGGGATTAGCGGCGATGAATTGACCAGCATATAAATTACTCTGGTCCACAATAGATCTATAGAGATCTTCTGTGAAAAACAGCGAATAATAATCAATTGGCATAAAATCAGCTGTTTCCACCTGAATACCGGGTTGGGCAGTGAATGGGGGAAGTACGGGTTCTGCAGAAGTGCTGGGGACCCAATCAGGATAGGCGAATTCTGCAGGAAGGGCACTATGGGTACGACGGGCCTGCCTTTGTCTTCTTATTGGTGGCAGCGGGACACTTGTGCTTGCCACCTCGCCAGCTTGAACTGCACTTATGGGACTCGCCACGTCACCACGTGATACTGCAGTGCTGGATGTACGCCCAGGCTGTACTAGGCCGCTGGTGCTTGCCAATTCACCAGAAGGAATAGCGGTGCTAGTACTACTCTGCTCCATGATACGAGAGCCCTGCGGTTCTTGGTCCTCAACAACCTCAGAAGATCGGGATCGGGTACGCCTGACCTTAGCAGGGACCTCAACTTCGTCGTCAGAGCTATCTGACGTGGGGCCACTGACGTCACGGTCTTCTACGGGAAGATATTCTGAGCCTGAATCTGACAGATACGTGACCTCCTCTTCACTATCTGTCATGCTCAGAATCTCGTAGGCCTCTTTACTAGTGTACCTTCGACTTGCCATTTTGGGCTCTAAATTTAGGGGTACACTAGTAAGATTCACAGGAAAAAAAGCACCTGACTGTCGTCAGCAAATATACAGTGCGTTGCGAAAGTATTTGGCCCCCTTGAACTTTTCATCCTTTTGCCACATTTCAGGCTTCAAACATAAAGATATAAAATTTAAATTTTTTGTGAAGAATCACCAACAAGTGGGACACAATTGTGAAGTGGAACGAAATCTATTGGATTTTTGAAACTTTTTTAACTAAGAAAAAAATGAAAAGTGGGGCGTGCAAAATTATTCGGCCCCTTTGCGTTAATACTTTGTAGAGCCACCTTTTGCTGCGATTACAGCTGCAAGTCGCTTGGGGTATGTCTCTATCAGTTTTGCACATCGAGAGACTGAAATTCTTGCCCATTCTTCCTTGCAAAACAGCTCGAGCTCAGTGAGGTTGGATGGAGAGCGTTTGTTTACAGCAGTTTTCAGCTCTTTCCACAGATTCTCGAATGGATTCAGGTCTGGACTTTGACTTGGCCATTCTAACACCTGGATACGTTTATTTGTGAACCATTCCTTTGTAGATTTTGCTGTATGTTTGGGATCATTGTCTTGTTGGAAGATAAATCTCCGTCCCAGTCTCAGGTCTTTTGCAGACTCCAACAGGTTTTCATCCAGAATGGTCCTGTATTTGGCTGCATCCATCTTCCCCTCAATGTTAACCATCTTCCCTGTCCCTGCTGAAGAAAAGCAGGCCCAAACCATGATGCTGCCACCACCATGTTTGACAGTGGGGATGGTGTGTTGAGGGTGATGAGCTGTGTTGCTTTTACGCCAAACATATCGTTTTGCATTGTGGCCAAAAAGTTCGATTTTGGTTTCATCGGACCAGAGCACCTTCTTCCACATGTTTGGTGTGTCTCCCAGGTGGCTTGTCGCAAACTTTAGACGAGACTTTTTATGGATATCTTTGAGAAATGGCTTTCTTCTTGCCACTCTTCCATAAAGGCCAGATTTGTGCAGTGTACGACTGATTGTTGTCCTGTGGACAGACTCTCCCACCTCAGCTGTAGTTCTCTGCAGTTCATCCAGAGTGATCATGGGCCTCTTGGCTGCATCTCTGATCAGTCTTCTCCTTGTCTGAGCTGAAAGTTTAGAGGGACAGCCAGGTCTTGGTAGATTTGCAGTGGTCTGATACTCCTTCCATTTCAAAATGATCGCTTGCACAGTGCTCCTTGGGATGTTTAAAGCTTGGGAAATCTTTTTGTATCCAAATCCGGCTTTAAACTTCTCCACAACAGTATTACGGACCTGCCTGGTGTGTTCCTTGGTCTTCATGATGCTCTCTGCGCTTTCAACAGAATCCTGAGACTATCACAGAGCACAGAGACTTGATTACACACAGGTGGATTCTATTTATCACCATCAGTCATTTAGGACTGTTGTGGAGATTTTTATGGAAATGTATTAATGTATGTTGTCAGATGTCCCCCCCAGTGTCAGTTTTGCTGTAATGCGCTCATCTGAGCGTATCTGCACATACAGACGTTGGTGGAAGATCGGTGGCGGGAAAATCTTCCTGTGGAAACAGCGATGTTTGCTCCATTTAGAGATGTTGTTTTGCGCCCCGTTGGGGGAACTGGCCAGCCCCTGGCGGGGGGCGTTAAATGACTCCGAGCGCACAGATCTGTGTCCACAGGAACAGTAGCATAACTATAAAATAATTGTGGTCCATTTGAGGCATAATTGTTATATAGTTTCCGTCATTAGTAGCAGTGTATGTCACTGCTAGTCAATTTGAATGTACATTGTATCTGGCTGGAAAGGATGTCCTTGTATGGTCATTCTCCTGTGTGGAAGGGACACCCTGTGATGTCCCCGCCCATGGGGGGAGGTGACTGGTTGCTGCAACCAATCACCTCCTGTCTTGAGATCTTTTGAGTTTAATAAAAGCCTATGATTAGGCGTTGGCTGGACAGTCTATGCTGGGATGGCCTGACGATAAGACCTATGTGTGAGCCTTGCTTCTTGGATGAATGATGGGATGAACGGTGAGTGGATTTTAGCAAACTTAAAGATAGCATTATTGCAAAAAGATGAATCTAAAGTGTGTGCTTATAGAGCACAGGAAATATAGGCTGTGTGCTCTGCAAACAACCCATATTTCTACGACAGAATGGCGACTCACGGTTGGGACCAATTGCGGCCTCTTTGAGCATCAGATCAGCAGAGGAGGAGAGTGGACCTGCGATGTGATTGATGCGTGAAGAGGCTGTACTTTGAAACGAACAAAAAAAATTGTCTTTTTGAAATAATGCTTTAAGTTTGCAGTGTGTGTGCGTGTGTATGTCTGCAAATCCGATCGTGCATGTGTGTGTGTGATTTTGTTGGGAGAGAGATCGTATGCCTGTGAATCCGATCGTAGGCCTGTGAATTTGTTTGTGTATGCCTGTGTGTGATTAGATTGTTTGTGAGCCATGAGGTTTAGTGGGGGAGGGGCAGGCAGCATCTCAGTTACAAGGGTGAAAGTTGGTGACTTTCTGTAAATAGCATGCAGGAGTTTTGTAGTGGGAGGGCCCTGAGAGATGATCTGATGGAAACTGTATATTGTGTATGAAATGAAGGTATAGCTGTGGTATTTCGTGCAGCCTACACTGAGATTGTTTGGCTGCCTTGTTAAAGATGGCCGCTGCATTGAGCCATAAGCCATGTGCTTTAGTGGGGTTGGGGCAGGCAGCATGGCCATCCGTGACCAGCATGTTTGATAGTTGTGTATCTGACTTTCCAATTTTCAGAACAAAGTTGTGTGTAGTGTTTGAGCCTGTGTGAATGCTGATGGTACTGTATGTATGTGGTGAATATCTCAGAGTATATTAACTTAAAGAAATGAATATGTTTTTAATATTGTTTATGTAACTTACATTTTTTAAATGTGCTGTTTGTAGCCTAGAGTGTGTGTCTATGGTTGAGTGTGAATCTCAAGTGTAGTCTGTCTTTGTGGAGAAAAACATTTTTGATTTTCTTTTAAAGAGATGCTGGTTTTGGCGGAAAAAAAATACATGCGTTAATGGCGCCATTCCTGGCTTTTGTTGCAGGCCTTGTGGTTTGTCTGCCGTCTTGAGGCGCAGTGTTACCTTAGCCTGTAGGTATCCTATAAGGGAAGGTGCAGCCACCTTTCCTTTGGGTGTGATATCATGTGACCATGCTGTGGCATTCGTCGACTATTTTGCTGGTGGAATTTCTCAGTTTTTGATGTTTGGTGCGAATTGAGTAGTGCGGTCTTTTCTGCAATGGAATCTGGAGGCCATTTTTGTTTTTCTTTGTGTGGGGGAACCCATGTGGTGTTCATTGTGATGTCCCATGCTGGTTTTGGCGGGAAAAATTGCATGCGTTAATGGCGCCATTTTTCTTGTTGTCCATGAGGTGTGCGATGGTCATCCACCATTTTGTTGTCCATGAGGTGTGCGGTGGTCATCCACCATTTTGTTGTCCTGGCTTGAGTTTGAGATAGGAAGTTCCAGTTTAGCAAACACGGCCCCTGAATATGCTGTATTGGCATTTGTTGATTGGCGCAGTTTTGTCCTGTTTTATGCGTTTACAGTTTGACCTGTGCACTGCTGGGGAGAGTAGTGAGACACAGAGAGAACATGCAAACTCCATGCAGATGGTGTTAGGATGGGGATTTCTCTGTTTTCATTTAAGTGAATGTAAGCTATTGCAGGGTCAGCTGACATCACAGTATATGAGCGGCGGTTTTTGTATTGGATTTCGTTTTTAAGTAAAAACTCCACTTTACACTGAATTTTGATAGATTGGAAGACTAACAGAGTTTTTGTACAATGGCGTGTTTTTATGTTTAAATATTTGGGAGTTTCCCAGAAGGCAATTCATGTTTTGAAGCTGTATAGCCATCTTTTGGCAGGAGTTTGTATTTGAGTCCCAACTTATGGTTTGACTTCCAGGGAATGTGGGTCAGGGGGGGATTCCCTCCCACTTGCAAAGGGGGGTTTATTCCATCATTTCCTTGACAAAGTTTTTTTTTTTTAAATTGTTGAAATATATGATGTTTAGCCATGGATTTTTTGGAGTCTTGATAGACAAGGCGATTGGGGCTAGGCTCCCCCCTCCCCCTCCCTCTTCCTGAACAATTGATATGTAAATAAACCAGTTTGTTTTTTTTGAGAGCTGAGCATGTAACCGGAAGTTTCTTTTCAGCATTTATATATCAGCAGAAAGTTGGTGGGAGGAGCTTGGGGTTTTCTGAAAGGTTGGCCAATGAGATTTGTGTTTGGAAGGAAAATGGAAAGCATTTTTGCGTTTAAAAGTCTTTTTATATTTTGTTCCAGTTTTGTGAAGTTTTGTACTGTAATACAGTTTTGGGTAGAGAGCAAACAGGGGGGCATCACCATTATTGTATCATCTAGATACAGAGAGAAGCCACATTGTTCTGCAGGTGGTAAACGGGCGTTATTTTTCTGTGTGGTTTCGTCTGGCGACACAATGTATGGGTGTACGCATACACTGTGAGGGGTAGAGGCCTAATTCGGGGGTTGATCTGTGGTTGTTACTGTAGTTCCAAAAGTGTTGGGACAACAAGCCATAGAGTTGACGCCTCAGTTAGGGTTTCTAGTTGGAGGACTTGACCAGATAGTGGTTGTAGTTCTTCAATCCACCGTATAAGAAGACACCGGGCGGTGCTCTCCGAAATGGGTGCAACGGTTTAACCTGGACGCAGGTTTAAGACGATAAGCCGTTTCGAATCGCCATGGACACAAGGAGGTCTGTCCAAAGGGAAGGAATGTAGGCTTCCCACAGTCAGACGGTCACACAGTGCACACAAAGCCTAGTTTTGGGGCAAAGGCCTTTGAACCCCAAAAAGATTAACATAGGTGGTCCAAGGATACTATTTTGGGTATCCCTCTGGAATGGATGTAGTTCAGCTGCGGCTTCAGAAATCTGTAATGATGAGTGTTGATGGAGGTGTAGTACACGCTTTTGTGATTCTCAGAGGAGGAACGGTGGTTAAATTCTCATGCCCGTTTGTTTGAACTTTGTATGGCTGGTCCATGCAAGGTTCTCGAGCTGCTCTCATGTTTGTCCCATTGTATTTTTTTCTATTGCTGAAAGAGTGAAGGGAGAATTCTGGCTGTTTTTGTTTTTTTCATTTTTGTTTTTGGAAACTATGAAGTATCTCCCCCACGTTTGTATCTGAGTGTTTGTATGTAGTAACGTGAATATGTTCGAACTTACCGCGGCGATCCTTCGATGCATCGCGGCTGTTGTATTTTTGTAGGAACAAGAAAAGTAAGGGTTACAGAGGGTTTTGTTTGAATCAGTTTTGAAAGAATGTCATTGACAATTTACCAATGTACAGGAATGTCATTATTGTTTACCATTCTTTGCAGGTTAAATATGAAGGATAGAGTAATGATTTTGTTCATAAGTATTTTTCAGGTCCAAGGAGTTTGTACACAGAGAACAGGTGTATGTAGACAGCTGTACATATGGATAAATACGAGTCTAAGGGAGGTAAAAGTATCATAGGCTATTTCATTGTTTCTTTTTTCCCGCACCACACATTTCTTCCTTCAGTCTGTAATGAGGAAGAAAATGGGGGGAGAAGTGATAAATGTAAGAATGACAGTTTTTTTTTTCAAACAAATAATGTTAACCTCTGTAATTCTAACCATGTTTGTGCCAAGACTGTCTTTCTTTGATAGAATTTGAATCGGCAAGCAGCAGTCTGGTGAAGTAGGTTCCCATCCCAGATGCTAAGAACCTTTTGTCAATGGTTCCAGGTATTGTAAGCCACACACAGGTTATGCAGTGACCACAGTCCTGATGTCTGGGTTATTGTCATATGAGGGTTGTTTGGAGGTCAATCAAAACCAGAGTCGTACTCTTCACGCATCAATCACATCGCAGGTCCACTCTCCTACCTGGCTCGCCATTTAACTGCTTACCTAAGCACACTTCAGATTCATCTTTTTGCAATAATGCTATCTTTAGCTAAGTTCCACTCACCGTTCATCCCATCATTCATTCAAGGAAAGCAGCATCATCACAGGTCTTATCATCAAGTCATCCCAGAGCAGACTGTCCCCTGGGATAGCCAGCTCTCTTTATTTATAGTCAACATGAGTAACAAAAGAAGGTGTTGGCTTCACAAAACAGCCATTCAGACATTTTGTATATTTTCAAAAGAACCAATCACATACATGTTTAAATTCAAATAAAATGCTAGCAGTGATGTGTGCAAACGGCTGTGTACAGGGGTCATGCTTTCTGTGAGACAAAGGAACAGTAGAAACCATGGCTTTGTACAAAGCCGTGTGCAAACCAACTCACTGCTACCAATGACGGGAACTATACGACAATTATGCCTCAATGGACCACAACTGTCATATAGTTATGCTACTGTTCTTGTGGACACAGATCTGTGCGCTCGGAGTCATTTAACGCCCCCCGTCAGGAGGTGGCCAGTCCCCCGACGAGGCGCAAAACAACATCTCTAAATGGAGCAAACATCGCTGTTTCCATAGGAAGATTTTCCCACCACCGATCTTCCACCAACGTCTGTATGTGCAAATACGCTCAGATGAGCGCATTACAGCAAAACTGACATTGGGGGGGACATCTGACAACATACATTAATAAAATATTCCACAACAGGACAACATTGGATCATTAAGAGATCCTCGCTGAACTTCTGAAGTGAGTTTGCTGCACTGAAAGTAAAGGGGCCGAATAATTTTGCACGCACCACTTTTCAGTTTTTTATTTGCTAAAAAAGTTTAAAATATCCAATAGATTTCGTTCCACTTCACAATTGTGTCCCACTTGTTGGTGATTCTTCACAAAAAATTTAATTTTTTATATCTTTATGTTTGAAGCCTGAAATGTGGCAAAAGTATGAAAAGTTCAAGGGGGCCAAATACTTTCGCAAGGCACTGTATCAAACGCTACAAAAAAAAAACTGTTAGCGATCGCAGGGATCAGGCCTGTCTCTGCGAACGCTGCAGTTATGTGTTTTGTGTTTGGTAAGTGACAGTGATCGATCGATACTGCACTTGGGTGGGCTGGGCTGGGCGGAGGGGCTAAACACAGGTGCTAGCAGGTATCTGGGCTGATCCCGCTAACACTGTGTTTTTGGGAACCCTAAACCGCTGGGGACGCTAGTATAGATCTGATCAGATCAGATATTGATCTGTTCAGATACTATACCACTAAGGGAGGTGTATGCTTTGCGCGTGGGTGTTAGCGTTACTGGCACTAACCTAACGCTGCCTGGGGCGACGCAGACCCTCTCTGGCGCTAAAACCTAATTGATATCACCCGCTGGGCGATCAGGGGGTTAAACCTTTATTGGGTTATATACGGCGGGTGCCCTGATGCTATAAAAAGCAAACTAACCAACCAGCGTCACCCGTAACCTTTATATGGTGATCACTGGTGAAAGGGTTAACTAGGGGCAATCAGGGGGTTAAAACCTTTATTAGGTTAAATATGGGGGTACCCGACGCTATATAAAAACCTGACGGGTTACCTAAATAACTAACTGGGTAACCAGTGTCACCAATGACGCTTATACGGTGATCACTGGTGAAAGGGTTAACTCTAGGGGCAATCAGGGGGTTAAAATATTATATGGGGGTACCTGACGCTATAAAAACCTGCGGCGAAACTAAAAATAAATAACTGGCTATCTAGGGCACCACCGGCACTAAATACAGCGATCGAAAATACGATCGCTTAGTGACGCTGGCGTTAGGGGGTGAAAGGGTTACCTGGGGTGCGATCAAGGGGTTAAACCTTTATTAGGGGGGGTTAGGGGGCTACCCTGGACCTAAAGGGGCCTAAACCTAACTGCCCTGACACTTTTTACTGTCACAGATGACACTAAATGCAGTGATCAGTAAAATAAATGACACTGTGATTGGGGGCTGGGGGGTGATCTGGGGGTGACTGGGGGGTGAAATATGTGCCTATGTGTACCTAAGTGTCAGTGGACTGTTGGTGCACTAACCTGCGTCTTCTCTCCTCGGCGCTGCGGACGAAAAGACCGCCGCGAGGAGAGATGACATCACTTTCTCCTGCTTCCTCTGCCTGTGTTTACATTACACGGGCAGAGGGAGCATTTTCATTCGCCGGGAGCGATCGCGAGGGGGTGGCCGAAATCAAATGGCCGTCCCCTCATCTCGGATCGCTCCTCAACGATAAACGGCCGCTCACTGTATAGGAGGGGGGTCCGATCGGACCCCCCAACTGTACAAAGGCAATCACGTACACTGTACGTGATTGTGCCTGTCGGTGCCATTCTGCCGACGTACATATACAGTGAGCGGTCGTTAAGTGGTTAAACCCACTGACCCACTGTGCTGTATGGCACGCAAAATGTGGCCCCGTTCAATAAAAAAAAAAAAATCAAGCCACAGCTGCTGCATCTTCTTGTTCAGGTGGGTGTTCCGGGAGGGGCTATGGTGGGGGGTCGGGGTGCAGCAAAAACACAGCTCAACTGTGTTTGCATTTACTGTCCTCTGTCCACTCATGTGAATGAACCCTAATGCCTTGTACATACAGTAGGAATTTCCGATAAAAAAAGGCAGACGGAATTGTGTGCCCCATCAGAATTTTTCCTTTGGAAATTCCGACGGAGTTAAAAAGAGAACATGTTCTCTTTTTTCCGACGGAAATTCCGTCCGTCTGTATGGAACTCTGACGGAGAAAAAAACATGCATGCTCAGAATCAAGTCGACGCATGCTCGGAAGCATTGAACTTCATTTTTCTCGGCTCGTCGTAGTGTTGTACGTCACCGGGTTCTTGACGGTCGGAATTTGGTGTGACAGTGTGTATGCAAGACAGCGTGAACGGAATTCCGTCTGAAAAATCAGTCGGAGTTTAGCCCGACAGAAAATCCGATCGTGTGTACAAGGCATAACACAGTTGAGCCATGTTTTCACTGCTTCCCACCCCCCCGACTTGCAAAGGCAACTGTATCTCTCTTTCTTCCACTGGCTCCTTCCTTCTGCCCAGAGGCAGAGCCCCCCCCCCATTAGACATGTGCAGTTCATTTCATTCTGTATAAAAATTCGGACACATTTTTCGTTATTTGGGGTTTCGGATGTATCTGAATCTTCAAATCACAGTACATACAAACTTTACCGAATTCTCAGAATAACTAAATTAAATTGGACCAAATTTCCAATTTTTTTTATCGAAATTCAAGTCGAAATTCAAATAAAATTTCAAATCGAATTCCATTCAAATTTGAAAGGGAATTCAAACTGTAAACATATTGCTGAAATCAAAGACGTGCGTCTCATTAGTGTACCAATTCAAAATAATGCAGTTTTTAAGCCAAAGGTGATTTAAAGATTGATTTGAATAATTTGGTGAAGATTTTTCTTTTGTTTGGTCACTTTGCATGTGTAAAAAATCATTTGTGCTTCACATTATTTTTTCTCAGCTGACTAAAACTTCTGCACAGTATTGTACATAGTAAAATGTTGAAAGACATTACTTTTATTAATTAGAACACTTCACATATTTTGAAAGAACTTATTATTAATACAAACAAGATTAATGTGTATAAATAACAACCAAATGTTTGATGAGTTCTTGCTGGAAAAAAAAAATATTTTAACCACTTCCCGCCCGGTCAATAGGAGATTGACATCAGGGAAGTGGTTGTGTTATCCTGACTGGACGTCTATTGACGTCCTGCTGGATAACGGGGGGCGCGCATCGCGGCGATCGGTGGAGCGGTGTGTCAGTCTGACCCACCGCTACACTGATCTCGGTAAAGAGCCTCCGGCGGAGGCTTTTTACCACGTGATCAGCCGTGTCCAATCACGGCTAATCACAATGTAAACAGGAAGAGCCGTTGATCGGCTCTTCCTCACTCGCGTCTGACAGGCGCGAGTAGAGGAGAGCCGATCGACGGCTCTCCTGACAGGGAGGGTTCGCACTGATTGTTTATCAGCGCAGCCCCCCCTCGGATGCCCACACTAGACCACCAGGATGCCGCCCAGGACCACCAGGGAAGCACCTAACATGTGGATGGCCAGGTAAGTCCCCCATGGCCATCCACATGTATAAAAATATGCCTAACTTATGCCAATCAGTGCCCACAAATGGGCACTGACTGGCACCATCTTTTGCACAATTTTTTTTTGTGATGCCCAGCAATGCCACCCACCAGTGTCATCAGTGGCACCCACCAGTGTCTATCAGTGCCCATCCGTGCCCACCTATCAGTGCCCTTCCGTGCCCACCTATTAGTGCCACCCATAAGTACCCATCAGTGCCACCCATAAGTACCCATCAGTGCCGCCAATGAGTGCCCATCAGTGCCGCCAATGAGTGCCCATCAGTGCCATCTATCAGTGCCCATCAGTGCCGCCTATCAGTGCCCATCATTAGTGCCCATCAGTGCCACCTCATTGGTGCCATATCAGTGCCCGTCATTGAAGAAGAAAACATACTTATTTACCAAAAAAATGTACAGAAACAAAGAAAAACTTAGTTTTTTTCAAAATTTTCGCTCTTTTTTTATTTGTTGTGGAAAAAATAAAAATCGCAGAGGCGATCAAATACCACCGAAAGAAAGCTCTAGTTGTGGGAACAAAATGATAAAAAATGTGTTTGGGTACAGTGTAGCATGACTGCGCAATTGTCATTCAAATTAGGACAGCGCTGAGAGCTGAAAATTGGCTTGGGCAGGAAGGTGTATAAGTGCCTGGTATTGAAGTGGTTAAGCAACAGACAGCATGGATTCATGAAGGAAATTAGTTGTCAGAGAAATCTGATATCTTTTTATGAGGAAGTAAGTAAAACCTTGGACAGATGGGTGGCTGTGGACGTGGTATACTTAGATTTTGCCAATGCGTTAGACACAGTTCCCCACACATGGCTAATGCATAAGGTAAAGTCTACAGACCTGGGAAAATCTGTTTGTAAATGGATAGCAAACAGACTAAAAATAGGATTTTTTCATCATACTTACCTGTAAAATCTTTTTCTTTGACTACATCATGGGATATAGAGTTAGGCTATTATTCCTTACTTACTGGGTTATACGCCATCGCTAGGTGAATGGACATTGGTAGACAAAGTCTTAGACAGGAAGTCCGCCCCTATATAACCCCTCCCATACAGGACGTAGTTGAGTTTTGTAGCAAGTACTGAATCCTCAAAAGAAAGGAGGGACCTCTGTGTCCCGTATTGTACTCAAAGAAAAGGATTTTACAGGTAAGTATGATGAATTTTTTTTATTTTCTTTATCATACATCACGGGACACAGAGTTAGGCTTTTATTCTTACTTACTGGGACATCCCAGAGCAATAGCCTTGAGGGGAGGGGGACACCGTTTCAAAAAAATAGCCATCAGACCTTTAAAAGCAGCCTGTAGTACACTACAGCCGAAAGCCGAATCCTCGGCTGCTCTAACATCCACCTGAAAAAATCTTGTGAACGTATGCACTGAAGACCAGGTAGCAGCCCTACAAATCTGAGCCACAGATACCTGATGGTGAAAAGCCCAGGAGGTTCCTACACCCATGGTAGTATGAGCTCTCACCCCAAAGGGCCATAGGCCTGAATGACCAATTGGCAATGGAAGCTTTGGAAGCTTCCTGCCCCCTCTTGGGTCCTTCTGGTAAAACAAAAAAGGAGTCTGATCATCGGATCGCCACAGATCTTGACAAATAACCTCTGACTGCCCGGACAACATCCAAGGAATGCAGTCGTCTCTCTGCCGCCGAACAAGGCTGAGAGGAAAAGAAAGGCAAAACAAAGTCCTGATTCAAATGAAAGGCTGATACCACCTTAGGCAAGAAGGATGGAATAGGATGCAACACCACCTTGTCATGGTGAAGGATTAAGTATGGTTCCCTACATGAAAGGGCCACCAATTCCAACACCCTTCTAGCCGAGGTGATGGCCATCAGAAAGGCTATCTTGAGTGACTAGTGGAATTTCCTTGATAGGCTCAAATGGTTGTTTCTGTAACACAGACAGCACCAAGTTTAAGTACTAAGGACACATAGGTGACCTAATGTGGGGAAGCAAACGAGTTGCCCCCTGCATAAAGGTTTGGACCAGCGAAAGGGAGGCTAAAGGCCTTTGGAAGAATACCGTCAAGGCCGAAATCTGACCCCTGATTTTACTCAAAGCCAATCTGATTTCCACAGCTGACTGTAGAAAAGAGAGAATTCTCCCAATCACGTATTTCCGAGGATGCCATTTTCTGGCTTCACACCAAGCAATACAAGTCTTCCAGATGTTATGATAGATCTTCCTAGTAACCTCTTTCCTAGCATTCACTTTGGTAGACACCACCGGTCCCGAGATGAAACGATCCTTCAACACCCTGGCTTCAATAGCCATGCCGTCAAATTTAGAGACTGTAAATAGGGGTAGTATTATAGGACCTTGAGACAGTAGGTCAGTGCGGCACGGAAGCATCCATAGTCCGTCTATTGCCAATCTCACGATCTCTGGGAACCAGGACCTTCTGAGCCAGGCCGGTGCCACCCGGATGACTGGAACCCCCTCATCCCGAATCCTGCGCAACAAATGTAGGAGGAGAGTGATCGGGGGGAAGCATAAACCAGGGAGAACTGGCCCCATGGAACTAAGAGAGCATCTGCTCTGATTGCCAGGGTATCCCTTGTTCGGGACACAAACTGATGTAGCTTGTTATTGAATCTGGATGCCAATAGATCGACATTTGGCCGTCCCCATCAGTGGCAAATTTCCTAAAAAACATTCGGGTGTAGAGACCATTCCCCCTGGGCAGACCTGCTGGTGGCTGAGATAATCTGCCTTCCCGTTCTCTACCCCCGGAATATGGACCGCTGATAGAACCAACACATGTCCCTCTGCCCAGGCTAGTATGTGGTTCACTTCTTCCTGAGCTCAATGGCTCCTGGTACTACTTTGGTGGTTGACCCAGCCTAAGTTTTTCAAAGCCCAGGTTTACTTGGAGGTCGTCAAAGTATCCGAGCACCAATATTCCCCGGGCCCTTAAAAGACCCAGTACTGATGCAAGGACCTTTGTAAACACCTGGGGTGCTGTGGCAAGCCCAAAGGACAGAGCTACAAACTGGAAATGACGTTCCTCTACTGAAAATCGCAGGAACCTCTGATTAGGTTAAAAGATATGTATGTGTAAATACGGATCCCTGATATTGATGGAGGCTAGAAAGTCTCCCATCTGGAGCGAGGCTACTACCGAACGGACTGACACCATCCAAAAGAACTGAATGAATAGATACTGCTTCAGGGATCTTAGATCCAAAATGGGACATGTGTCCCAGTTTGGTTTTTGAACCCTGAACAAGTTTAAATAAAAACCTGCACCCCTTTTGGATACAGGAACCTGTATAATCACTCCCTGATGCACCAAATGATCTATTGCCTTAAACAATAAGTCTCTTTTTGGAGGCTCTGAAGGAACGCTGGATCTTAAAAACCTCTGAGGAGGAAACCCCTGCAATTCCAGCTTGTAAACGCGGTATACCGTCGAGGTGACCTACTCGTCCTGAACAACTGTTCTCCAAATGTCCGCAAAGTGAAGCAGTCTTGGCACTGAGACACCTGAGGAAGCAGTCCCTGAGGTTTTAAACGAGGGGCAGCTGGTCCTTCTCTTCACAGGAAGTAGAGAGTTCTTCCAGCCAGAAATCTTTTAAATATAATTGTCCATATCATCACCAAACAAGCGTTCCCCATGAAAGGGGAACCCTGCCAACAACTTCTTACAGGGAAGCTCGGCTGACCAGTTCTTAAGCCACACAAGTCTGTGCATGTGTACAGACAGGGAAGCCAGACAAGAGACTTGCTGTATCGAGGCATCTACAACAAAACACAATGCTCAAGGTATATCCACCCTATTATCAGCAGGATCTGCCTCTTGATTAGGCCTGACAGACTGTCTGACCTGATCCCTGAGGGACAGGTAGATTCCTATTGCTGCGAGAGCTGGCTGAATAGCTGAACCGGCCAAAGATAAGGAAGCACTTAATAGTGACTCCAGTTCCTTGTCAACAGGGTCCTTAAGTACCTGTGTGTTATCCGTTGTGTGTACTTAAAAATCCCCATAGGCGACACTTTAACTTTTTTACGGGTTACATGTTTTGAGTTACATAGGAGGTCTAGTGCTAGAATTATTGCTCTCGCTCCAACGTTTGCGGCGATACCTCACGTGTGGTTCGAACGTTGTTTACATATGTGGGCACGACTTACGTACTGCCCACTGTAAATATACGTCGGCAGAATGGCACCGACAGGCACAATCACGAATATGTACGTGATCACCTTTGTATAGTTGGGGGGTCCAATCGGACCCCCCTCCTTTACAGTGAGCGGTCGTTAATTGTTCAGGAGTGATCCGGGATGAGGGGACGGCCGTTCGATTCCGGCCACCCCCTCGCGATCGCTCCCGGCGAATGAAAACCTTCCTCTGCCTGTGTAATGTAAACACAGGCAGAGGAAGTGGTGTCATCTCTCCTCGTGTCGGTCTTTTCGATCCGGCGCGAGGAGTGAAGACATCTCACAGTAAGTGCACCAACAGCCCACTGACACCAGTACACGTAGGCACACTTACACCCCCCAGTCACCCCCAGTACCCCCAGTCACAGTGCACCGTTTGCAGTGGTCATTTTTTTACTGATCACTGCAATCAGTGTCATTTGTGACAGTAAAAAGTTGCAGGGCAGTTAGGTTTAGGCCCCTTTAGGTCAAGGGTAGCCCCCTAACCCCCTCTAATAAAGGTTTAACCCCTTGATCGCCCCCCAGGTAACCCTTTCACCACCTAATGCCAGCGTCACTAAGCGATCGTATTTCCGATCGCTGTATTTAGTGCCGGTGGTGCCCTAGATAGCCAGTTTTTTATTTTTAGTTTCGCCGCAGGTTTTTATAGCGTCAGGTACCCCCAAATATTATTTTAACCCCCTGATTGCCCATAGAGTTAACCCTTTCACCAGTGATCACCGTATAAGTTTTACTGGTGACACTGGTTAGCCGGTTAGTTTTTTAGTTATTTAGGTTACCCGTCAGGTTTTTATATAGCGTCGGGTACCCCCATGTATAACCTAATAAAGGTTTTAACCCCGATTGCCCCTAGTTAACCCTTTCACCAGTGATCACCATATAAGTTTTACGGGTGACGCTGGTTGGTTAGTTTGCTTTTTATAGCATCAGGGCACCTGCCGTATATAACCCAATAAAGGTTTAACCCCCTGATCGCCCAGCGGCTGATATCAATTAGGTTTTAGCACCAGAGAGGGTCTGCGTCGCCCCAGGCAGCGTCAGGTTAGTGCCAGTAACGCTAACACCCACGCGCAAAGCATACACCTCCCTTAGTGGTATAGTATCTTTACAGATCTATACTAGCGTCCCCAGCGGTTTAGGGTTCCCAAAAACGCAGTGTTAGCGGGATCAGCCCAGATACCTGCTAGCACCTGCGTTTAGCCCCTCCGCCCAGCCCAGCCCAGCCCACCCAAGTGCAGTATCGATCGATCACTGTCACTTACCAAACACAACACACATAACTGCAGCGTTCGCAGAGACAGTCCTGATCCCTGCGATCGCTAACAGTTTTTTTGGTAGCGTTTGATACATTTGCTGACAGTCCGGTGCTTTTTTTACCTGTGAATCTTACTAGTGTACCCCTAAATTTAGAGCCCAAAATGGCAAGACGAAGGTACACTAGTAAAGAGGCCTACGAGATTCTGAGCATGACAGATTGTTGACAGGAGCAAGAACCGCAGGGCTCTCGTATCATGGAGCAGAGTAGTACTAGCGCCGCTATTCCTTCTGGTGAATTGGCAAGCACCAGCGGCCTAGTACAGCCTGGGCGTACATCCAGCACTGCAGTATCACGTGGTGACGTGGCGAGTCCCATAAGTGCAGTTCAAGCTGGCGAGGTGGCAAGCACAAGTAGTGTCCCGCTGCCACCAAGAAGACAAAGGCAGGCCCGTCGTGCCCATAGTGCACTTCCTGCAGAATTCGCCTATCCTGATTGGGTCCCCACCACTTCTGCAGAACCCGTACTTCCCCCATTTACTGCCCAACCCGGTATTCAGGTGGAAAATGCTGATTTTATGCCAATTGATTTTTATTCACTGTTTTTCACGGAAGATCTCTATAGATCTATTGAGTAATTTATATGCTGGTCAATTCATCGCCGCTAACCCCCAGTTGCCTTCCATTGCCAAAGATTGGAAACCAATTACGGTTTCTGAATTTAAGACCTTTCTGGGCCTTTTCCTCAACATGGGCACACATAAATTCCAGTCATTGCGTGCTTATTGGTCCACGCACCCAATTGACCACATGCCCGTGTTCTCTGCCTCCATGCCCAGGAAACGATACGAGCAGATTTTGCGGTTCATGCACTAAAACGACAATGAACTTTGTCGTCCACGTGGAGACCCTGAATACGACCGGCTCTATAAAATTCGGCCCCTCATAAACCACTTCAACGAACGTTTTGCAGCCTTGTTTATTCCCGATCAAGTTGTCTGCGTTGATGAGTCCCTGATTAAATTTTCTGGCAGCTTGGCTTTCAAGCAGTACCTTCCCAGCAAGCGTGCCAGATACGGGGTCAAGCTCTATAAGTTCTGTGACAGGGCAACAGGCTATGTATGGAGCTTTACGGTTTATGAGGGAAAAGACAGTCAGGTTGAGCCGGTCAACTGCCCGGATTACATAGGGAGCGCTGGCAAGATAGTGTGGAACTTGGTGTCACCCTTATTCGGAAAGGGGTACCACTTGTATGTGGACAATTATTACACGAGCGTGCCACTGTTTAGTCACTTGTTTGATCATCAGATTGAAGCATGTGGCACCATGCGAGCTAATCGCCGGGGCTTTCCCCAGCGGCTTGTAGATGCCCGTCTTAGGCTGGGGGAGAGAGCCTGCGTAAAGTGTAATAATTTGCTCGCTATGAAGTGGAGGGACAATAAGAATGTTTTCCTTCTTACCTCCCTTCATGCAGACACGACAGTCCAAATTCCTACGGCGACTGGTGTTGTGGAGAAACCCCTCTGTGTCCACGAATATAACAAAAATATGGGAGGGGTGGACCTCAACGACCAGTTGTTGGCGCCGTATCTAATTGACCGTAAGGCGAGACGCTGGTACAAAAAAGTGTCTCTATCCTTATTCCAATTGGCTTTGCTGAACGCTCATGTGCTATACAGAGCTTCAGGCGGGACGTTATCTCTTCTAAAATTCCAGAATGAGATAGTCACAGAACTCCTGTGTCCAGGCGGTTCTGCACCTCACCATCCCCAACCAAATGCAGTAAGCCGGCTGCATGAGAGGCATTATCCGTATGCCCTCGAGAGTACCCCTACCCAACGAACCTGCCAAAAAAGATGTCGTGTCTGTAGCAAGCGCGGATTTAGGCGTGACACCCGTGTTTTTTGTCCACTCTGTCCTGACAAACCTGGTCTTTGCCTTGGTGAATGTTTAGAACGCTACCACTCAAAAGTGAAGTTTTAGGGTGGGGTACAGCATTTCACAGACTAGGACACACTTACACAGGGTCTCCCAAGATGCCATTACATTTTGAGAGACCCGAACCATTACAGTTGTTAAAGTTACAAAAAAAAGTGTAAAAAAGAAAAAAAAACGTAAAAAAAAAACCACAAAAAAATATAAAATAAAAAAAACTAAAATAGTTGTTGTTTTATTGTTCTCTCTCTCTCTCTCTATTTTCTCTCTATTGTTCTGCTCTTTTTTACTGTATTCTATTCTGCAATGTTTTATCATGCTTGCTTTTCAGGTATGTAATTTTTTGTTTTCAGGTGCGCCATTCAACTGCAGCGTGGAATTATTTATCTTGACAGCAACAGCGTTTGCTCCCACGATACATAAAGCCGTGACTCCAGTGCTGTAGGAGGTGATTTCACCACCACAGTTAAAAAAAAAGAGCATATATACCGAAGCATGGGGGCAGCAGGGGCGGAGGAGCGATTTTGCTCCTAATGCCGCGTACATACGGTCGAAATTCCGACGGAGGCTTGCCCGTGGAAAAGTCCGACCGTGTGTACACGGCATAACTTTTTTGCGGGAGGATGCCCCCATGCTTTGGCATATATATATTTTAGGCACAGGTTGCATTAAAAAAAAGTTTTATTTTTTACTAGGTTTTGTTTTGGTATTTGCTTTGCAGGTATGGTATGGTCTTACTGTTATACTATAATGTTACTTTGTTTTAATGTTAACCATCATTTGCTTAGCAGGTACGCCATTCAGTTGCAGCGCGGATCTATTTATCTTGACAGCAACAGCATTTGCTCCCACGATACATAAAGCCGTGACTCCAACGCTGTAGGAGGTGATTTCACCACCACAGTTAAAAAAAAGAGCATATATGCCGAAGCATGGGGGCAGCAGGGGCGGAGGAGCGATTTTGCTCCTAATGCTGCGTATATACGCTCGAAATTCTGACGGAGGCTTGCCCGTGGAAAAGTCCGACCGTGTGTACGCGGCATAACCTTTTTGCGGGAGGATGCCCCCATGCTTCGGCATATATATATTTTAGGCACAGGTTGCGTTAAAAAAAAGTTTTATTTTTTACTAGGTTTTGTTTTGGTATTTGCTTTGCAGGTATGGTATGGTAAGGTCTTACTGTTGTACTGTAATGTTACTTTGTTTTAATGTTAACCATCATTTGCTTAGCAGGTACACCATTCAGTTGCAGAGCGGATCTATTTATCTTGACAGCAACAGCGTTTGCTCCCACGATACATAAAGCCATGACTCCAACGCTGTAGGAGGTGATTTCACCACCACAGTTAAAAAAAAGAGCATATATGCCGAAGCATGGGGGCAGCAGGGGCGGAGGAGCGATTTTGCTCCTAATGCCGCGTATATACGGTCGAAATTCCGACGGAGGCTTGCCCGTGGAAAAGTCCGACCGTGTGTACGCGGCATAACCTTTTATGCCGCGTACATACGGTCAAAATTCCGACGAAGGCTTGCCCGTGGAAAAGTCCGACCGTGTGTACGCGGCATAACTTTTTTGCGGGAGGATGCCCCCATGCTTCGGCATATATAAATGGTGCATGTATGCCCATCATTAGAAGTGGGTGGATGAAGGGAGGTATTCTAATGGTGGGCATACCCACCGATCAATCTCTTTTTTTTGTTCAGCCAACAGGCTGCATGAAAAAAAAGATTACAATACATGTCCAACAAGGACCAGCAACGTACTGGTATGTTGCTGGACTTTGAATGTTTATACCAGAATGATGCCTGCAGGTTTAGGTATCATCTTGGTATCATTCTTTTCAGCCAGTGGCCGGCTTTCATGTAAAAGCAATTCTAGCAGATAATTAGCCTCTAGATTGCTTTTACAAGCAGTAGGAGGGAATGCCCCCCCCCGGATATAAACAGCGCCATTGGGAAATTGGGAAAGCATTTTATCACACCGATCTTGGTGTGGTCAGATGCTTTGAGGGCAGAGGAAAGATCTAGGCTCTAACCCCCCAATTTTTTTCAAAAAAAGAGTACCTGTCACTACTTATTGCTATCATAGGGGATATTTACATTCCCTGAGATAACAATAAAAATAGTAAAAAAAAAAAAAAATTATGGAAAGAACAGTTTAAAAATAAAAAAAAAAGCAAAATAAATAATAATAAAAAAAAAAAAGCACCGCTGTCCCCCCCTGCTCTTGCGCAAAGGCGAACGCAAGTGTCGGTCTAGCGTCATATGTAAACAGCAATTGCATCATGCATGTGAGGTATCACTGCGAAGGTCAGATTGAGGGCAGTAATTTTAGCAGTAGACCTCTGTAAATCTAACGTGGTAACCTGTAAAGGCTTTTAAATGCTTTTAAAAATGAATGTAGTTTGTCGCCGCTGCGCGTTTGTGCGCAATTTTAAACCATGTCGTGTTTGGTATCCATGTACTCGGCCTAAGATCATCTTTTTTATTTCATCAAACATTTGGGCAATATAGTGTTTTTTAGTGCATTAAAAATAAAACAAGTGTGTTTTCCCCCCAAAAAATGTGTTTGAAAAATCGCTGCGCAAATACTGTGTGGGAAAAAAAAATGCAACACCCACTATTTTAATCTGTAGGGCCTTTGCTTTAAAAAAATATATATAATGTTTGGGGGTTCAACATAATTTTCTTGCAAAAAAAAAATGTTTTCATGTAAACAAAAAGTGTCAGAAAGGGCTTTGTCTTCAAGTGGTTAGAAGAGTGGATGATGTGTGACATAAGCTTCCTAATGTTGTGCATAAAATGCCAGGACAGTTCAAAACCCCCCCAAATGACCCCATTTTGGAAAGTAGACACCTCAAGCTATTTGCTGAGAGGCATGTTGAGCCCATTGAATATTTTTTTTTTTGTCCCAAGTGATTGAATAATGACAAAAAGAAAAAAAAAGAAAAATGTACAAAAAGTTGTCACTAAATTATATATTGCTCAAACATGGCATGGTTGTATGTGGAATTGCACCCCAAAATACATTTTGTTTCTTCTCCTGGTACGGGGATACCACATGTGTGAGACATTTTGGGAGCCTAGCCGCGTACAGGACCCCGAAAACCAAGCACCGCCTTCAGGATTTCTATGGGTGTAAATTTTTGATTTCACTCCTCACTGCCTATCACAGTTTCGGAGGCCATGGAATGCCCAGATGGCACAAAACCCCCCCAAATGACCCCATTTTGGAAAGTAGACACCCCAAGCTATTTGCTGAGAGGTATGTTGAGTATTTTGCAGATCTTGCTTTTTGTCACAAAGTTTTGAAAATTGAAAAAAGAAAAAAAAATGTCTTTCTTCATTTTCAAAAACAAATGAGAGCTGTAAAATACTCACCATGCCTCTCAGCAAATAGCTTGGGGTGTCTACTTTCCAAAATGGGGTCATTTGTGGGGCTTTTGGGCTATCTTGGCATTTTATGGCCTTCAAAACTGTGATGGGTAGTGAGGAGTGAAATCAAAAATTTGTGCCCTAAGAAATCCTGAAGGCGGTGCTTGGTTTTCAGGGCCCCCTACGCAGCTAGGCTCTCAAAAAGTCTCACGCATGTGGTATTTCCATACTCAGGAGAAGCAGCCAAATATATTTTGGGGTGCAATTCCGCATATAACCATGGCATGTTTGAGCAATATATCATTTAGTGACAACTTTTTGTACATTTTTTTTTTCTTTTTGTCATTATTCAATCACTTGGGACAAAAAAAAAATATTCAATGGGCTCAACATGCCTCTCAGCAATTTCCTTGGGGTGTCTACTTTCCAAAATGGGGTAATTTTGGGGGGTTTTGTGCTATCTTGGCATTTTATGGCCTTCAAAACTGTGATAGGTAGTGAGGAGTGAAATCAAAAATTTATGCCCTTAGAAACCTTGAAGGCGGTGCTTGGTTTTTGGGGTTCCGTACGCGGCTAGGCTCCCAAAAAGTCCCACACATGTGGTATCCCCGTACTCAGGAGAAGCAGCAGAATGTATTTTGGGGTGTAATTTCACATATGCCCATGGCATGTGTGAGCAATATATCATTTAGTGACAACTTTGTGCAAAAAAAAAATAGTTTGTCATATTCCGGCAACTTGTGGCAAAATATAAAATATTCCATGAACCCAACATGCCTCTCAGTAAATAGCTTGGGGTGTCTACTTTCCAAAATGGGGTCATTTGGGGGGGGTTTTGTGCTATTTTGGCATTTTATGGCCTTCAAAACTGTGATAGGTAGTGAGGAGTGAAATCAAAAATTTACGCCCTTAGAAATCCTGAAGGCGGTGCTTGGTTTTTGGGGCCCCGTACGCGGCTAGGCTCCCAAAAAGTCCCACACATGTGGTATCCCCGTACTCAGGAGAAGCAGCAGAATGTATTTTGGGGTGCAATTCCACATATAACCATGGCATGTGTGAGCAATATATCATTTAGTGACAACTTTTTGTACATTTTTTTTTTCTTTTTGTCATTATTCAATCATTTGGGACCAAAAAAAAAATATTCAATGGGCTCAACATGCCTCTCAGCAAATAGCTTGGGGTGTCTACTTTCCAAAATGGGGTCATTTGGGGGGGGGGGTTTTGTGCTATTTTGGCATTTTATGGCCTTCGAAACTTTTTGTAATTTTTTATTTTTTTTTGTCATTATTCAATCACTTGGGACAAAAAAAAAATATTCAATGGGCTCAACATGCCTCTCAGCAATTTCCTTGGGGTGTCTACTTTCCAAAATGGGGTCATTTGGGGGGGTTTTGTACTGCCCTGCCATTTTAGCGCCTCAAGAAATGAGATAGGCAGTCATAAATTTAAAGCTCTGTAAATTCCAGAAAATGTACCCTAGTTTGTAAACGCTATAACTTTTGCGCAAACCAATAAATATACGTTTATTGACATTTTTTTTACTAAAGACATGTGGCTGAATACATTTTGGCCTAAATTTATGACTAAAATTGAGTTTATTCGATTTTTCTTATAACAAAAAGTAGAAAATATAATTTTTTTCAAAATTTTCGGTCTTTTTCCGTTTATATCGCAAAAAATTAAAATCGCAGAGGCAATCAAATACCATTAAAAGAAAGCTCTATTTGTGGGAAGAAAAGGACGCAAATTTCGTTAAGGTACAACATTGCATGTCCGCACAATTTACAGTTAAAGCAGCGCAGTGCAAAATTCTCATAACATCGCGCCCGGCCTCAGAATGATCATAGAGACTCTGGGAACCATCTGGCCCGCTGGAAATGGCCAGCTGCCGGTCCGTTTCTTCTACGGTTTGCCGATGGCAGGGGCGAGCTGGGAGAAGCACCGAAAGGTGGCGGGGGACGTCCTCTCCCACCTATAAGAACGCTCAAGTGGCTTAGCCGCTATGATTGTTCTTATGGTGGAGGGAATCGCCGGCTGAAAAAGAAGATATCTGAATGATGCCTGTAACTGCAGGCATCTTTCAGATATCACCACTCAAACCCGTCAACATTGTTCTGGGCAGTAAACGGTTAAGTAAGACTGCCGCATCTAAGGCTGGCATGCTCCATTTCTTAACAAACTTTTTTCCATGGGATATAAAAGGGAAAACCTCTTAGGAGGGACGAAAATGTCAGGATGTTCCCAATCAGCATACATCACCTGCTCCAGCAGTGGGTGCAAGGGGAAAGCCTGTGCGGCCTGAGGAGGCCTCAGGGACCCCAAAGAGGACCAGGGGGCTTAGAAACCTCTGCAGGAGGTAATTTAAAGGCAGAACAAAGCCTCTGCGACTGAGGGGCTGATATCAACTGGACATCTTCTAGCCCAGATTCCTCAGAAGCAGACTCATCTGCCTGGCTCTCCACATAAACCTTGGCATTTAGGTTTTTGCCTTCATCAACCCATTCCTGCTCCAAGTTAGGAGGATCAGGGGAGGGGGGTCTGTAAAGCTTCCTGCCACCCTGTGAGATGGAGGCAATCATACCAGAAATCCTGTCCTCTAACCTAGCTAGAGCTGAGGACAGATCAACCCTTGTGACACAGGCTGAAGCAGCAGCGTTGGCAGTAGGCACAATACCAGACAGGCACAGCGGCTCAGATTTCCCGGAAGCCTCTGGTCTCTCAGGGGATACAACACTAAGGTTCTCACTCACTCACTCACTATGAGCCCAATCTTCACCCATCCTGGTGGGTTCCGTCACTTGGGGACCTTCAAGGACTGGGTACCCTTTTCATTTTTTAGGGTCCACTCCCTTGGACCTGTACAGCACCCTGCTGGAATGCCTTAGCTCTGTAGTGCCAAGGATTCCACTATGCAGGGTCCAGCGCCCAAAGGTCACGTTACAGGCAATATCTTGCAGGATCCTTGCATCTTCTTTGCGAGGCTTGGGTACCATCTATTTAAGCATATAAGCTTTTCTCAAATGGGTCTGATCAGTCAATCCCTTGATTATTTTAAGAAATGTTTTGGAACGTAAGACCTGAAGCTCAAGAGAGCTAAAACAAATGTGCCCATCCAGACACTGGTAAAAAACTGAAGAATTTTCTGTATGGGAGGGGTTATATAAGAGCGGACTTCCTATCTAAGACTTTATAACATAAAAATAAATAGTGCAGCGCTTTAAATGTCCATAAATCAAAGATAGAAAAACAGCACAGTAAATCAGTATATAATCCCCGTGATCTTCATAGATGACACATGGACTCTTGATTGCATGCAGGTGGTAACAAACACACACACAGTGAGAGACCTCCACCAACAGATAAATTGGCCGCTCACCTTCCAACATGGACCCTTTAATTATAGAGGGTCACTGAAAACCTTCCCTTACGGGTTAATCCAAAGCAGATGAAGATGTAAACTTCCCCAAAAGGATTAGGGTCATCGATTCCATATGAAATCAGGATCATTCAAGAACAGAAGTGCACACGGGTCTGTTTTTCCTCTCGCCTGCCTCTTCTCAGCTGCCTGCAAGCCCACAAGAACCTCCTCCAGCCACTCAGTGGCTGGAGGAGGTTCTTGTGGGCTTGCAGGCAGCTGAGAAGAGGCAGGCGAGAAGAAAAACAGACCCGTGTGCACTTCTGTTCTTGAATGATCCTGATTTCATATGGAATCGATGACCCTAATCCTTTTGGGGAAGTTTACATCTTCATCTGCTTTGGATTAACCCGTAAGGGAAGGTTTTCAGTGACCCTCTATAATTAAAGGGTCCATGTTGGAAGGTGAGTGGCCAATTTATCTGTTGGTGGAGGTCTCTCACTGTGTGTGTGTTTGTTACCACCTGCATGCAATCAAGAGTCCATGTGTCATCTATGAAGATCACGGGGATTATATACTGATTTACTGTGCTGTTTTTCTATCTTTGATTTATGGACATTTAAAGCGCTGCACTATTTATTTTTATGTTTTTCTCAGGGATTTTGATTATTTGACCCTTAGTGTTCAGCTGCTTAGTAGTACATTATAGTTTATTGCGCGGATTTGTTTCTTTTTACACTATCTAAGACTTTGTCTACCAGTGTCCATTCACCTAGAGATGGCATATAACCCAGTAAGCAAGGAATAATAGCCCAACTCTGTGTCCTATCATGTATGATAAAGAAAGACTGTATTCAGAGAGTGGTGGTTAATGATTCATACTCTGAATGGTCTAAGGTTATCAGTGGTGTACCCCAAGGTTCAGTTTTGGGACCCTTACATTTTAAAATATTTATAAATGATATAGGATCTGGGATTAAAAGTACTATTTTGGCCTTTGCAGATGACACCAAGCTATGCAGTGGAATAATGTCTTTACATGACATCTCCAACTTACAAGCTAACCTCGATGCATTGTTTAATTGAGCAACTATGTGGCAAATGAGGTTTAAATGTTGATAAATGTAAATTTATGCACTTGGGGGTGAAAAATATGCACGCATCATACATACTAGGGGGAGTACAACTGGGGAAATTAATGGTGGAGAAGGATCTGGATGTTTTGGAAGATCATAAACTTAAAATAGCATGCAATGCCAAGCTGCAGTTTCCCAACCAAGCAAAGTCCTTTCTTGTATTCAGAGAGGTATAGACTCCAGAGAGAGAGAGAGAGAGATCATTTTACCCCTGTACAAATCATTAGTGAGACCTCATCTGGAATTTGCAGTTCAATTTTGTGCACCAGTTCACAAAAAAATATACCTGTATATGGGTACTGGAGAAAGTGCAGAGAAGGGCAATCAAACTGATAAGAGGCATGGAAAAGCTCAGCTATGAGGAAAGATTAGAGGAACGGAATTTATTCTCTCTTGAGAAGAAGAGATTAATCACTTCAGCCCTGGAAGATTTACCCCTCCTTCATGACAGGCCATTTTTTCAATACGGCACTACCTTACATTAACTAACCGTTGCGTGGTCGTGCAATGCTGTACACAAATAAAAATGATGTCTTTTTTTCCCCCCACAAATAGAGCTTTCTTTTGGTGGTATTTTATCACCTCTGCGTTTAAATTTTTTGCGCTATAAACAAAAAAACAACTGACAATTTTGAAAAAAATAGGATTTTTTACTCACCGTAAAATCCTTTTCTCTGAGTCCATGGACCGACACAGCTTCTCTATTGACAAAGTGGGTATTATCCGTTAATTAGGAGTGACTAGGCAGAAAAACTTGTAAAAAGTTTTGCATCACAACATCTACAGTACCGCCCAGGGGGCGGACCCTCTGGGTATACCCTCTCAGTCTGCACATCGCAGATCAGTTCGTCAAAAAGCAGTACAAACTTAAAAGGAGGGGTGGGTGCTGTGTCGGTCCATGGACTCAGAGAAAAGGATTTTACGGTGAGTAAAAAATCCTATTTACTCTTTTGTCCATGGACCGACACAGCTTCTCTATTGACAAAGTGGGACGTCCCAAAGCAGTGTCAGAGAAAAAACGAGGGGTGATAACAGCATAAAAACAAACGTCACCCCAAAACACAAAACAGCACTCCTCCAACGGAGGAGTTGCAACTCTAAACAGCCGCCTGCAAAACCTTGCGGCCGAAAGAGGCATCCGAAGATGCACCTACATCAACTTTGTAGAATTTTGTGAAAGTGTGAGCGGACGACCAAGTCGCCGCTTTACATAGCTGGGAAACAGACGCTTGATGTCGGAAAGCCCAAGAGGCACCTATTGCCCTGGTCGAATGCGCCGTGACAGGAAAGGGGGGCGCCTGACCCTTTAAGGCGTAAGCCTGGATTACTATCTGTCGGATCCACCTAGAGATGGTGGCCGATGAGACTGCTTGGCCCTTCTTGGGACCAGCCACCGAAACAAACAGTGAGTCTGACTTCCGGAACAGGGAAGTAGCAGATAGGTATACTCTCAAAGCTCGGACAACGTCCAAGGAATGCAACGCCGACTCCTTAGGATTCGACGGCTGAGGACACAAGGATGGAAGTACAATGTCTTCGTTGAGATGAAAAGCCGAAACGACTTTCGGAAGAAAGGAAGGCTGCGGCCGCAGCACCACCTTATCCTTGTGGAAAATCAAATAGGGAGCCTTGCAGGACAGGGCTGCCAGCTCAGAGACTCGTCTAACTGACGTAACAGCCACCAAAAAGACCACCTTCTGAGAAAGTGTCAACAGGGGAATATCTCTAATATTCTCAAACGGTGCCTTCTGAAGCACCGAGAGGGCCAGGTTCAAGTCCCACGGAGGTAACGGGGGGCGGACCGGAGGGGCCACATGTCGAACCCCCTGCACAAATGTACTCACGAGAGAGTGAGTCGCCAGGGGTCGCTGAAAAAAGACAGCCAGGGCAGATATCTGTCCCTTAATCGTACTTAGGGCAAGCCTTTGGTCTACCCCATGCTGTAAAAACAGCAGGATTCTGGAAACCAAATAGGTACGCGGATGCCATTTCATTTCCTCACACATGGAGATGTAGGCCCTCCAAGTGCGGTGATAGACCTTCCTAGAGGACGGTTTCCGAGCACTTCTCATAGTAGAGATTACGGAGTCTGACAGGCCCCGATCTCTCAGTACCTGGTTCTCAACAGCCATGCCGTTAAAGCCAATGACTGTAAAGCAGGATGGAATATGGGACCTTGCGATAGCAGGTCCTTCCGTAGTGGTAGGCGCCAGGGGACGTCTGCTACCAGACGTACTAGATCGGCGTACCAAGGACGCTGAGGCCAATCTGGAGCGATTAGGATCATTGGAATTCCCTCTGCCTCCACTCTGCGGAGCAGAAGAGGAAGAAGCCTTAAGGGAGGGAAGGCATAGATTAGCCGATACTGACCCCACGATGCTACCAACGCGTCCGTTGCGTCTGCCCATGGGTCTCTTGACCGGGCCACAAACCTCAATACCTTCCGATTGAGTAGGGAAGCCAGAAGATCTACGTCTGGTGTGCTCCATCTTTGGCAGAGGAGTTGGAACACCTCCGGGTGTAAGGACCATTCTCCCTGGTCCAGCATCTGGCGGCTCAGGTAGTCCGCCTGCCAGTTTTCCACACCCGGAATGTACACGGCCGACAGTGCCGGTACGCTCCTCTCTGCCCACTTCAGGATGCGAGCGATCTCCGATGCTGCAGCTGAGCTTCTTGTTCCTCCTTGATGATTGACATATGCCACTGCTGTGGCGTTGTCTGACTGGATCCTGACTGGACGCCCTTGCAGTCTCTGAGACCATTTGAAGAGGCACAGCTTGATCGCCCGGATCTCCAGGACATTGATCGGCAGGAGGGCTTCCTCTGGGGTCCAGCGACCTTGCGCCGACTGGACACCCCAGACTCCCCCCCAACCTGTAAGGCTGGCGTCTGTCGTGATCACTATCCAGTAAACCGGAAGAAATGACTTCCCGGCCATTAGAGCCGGTGCTGTCAGCCACCATACCAGGGATCTCCTGACTAGGTGGCTCACTCGGATTTGATAATCCAGAGATGAAGGGCATCTGTTCCATCTGGACAGAACTTCCTTCTGTAACACTCGAGTGTGGTATTGAGCATATGGGACCGCCTCGAAGGAGGCTACCATGAGGCCCAACACTCGCATGCAAAAACGGAGTGACGACCAATTACTGGAAGTCAGCTGCCGTACTGCAGCCCGGAGGGTCTGCAACTTCTCCACAGGGAGGAATACCTTTGCCTCTGAGGAATACCTTTGCCTCTGAGGAATCCAGAATCAACCCCAGGTACACTAGGCGTTGAGTGGGCACCAATACTGACTTTTGCGTGTTTAGTATCCAACCACAGTCTCGAAGAGTCTGACAGGTAATGGACACGCTTACCTCTAATTCTGAGCTTGAAGGGGCCTTCAGCAGAAGGTCGTCCAAGTAACCTGTGATAGCGATACCCCGCTGTCTTAGAAGTGCCAGAATCGGAGCGAGCACCTTGGTGAACGTCCTGGGTGCTGAGGCAAGGCCAAACGGGAGGGCCACAAACTGGTAGTGGTTCTTCCCGCTGGCAAATCGCAGAAACCTCTGGTGTCTGGAGTATATGGGGACATGCAGGTATGCGTCCTTGATGTCCAAGGAGGCCAGAAAGTCCCCCGGATGGAGAGCCGTGATTACGGATCGAACCGACTCCATCCGAAATCTTTGTACCTTCACAAAGCAATTGAGGGCTCTGAGATCCAAGATTGGACGAACCCCCTCCTTCTTTGGCACAATGAACAGATTTGAGTAAAAACCCTGACCCCGTTCCTGTTCTGGAACTGGAATAACTACCCCGCGTTCCAGTAGACCCTGGACCGCCCCATATAGGGCCTCCCGACGGGTCGGTAGTAGCTGGAGATTGGAGGTGATGAATCTGTCTGGTAGACAAGAGAGAAATTCTATCTTGTAGCCTGAGGAGATTACTTCGCAAACCCACCTGTCGGAGACTAGAGCAGTCCACTGAGTCGCGAATTTGCGAAGACGTCCCCCCGAGAGCTGGGTGGGGGCGGACCTTCATGTGGACGCAGATTTGTCCGCAGGCTTGTTGGGTCTGCGGGACCAAGGACGCTTTTGTCCTTGGGCAGGCGCTTTATCGGCCTGGGGTCTTTTCCCTGTCGCCTTAAGGGGGCGAAAAAACCACTTACGTGCAGTAAAGGAGGGCCCTTGCCCTTGGCGTGGTCCCTTACCCTTGCTAGTTTGGGGAAGCAAAGTGCTTTTACCTCCTGTGGCATCCTTGATGATGTCATCCAGAGAAGCCCCAAAAAGTCTGTTGCCCTTAAAAGGCAGATCCAATAGGGCTTTCTTGGAAGTCTGGTCCGCAGACCAGCCCTTTAGCCAGATCAGGCGGCGTATTGCTACTGCATAAACCGAAGCTCTTGACAGCAGGGGAATAGTATCCATGTCTGACTTGCAGACAAACTTAAGGCCCTGGACCAACTGGTCGGCCAAAGTTATCTCATTAGGAGGAGCATCTCGCTCCTTTAACCCCTGGAGTAGCAATTTTGCCCATTCAGTAAGTGTCTGAGACACTAGGGCCCCCGCCAATGCCGGGCGTACTGCCGAGCCTACCACTGAGTATAGGTAGCGAGCGAGTGCTTCAGCCTTCTTATCCACAGGGTCCTTGAAAACAGGAGCCCCTTCTACTGGAATAGTGGTGGCTCTATTAAGTCTGGACACCGAAGGGTCCACTATAGGGGGAGAGGTCCATATCTTCAGAAAACTCTCCTCAAAGGGGTACCGTACTGCAAACCTCTTTGGGGCTGTAAAGACCCTCAGTGGGTTCTCCCATTCCTTGTATAAGAGTTTGTCAAAATAAGAAACACAAGGGAACACCTTAGCAGTGCGGGCAGGTTTACGAAACCCAAAGGGGACTGGAGTATCTGCTACTTCTTCAGTCCTTTCCAACTTTAGCATATCCCGCACTGCAGTAATAAGGTCAGATACCAAAGCCGTACTGACCTGGACTTGGAGTCCTCCTCACTGTCCGATCGGTCACGGTCTGCAGTCTCTGATGCATCAGAATCTGGGCCATGAGCCGTAGCTGGACCTGGTTCTGCATCAGAAATATCCCCAGAAGATTGCAGGGGACGGGGGCGTTTATTACCCCCTGTATTCCCGTGTGCTGCTTCCACCCTGGCAGCAAACGCCTCTAGGATTGCCGACATAGCGTCCATAGACACCTCAGGGACACCAGCTGCTAAATCTGGTGTTTCAGGGGAGAAGACATCTGGCTCAGATGCCATGCTGACCACACGCTGACACTCACAGGGCTCCAGGCAAGATATCAATAGGCCACCCTCCTGCGCTGCAGAGATGCTGGGTTACCCAGAGGACTCACCACCATGGATAGGTACTGCTATGCTGCGCCTGTGATGCTGTCCCCTTGCTGCTGTGTCAGTCTGCTTCTTTTATCAGCACTTCCTGTGTGAATTTTCGCGCCAGTGTAATGCACCCTAGAGGCCGGAGGCTCTCACAAAATGGTTGCCAAAAACGTCCGTATGGAAGATAATGTGGGCTCTAAGAAAATGGCCGCCGACAGAAGATAGAGGTCAGGCAGCCATAGCCAACAAAAAGATGGCCGCCGAACGGCAATATCTGCATACAGGGTGGACAAACATGGCCGCCGATCACCTGATAGGGGCCAGTGGGTGTGGCCGAACCACAGGAAGATGGCCGCCAGGCAGTTACAAGAGGCCAAACTTGGCATGGACCACCTCAAAATGGCCGCCGACAGCATGGAGACACAGAAACACAGGTAAGCAAAAATGACATTTCTTTTAAATGTTAGTTACAGCCAGCCCCGCTCCAGTGGGACCCCCTAGGTGACCCCCAGCACCCAGCAACCTTTAGCTAGAAGCCCAGGGAGGAGGGAAAGGCAGGGAGAGAGGGAAGAAAGGGGCCACAACCACTTACTTGATCTCTCCAGGAATGTCCAGCTAAATCACCCAGCCGAGGCAGGGGAGTTTTACTTACCTATCCTGCATGTATTCTGCTGGAAGACATTCCAAACAGATCATCGTCCGCGCACAGAAGGTGACTGTTGGCCAGGCATGCTGTGATTGGACCCAGAAGGGACGATCATATGTATGCCCTGGAGCATGACGCTCACCGGACAGGCTGCTGCGACTCGGCCGTAAGGTCAGCCGAAGCTGAGCGGTCCGATGCAAGCCTTGGAGCGTAAGCTCACCGGCCAGGCTGCTGCGACTCGGCCGTAAGGTCAGCCGAAGCTGAGCGGTCCGATGCAGGCCCTGGAGCGTAGGCTCACCGGCCACCCGTGGAGCGACGGGCATGTCGTGGAAAACCCAGCGCGTAGCTAGGGTCGGCACACGCTCGATGGCCGAAACTGGGGAGACTACAAGGATCGAGGATCCAGCCTGTCACCCAGTCGGCAGTTGATCGAAGATCGCAGGAAACAACAAATGTAGCAAAAAAAAAATATATATATATATATATATCTTTTTTCCCCGGACCAATGGGCCCGAAGGGAGCCATGTCCTACTCCTTGCTAGACAGAAAAAAACTGATCTGCGATGTGCAGACTGAGAGGGTATACCCAGAGGGTCCGCCCCCTGGGCGGTACTGTAGAAGGTGTGATGCAACACTTTTTACAAGTTTTTCTGCCTAGTCACTCCTAATTAACGGATAATACCCACTTTGTCAATAGAGAAGCTGTGTCGGTCCATGGACGAAAGAGTAATATATATTTTTTTCATTTCTGCTATAAAACAAATCCAATAAAAAAATGTAAAAAATGTCCTCAACAATTTAGGCCACTATGTATTCTGCTACATATTTTTTGTAAAAAAAAAATCCCAATATGCATATATTGATTGGCATACGCAAAAGTTATAGCATCTACAAACTATGGGATATTTTATGGGATTTGTATTTATTTATTTGTTGTACTAGTAATGGCAGCGATCAGCGACTTATAGCTGGACTGCGACATTGCAGCGGACAAATCGGACACTAAGGCCCCTTTCTCACTCGTGCGACTTGGGACTGCAAAGTCGCATGATAAGTTGTTCCCCATGATTTCCAATGACAACCATTCATATCAGTACGACTTCAAGTTGTGCCGACTTCAAAGTAGTCCCTGCAAAACTTTGGTCCAACTTTGATGCGAGTTCAGGTTCATAGACCTCAACTCTCTCTGAAATTGTGGCAAAATCGAGGCAGAATCGCGCGACTTGGAAGTCGGGGTAGTGTGAAAGGGGCCTAAGTGACACTTTTGACACCTTTTGGGGACCAGTGACACGAATACAGTGATCAGTGCTAAAAAAATATGCACTGTCCCTGTACTAATGACACTGGCTGGAAAGGGGTTAACATCAGGGGCGATCAAAGGGTTAAATGTGCTCCTGGGGAGTGCTTTCTAATGATGTGGGGGATGGTTGCACTGTGAGAAGACAGAGATCCGTGTTCCTGCTTAGCAGGAACACAAGATCTCGGTTTTCCCTGGTCACAGAATGGTAATCTGCCTTGTTTACATAGGCAGGCCACCGTTCTGCCTCTCTCAGGAATGATCGGCAGGTCCCGGCAGACATCGGGTCCACTGGACTTGCTGATTGGCTCCTGCTTTGTCCAAACACAGCGGGAGCTGGAAGAGCTGAAAGAGCAATATCATGTACACATATGCGATTTTACGCAGGAGAGCCACCGCCCTGCAGTACATATACGTGGGGTGGTCGGCAAGTGGTTAAGGGGGGGTATGATCAACATTTATAAATACATAAGTGGTCCATATAGTGAACTTGTGTTGAGTTTTTAATTTTAAGGTCATCACAGAGGACAAGGGGGCACTCTGGAGGAAAGGAGATTTAATCTCCAATACGGAAAAGGCTTCTTCACAGTGAGCCCTCGTACACACGACCGAGTTTCTCGTCGTAAAAAACACGTTGTTTTTTTCGACGAGATTCTTGTTAAGCTTGTCGATTTTCTCGTCAAGCTTTCTATGCGTACACACTGTCATTTCCCAATTTCCTCGTTGTTCTCCGCGCTCACGTCCAGCACGTACGACGGCACTATAAAGGGGAAGATCTTTTTTCTTGGCGCCACCCCTTGGGCTGCTTTTGCTGATCTCGTGTTACCGCGTGTGAAGTAAAAGTTTGGGAAGAGACGATTCGCGCTTTTCAGTCTTCGTACTTTTCAGATCGTTTTCTGCCGTTCAGTTTGTGCTTGTGGGTTCGTATCTTGACTTTCAGGGCGTCTTGGCAGGTCGTATCAGTTTTACAGTGCGTTCTTGCCTGTTCGTTTCTGATTTTCAGTTCGTTATTCATAGGCCTTGCTGTTCTAAAGTGCGTTCTGTTCTGTACGTTCTGATTAGACGACTGTTTCCTAGCCATGTCGCCTGGACGTTCTCGTCGTCGAGTTCGTGCTGTGCGTGCGCTTGGTGTTGGTCTGCTTGTTTTGGACCAAGACCAGTCCATGAATGGTGTGAGGAGGAGTTCATGGACCAAGAATTGGTTGCTCCAGCGGGACCAATTCTGCCACATGCCTCTGCTGTGGGAGATCGTCGAGAATAATCCTGAGGACTACAGGAATTTTCTGCGGATGTCTGACCCCGTTTTTCAGGAACTGTTGGCTTTGGTGTCCCCCTATATTACCAGGAAGGACACCGTTATGCGGGAAGCCATCAGTGCTGAGCAGAGGCTCATCGCCACGTTGCGTTACCTGGCGACAGGGAGAAGTCTTCAGGACTTGAAGTTCACCACAGGCATCTCCCCCCAGGCTCTGGGCCTCATAATCCCAGACACCTGTTCTGCCATCATCCAAGTCCTGCAGGAGGACTATATTAGGGTAAGTTTGCTCCCTTAACATCACATTTTATGTATTACATGTATGCTAATGTATTGTATTTCTTTCAGCCTTCCCTAATTACCATGATTGTAATATGCTGAGAATGTCCCCTTTGTCCCCATGCATGTTGGAAGCTTTAGATTGCCCCTTTTTTCTCCTCCATAAATATTTCCCTTCACTAACTTTTCCAGCAGGGGCGCCTGTTGCTCCAAATGTTTGGGGGTTCAAACCCCAATTTAGGAAATAAACTTCCTCCTTTTTTGCTCTGGTGCCTATTAAACGCCCCCAGTTGTCCCCTCCAATGCAGCCATTTTGTTCCCTCAAATGCAGCCATTTAGTCCCCTCTAATGCAGCCAGTTTCCCCCCAGCCCTGCACTTACCTTCTTGTGGTCAGCGCCATCCTTCTTCTGTCCTTGATGTCTTCTCCCTCCCTTCATGTTGCATCAGCCAATCATGTTACCATTAAACAGACTTGGTGAACATGATTGGCAGAGCAGCCTGTCAGTGTTTACCCAAGGAATGCCCCCCCCCCCCCCCTGCGTCCCCGATTTTTCTTTTAGGAAGCCAATTACATCCCTCAGGTTGTAATGTGCAAGACTATTTTACTACCTGTTTCTGCTATGCAATTTTAACCCCCTAAATGACGCAATGATTCATATGTCGGTCGCTTTACAAGAGGCCATCCACCTGAATAGTGTGCGGCATAGACAATACATAGGTTCATGCAACGCATGAACCTATGTATTGTTCTGAGTGATGGGCACAGGAGAGAGGGGGCAGTGCTCCAGCGCCCACTCTGGACGCACCGCCACTGCAATGCTATCCTGTGGCCAAACACATCTCCCCCCCCCCAAAATAATTTAGTAATGGCCCATCAGAGGGGGTGATGAATATGATAAATGAGCCTTCCATTATACTTTTTTTAAACACCTTAATAAACGTATAATTTGATTGATGTTGGCCTCTAATTTTTTGGGATAGAATTTCCTTGTAATGTATGACTTTGTTTTTCTAATATTATTTCATCTTGTTTCACTCCACAGCTTCCTTCCACGCCACAGGAATGGCAGACTGTGGCATCGGAGTTTGCCACGCGGTGGGACTTCCCCAACTGCGGTGGTGCCATAGACGGGAAGCACGTCCGCATCATGCCGCCACCCCGTTCTGGGTCCTACTACTACAACTACAAGGGGTTTCATAGCATTGTGCTGATGGCGGTGGTGTCAGCACGGTATGAATTCCTCTATGTTGATGTAGGGAAGAATGGCCGGATGTCCGATGGGGGATCCTTCATCCAGACGGAGTTTGCCCTCCGTCTCCAGAGTGACGACCTTGCATTGCCACCGGATGCAGGGAATATTGAAGGACTCCCCTTTGTTTTTTTGGCTGATGAAGCCTTCGGACTCGGACGGCATCTTATGAGGCCATTTCCACAGAGGACCCTGACCCCAGAGAAGAGGGTGTTCAATTACCGGCTGGCCAGGGGCCGAAGAGTCGTTGAAAATGCCTTCGGCATAATGGCCAGCCGGTTCCGCCTTTTTATGACTTCCATCCACTTGGCGGACTACAAAATAAACTATGTAGTGTTATGCTGCTGTGTGCTACACAATTTTCTTTGCCGCAAATTTAATTCATATATGGCCTCAGTTTTGCCAGAGGCTGGACTTTCCCCTGCAAATCCCCTTCCGGGCCTGGAATCTGCCCGTCTTGGCTTGCCCCCCCAAAATGCCCGTGAGGTTCGGGACAAATACATGGAGTATTTCACGGGTAGGGGGGCAATTCCTATGCCAGCCTATGTCTAAGTATCCCAATAAAAAGCTTGTTTAAACATTTAATTATTTGTTCTTTCCTGTCTCCTAGTTTGTCTTTGTGCATTTGTAGTGGCAAGTGTATTTTACTTTAGTAAATAACAACCATTTCACTATGTAACCTTACAAAAGAACCAAATAAGCTTAGAGGGTATTATAAAAAGAAGCTACACGTTGTTTGTGGTCAAATATTTTACTCTGTGCACATTCTCTTCATTTTTTTTTTTTTTTTTTACTTTTGGGTTGGCCTGGCCCCAACCCGGCAATTTTTTGCTTATGAAAATACAAAAATAACAGTTGCATTTCAAAAATTACAACATTGGATACCTCTGAGCAATCGGAGACATTCACTTACACAAACTATGTCTCTATGTGCCCGTCCTAATATGGGGTCCTGCCACCCCTTGGCCAGCCAAAAATTGAATATGCACACATTTGGGATTTTTTTCATCTAGGAAGTTTACAATCCTGATCCCTATTGTCAACATGTGCTATCTGCCATCAGGGGTGATCAATGGACGTGTTTTGGGGGTGCATCCCCTTCCTCAGTTCACCGACTTTTGATACGAGGAAGGGGTTGCACCCACAAAAGACGTACATGGATATCCCCTGATGGCAGATAGCACATGTTGACACACTGTGTGCATATTCAATTTTTGGCTGGTTTGATAGTCAAAAAAATTCAAAAAATTACAAAAACAAACATGTAAAAACAAATGTGTTTGGATGGCTTATTGAATTCTCCCCAAAACATCGAGAATGTCTTTAAATGTTTGTTCCATCACATGGATTCTTTGTTTAATTAGGTCCAGTTCCGTGCTACATTCCATCACTTGCTGGATGAGGCGGAGGGCACTGTCAGCAGAGAACCGTGTACTATCCTTCACAACATTTACATCCCCTAAAAACCAAAAAAAAAATGTATTATAACTCTGCAGGCCTACCTCTCTTACCTGAAGCTGTGGTGACAGATACTGACCTGTTGTGGTGACCAGATCCACAACGTCATCCACCTCTCCTTCCTGCACTTCTCCTTCCTCCACCTCAACTTCCTGCACATCTTTCGGTTGTGGGTCTTTGGGAGTTTGGGGTTGCTTGGAAGTTGTGGGGTGCATGTGCTCCCTGGAGTGTCCTCCTCCCAGTCTTCTCTCCCCTATGAGAATAAAACCAAAGGTCTATTTATCACACTGTAAATCTCATTGTTAAAATAAAAACAGGCTAAATTGCTTGGAAGTGGGGTACAAGTGTGTGTTTGTGCGGAATTTAAAGAAGAATGCATTATTTATGACCCCAAATATGTTTAGTATTCACATTTGGATGTCATTTTTTTGACATGGAGGCACCACAAAAATTCTCTGATGCACCTGTGTGGGACACCCAAAAAAGGCGGGTCTGGTGGCGCACACTATAGTGCTCCAAAGTACAGATGTGGAAGCAGCTGCTGAGTGTCCTCTCCTTTACACTGATAAAAGTTTGCATTTCATTCTCTTTACAAACACATCATCTAGACTAAAAAATTATCAACAATATTTGATCAAAAATGGCAGATGTCTAATTACTTTTGTGGCTCTAAAATAAGCCAAAACCGCGGATAGTGGCCGAACGAAGTGTCGGTAACGTAACGAACGATTACTGTGCCCAACCAAGTTCAAAATATTACATTTTGGAAGGGAGTCCAATATGAGAAAAAAAAAAAACATGTCAGTTTATAAAAAGATTAATAGCAGAAAAGTCTACATTTTACTTACTTTTAGCGAGCATCCTCTTTATGCTCCTCAACTGGTCTGGCTCCCTCAGTTTAAGGTCTGACCACCTCTTTCTGAGCTGCTCATTTGAGCGTTTCACCCCGAACTTCGCCCTCAGACTCTTCACAACTTTAGTGAGGATTTTGGCCTGCCTTCTATTTGGTTTGCTATACGGCCCATGCTTGGCATCATAATCAGCCTTGAGCAAGATGTCCACCATCTCCGCCAAAGACATATTCGATGCCTTGAATCTCCTCCTTGATCGTGACGTGTCCTCGGTCTCCGGGCTTGTCTCCTCGTTAGTTGCGGAATTATCAGACACCTGCTGTAACTCCGCCATATCTGTCTGCGCGCCGAAAGAGAAGGGGCAGGGAAAAGATGTTAGTTAGAACGTCATGGGCGGGCGACGTGTGCGGAGCGACATGTTCGAATTTTGACGCATGCGTGGTGTGTATATAGCAAACACACGTGACTATAGTACGTTCGGTGTGCGGAGAGAGGAGTTCAAGTGACGGACGTGCGAACGAAGGTATGTGATTTTGTGACTTGTAAAAATTGTTGGCCTATACTGTCTTGAGATTGTTGGAGGATATATATGGTGACTAGGATGTTAAGGAGGTTAGACTGTTTGCCTCACATTAGTTAAATACAATTTATTTAACTTGCAGATACAATATGAATGTCTTTATTAGCGACAAAGAGTTCCTGGCGGAATTTATTGACCGGGTAAGGGAGCTGCCGGCTCTGTGGGAGACGAAAAACCCCATCCATAAAAAAAAAGGGGTGAGAAAAGCAGCGCTGGAGAAGCTGCTCCCATTTGTGCATACCAAGGTGCCCACAGCCACAGCAAAACAAGTGGACACTAAAATTGGGAGCTTGAGAGGTACCTACAGGACTGAACGCTCTAAGGTGCTGGCTTCTCAGAGGTCAGGAGCAGCAGCAGATGATGTTTATGTCCCGATTTTGTGGTACTACAATAGGATGTCCTTCCTGGATGACCACATTGACACAAGGCCATCACTCTCCACTCTTCCCCCCAGACTTCCCTGCAGCCAACCTGAGCCTTCTCTGGAGCAAGAGGAGGCAGCCATCCTGGATGATCCTGATTTGGCCATCTGGAGCCAGGTATATTATTAACTGAAAATGTATTGGGATAAAATTAATGTTTGACAAATATGTCAGGATGAGAAACATACATTATTTTGGATTCCACAAGTGAAATCAAGATCTGTAGACATTATTCTGCACTTAATTGGGTGCTAAATAGTCAATCTGATGTAGTGGTAAATTTAAAGCAAGGATTTATGGATTTACATTCTAATTGCTTCAATCAGGATTACAAAGTTTGATGCAAAGATTAAACCAACATATTAAACTATGTTCCTTTTTCATACACAGGATGAAATCAGCCAGGAGGAGGGTCTGGAAACTGTCAGGCAGGAGGAGGAAGGGCCCAGTGGCAGCCAGGAGGTGGCAGGGCCCAGTGGCAGCCAGGAGGTGGCAGGGCCCAGTGGCAGACAGGAGGTGGCAGGGCCCAGTGGCAGACAGGAGGTGGCAGGGCAAAGGAGAAGCACCAGATCCCAGGTGCCTCCCATCCGGCTTCACAAAAGAGGCAGGAGGGACAGGACCACCAGTGAGGCAGCAATGGCCCTTATTAAAGAGGCCCATGCCACCCTCAAGGAGCCCACATCCCCTGAAAAGGCCATTGCCGGCCTAGTGGAGGCTAAGTTCAAGGTGATGAGCATGGAGCAACGCCTCCTATGCGAGCCCCTGCTCATCACCTTGCTCAACAAGGGGGTGATGGAGAAAATTACACCCAATACTGCCATATGTGAGGTGGCCCAACTGACCCAACCTCAACCTCCACCTCCACCTTCTTCTTCTGCCCCACCCCCTTCTGCTACACCTCCACCTTCTTGTTCTGCCCCACCCCCTTCTGCTACACCTCCACCTTCTGCCCCACCCCCTTCTGCTACACCTCCACCTTCTGCCCCACCCCCTTCTGCTACACCTCCACCTTCTGCCCCACCCCCCTCTGCTACACCTCCACCTTCTGCCCCACCCCCTTCTGCTACACCACCTTCTTCTTCTGCCCCACCCCCTTCTGCTACACCTCCACCTTCTTCTTCTGCCCCACCCCCTTCTGCTACACCTCCACCTCCTCCTCCTGACAGGAGTACCCCTCCAGTGGGCCAGCCTCCAGCCAAACGAAGAAGGAAGGCTGCAGGGAAGGCTTCAGGAAAGGCTGCAGGGAAGGTTGCCAGGAAGAAGAGGAAGTGATGGCCTTGCTTCATTGTGGTCGGACAGAAGGCAGCCTGTTGTAGTACCACACACTTGGGACATATATATCACCTGCTGCTGTTCCTGACCTCTGGGAGGCCAGCATCAGATTGTGTTCAGAAATGTTGGCCTTCTCAAGCTCCCAATTTTAGTGTCCACACAGGGTTGCTGTGTGCTCTGGGGTCCCTGGGATGCACAAATGGCAGCAGCTTCTCCAGCGCTGCCTTCTCTTTATTTAATTTATAAACATGAATAAATGTGATTTTTGTTTAAGTTCATACTTGACTATGTGTATTTTTAAATAAACCAAATCAAGCTTTGGAGTAAGCAGATACATTTGACTGACAATAAAAGGGACAGATATCACCCCCCCAAAAGAATAACTAAATCTGATTAGCACAAAAACATGGTGGGAAATTTAACCAATATAGATTCCAAAATTAAATGGGAGATCACTATCAAAACATTGTGAAATTATAATTAACATCATTTTGAAAAATCTAACCATTTAAATTATTCCTAAAAACTTGCACGATATAATACACATAAATCTTATAAAGAGCAGCATGAAAAAGGTTAAAAATAAGGCATAACTCTGTGAATATCAGCAGCAAAAGAAGGTCACTCGTTTTGATTAATGTAACATTCTAACGAAGATTTCAATGCAGAACATTTAAACGATGAAATATTTTTGAGCGTGACGAATATGCTCTCTCCATTACGAAGGCTTGTTTTACCAGAAGATGCGCTCCCGTCTCGTAGTTGCTTGTGAGCATGCGCGCTTTTGGAAGAGTCGTAAAAGCATACACACGAACCATTTTCTCGTCACAAAACAGGCCGACGAGAAACACGACGAGGAAATCTGGAATCCTGACGAGAAAATAGAAAGCAGGTTCTCTATTTTCTCGTCGAGATTCTCGGCAATTTTCTCGTCGTAAAACCATACACACGAACGTTTTTCTAGACAAAAAAACTCTTGCGGCACTTTTCTTGACTGTTTTGGACGAGAAAAACGGTCGTGTGTACGAGGCCTGAGATGTGAAAATGTGGAATAGACTCCCACAAGAGCTGGCTCTGTTCAGCTCAGTTTGCTTTAAAAAAAAAAAAAGGCCGGGATTCTTTCCTAAATATACATAACATAACATAACTTGATACAAACATTTATAGGTAAAGTTGATCCAGGAAAGAATTCCTCTTGGGGGATCAGAAAGGATTTTTTTCCCCTGCTGGAGCAAACTGGATCATGCTTTGCGGGTTTTGTTTTGCTTTTTTTGGATCAACTGTGGGTATGGGATTGTGTTCTGTTTTGTTTTCACCTTTTTATTGGTTGAACTGGATGGACTTTGTGTCTTTTTTTTAACCAGAATAACTATGTAACTATGTTTGGTCACTCTGACTGAGCTCCAGAGATACTGTGTGGTGATGGGACAATTTGACAATGACAACCATCAAGGCAGGCCTCCACTGATGTTGCCTTTATAATGGCAGAGTGGCTAGATGAAGATGGAAGCCACTCCAAAACACATTAAAATCACCTTGGATTTTTCCAAAAAGCACCTGAAGGGCTCTTATGCTGCGTACGCACGATCATTATTCACGGCGGTTAAAAAACCGCCGTGAATAATGACATTTTAAACAAGGGAACAGCTTGTTCACCACACACGGTCATTTTTCTCGTCATTTTTTAAAATGACGAGAAAAACGATCGTCTATGGGAAACACTGCTGCGGAAGAAATGTCAGGAATGTCAGGAAAAACGACGAGAAAAATTAGAACATGTTCTAATTTTTCTCGTCGTTTTTAATGGCGTTTTTCACGTCGTGAAAAATGACAAAAAGGCCACACACGGTCGTTTTTCTTGTTGAAAACAAAAAATTTCATTTTTCACGACGTGAAAAATTATCGTGTGTACGCGGCATTAGACTGTGAGGAACAAGAATAATCTGTGGTCTGAAGAAAGAAAAAATGGTATTAATGTAGGAAATTATTTCGGCAGCCAAATTCGAATCCACAAATTAGAATTTTTTTGATTCAACCGATTCAACATTTTTCAGTTAAATCGTTTGAAATCGAAAAAAAAATCAAAATAATCAAAGAAAAATCTAAATAATAAAGGAAACAAATTCCGAAAACAAATTCAACAAATCAACCAAATTTACCGAAACAAAATAAATAGGTTAACTAATCTAAGGCCTCGTACACACGGCCGAGATTCTCGTTGAAAAAAACATGTCGTTTTTTTCGACGAGATTCTTGGACAAGAAACTTGTCCCGGCCGAGTGTACACACGCTCGTTTCAAAGAACCCGCGGTTCTTTGAAAGGAGTGTACGCGGTGACGTCATCGACTACGTCGAGCATGCGCTCGTCACATTCGATGCCGTCGCCGCCATCTTGGTATACCCTACGTATGCCTAGGAAGCTACCGCGCATGCGTCAAATTCATTTCGAACATGCGCGGGCTTCCGGGCGGACAGGTAAGTGTACACACACTCACTTTTCTCGTCGAGAAACACGCCGAGGAGAATCTCGACGAGAAAATAGAGAGCAGGTTCTCTATTTTCTCGTCGAGGTTTCTTGTCGGTTTTCTCGACGAGAAACACGCTAGCAGCGTACACACGACCGATTTACTCGGCAAGACCTCTCTGCCAGCAAGTTTCTTGCTGGTTCTTGCCGAGAAAATCGGTCGTGTGTACGAGGCCTAAATGAAACTAAACACATTTTTTTCATTATGCACATGTCTACCCCCCAGAACAGGGGTCCCCTTCAGGAAACTGGACCCTGGACTCTGCTGCCAGGTTCTGGAATATTTATAGCCTATCTCCCCACCTTCTGGGCCATACCCATCCAGGGATTGGAGGAGACTCCAGAAATATTCAGGCCTAGTCTCTGCTCCTCCATCCTCTAAGTTCTAGAAACCTTCTGAAGTTCCAGAAGCCAGGTGGAAGTAATTGAGACTCAGCCCTTGGAGCTCTTAACAGCACAACAATACATAGACCCCTTTCACACTGGGGTGCTTTTCAGGCATTTTAGCGCTAAAAATAGCTCCTGTAAAGCGCATGAAAAGCGCCTCCCAAGCGACCCTAGTGTAAAAGCCTGTGTGGCTTCACACTGGGGCAGTGCGCTTGCAGAACAGGAAAAAAATTAATGGAGAGCGGCGCTAAAGCGCCTGCAAAGCGATTTGGTAGCGCCGCAACCCGGGCGCTATTAACCCTTTATTTGGCCGTTAGCGGGGGTTAAAAGCACCCCACTAGCAGCCAAAAAGCACAGCTAAATTTAGCGGCACTTCACCACAAACGCCGGTACCGCCCCAGTGCATTCTGAGCACAACACACTCCTGATCCCAGCATTCTGAGCGCAACACACTCCCAATCCCTGCATTATGAGAGCAACCTCTCCCGATTCCTGCATTCTGAGCACAACACACTCCTGATCCCTGCATTCTAAACGCGCAACACACTCATGATCCCTGCATTCTGAGTGCAACTGACTCTTGATCCCTGCATTCTGACTGCAACACACTGCAGATCCCTGCAGTCTTAGCACAACGCACTCCCGATCCCTGCATTCTGAGAGCAATGCACTCCTGATCCCTGCATTCTGAGCATAATGCACTTGTAAACCGTGCAGTCTCTGCATAATGCACTCCTAAACCCTGCAAATGAAGAAGGTGGTCGGTCAGTCTTACTGAGTTTTTTTTTTGGGGGGGGGTGAACTGTGGCCGGTGATATTTTTTGTAAGCTTCTGTTTATTGAGTTTTTAAAGGGTATACAAAACTTTGCAGTGTACAAGCTGCCATAGAAGAAGCATACAAATTTAAAAAAGAACTAAACAAAAAAAAAAATGTAAAAAACAACAATAGTTGGTTTATTGGTTTCATATGAGGATGGCGGGCTGGGGGGGGGGGGGGGGCTGACCTGGGCGCAGGATGATCCCGTTAGGGGCGTCCAGGTGGGGTGTGACTTCCCTGAATGCCTATTTTTCATTTTTTTTTATTTTTTTTTAATCTCTTGATGAGAACATTGTGACATAAACAATTGGAAATAACCCTTTGTCATGTTTAAACAACAATTTTTTAAGATTTTCTGTACATGTCTTGAATTGAAAAATAAAAATTTATTGAAATGGAAAAAAAAAAAAAAAAAAAAAACAACAATAGTAGCCTCATCAAGTTTGCTGGTGCGCAAGTCACCCCACCAGGTGAAAAACCCTTGAGCCGTGAAATGCCATCCCCCCCTTGTAACTCGCTGCAGAATATCATATTGTCTCCACACTCATCCGTCAGAACAAGGAATATATAGTCCATTACAGAACTTATGAATAAACATCAGGGGAATATACCATAAATATACAGCTTAGCGTGTGAGTTCTTATAGTAATTAGTCAGAAACAATATCTGTAGAAGACAACCAACCACCCCACATTTTATCAAACTTGGTAAATGCACCTCTACTTGCATAAGTGACCTCATACAAAGGGACAGCTTTGTTCACCAATGATTTCCATGCTGCCACAGAGGGTGCTGACGATTTTTTCCAGGATAGTATAATCAACTTCCTGGCATAAAACAACAATAGCGTAAGGAGGGTGAGTATAGCTATAGTAGTGGCCAGTGAGTCAACCAGGCTTATTAAACACACTTCTATGGAGAGAGGAACAGAGATGCTGGTTATAGAAATGATGAATGCCAATATCTCTCTCCAGAAGGGACCTAGAGCTGGACAGTTCTAAAACACATGCATGAAACCTGCATCCGGAGTGGAGCATCTCCAGCAAAGGGAGGATTGGTTCACAAATATCTTAGCCAGTCTTGCAGGTGTGAGATAGACCCTATGAATAAACTTAAAGTGTATTAATCGGTCTCTGGCAGAGACTAATCTAGTAAAAGGGGGTTTCCCAAACCTCCTCCCACTCCTCCCAATCTAGGCCAGGAGCCAGACCCTCCCATGCTGCCTTACAGGGGCCTAGTCTCTGGAAAAAGATCTTTGTATATAGTGGACAATGGCTATACCAGGTCCTCATCCCGTAACAACAATTCCATGTCACTAGCTTCTAGAGCAGGGATGTCAAACTCGATTTTATCGAGGGCCGCTTGTATCTGGGTTGCGCTACATACAGGGTGCAGAGTTCAGGGGTGCACGCTATGTACAGGGTGCAGAGTTCAGGGGTGCACGCTCTCCTCCCATCCCCCCACCTCTGCCTCCACCCCCCTCCCAGCTCAAAAGCAACTGAATTCATGTGTAGGCTGTACAAGGTTTTAACACTTCCTCTCCATTGCCACTATTGGATAAAGCAAGTCCCCAAAAGCTCACCATCAGCGATGCATGAAAAAGCCAGAGCTGTCCTGAACCTCCTCCACTGAAAGCTATGCCAGACCGGCCGCACATGCTCACAAAGCCGGCTCCGCTGGAGGGACTGAGGAGAGAGGGAAATGTTTACCCTTGTTGCCTAGGAGACCGAGTAGCCGTGCATGTGCTCAGCTCACACAAAGCATGCAGGACTGAAGATATTAGAGCCGGAAATGTTTATTCTTGTTGCCTATGAGACCTGGCGTGACAGCGGAACGAATAGTCAGTGGTGAGAACAGGAGGTAGCGGCCGATGCACGGGCCACATGACAAGGTCTGGCGGGCCTTGTGTTTGCCACCTGTGTTCTAGAGAAATATAGAGAAATATGCCCGGATCCAAACTGAGCTTGAAAACAGTGTCATAATTGTAAATACCTAAAAAAAAATGGGAATTAGGCAGTTGGTATAGTCCCTTTATCTCATCGAAGGTTTTCAAAGAGCCCTGAGATGTAACCTGTTGCAGTGTTTTAATTCCATATTTCGTCCATACTATTGGGTCAGGGTGCACGTAAAAATGGGACAGGTTTGGGTTTTTCCACAAGGGTACATGTGGAGAGAACTTAGGGGGTCTCTCGGGTGCAGATGCATGGACCACACCCCAAGCCTTCAGTAAAGAGCGCAATGAGCTAGTTAGACTATGTGGAGACTAGGGATGACCCGAACACCCCCCGGTTCGGTTCGCACCAGAACCTGCGAACAGACCGAAAGTTCGCGTGAATGTTAGATCCCTAATAAATACAATGGATGCGAACGTTCGAAATCTAAAGTGCTAATTATAACGGCTAATATGTATGTTATTGTCCTAAAAAGCGTTTGGGGACCCGGGTTCTGCCCCAGGGGACATGTATCAATGCAAAAAGAAGTTTTAAAAACGGCAGTTTTTTATGGAGCAGTCATTTTAATGATGCATGAAGTGAAAAAAAAAAAAGGTGAAATATTCCTTTAAATATCGTACCTGGGGGGTGTCTTAAGTATGCCTGTGAAGTGGCATGTGTTTCCCGTGTTTAGAACTGTCCCTGCACAAAATGACATTTGTAAAGGAAAAAAAGCCATTTAAAACTGCTTGCGGCTTTAATGTCATGTCTTGTCCTGGCAATATGGATGAAAATATTTGAGAAAAATGGCATGGCTACCCCATCACCCCCCCCCCCCACCCCAGCCCATTACCAGCCCCTTTGGGTCTTGTATGGATATTAAGGGGAACCCTGTACCCAAAATAAAACCCTATACCTAAAACCCAGTGAAGCGGGGGTTTAAATTTAGGGGGATACACCTGGGTGGTAGTATGACCCAGGTGTGTATAAATCACAAGAGGATTTAGACCATTTAAATCGTGGAGGACTTGGTGGTGTACTATTCTCCTTGGCCTGTGGGTGGCGGTGTTCCCACGGGTCCGGGTAGAATCACTGCCGCAGTGCTGTCCTTTTTGTCCCGTACCGGCGGTGGTACAGCAGGGGCGGAGAACCTGCTGTGGCGTCACGGGAGGGGATAAAGGGGAGAGACGCCCTCGCCACGAGGTCTTGTCGAGTGCGCGCCCAGGCACCTTAGGCCTGGGTGCGGGCGGTCCGGAGTTCCAGCCCAGGCGCCCTAGGCTTGGTCGGAGCGGAGTTGGCGTTTATCCCAGGCACCTTAAGCCTGGGGTGAGGTACTACACTGGAGGCCTGGGGCCCAGTGACTTCGACTGGGCTCCGCAAGGGCGGATGAGTCCGAGGGACCCTGAGGTGGATGGGGCCCATGTCTGAGGTGAGGAAACCGGAGAGGTTACCCGTCTGAAGAGTCCGGAGCAGCATCAACCCGGTGACGGAGGGGCCTCTGGTAACTCCCTTGGAGGGACATCTTCCCTCTGACAGGGGCCACAACGCAGCGAAGGTACTCCAATTCATATTCTTCAGAGTCGCTGGTAGAGACTCACAAGTTTCAAGTTTCTCTCTCTAGCCAATGGCTATAGCAACCGCTGGTGAGACCACAGTAGTTTAGTTTATCGTTAGGATAGTGCCTCAACCTGCTCACCCCACCGTATTGAGCTGTTTATGGGTCTCAACCTATCGGCTGATAAAGAACTGTTTTAATTGTGTGCTACAATAAAACAAGTGTTGGATCCTTATCGGTGTGTGGAACTCTGGTTAATGGGAGTGAAGGGGAGTGTCAGCACAGCAAGACTTGGTTTTTAATAGAAACACACAGGCCCGAGAAGAATAACTGGTACTGGCCTTCACCTCACCTGCTGCAATGGGGAGGACATGGGCCGTAGCGCATCTCACTCTCACAGACAAGATACCCCTAGAAAAGAGCTATCGGAAAACCGATTCACAAGAGGAGGGAGTGAGGCCGCTACACCTATATACTCTGAACAGCAGTATACAGGCGGTGCAAACAAGACAGGGACTGTAGGTTTGTTCTTAAGTAGAATCTGTTTGTAATTTGGAACAGGTAAATTTTTAAGTGTAGCTGCAGCCAAAAAATCTATTTTTAAGCTTTTTGGAGAACATAGGGAAGGGTTATCACCCCTGTAACAGTTGTTTTGCTGTCTGTGCACCTGTTCAGAACATTTCACCTCACTTTCTGTCCCAATGACAAATGTTTTTGGAAAAGTGGGGTTTTTATTGAAACAAAGATTGGTGATAAAGCATCAGTAGAGAGGAGACACCTTTTTCCCATATTAACTCTTACAGGAGAGAATTTCCCTTCCTAGGAGTAGATTTCCTCTAACTTCCTGTTGTCTCCTTCCGTTTGCAAGTAGGAGTCGTTTGTAAGTTGGATGTTTGAAAGTAGGGGCCTGCCGTATATACTCTGCAGAAATTTGCCCCTTAGATGTTGGTGTTGCCACAACACTGTGAGCCCTCACAGTTCCTCTTGGTGGGCGATGGAACGCCCTGCTGTGAACTATTATATCAGGAATTGTAATTACATGCCATTGTTGAACAGTGGTAGGAAAAATTGGGCCTTTGGTGGTGGTGCTGGTGCTATAACACTGTAAGCCCTCACAGTTACTCTTGGTGGGCGCAGGAATGGGCCCTGCTGTGAATTATTAGATCAAGAATTGTAATTGCATGCCCCTGTTGAACAGGGGCAGAAAAATTGGGCCTTTGGTGGTGGTGGTGGTGGTGGTGGTGGACGGTGTTGCCACAACACTGTAAGCCCTCACAGTTACTCTTGGTGGGCGCAGGAATGGGCCCTGCTGTGAATTATTAGATCAAGAATTGTAATTACACGTCCCTGTTAAACGGGGGCTGAAAAATTGGGCCTTAGGCACTGGTGCTGGTGCCACAACACTGCAACCCCTCACAGATACTGTACTTGGAGCACAGCAATGAGCCCTTTTGCAAAGTATTGCATCAAAAATTGTAATTACACGCCCCTGTTAAACTGGGGCTGAAAAATTTAGCCTTAGGCACTGGTGCTGGTGCCACAACACTGCAACCGCTCACAGATACTGTACTTGGAGCACAGCAATGAGCCCTGTTGCAAAGTATTGCATCAGAAATTTTAATTACATGCCCCTGTTAAACAGGGGATGAAAAAATTGGGCCTTAGCCACTGGTGGCGGCACCCAGAAACAAAAATGTTCTTCCAAGCAATCATCAGGATCATTGAGGAGGAAGAGGATAGTCAGTCAACATAACAGGACAGTCACTCAGCATCAGCATAGGCAGTCTTGAAGGGATGTGACATTTCAAAATAAATTATTCTGTTACATCAGCTTCAGGTGCCTGGTAGCTGGTGGTGATCCAAGACTGATTCATCTTTATGATGGTCAGTCGATCAACCACGTCGGTCGACAGGCGCACCCTGTGATCGGTGACAAAGCCTCCAGCAGCACTGAATGTGCGTTCCGAAAGAACGCTGGATGCAGGACAGGCCAGTAGCTCAATTGCATACTGTGCAAGCTCTGGCCAGTGATCCATCCTCAAGACCCAGTAAGTCAGAGGATTTTCGGTGGGAAAGGTGTCCAAGTCTGACCTTGCCCCTAGGTATTCCTGCACCATGTATATCAGACACTGGCGATGGTTGCTGGAACTGATCATACCTTGGGGCTGCGGACTAAAAAATTGTCTGAACGCATCGGTCAGACGGCCACCTTCTCCACCGCTCCTTCTGCTTCTTACCAAAGCCTCAGCAACTCGTTGTCCAGGACCAGGAGTTTGTAACCTCCCAGTCTCTGGGAACGCGTTGCACAGACCTTTCTGCAAGGCCTCCCAGAGGTGTCTCATCCTCTGCTCCCTCTGCGACGGCAAGATAAGGTCCGCAACCTTACCCTTGTACCGTGGATGAAGTCGAGTGGCCAGCCAGTAATGGTCCCTCTCCTTGATCTGAAGAATACGAGGATCCTTCCGCAGTTTTGCAGGATCAGGGAGGCCATGCAGCATAGGTTAACTGAGGCATTCGGTCCGGAGTCCTCTGGGTCACTAAGGACGACATGATCCGCAGCCACCTCCTCCCAGCCACATACAAGTCTACGGGTTTCTTGGGACTATAAATCATCCCTAAAAGACTGCTTCTGTTGATGCTGAGTGCCAGGCTCCACCTACATGCTGACACAATCCTCCTCCTTGCCCTCTTCCTGTGTGAAGGAACACTGTCTGGGTAAAGGGGGCCTTGAGAGGCAAGGAAGTCCTCCTCTTCCTGCCTCTGTTCTGCCTCAAGTGCTCTGTCCATTATTCAACGCAGCGTATGCTCCAACAGGTGGACAAGAGGTACAGTGTCACTGATGCATGCACTGTCACTGCTCACCATGCTCGTGGCCTCCTCAAATGGTTCCAGGACAGTGCATGCATCCCTGATCATGCCCCACTGGCGTGGTGAAAAAAACCCGAGCTCCCCTGACCCTGTCCTGGTGCCGTAGTTGCACAGGTACTCATTGATCGCCCTCTGCTGCGTGTGCAGCCGCTGCAGCATGGCCAACGTTGAGTTCCACCTGGTGGGCATGTCACATATAAGGCGGTTCTTGGGCAGGTTCAACTCATTTTGCAGCTCAGCCAGCCGAGCACTGGCATTATATGATCTGCAGAAATGCACATAGACTTTCCTGGCCTGCCTCAGGACATCCTGTAAGCCCGGGTACCTGCCCAAGAACTGCTGCACCACCAGGTTAAGGACTTGAGCCACACAGGGCAAATGGGTCAGTTGTCCCTGTCGGAGGGCGGAGAGGAGGTTGGTGCCATAGGTCGCAAACCGCCATTCCTGGCTTAAGCTGGCGTGACGTCAACCACCTCTCGGCCTGCCCCTGCAGAGCTGACAGAACCTCTGCCCCAGTGTGGCTCCTGTCCCCCAAACACACCAGCGCAAGCACGGCATGGCATCTTTTTGCCTGCGTACATGCGTAGCCACTTGAACGCCTATGGAGCACCGCTGGTTCCGAGGACAAAGCACAGGAAGAGGCCATGGAGAAAGAAGAAGAGGAGGGGGTGGAGGAGAGAAGTGTGTCACAACCAGTAGTAGCATTCTGGAGGCGTGGCGGCGGAACAACCTCCAACACTACTGCACCTTGTCCTGCATCCTTCCCAGCTGCCAAAAGAGTGACCCAATGGGCCGTGAAAGAAAGGTAACGTCCCTGTCCATGCCTGCTGGACCATGAGTCAGCGGTAATATGCACCTTACCGCTGACCGCCCTGTGCAGCGAGGCATGGACATTGCCTTCCACATGACGGTAGAGAGCCGGAATCGCCTTTCGTGAGAAAAAGTGGCATTTGGGAACCTGCCACTGAGGAACCGCACATTGCAAAAACTCACGGAAGGGGGCCGAGTCTACCAACTGAAAAGGCAGCAGTTGAAGTGCTAGCAATTTAGCCAAGCTAGCATTCAACCGCTGGGCATGTGGATGGCTGGGAGTGAACTTCTTTCGACGGTCCAGCAGCTGGGGCAGGGAAATTTGCCTGCTACAATCGGACATCTGTGTACTGCTAGCAGAGTGCCCTCAAGTACTTGGCTGTGACACACCTAATTCTACACCTTCATTCCGCTCAGTGCAGGTTTCAGAGAGGACTGAAGGTATAGTGGGGTTGGAGATCCCAGCTGATGAGGAGCAAGGAGAGGTCCGCTTTGTTCTTTGGTGTGGGTCTTTAAAGTACGCTTGCCAACGAGCTGCATGGCAGGTCAACATATGTCTGGTCAAGCATGTGGTGCCCAAGCGGCTGATGATTTGGCCACGCAAAATACACTTGAAACATATGTTGCAAATAGCAGCGGTGCGTTCTGATGCTCTCGACTCAAAAAAGGCCCACACCAAAGAACTTTTGGAATAACGCGCAGAGGCAGCGCCCTGCACAGGTGGAGCTCTGCGGTGTGATTCAGTCGGTGTGCTGCCCTTACGCTGGCCCCTGGAGGGCATCCTGCCTCATTGGAGATGTGCCTCCTCCTCATCCTCCTCTCTCCTATCAGGCACCCACGTGGAGTCAGTGACCTCATCATCCTCTCCCTCTTGATCACTGGAGCAAACCTGGCAGCATGCTGCAGCTGCTGGAACATGACTGCCAGATTGCTGTCCTTCTTGAGCATCCCCTCTCTCTGCGCTCACGCTACTGCCTTCCTCTAGCTGGGTATCATCATCAGACCCTTCAAAACGCTGGGCATCCTTCTGGAGCATGTACTCAACACTGTGCTCAAACAGTTCGGGGGACTCCTCAGGAGGACATGGTGGGTCTATGGAAGGAGTGACTGATGATGACATTGATACAAGGGAAGAGGACACATTGGCAGCTGCTTTACCAGTACCCTGAGCCTGGGTGAGAGAGGATGAGGAGGGCTTGGTCATCCACTCTACGAAGTCTTCGACATGATGCGGCTCAACACGTCTAGCTGCCGAAAATAAGGACAAGCGTGTCCCATGGCCACGTGCTGATGACAATGCACCACGTCCACGACCAGCACTGTTGCCCCCAGACTCAGAGCCTGCTTGCCCTCTTTTATTGGCTCGTGACTGTCTGCCTGTCCTTGTTGGCCTTCCAGACATTCTAATGGTCTGCAGGGAGATGGGAAAACCAGCAATACGGGGTAGCTTCAGGTGTATACTGTGCAGGAGGCACCTACACCCACTTTAACTGCTTGCAGATGCCTGTCTGTGTTACACAACAGAACAACACCACGAGCAATAAGGGGTAGCGTATAATGTGCAGGAGGCACCTACACCCACTGTAACTACTTGCAGATGCCTGTTAGTGTTGCACAAAAAAATACACCAGCACTACGGGTAGCTTCAGGTGTATACTGTGCAGGAGGCACCTACACCCACTGTAACTGCTTGCAGATGCCTGTCTGTGTTACACAATAGAACAACACCACGAGCAATAAGGGGTAGCGTATACTGTGCAGGAGGCACCTACACCCACTGTAACTACTTGCAGATGCCTGTCTGTGTTACACAACAGAACAACACCACGAGCAATAAGGGGTAGCTTCAGGTGTATACTGTGCAGGAGGTTTAGCAAAGAATAACACTGACCCTGCCTAGCCTTCTCTCTCCCTGCACGCCAACACACTGTAAATGCACAAGGTTTAGCAAAGAATATCACTGACACTGTCCCTGCCTATCCTTCTCTCTCCATGCACGCCAACACACTGTAAATGCACAAGGTTTAGCAAAGAATATCACTGACACTGTCCCTGCCTATCCTTCTCTCTCCCTGCACGCCAACACACTACACAAGGCCGCCGCGCTGGCGGCCTTTTATAGTGTGAGGCGTGTACTAAACCCCCCTGAGCTATAATTGGCCACAGGCATCCTGCCTGTGGCCAATTATGGCTCTCCTCGCTGCCGGCACTGATTGGCCAAGCATGCGGGGTCACAGTGCATGCTTGGCCAATCACAGCGCCGGCAATGCACTGCGATGGCGCAGTATATTGTGGGGCGTTCGCGTCACACGAATTTGGCGCGAACGGCCCACAAAGTTCTGGTTTCGCCGAACAGGCAAACAGCCGATGTTCGAGTCGAACATGCGTTTGACTCGAACACCAAGCTCATCCCTAGTGGAGACTTAGGGCCCCTGTATGATAGGTGTTGTAAATCCTCGTAGGAACCCAAGCATGCCGCTTCTAGGGACAATGCAGCATCATCAAAGGGGGTGTTCAACCATCGATGAGCAAACACCAGCTGTCCGGCCAGAAAATACTTAAAGAAATTAGGAGCTGCTAGACCCCACTCTCATCACGGCTGCTGTAAAATACCATATATACTCAAGTATAAGCCGAGTTTTTCCAGCACAATTCTTGTGGTGAAAATGCCCCCCTCGGCTTATACTACTGATCTCCCGAAATTTGGGGAGGCGGTACCGGCCAGCCTTAGGTCCCCTGGACCCCAAACTTGGCACACATGTAGCCCCACTCTTCTTCTACAAGTGTGCAAAGTTTGTTTTCCGGGGAACCTACGGCCGGGGAGCACCAAATTTTCAAACCCGGGCACCCCTTTCATAGACTCCCATGTTAAACGTCAGTTTAGTCATGGTCTAGTCTAGTCTAGTCATGGACACAGTGAGGCATGGGCACAGTGAGGCATGGACACAGTGAGGCATGGACACAGTGAGGCATGGACACAGTGAGGCATGGACACAGTGAGGCATGGACACAGTGAGGCATGGACACAGTGAGGCATGGACACAGTGAGGCATGGACACAGTGAGGCATGCACATGGACACAGTGAGGCAAAGTGAGGCATGCAGATGGACACCCTAGGCTTATACTAGGGTCAATATGTTTTCCCAGTTATATATTCGGGTCGGCTTATACTCGAGTATATACAGTAGCCATTTTGAGGCGAGGCATCCCTCCACGCCAAAAAAAAAACCAGAGACGAGACTATCAATGGACTTAAAAATAGCCTTGGGAATCCACACTGGGGAATTTCTAAGGATATAATGAAAGAGAGGTTAAATCTTCATCTTAATAAGGTTAATTTTCCCTGTCGGAGAGAGGAAGATTCCTTCAAGCATTCAGTCTATTTTTAAGGACATTGAGGAGCGGGGAGATGTTTAGAGAAATGAAGTCTGCTACTGAATTAGTCACAACTAAACCTAAATATTTGATTTGGGATACCCACTGGAGAGGTGCCGACTGGGCCACTCCCCCCGGGGCAGGATGAGAACGTAGAGGAAGTATTTTGGATTTGGACCAATTTACCTTCAGGTCTGATACTACTGTACAGCTATCTAAAGTGGATAAGGCTGCTTGTAGCGAGGGACCCGTATCCTCCATAAAGAGAACCCGGCTATCCGCATATAGGGCTATGTTTTCTGTTATGCTCCCTACTCCAATTCCCCGGATATGAGGTGAGGAGCTTAAAGCTATTGCCAATGGCACCAGTAGGAACGCAAAGTGTCCAAAGGACAGAGGACAACCCTGCCTGGTGCCCCTGGACACCGGAAAGACCTCTGACAACCGACCACTGGTTCTAAGAGCTGCTACCCGGTGATCATAGAGAACTGATATCCATTTCAGAAACACTGGTCCAACCCCATACAACCTAGAACATGTTTCATATAGTTCCAGTCAATGAAATCAAAGGCCTTCTCCAGGTCCAGGAACACTAGACCCCCCCCCCAGCCGAGGCCCCCAACACAATCTGAGTATGGGTAAAAACTCTGCGTAGATTGATATCCGTAGCCTTTTGCGAGATGAATCCTGTCTGATCTGAGGAAATTAAATACTGAAGTACCTTAGTAAGTCTAGTGGAAAGCATTTTGTTAGTATTTTCATATCCATATTTAGTAATGCAATTGGACAATATTAAGAGCAATAAAGGGTGTCTTTATCGGGCTTAGACAGTAGATAAACATGGGCATCATACAAGGACGTTGGCAAACTCTCAATCTCCAAACACTCACTATAGAGTCGCAGCAGCTTGGGAGTAAGAAATTCCAGGTTATGTTTATACCATTTAGCAGTTAGCCCATAAGGGCCCAGTGACTTTCCAATTAGAAATGAGCCAATAGCAGCTGACGATTCCTCAGCCATAAAAGGAGCATATAACTGGGTGCCAACTGAAACAGGAATCTGAAGTGGAGTCAACAAATCCGATAATTGAGATTCCTCGTATTGGGGAACAGGTGAGTAAAGTAAAGAATAGTAAGATACAAAAGCATGTAAAATCTCATCACTATCTCTCAACAGGGTGCCCTCTGGGGAGTAGACAGGTGGGATTACTGTAGTCCGGCTTTCCGCAGTTAAAAGGGATAGCAATTTGCCATTTTTGTCTCCCTTTTCGAACAAATTGTTGGCCCTTTTTTGAAAAACACAATGTGTAAGATCCTGGTAATGAACTTAATGAACTGAGATTTCCCTCCTAACCATCTGCAGTTCTGCCAAGGAGGTTGGAGAGGGTGACTCCGCTTAAAGGTGGGCGCAATTTTTTTCCTTTGCATTTAGTTCCTCCATAGCCTGGTTATGTTCTGCCCTGGCGGCTTTAATCACAGAAATGTAAGTACCCCTGATTGTTGCGTTAAAGGAATCCCACACTACGGGCAAGGCAGCCGAGCCCTCGTTGTTTTCCCAGTACTCCGGCAAACGCGGTGAGACCGAGGATTCCACCGAGGGATCCGCCAACCACCCTGGACTAAGCCGCCATATGCCAGGCCCTTTTTGAGGAGCCAAAGACAGTGTTATTTGTAGCGGAGTGTGGTCAGAGATTCCACCATCTAAATATGTGGCATCAGTGATAAAAGTTAGTCGAGCTGGCGAAAGCCAGATCAATCCTGGAATAGGAAGCTGACACGTGGGAGAGATAGGAATTCCTCCGCACTGCAGGATTCTTCCAGCGCCGTACCTTGGTCAGCTCCGCAGCCTCAGCCCAATGCCTAAGGTCAAGGTTCTGTGCCCTGGAGGGATTAGAAGTATCCAACCCATAATCAATAATGTTATAAAAATCCCCCGCCCAGAGGATTTTAAGGGGCATAAAAGGAGCCAATTTCTCCAAGGCTGCGTAAAGAATTGAGCCATGAAAAGGTGGAGGGACATACATGTTGACCACAGCAAGCCTTTGCGATTCAATTTCCAAAATGATTACCACATACCGCCCTTGAGGGTCTGTGTCCACTTGTTCAATAATACATCTGAGGCTCATATGCAATAGGATAACCACCCCTCTGGCATAGGAGGAGTATGTGGAGTGTACAGCTTTCTGAATTCAAATTCTGTTGAGAGAGGGTTCGTTTACCAACAAGATGTGTCTCCTGGAGAAGAACTATGTGGGGATGGTGGGAGCGTAGGTATTGCAAAATCAGGGAATTCTTGAACTTGGAATTCCAATTGACATTCCAAGAGAGTATTTTGAGATTACTCATAAAGATAATTATTAATACTTATTTGCTGGCAGGAGGGCCATAGAAACTGATGCAGAGAGCCGCACAACACCAGTCAGTATGGAGAAACTCACATTGCAAAGAAGATGAGGCATATAGAGATTATAAAAGTACACCCAACAGGGTGAAAAATTAGGTCTAGGGTGATTAACAAACACCCTATTCACAAAACTAGAGATAAAAGAAAAAACAGAGTACATTATAAACCAAGTCCCTTGTTTACTCCGGCCAAACAGTAGGAAAAAACCCAAAACCAAAACTATTAGGGAAACTTCATTCCTATAACAAGGTACCCCCTGTAGCTGAACGTTCCAGTGGCTCATCCGCTACTTGAAAGGCAAAGGTATGTTCAAACGGTGATGACTCCGAATTGGACATCCCAGCCACCCGAAAAGTTGAAGGATAACAGTCTCAGACATTACATTAGGGGAAAAAAGGAGGACGTTTCAGCTGAGCTTCCCAATCTAGAAACAACAAATCATAGCCAATGGGACAACATAGCCACATTCGTCAGATTATGGTATCTTTCCAGAAGCCAGTGGGCCATCCAGAACTCAGGCGACGGTTTCCAGACAGTTTATAGCTTTGATGGGGAATCAAAGAATTTTGCGGAGCCATTATGCAGGACACTGGGCCAGCTGGGGTAGAGCATACTGTAGGAAAGGCCTTTCTCCCTGATTCTCCTACACACATCTGTAAAAGGAACATCTCATCTTCTGTAGATCAGGGGAAAAGTCGGGGTACAGGTGGACCACTGTATTTTCATAGCACAACTCCTGTTGCTTGCGGGCTTCCGCCAAGATCGTATCTCTATCCCTGAAATTGAGGAAGCGTATGAAACATCTGGGTGGTTCCCCTGCAGGTCTGGTTCCTCTAGGGACTCTATGAGCCCGTTCGACCACATATACTGGTGAGACACATTGCAGGTTCAGCAGTTGCTTGAAGAATGACTCTGAGAACACCGCCGGGTTTGAACCCTCTGTCCCTTCTGGGAGGCCCACCACCCGGACATTGTTGCGACGGAGGTGGTTTTCCACGTCCTCCGAGCGGGCCATCAGGATCTTGACTTTATTCTGAAGATCTGCTAGAGTCTGGGAAGTGGAGGCTGTAGTGTCCTCTACCTCAGAGATGCGGGATTGTGCAACAGATAGGCGACCCCTGAACTTATCTAGGTCCTGCCTCATCAGTCCACATTCCAGTGCTAGAGAATCAATCCTGTTTACCATGGTGGATTTACTTGCCTCTATGGTTGCTAGTATTGCAGCAGTCGCCTGTCCTTCAGATGGCTCAAAATTCACTACAGGAGAGGAAGCATCTATCTCCGGATCCATCGCTGCAGCCATCCACTCCTCTGTCTGCACCGCTACTGAAGCTGCTTGTGAAGATGTTCTGCTGAGTCCCAAGTTCCCGGTCCTGTGTCCGCAGACCGCAGAGTACACCGTCTGTCCATCCCAGACAGAAGACACCCGGGCACTGTCATCATCAGTGTCACCAGTCCCCATTTGCTTTTTTGGTATACCACTTCTGTACTGGCCCACGAAGTTACATCTTCAACAGTGAGGACCACACATCCATCCACTATAGCAGCCATATCCATAAGAGAGACGCTTACATCCATCCAGCCATCCACTAGCCTGCGGTTGAATTTCATTGCATACAACTCATGTTATCTGGTAAGCAGACTCTATGAGAGGTGGCGGTTTACACAATGGTGGTTTTGTTCTTGTGACTTCCTATCACTGTTAAAGGAACACTAAAGGTTCCCGTTTTTATTTTTTTAAATAACAAACATGTTATACTTACCTCCACTGTGCAGCTCGTTTTGCACACAGTGGCACCAATCCTGGTCTTCTGGGGGTCCCTCGGCGGCTGTCTCGGCTCCTCCCCGCAAGGACTCCACACCATAATGCGAGCGAGCTCGCATGGTGTGGAGTTACTGCAGGCGCGCTCCCGTGATACAGCGGCGTCCATAGCCGCCGACTGTATCACTCGGCCCCGCCCCCCGGCGCGCCACGTCGTTGGATGTGATTGACAGCAGCGCCAGCCAATGGCTGCGCTGCTTTCAATCCATCCACAGTAGCCAATCAACGGCCAGCCACAGGAACTCGGAGGATGACGGGAGCGAGCGCGGGACTTTCGAGGGGCCAGGTAAGTAAAACGGGGGCTCGGTGAAAAAACATGTACCTTTACAACCCCTTTAAGGCCTGTTTTTATGTTGGTATCTGGTAAGGAGACTTTATGTGCGGTGATGGTTCACTAATCACTACAAATAGCAGTCACACACTGGGTGTCGTTCTGTCTCCCATACCCCATAGTTTTGATCCCATATAGAGACATCTTATGTGGCAGGATCACTCTATGTTTTTTTTTTTTTCTTTTTTTTTTCATTTAAATACGTTTCTTTGGACACACGCATTTATACATACTGTGGAGCCATCTTCCTATTGCTGCTATCCATCTATATTGGAGGAATTGGTACTGGTGTGCCAAATAAAGGCCTGGGCTGGGTTATAGCCATCTGTCCGTTTTGGCTTATCATCTGGTAAGCACATATCCTGACAAGTTTGCCTAGAAATCCAGGACAAGCATTGTGTCCTTTGACATTTGTGTTGATTTCAATATTTCCTTAATTGGACTTTTATTGGACTATATTACTTTGAACCCATAGCACAATTTTTTTTTCTCTTTTTGTTTCTTTTGTGAAGCGCTGACAGGCAGGATGGATGCCGCACAAATGAGCGGCGCTAAGTTCCGCAGCCCCGAGGAGAATGATTTCTTGCTCGACCTGCCTTTACCAGGCATGGGGAGAATCGGGATCGCCCCCCAGACAGGAGGCAGCAGCTTTTTGAGCAGGATGAACCCGTGGTAAGAGAGGATGAACTGCACGGATACCGGGAGCTGGTTTGAGGCACGTTTTCTTCCACCCCTCGTGGCCGGTGATATTTGACTTAAAGTGGTTGTAAACCCTTTATCTTTTTTTTTTTTTATTACTAACCTGCAAGACAAAGCTATAATGAGCTAGTATGACTAGCATACTAGCTCATTATGTACCACTTACCTTCGATCGGGGCCCCCGAAGTCGTCCGTGTCCCTCCTCTAGCCGCATCCATCGCTGCAGCGATAGCCGGAATGTTACTTCCGGGTATCGCCGCTGCAGCCAATCACAGCGCCGCTCCGTCGCTGTGATTGGCCGGAGCGGCGAAGACGTGACTCCGCGCATGCGCGCGTGAGCTGTCGAATTCGGCTACGTCGTCGAATGTTGCGACCTAGCCGAATTTGTGAATGGGGTGACGTCAGCGTCGCCGCATTTACATACAAATATCTCCTTAATTGTGTAGGTTAAGGAGATATTTCATGCACCTACAGGTAAGCCTTAATCTAGGCTTACCTGTAGGTCTTTGTTTAAAAAGTGGGTTTACAACCACTTTAATCAGTGTTGTTTAAGTAGATCTCCATCTCTCGAAGGTTGCCTACCCCTGGGGTACATTTTGTGTCGACATGGATTTCTAGATATAAGGCACTTTTTTTCCCAGTAAAAAAGCTGTAATTTGCAGACTAGCCTGGATATAAATGGACAACATAACAAGTGGGTTAGGTGAAAAATTATCATAGCAAGAGAACAGGTGTTGAAAAAGAAATAGCTGGATAGCCACACTCCAAATATTCACCTTTTATTGTAAAGTTAAAATCAAGGCATCAAAAGTCGGTACAGACTAACTGTTATGTACAGAACGTACCTGATCCTAGAGCCTGACTTGTAGGAGGAAACCTCTCTTACAGCCCTTGCTCAGGAGTCACTGGAGTCAGGACAGTGAGCTCGAGAGGCACTGCGGCAAGGTGGTGATCCTCCAGAGGTGGCTGTAGGCAGCAGAGAAGGTGGTTGCAGGTCAGCGACTTGGGAGCTGGCGGGAACAGGAACAGCGGAAGCTGGAGCAGAGTAAGACAAGCCAGGTTAGGTGCACACAAACAGCAGACAGCAGGAGGGTCAGACAAGCCGGGTCAGAGAAGGTAATCAGCCGTATGGTTCAGCAGGCTTAAACGTAGTCAGAGATACAGGCAGGGTCTGGCAGCAGGTAGGCAGGTAAGAGACTGAGCAGGGTCAAGGCGAGCCAAGGTCAGTATTGGAGATATATCGGGTGGTCGGGCAGAGCCGGGTCGGTACAGGTAGCAAATAACAGGTATGCAGGTTTTACAGGTTCAAAGCTGCAGATCAGACAGCAAGGCATCATTGCAACTGCTGACCTTTTAAAGGCAGAATGGTGCCATAGCGTTAGCGCGCGCACACCCGACCCGCATGTGAGTGCGCAATTGGCGCGTGTGCGCGCGCAATTGGCACGTGTGCGTGCGCACCCGGCGCGCGCCGGCGCACTGGCACAGAAGGATGCAAAAAACGTCTTCTCATTCTAGCAGGTCCCTGACACTAACTGCACTGTCGCTGACATGTTTCACACCAGACACAGTGCTTAGTCATAGCTGGTGTTGCTACCCATTCAAATCGTGTGAAGTATCATAGCTGTGCTACTGTTGATCGGTCACCTGTAAGCTTACGGGTGCTCGATCAGCAGTAGCACAGCTGTGTGTAATCTTCAGAGTAAGTTATCCTCACCACCATTTTTGCTTCTAAAATCTTCAATTTAGCCCAGGTTCACACTGGGCTGCGGGAGTGAAGCCGTGCGAGTTCAGCTGAACTCGCACAATTTCACTCCCTGCTTGCAGTCCCGATTTCGGCCCGCGATTACAGGGACATATGTGCAGGTTTCTGCACAGATGTCAATGTAAATCGCGGGGCAAAATCGCTAAAAGTAGTACAGAAACTACTTTTTGAAATCGGTGTAGCGTCGCAGATGCGGCATCGCACCGATTAGGACGGTGCCATTGCCGGCAAATGACGCAGTTTTGACATGCAATTTGACATGTCAAATCGCATGTCAAACCGCACTAGTGTGAACCAGGGTTAATAATAATTCCACAGTGTACACATCTAAATACAGAAAGTTCACGCATTTCAAGCCTACACAGCTTCAGTCATAACAAATGACATGAAACTACACAATTAATAGTGATAAAATTAAGCTCCACCCAGTAATCATTTCATTAAGCAATTAATTAATTAAAAATATGTCACTCAGTTACCCAAAGAACCTAACCATAAACCACAGATAATCATATGTCACAGTAAAATAACACACAAAACAAACGAAAAAAATCGAAATAAAATATAAAACTATAAATATAACTAATTATCTCTATATTTAGGGGAATGCACAATAAAAAGGTGCATACAGGAGACACGGTAAGGAAGAGAGGGAGGAAAATAAGCAAAAATGTAGATCCAGGTCCCATCTTAAATCTAACCTTTGCGGGACCCTAGTTCTTAACCACTTAACGACCGCTCACTGTATATATACGTCGGCAGAATGGCACCGACAGGCACAATCACGTACAGTGTACGTGATCGCCTTTGTACAGTTGGGGGGTCCGATCGGACCCCCCTCCTATACAGTGAGCGGCCGTTTATCGTTGGGGAGCGATCAGAGATAAGGGGGTGACCATTCGATTTCGGCCACCCCCTCGCGATCGCTCCCGGCGAATGAAAATGCTTCCTCCGCCATGTGATGTAAACACAGGCAGGAGGAAGTGATGTCATCTCCCTCGCGGCGGTCTTTTCGATTCCGGCGCCGAGGAGAGAAGAAGCAGGTTAGTGCACCAACAGTCCACTGACACTTAGGTACACATAGGCACACATTTCACCCCCCCGTCACCCCCAGATCACCCCCCAGGTCACCCCCCAGCCCCCAATCAGAGTGTCACTGTTTGCAGTGATAATTTATTTTACTGATCACTGCATTTAGTGTCATCTGTGATAGTAAAAAGTTGCAGGGCAGTTAGGTTTAGGCCCCTTTAGGTCCAGGGTAGCCCCCTAACCCCCCCATATAAAGGTTTAACCCCTTGATCACCCCCCAGGTAACCCTTTCACCCCCTAACGCCAGCGTCACTAAGCAATCGTATTTTCGATCGCTGTATTTAGTGCCGGTGGTGCCCTAGATAGCCAGTTATTTATTTTTAGTTTCGCCGCAGGTTTTTAGAGCGTCAGGTACCCCCATATATTATTTTAACCCCCTGATTGCCCCTAGAGTTAACCCTTTCACCAGTGATCACCGTATAAGCGTCACTGGTGACACTGGTTACCCAGTTAGTTATTTAGTTATTTAGGTAACACGTCAGGCTCCTAATGCCGCGTACATACGGTCGAAATTCCGACGGAGGCTTGCCCGTGGAAAAGTCAGACCGTGTGTACGCGGCATAACCTTTTATGCCGCGTACATACGGTCGAAATTTCGACGAAGGCTTGCCTGTGGAAAAGTCCGACCGTGTGTACGCGGCATAACTTTTTTGCGGGAGGATGCCCCCATGCTTCGGCATATATATATTTTAGGCACAGGTTGCGTTAAAAAAATGTTTTATTTTTTACTAGGTTTTGTTTTGGTATTTGCTTTGCAGGTATGGTATGGTAAGGTCTTACTGTTGTACTGTAATGTTACTTTGTTTTAATGTTAACCATCATTTGCTTAGCAGGTACGCCATTCAGTTGCATCGCGGATTTATTTATCTTGACAGCAACAGCGTTTGCTCCCACGATACATAAAGCCGTGACTCCAACGCTGTAGGAGGTGATTTCACCACCACAGTTAAAAAAAGAGCATATATGCCGAAGCATGGGGGCAGCAGGGGCGGAGAAGCGATTTTGCTCCTAATGCCGCGTATATACGGTCGAAATTCCGACGGAGGCTTGCCCGTGGAAAAGTTTGATCGTGTGTACGCGGCATAACCTTTTATGCCGCGTACATACGGTCAAAATTCTGACGAAGGCTTGCCTGTGGAAAAGTCCGACCGTGTGTACGCGGCATAACTTTTTTGCGGGAGGATGCCCCCATGCTTCGGCATATATGCCCATCATTAGAAGTGGGTGGATGAAGGGAGGTATTCTAATGGTGGGCATACCCACCGATCAATCTCTTTTTTTCGTTCAGCCAACAGGCTGCATGAAAAAAAAAAATTACAATACATGTCCAACAAGGATCAGCAACGTACTGGTATGTTGCTGGACTTTGAATGTTTATACCAGAATGATGCCTGCAGGTTTAGGTATCATCTTGGTATCATTCTTTTCAGCCAGTGGCTGGCTTTCATGTAAAAGCAATTCTAGCAGATAATTAGCCTCTAGACTGCTTTTACAAGCAGTGGGAGGGAATGCCCCCCCCCCCCCCGGATATAAACAGCGCCATTGGGAAATTGGGAAAGCATTTTATCACACCGATCTTGGTGTGGTCAGATGCTTTGAGGGCAGAGGAAAGATCTATGGTCTAACCCCCCAATTTTTTTCCAAAAAAGAGTACCTGTCACTACTTACTGCTATCATAGGGGATATTTACATTCTCTGAGATAACAATAAAAAAAAAAAAATATATATATGGAAGGAACAGTTTAAAAATAAAATAAAAAAGCAAAAAAAAAAAAAGCACCGCTGTCCCCCCCCTGCTCTTGCGCAAAGGCGAACGCAAGCGTCGGTCTAGCGTCATATGTAAACAGCAATTGCATCATGCATGTGAGGTATCACCGCGAAGGTCAGATCGAGGGCAGTAATTTTAGCAGTAGACCTCCTCTGTAAATCTAACGTGGTAACCTGTAAAGGCTTTTAAATGCTTTTAAAAATGAATGTAGTTTCTCGCCGCTGCGCGTTTGTGCGCAATTTTAAAGCATGTCGTGTTTGGTATCCATGTACTCGGCCTAAGATCATCTTTTTTATTTCATCAAACATTTGGGCAATATAGTGTTTTTTAGTGTATTAAAAATAAAAAAAGTGTGTTTTCCCCCCAAAAAATGCGTTTGAAAAATCGCTGCGCAAATACTGTGTGGAAAAAAAAATGCAACACCCACTATTTTAATCTGTAGGGCCTTTGCTTTAAAAGAATATATAATGTTTGGGGGTTCAACATAATTTTCTTGCAAAAAAATAAATGTTTTCATGTAAACAAAAAGTGTCAGCAAGGGCTTTGTCTTCAAGTGGTTAGAAGAGTGGATGATGTGTGACATAAGCTTCCTAATGTTGTGCATAAATGCCAGGACAGTTCAAACCCCCCCCCAAATGACCCCATTTTGGAAAGTAGACACCTCAAGTTATTTGCTGAGAGGCATGTTGAGCCCATTGAATATTTTTTTTTTGTCCCAAGTGATTGAATAATGACAAAAAGAAAAAAAAAAATGTACAAAAAGTTGTCACTAAATTATATATTGCTCAAACATATCATGGTTATATGTGGAATTGCACCCCAAAATACATTCTGTTGCTTCTCCTGAGTATGGGGATACCACATGTGTGAGACATTTTGGGAGCCTAGCCGCGTACAGGACCCCAAAAACCACGCACCGCCTTCAGGATTTCTATGGGTGTAAATTTTTGATTTCACTCCTCACTGCCTATCACAGTTTCGGAGGCCATGGAATGCCCAGATGGCACAAAACCCCCCCCCAAATGACCCCATTTTGGAAAGTAGACACCCCAAGCTATTTGCTGAGAGGTATGTTGAGTATTTTGCAGATCTCGCTTTTTGTCACAAAGTTTTAAAAATTGAAAAAAGAAAAAAAAAAATATGTCTTTCTTCATTTTCAAAAACAAATGAGAGCTGTAAAATACTCACCATGCCTCTCGGCAAATAGCTTGGGGTGTCTACTTTCCAAAATGGGGTCATTTGTGCGGGTTTTGGGCTATCTTGGCATTTTATGGCCTTCAAAACTGTGATAGGTAGTGAGGAGTGAAATCAAAAATTTATGCCCTTAGAAACCTTGAAGGCGGTAATTGGTTTTTGGGGTCCCGTACGCGGCTAGGCTCCCAAAAAGTCCCACACATGTGGTATCCCCGTACTCAGGAGAAGCAGAAGAATGTATTTTGGGGTGTAATTTCACATATGCCCATGGCATGTGTGAGCAATATATCATTTAGTGAGAACTTTGTGCAAAAAAAACAAAGTTTGTCATATTCCCGCAACTTGTAGCAAAATATAAAATATTCCATGGACTGAACATGCCTCTCAGTAAATAGCTTGGGGTGTCTACTTTCCAAAATGGGGTCATTTGGGGGGTGTTGTGCTATTTTGGCATTTTATGGCCTTCGAAACTGTGATAGGTAGTGAGGAGTGAAATCAAAAATTTACGCCCTTAGAAATCCTGAAGGCGGTGCTTGGTTTTTGGGGCCCCGTACCCGGCTAGGCTCCCAAAAAGTCCCACACATGTGGTATCCCCGTACTCAGGAGAAGCAGCAGAATGTATTTTGGGGTGTAATTCCACATATAACCATGGCATGTGTGAGCAATATATCATTTAGTGACAACTTTTTGTACATTTTTTCTTTTTTTTTTCTTTTTGTCATTATTCAATCATTTGGGACAAAAAAAAAAAAAATATTCAATGGGCTCAACATGCCTCTCAGCAAATAGCTTGGGGTGTCTACTTTCCAAAATGGGGTCATTTGGGGGGGTTTTGTGCCATCTTGGCATTTTATGGCCTTCAAAACTGTGATAGGTAGTGATAGGTAGTGAGGAGTGAAATCAAAAATGTATGCCCTTAGAAACCTTGAAGGCGGTGCTTGGTTTTTGGGGTCCCGTATGCGACTAGGCTCCCAATAAGTCCCACACATGTGGTATCCCCGTACTCAGGAGAAGCAGCAGAATGTATTTTGGGGTGTAATTTCACATATGCCCATGGCATGTGTGAGCAATATATCATTTAGTGACAACTTTGTGCAAAAAAAATAAAGTTTGTCATATTCCCGCAACTTGTGGCAAAATATAAAATATTCCATGGACTAATCATGCCTCTCAGTAAATAGCTTGGGGTGTCTACTTTCCAAAATGGGGTCATTTGGGGGGGTTTTGTGCTATTTTGGCATTTTATGGCCTTCGAAACTGTGATAGGTAGTGAGGAGTGAAATCAAAAATTTGCGCCCTTAGAAATCCTGAAGGCGGTGCTTGGTTTCCGGGGTCCCGTACGTGGCTAGGCTCCTAAAAAGTCCCACACATGTGATATCCCCGTACTCAGGAGAAGCAGCAGAATGTATTTTGGGGTGCAATTCCACATATAACCATGGCATGTGTGAGCAATATATCATTTAGTGACAACTTTTTGTAATTTTTTATTTATTTTTTGTCATTATTCAATCACTTGGGACAAAAAAAAAATATTCAATGGGCTCAACATGCCTCTCAGCAATTTCCTTGGGGTGTCTACTTTCCAAAATGGGGTCATTTGGGGGGGTTTTGTACTGCCCCGCCATTTTAGCACCTCAAGAAATGAGATAGGCAGTCATAAATTAAAAGCTGTGTAAATTCCAGAAAATGTACCCTAGTTTGTAGACGCTATAACTTTTGCGCAAACCAATAAATATACGCTTATTGACATTTTTTTTACTAAAGACATGTGGCTGAATACATTTTGGCCTAAATGTATGACTACAATTGAGTTTATTCGATTTTTCTTATAACAAAAAGTAGAAAATATCATTTTTTTTCAAAATTTGCGGTCTTTTTCCGTTTATATCGCAAAAAAAAAAAAAAATCGCAGAGGCAATCAAATACCATTAAAAGAAATCTCTATTTGTGGGAAGAAAAGGACGCAAATTTTGTTTGGGTACAACATTGCATGTCCGCACAATTTACAGTTAAAGCAGCGCAGTGCAAAATTCTGAAATCACCTTTGATCCTTTAGCTACCAAATGGTCCGGGGCTTAAGTGGTTAATTTAAAGATGCACCAAGCCTCTCTCCCCAAGAGCAGTCTCTCTCTGTCACCTCCCCATGGCAAATGAGCCAGGCTTTCAATGCCCAAGAAATGTCTCTGTGATGAGAATCTCTAAAATTACGTGAAGCATTAGAGATATATTTAACATTTGGATTATTTGAATCAAAGAAAAATGAGACTGCACCATACAGTATTAAAAAGACAATAATTTCTAGGCTCAAAATTGCAAAATGGAGAAAAGAAAAGTTACCCCAAATTGTAAATAGGTGACACATGAAAAAAAAATCCAATAATTATAAATTAAACCAAAATAACAGCCCTAAAATAACTTTTCTACCTCTGATGTGCAGGGATGTGTAATACATAAAGGCAGTTTACATACATACTTGCATTCTGACTGCACATGTGTACTGTATGTATACATGTACGTATGTATGCAAGTTTGTGGGAAGGGGAGCCTATTATTTATTTTCTATGACAGTTTTCAATTTTTTGTATATTTTTACTTTTTTCTCTATTAATTACTATCACAAGGGGGCTAATAACTAGAAAGATGGTAGAGCTAGATCTTCTTTATGGAGACATCAGGGGGTCTCCCTTGCTACTAACCCAAACAGATCAAGGACAGAGAATCCCTAGATCTGCTCCTACACTTGGCAGATGTGCAGGAACTTTGACAGCTCTGAACCCGAAAGTGCTCAGAGTGGTGGGTATTCAAGGGTTAATTGTGCCCATCATTAGACTGAAAACAAGTCAGTCTAGTTACAAATCTAGTCTTCAGGCCCCCCCAACAAATAGCAACTGCCTCCTGGACACATCTTCACCTGATAGGACAGGAGGCACAAACCGCATTAATACCTTGATAAAAATTCAAAACTTAAACAGTTCTGCCATTAGATAACTGCTAGAATTTAAAAAAAAATCCCCTTCTACTTACCAAAGTTGTGAGTGGATGAATCAGTTTCTTGAATAAGCAAATGGCGGGCAGAAGCTGGAATTTCAAATACCCGAATGTAACCTTTTAGGAATAAAAAAGAAAACTATAATACGCAGGGTAAAAACAAATCTTAGACATAATGTAGAACTATGTTCAAAAACGAAGCAAAAACATATAATGCAGCCTGACTAGCTAAATCATTTTCATTAGTTTGCTTAGAAATGTAAAAAAGTTAGCTTTGATTTGCCCATCAGCAGGACTCTTTCCTCACTTCTTGTAATACCCCTTGGAAATTAATGCTGATAATGTACCTTGCAGTACCAAAACTTTCTGTCAACTCCACCTAGGGCATGGCACATTGAATTTGGATACTTAATTTAGTTTCCTGAAGTGATTGCAGAATCTCAGGATGCCAACAGATTTAGGGAGTATTATGGGACCAACAAAGGGCCAACAATTTCTGTTACTCCTCTAAAATGTACCCTTGGGACAGAAGATCTTAATGATCTTGGAGGATCAACAGAGAGTTCCCCAAAAGTCTGAGTATACCAAAATGCAACATCCTCCTGGGAAAATTCAGTGCAATGAAAATCACTGGAATGCCTTCTATGTCGTTCCTGTGGAACAGACCAGGTAGGATCTGGGGGGCTAAAATGAGCAGATCCCATTGATCGGATCCCACATTGTCACCAAAGCATCCTTTGTGAAGGTCACAGCATCCCTGGACATGGAGACAATCCTGTTCAGTTTTTTGCTGAATCTGGAAGCCAGGAGATCCACATCAGTCATCCCCCACCTGTGGCAAAGAGCTTAGAATACCTACCGATGTACAATCCATTTCCCTTAATCCCTAAACCCAGATGAATTGAAATAAAAAGCTGCCTGACAATTTTCCATACCTGGAATGTGAACAGGCTAGGAACATGTAAAGTAGTTCTGTCCAAAAGAGGATCAAATCCACTTCCTTTTGGAAGGCACGACTTCTGGTGCCTCCTTGGTGGTGGATGTAGGTCATAGCCGTGGCTTTGGCTGACTGGATTTTTATCAGGTGCTCTCGCAATTGAGAGGATAAACAATTAACACCAAATTTCAGGATGTTGATGAGAAGATGGGCTTTCTTGGCCAACCTGAGAAGGCATCCAGGACTCCTATCCAGCCTCATGAGTAGAGATGGGCCAAACACCCCCTGTTTGGTTTGCACCAAAACTCCCCAACAGAGAAAAAGTTCTGACCCGAACGGTGAACCCTATTGAAGTCTATGGGACCCAAACTTGAAAAATCAAAAGTTGCCATTTTGAAGGCTTGTATGCAAGTAATTGGACAAAAAAAGGGGTCTGGGTACTGCCCTGAAGGACATGTATTATTGCAAAAAAGTTTTTAAAAAAGATTGTTTTTACCGGAGCAGTGATTTTTAATGATGTTTAAAGTGCAACAATAAAAATGAAAAAAATTATTTGACCACTGAAGGACCGCCGCACGACGATGTACGTAGACAGAATGGCACGGACAGGCACAAGGGCGTACAGGTACGTCCCCTTTAAGAACCTGTCTTAGCAAAAAGTTAAATCATATACCACCAAAAGAAAGCTCTATTAGTTTTGAAAAAAAGAGGATGTCAATTTTGTTTGGGTACAGCGTCACATGACCGCGCAATTGTCAGTTAAAGCGACAAAGTGCCGTATCACAAAAAAATGGCCGTGTCATTAAGGGGGAAAATATTCTGGGGCTTAAGTGGTAAAAGGGCGTTAAGATTCTAATAAGCCCCCTGCCCGCAGACCCCCACAACCACAGCTCAGGGTTGTGGGAATGAGGTCCTTGTCCCCATCAGCCTGGCCTGGTATGGTTCAGGAGGGCCCCCCCCCATGCCTGGCCTTCCAGGCTGCATGCTCAGATAAGGATCTGGTATGGATTTTGGGGGGAACCCACACCGTTTTTTTCAAAAATGTTGGCGTGGGGTTTCCCTTAAAATTCATACTAGACCCGAAGGGCCCGATATGGATTTGGGGGGAGGGGGAACGGGACGCCCCTGCTGTTTTTTTTCCACTTTTTTATACCCAGAATTGTTTTGTTTTTTAACAGAAATAAAACAAAGTGCATCTCTGCACTGTGGTGGTGGGGTGTCAGCTGACACAGATAAGTAATATACCAAACTTATATATAATCTTAGGAAAAAATGTATAGCAACAAAAGTAAATGAACAGCAATGAAATGTGAATACTGTGTTATAAATGAACAGCACATTGAACTAAAGTCCAAAAAAGTGCTAAGCTGAAAGAAATACTAAAGTGAAAAAAAGGAGGTCCCCTTGATAACGTCCTATTGTATGAAACAAGTTGGGGAGGAGACACTAGTGCCGACGACCGGCCACTGTCTGATACCGGGTCGGCAGTGGCACCCATTGTCATATGTTTTTATGATTTATTATATTTTGGGTGCAGCATCCCCAGTGACCATGGGAGAGTCCCGTTTCCTACTGGACAAGGACAGGGGTACCTTATCCAAACCCTTCCGCTCAAATAACTCATCAATGGCCACATCATCCCCTGGATCGGAGACTGACTCCAGGTCGGAGGTATCACATTCCTCCGCCGGCAGGTAACTCCGGGTGGATGACGAATCACTGCCTCAAACAAGTTCAAGGGCCCTGGGGTCCCTGGCCCATGCATCCCCGACACTTTGGACCTTAGCCAAGGTCCCTTTCCCTTACCTCGGCTTGTAGCTGAAGCAGGACGTCCGGGCAAGCGCTGGGGTGTGACTCTACCACGGCCGCAGGAAGCTGTAACATAGCCGACCTTCCTCTTGGGCGGTGGGAGCAAGGACTCCGTAAAGACCGAAACAGCATCCTCCGGTCTCTCTGATTCTTGTTCCTCAACAACCGGAACATTTTCATCCGCGACTTCTTCCGAAGTCTCAACAGTGCGCGTAGGGGTGACTGCGGAAGCTCTGGTTCCTTCCTCCAAAGTGGTGACACCTGTAAGGCAGTTCAGACGAAAGGCCCGAGGCTTTTCAGTAGGCTGCTCCACCTCGAATAAAAACTCCTTACACTGCTCACATCTCCCGAAAGGCTTGAGATGCACCACCAGTCCCTGGTATCCAGGACAAACCACTCCAAGGGCCTCCACCTCTCTGTAAACGTAGAGGGCGAAGCGACCCCGAGGCTTCAGTCGGATCCCTGTATCAGTAACAGAAGCAGCAAAGGAAGTAACGTTCATGGTAGTTGAACTCAGAATCCATGCGGCATTAGACGCCATGTTACTCAATCGCCGATCCATCGCGCACTGTCTCTCTGACGCCAAAGTCACCACGTGCAACTCTTCACATGGCGAGGCTCCTCCCATCTCTCTGCAATGTTCGCAGGCTTTCTTTCCTTAGGCACGCCCACGAACTACGCAGCTGGAGCTCTCCTCGTGGCGCAGTTACTTTTCTCCAAAGATGGCCGACCTCCACGGAACTTCACAGGGGAAACAAGTTCAAACTCTGGGCTTCTTTCTACTGTGGGCATCCCGGACTCGAGCCCCCACGTGTAGTGCACAGACCCCTTTCTTTACCTGCATTAACTTTGGCTCCTTGCAGGAAGAGAGAGGCACACCGCACCACAAGCCCATACCCTCCTGTGTGAAGAGGTTGAGCGGTGTTGTTGATGGGTTTTCCACAGTTACACAACCAGAGAATGTCTCTCACCCAGGGCCGGTCCGAGACGGGGTCCACCGCACCGAGGCGCCAGAGGGGAGGGGGCGCCAAAGTGTCAGGAGCAGGCAGGGAATAGAATAGGAGGGAATGTCAGGCCGGCGGAGACTGCAGGCAGGTTTAGGCAGCGGGCGCGTTTAGGTAGCGGAGCGGCAGGCGCCCCCCCCCCGACTAAAGAGACAGAGAGGCTGAGCGGGCTAGTTCAGAGACAGCGGGCGGGTTTAGGCAGCGGAGCGGCAGGCGCCCGGCCCCGCCCCCCGCGACTGAAGAGACAGCGGCGCGCAATTTCAAAACATGTGGACTGGAGAGAGAGCCTGAGGTAGTGTCTTTGCGAGCCGCACTGGAGTGACACCCGTCAGATCCCGCCCTTCTCTCCGTGGTCGCGGCTCTCAGCAGAGTGAAGCGGCCCGCCTCCCCCTCCTCCTGTATGGTACTGGTACGTTATGGTACTGAATGGGGGGGGGGAATCTGTACTGTGGGGGGGATCTGTACTGAATGGGGGGGAATCTGTACTGAATGGGGGAGGGGGAATCTGTACTGAATGGGGGGGAGGGGGAATCTGTACTGAATGGGGGGGGATCTGTACTGAATGGGGGGGGATCTGTACTGAATGGGGGGGGGATCTGTACTGAATGGGGGGAATCTGTACTGAATGGGGGGAATCTGTACTGAATGGGGGGAATCTGTACTGAATGGGGGGGAATCTGTACTGAATGGGGGGGGGGAATCTGTACTGAATGGGGGGGAATCTGTACTGAAGGGGGGGGGGAATCTGTACTGAAGGGGGGAATCTGTACTGAAGGGGGGGGAATCTGTACTGAAGGGGGGGAATCTGTACTGAAGGGGGGGAATCTGTACTGAAGGGGGGGAATCTGTACTGAAGGGGGGGAATCTGTACTGAAGGGGAGGGGATCTGTACTGAAGGGGAGGGGATCTGTACTGAAGGGGGGGATCTGTACTGAAGGGGGGGATCTGTACTGAAGGGGGAATCTG